>OX365950.1:18437552-19797969 GCA_947247005.1 Spisula solida | reverse complement strand
TTTCTGCATTTTATATTGATATTTCCTTGTTCATTTTTATGTTAACTTACTTGTACTTATATCGCCTTCTGTAATTTTTGACTGAATTCATTGTGTGTGTTTCTTTGTGCTTTCATGCTCAGTCGAGTCCAGTATTCTCTGCCCGATGTGTTGTTATCTTTTTGCATACACATGTGTCCATGGTATACATGTATATGTGTGGTTGTATTGTCATGGGCATGCGGCTTGGCTTATAATGCGTTAGTATCGACCAGGCTTATCAAGGTTCCACTGGGTTTGTTCAGTTGACTAAGTACTCGATTGACACACATGGTGTAGTCGTTTGTAAGTTCTTCTTATCAATAACTATAACTAAGATATTTAAAAATGTCGGTTGAGTGAGTTTAATACAACAGCAACATTAATAGGACGAAAACAATTAAACTACGAGTTCATTACATGCTTCGAAACGATCTTAAATTAGTTATCAGCTTTAAAAGTCTTTTCTCTTATGAACACGGCTATGCTTACTCAGAAAAGCTCTTGACACGAGAAGGTATAATTATAATATTATGCATTGATTCCGACACAGTGTGAATTAATTCCTTAAAATGTATTAAATCGTTGTATGATACATTAAATTGGTCACATCTAGTACACATTGAAGAGAAAAAGGCAATCGTATAAACCTATAGAGACTTGAATATGTGATAATCAATCTCTCAATGTGTGGCGGATATTTGTGATCGCATTCCAGAGCATGTATTGCATAAATGACAAATTGACGATATTTAATTATTTGACACACATTCGGTTTAGTTTGAACGGCATGATACGACGTATAGATCATGTGGTTATAATTCCGCGTACTTCATTTATGTGTACTTGTTATTTGAGTTACAGTGGTACCCTCTTTATGGGAATGCTAATTAAAAAAACCCACATGCAGTCTGTCATTCATTGTAAATTACAGTAAATAACCTTACTTGAAATATACTTTCAAAGTGGACGAGGATGGTACGTTAAGGGTATTGTCTCTTGTGTTCGTGGCTAGGCGCTGCTGTCGTTTCTGTATGGCGTCAATTTGTCTGTATATGTACATGTTTCAGCCCCCTTGGACTTGGCATGTTTTATACACCTAAATTGAATGTATCTACAGAATCAGCTAGAAATACCACATATAGAATAATAGTCGCCCAAAAGCATTTTGACACATGAAACTGTCAACGAAATTAGAAGAAATGCGTAATGAAACATTCAACACTGCATATAAAACATTACCCGGCACGCTTACAGTCTAAGATAAACAGACTTACTGTGCAATTTATAATAAGGAATAAAAATGACAGTGCATATAAGATGAATGTTGGCTCTAAGGAAGCCGTCTCGGTACGAAAAGTGGCAAATGTCACAGGGGGCTTAAAATAGTTTTAATGAGCACTTAATCTTGCATTTTTCCTACATACAACATGCTAAGACAGATACTATTAAGTCAGACAGGGAAGGTAGCACTTAACTTAACCAGAAGAGCACAGAAAACATAAATGACATACAAGGCACAATGCCCAACTAAACTAGTGAAGATCCGCCCAGGTTCAAGCTGTCGAAAAGTATAATGAATAAGTTTCAACAACCAAAAAAAGCTGAATGCCCAAGCTGAATGACCCAGTTTCCACAATAAAACGACTATAATGCCTAGTTTTAGCAGTCAGAAATTCTTAGAAGAAGAAGTGCCCAACACACTGCCGAATATGAAAACTCATCTGCCCAAGTCCCAGCTGTTATGGAATAGTTTCAGCAAACAAAAGGCGAAATGACTACGCTGAATGACCTACTTACAACAGTAAAATGCTGAAATTCATAGTTTTAGCTGCCTTATGCCCTAAAAGTCAAATAACAGTATTAACACGCTGAACGTAATGGGAAGCCCGAGCCGGATGATCTAATTTCAATACGTAAACTGTTCCAGCTAAATGACCAAGCCTCAAGAAAATGCCTAAGTGAACAACCAAGCCACATGCCAACAGTTGACGCCCATATCGGATGTCCTAGTTTTAATAAGCAAAATGTCTCAGTTAAAAAAATGAAATGTAGCAGTTTAATGACCAAGCCTCAACAAGTCGAGTTATGTCCAAGTGAACAACCACGCAACATGACCACAATGGACGCCCCAGCCGGATGACCTAGTTTAAATGATAACGTATTTTAGTTGAATAGGAAAAATGTCGAGATATGGCTACGCGAACAACCACGCTACATGACCACAGTGGACAATAGGGCACAATGAACTTAAGAAACCAGCAACAAAAAGATACATCCATAACTCCACAGCTGTACATCAACCAATGAATGAACCGGGTAGGATCCGAATGGCGCGAACGAAATAGTTAGGGGACAACTAGAAAATACGAACAAATAACTCCTAGCTTAACAGAACTTTTGGTCCTGGTCAAAACCATGAATACTAAGAAATTATGACATTTAACCCCTCAGTTATAACACGCACTTTGAATCTCGAAATTGTGAAAATTGTAATGTAGCAAACACGACCAGAGTGATATAAACATTAATGTCATATGTATTTACACAGTCCGAAATTTTAATTAAATTGTAATGTTAACATAACATTATATCTACTGACACATATCTATGAATGAGTAAAATCTCCTTTTCATTCACATGTTATTGTTTTAATGATTATGTAAATATATGGGCGAACTCCATGGTATTGTATATGTAAAGTTCGCCAGGGATAACTCTAGCCTTATCAATAAACGAAGCAAATTATAAACACTACAGGGTCGAATGGCCGCCGGTTATTAATGTAGATTTAAAGAGTATATCATTAAAAGTATATATGCACAAGACTGAACAAAAATGAATATCGAAAATGTATTTAATTTTTATTTGTTTTGGGTAAACATAGGCTAGTGTTATCTCCGATGAACTTTAACTTTATTCTTGTAAAGTTTGGGCGGTGGCCCATGACGTTAGACGTATGACTTATATAAACATAAACCACACCGGACATGTCCTCTAGGACCACTGAATAAACTGGTGAGATCGTCATTTCATATGAATTATACATCATGTAATTTATATTTTGCAATACCCAAAACAGTTAATGCGTTTAATGTATTGCGAGCTCCTTAAACGTATTGCTGACAAATTGATTCTATTTCTACTCGAAATGATCATGCTCACCTTCACAAAGCTTATAATTGGGTGGTTCCCCGTGTACTTTTTGTTATTTGGCTAAACATCACTTTCAACTGCAATAAACCGTTCCCTTTCTCTTATACAATACGCATACTTTACACATACATACATAACTTATAATCAAATTACACATTTGCACATCGTCGGCTTACAAGTATTTTGAGCTATAATGTTTTGAGATTATTACAACCCTGAAATAGTGTAGAATGCACTTACAAGTGGGTTTGGGTGATCCTTACATTTTATTATTGTTTACAGCCATTGAATATTTCATTTTTCTCATATTATTACTTTTTTCTACCTACAGTTATATGTGTAGTACGTGATTTACTACTCGAGTCGAGTCTATCACATATAAAACATGCCTGGGGAACCTTTTTTATTGAAATTGTCATCGGCATTATTGTAGACCTTGTCTAGACGGTTTATATTTCTTTTTCTTTAAGGAGTCCCTAGTGTTTTACAATCTGTCTGAATGCTTTGATTTATACGAGATATTTACGAAAAGACGGTTTGACCCAACGGAGTCTTAAACATACCGGAGTACTGAACTAGAAGCAGACAAAATGCAATTAGTCCTGATTGTAGACCAGGAATGTTCTGTTTAAAAGCATATTCAAATAGTCCTGCCCTTTGAATGCATTGCATACAATGTCCAATCACGCAAAACATTTTCGCAATTAATTTCAAAAGCATAATATGGTAAATTAACTGCATCTAAATAGAACAATGACTTACTCGTATATTAGAAATAAAAAAAAAACAATATGTATTCCCTGGCATCGAACTAGCAAACACTACATTATTTCAACTGAGCGTTAGGGATGGAATTCCAAATAACTATTAAAGTCTATTAAATTTTCAAAACATTAAATGATGTTATAATCATATTCCCGATTCTGGTATTTACAAATACAATTATTATAGTGATTTCGGTTATACAAATACACCGCCAGTGGGAAATGTAAGTTAGTCTAAAGTACATGTAATTTATTATTTTTTTCATAAACATACGGTCGTTTTCATGCGTTGACACGCAGCATAACTGCCCAAAAACAGTACCACCTATTAAACTCATATATGGATAAATTAAATCATCAAGTACTATTAATATGGTGCTGATACATCACCCAACTTTGATTAGGTTATGTGCCAAAACCTGCTTTGATACTTTCAAACGTAGATCATTTTACCTTTGTAAATTATGTAACTTATTTATTTATTCACATTTCTTGGTTGACAGATCATTTGTAGCAATTGTTATGCAGTTTATTTTCGACCTGATCGAATGTGATGAAAATATTTTAAAACGTTTTGTAACAATACACATTAGTGTGATTTTGATTTTCAGTGTTTTATTTAATATATATTTTTAGGGCAGTTTTTATAATTAGAATAACAATGATTACATAGATTTATATTTTGAATATTGTGAGTTTTTAATGAACTTGTGATCTGATAGTCTCCTATAATTCTTTTAGAATGGCTTTGTACTGTGATATATGTTTTGTAAATTGTATGGTTTATGTGTACAGAGATGATACTTAAATAAAGATATATATGAGCCAGTCTCCAGGAAAACCTGCTCTAATGACATTATGTAATTACTATATGTAACAAGACTTTGATAAAGCTCTAAAATAAGGAAAAATACATATCTATTGATTCTATTTTAAGTAATTGACCCATATAGTACTATACCTTAGCTTTAAATTTTCCCATTAATTATGTCGAAAACACATACTTCGTTGCTATGGTGACCAAATTCAGATAGGTACTCCGATTGAGAAAAACGAGGATGTAGTTGTTTGAAACAGAAGTAGCCTTTCTCTGAATTAAAACAATTTCGATTTTGATACATATTTTGAAAAGTGAAACATAATTATAGAATTTGGTACTATTTTGAACAGTTTATGTCAAGAATTGATCAAATGATGTAATAATGAAACACTTATTTCAGTTTCGTCGAATAACGTTTGAATGACGTTTGCGACGTCACACAAAAAGCTCCGAATAGGGACTCTACAAAAACAGCTGTTACTTCCTTAAAACTCAAGATATTAACATAATGTCTTTTGCAATTTGCTTATTCAACATTATTTTGTAATACTATGGAAAATCTTAAAGTCAAATTTTTTGTCAAAATAGCTGGTTTTCCTGGAGACTGGCTCATATATATAGAACATGTAACGTGTGAGTGATGTATACGCACGTCTCATTAGCACGTTGGTCTGAGGTATGATATTTCCCAACACAATCATGAATTGTTGATAAGTATTCGCTAACTGTGATGATATATGTCGTTTCGGGATAGGAAAATCACAGCTCGCTGTTAAGTTAACTAACAAGTTTTCACACATATCTATATATAATTACGAAAATAGGCACTGGAAAACAGAAGAAAATTCACATCCACCATCACATCAGCAATCAACATGTTCTCTTACAGTATATTATTGTATGTTTATATAAATATGTTTCTTTTTAAAAAGTAAAATGTGTTGGGTACAATAATCATGGCATGGGGTCTGTTAATTTCTACTTTATATTTTAACCATAATATGATTTTCCGCTGCACGTAGGTTAGAAATATTATCCTACATCTTGAATTGTGTTACTTCAGCTAATTCTAGCACACTACCTAAAATCTCAAGTTTCAAATTAGTTTTTCTATTAAATATTAATGATTATCATCTTCCTTACATTGTTTCCCTCTATTAGAAACTCCATCTTCTCATCCAGTGTAATTGGCATTCACTAGATAATACGACACTTTCACGCTCATAAGGAGGTAAATTACCTTGTATATGAACAAAGTTACATCTACTGAGTGTCATTACTTGTCTCTTGTGTGACCTAATAAAACACAATATGTTGGAAGTATATTAAAATCAGCGGAATGGGACAAGGCACACACTACTCACTAACCTATTCCTCTTCCAAATCAATGAATAGTGCCTTCGCAACGGCGCTCCACTCGTGTGTATCGGTGTTATCCATCGGGAACGTTAAGAAACTAGGAGTCTATTAGGAATGAGCTAGGACAGCGCGACCAGTCACTCTCCTCCCTCCAAGTCGGAAGTCAAGGAGACAGGGATATACTTGAATGACCACGCACTACGACTGTCTCAGTCGAACGCAAAAGCGAACACTAGTAAGTAAGAAGGTAGCTCTTCATCTTATTCCGTACATGGTCCGTTTATGGTTTGATGAACATCCAACACACACCCTACGTATTCCAGAACATTACATGCCGTGTATCTGTTTTGAAAGTGTTCGTCTAGGGGTTAGCTTACTTTGAACGTATGCCAGGAATAACACACTGCATGTATCTGACACTGTCTTTGGAAACATATAAGCCCTTATGCGACATATGTGCGAAATTTTAACACGATCTGCGACTTAATGCATATACGCATAGAGGAAACCAAGCTGTATATTATTACCGCAACAACATACAACTGACAAATTGGCTGGTACTATTTACACCCTGCAAACAGCAAATTTGTCAATGACTGAACAACTCAAGTAAGATGAGTTGTGTTTTCTTTTCATTTTATCAAAACAACTCAATAAAATACATAATTAGCATTGATTGAATATACTCTTACAATTGTTTCTGCAAATAAACAAATTAAACTCCAAAAATATGTTTCGTTCCTTCACAAAATATCGAACATTAGCATGTGCGATTTAAAAGTAGTTCGGCGAAATTAATAATACGTGACATATTTATGAATGAATGAGCACAAACTTTGTAGTAACAACTTCAACGAGTCGTTAATAAGACACGTTGCACGAGTACACAGTGCTACAGCAATGACGCATCTACTTTTAGAAACTCCATTATACTCTCGATACTAAGTTTCATAAAAACTTCTGATAATCAATGCATTTATATATTTCATTTTATGCAATAAATACCTTATACTCGTTATTAAATTGTTTAAATGTTTGTAATGGGTTTTTCATTCAAAAAATTACGAAGCTCGTTTTCATTTTAAAGGGAGGTAATTGTACCAGCTAATAGCCACTCAATTTCAGCGTGGAATTATGTTCAATGTAAAATTGGTGGAAATGGAATGCGCGCAGTTAAATAATACGGTCTATTATCGTGTTTCGATTCGAAATAAAAACTCTATTCTCGTTTTTTGTCGGTGAATAAAACACAGGCACTCGTTCGGATGTGGACAATTAAATCACTCGTATGAAAATTAAATCACCCGTGCTACGCATTCGTGATTTAATGTTTCCGCATCCGAAATCCTGTCTTTATTTGATTAACCGACAAAATACAAGAACAGTTTTTTGTTTCTTAAGAATTAACAATATTATAAGTATTACTACATTGGGTATCGTATATTCTACTCAAAATTGTTTGTCAAAAGTTGTGCTAGTGCAACAGTATATATGTTTATTTATGCAGTACTTAGTCATTTTCTTTAATGTATGCGATTCCCTATGTATATAGAAGTAACAACATCAGGATATTGAAGGCAATATGTATGCATAACCGTTGGGATTAAATCTACTGGCGAATAAACAAATTGTTTACCGAGTCTATGTTGAATAAATTCGCCATTTAACAACCTCGTTGCATATAAATTAATTCACAATGTGGGTGGCTATTTCCATACAAGCGCAGTTTCCGCTGGAGTAGCTTCGAGGATTCGAGAATTCGATGAACTAGTCTTGTAGTAAGTATTCAAATTACAAAACAAAACCGTGCTAGTTAAACTTACAGGTACAAGAGAAGACTTCAACATCGCACAATAGTTTGGCCATACCACCAGATAATTTATTTCTTCATCAACAGTGTTCAATATCATCACGTCTTTGTGTTAAGTGACTTGATTTCACACATGTTCAGCGAATGTAATATTATTCAGGAGTTTTGTAGAGACGTCGTATTACTTAATACACATAATTATACAATTACGTTTTAATTTTTTTCCTTTTGTAAAAACTACTCTATAAATAAAAACACAAACACAACCATTAATGTCGTTTTACTTTTTGCTGAATAGTTTATCCTCTAATGCAAGAGTACAAACGAAACACCAAATATTTCATATTTTCAAAATTTATATCAGAGGGAAATAAAAGATTAGAAGAAAAACAGCATAAAATATCGAAATCGACGTGTTGATGTACAATTCTGCAAAACGATAACACACGCATATTATAGCCAAATTTCATTGAGAAATATACATGTTTGAAAAAGTTATCATCCAAAATATAAGTGAGGACTTAGAAAAGTTGCTAAGTATATATTATACATTACTGGAATAGAGACTTAGTTGAATTTGTGTAAAAAAAGTATTTATAGATAGTTAAATGTACAATTTATTTTTTGAAAATGTGAGGAGTGTACATATCTCTTACGTGTCTTTTCGGAATTCAAACAATGCACGTAGGTATATTGTGCGTAATCAAAATATTTAAGTAGGATTGGTGTTTATTAGAAAGTCTCAACATTGTTAGTAACACGTATTCCAATGTTATCCTAAATTGTAATATCACCAACATGTTGGTATAATTATGATATTTCCATACAACAACGGTCTACACATACGATTAATACCTTATTTACGACTTACAATTACTGTTAGGAATAAATCGTTATGACATATTCTTATTGTAAGTGAAAATCAAAAATGCATTATAAAAAGGTCATCTTGATTTTTATAGAAGCAATTTAAATGTCTAAATGTCATAATTCGGTGATTGAATTTAAGTACCAACACATCTAATAAGTATGTACATATATCGTTTTTACAAAGGCTACACGTAGGTATAGAACAAGTCGTCTCAAGCAAATCAAATTTTGGAACCCGGCATGCAATGACTACTGTGTTTGAGAAGTTAAATAGACTTACAGCTTCAACGGTAGGTGCGTTCATTACTGGCAATTGTTCCGTATGAGGCTGGTACACAGTAGTATCGTCGGCTGTAATGCTAAATTCATTGAAGCAAAACACATTTTCCTGTCCTTCTAGAAGGGAACTTAGAGTGGGAGTTGATCCTTTGATCCTCGATGCTGACCAAGGTCCATTACGGGACAGTCTGTCGCTAGGGCTAGTTTCTCCATTCAGTGACAAAGAGAGCGAATTACCTCTAGTGCTGGACGGGCAACTGCTCATAGAATCCGTTCGGCTTTTAGGTGAAACATATATAGTACGACTAGTTCTTGAATCACGCCACGTTCCTGGTGTTCTTGGGCGAGCGAACATCTGAGGCGTCTGGTTTAAAGCTAGCTGTTTAATACAGATATGTTCTTATCAGTTGTTCTTCTTGACTGTATACACATGTGATGACTTGACTAATATTAAAACGTTTTCTTTTCCACGATATACATCATCGTATTCTCGTTTCATAAGCGAATATGTAAAAAGTCCGAAACATTCCAATCTATAAATAACTATAATATGAAAACACGCCGAAAATAGAACGATATATCACATAAATTATGTATATGCCAATGTGTTTAAACAAACCGCAATATGTATGCCTTGGTAACTACATCATTTCACATTTCCTGATTCAAAATTTTTACTAGTATACACCTTCCTCAGTTCAGGTGTGTCCATCACAACATACACCTTTCCCATTCAGGTGTTTTCATCACAATACTGCGTAAATTTATCTTACCAGTGTTATGTCACATAATACCCACGTAGAGCATATTAAAGCTCAACAAACTGCATTGACAAAAACAACATACAGTTAACACTAAACTTTTGTTAAGTCTGACATTGAATGTTTGCAATTCCACGATTGCAATCGGCACAAAATGGCGACTTTTAATAAATGACCGATTAAAACGCCGTTTAAAACAGACACATCTGTGTCATGGAAATGTATCGACGCTTGTCACTTGTCGCGTCAGTCAATTTGTGTAGCAAATTACGTTTGGAGGGCTGAAACACGTAAGACATAGTCGTTTCGTTCAGGTGTTGTGCAAACAGTCTCGACTGAGTTTTTAACTGTGATTCAGACTATGCGTATCTAAAGTGGGTTGATCATAACAACGAAAGAGTAATATAAAAGTTTGCGAACTGCCTTGTTAGTACATTGGTCTTGCAATGGTATTTCTAAGCACATGCAGGCATTGTTGATGTATAGTCGCTAATTGAAGAATAGTATTGCAATTGCGTGAGGTTCAGTTACGCTAATCAGGGCCACCGTGTCATCCCATATACAGAGTGAAAACTTTACAAAATTTTTATATTGATATTATAATGTGCTTTCAAACAATAATATGCCAGAAACCTATTCTGCGTGTAATGATATTGAAACCACCAGTCCATGACATTTTTGAACACACATCATATTTATTCCATACCACTACAAAAATTAAACAAAGTCATGCGATTTTGAAAATAACCATTTGAAGTTTGTGGCAGTGAGACAAATGCTACTGTTTGGTAATTTAAGTTCTGTAAATTATCACAACCCATCTATATAATTGTAAATCGCATGAACAGTCGTACAAAAGTTCAAGTTCAAGTACAGAAAAGATCGTTAAAACAAGTCAATGTCAATAAGTCAATTGATGGAACTAATGGAACGTTGCATGCAATAAATAGAGTATTTGAGAAGTTAAATGGACTTACAGCAACAGTTGGCACACTCAATACTTTCAATTGTTCCAAATGATGCTTGTACACAATATTGCAGTTGACAGGAGGTCTAGTTTCATCGAAGGAAGCCACATTCTCGTTTCTTTCGAGAAGAGAACTAAGACAGGGGTGGGATTTCTTGATCCTCGATGATGACCAAGGTCCATTAGGGGACGTTCTGTCATCAGGACTAGTTTCTCCATTGAGTGACAGAGTAAGTGAATTCCCTCTGGTGGCCGACGAGATACTTCCATTGCTAATTGTAGAATCCGTTCGGCTATTGCGTTTTACCCATCTACTACTGGACCCACGTCCACGCCCCCTCCTTACTGTGCGAACAAACATTCAAAAAATGTTCTTATCAGACGAATCCCGTGACGTGCATGGTACAACGTGTACAACACATACAGTGTCATAAAATGTTTTTAACGTGTTTTCTTTCTCACGATATAAAACATATAATTGTGTTGTTGTTTAGTATATCATTCATTAAAAAATCCTAAACATTCCAATTTATGAATGACTGTTATATCAAAAGACGTCAAAACTACTTGCTATACGTTGAAAACTACTTCAGAATCAAAAGATTTTCACTATTGTTTCGAATTCGCATCCTCCTCATATGCTATGCGTTATCCACAACACTGAGAAAAATAATCTTACACTATCATACATACATGCTTCTAACCAGATTTTACTTTTGAAACATCGAAAATGTACAGTATAAACACCAGCACATCGTAATATATACAACGTGGGTACTTACGTCAATGCAGTACGCATTTTAGTTTAATCGTACTAAAATCATTGCTCCCTGTGACAAATATGACTATGTTGATAATGAATAACAGTGTCTTATGGAGTAACTGTTATTACATGCTCACACCTTTTGTTATTGGAATCGTGCAGACCTACCTACAGAATTATGTAGATTAGATGTATGTGTAGACGGTAATAAGTGCAAACTTCGTAAATGGATATAGGGTTAATAGAAAATTTCTCAAAATCGTAAACTTTTCTTATTGTACCAACTAAACAAGGCAATCAAGATCACTACGTATCAACGTTCCCAAGCTTTATATAAAGAGCTACAATAGACGTTCAGTTAATATGAGATGCTCTTAAAGGTGACAAAGCACCACTTTTATACGCGGGCCAAAATCAGATACACTCAATACAAGTAGAGCTGTAAATGGTTTGACTGAAAATGGTGGAATGTCTAGACAAATATACATTATAATCATTGAATTGGAATAGACCACTTTGTACACATGTATGCGATGTGGTGAAACTGTTTAATCAGAAATAGTTTACATTCTGGCTAATGTATGAAAGCGAAAGTAGAATCGAGCCTAACGGACTGGCCTAGGTATGAACGCGAAAATAGGGTAGAGGCTAACTGACTGGCCTAGATATGAAAGCGAAAATATAGTAGAGGCTAACGGACTTTCAATGGTTCAGTTCCTGTTCTCGTTCAGTCATGTTTGGCATTGTGTCGTGTAAAGTGTAGTGTTTGTTGTTTTTATTTGTTCTGCGCTTGGCTGTTTAATTTGAGTGCGGCCTTCCCTGTCCGATTTGTTATTATCGTTTTGGAATTTATACGCGCGTGAGACGATCCAAATATGTTACACATGACCCCAATGATATTTTCTTTCATTTTCGTCAAGCTGGAAGCTTTACCTATTGAACAATAGATTTTGAAAGGTTAAAGTGGACAAAGAGCTGACATTCCTGGGACGGAAATTGGTCACTATACATTGTGTTAAAGAATAATTTTAAATGACGGGTTTTGAAGCTCACAGTGCAGCAAATACCAGTATGGGCAACACAGAGTGCGCTGATATGAACAAATAAAGAAGCGTTACACGAAAAACGCAGATTTTGCCATTTTTAGCAGAAGAGGGGTTCTTACTAGTGGAATTTTACTGACTTTAAAACGGATTTTCTAAAGACAAATTACATTTTTATGAAGAATAAAGGTTGGTTATTAAAAATAGATAACAAAAAACATTTTTCGTCAATTTTTTATTTTTCATTATTTTTGGGCCATTTTTACTAGTTAGCGAACCTTCTCCTTTGTTCAAACTGTTGGAAGTCAATAACTTAAATGCTTTGCGACAGCCAACAAGGGACAGCAATGAACACTGGCAAATGAAAATATATTCTTGAAAATACATTCTGACACATCTACACAGAATATAAATACATACATCATGCAAAGATATGATTTCTTTATACATACATTTTGTACACGATACCATTGTGTCTGAATGCATTAATTGCCCGTTAACAATTATATGTAGTGTTTTGATTCAACAATTTATGCAGTTTTGAAAATTTTGAATTCTATGTTTTTGCTTATTGTCATAATTATGTAGTTTTCCATTTGTGCAATATAAAGTATGGGAAAATGTGCCAGACAGTAAAATAATGCTAAATGACTACAACCAGTGAAGTTGATTTGCACAAAAAGCTCTAAGACTTCCGTTTCACTCCTCAAGTTATCAGAAAAGGTGCTAAAAGCATTTCGCCTGAAACAATAAAGTGTTTAGGAGTGTGCATACGTAACGTACAATGATATTATTTTACCGAAGTGCCTTCAACACCAAGGCGTACATCCTAACTATTCAACACTACAGTGCGTTCAACACATACACACAGCTTTGTGTATAACACCCTAGTTCGTTAAACACAAAAATGCGTTAAACTTCCCACTCAGGTCTTATTGTTTGGATATACATGCATATATGGTTAACGGATTTAAAATCGCGGAACTTGGGTATGTTGGTATATTTTACGAAAACAAATTCCCATATAAATGTATTTGTGTATTCGTAAAGGCTAATGCAATGTCGTCATGTTGATACCAAACTTAATAAAATCCAAGGAGTATTACTGTCAGTTCAATAAGTAATACTAATGAGGGAACTACCCCTTTAAAAAGAATAGGGGTACTTATATTTTATATAGTAAAAGAGATACCTTCAATCAATAGTATAATACTGGAAACTGAGTTTTTACGTCCTCTCGTTAGTCGAGTGGATAAGCATGCCGCTGTTATACCACTGATTTTGTTGAGCTTTTGTTCATTCTCGCCACTGGTTCGACACCCATCCAAGTTACATACATTGTAAATGTTAAAGTTTTTTTTATCTTATTTCAAGTACCTTATTTTGTATTTGTAAGTAATATAATAATAACGCACATAGTAAGGTATGTAGATTTATTTGTGTGTTATGTTTTCATTCTTTATCTATCAAATTGCATCTTTTCATTTATTTTATTTCTATCTACAGAACAATAATCATACGATTATATAATATATTCACTGCAACATAAAAAATGTAGCAATTGAAGTATTAATTCATTAAAGCAGTAGTATAATATGAAAATTTATAATATGGATACATGTTAAAAAATAAATTAAATTGTGGGGATCGAAGCTACTGCTCAAAATAAAATTGAAACTTGTAGGAAGCGTGCGTATCCACTACACAACAGCGCCTTTGATGAAAGGAATGCGCTTTGAACACAATTTGATATCGAATCCATTTAAAGTTTACCTACCAGGCGAGTTTATGTTTATAACGATTCTCGTTTGACTTTGAACGCACTATAACTAAATTATCGCGTGAAAAAGACTTTGGTCCAGAAAACAAAACTAGCATGTTTATCGGCGCATTGGTTTTATCGTTGAAGATGACCAGTCCGCATAACAGATCGAATGTTTACGTAAGGCTAGTTTAACTTATATATACAAATCCTAAATTAAATTAAATATAATAAATGACATATCCAACTTTTATTTAAAATGACTTGTTTGTGTCTATATTACACGGAAACATTGTTGCAAGAAACATAGTCTTACACCGTCGTCTCATAGAGCTGCATATTGCTTTTTATGGTCAAGGGGAGGTAACTTGGTCAAAATGCGACTTTTGTTCTCTTGAACGACGTATTGATTGCACAATATATATATGTGCTTTCCTTGTCCGATCATTGTTATATTTTGTTTCTAAACAATTGACAATCAAAAGTGTTTTCTAAAATCGTGCATATTTAACACTTTTAATCTACACTTGAAACAAACGTGTAAACGTAGCAAAATGGTTTGTTTATATACAAGACTAGAATTATTGTGGTTCTTCAGCTATTGACTATCTCAAATGAAATGACATTTCGTAAAGATAGTCCCTGATTCGCTGTCGAAAAATCGTTTGCGTTATATTTTAATATATTTGAAACATTCTTACGATTCAGTAGCGAAAACACTCGGAGGTCGTATCAAAGATAAATGCGTTTCAGTTGAATTATGTTTGTCAACGTAGTAGGCCTAGAAACTGATTGCAGCGCGTGCATATGATAGATAATTGTTAAACGGTTTTATATCTTACTACAAAAGCTTTACATTTTCGGTGCATTAAATGTCTTGACTTAGTTAGGATAGCGGCAATAGCACAAAAACACGTGAAACAATAGATTAAAACTCGTCCATTTTTAATTGCAACCCCTAATTCGGTGCAACACATTAACCAAGCATGTAATGTCCTTAATTGCAGCTTTATTTCGATACAAATGCATAATGTACAATAAATCCAAGTTTATTCCAAATACCGTTGCCAACGTTTAATTGCAGAACATTTATATTCCCAGTCATAGAACTCGCGTTTTTGTTTTGTGCTTATTTAGATGTCGCATTACTGTAGCACAACTTAAAGACAGAACGGCTCTTTTGCTAAAACTTGGGATGGTGTCTGTATGAAATATTCAATAGACTAATGATTTTAAAGAAACTGATTTAAAACCAAATTTTGAAGTTTCTAAAATTTGAACCAATTCGAACAAAACCGAGCAATTTGTATGTCCACTGTACAAATCTCAATTGTGTACTGCAGGTTTTAACCAAACACGCATATATAGAAATTGCGTAATTGTAATAGTAAATTGTCTATTGACACCCTACATTAACAAATTTGTACTGACCAATGATTTATGAGATTATATAATATAACATGAAGAGTGTGTTTAGTCAAAGACAACAGTGAAAGAGTCTTTCTCATGGACTCTTGTCATTTTAATGCAACCCAAGGGTGACATTTATCCGAATTTATGCCGAACGAAATAACTAATTGACAGAAATACGTTCCCATAGGAATGTCTGTCACTGTTAGAAAATAACATTATTATACCGTTCAGGAAATGTTTGACTTTGCAGAGTCAATGAGTTATAGTGACATGTGTAACTGAACGAGTTATACGTTGAAAGGTTAGAATGGAAATAGTTCAATAAATTGATAAACTCATGTTAGATATTGCAGTAGGTCCTGATAAAGTTGTACTAGTGGTACATTGCATGCTATATTTAGGACGAACACAGTCATGCAAATAATAAAACATTATACTCGTATTTATTGCAAACCAAATGTAAATGCATCATTGAATAGATATATAATTTCTTTTTTTTTCACAAAAATAGATGTATAATTTGAAAGCTTTATTTCAACAAAAGATATCATAATTTTGTACGGTATGATATTTACGATAACCATGTAGTAACAGTTCCCATCAAAATGGTTCTACTAGTTTAAGAATAATGCCATCACAATCTCTATTTGAGTAAATCGCTGAGGTGCAATTCAATGCAGACAAAAATGTGGAAAATGGGGTAAATGTTACATTTATCGATGTGTAAGAATATAGTAAATGGGTAAATTGAAGAATACAACTGTTAGAAAAAAATACGTTGATAGCAATGACGACCAGCGTTGGTTTCAGTAAATGCACAGTCATTTGTATAGGTAGGGTATTTTACACGGGAATTTGTTTACACTTACACCGCCTCATTGCACTTTCAAACTTTAAACGATGAATTAGAGCGGGTTCAGGTAAATAATAAATTGCAGCATGCGTTTAATGCAAACTTGTGTTTTTGTTCAGTGAGAGCCATAAAAAGTGTATTAACTCACTGATTCGCCGTAAGTTATGAGAAACAAAATGCACCTCAGCTATCATCTGGTCAATTTTCCGGCAAATATACCTATCTTAAGACTTGAAAAATGTTTTTTTAGTTTGTGTAAGTTATTTGTATTTTTAATACTGGTTGTACAAATGCGATTTTTATGTACGTTCGGGGTGTATTCAAAAAGTTTGAGGACTGGTCATTTCAGACTGTTAAGTAAAAGTTGCCATATTATAAATGGTGGGAAAGTGAATTAAACTATCAGCACGAAACAAAATTACAATTTTTAATGTGGGCAGTATCGGCATTTATAGTAACTATAGTAACAGTTCACCAGCACACGACGTACATTTGCCATGAAACACAAACATTAACTTAAGATATTTTCACTTTCGAAATTGGTAAAATTACAGACTTCCTGAAAGTACGAGAGAGAAGAAGTTGCCTGATGTACTCGCAAGGCTATGTATACATATTCATTCTTTTAGGTGGTGTCAACAGTAGAAATATAAAATCATATTACCAAGAAGAAAGAAAGATTCCTATAGCATTAAAGTGCTATTTTGAAGTTTCGCTCTCAAAAAGATAATATTAAGTCAGACAGGGAATACAGCACTCAACTTAACCAGCCGAACACACAAAACATTAAAACATACAAGGTACAATGCCCAACTGAATCAATCGAGCTTAGAAAACATAACACACATACAAGGCACAATGCCCAACTAAACAGGTAAAGATCCGCCCAAGTCCAAGCTGTCGAAAAGTAGAATGAATTAGTTTCAGCTATCAAAAACCTAAATGCCCTCGTCGCAGACCAAGGCCCATTTGGGTACTGTTTGGTGCCCGAAGTAGATCCCCCATTTAGTGACCGCATACGTTTTTCACCCCTTGTAATCGGTGAATGACTTTTGGTACCTAAACTACAAAATACGGCTTCCCAGACTTATAAAATGATCAAACGTGTTAAAGGGAAATGATTGATGTATAGAATTGTTTTTAGTGACATATAATATTCTGTGTGGGGAATGATAAGATTGAAAATAATCAAAGGTCAGGGAGAAGAACGTTTGTGAGCTTGTCACAGATTTATGTCACAGAGCTTTTCAAAATTATAGATGCTACTCAATAAATTAATTATTCTTTAGACAGTGAATGGTGAGTGTTGATGTATAATTGGACTGGATACAACGCGATCTCAAGTACACTGCTAGCAGTAAGGAATAGTTGAGAATGAGATAAAATGTTTTATGATATGACGTTCAAACTGCGTTGAATATGACGTCGTTGTGCGCCTGTTGCGTAAACGATGGTATGATTTTCAAAAGTCAACATAATGTTTATTTTGTAACATATTTTGAGGAGCTAGTTCGTATATGTTCAGAACAGGCTGATTGAATGTCAGTCATAATGTAAAACTAAAACAAATGTCATATTTTATTAAATAAGCAAAGTATACGAATTACTTGAATACCCCTCGTAGGTTAAGAAAAAACAATAATTATGTATATGTATATATATATATAAATGTATATACCTAAAGAATTTCTCGGTCAAACTCTAAATAATTATATTACATAGTTTATATTGATTTCGTAAATTTATCAGGTATCTTTTTGAAACGTTTGACTAACGATCTATAACCAAAACGATGCATACCCGTCAAAAATGGCAGATATGTTTCGTCATACTTATAAATAGCTGACAGTTTTTAGTTGTTTTGTAATCGTACTGGTAAAAAACAATTAATGTGACCGCATAACCACTGGGTATTAAAATCTGCGAGTTCGGACTTGTTTATTTTTACTCAATAGCGTATGTTTGGCATTTTCTAAATTTTACTCCTTTTGAAATATATAGTGGTAATTCGGTGCAAAAATTACCTCCATTAAAACTAAATAGTTTCCGGTGAATTGCGATAATTAGCTTAGTGTTATAAAACTAGTACAACGGAAGCAATATTTGTGTTTTCTTAGTTTCTCTGATCCAAAACATGTATAGTAAGTTATATCTATACTACTAAATGACTACAAAAGAGTTAATTTTACATCAACTTACAATCATGGTAGTGGCGAAACTTCGTGCTGGTGATGGCGTTTCCGTATGTAGTACTTTCAATTGGTCCAATTTAGTTTTGTACACGGTATCATTCTCCACAGAAACGCGAGTCTCGTCAAAACAAAACACATTATCACTTCTATGTCCGGGTGAGCTAAGTTGAGATTTTGATTCATTGATCCTAGACGCAGACCAAGGTCCATTTGGGGACAATTTAGTGCCCGAAGTAGATCCCCCATTTAGTGACCGCGTACGTTTCTCACCCCTTGTAATCGGTGAATAACTTTCGGTACCTAAATCTGTACGGCCCTTACGGTTTCCCGATCTACGATTGGAACCCGCTCCACGCCCTCTCCTTACTGTTCCTTTGCGAACAAACATTATCTAAAGAGCGTTGTCAAATGTTTAATTCCAATGTTTCTTTAATCCAACATTCCTCTAAACAGTATAATTATAACATTATTTATCTAACGGATTATTTTGCACGATTTTATATTATCACATTCTCGCTAAGTTACTTATTGGTTGAAACATCCCAAATTGTCACATTGTATGAATGTCTGCAGAAGGAAAAGTATCGATGCAATTTTAATAAGTCACACATCGCGTGTCCTAGCCAGTATGTTTGACAAAATAAAATCTGTATGACTTGATGACTACTTCATATCATCTTCCTTATCGTTTTCCAATAAACACTCTCCTCTTGTCTTCAGCTGACACGACGTGAAGCTTTCTTACAATGACAATGTTTACGTTCTGCTGAATTAAATCAGATTTTCACGTAGCAAATAGAAACCACTACTCTCATTATGAGATAATGTGCACATTAGGTCACGGGAGGCTAAGAAATGTTTTATTACTTTTATCACGACCAAATCATGCATTTGGTACAAGCGTCGCATCCACAACGTTTGTTTGGAGATGTGTAGCGATTACAAGAAACACACTTTGCTGTTATTTAGGAGGGCACATTCAGAGTAGCTCAGTTAGAAAAGAAAAGCTTATCTTTTTAAATGAATTTAAAGGATATTTCTCTTAAACGGAGTTGATGTGTTGACTATGGGCGTATAACTATTTTAACATGAATTGTCCTTATAAAAAATTGATAAACATTCTTGATTCTATTATTATTTTTTAAATGTGGAACATAAATAACAACCATAGTAAAAGACGGGTATAAAAGTATTATTAAATATTTATAGAACAAATTTATTATGCCAAAAACCCTTTAAATAAAAAAATAAATCAGCCCTCTATGGTTGCTATTCAATCCGTCTCCTAGATGGGAAACGCTATTTTCTATAGTTTTGGAAACAAAAATTGCAGCCATTTTTTCCCTCGCTTCGGAAGGCAATTTTAACATTTTCAATGCATTATAAACGATGCTTCAAACTGTTATGAGACACATGGATACTCTGAGATTACGAAGTAAGTCGATCGGGAATCGTTCATATGTGCAAAATATCAACCAAACTTAAGCAAATCTAATAAAAACGACGTATGTTCCGGTTACTTCCCTTTGCAAAGCGATTAATTCCCTTTGACGTACTTTATGTAATAAGTCCGCGGGTCTGTACGTATCCGGACCGGACTGCTCCAAAACCGTCAAAAATGTAAATATTTTCAACGGGATAAAGGTCGCGAAAACTCATTACAGTTGTTGTTATCAGATACAATAAAACCCGGAATTTTCAGTCTGAAAATTTTTCATGTTTTGACGATTTGCAACAGGGTTTATTTAACAAGAAAAGGTGATTAAGATTGTTTGATATTAATTTTAATCGTAATATGATTAATTGATTTGAAAATAGCCTTTTCTCTTGAACGAAAGTACTGTCTGAAAGTGATATGCTCATGCAACCCATTATAAAAAGGTAAAATATCAAATTAGGCCTATTTGAAATCACTTGTTAACTGTGTTATATCTAATAATGCATTTTTTAAATTAGTTACCCCTGATTTAAGTAAACCTAGAATTAAACAAATTGAAAAACGTGAATTATCCACATACAGATCTATTTCATTTTGATCGGGCTGACGAATGTTCATTCTGACTGACAATATTATTATTTCTGTCAGTTCGAATGACTGAAAGGCTTTTAAAGTTTTCGCGAAGCCTGATAAATGACTAAGCATTTTTTTCGCTATGCCTTATATGTGGTTCTGTCAATGGAAGCAAACAAATTCTTTGCTCATTTTTTCGTCTGCCAGACTATCCAAAGTCAAAGACCTGATGGAATATTCCCTACTGGATGTAGTGCATTTGTTCATATTATGGTATACGCTCCTGTAAGCAGTTCACCACTAACCATTCTGTGTGAATAAGCTAAATTGTTTCTAAATGCCGAGCATAGCCTTAATTTTCCTGTCAGCATTCTGCTGAAATATAACAGACATGTCAGTGCCTCCACCCGTATTTGAACCAGGATCGCCAGATTAGACGAGAAGCGTGCTAACCAAAGAACTACGGAGGCACTTAAGCATTTAGAATGTTTTTTTTCTTTCTAAGACATTGAACGTGAATCAGGATGTTATACACTATCCCTTAGTTCAATCAATACCCGTAATCAGAAAACATATGTGGGAGAGAAACAGTGGCATTCTTAATTCAAACAACACCCGCAATGGAGAATATTTTTGGTGAGAAATAATGACCCTATATTCAAACAACACCTGCAATGGACAACATCTCCGGGTGACAAATTGTGACTCTATATTCAAACATCACCCGCAATGGACAACATTTTAGGGTGAGAAAGTGTGACCATGTATTCACACAACTGTTACACCCACAATGGACACTGTCTTCGGGTGAGAAAGTGTGACCCTGTATTCACGCAACACCCAAACTGGACAACATCTTCGGGTGAGAAATTGTGACCATGTATTCACACAACACCCAAACTGGACAACAACTTCGGCTGAGAAAGTGTGACCCTGTATTCACACAACACCCACAATGGACACTATCTTCGGGTGAGAAATTGTGACCCTTTATTCGAACCACACGGCAATGGACAACATCCTTGGGTGAGAAATTGTGACCCTATATTCAAACAACACACGCAATGGACATCTTCGGGTGAGAAATTGTGACCCTGTATTCAAACAACACCCGCAACGGACAACATCTTCGGGTGAAACATTGTGACCATATATGTTAACAACTACTGCAATGGACAACATTTTCGGGTGAGAAATTGTGACCCTATATTCACACAACACCCGCAACGGACAACATCTTCGGGTGAAAAATTGTGACCCTATATTCACACAACACCCGCAACGGACAACATCTTCGGGTGAAAAAATGTGACCCTATATTCACACAACACACGCAATGGACAACATTTTCGGGTGAGAAATTGTGACCCTATATTCACACAACACCCGCAACGGACAACATCTTCGGGTGAAAAATTATGACCCTATATTCAAACAACACCCGCAACGGACAACATCTTCGGGTGAAAAATTGTGACCATATATGTAAACAACTACTGCAATGGACAACATTTTCGGGTGGGAAATTGTGACCCTATATTCACACAACACACACAATGGACAATACATGCGGTTAGGAACAGTGTCATGATATATACTATAACGTAAATCACCATGTTCCATTACACATTTGGAAAATAATTAGAAAACCACTTGGTCGATAAATGATTCTGTCCTTCTCTACTAAAGGATAAGCCCGTATTTCAACTTGTATATCTGGAATTAATAGTACAGTTTTTGTTGTATACGACTGTATAAAATGTTGGTTTGGAGCAAAACATTTAGAGTGTCATGCAGTACAGCAAGCAAATAGTATCTTCAACAATAGGCCAGTAAAAACAGGCAGAATAATCTAGATTTAGTGACTAGTAATGAATGCACATAATAACTTATGTAGTGATTATATGAATACTTCATAAAACGTTGGTCTTTGGAGCAGAAACAATGCTTATGTTAGACTCACAGGTAACTGTATTATATCTTAGAAAGGTGCATTTGTACTAAAGTGGTCAGATTTTCATGGTGTCAAAACAAAAATTGGCTTTCGATATCTTCATAAAGTAATTACACTCATACACAACATTGTTAAAATACATTCATGCAAAATCAAATGGAAATTGATCGACTTTTCAAACAGTTATACCAAGAAATGTATATAACGATGTCCTGTCAATGAATACGGTGCATTCAATAAAAACGACAATGCTATTTTAAACAAGAAAAAGTACGTGATTTCACTGCACTTGGGGTTTATTTTCTTATTTACAGACGGATATTTACAATATTGGTATCAAATTAAAGATGAAGCTCTCTAGTTTTTGATTATGTAAATATATTTAAAATAACACTAGTATTTTTATGAAATGTTATCACAAAAATGCACCTCAATGACTGCCTGGTCAATTTCCCGTGTTATGAACCTTTCTAAGATAACATAATTTCATAAAAGGAAATATAATTTATCAATGATACAGTTACCTGTGATGACATATCCTGTAATATAGAACATTCAAGTACTAGGTATTTGGGAGAGTTCCACCATCAAAGATAACGGAATAATCTTAATCGGTATAATCATTACTAAAATTATTGTTTAAATGTTTTTGAATATTTGTAAAGATTTTGACAACTTAATTTCTTTAAGAACAAACAATAAACAAAGAAGGATGAACTAGGATGCCACTTTAAATACGTATCCTTTCATTTAATCGAAGTATGTTGCTCTCTCAAGAAAATATGATTGTAATATTATTGCATATTCAATCGCATAAAGACATAAAAACATACGAGGGGTGATTAATATATTCGAAGACTTTCCTTCTAACTTTTTAAATATTGATTCTAGAACAATGGAATTACCTGGCAATATAGATCTATCAATTACCTAGCGTTTTAATTAATTTATTATATTTTGACATCACAATGTTCTTGATGACGTCAATTATTGTGACCAAGGTGCAGCGCGCGTCGTCGAGCGTGACGGACAATAAGTAATCACTGAGCAACGGCATTTCATTAAGATTAACGCCTAACTTGGAAAATCCTTGCGATAGCTCGAAAATGACTTGACCAACATGTATGGGGATTCTTTGCACTCCAAATCAGTAATCTACACATTATTTCGTTGTTTATGTGATTGTAGGGACTCAGTCAAACTAAAGTAAACTAAGAATAAACGGAAGAATTAAGACATAGTTAGGGATACTCCTCCTTAATTTCTGAGAAATAAGAGGCATATTACTGAACGATATGTTACTGGCGAACTCTACGATCAGTATAGATTACAAAACAATAAATCTTGCATTCCATTTGAAAGGAGTTCTTTAGAAAATGCGCCATAAACTTGTTAGATCGTGATTCCTTCTTCATTGGGATGATGCAACCGTGTTAACCCAGCCGTTTTTTTCAGAGTTTTAAGTCCAGTATCGCAACGAGACAATTTCTATTCCGCCTTACATTCAAGAGTTGGCTATTTATGACTTATTTTTGTATTAAAAGTAAATAAATTGTATTCAGTGGATCGGATATGAGTCCAGAAAGGAGCTCGGTGATGCTCAAACGGTGACGCTTGGAATGACGTCTCGTGACTGCCTGGGTCACGCACTCATTACATGAATAAAACTATGATATAAGTGCATTCGGTCGGAGATATCCTACACTGAATAATGCTTATTTGCTTTTGAGCATTGCTGACAAAACAAAATTGCTAGATGAAAAGTTCACGAATATCTTGATCACCCTTCGTATGTGTCACATTACATCAAACACAACGAAGATATTTCAAATAAGTAAAGGATTTAAGCCAATGACACAATCTATCAATTGAATGCTACTTCATTTCGTCTTGCTTATTGTTTTCCAATAGACATCATCCTCTTTTGTGCTGTATTTATATTGGCATGGCACAAAGGTTTCATACAATGACAGTGTTTACGTTTGCTTAATGAAATCAGATTCTATACAGATAACATGATGTGCAATAATATGCAGAAGGTCACATGATGATTGGGTAAATGCATTTCTTATTCTAATTTACATTTCCTTGTTCGTTTTTAAGAGTATCACAAAATACCGTATCGCCTTACTATGACTAGACGTGTGTGTTTGATTGATTTAATCGCATTCATTTACTTGCGACGACATACCCTATATGGAAAGTAACATAGGTAGAAAAGGGGATAGTGTCCGTTTTATGTAAATCGTAAGGGAAACCGAGCTTTAGAAGTTTATATTTATTAATCCTAGGCGTCGTTCATTCATAAAAACTATACAACCGGCCTTATCAGAACAAACTGCTATAATGCAATGTGAATTATTCCACACACCATACCTGCAACAACAACATCAGCGAGTATAATCGACAACAACATAAAAGAGATGATGGTGTAATTAACTGAAGACACGATCAGAGATATATCATCCCGTGAGAAGTAAATTAGAACGCATCTAGATAGAGGAAATGAGAAATGGATATGACAGTGTGACAAATGACTCGATTTCTAATGACGAAATACCTTAGACCGTTAGAGATTCTAAGCAAGATTTTAATACCAAAAGTCTAATGCAAGATGATACAAGTCAGTACATTGAATAACAGACACAATATATATGGAATATTGGATTTACTAAAATTCTGACGAATATATTCCATACACTTTCCATGAATACAGCAATTCAATTTATAAAATGTAACATGTACAAAATAAAAGGATACAGTTTCACTGTCTATTTATCAAATCCCTACAATCTACTATTGCAACGAAAAATTGCACATGTATAGACAAAATATGTTTTTTTCTGGGACCAGTTTTAAGATTATAATAAGGATATTTTTTCGAACATACGTCTGTGCTTACGAGAAACATCAACAGAGCAGGTAATAAGATAAGTTTAGACATATGTACAAATGTTATCAATAGTTTAAAAGAAGTGCAAGAAGGAAACATAAGTTTAGACATATGTGCAAATGTTATCAGTAGTTTAAAAGAAGTGCAAGAAGGGAAACATAAGAAGGGGGGGGGGACATCTTGAGAACGTCATAAATTCATGAATAGACGTCACTGGCAAAATAAGGTAATTACAGTAAATTTACATTGTTCTAAAAATTATCCAAGTTATACTATTAAAACTGGTCCCAGGAAATACTTACATCTTTTGTGCAAATTTTCTTTACGATAGCAGAATGAAGAGATTTAATAAATATACACCGGAACTGTATACTTTCTTTTTAGACACCCTGAATGCGCTTCTGGACCTTAGGCATTACATCATTGTTGATTAGTATATTATTATGAATTGTAAATAATAACAGGATTGGCTTTCAAAAGAGGATAACTATGGACTGTAAAACATGTAACATGGCCTATAATCTAAATATAGACACGACTATTTATAAAAGTGTTTCTCTGGTCGAGTGCCAGTGGGGCATGTCTATGTTTGTTGCGCTAGCTCAATAGAAATGATAATCACGTGGCACAAACTATCCACCATACAAAACAATAATATAGCTACAAGCGAATCTGTAAAATCGCAAAACGTTTAAGGCAGATTCCACTTGACGAGTTTGGATGCACCTAAAACAACTCTGTTTCCACACTAAAAACGCAATCAGCTGTAATCGAAAGCGAATGATAAGTCAACAAATCGCTCACAACATGGTGGGTGGTGTTTTGATTAACTTTCTAATTAGAGAAGTGGCGGTTGTAAGATATAATAAAGGCGATAGTCGATTTTGGAACCTGTAATGTACGCGTATTATCTAAATGAGCCCTGAACCTAGACTACGTCGATGTCAACGAACTTGCAAACACAATGAGCTTTCCTTATTTCTCTTGAAAATTGTAATTGTTGTCATTGAATGCGTGTACGTATATTGTGAGCTGTGAATTTGTATGTTGTTTTTTGGTTTTGTGTTCTGTTGTGTCTATGGAGAGCTGCGTTTCCCGTCGGACTAATTATTGTCATTTTCTTGTTTAACTGATATAAGCGAACACACGGTCTGTTTAAGTGAAGGTTGTATGGTATCAGAAATGCGATTGTCGGTTTTGAAACCATTCATTTTCGCGAATCGTCTTAATGAGCACTAAACTTGACTTCGATCGCGTGTCAATGAACCTGCAAACAAAAAAAAGATTGGCTTTTAAAAAATACTGTTTTCTTGCTCATTTATATAATTGTGATTGGGACGTGTACTTGGTTTTTTTGTTTGTAACGAGTGATTGTGATCTGGGAGTTTTCTTTCTTTTTAGTGTGGTATTGTGTGCTCTACTGTTTCTGTTGAGTGCTGCCTTTCTGGTCGGATTTATTATTGTAACGTTCTTGTCTACGCGATACTGGCAATTTCTTCGTCTGCCTAACTATCAATTGAATTATATATAACTACCGACGATATGTATGATTATGCACAGGGATGTGTTGAGTCAGGTGAGCATGTAGTTCTAAATAATGACAAATACGTATAGTGGGGTCATATATAGATGACGAAAGTGTTGAATTTAGAACTGCATGTATTGCAAATCAGTATAATCGTGAAGTGATGCGTTACTGTCTTATAAAGGCACCCTAATTGAGACATTTCCTTTCCGACTTGTTTCATTTAGCATCAGACTCACAGTAGCCGTTGTTAATATACTAATAGCAGAAACCTCATTAACATAAAAGAACAGTTCGGACCAATCCACGAATGTGACTTCAAGCTCCGAAGGTGGATATAGTATTTGTGTACAAAATTCTTCCGAGAAGCTAACCATGTGTCATTTAGAGTTTCGGAAATAGTCTTTAAGAGTCTTTTCAATTTGTTATCATTACCGATCATTACATGTATGCGGAAACACCATGCACATAAACATATGGTACGCATAGGTAAAAGGGAAACATATTGTACCGAAGGGGTCATTACAATTGTTAAATGTGTTATGTAGTATTTGATATCAATCATTTGGCTTGTATGCATGGCTCTTATACGAAATGAAGTAAAATATTAAATGTATGTCCACATTTATGTTTCTAAATTGCTCAGTGATGTATGCACATTGAATCGCAGTATCTATTATGGATAATATATTCCATCAAACATGAATGAGCTGTTTTCCATGTTAACCGGGCATAGTGAAAAAATATGATAATCATGATACTATAGCGTTAGAAAGACAATACTCTTAGTTTCTGAAAAATAGAGCCATATGTAACATCCAATCACAATGTAAATATGAGATTTAAAGCCACTTGTTGAAGTTGATGTGTAAACACCCGATCCGAAGGAACACCGTGGGTATTTATGGTAAATGTGTGCCATCAGATCGGGTGTTTAAACGTCGGTGAACTTAAACAAATGGTCTTTCAATCCTTATAATTCATAAATAACTTTTGAAACGACACCCAATCATAAAACAACGGATACATAGTGGCTGTTAAATTACCTCCTAGGATATTTACAAAATGCGCTTTTGATGTAATGACATCATATGCATGACGTCATCATAACGTGATGTTTCGTGTAATTAATACAGCACTCCTATCAATAGCTGAACAAACAATGGTTAATAAGATGGTGCACCCTGCTTCAACATTTAATTATTTCATTAACACAAATAGGTAGACAACGTTCATGTCAAGCTACATAGGAAGAGCTAGCTAGGTGCTTCAATGTACAGCTGTGACGATAATTTAGAACTATTAAGAATGCATCACATATGACTATTATATTCATATTTTAACAAAACATATCAAATTGATGAATGTTTGCTTTAAGAGGAACGTAGCTACTGTTTTCAATTACTAACCCCTCGTTTTTCTCAATATGCGTACTTTTCAGAAACTGGTCATCGCAGCAACGATGGAAGATATTTTAACATAATCCATGAGAAACAATAATTCTAAAACATAGTACTATATTTTCCAAGTACTTACACTTAAATCAAAGAGCATGACTTTTTTCTCATTAAAGGGTCGTTTCTGGACATTACTTCATTATTACTATACATTTATAATGTCATTAAGCCCGGTTTTACTGGAGAACGGAACATATACGTATATATATATATATATGTTAATGTCTTATACCCTGTGATGCAGCATACTGTGTTAACCTACATTTTCAATACTATATCAGTTCATATTCTTGCAATTCCATTATGCTACCCGTTAGCACATTTTCTACTGCAGAGACGGGGGGAATTTAAGTCTGCGGCATGAGACACAGTGGAAACATTGCATTACTACATTTCATTTATTGGCTATATAACTGTGATAAATGAGTTGTATAATGTATGTATTTAACATTCACTCGAAGAACCCTGCTGAAGCAAATGGTATCTACAACGCTAGATTGTTGTAGCAGAGCTACCTGCGTTCCATAGTTGGCTATATTTATGTGTGTTGTGAAAAAGTGATATTATTATTAATAATGAACTATTAATCTTTGAAGCCATGGTCAATAGAAAAATCATGCACACACAGTTTAACGTCATACAGAACAGCGGCAGCGCCTTACACCCACGCTAGAGACAGACACAGAAGTTATCATCCGTATTCAAAAAAGGAAATTCTAGTAAGTCTATAACAGATGTTTCATTGACTGATAAACATTATCTAAAGCATTTATTTACATATTCAGCTGTCATTGACAATTCTTATATAATCCTATTCACATAATGCCGATTGTAATAGTACATGGAATTAACATTAATTTAAGTTTATGTTCGATGCATTCCTAATATTTGATGATCAATATTATCGCATTCTCGCAGATTCATATAAATAATACATTTAAACACGTCACATTTTATGAAACGCTACGAATAATTTTTATGAGTGAAGGATAAACGACACTTAGTTTAACAAATGTACAATACAATCTCCCTTTTGTCTTGCATATAGTTTGCACCTAAACAGGTTCCTCGTTGCCTTGATTATTTATCTTGATAGACGCACTTGCAGTGTTGACGTTGTCTTAATCAACTCCGAATTCAATGCATATAACACGAAGTGCAATAATAAGCAGCAGGTCAAGTGATGATTGGAATAATTGAGTAAATATATTTTGTATTCAAATGTTTTCGTAGTTGAGAATATCACAAAACACAGTACTGCCTATGATAGGACCAGACGTTCGTGTTTGTTTGATTGTAGTGCAGCTAATATACGACTTTCATCTCTTTGCTTATTTATTTATGACGATCGTACTTGAAAAACAAACCAAGATGTAAATGGTGTGAACTATTTTTTGAAAGTGTAACATATTGTTATGGCCCGACCATTGAAACGCCTGATTAGATACTTTAATACCAGGCGCCATGCAGGTTTCGATAACAACAGTTTTCCTTTCAACATCAGAACAAACACTATCGCAATTAAAGCATTCGACACAATTAATTCACCCACAAATCTAACATATAATGACGTAATTAACTTAAGGCACGATCAGAGATCTTTCATTCCATTATCAAGATAATTAGAGCTCCACAGGATGGAGAAGAGGTTTTAATTAGTATAACTAAATATGTGATGAATGACCCAATTGATAGGTATATGTAAGTGGTTAAGTAGTTGAAAGCAAGTTTTGATATCAACAGCCTAATGACAGAAGTTCGAACGTATGTATATCGAAGTTCATACACAATAGAAATGTGTCATCTACGTTACGTTAAATGATCTGGGCTGGTACTCACATAGCATCTGAAGGGAAAGCTTAAATATTTTAACTTAAATTAAACAATGGAGCTGCATGTATTGCCCAAGAAGCGAAGATTAACGATTATTTTCTCTGTGATTATTGTAGCTCTTTACATAATGCTTCTAAATGCTTCCCTTAAGATACCAGTCCTGAAGGAGTAAGTATCGATGTGATACTAGAAATTGAACCACTACTGGCTTTATGTGACAAAGTGGATGCATTACACTAATTGATTTTATGTGTATCATGAACTACGTTTATAGAAGAATGAATGAATCTCCAGAAATAATTATTCCGAATCGGTTGCTTGTTTGGTGTAACATTAATTACCTTGTGTGAATTATTCTTGCTAAAAGTGTTTTTATCAATTATCAAGCCGTTTGAAGAAACTTCAAAATAACTATTATTTCAAATTGTGCCAAGGTTGCTAATACTGGTAAGTCAATTGCTAATACTTCATAGTGTTAAGTCGTATTGATACCAGCGTAGTTATCATACGTGTATCAATGTTAAGTTTACATGTTAAAGCTGCCATCGCGGGAATACCCAGCACTCTGAGGGATGCGATTACTACCCAGCACTCTGAGGGATGCGATTACTACCAAGCACTCTGAGGGATGCGATTACTAAAGCTGATGATGATGAACCCATAATATTATACACGGTGGTGTGAAAAGAACACTTGACCAAACTAATGTTTCATCTGATAACTTCGATTGCAAACATTCCATGCACAACAAAATCTGGGACGATTGCTTACCGTAATTCGTATCATAGGACTGATGTAGTTTTTGAGAGCGTTGATTGGAGAAATCATACAAATGTCCCTCGTACTATATACATGTATACAACACGTTTGTGTCTTGGGATCTTACACAATGACATATTTGTTGATTAGTACATTATTATGAATAGTTAAACGATGAAAGTGGTGACTTTAAAGAGGCGATGATTATAGACTCTGAACACAATTGTGACATTTAGGGTGTCTCAAAGTTTGTTGCACTTTCCCAATGGAAAATAACCGTGTGACAAATGCTATCCTGGTACAAAAACAGTAATACGGCAACAAACGTAAAATCGCAAAAAGCCAAACCAATTGGCAGATTCCGCTGGTATGTTTTTGATTTTCCTAAAACCAATTTGTTTCCATACTGAATACGCAATTAGCTGTAATGAACAGCGACTGATAAGACAACAAATCTCTTATCAAATGGTTGGCGGTATATTGATTAGTTTTCTAATTAGAGAAGTGGCGGGTGTTTAATATAATAATTTTAAACCATTCATTCGCGCATTTAAGCCTAATAACCCATTAACGAGCCTGCAACCAAAATAAGTTGTCCTTCATTTTTTCTTTTATGGTTGTCACTGTGACATTTACATGTTCTTGTGGTATGTGAAATTTCTGTTTTGTTTTTGTACTCGGTTGTGTCATATTATTGTCATTTTATTGTCTAACCGATATGGGCGAATACACCGTCTGTCTTGGCATCAATTAAATTACTGTAACACGTCTATCACAACATTATCTCTGGGACTTGTGTGCAGTCTGGTGACCAGTCATAAGTATTGCAAAATGATATATAAATGGAGCATGTATCGACGAAAGTGTTGCTTGAAGATTCATATGCCTTTCAAATCAGAATAATTGTGAAGTAATGTGTCCATTTAATATAAAGGTACCCTTGGTGACTTATTGTACATACATTTTAAATATTTCCTTTCCTACTTCTGTCATTTAGCGTCAGGTTTACTCAATCTTTATTACATGTATCTGGTTCTTCAACAAGATATCAGAACAGAATAGAAAATCATGGTATTGGGACATGTGATTTCCCGCTCCAAATGCGGATACTGTACTCGTGACTTCCCAGACATAAACGAAGAGTCATTTAGCATTTCCAAAATGTTCCAAGACCCTTTTAATGTTTTTATCATGCCCGGATATATTTTTATCCTGGGGGTATGTTAGACTAGTTGGTAATTGCCGAGAGAGAAAAAGATTAGATTAAGTCAGACAGGGAAGGCAGCACTCAACTTAACCAGCCGAGCACAGAAAACATTAAAAACACACAAAGCCAATGCCCAACTAAACAAGCGCAGATCCGCCCAAGTCCAAGCTGTCGAAAAGTATACTGTATAGCGGGTATATTTCACGGGGTCCATTATTCGCGTTATCTGGATCCTTTTGAATTCACGGTGTCTTGATTTCGCGCAAACGACCTCGACCGCGAATTTAAAACCTTGTTGGTAAACATGAAATAAGAGGTCAATCTTACGTAAGTTACACCTTGGAAAATAAAAACACGGACATTGATTGCTGAACACGGCAATTTATAAAGCTTAAAATTTACATGCAATATCGTAAGAAAACCGTAAAACACAGTAAGATTATTTATTTTGTTCATAAATCGCTCTTTGCGTTTCGACGGTTATTTTGAACGGTTTGTTTGATGGCCGAGTTGACTATCATTAGAAAAATTACACAAACAAATACTTTTTCGGCAACCATTAACACGCTTTGCAAACAAAAGCGTTAAATCTAATAATTTTGATGCACCTGCTTATAATCAACACCTTTTAACGTTGAGAAAACATTATGCACGTATGATATTTGATACACATCAAGATCTAATTTCGAATTATATTTTGTAATTTATTATAAGTCGAAGTCTTACTGCCGTATTGTACTTAATCGACGTACTTCTTGCAAAATCATTGGGTCAACGTTGGTTTTTAATCATGAATTGTCTCCCTCTATAAAATTTGTATGTGTACGAGGTGAAAATTTCGCTGGGTTTAGATTTCGCGTTATCGATGTTGACCGCGAATATAGCGAAAATTAGACCCCCGTGAAATATACCCGCTATACAGTAATACATTATAATTAGCTGAATGACCCAGTGGAAAAGATACAGCAACCAAAAGGCGAGGCAGCATGACATCGGAGCAAAATGAACAATAACTCATTTATACATTCAAATTTGATAATCACGCACAGAATTCACCGAACATGCACAGGGTGTCCTATGCTATGTGTTACCATTAGAACCTAATGTCATGAGAGAGTAATCGATCTCATATGAAATTCTCATATACCAAGCTATTATTACACAGTTTTATTCAATACGTTTATAATATACTTGTAGAAGTCGGAGAGTCGGGAGTGTTGACATCATTTCTAAATATACAAGAGCATTCGCAGAGAGATCCTCCATGTAAACCGAGTTACCCAGCTGAATGTGTAAACTAAACAGCACGTCTCAGAATGTTCAGCAAGTTTAAACTGTCAAATAATAACGACAGGCCAATCTACAGATAAAGCACACCAATACACAAGCAAATCAAATGAAAGTCTCATAAATATACTAAAATATGACATTAGTTTTTTGTTTACAAACACTCATACCCAACCCCTTGTCAATTAAAAATATATCTTGGAACATTAGTAACCTCAGTCGTAAGCTGGGATATTCGAGTTTGTGTCATACGGTTCAATTGACGTCACTTGAGTCACAACAAGGGTGTTCCGTTTGAAATACGAGTCTATATATAGATCGAACTCGCGTTCCATGTGATTTCGCCCTATAATACGTGTATGTGCAATACGGGAATCAAGATTCTTGCAAAAAGTCAATTTTTCGATGAATGTCAAAACACCTTTAGCGTACGTCGAGCTATCAGTTACATTATAAGACTATATCATTCAAACTATTTTGGAAAGAAAGTGATTTGATGAATGAATGAATTTATAACATGCGCCTAAACCTAAATTCAATAATCAACAAATACTTGCGATTAAGTATTTTCTCATGGCATTCGTTTGTAATGGTAACACATATTATGGAACACCCTGTATTTACTGCTTAAGACACTACACGGTATTAGTATTTTCTCCTTAAAATTATTACTCTATTTTGCAATCATATTCAATGCGGAATATCTTCAATATAATCTATACCAAACGAATGTCTTATACAGCGTGATGCAGCATACTTTGCCACTCTACATTTTCAATACCGTATCAACGCATATTCTTGCAAGATAAGTTCGCAACTCGTTAGCACATTTTCTACTGCAGATATGGGGAATTTAAGTATGTGGCATGAGACACAAGGGAAACATTGCATTAATACTTTACATATATAGCCAATATATCTGTAACAAATAAGTTATACATTGTTCTCTTTAAGAACCCTAAAGAGTAGTTGACAAACCATGTCACAAACATGCAAATGGTAGAGTACTAGTCTGTTGTAGCAGAGCCATCACTGTTCCATGGTTGCCATATCACATGCCTGTTGTTTTGTTAGGGACACCAGTAATAGTCTTGAGGTAAGTTCCATTCTGTAATATTGAGCGATAAACCAAGGACAACTGACATCAGTTCCATTCCGTCTAAGATATGGATTGGCCATGATATGCGCACCACTGAACAACACTACTTCAATACTTCTTATGTCCCTTTAATTATAGTCAATTAAAAACCGGTATATACTACTACTTTCATTTATCATTCTCGAAACCGCCTCTCTAATTAGACCGACTGTGGGAAATGAAAAATATTTCAAAACAAGGAGAATTCTGCTAGCATGCAATTTCGCCCTTGGTATATGTATAATACTGGCAAGTAGCGTGTCTAGCTGCCATCCACATACTAGGTACACATTCTAACACTCTAATATATAAACCAAGATCAATTGATTAAACATGGACAATATTGAGAGCATACAAACTGTGCAATATTTAATGTAATGAAGTGATATAATTATATCATTCAATATCTGTATTAACTACAAAAAAACATCAATGGATTTATACGCTGAGTGCATGATAAATGACATAATAAAGGCGTGAATTATCACACCTGTATCTCTGATGGTTAACTTTGATATCAGAATGAGTGATGAACTGGAAATCGCTCGAATATATGATCAATAGGATTATATAAATTAAATATCGTAATGCACAGACAATTCAAAACCATGCAGAACGGCGGCAGCGTCTAGTGACCTATTTTAGAGACAAACACAGAAGATACCAATACGTACTCACAATAATATAATAGTTCAAGTAAGCCTATGTATAACGCTGTCTACCTGTTTGTCAGTAGTGAAAAGATTATATTAAGTCAGACAGGGAAGGCAGCACTCAACTTAACCGGTCGAAGGCAGAAAACATTAAAAACATACAAGGCAAAATGCCCAACTAAACAAGCAAAGATCCGCCCAAGTCCAAGCTGTCGAAAAGTATGACAAAATGTAACTAGCGGAATGACCCTGTTTTCACAGCCAAACGACTACAATGCCTAGTTTTAGCTGTCAGAAATCCTAAAACGAAGAAGTGCCAACCACACTGCCAACCAAGAAAATTAATCAGCCATAAAACGTATTTAGTAAAACATCACTTAACGACAACTCACATACCTCTTACAAATAAAACCAGAACCAGCATGAAGACGAGAAGCTCATTGATACTATTTCGTTCTTTCTGCTTCAACAATCGAATTTAAGACTCATTAAATAAAACAAAAAAAAACAAATTCCTCGATGGTCTTATTTAAGGTTACTGTCAAGATTATTTTCACGAATTATTTTCTAAACGCACGGTAGTAAGTTTTAAATCGCGCATACTTTATTTAATAGCGTACGAGGGAAGATCCAAAATAACGTAGACTTTTGCTATTGCTTTCAACATCATCGTTATATTGTCTTAAATACATTAGTTGAAATATCGAAAACAGTAGCAAATGTCTACGATGTTTGGGTCATCCCTCGTACATGGTAATCATGAAGGTATCATTAGCTTTATTTTGGATAAACACCAGTAAACAGGCGCTGAATATCAGAGTAGAGTAATCTAAGCCTATAACGTGCTTTTAATGTTTAAATCTGACCAATTAATGTTATCGAATACAACCTCCACCATAATGCGTATTGCATAAAACTAAGAGCGCCGCTTTTTAATACCAATGGCATTACTAGCTGCAAATCCAGCTATATGTACTACACTTTGCACATAACGTTCTGTTATATCGTCCGATAAAATTTAGTTGACAGTGTCCAGACAATATTTTGTCTGATATTGTCAAATGTCAGAGATCGTTAATGAAACTAATTGGTCATAATTGTAGTGAAATCAATGTTTAATGAAATTCTACTCAAATAAAACTTATCAATACTTGCTTTAAATGTAGTTTTTATGCTGCTGCTGCTCCTACTACTATAGTGCAATATGTCTAGGCTAATCTTTAAATCAGCACTAACTTGCGTTCCTTGAAGCGACTGGCATTTTCTTCACAAAATGATAACAATATGTAATGTAATGTCGTTATACGCGTTATACCGACACCCTATCAGCAACGTGATATCTTTCATCATTTTATACTAGTAACCAATATGAACATTTTAAGACTAATATAGCTAAGCGAGTTTATCATTATACTAGTACTGGAATAATACAACGAACCCTTCATGTTCCTAACTACTTCAAAACAAAACTTTCGTGAGAAAGTCGCAAGACAAAAGAAAGGTCTTCAACAATATGTACTTGCCTAGAAACAAGTTTGATATTATTTCAAAGTACAAACTAATGATTTTAATTACTGTTTTATGACGTCTGAAGACAATTATTTTCATAGCAATTAAATCCATATAACGTGTTTTGTTACATAGACTGCTCGTCTACAATTCACAAAAACGTCTCCATTACATTGAAATAAGTGAAATTAGTTCCGTTATTTCAGTACGCATGGAAACAATTATTCACACGTACGATTTACAACAAAAGGATCAAACCATCACCTGATATCCACGTTTTCTCTGAAGTTTGACAGTTTGGTAATTATTAGTGACGTCACTGGCGACGAGACAAGTTCCACGTGGTTATCACAGATACGCTAAAATACATTTGAGTGAACTTAACGATTGGGTATTCAGACAGATGTACGTAATACTTTGTAATAAGTGAAAATGCCAGAAACAGTGTAACACCCATGCACACTCCGTTAAAATCAGATACGAGTATGAAATGTTAGTACCCAATTTCAGTTCATCATAATTACACTGAGCCGCTTTGAAAACGCAACACTAATGAAAAGGACGGTTTACCACTCAGCAACATAATTGTCTTTAAGTGTTAAACATGCTTAGTAGCAATGCTTCAGGTTTACCGAAAATTACTTCTAATGTGGTGATTTGGTGTTTGCTATATTCCAAACTTTCATCAACTCACTGCGACAATAACCAGTATTGAGCATTTACAAGAACCCTTTACCAAAATAACAGAAGACGTTCAAGTCGATAATCAGTAATAGAGTTATCTTTCAAGACATATGTTATAGCACACGGAGATACATCACCTGTCCATCAACATTACTGTCTTCACTTTATGATTACTAGTTTTTGAAACACATCACGCGCGGAAAAAGCGTCAGTAATTACCCAACATATTTCCAGAACCATGCATATGACATCATGAACATGATTATCGCAAATACTGACATAAATATCAGCCATACCATAAACTTTTATTATCGCGAATGTTACTTTAAATAGCTAAAACATCATCTACATGATTATCCCAACTGTTACTATAAATAACTACAATACCATTACATGATTATCGTAAATGTCACTATAAATAGCTACAACGCCATACATATGCTTATCGCAAATGATACTATAAATAGCAACAAAACTGTGCTTATCACAAGTATTACTGTATATAGCCACACGATCGATTGTTACATCAAAAGAACCCATAATAATCGCAACATATAATAATAATGTCCGTTTATTCTCATCTCGACATCAAGGAGAAAAGTCATTAAACTTACATCTTAAAATGTTAATATAAGTCATAGTCAGCAAAGATCACTTACATATCCGTATACTATCTCTTACTCTTGATGTTATAGTGTCGATATTCTGGTTTGGAGGTGTACACGCTTTCGCTAATTACCAACATTGATTTTTATATTGATTAAATCGAAAAAAATTCTAGATAATATTCCGTTTAATGCTTCATTATTACTTTTGGTGTGATAAGAAAATCAATTCAAGCTTCAAGTACGCAGTTTTATGACATCAAGTAATGAACGACCTCCATAAAGTGAGCGTTCGCACATCTTCACTTTATATAATCATCAAGTGAGTTTCCTTTATATATATATCTATCACCATGCCGCATCGGAACAACTAATACTTTTAAAAATCATTTAATAACTATTTTATGAGCATCCTTGGACATTTTCCAGGGAACAGGACATCAACGCAAACGGAAGAGATAGCATAACAGGGATAGCAGGCATCTATATCTGGCTTGCTTGACATACACTGATCCATTAGTTATATCATCCAAACATACTTGACTTGCTGGACCGTAAAAATCTCGGCAATAACGTGTAACAAAATACACTAAACATTGCACGTAGTCACCGGAAATGACCATACTAGTATGACAGTTGACCCATTTGTTAACTATTTTTACGAAAGGAGACCTAATTGTTGTCTCATTCCAACCCTCCAATTAACAGAGATGTTTCGAATTTTAGTACCGCAAAAAATTGAAATTAGAAAGACATTTCTGTTATTGAGATATCTTTTAGAAACAATGTTAGGTTTAAGTGTGACTGAGCTACCGATACATATCCAGAATTAATTTGTTATTTAAGTGGATAACGTAGTGTACATAATGAAACTGCATAACATGGAGGATGTTCCATACAGGATGTACCGACCATCACCAAAGTTAGAATGTGGGTGTACCGCAGGCAGACAAAACACGTGCGATATCGTCATGCTTTTGTGCATTGTTTAAATCATTCATGCCATTTAGTTGATTAACAAAATGTCTAAATATTTTAAACCCGTACTTAACATGTTGAACATGCGTAATCGTGCAGCTATTTTTACACGTTTAAACAGATTTAATCCAGACTAAGGATCGAAATAAAAATTCAAACCAAAACAAACAACTGTGGGAGTTGTTTTTGGGAGGTGTTAAAATCGATGTAAAATTACATAGATTTGCATACCTGCAGATATTCTGTCGACTTACATCTGTTGTTTAGGATTCAATGCTCAAACAAGTACGGAACAGGAAAAACTAAAAGCAACATTCGACTAGGACAATAAGTTGTTATACAACGTATTTGGTGTGATAGCTTCTTGTACAACAACCTCATTTGAAAGAGCCATACTATGTATTTTTCTCTTTTTAAGTTTTGATTTTTAATAAAACCACATTCTTCGAAATGTTAAGTAGCATTCTGATGAGAATCGTTATAAAATAATATTCGTTCTTGCTAGATCAGTTTGTCTAACCCATATTTACGATTCGATCCCCTGTTACATGGTACAAACTTCAGTTCGAAAATAAGTTCAAGACATAACACACATACCCTAACCTATATTCACCGAGCGCCATGTTGATCTATTACATTAATAGAATAATTACAGTACCCCTGCCTTGCATGTAAAGTGTATTTCTTATATAAAATCAGTACGATATACATTGTTTTATGTCCAACAACGTCATCGTATGATACGTACTCTGTCGGAATCAATACATTTACAATAACAATATCAACATGATCACGTACTTGCAATTAGTGCGTTATAAAAACCGTACTTGTTCAGGTGAATGTCTCAGTTTCTACAAACACTAATGAACTTCTCATCACCTTTAGAATGACAAACATACAATGTTGAACGCTTTCATGTCATAATTGCTACCCTGGGATACGTTCAGGGAAGATATACAGAGATAATGAATGTCAGCAGTCTAGAGCGTATTAAAATCCAATTAAGGATAATTATGCACTTGATACAGTGTCTTACTATTGCTTCTCATATCTTTGTTCGAATATTGTTACTGAAATAGGGTGATCAATCAATTACAATGTTAAAGGTTAGGAAATATGAACACACCATGTAGCACTGGACTGTTACATGTAACCTGAATACATTGATACTTGTGGAAAACAAATTTTAGCACTTGCTGTTACATTATGTCGCCACCTTAAATCACAAAATGTTGCTGATGTGTTTGGTAAGATTTAAAATGAATACACACATTTGAATGAACACAGTCTTGAGGGCAAACAAAAGCTAGAAGAAAATATAAACCTAATGTAATTGTTTTGCATTTTCTACTTCTAACATATTGTGTTCATATAAAAATTTGAAAACATTCTATTATCGTGATTTTTTGACAATTCTCTCATGCAAGAAACTACACCACATTGGTGTTATAACGGTACACACCCAGGTGATAGCAAATTAATTGATGCCCCTAAAAAATCACTTTTATTACAATCACATGTTTATTGGCTGTATGAACAACATGCAATACACATATCAAATCAAATCGAATCGACAGGATCTGATATTAAATTTGAATAATAAATTACATGCTTCAATACCAGAAAATCATTCTTGAATTGACAAATACCAGACTCGAAACAACTGCTGTGTAATTATTGAAAATTGTCCATTGAATTAAACTGCAAGCATCAATCACATTTAACTTTATCGCATTAATTTGTGAAGAAATTGTTCGTTGGTGTTCGGTGATATTTTATAAAAAGTAGGGAAGGATGTAAGTATTTTAAAATGAAAATCCCGTTCTTATTTTACATATACGACACTTTCTGCCTTGCGTAAAAAAGCCAAGATTATATGCGATTTCCCCTTGTCACATATCCTCGACTGAAATTAGTTTTTTTATTTATATGTACTTGATGTACTTTATAAACTGTTTTTGGATATCTTTGGCATTCGGCTGATTTGTAGATTTGCAACAATAACGAAGGGCCTAACGGGCCCTCTTATTCAGACATTTGATTTTCTAAATAGTTAAACATCGTTTAAAATACTATTTCACCACCTGGAATTGATATATGTAGCACTTCATGGGGCGTCTAAGTGACTTACTGTTTCTTCACACATGTTCTTTGTTTAGAGCAGTTACGGTAATGAACTATTCGTCCTTTGGATACATTGATACCCAAAATGAAAATGGCAGAGGCAATTAAGTAACTACAAAACTTTGAAATTTCAACACGTAAATATCTGTTCGTTTGGACAAATTGAATTTTCCGTAATTTGTTGGTAATTATTTTGTAGTACAATTCTTGTTTCAAGAGACAATACTTGAGAAATACGTGATTCGTATGAGAAAACGGAAGCAATGGACAATTGTAAGGCCAATACCACAGTTGTTTGTGTGTATATTTCTGTGCAATTGCTGAAAACTATGGGTTACTTAAGGTTACAAAACCTTCGAAATATATTTTTCCAACTGACATTGTTGTATACTTCTATGCAAAACAAGTAAGTCATCAATAAAATATAGCTGAAGCCAAAACAAAAAGATATTTAGGTTCTTATAACTCTACCTACTCTTCTGTTGTTGCCACTAACCTTAATATGCTACATGTATTTGCATTTCGCTGTGTATCACCCCGGATCGTTGATTTTACAAGCTAACCATTAACTATAAAGGCACAATAAACATATTGCCATATCATACGAGGTGCCATTGGATTTAGATGTGAATATTAAGTCCGAGCTTTGTGACTGGATACAATAACCCAATCAGTGCGGAATACGTGTACACTGAGGAGCTGAATGTTCAACCCTACAAATAAAATACACCCAAGGACTAAAAACGCCTCACCTGATTCAATGCCCAATATCGCTTAAAGTATTTATGTCATTGCAAAATCAATTTACATGTGTATAAATTGATCTTTCCTACGTGTAAATTAGTTTAGTTTGTAATAAATGTTCGGGGTATTTCTGTCAGGTTACCCATTAACAGTTTTATTTTATGTATTGTCACCATTAGAATATAACCTGATATCAGATTCAGATAAGGAACTACTGACTCCAGAGTAGGGCGTATAAATTTTAAGACAATACTATATTTCCAACGACAGAATCATCAGTTACAAGCACAAATTTGCATTTCATACAACAATATTATGCTTTTAGTTATATTAGATATATATTGATGCATGCCGAAATAATCAGTGACAGATTGAAAATAACTCAACTCTGTAAGACGATAAGGACTACAATTAAATAATTAAAAAGTTTATTGAAGATATACACATAGGTAACATTAGATACAATCAATCGTTTTAACAACGTTGTATCTAATACGTACTTATTTATGTTCGTTATACTGCTTCTGAGACAAATTGAAATTTGAGTGTAATCTCCATTACTGAGTTTAGAAAAACACACCTTTTATACAAATTGAACAAAAATAGATATTAACAATTTACATTTAAATTTAATCAGTATTAGAAATGTAATAGCACTATCGCGTATACGTATACACGTTCGGGTTTCGTAGACAACGCACATTTTCTGCTCAAGTATTTAAAGATCCGTCTACAGAACGTTATATACAGCTGTGTCTTGTCATTTACATACCTTATAAATAAAATACCCTAAAGACATTACAAACCGCGTAAATTCCCATTAGATAGATATTACAATTACGCAAGGATTACATTAATATATAAAAACGTTATCTTGATTTCATTAGTGTCGCGTTTTCAAATCAGCTAAGTACATACATTATTGACGTGTGGTTATTTAATCTAGCGGACAAAGTTCACAAACCGACATTTATTACGGCAATAATGATTTAACGTCATTCCATTTGCGTTGCTTCGTATAACATTATGCAATGTCAATTACCATCGTGCTTCAAATCTATATCTAAACATTTGATTATATGCTTAATTGAAATTGACAACACTTTTAAATGGACAAATACCAGACCTTTGACAACCTTAGTGGTATTGTATAAACTAAAACATTTATCAAGTTCAACTCAGTCGTCTCGAATACGGAGTACATTACACGTGGACACCACAATGATAGCATCTAACTAGCATATAGTTCTACTTAAAACGGAAGTAAACAGTATTAGCGGAATGGGACGTAGCATTCATTGTAATGTTTTCCCGTTATCAATGTAACATCTACTGGACAATACTCGTTACCACAGGGCATATGTTTTATAACTAATGAAACGCCATATTCATTATTTATTCAATTGTATTAGCCATTATTTCTTCAATAGTATTTTTGTACCTCATCCTTTGGTTTTGACATTTTTATCAATAATGGTATGTTTTTGATAGGCAGTTCCATTCAATGTTGTGGTGAAACGTAACCTTCCTGTAGGCTTCTGACGTTCGGGTCCACGACTTTAAATGTAAATGGCATGACAGTGGTCGACTGCAATGCTCAAATCTCAGTTTTAACACAATAAGAAATTCGAAAATGAAAATATGTGTATTGATTAGTATGTTCATGTTTCGGATCGAGATATTCTAACCTTTTAATCTGAAGATATGTAATTTAAGATAACTTGTTTTCAATATATATGAAATTAACATAGTAATTGCAGAAGACCAAATCGTGGTGTATCACATTATGTTTCCATCTCCGTGAATTCGAACTGAATTTATAGCCAAAGTAATGAAATATTCGTCCTTTGGATACATTGACCTACCTAATGGAGTCTGTATCGACAATTCAATTACACCAACGACACAGATTTAGCTTTCCAACCCAACACGTGAATGTCTGTTCGTGGCGACAAATCGAATTATCAGTACGTTTGTTTAATTATTGTATAGTAGACAAAAATTCATTAAGAAAATGGTGTTCTAATTGAAAAAGGACATCCTTTACCAAGAAAATACAAAATGTCTGTATGACTGGTGCTTACATGAGCGCTTTTCTCTACAGTAGTTAGGCTATATTATAATAAACATGATACACGAATGAAAATGATAATGTTTTTAATATTGTCATTATTATCAACATTCACTGAACAAGTTTTCACGAGTGTAAATCGCACTGATCCCTATCAATTATAACAGAAAGCAGCTTGTTGTTAAGTTGGTATACCAGCAGTTCTCTTAACGATGATTCCGCAAGTCAATCGTAACTAGTTCAGTTTAATATAATAACGTTTTTTAAAAAATATAACAGTAACTTGTCATGAACGCATGAAGTAAGATCGTAGTATGTGGACACTATTTTAGGAAGTGCTGGTAGGTTTTATTAACGGTGTTATATAAACTTTACTAATAGTAAACACTGCACAATATAAACTCGAAAGAGCTAGAGCAGCGCTCCTGGATTCCTTGTATCACACAAACTGTCTGTATTCCTCAAAGCCGGATGTCATTAAGCAGGGATAAAACCGATTGATCACACACTACGCCTGTCTCACTCGAACGCAAAACATCAAAAGTATTAATACATTTTGCACTTTGATTAATACATTTATCAACCAATTATTATGATTAAAGCAGTAGTTACATTATTTACAAAGGAAAATACGTTCATGAGCACTCTTACTATTACTGTTGTCGTAATACTTCGCGAAGGTGATGGCTTTGTAAACAGATCGTGGTACTTGTTGTTCCCCTCACCTCTCAATTTCTGTACCTCAGGAATATACACAGCAGTGGTTTCTTGCAATGATATTGAATTGTTGTGTGAGTCGTCCAATTGCTCTGCAGTTAATGTGTTTCTGTTCTGAGTCGCATTTCCTGCAGTGCTACTATATGTAGGAGATATTGTTTCTGATTTGTATTTTCCGCCATTTATGGATACGTCATTCGTAGAACGTGCGGGTGACAGGGAACGTTCACAGTCTCCTGTAAACGTTTTGTACGTTGGTAAAACCACGGTATTAGTAGTTTCCGGCTTGTGTTTCCTGTTGGCTGACCTGCGATTTCCTCCTCCTCGACCTTTGCGGACTGTCCCCTTTCGAACAAACATAGCTCTAACCCACAACACTGTTTGAATGCTTAGCTATCCAAATATCTAAATATCAATGCACATTCATGTACAAAATACACAACATTTTCACACTCATGTACTCCTCCAACATTATTACTCCAGTCACAACATACTCTCTTGTCATTTAATGGGATTTATAATACGATTATAATGCAACAGATTTACCTGACAACGATGGCTTTACTGCTTTATGTCAAGCCGAGCAGAATCACTTTCTCTGAACATATATCTCAGTACAATTCTCTCTAAGCTGTACACTGTTATAAGCACTTCAATGGAAGCCATAAACGAACATAATGGGTATCTTAACTACAACAATAATACTCTGAAACATCTAAAGCTGCTTTTAGGAACAGAAAACCTCAACTTTGTCGAAGATAATCCCTGACTGTCGGTTTAAAGGAGCTGTCTCACAGATTTGGCTATAATGTTTGTATATCGTGATTTTCTAACCTAACCAAGTATTGATGTAATAAAAAGCCACTGACGGTTGCTTTATGAAATATTTGGTGCAAATAAGCAATTTTAACCACTCTCGATATCGCCCACTGAGCATGTTTTTCTTGAAAAAAAGCGCTAAGTTTCCTTCCAACATGCATTGTGAATTATGTAATTCATACGTGATTGAACTGTAACATCAGCAAACTACAGTGTAAACATCAGAGAGGTATTTGGTTAATATTTCCATTCGTTTTCATTAAATGCGAACAAATTTCAGGCAAATAAAAGTTATTTTAGATGTCAGTGTGGTTGTTTATGGCATATACAGGCAACTATACCAAAATAACGCGAATGTTTGACAATTTTATTTTATTTTTGCAATACACAAAAACGTGAGGCAGTCCTTTAAGCAATACGTGTACAAGTCTATATCACATTTGTTTTGTTTCCAAAGCGTTAACTAAGTCGATTGATATTTGAATGGATGTATCTGCTCACTTGAACCCTGCAATACATGTCAGCTAGCATATACACGTAGAACTGTCAAATTATGTGTAATGAGTGTGTGGTGTAGGAAATATACTTCACTATTATGTTCATAAAAGACCAACGGCTTATTGACAACAACGCATTTCTCACAGGACGATTGACATTTTTGCAAAAGTCGTAAATAGAATAAGTTGCACAAAGTCACATGAAAGACACGCAGTAACTTTTAACGAACTTTACATTTCCCTACCAGCGGTACAAACTTGGTCAACACATCTTCGGTGTATAGTGTAAATGGATCCAAATGAAGATCCGAAGAAGTTTATTCGTACGTATTGAACCGACCTAGAGACATTCAAACTACATTTTAGTTTAATCAGTGTGGCACAATATAGGGAAAACTTCGGTAAATTATAGGTCAGTCGGTAAAACTGTTTCTTTCTACAGCAAAATAGTCTTGATTTTCCGCAGTCAAAGCAGATTATTATTTAAAAACATGTTATTATATGTATCTTTTATGTGCTATCAATGTGTTATAGAAATTTATCAGTGAAAAGGACAGTGAAAATATCAGAGAAATTATCATATTTTGTTATTTTCACTGTTTTAAAAGCTGGTTCCATAACAATAAAGAAAACGAAGCGTAACATCAACGACATCGGGCTTCAAATTATACGTAACGTCATTGTCTCACCGTGACGTTCTAATTTAAATTTATTTCTTCCAATTAAGCCAATTACTGAACAATTATATGAGGCATTGACGCATATAATGAACAGAAAACTTTAAGTATCACACGCATAAGGATTCTAGTCACATTGATGTAGCTGGACGCATTTATTACGAGTATATATACTTCACAGATCGAGTTCGGAGTTAGTGTTTTTTATCTTGAAAACTATACACGGTCGATTTTGTAATTAATATCTGGTGATCAAATGCCACGACATAAATGTATTATAAAAAGCAAAATAGCACCAATACTATAACAGCCCTCCGATGATCAACAGAATATCGGCTATAGGTGTATAATTACGACATGTTAACATTACTGCTATCTGCTCAATAATGTATAATAAAAGTCTGTCTAGGTTACTCCCAACGGGAAATATTTCCACCTGACTGTGTCTTCCTCCCGTACAATGTTCATGCCGATCTTTCAGACTTGTTTGCATACAATCTCCAAGAATGCAATCAGCAGATACCAGTATCAGATAGGCTAGAAAATCACACAAACTGTTGTTTGTTTTGTTAAAATGGGAACGACCAACAATGTCATTCGATATAAATACTATGTATGCATATAGTTGTTTCCTCTTCTGAATAAAGTATGTTCCGGTTGCTATGGCTAACATAGTCCCATAAATAAGACTCTACGTACGTTCCACAGTACTATAGAGTCTCATAGTTTTGAACTTAGCTGTCTTTAGCAAAATTTTATTTCCGAATTGAACGATTTATTAAACAGTTGAATCGACCACAGTAAAGCTTATTTCAATCATAAAACAGCGTTAAACACACCTTTACACAACCAATATTAAATGAATTTTTGTCTGACTTCTGTCGCGATTCACTTCCGTTTTAAAAACGAAAGTTACCTACAGTTGACAAATTCGTCTTAGACGAAATAATTATTCGGTACGGAGTAGTCGTTCTTGACCGACTTTAATGTAGCCCTACTTTAGTCCGGATACTGGGTTTTAGTTATAGCCACTTTTCGTCCAATCAAAATTCTTACAAATGTCAGGACAACAACTTTCGGAATACATCGGCTCTGTTCCACGGCTACAATGGCGTAAATAAGGACATTTCAGTAGTGAAATGAAACAGGAATAATTTATGTATCAATGAGGTTAGTATTCTTGCAATCATTCGTTTTCAATGATAGAAAAGACATTAAAGAATCCATGTGTGGTGTGCCTTTGTATTGCATTTTATGTCTCATAATCGGTCACCAAACAGCGACAATTAATCGTGTCGCAAAGTGCTACATACATGTACTTGCGACCCGGTGAGACCTAATGTAATGAAATGATACGTTGGTCTCTGTTAGGACTATGACTAACAATACCTTATTTGTACCAATTAGCAATTACTAATTAAGTACTGAAGTACACAGACAATCAAAAGCCACACAGAAACAACGGCAGCGCCTAGCCTTCAAAGCAAGAGTTCCAAGAACCAAAAAATGGATATTTCAAGCAAGCCTGTATACTCACTCCGCAATGAATGACACACTGTGGACTTCGAATTATGTGCATAATTAGCCATAAAGGGAGGTAATTATAAATGATAGCTTCACTTAAGTTAAGTTCGGGGAAACTTTGAACAGCCGCCACACTAAATCGACATCACCAAACAAGCATCGAACGCAGGAATGTACATTCTTTATTGTTTACAATAAAAGTAATGTTTATTGCACAAGTATTCTTACTGGAAGAAATATGATTAAACAATTATGTCTATAACCACACTAAAGGTAACTGACTGTACTGACATCTTGTTCTAATAAAGACATATTGTTCTATTAAAGACGAGATATGGTTAAATGGTATCAATCTCAGTAATTCATATGTAGTTATAGTTTGTATGAATTTACAACAATAATATTATTTACCATTTTCAAATAACCTGGTATCATTTTAAAGTAATGAATCAATCAAGACACATTGTAATATACATTCAATAATCTGGAAACTAAACAAATGAAGCAGTAAAAGTAACTTGATGAAAACTAAGTCTAAATAAAGAAAGCGCTAAAATGTGTGTATGCGTAAACAGTAATTGTTTTAAGTAACTTTAAATGTCTATGTGTAACTTTCGATGTGACAATGTTATGTTATGTCACCTTTTCTGAAATCGATGCTATCTTGGATGAGCTTTGGGGTTTTAACGTTTGATGAGCACCTATTTGATAACGTTTGTCCCGGTGTTACACTGTGTCTTTCCTTATAACTGGGGTATTACGTATTTGTTCCATCGTAGCCATTCCGCTTGTGAGGTTCCTGGAATCTTGTGTACACACAAATGTCGAAATGTATTATACATTTTTATTACTAAATATCCATTACAACTTGCAACTTCCAGTTCAAAATATATTCTCTGCAATCTCATATCGTACGATTCATGATGTGTAAAATCCTAATCCATTTCAAAACAATGTCTTATACAGCGTTATGCAACATGCTGTGTCAACCTACAATTTTAATAGCAAATCAACGCATATTCTTGCAAGACTACTACGCTACACGTTAGCACGTTGTTAACTTCAGATATGGGGAATGTTAGTATGTGACATGAGACACAAGGGAAACATTACATTAATACTTAACATGTATTGACAATATATCCGTAACAAATGAGTAAAACATTTTGTGTATGCAATATTCTCTTCGAGGACCCTAAAGAGTAGTTGAAAAACCATGTCACATTAGAGCAAATGATAGAGTACTAAACTTTTGTCGCAGATCCATATATCTGGGTTAGGGGTTCACATGCATCTTTTTCAAGGACAACAGTAATAGTCTTTAGGGAAGTTCCATTTTGTAATATTGAGCGATAAACCAAGGACACGTGACATCAATTCCATTCCGTCCACTGAACAACACGACTTCAATATGTCTTATGTCCCTTTAATTATGGTCAATTAAAAACAGGTATATACTACTACTTTCATTTATCATTCTCGAAACCTTGCCTATAATTAGCCCGACAGTGGGCAATGAGAAATATTTCCAAACTAGTCGAATTGTGCTAGCATGCAATTTCGTCCTTGGTAAATGTATAACACTGTCAAGGAGTCAATCTGTCACACACATACTAGGTAGACATTCCCACACTCTAATACATAAACCAATAAATGAATGTATCCATCGGGATCAAATGATTAAACATGGACAACCTTTGAGAGCATACAAACTGTGCAATTTTTAATGTAATGAAGTGATAATTATATCATTCGATACCTGTATAAACTACAAAAACCACCAATTAAATTAATAGGTTGAGTGCATGATAAATGACATAATAAAGGCGTAAATTGTCACGCTTGTATCTCTGATGGTTAACTTTGTTACCAGAATGAGTGATGAACTGGAAATCGCTCGAAGATATGATCAATAGGAAAATATATAAATTAAATATCGGAGACAATTCAGACAATTCAAAACCATGCAGAACGGCGGCAGCGTCTGGTCACCTATGTCAGAGACAAACACAGAAGGTACCAATACGTACTCCAAACAATATTTCAAGTAAGCCTATATTTAACGCTGTCTACCTGTTTGTCAGTAGTGAAAAGATTATATTAAGTCAGACAGGGAAGAGAGCACTCAACTTAACCGGCCGAACACAGAAAACATTACAAACATACAAGGCAAAGTGCCAACTAAACAAGCAAAGATCCGCCCAAGTCCAAGCTGTCGAAAAGTATGATAAAATGTAACTAGCGGAATGACCCAGTTTCCACAGTCAAACGACTACAATGCCTAGTTTTAGCTGTCAGAAATCCTAAAACCAAGACGTGCCAACCACACTGCCAACCCAGAAAATTAATCAGCCATAAAACGTATTTAGTAAAACATCACTTAAATACCTCATACAAATAAAACCAGAACCAGCATGAAGACGAGAAGCCCATTGATACTATTTCGTTCTGCTTCAACAATCGAATTTAAGACTCATTAAATAAATAAAAAATAAACAAATTCCATAAAGGTCTTATTGAAGGTTACTGTGTGTTTGCTATTCAACTATGCACATTATTATTTAAGCCTTATACCCCAATCACACGACTCTCGAATCAGTCGGAATGGGCCCGAATGAGTCGGAATGAAGAAAGAATAAACATTCGAAACACATTCCGAATGATAACTCGAATTGACCAAAATTATTACAGCTTTGTCAAAATGCCGTAGGAATACTTCAAATACCATTCAAATACAATTCTTATATACTTCGAGTATAATTCGAATACACTTCGAGTCCGCCTGGAATGATAGCGGAGATCGTGCACGCATATGTTTTCAAAATACGGTAAACACAAGCATCGGACCGTTTTGCACGGGATTATGCACGGGTTGTGCACGGGTAGTGTGTTTAATATCAGTACCTATAATGGCTTTAAGTAATGTTTCGAATATAGTCAGAATGCCGTAAGAATATTTAAAATGTAATCAGAATGTCGGAAGAATACACTTCGGTAGCCGTTCGATAGTCCACCCGACTTCGAATGTATCTCGAAAGTTTTGAACATGCGCAAAACATTCGAAGTGGACACAGGAATGGGCCGGAATATATCGAATGCACTACGAATTGACTCAGCATGCAGACAGAATGTTTCGAATGCATCATGAAGGAATACACCTCGAATTGCTATTCCTACGGCATTCCGGCTCATTCCGACGCCGTGTGATCTGGACAGTATCAATAAATACAGAGAGTTTTGAATAACAGTTTATTCATTTTTATTTTAATATGTATTTTATTTCAAACGAAATAGGTTTAGAGCATGTTAAAACATTCAAACTGGTCCGAACGTATGGAATGTACTCGGAATGCAGTCGGAATACATTTCGAACATACAAGAATGTACCACGAATTGCTATTCCTACGGCATTCCGGCTCATTCCGACTCTCGTGTGATTGGGGTATAAAGATTGTACAGATATCATTAAGTCGACGTATTTTTGTAGGAAATGATTAATTAAGAAATAAAAATATGTTCGCGTATTTGTCTGTGAATAAAACATGGTCAGGAGTTCGGATGCGGAAAAATAAAATCACGAGTGCGTAGCACGAGTTATTTAATTTTCCGCATCCGAACGAGTGCCCGTGTTTTATTCACAGACAATATACAAGAACAGAGTTTTTATTTCGATTCTAAATACGATAATATCCCGCACTATTTAACTGCGCGCATTCCATTTTCACCCATTTGACATTGAACATAATTCAACGATGAAATTGGGTGGCTTATTAGCTAGTACAATTACCTCCCTCGTCAATGTAAACGACATTCGTAATTTCCTGAAGGAAACACCACATTTTAAACATTGAAACAATTTTAATAACACGAGTATAGTGTATCGATTTCATGAAATGAAAAATATAAATGAATTGATTATCAGAAGTTTTGATGAATCTTAATTTCGAGAGTATATTGGAGTTTCTAAAAAAAGTTGCGTCAAAGCTGTTACACGGGATATTCGCGTATCTCGCGACCCGTTCAATTTTTACTATAAAGTTTACGTTCTTTCAAATATAAATATGTCACGTGATACGTGGCGTAAATAGTTTATTGCCGTAATAATACATACCCTGGTTTCCTCTATGTGTATATGGATTAATCAGTGGATCGTGTTAGAATTTATCATAAACAATAACAAACTGACAGGAATATGTCTGTCATCATAGTTATGGCTACGGGGCGGTACATAATGACGAAGCATTTAGGAATATTTTGCCTGACTCGGTGTAATAAGTGATAAATATATTATTGAGTACATCTAGGTTGATATTCATTTTAAGTTGAGGAGTATTAACAAATTAGCTCACGGGGAAAGATAGTTACGAATTTCAAATATTTCATTTAAGTCATGTTTGTATTATGACACGTAAGAAGAAAATTAACGGAAGACGACATTTTCTCGTAAGCTATGTTATTGTAATCAATCGTTTGGAGTAAAACAAATCAAAAGCATTTTCCTCGGTATACTCAATACCTACAGGTATAAGGTGTTGCAAGACTAAATCATACTTATGTACGAGCTCTACACGTACACAACCGACGACTGAATACCTTTTGGTGTATACGGAATAGCATGTTTCGCCTGGATCAAAACACGTAAGTTATGTGCACCAGAGACTATAACTGTGAAGCATTTAGAGAAGAATTCCGTGTGTAGCATATTAAGGTAAACCACATGTACTGATATGGTTTTTATCATTTAAGTATTCGATATTATCCAATACAATGAGTACTAAATTTGTAACAAACGTCAATATTAATTTCACGAATTATTTCTAAACGCACGGTATTAGGTATTAAGTCGCGTATACTTTATTAAATAACGTACGAGGGAATATCCAAAATAACGTATACTTTTGCTTTTGCTTCAAACATCATCCCTGCCAACAATGTCGTCTTAAATACATAAGTTGAAGTATACGTAAACTGTAGCAAAAGTCTACGATGTTTTGGATCACCCCTCGTACATGATAACAATGAAGGTAGCATTATCTTTATTTTAGATAAACACAAGTTAACAGGCGCAGAATATCAGGATAGAGTAATATAAGCCTATAACGTGTTTTTAATTTATTGAAAGTACTGACATTGCATATTACATCTGGCCAATTTAAAAATCTGACCAATTAATGTTATCGAATACAACCTCCACCGCAATGCGTATTGCATAAAACTAAGAGCGCCGCTATTTAATGCTTATGGCATTACTTGCAGCAAATCCAGCTAAAAGTACTACACTTTGCACAAACGTTCTGTTTCCTAGGTACTGTTCGTCCAATTAAATATAGTTGACAGTGTCTAGACCACATTTTGTCTGATATTGTCAAATGTCAGAGATCGTTATTGAAACTAATATGGTCACAATTGTAGTGGAATCAATGTTAAATAAAATTCTACTCAAATAAAACTTATCAATAATTGCTTAAAACGTAGTATTTATGCTGCTGCTGCTACTACTGTAGTGCAATATATCTAGGCTAATCTATAAATCAGCACTAACTTGCGTTCCTTGAAGCGACTAGCATTTCCTTCACAAAATTATTACAATATGTAATGTCGTTATATGCGTTATACCGACACCTTATCAGCAACCTATTTTCTTCCATTATGTATAACCAATATGAACATTTTAAGACAAATATAGCTAAGCGAGTTTATCATATACTGGTACTGGAATTATACGACAAACCCTTCATGCTTCTAATTACTTTAAAACAAGACTTCGCAAAAAAGTCGCAAGTCAAAAAATAAGGTGTTCAACAATACGTACTTGTCTAGAAACTAGTTTGATGATATTTCTAATTACAAATACGTGTTTTAATTACGTGTTTTATGACGAACGGAACACACTTTTATAGCAATTAAATCCATATAATGTGTTTTGTTACATATGCTGCTAGTCTACAATTCACTTAAACGTCTCCATTGAAATTAGTGTCATTAGTTCCGTTATTTCAGTACGCATGGAAATCATTATTCACACGTACGATTTACAACACAAGTGTTAAACCGTCACCTGATTTCAACAACATATTTCCCTAAAGTTTGACAAATTGGTAATTATTTGTGACGTCACTGGCGACGAGACAATTTCCACGAAGTTATTACAGACTCGCTCAAATACACATGTGTGAAGCAAAATACATTTGAGTGAATTTAATGATTGTTATTCAGACAGATGTACGTAATACTATGTAAAGTGAAATGTCAGAAACAGTGAAACACCCATGTTGTGACTGTGCTCAGACTCCGTTAAGTACAGGATATACAACGATATATTCACGCACATTATATTTTTGACCAGATTATCTCACCAATAGGATTAAAGTTGTTCATTAAAACATGGAACTGCACAAAAATGAAATATGTACGAGGAATGGATGGGTTCATTTACAGCTCACCGCTATGTTTTTTATTTCATTGTGCGATGACCGGAAAATATACAGACTCTATGATATGCCTAACCTCAAGCCTTTTGGACGGCTGGCATTGATTCCTGTCTGTTACATTGTCTTGTCGTACCCTTAAATGTTTTGCTCTCTTGTTGTTCTGACTTCTGATAGGTCATTGAGTACTTTCTGTGCTACTCGATGGTTGTATTTTATATAATGTTTCATGTTTTACATTCTTTTATTAACGGTCACTGTGGCCTTTTTGTTAAGGGGTATTACATGGCGGGAAACATTTATTTACACTGTCCTGTTCTATGAGGTTGTCTATTGGGTAAGTGTGAGGTTTGGTGCACTGTAAAACGTTTAAGCCCCCAGTGACAAGTGTCACTGTCCGTTCCAAGGCGGAAGCCCTTTAGTCAACCTTCCTCTGTGTATGTACTGTCCACTTTATAGTATAATTGGAAAAAATACAAAAATATTTGGCCACTGTGCCTTTTGTTAAACTTTATTCATTTTGTATGTGCCATTCTGCAATTTCGTTGTCCAGCACAAGGCTGCTTCGTATCTTTCAAAATTGCATATACTCAGTGTCTGTTGTGGATTGTCCTTGTGGTGTATGTTTTGTCCGGTTGTTAATTTCTTACCAACTGGCTCTTGTTCCGTTTTAGTTTGACTGACTTAAGCAGCAGACTTTCGTGATAGGATGCCCGGTTTTGTATTACATGTTCCTGTGCTAGTTTTTATGTATGTTCCGCGCCTTTTCGAGTGAAGTTGTATATTTTCTGTGCCTTTTTGTTCTCGCGTGTCCCGCGGTTTCTGTTGGGGTCGGTGCTACTTCCGGTAGTTTCGTATTTTGTTTAATTATTATAATATGAGTTTGTATCTGGATTTAAACGCCAATTCCGTTAACAATCGAGTTTTTCATTTTTAAATAATCGATAATAAGCCATAATTTCTCAGTATTTAATTTTTTGACCGGGGCCAAAAGGAGCTAGAAGTTAACTATTTATTCGTATTTGCCGGTTGTCCTCTTACTATTTTGTCCCCGCGATTCGCATCCTACCGGGTTCGTTCATGAGTCTATGTACAGCTGTGGAGTTATGGATGTAGTATTCTGTCCCCTGAAGTCATTTAATGTAGTTTTAAGTCCCCTACCGGTTTTTGACCGGAGGGGACTATTGGTTTGCCATCTGTTCGTCAGTTTTGGCTCTGACGGAAATTGTGGTTGATATGGCAACAGACATATTGACAATAGCTTTAAACCGGTAGGGAGCTTCTGTATTGCTTGCAATTCAGTACGTCATATCTCGATTTGTTCAATTACGTCATTTTACTTAATGAAACTGGGTCACCCGTTTTAAGGTTTTCAGATTTTTTGTTGCTGAAATCGGGCCTTTCAACGTTTTAATACTGTCACTTTAACTTTTAGACTGTAGGCTGCTAAAACTATGTAGTTCAGCAGTTTTACTGTTGTTACGAGGTCATTCAGCGTGGGCTTTCTGCCTTTTGTTTGCTGAATCTTTTTCTATTCAGTTTTTAACAATGAGACTAGGGGCGTTTAATTTTCTTTGTCGGTAGTGTGTTGGGCACTTCTTCGTTTTAAGATTTCTTACAGCTAAAGCGGGGCAATATAGTCCTTTTGCTGTGGAAACTGGGTCATTCAGCTAGTTAGTAGGTCATCCGACTATACGGGCCTTTCAACGTTTTAATACTGTTATTTAGCTTTTGAGACTAAAGGCTGCTATAACTATGTAGTTCAGCAGTTTTACTGTTGTTACTAGGTCATTCAGCGTAGGCATTCCGCCTTTTGGTTGCTGTATCTTTTCTACTGGGTCATTCAGCTAGTTATAATTTATTATACTTTTCGACAGCTTGGACTTGGGCGGATCTGCGCTTGTTTAGTTGGGCATTGTGCTTTGTGTGTTTTTAATGTTTTCTGTGCTCGGCTGGTTAAGTTGAGTGCTGCCTTCCCTGTCTGACTTAATATACTCTTTTTGATGATTGTTTTATGAATGGTCAATTTGAATATTCGATCTATCGACAAATTCAAACAACTTTTTAAAATAAGACGGTTTACCAATCAGCAACATAGAGGTCTTTCACTTTTATGCTTTATAGCAATTATTCAGGATTACCACACCTCTAATTGTGTGGTCAATGGGCGGTAATTCTGGTTAGAGATAGAGTGGTTTTAAGTCGAATTATCTTAATCTAAATTGATATTTATATTTATCTTTGTTTTTGCTAAATTTCTGTCTCCGTGATAAGCACGGACACTTGAACGCGCACTTTATCAGACAAAAATTGCATTAACAATCTGACAAACGCAGAATGACGCACGGCAAAATCTTGACTTTTGTTTATGTCATCATTTGCTTACAGCAGTTGTGAAGGGTGTGATCAGACTGTAGTGAAATCGATTTGATTGTCATTCCCCATACCTTAGCTTCATATGCTGAAGCTAAACACATATTGCCCGAGTTATATAAGTGTAAATGTTGCACTTCCACTCCAGACTTGAACACAATGTAACGTTCACAAAATTCTCAAAATAACAAAGACACGGTTCTTATTGGACATTGAATACAACTCTTATACCAATTAATAAAATTTACGTGTCATATAAAAGCATAAATCTTATCAAGAACGAATACTACAACATCTAGGGAATCGTTAATTAATTGATTTATTTTAGTGTCTACCACTTAATTATGTAAGCATCTATACCTCAGACTAAAACGGCGTTTCTTGTCTAGTATGTATTGCTATATTTAGAACTACATTAAAATTTTGTAATTTGCTATATAAAGACACATAGTAACAATAGCATTGATTGAATACTGTTTTCATATCAGGCAATATGAATATTCCACCTTTAATTGGAAATAATTCAAATTATTCAACTCTTATACATGTACAATAGGTCAAAGGTCAAATATGTAGAACAATAAAATTGGTATATGTTCTTATCTGTATACTATATAGTCCGAGAGCACACAGACTTTTATTGCATCGATAGGCCAAACGAAGTTCGCATGTATTTTGAAAGAATAGTTCATATCCTACCTGAAAATCCATTTCTTAAGTATCAAAGCCTTGTATATTTATGTTTTTTCGCCTTTATATGTCATGAGGTCAATGAAAAAAATGGAATTTGCTAGGGGGTAGGGTTATGTTTATGTCTACAAAAAAGTCAAAAATCAACTTCAATGTGAAAAGATTTGCGTTGTAGGTAGAAGATATATTTGGAAATATTATAAAACTCAAAAATCATAGCATGTCACTTGCAAGAAGGTACTATATAGGGGTCAAAGGTCACTCAACTTTTGAAATCAATGAAATTAATGCAATATTGTCGATACACATTTTACGTAAACTTCCATATGTGTCAAAATTTAAAAGTTTCGCATATTTCTATTCCTATATGTATATTTAATTCATAACAATATAATTTTTTTCCAAATATGAAGTCCAATTGCACAAGAAATTAGAAAACGATTTTTGATCCTCCTGGTAGCATCACAAAATGGCCAGCATGGTTACATTTAAATTACCCTTTATTTTCTTGTCAGTTTAGGAAGATACTTTTTAATAATTTGCTGCATTTATGAGGAGCCATTTCAATGGTGCAAAGTTCAACGTAAAGAGGTCAGGGACAAATATGGTATAACAGGTCAAAGGTCATGTTACTGTAATGAACTATTCGTCATTTGGATACATTCATACCAGAAATGAAAAAGGCAGAGGCAATTAAGTAACTACATAACTTAATTTCAACACGTAAATATCTGTTCGTTGGGACAAATTGAATTTTCAGTAATTTGTTGGTAATTATTTTGTAGTACAATTCTTGTTTCAAGAGACAATACTTCAGAAATACGTGATTCGTATGAGAAAACGGAATCAATGGACACTTGTAAGGACGAACACCACGGTTGTCTGTGTGTATATTTGTGTGCAATTGCTAAAACTATGGGTTACTTAAGCTTACAAAAACCTTCGAAATGCATTTTACCAACATACATTTTTGTATACTTCTATGCAAAACAAGAAAGTCATCAATAAAATATATATGAGGCCAAAACTGAATGATAGTGAGGTTCTAATAACTCTACCTACTCTACTGTGGTATGTTTTTGGCATTTCGCTGTAGAGCACCCCGGATCGATGATTATACAAGTTAACCTTTAACCATAAAGGCACAATAAACATATTGCCATATAATCTGAAGTGTCATTGGATTTAGATGTGAATACTATGTCTGAGATTTGTGACTGGATACAATAACCCAATCAGTGCGGAATACACTGAGTCTCTGAATGTTCAACCCAATAAATATAATATGAGACACCTTCCATCAAACTGTTCATTCGATATTACGAAAAGTATTGTGTAACACTGTGCATAAACGAGCCAACTTCTGGCTATTGCAATAAGTCATACCTGCTGAATTGTATAGGATCAAAATAAGTTATACAGTCACTGGTAATCACAGACTTTTGTGCTTGCAATAAGTCTTTCAAGTTGAATTGTATAATCTCCCAATGAGTCATGTACGTATAAAGTGATTAGGTTTATACGTTGTGTATGACTGAAATTCTGTTCGCACTCAACTAGAAGCCATAGGAAATAAAAGGTGAATGTTAATGACAATCTTGATGACATAACAAAACTGTGATGACAGCAATCTCTAAATCACAACACAAATGTTTCGTCTCCACTCTCTTATAGTTGTTGTATAGAAAATTACATCACAAGCGATATTGGAGCGAGTGTATTTTAGGACTTGACAACTGTGATTAGGTTTCAGCTAAGACTATGCACTTACAATGTAATTGTAAAAGTGCAAATGAGCAACCGACTTAATCAGATAATATCAAACTGGATAGCAAGGCAACACTCAACAAATACAGAAAAGTACGAAACGCACAAAAAGGACCATTTACAGAAACAAAAATGAACAAAAACATATTAATTAACTTTAGAAAGTCCTACTCACTTTTAATTTAAGTTAAGCCCCATGCAATTGTTGACGAGTTTACCAGTACAACAATTGAATAACCCTGCAGCATCATATTATGGGTGTAAGCAAAAAGATAAACATTAATTTGACATACTTAAAATAACACGCTGACATGTGTTTCCTTTTATACAAATTGAACAAAATTAGATATTAACAATTTAAATTTATATTAAATCAGTTCTAGAAATGTAATAGGACATACACGTATACGTATACACGTTCGGGTTTCGTAGACAACTCTCACATTGTCTGCTATATGTATTCAAAGATCGGTCTACAGAACATTATAAACAACTGTATCTTGTCATTTACATACCTTGATGGTGAAAAACACCATAAAGACATTACAAACCGAGTTATAACCGGACATAAATTTGAGATTCCCTTAAGATAGAAAGTGCAATAACGCAAGGATTGAATTAATATATACAAACGTTATCGTGATTGCATTAGTGTCGTGTTTTCAAATCCGCTAAGTACATACTTCATTGACGTGCGGTTATTTAATCTAGTGGACAAAGTTCACAAACCGACATATATTACGAAAATAATGACTTGACGTCATTGCATTTGTGTTGCTTCGTATAACATTATGCAATGTCCATTACCATCGTGCTTCAAATCCATAGACCCATTTAATTATATGCTTAATTGAAATTGACACCACTTTTAAATGGACAAATACCAGACCTTTGACAACATTAGTGGTATTGTATAAACTAAAATATTTATCAAGTTCAACTCAGTCGTCTCGAATACGGAATACATTAAACGCGGACACCAGAATGATAGCATCTAACTAGCATATAATTCTACTTAAAACGGAAGTAAACAGTATTAGCCGAATGGCAGGAGTATTCATTGAAATGTTTTTCCCGTTATCAATATAACATTTACTAGACAAAACTCGTTACCACAGGTCATATGTTTTATTATTAAGGAAACGCCATATTCATTATTTCATCAATTGTATTAGCTATTATTTCTTCAATATTCTTTTTATCCCCCACCCTCAATTTTTGTCATTTTATCGATAACGGTATGTTTGATAGGCAGTTCCTTTCAATGGTCTGGTGAAACGTAAACTAACTGCAGACTGTAGACGTACGGGTCCACGACTTTAAATGTAAATGGCATGACACTGGTCGACTGCAATGCTCGAATCTCAGTTTTAACACAATAAGATACTTGCATATGAATTTATGTTTATTGGTTAGCATGTTCATGTTTTTCTAACCGAAGTGAGATTCCAACCTTTTAATCTTAAGATATGTAATGTAAGATGACTTATTTTTAATTCATCTGAAATTAATTTAATAATTGCAGAAGACCAAATCGTGGTGCATCACATTATGTTTCCATCTCCGTGAATTCGAACTGATTTTATAGCCAACGTTATGAAACATTCGTCCTTTGGATACATTTGCCTACATAATAGAGTCTGTAACGACAATTCAATTACACCAACGACAATGTTTTAGATTTTCAACACGTAAATGTGTGTTCGTGGTGACAAATCGAATTATCAGTACGTTCGTTTAAATCTCATTAAGGAAATGGTGTTCTATGTGAAAAAGGATATCCTTATCAAAAAAATACAAAGCGTTTGTATGGATGGTGCCTACATATGCGCATTTCCCTACAGTACTGATAATGTTATAATAATTTTATTATTCACTGAACAAGTTTGCACGAGTTTAAATCGCACTGATCCCTGTCAACTACAACAGAAAGCAGCTTGTTGTTAGTAAGGTCTACCTGCATTTCTCTTAACGATGATTTCGCAAGTCAGTGTAAGTAATTCAGTTTATTATAATAACATTTTTTATAACATATATTGATGACCACAGTAATCTGTCATGAACGCATGAACAGACATCATAGCATGAGGGCAATATTTGTGGCAGTACTAGAGGTATTTATAAACGATGTTATCTGCACTGTACTAATAGTATACACTAGGCACTCAGAAAAGCTAGAGAATTTCTTGTATCACACACACTATCTGTCTCGTTCCTTAAGCCGGATGTCATTAAGCAGGGATTAATCCGAATGGTCACGCACTACGACTGTTTTAGCCGAAAACAAAAATCTAAACTACATTTTGCACTTTGATAAATACAGTTATCAGCCACTTTAAGCAGTAGTTATATTATGTACCAAAGAAAAATACGTTTATGAGCATTCTTACTATTACTGTTGTCGTAATGCTTCATGAAGGAGATGGCTTTGGAAACAGATCGTGGTACTTGTTGTCGCCCTCACGTCTCAATTTCTGTACCTCATGAATATACACAGCAGTGGTTTCTTGCAATGATATTGAATCGTTGTGTGAGTCGTCCAATTGCTCTGCAGTTAATGAGTTTCTATTCCGAGTGGCAATTCCTGCAGTGTTGCCATTTTTATGAGATCCTGTTTCTGATTTGTATATTGCGCCATATATGGATACGTCATTTCTAGAATGTGCGGGTGACAGGGAACGTTCACAGTCTCCTGTAAATGTTTTGTACGTTTGAGAAACCACGGTATCAGTCGTGTCCGTCTTGTGTTTCCTGTTGGCTGACCTGCGATTTGCTCCTCCTCGACCTTTGCGGATTGTCCCCTTCGAACAAAGATATCTATAACCCACAACTCTGTTTGAATGCTTAGCTATCCAAATATCTAAATATCAATGCACATTCATGTACAAAATACACAACATTTAGACACTCATGTACTCCTCCAACATTATTACTCCAGTCACAACATACTCTCTTGTTAGTTAATTGGAACTATAATTTTACTAGAATGCAACAGATTTACCTGACAACGATGGCTTTACTGCTTCATGTCAAGCCGAGCTGAATCACTTTCTCTGAACATATATCTCAGTATAGTACATGAGATAAATATTGGAAACAATACGCCATACGCTCTTCACTGTTATTCGCGCTTTAATTGGAGCCATAAATGAACATAATGGACATCTTAAAGAGGCATGCCCAGATACTGGAGTGTCTAGGTTTGCATACAACAAAATTGCGTTTATCACTTGTAAACCCAACTATTACCGAAAAGTCACAGACGAATTTGACTTAAAAATTTACTCTATAACGCGCGCTTCCATATTTTGTATATCGATCTGAATAAAAGGCTGTCAGCCTTTTATAGACGACAGCGGCATTTAGTTATTCTTGAAATATTTGTTTTAAAACATTAGCGGGATATTTCCAAACTTCTTTTACTGGGTTTTCATTATTTGACTTAGGTTTTAAAATGAAACCAATTTGATTGTTATTCGAGACACTTCAGTTCCAGGGCATGCCCCTTTAATTACAATAATGATAATCTAAAAATCCAAAGGTTATAGGAACAGAAAACCGTAAATTTGCAATAACATTAAAATCAGAGTCTAACATTTAGCTAAGCCGTTAGAACTGACTACATTCTGTAGCAGGTCATGTTTAATGACCTCTCTCCCACGCAGTGAGTCAGTCAGTTTGTAGCCACTAGTTAGACTGGCACCTGAGTCCTAATGATTAATTTTGCTGAGACCTAAATTCTTCTTCATCCGCATCAAGCATCCGACTTTTACAGGGTGGCGCTGTCCGTGAAAACGATTATTAAAGAAATAAGTATGATACAAGTATTAAAAGTGTAAAAGTGTAAAAGATAAAAAGACAGTATGTTACAGTTAAACTAGTACGTGCAATTACATTTAGATGACCGGAATATGCAAAGAAGATAACTCTTCCTGTGAAATGTCCGAAGAAATAATGATCATACTTGAGCTAAACCCCTTTTTATGTTCAGTAGAAATCAAGAAATTGATAAAAGTTACAGAAAATTGCAAGAGAATATATTGTCACCAGTGATATTAAAATACTATGCACAAGAACACATTTACAAACATAAACGCTTCAGCAAGGCTAGCCATCTGTACACTTTCAGATTTGTGAAAGTAATGTTTTGATTGGATGATTGAAAGGTCACGTGAACATGACCCCGTATGGAGTACCATCAGATCCTATATATCAGTGTAAAGTAGTGAAGCGCTATAAGGATTTGATTTAAATGAGATTGGTAACTTTGTCACAGATTATAACTCACTGTCGGTTTAAGCAATATGAGTATTAGTCTTTATCATACTTATATCACACTTATACGAATAACTAAGTCAATTGCTATCTGAATGAATGTATCCGCTCAACTGTTGGCACCTGCAATACATGTCAGCTAGCATGTACATGTAGAACACTCAATGTCTGTGTATTGAGTGTAGGAAATATACTTAACTAATATGTATATAAAAGACAAACAGTTTATTGACAAAACGCAATACTCACAGGCCAATTGACTTTTTTGCAAAGGTCGTAATTAGAAGATGTTGTACAAACTCACAAGAGAGAAACGCAATAACTTTCTACGAACATTACATTTTCCCGCCACACATTTTCGGTGTATTGTGTAAATGAATACAAATGAAGATTGTGGTTTATTCGTACGTATTGAACCGATTTAGTGACATTCAAACTAAATCTCAGTTTATTCAGTATAACACAATATAGAGACACACATTCTTGGTGTACGATGGGTGTTTAATTTCATTAACCGATATTGCAGAATTCCTACAGGACTACGTAATACTTCGGTAAATTATAGGTGGGTCGGTGAAACTGTATGTACGTTTACAGAAATATTCTTAAACGTTTGCTTAGACCTTGGCCAGCATGTATATTTATTCTATAACGATGTTGATTTTAAGTATCACACGCTTAGAGATTCTAGAAATATTGACTGAAGCAGGACAGATTTATTACGAGTATTTTTACTTTACTGATCGAGTGCAGAGTGAGTTATTTCATCTTGAAAACTATACACGTCCGATTTTGTAGTTTAAATCTGATGATCAAGTACTACGATATGTATACGTATATTCAAGTGCAATAAGTACCAATAATATAACAGCCCGCCGATGATCAACAGAATGTTGGTTAAGGAAAGCATTCTGTGCGTATAATGACGATATGTCAATTTTTCTTGTTTTTTGCTCAATAATGTATAATAAACGTCTGCCGACGTTTCTCACAATGTACAACATTTCCGCCCAACTGTGTCTTCCTCCAACAAAATGTTTCTTTCCGATAATTTAGACTTGTTTGCATACAATCTCCAAGAATGCAATCGGCAGATACCAGTATCAGATAAGCTTGATAATCACAAACGCTGATGTTTGTTAAAATGCAAACGATAAACAATATCATTCAATACAAATATTATGAATGAATGCACAGTTGGTTCCTATCTTCCGGTTGCAATGACTAAAAATACCTTAATTATATCATTTATTACTAATTAAGTCGACTTCATCAAATAAGCATCGGACACGGGAATGTATATATTATATTGTTTAAATTGAAAGTCGTGTATTTCACCAGTATTCTTACTAGAAGAAATATAATAAAACAAGTATGTCTATATCCACACCAAAGAAACATGGGCGTTCCGACCTCTTGTTCTAATAAAGAGGAAATTGTTGACTGTACTGACATCTTGTTATCATAAGGAGGAAATATGGTTACATTTTTATTATAAGTGGTAACAACCTCAGTAAGTCATGTGTAGTTATAGTTTGTATGAATATACGCTAATAATAGTATTTACCATTTTCAAAAAACCTGGTACTATTTTAAAATAATGATTCAATCAATACGTATTGTAATATACATTCAATAATTTAAAAATCGGATGTATAAATGCAGAAATACAAGTAACTTGATGAAAACGTAGTAGGCGCTGAAAATAGTGTGTGTATGTTGTATGCTATTGGTCGTATCTATCCTAAATAAATATTTGCAAGCTATGCCACGATCAGCAGACTGTATGTAAGGTATACTAACTGTTGAGGTCCATCAATTTTAAATCTAAACACAAGCATGAACGTACGTTCCAAGACCGACTTAACTCTAAATATTAATACTTTACAAAGCATAAAACCTAATTCCAAATCAACGCTTCGACAAACAATAATCAGTATGTTTTGGATTGTGCAGATGAGGCCTACTGGATATATGTTATTCACAAGAGATATGCATGTAATAAAAGTTAAAACTATGTGAAAATAAATATCGCATTTTGAACATTTGTTTAGATAATATGGAATTAAGCTAGAAAGTGAAGTAACAATCTCCCCAGAGCAATCGATACATGGATCCTGTAGTTTTAATTGCTCTGTAATATGTTTTAATAGGGCATATTCACAAGAAAGGTACATTATGGTATATTCCATTAACAATTCGACGTTTTATGAAATATGTCTGAAGTTTTTCCTGCACAAAATATCTATAGAACCTTCCTGTAACATATTCGCCAATTGGTTCAGGTTTTTGAATACAGGACCTTTGTGGGTGAAGAAGTTCAAATGTATCGTTTTCATTACTGACTGTGTGTGTTTTATTATTACGTGTTTCTTAGAATTTCTTGGAGCACATATCCTTTCCGCTACCACGATTTTTGTTTTTGTTGGGGGGGGGGGGGGCTAGGAGAAATTCATATGGACCGTTTACTCCGTCCCTGAGACTTAATTGACTTGCAGCACAGATAAAAACTCGATACATCCCGATGCGACACACTTGGCCCAAAGTGAAAGTATGCATACTTGTCAACATTTCGACTAAAGGTCACCGGAAAAGACTATCTGACAGTGACCCTTGGGTGAATAACTCCTTTTTTAAAGCTTGGTAGGCCTAATTTTAGGCCCCTTTAGGGCATTGATACTGACCCCTTTGTCTAGCCTTATATTCCTTCTATAGAAAAACTTTTGTGACGCTAAATGTTAATGCAATTTCACAGAGATTCGTACGGCAGTGGTGGTTATGATTAGTAATTTCAGTTTTGGAAAACCTATGTTCAAAGCCCTCTTTAAAAAAAACCTATGCACGACCTTGGGCCCGTAATATCCTATAGTCTGGGATGCATGTGTACCCATGACAGCAGAATTCCCGAATATGGGCATTAAGGCCGTAAACTACTCTAGGCCGAAATGGCCATCCCGGCCAGCCATATTAAAATGCTATAGATTCTATATAGGTAAAACACAGACCATACAGGGCTCGAACCAACAGTATCGTGTTTACAAGGCAGACGCTCAACCTATTGAGCTAAACGGGCACCCAATATTAGTTGTCATTTATATGTAGTATATGCATTGCTATAAAGGTTTTTTCATTATTTTTATCAACGAATTTTAGTGAATAACAGTGGTGTCGTGCCAATAATAACTATGTCCCACGAAGATCACATTTTATTTTATCTAAATACGTTTTGTTGAAACGACACCAACACACCATTATGTATTTGTAAAAATAATATTTTACTGTATACAACACTGTACTTCCGCAATTTTGAATTTTACCATGGGGCCGCCATTTTATTTAGATGACACCAGACCTTTACTGCGTAGATTGAAAAGATCGGGAACCAGACTAGTATCCTTTCATGTCACACCTTTACAAAGTATGGTAAAGTAATACGGTAATTTCAACCTCCACATAAACAATTGTTCAATATTACTGTACATGGACAAACAACCATTACGTACTTTTAGTAAAGTCCACGATCTACTTGGTATAGGTCTTTTTTTCAATAATCTTTGTTGTGTTTTGTCATGATTTATTTTTCGAAAATGTCACCAAGACATGGCTTAAGGCATTTGCTTCGTAGATGGATAATGACTGCTTCAATTACTGTTTCTTTGTCTGACATTCATTAGACAGTCCCTACAGGCGATGTCATGTTATATCACTTACTGTTTCCACCACAGGATGAGAGATGTGTCGCGTTTACGGTAGCATTAAACTAGTCGGCCTCGTCTGGATACAATAAACGCAATACTGACATTGCCAGAGAGTACGCTAGTTAACTTTGTTTGATGTTTGGAATTTCAACACGTAAAATACATGTCCATGGTGAAAAATTTAATTCCCAGTAAATAGCTTTACTAAAGTATATTATTCCCGAATTACTATTTGACAGATGTAAGCAAGACATGGTGCTAACTGAGTGAAATGGCGTTCAAGAGTTCATGGTACCGATACATGTACCGATAACTATTAAATAAATACCACAGGACGTATTCACAATACTAGCATTGGATGTAATTTAAATTAATTAAAGGGCGACATTTATACCTGTCTATATTTTGGACGTTATCATGTGATAGAATGTATTACCTCATAATGAGGTCACTTTCAGACCATAGATACATTTGGTGTTGTCTTCTTTTAGTGAAGTCTACACTCTTCTATTGCAGTAGCGAACAATTTTTAACGGCTGACATTTTCCATCCTCTGTTCTTGATGATGGAATGAATTCAACCAACTTGATACAAAGCGATCACACAGTTTCATTAGAAACTGGTTTCAGCTAGACATAATCACATACTTGTACTTAACTGATCAACTGGCGTTTGAAGTGTCTATTTTGAAGTAAAAATTCCAATACAATTATGTAATTGACTTTCCAGGTGATCCATTTTACGCATCAAATGGTGTAAGTAATGTTCGAAGTACCAGTCATATGCCAACTCTTAATTAGATTATTGTCCGTCAAGTACATCGCTTCTGGTATAATCATGTCGTATAGACAGCGTTACTCGCCGCTGACTATCCTGTTCAGTCCAGTTGAGACAATGTAACGAACATATCAATGCATAATAGATAATGTGCCACCAGACAAAAACGGCGACAAAAGTGAAAAATTCGTACTGTGTTGTAGTTTTTGGTGTTCCTCATACAAACATGCTAACTGTTCCCCCCTGTTTTAATCATAACAAAAGTGCCTTTCTGATAGGCAATTCGCACATACATTGCAACGTATAGCCTTACGGATGTTTAAATTGTTTTATTTTCGCTGGATTTCTTTGGGGCACATGGTAGCGTTGAACACCTGTCACCATATACTGTTTAATCACTTACGCAAACTCATTATAGTCTTAAATGAACATTTGTCAACATTATAAAAGAGAAGGAATTGATCACAAACACGTGTCGAATACACTGTACAGTAGTAAACTAAATTATATCACTATCAGAGTAGCGTGTTGTATACACTGAGCGGCTTTGAAAACGTATCACTAATGAAAAAATCAAGATAACTTATTTATTTATATTTCTGAACGAAATTTTCTCTGTGTGTTATTTACTACCACTGGGTTGTAACTCAATGTTCTTACTATCTAAATTCACTACAATAGTTCATTGAATCGTTGAACGGAAAAACACGAAAAATGTACGAATTGATGTGTTGATGCTAATTGTTTAAATGAAATGTCAATTGGAATGGTCAATCCATCGACAAATTCAAAAAACACAAAATAAGACGGTTTACCAATCCGCTACATAGTTAATTTTATGTTTCAAAAACGCCTAATAGCAATGTGTCAGGTTTACCGAAAAATACGATGAATTTTACAGTCAAAGGCAAGTAATTCTGGATAGAGCTAGAGTGAATAATATTCAACTGTTCTAAATCTAAATTGAGCTTTATATTTATCTTTGTTTTGCTTTATTTCTGTTTCCATGAGAAGCACGGACACATGTTCACGTACATTATTCGAAAAATAAGTACCCACCAGTATTAACAATCTGAAAAACGCAGAAGGATCAAATATGCTTTTGTTTATGTCATCATTGTTTTAGTGCGTTTGTAAAGGGTCTGATCAGATCTTAATGAAATGAATTTGGTTGTCATGCGACATATCTTGGTCGAGCTATAAGAAAATACATTCATGCGTACACGCTACATAAGTGTAATTGTTTCGTTTTCAAAGCCGATTAGTGTATATTTTGTTAAAACGAGTACTATATAAAAGGTTCATAAACAGTTAATGGTAAAAACCTGCAGCTGCAAAAATGAAAAAATCGTTGACAGTGTTACTACGTACGATGTCAGCAATCAGAGAAATTGTCGCCCTCCTACCCCAATATATCAATAGTCTCCCTATGATTGGGTTTTCAACTATGGCTTTCTATTTAATATTTAAAACGGAAAAGAGCTAAGCCAAATAAGCTTATACAAATCAAACAGTGGTGCAAACAAAAGTTTTGTCGCGTTGCTTGATAAGTAAAACGAGAATGTTTTAACATGCTAATAAAGCAAGCAGGCGCCATTGTACGTCGGGTGATCCAGAAATAATAGGACTTTTTTATAGCAACGCAGTAAATCAGAAATTTAGAAGACCAATTTGCTGAAAAATTAGTCATCTATCACTGACAAATATGCGAATTATCAAATTGGTTGAACAATAAAATATCTATTAAACATTGAATATACCATGTACCACGGAGGCAGGTCGCACCGTGACGTTATGATGACGTCGCCTTGCAAACACAATATTTTAACCTTATTATTTTTTATATAGTCACCCTGACTTTCAAAACAGAGCCGATGTTACTGTACCCATTGTTTAAATGTGTCGCTGTACCACTGTTCCCAAAAATTAGTTACAGTGATATTAGAAATTGCTCTAAACTTGAAGCGTCAATCAGTGGACGAACGGTATCTATCAACGTCAAACTACTTTTTCTGTGAGTTGACCTGTGTTCACTTGTCAGTTCACGCCTCCGCCATCTGTGAACAATTTGTGCCAACAGAACACGAATGGATGCTGGATGCCATTACATTCAGCTTATTTAAATATTCTACTGGTTTGCATTGTTGGTTTTTCGAATTTATAACTTATTGTAACAATTGCGCTTTTCTAGTTTTTGACGTTGATGTCGTTTCGTCAATGACGCGCTTGGATATATACACTTGATTACTCAGTTGTGAGTGTAAACAAACAGTGATTGCTCCGTAAGTTTGCATGTACATGTCAGTGCCATCAAGCTAATGCCAAAGTATTTTCCAATATTGTTTATCCTGTGATTACTGAGATATCCACGTGTTTAGTATGATTAGTAATGACAATTTACAGTTTTGCATGGATTCAACGCCTTGTATGCGCATCACCAACAACAACGAAAATATTTTGCTTACATTATATAGAGCATTAAATGATACACATATGAGATACATTTCATCAAAATGTACGTGTTGAATATGAAGTTATGAGAAAAGTCATATTATTCCTGGAACACCCCTCGTATATACACTTAGTGGCATTAAAAACGCAACATTTATATGTGCTTATATATATTTTACCCATGGCTCGGCCAATACGTGTATTATTGTGCAATCCATCACAATCTAATTAAACCCTCCACAACCACAATAAACAAATGATGACATAAACACAAGTAAATGTTTCAAAATTTGTCCAGTACGACTTAATGCGTTTGTCAGATTTTTAATGTAGATGTGTACCTATTTTAGCAGATAAAGTTCGTGTACAAGTAACCGTGCTTATCATGAAGACAGAAATGAAGCAAAAAAGGATAAATATAGATCTCAATGTTTCAATACATCGCTGTAGTGAATTTAGATGGATATATCATCGAGTTATAATCCATGGGTTGTCAAATGCATACAAACCAATTTTAGTTTAGAAATATTAATACATAAAAACGTTATCTTGAATTTCATTAGTGTCGCGTTTTCAAATCCACTAATTACATACATTATTGGCGTGTGGTTATTTAGGCTAACGGACAAACGTTCACAAACCGACATATATTACGACAATAATGACTCGACTTCATTCCATTTGTGTTAATTCGTATAACATTATGCAATGTCCATTATCGTCGTGCTTCAAATCAATAAAACCATTTAATTATATACTTAATTGAAATTGACACCACTTTTAAATGGACAAATACCAGACCGTTGACAACCTTAGTGTTATTGTATTAACTAAAACATTCATCAAGTTCAACTCAGTCGTCTCGAATACGGAATACATTAAACGCGGACACCAGAAGGATAGCATCTAACTAGCATATGATTCTACTTAAATGAAAATAAACAGTATTTATTTAGCGGAATAGCAGGTAGCATTCATTGTTATGTTTTCCCGTTATCAATATAGCATTTACTAGACAAAACTCGTTACCACAGGTCATATTTTTTAATTCTAAGGAAACGCCATAGTCATTATTTCATCAACTGTATTAGCAATTATTTCTGAAATAGTATTTTATACCTCATCCTTAGGTTTTGTCATTTTTATCAATAACGGTATGTTTTTGATAGGCAGTTCCATTCAATGTTCTGGTGAAACGTAAACTTATTGCAGGCTGTAGACCTACGGGTCCACGACTTTAAATGTAAATGGCATGACGGTGGTCGACTGCAATGCTCGAATCTCTGTTTTAACACAATAAGAATTTGAAAATGAAAGTATGTGTATTTGTAAATATGTTCATGTTTTTCTAACCGAAGTGAGATTCTAACCTGTTGATCTTTTGATAAGTAATGCAAGATGACTTATTTTCAATTAATCTGAAATTAATATAATAATTGCAGAAGACCAAAAAGTGGTGTATCACATTATGTTTCCATCTCCGTGAATTCGAACTGGTTTTAAAGCCAAGGTAATGAAATATTCGTTCTTTGGATACATTGACCTACATAGTGAAGTCGGTAACGACAATTTAATTACACCAACGACAAAGTTTTAGATTTCAAACACGTACACAAATGTCTGTTGGTGGTGACAAATCGAATTGTCAGTACGTTTGTTTGATTATTGTATAGTAGACAAAAACTCATTAATGAAATGGCGTTCTATGTGAAAAAGGACATCCTTTACCAAGAAAATACAAAACGTCTGTATTGCTGGTGCCTACATGTGCGCATTTCTCTTCAATAATTTATATTAAACTAAACATGATAATGTTTTCAATATTTTCATTATTATCAACATTCGCTGAACAAGTTTTCACGAGTGTAAATCACATTTGTCCCTGTCAACTATAACAGAAAGCAGCTTAGTTTTAGATTGGTCTACCCGCAGTTCTCTTAACGATGATTCCGCAAGTCAAGCGTAAATTATTCAGTTTATTATAATAACATTTTTTCTAAATATATTGATGACCACAGTAATTTGTCATGAACGCATGAACAGACATCATAGCATGTGCACAATATTTGTGGAAGTGCTAGAGGGTTTTATTAACGAAGTTATCTGCACTATACTTATAGTATAGACTACGCACTCCGAAAAGCTAGATAATTCCTTGTATCACACAAACTATCTGTCTCTTTCCTCAAAGGCGGATGTCATTAAGCAGGGATTAAACCGAATGGTCACGCACTACGACTGTTTCAGTCGAACGCAAACAATCTGAACTTTGAATACATTTTGCACTTTGAATAATACATTTATCAGCCAATTACTATGATTTAAGCAGTAGTTATATTATCTACGAAAGAAAAAATACGTTTATTAGCATTCTTACTATTACTGTTGTCGTAATACTTCGTGAAGGAGATGGTTTCGGGAACAAATCATGGCACTTGTTGTCCCCCTCATTTCTCAATTTCTGTAGCTCAGGAATATACACAGCAATGGTTTCTTGCAATGATATTGAATCGTTGTGTGAACCGTAAAATTGCTCTGCAGTTAATGAGTTTCCATTCGGAGTAGCATTTTCTGCAGATTTGCCATTTTGAGGAGATCCTGTTTCTGATTCGTATATTCCGCCATATATAGATTCGTCATTTCTAGAATGTGCGGGTGACAGTGAACGTTCAAAGTCTCCTGTAAATGTGTTGTACGTTGGTGAAACAATGGTATTAGTTTCCGGCTTGTGTTTCCTGTTGGCTGACCTGCGATTTGCTCCTCCTCGACCTTTGCGGACTGTCCCCTTGCGAACAAACATAGCTCTAACCCACAACACTGTTTGAATGCTTAGCTATCCATATGTTTAAATATCAATGCACATTCATGTACAAAATAGACAACATTTTCACACTCATGTACTCCTCCAACATTATTATTCCAGTCACAACAAACTTTCTTGTCAGTTAATGGGATTTATAATTTGATTAGAATGCAACAGATTTACCTGACAACGATGGCTTTACTGCTTCATGTCAAGCCGAGCAGAATCACTTTCTCTGAACATATATCACAGTATGGTACATGAGATAATTATTGGAAACAATACGCCATACGCTCTACACTGTTATTCGCGCTTCAATAGAAGCCATAAACAAACATAATGGTATCTTATCTACAATAATGATAATCTAAAAATCCAAAGCTGCTTATAGGAACAGAAAACCGTAGTTTTGTCACAGATTATAATATTCTGTCGGAATATTCGTCTTTATTATTTGTTTTCAATGGATTATGGAACTTTTTCAGTGACAATAACAGTGAAAATAACAGTGAAAATAACAGTGAAATTACCACTTTGTTATTTTCACTGTTTTAAAGCTGGTACCAGTATCATGTAAAAAAAGAAACGTAACGTCAACGGTGCCGGGCTTTAAAATATGCGTTACGTCATCATGACGTCATAATTCTCACGTCGTGACGTTCCAATTTCGACGTGATTTTTTCCAATTAAGTCAAATACGGCACATTTTAAGAGAAATTGAGGCATATAATAAACAGAAAATTTGTTGAGTTTTGGTGTAATATCAATTTTTTTTCACTCGTGATCACAGAAAATTAAATTTACTAGGTGAGTCGGTGAAACTGTATGTACGTTTACAGAAATATCCTTATATCGGCTTTAAACTAACGACGTATTCCGTGACCTTGGCCAGTATGTATATTTATTCTATAACGATGTGGATTGTAAGTATCTCACGCATAGAGATTCTAGACATATTGACTGTAGCAGGACACATTTATTACGAGTATCTTTATTTACTGATCGAGTGCAGAGTGAGTATTTTTCATCTTGAAAAGTATACACGTCCGATTTTGTAGTTGATGATCAAGTACTACGATATTTATACGTATATTCAAGTGCAACAAGTACCAATAATATAACAACCCGCCGATGATCAACAGAATGTCGGTTAAGGAAAGCATTCTGTGCGTATAATGACGATATGTCAATGTTACTTGTTATTTGCTCAATAATGTATAATAAACGCCTGCCGACATTTCTCACAACGTACATCATTTCCGCCCAACTGTGTCTTCCTCCCACAAAATGTTTCTATCCGATAATTTAAACTTGTTTGCATACAATCTCCAAGAATGCAATCAGCAGATACCAGTATCAGATAAGCTTGATAATCACAAACGCTGATGTCTGTTAAAATGCAAACGATAAACAATATAATTCAATACAAATATTATGAATGAATGCAGTTGATTCCTATCTTCCGGTTGCAATGACTAAAATACCTTAATTATATCATTTGTTATTACTTAGGTCGACACCATCAAACAAGCATCGGAAACAGGAATATATAATATATATTAGATTTTTTAAATTGAAAGTCGTATATTGCACCAGTATTCTTACTGGAAAAATATATATGTCTTTATCCTTACAAAGGTATATGGGCGTTCCGACCTCTTGTTGTAATAAAGAGGAAATTATAGACTGTACTGACATCTTGTTATGATAAGGAGGAAATATGATTAAAGGGTATCAACCTCAGTAAGTCATGTGTAGTCATTGTTTGTATGAATATACATTAATAATAGTATTTACCATTTTAAAACAAAAAGGTATTATTTTAAAGTAATAAATAAATCAATACGCATTGTAATATACATTCAAGAATTTGAAAATCGGATGTATAAATGCTGAAATACAAGTAACTTGATGAAAACGTAGTATGCGCTAAAAGGAGTGTGTGTATGTCGCATGCTATTGGTCGTATCTATCCTAAATAAAAATTTGCAAGCTATGCCACAATCAGCAGCATGTAAGGTATACTCAATGTCCATTTCCATCAATTTTATTAGATATTGGTTATCTAAACACAAGAATGAACGTACGTTCCAATACCGACTTAACTCTCAATATTAATACTTAACAAAGCATAAAACCTAATTCCAAATCCACGCTTCGACAAACAATAATCAGTATGTTTTGGAATGTGCCGATAAGACCTACAGGAAATATGTTATTCACAAGAGATATGTATGAAATAAAAGTTAAAACTATGTTAAAATAAATATCGCATTTTGAACATTTGTTTAGATAATATGGAATGGAGCAAGAAAGTGAAATAACAATCTCCCCAGAGCAATCTTAGTTTTAAGTGCTCCGTAATATGTTCTAATAGGGCATTTTTTAACGAGAAAGCTACATATGGTATATTCCATTAACAATTTGACGTTTTATGAAATGTGTCTGAAGTTTTTCCTGCACAAAGTATCTATAGAACCTTCTTATAACATATTTTCCCATTGGTTCAGGTTTTTGAATTACAGGACCTATGTGGGTGAAGAAGTTCAAATGTATCCTTTTCATCACTTACTGTGTGTGTTTTATAATTACGGGTTTATTAGAATTTCTGGGAGCACATATCCTTTCCGCTACCACGATTTTTTGTGGGGGCCTAGGAGAAATTCATATGGACCGTTTACTCCGTCCCTGAGACTTTATTGACTTGCAGCACCGATAAAAACTCGATAAATCCGGATGCGACACACCTGGCCGAAACTGAAAGTAGGCAAAATTGTCAACATTTCGACTAAAGGTCACCGGAAATGACGATGGGACAGTGACCATTGCCTGAATAACTCCTGATTTAAAGATTGGTAAGCTTAATGTTGGATCCCTTTGTCTAGCCTTATATTCCTTCTATAGAAAAATAAAACTTTTTTGGCGCTAAATGTTAATGCAATTCCACAAGGATTCGTACTGCAGTGGCGGGTATGACCAGTAATTTCAGTTTTGGAAAACCTACGTTCGAAGCCCTCTTTAAAGGGGGCTACCGGGCCCAAAACCTGTGTACGACCATGGGCCCGTAATATCCGATAGTCAGGGATGCATGTGTACCCATGACAGCAGCATTCCCGAATTTGGGCATTTAGGTCCTTAATTACGGAAGGCCGAAATGGCCATCCGGGCCAGTCTGCATTAGTACGCTATGGTAGTGGAAAGGACATATGATATTTTTTCTAAATTCTTGGTTAATGATTGTTAGCACGTGTTTCATGCTTTGTTATACTCCTGAAAGTTCTGGAGGTATAACTTAAATATTTTCCTGGCATTTAAAATAAGATACTACATAATAAGCATGGTATCCAATGGGAACAAATGTTTTTAACTTCAAGAATTGTCTTCCAAATGAGATAAACTAAAAAGTTAAGTTAAGACCTTTCTTTGATATAAGGCATAATTTCAGTCAGTTTGATTATATAAACGTTTTTCGAACGTTTATTAGTTTAGTACAAAATTATTAAAATTAAGTGTTGATTAAACATACACAATGGCTACATGAATGAAAGGAATTCAACCAAGTTTTAATCAACTAAAGAAAATAGTTTAATTGGTACGCATGCCAAGTTTAAAGCAAGGAATCACCGGAAATACAAAGATATGCATGGAAGTGCTTTTCTTTTCGAACAACCCACGTACCATGTCCCTATACATATCAGTATCTACATGTATGCTATTATGCCACATTTTTACAAAGTATGGTAACGTAATATGTTAATTATAACCTCCACATATAAATTGTTCAATATTACTGTACTTGGACAAACAACCATTTCGTACTTTCAGTATAGTCCACGACCTACTTGGTATAGGTATTTTTTTAAATAATCTTTGTTGTATTTTGTCATGATTCATTTTTCGAAAATGTCACCAAGACATTGCTTTAAGACATTTGCTTCGTAGATGGATAATGACTGCTTCAATTACTGTGTCTTTGTCTGACATTCATGAGACAGTCCCTACAATCGATGTCAAGTAATATCACTTACTGTTTCCACCACAGGATGAGAGATGTGTCGCGTTTACTGTAGCATTAAACTAGTCGGCTTCGTCTGAATACAATGAAAGCAATACTGACATTGCCAGAGAGTACGCTTTTTAACTTTGTTCGAAGTTTCGAATTTCAACACGTAAACTACCTGTCCATGGTGACAACTTGAGTTCCCAGTAATTTGATGTGTATGTCTTATGGTACAGTAGCTCTGCGAACTAAAATTATTCCCTAATTACTTATTTTTATGTTTGACAGACGTAAGCAAGACATGGTGTTAACTCAATGTAATGACGTTTCAGAGATGCCATAGAGCCGATACATGTACCGATAAATATTCAAACATTACCACAGGACGTATTCACAATACTAACTTTGGATGTAATATAAATTAATTAAAGGGCCACAATTATACCTGTCTATATTTGGGGCTTTATTATGTGATATAATGTATTACCTCTTAATGAGATCACTATCAGACCATAGATACAATATAACCTTGTTGAGTTATCTTCTTTTAGTGATGTGTACACTCTTCTATTGCAGTAGCGAGCACTAATTTTTAACGGCTGACATTTCCCATCCTCAGTTCTTGATGATGGAATGAATTCAATCAACACGATACAAAGCGATCACACAGTTTCATAACAAACTGATTTCAGCTAGACATAATCAGGTACCTGTACTTAACTGATTAACTGGCGTTTGAAGTGTCTTTTTTGAAGTAGAAATATAAATACAATTATGCAATTGACTTTCGGCGTAATCCATTTTACACAGTCTAAGCATCAAATGGTGTCTGTACTGATACAATATCTGAAATACCAATCATATGCCAACTCTTAATTAGATTATTGTCCGTCAAGTCCATCGCTTCTGGTATATAATCATGTTGTATAGACAAAGCTACTATCCGCGGACGGACCTGTTCAGTCCAGTTTAGACAATGTAACGAACATAACAATGCATAATAGATAATGTGCCACCAGACAAAAACGGCGACAAAAGTGAAAAAATCGTATTGTGTTGTAGTTTTTAGTGTTCCTCACATAAACATGCTAACAGTTCCTCCCTGTTTTAATCATAACAAAAGTGCCTTTCTGATAGGCAATTAGCACATACAATGCAATGTATAGCCTTGCGGATGTTGACATTATTTTATTTTCACTGGATTTCTTTGGGGCACATGGTAGCGTTGAACACCTGTCATCATATACTGTTTAATCACTTACACAAAAAGAGTATATTAAGTCAGACAGGGAAGGCAGCACTCAACTTAACCAGCCGAGCACAGAAAACATTAAAAACACACAAAGCACAATGCCACAGGAACATGTAATACAAAACGGGCATCCAATCCCGAAAGTCTGCTGCTTAAGTCAGTCAAACTAAAACGGAACAAGAGCCAGTTGGTAAGAAATTAACAACCGGACAAAACATACAACACAAGGCCAATCCACAACAGACACTGAGTATATGCAATTTTGAAAGATACGAAGCAGCCTTGTGCTGGACAACGAAATTGCAGAATGGCACATACAAAATTAATAAAGTTTAACAAAAGGCACAGTGGCCAAATATTTTGTATTTTTTCCAATTATACTATAAAGTGGACAGTACATACACAGAGGAAGGTTGACTAAAGGGCTTCCACCTTGGAACGGACAGTGACACTTGTCACTGGGGGCTTAAACGTTTTACAGTGCACCAAACCTCACACTTACCCAATAGACAACCTTATAGAACAGGACAGTGTAAATAAACGTTTCCCGCCATGTAACATGTATCATTAAAGAAAAGTAAATGATCATGAACACTTGTAGAATACACTGTATAGTTGTTATCTAAATTATATCAGTATCAGAGTAGCTTGTTTTACACTAAGCGGCTTTGAAAACGCAACACTAATGAAAATCATGATAACTTTGTTATTTATTAATATTTCTCAACGAATATTTTAACTGAAATACACCCTTAATAATTTTTATATATAGTCACCCTGACTTTTAAAACAGAGCCGATGTTACTGTATCCATTGTCTAAATGTGTCTCTGCACCACTGTTCCCAAACATGGGTTACAGTGATATTAGAAATTGCTCTAAACTTGAGGCGTCTATCAGTGTACGAACGGTATCTATCAACGTCAAAAATACTTTTTCTGTGACTTGACCTGTGTTCACTTGTCAGTTCACGCCTCCGCCATATGTGAACAATTTGTGCCAACAGAAAACGAATGGATGCTGGATGCCATTACATTCTCCTTAATACTTAATTATTCCAATGGTTTGCATTGTTGGTTTTTCGAATTCATAAAATATTTTAACAATTGCGCATTTTCTAGTTTTAGTCGTTGACGTCGTTTCGTCCATGACGCTTTGATAGTAAACGAACAGCGATTGCTTCGTAAGTTTCCATGCACACGTCAGTGTCATCAAGCTACTGCCACATTGTTTGCCAATAGTATTTATTCTGTGATTACTGATATATTCACGTGATTAGTATGATTAGTAATGACAATTTACAGTTTTGCATGGTTTCTATGACAACGCTTTGTATGCGCATCACCAACAACAACAAAAATATTTTGCTGACAGGATATAGAGCATTAAATGCTACACGTATGAGATAAATTGCATTAAAATTTACGTATTGAATACGTAGTTATGAGAAAAGTCATATTATTTCTGGAACACCCCTCGTAATACACTTAGTGGCACTGAAAACGCAATATTTATATGTGCTTGCATATATATTTTACCCATAGCTCGGCCAATACGTGTAATATTGTGCAATCCACCACAATCTGATCACATCCTCCACAACCACAATAAACAAATGATGACATAAACACAAGTAAATGTTTCAACATTTGAACCGTAAGTCCGTATGCGTTTGTCAGAGTTTTAATGTAGATGTGTACCTAATTTAGAAGATAAAGCTCGTGTACAAGTAACCGTGCTTATCATGGAAACAAAATAAAGCAAAACAAAGATAAATATAAAGCTCAATTTTGATTTAGAACAATTGACTTTCTCCACTGATCTGTAACCAAAATTACATCCCCTTGGTCATAAAATTAGAAGTAATGTGCGGTAAACCTGAATAATTGCTACTTAAATACCACTATGTTGATGATTGTTAAACCGTCTTATTTAGTGTTGTTTTTAATGTGTCGATAGATCGAATATTCCAATTGACCATACATAAAACAATGAGCGTCAATACATCAGTTCCCCGTACATTATTCGTTTTTTGCCGTTTCATGTTTCAATACATCGCTGTAGTGAATTTAGATGGATATATCATCGAGTTGCCTGTATATGCCATATACAACCACATTGACAACAAAAATAAGTTGGGAAACATCGGCATGTTGTAGTAATTTAGCATTTTTACACCGAAAATTCTATAGGGTATTAATACCCTATAGAATTAGCACTTCTATCACTTAAATTGCCTGACATTTGATTCCATTCGATGAAAATGAATTGCGAAACAAACCGAATACCCACAGATGTTTCGGCTTAAGTTTGTTGAAGTTTTAGTTTAATCATGTGTGAATTACATAATTCACAAAGCATTTTGGAAGGAAAAATACAAAGTGCCGAGTATCAAGAGTGACTTAAATTGCTTATATGCCATAAATATTTCATGAAGCAACCACCAGTGGCTTTCTATTTCATCAATACTTGGTTAGGTAGGACAATAACCTCATACAAAAATTTTAGCCCAATCTGTGAGACAGCACCTTTAAAAACACAATATGAAATAGGAACATAACATAATGTGTATTGCTTATTGTGCTGATTTTTATAACCGATCTGTCATTCTAACCTATTGCTCTTAAGACATTATGCTTGAATTTACTTTTTGAAATCTGAAAGTATAATTATTATAATTGCAAAAGGCTAAGTCCATACTGGTGTATAAAATCTCGGTAAAATTAGACTTGCTTTATAGCCAATGTAATGAAATGCTCGTCTTTTGGGTACATTGACCTACATAATGGAGTCGGTAGAGACAATCGGCGAAGTTTTAGATTTCCAACACGTAAATGTCTGCAAGTGGTGACAAATCAAATTGTCAGTACGTTTGTTTAATTAGTGTATAGTAGACGTAAACATTAAGGTAATGGTGTTCTATGTGAGAATGGAACATCCTTTACCAAGAAAATGAAGAACGTGCACTCTTAATTATGAGTCCATTCCACATGTCAGGCGTAAGTAAATCAGTTTAATATAATAACGTGTTTTATAAAATATATTGATGACCACAGTAACTTGTCATGAACGCATGAAGAAAGATTGTAGTATGTGGACAATAGTTTGGCGATTTTATTCTGCTTCATTAATTTTTGCGGATGATATTATTCTGCGTGGATTTAATTCTGCGATTTAATCTTGGACCGCAGAATGGCAGAAATTTCCACCCCGCAGAAATGACCAGCTATACGGTACTCGTACGTTTAATTAACGATGTTATATGAACTTTACTAAAAGTATACACTGCACAATGTAACTCGAAGAGCTAGAGCAGCACTCCTGGATTCCTTGCATCAAAGAAAATGTCTGTATCTTTCCTCAAAGCCGGATGTCATTAAGCAGGGATAAAACCGAATGATCAGGCACTACGTCTGTCTCAGTCGAACGCAAACAAATCGAAACTATTAATACATTTTGCACTTTGATTAAGGACGTTTGATACAGGTCGTTTTTGAGCTACGGACGATTTTGTGTATTTTTTTGTCTTTTTAGCAGTCATTTTTCGGAAATGTTGACAACTCTTGTTTCGTCAAAAAATTGTGATTTTTCTTATATAAGTGTATAGGAATGTTTGAATAATATGTGTTTGTTAATAAAACCCCATGTAAATGATTGTAACAAGAAAAAATATCGATTTTAATGCGAAAATGAATTGATTGCGAAATATCAGAATGTTTGGTCATTTTCTTGAAAAGTGATGCTGCAAAAGGGCCCATGACCCCTTAAATAGTACCGCGACATACCTTTTTTATTTCACATATTGCTTCGGTATATATTAAACTACAATTGTGCCTATTTTTGTATCTTTTAAAAAAAATACTTACCCTATCAAACGTTCTTAATACATTTGTCAGCCAATTATTATGACAATGAATTGTCATGATTAATATTATGATTGAAGCAATAGTTATATTATTTACAAAAGAAAAATACGTTTATGAGCATTCTTACTATTACTGTTGTCGTAATACTTCGCGAAGGTGATGGCTTTGTTAACAGATCCTGGTACTTGTTGTTCCCCTCACTTCTCAATTTCTGTACCTCAGGAATATACACAGCTGTGGTTTCTTGCAATGATATTGAATCTTTGTGTGAACCGTCCAATTGCTCTGCATTTAAAGAATTTCTATTCTGAGTCGCATTTTCTGCAGATTTGCCATTTTGAGGAGATCCTGTTTCTGATTCGTATATTCCGCCATATATGGATACGTCATTTCTAGAATGTGCGGGTGACAGTGAACGTTCAAAGTCTCCTGTAAATGTTTTGTACGTTGGTGAAACCACTGTATTAGTTTCCGGCTTGTGTTTCCTGTTCGCTGATCTGCGGTTTGCTCCTCCTCGACCTTTGCGGACTGTCCCCTTGCGAACAAACATATCTCTAACCAACAACACTGTTTGTCAATGAATGATTAGCTATCCAAATGTTTAAATTTAAATGCACATTCACGTACGAAATTCACAGCTTGTTCTCACCTACGTACTCCTTCAACATTATTGCTCCAGTCACAACACACTCTCTTGTCACTTAATGGAATTTATAATTTGATTAGAATGCAACAGATTTACTTGACAACGATTGCTTTACTGCTTTCTGTCAAGCCGAGGAGACTCACTTTCTCTGAACATATATCTCAGTATGGTACATGCAATAATTATTGGAAACAATACGCCATACGCTGTACACTGTTATTCGCACTTCAATGGAAGCCATAAACGAACATAATGTGTACCTAAACTACAATAATGATAATCTATAAAATATTCCAAACCTTCTAATAGGAGCGGAAAGCTACCTATCACCTATGTGTCAAAGTTAATCACTCACTGTCTGTTTAAGCAATACGAGTATAACAGTTATATTATTATTTGTTTGGCCGCGTTAACAAAGTCAGCTGATACCTGAATGGATGTATCTTCTCACTTGTTGGCGATCGTGATACAGGTATATGTCAGCTAGCATATACATTGTATATGTAGAACACTCAATTTCTGCGCAATGAGTGTGATGTGTAGGAAATACACTTAATTGATATGTTCATCAAAGACAAACGTTTAATTGACAATAACAGAATACTCACAGAGCAATTGACGTTTTTTGCAAAAGTCATATACAATAATTAGAAGATTTTGCTGAAAGTCAATTGAGAGAAATACTATAATTTTCAAGGAACATTACATACAATTCCCATGTACCTAATATATTACATTTCCTGTTAGCTGTCCAAAATCGATCCACACATTTTCAGTGTACATTTTTTAATGAATGCAAATGTAAAAGTAAACATTCGAAGAAGATTATTCGCGCGTGGTGAACCGACTTAGAGATATTCAACCTACATTTCAGTTTAATCAGTATTACACATTATTGAGACACGCCTCTTTCTGTACTATGAGTGTTAACTTTGATTAACATTTTTTTCAGCATTCTAAAAGGACTACGTGATACTTCGATAACTTATAATTGAGTAGGTGAAAAAGTCTCTTTCTATAGCGAAATATAGTCGTTATTTTATGGTTCAGGCAGGTTATCATTTTAAAAAGACGTTATTACAGTTGTAACTTATCAAATCTTATAATTTTGCATGAATAATGTACCCATAAGTTGGTCATTATATGTTTGATCTTGCTGAAATGTTCAACACATGTATCTTGGATATGTGGAATTACAATTAATTGAGTTTATAGCAATTTGAAAAATAATGGTCCCGAACAGAATAAACCAATGCTGACATCAGCAAAAGCTAATGTTTTTGTCTTGTATTCAACGGGTGTTTGTTAGGTGGTAAATGCAGCTTTCAATCCTCTTTGCAGATCAAGTTCGTGTTCAATTGTATGTTCTTGTCACCAAGACAATAAAAAACATAGAAACTAAAGAAACGAATAAAGCCCAATTGAGGTTTATAATTGGTCATTATTTGCTTTGTAAATCAATCATGAAGAGTTACCTCCCTTTGACCATAAAATTAAAAATGTATTTTCAAAAGTAAAAAATCACCATGTGTTTGAGTGATAAATCGCATTATTTTTTTTTTTTAAATGTGACGATTTTTGCAATTCTAATTGACCATACATACATATAAATTGCACATTCGCGTCATTTTGTGTGTTTTGATATTTCATGGTACAGTGAACGTCTGTTATTTATTTTGAAGAAACAACTTTATTAATCCAGTTATACGGTAAAAACACATGAACATTTATAAGATTTGTTAAGTTAAAATATTTTAGTACATATAAATTGACTTATTTTTGTTTTCAATATCTTGAATTACTAAGAGTATAAAACCGTATGCGATTTGTTTCAAGAAAGTCGTGAGTTGATGTATACATGCACTATAAATGTTGAAAATTATCTCCTAATATGGTAATATGCTAATTGCAAAGGTCACTATTTTCTCGTACATAGCAGATATTACAACTCAATTTGTGGTGAAATGTATATGATGCCATATAGGTATCGACGTTCTAGTTATAAAGGTCGTTTAACGCCATCACAAAGTGACTATGTAATCAATTCTATCGTAGAGACTTAGAAAGGGCATACTTCCCTGTGTGTTTAAAGATACTGTTCATTCAAATGCAATCACATTTAAATCATACCCTTAATACGCTTCACTAATTTACGCTGGTAGAGGATCTGGTGACAATCTGATGACACTATGTGTGGGATCATGTCGATGTTAACTTTACGTCATCCAATCAAATCGCTGCTTTCACAATTCTGAACTTATGAGGCTACGTAACGTCATAGAGCGCAAGATAGTTTATTTGAACATTACCTGTTACGGAGTGTAGTCAGATCTCTAAAAGCGTAAAGAAATGGAGCAAATGTTAAGGTCTGATTTTAATGAAATTGATTCAAATGCATTCGAATTTATTATGTGTACGCATACGTATTATGTGTTTGTGTTCAGGAAGAACAAAACCCTTTACGTACGCCTCGACAAACATGTATAGAAGTTATAATTACTTTTAGTATAAGTATCATACGCATATGGATTCTGGACCGATATATTGCAGTTCGACTAAATTACATGTATCTATACTTCTCTGATCAAGTGCAGTGTGTGTGTTTTCATCTTCCGATGGTATTAGACTAAGTTAAAATCTAGTGATCAAATCCTACGATGTACATACGTATTATAAAGTGCAACATAACACCAATCGTATAACAGCTCGCCGATGATCAAAATAATATCGGTCAAGACAAACACTTAAGGCGTATAATTACGACATGCCTATGTTACTTGTTATTTGCTCAATAATAGAAGCCTGCCTATGTTTCTCTTAAAGTGCAATATTATCGCCTAGTTGTGTCTTCCTCCCGCAAGATGTTCCTTTCCGATCTTTCAGTCTTGTTTGCATAGCATCTCTGTGAATGCAATCAACATATATCAGTATTAGATGAGCTTGGAAATCAGACACGCTGTTTTTCGTTAAAATGAAAACAAGCAACATTTTCATTCAATACAAAATGATTGAATACAGTTGGTTTCTTTTCGCAATAAAGGCTGTTTATGGTACAATGACTAGCATTACCTTAAATATTTGATTTACTAATTATAGATCGACCTCATCAAACAAGCATCAAACACAGGAATATTATTTTAATAGAGGACATTATGTTTTAACATTTGATGTATCCAAAATGTTATGTAATTTCTCAGTAAATATTGATATATCCTATTATGCCATAGTTTTACAATGGATGGTAATGTAATTGCTTCATGTGTTTCCGCTACATAAAATATTGTTTAAACGAACATTACTATTTTAGGATTTGGACAAACGACCATATCATACTTTCATTAAAAAATTATCTATAATCGGACAGGGAAGGCAACACCAAACTTAAACAGCCGAGCACAGAAAATAAAATAAAAACATCAAAACAAATATAACACGGCACAAAACAGATTTTATAAAAAAGGCACAGGCATGCCAAACACAAGCACAAAATCACGACACCCTAAAATCGAAAGTCTGCCGTCTCTTTCAATCAAATTAAACCGTAGTAAGGGTCAGGTAACAAGAACATAACAAACGGACGACACACATAACAAGGACAACCTACAACATATACAGTGTACATGCTATCTTTAAAGATACGCAGCAGCCATATGCTGAACAACGAAAATAAAGAATGGCCCATACAATATGAACACATGTTTGTAAGTTTCCATTTATACCATAAAGTGGAGCCTATATACATAAAGGAATGTTGTCTATAGGGCTTGTGCCGTTGTATGGACAGCAACAGATGTCACTGTATTTCAGGAAAGGTATTCGTCTTTTTTATCATCTTTGCAGTATTTTGTCGTGGTTAATTTTGCAGAAATGTCCCCAATACCTTGCTTTAAGACATTTGCTTCGTAGACGGATAATGACTGCTTCAACTACCGTTTCTTCGTCTGAAATTCAAGAGACAGTCCCTACAGGCGATGTCACAGTATATCAATTACAGTTTCCACCCCATGATGTGAAAATGTGTTGCGATTACAATGGCAATAAACTAGTTGGCCTCCTCTGGATACAACTGACTCATTCAGTAATGGCATAGACACGGACTACTCCGTTACATTTAGTACGCAGCATTGGAATTTCAACATGTATACTGTATGCCCATGGTGACATATTGAATTCATAGTTACTTGATTGTAATTGCAGAGATCATAATTAAGCAATATCACAATATTCTAATGAACAGTGAATTAACACTACTAGAATAAAATTGATATAATTTAGTTAAAGGGCGACGATCATACATGAACGCACTGATTATATATGGGACTTTATTATGGAATGGTGGGATAGAATATATTCTATATATCTTAACCTACGCTTTGACGTTTTGACAACAGCATGTAACAGAAGGTCACTAGCAGACCATAAATACAACATCACATTCCTTGTGTTGTCTTCTTTTAGTGAAGTCTATACTTTTCCATTTTTATGGTGAAAACAAAAACAAGCGACCTTCCTACCATGTCTTCTTATAATAGGAATTATTTGCCTAAACGTGATACAAAGCGATCACAAAGTCATAGTTCCATAACAAATAGGATTCAGCTAGACATAATCACGTACTTGTACTTATCTGATCAACTCACGTTTGAAGTGTCTATTTTGAAGTAGAAATATAAATACAATTATGCAATTTACTTTCCACGTAATCCATTTTACGCCCCCTAAGCATTAAATGGTGACTGATATAATGTCTGAAATACCAATCATATGTCAACGCTTATTTATTATACGAGTATTGTCCGTCCAGTCAATAGCCTCAGGTATACAATCATGTCGTATAGACAAAGTTTCTCTCCTCTGACTGTCATTTTCAGTCCAGTTGAGACAATGTAACGAACATACCAATGCATAATAGATAATGGGCCACCAGACCAAAACGGCGACAAAAGTGAAGAATTCGTATTGTGTTTTAGTTTTTAGTGTTCCTCACACAAACATGATTACTGCATCATCCTGGTACAACGTATAATCATAGCAAAACTGCTTTCTGAAAGATAATTCGCCACACATTTCAGCATATAGCATAACGAAGTTTTGATTCCTTGTTATATTGGCTGGAGTTATCAGTGGAACTAGGTTGCTTTGAACAACTGACAGCTTATACTTTTTAACCACTTGCAATGTATACGAGGGGTGATCAACACATTCGCGGAAAAGTGCTGTCATTTCTTTATTTGTCATTGTAAGTCGATGAAACTTTCTAAATATGAAAATAAATTTATTTCAAATTGATTCACCGCTGACCATCAATATGAACCAAAATCAGAACGAACGCGGTTTCCTATGGCAACGTCACTCGACGTCATGCGGCCCAAATTTCCAAATTTTCCAACGTTGTACGTAGCAAACGATGACGTATCATTCGTGCGCTTGTAATATTATCATTTTCTAATGGGTGGGTTATGAATTTGCAATGATATAACATTACATTCATTGTTTCAAAAAAATGTTTTAACGTCGAAATTTCATTTCAGTAATTGTCTAAGAATGAGTGTGATACAGAAATCGGCTGCTAAAAATAGTGTTGCGATGGAAATGTCATAAAATGCCAATGGCAATATTACAAAATGTAACAAATATGTAATAGCATACACAACTGGTTCTGTTTTGCATATTCTCTCATATGTAGTCATGTGAAATCAATGCCGATATGCGAATGGGCTATACAACGTCAATAACGTCAAATTACGTAATCTGTATTAATGTTCTCCCGCAGCTATTTCTGATAATTTACTTGCAAGTTGCAAAGAAAAATAAATGAGTTTCGGTTGACATATCAAGGAAGTGTATCTGGTTGTATAGCTATATTTTGAGAATCATTAAATGCGTTATACATAATGAATTGGGCCACGAATGAGTATGGACAATGATTTATGTAACGACGTCGTAATGACGTTGGGCCGGTGTAGCCATAGTGACGTTGCGGTTTTTATGTTAGTTTCACTAAATAATTCTTTAGGCTTAATGTTTTTATAGGTATGTACTCGTAATTCTCCAACTAGAACCAGACCGATTTTCTTTCAAATTGGTCGCGTAACTAATATTTCAGAGCATTTTTCCGCGTATTTGTTGATTACCCCTCGTACTTAACAAGTGGGTAAACAAGTGTTGGTTGTCAACGTATTTAGGATATATGGAAGTACAATTCAACTGATTGTATTACAAATGGATTACACTTTTTCACACACAGATTAAACACATGATGACATCTTCAAACGTTTATGATGCACATTTTGCCGTGTGCTCATCGGGCGTTTGTCAGGTTATTAAATCATCTTTGAGCCCGTTTGGCTGATAAAGTTTCAAGTGTATGTGCTTATTACAAATACATAAATAAAGAAAACAATGATAAAACAAAACTCTATTCAGGTTTAGAATTGCCGACTATTGATATCACATAGACAATTCCAACGGGTTACCTCCCCTTGACCATAAAAATACCTTCTAATAAAATTGTGCTCAACTAATATAATAAATAAATAAAGTAATTTTGAATGTCATGATTCAACAAGTCATCATACTATCATGTGCATTTATTTAAGTTAGCATAAGTATTGGGTAAGGACTATGTGATTTAATCAATGCAACATTCATCAGGGCTGTCAAATAGTCACCGTCTTAGGATAAGGTTTTATCATTTAAATTAACAAAAATATTACATTTTTGTATATTAAGTCAGACAGGGAAGGCAGCACCAAATTTAACCAGCCGGGCACAAAAAAATCAAAATGACACAAAGCACAATGCCCTTGTTACTCCATTCAAAATCTTACATGAGTTCGTACAAGCAATATGTTTGAGTTATAATATCAGATAGTGAGTGCCACAACAATTAACATTTACTTCGAAACACTAACATACGACTAAAAAATACTGTCTTAAAGATTCATAATGCTTCGTTTTCCCCATTACAAATCACAAAGACAACGTACTTTGTGACATTTTCTGGTTAAAATGCGAAACTATGTCCTTGCACATGCCGTTTAATTCATGCGCGAAGAATACAACTCAAAGTCCAATTTTGATATTGACTTGACAAAGAACCGGATGCCTTTTTTCGTTAAATGTAATTATATTGTTACAGGTTCAACGACATATATCTCTATCAATAAACACCAAAGTACAACTCTAAAGTTATATGCAGACATCATCGTTTCCACTTAATGACTTCGTGTGGCAATTACCATCATGAAATCAATTTATATTCAATAACAATGTCAAAACGCCAACGATCCCACATTATCGGCCAATTGACATTACCATTTCAGACCAATACCTCATTTGCAACAAACATTACTGTCCATGTTGTAAATTAAAACACACGACACATTAAGATTTTATGAGATATGTTCTATACTGAGATTTGTTCAGCAACTAAATCTGGGGAAATAACGAGACTCAGTGACAGCAGGCACGTGTGTATTGAAATCCAATTAAGGAAATCCAATTAGTCAAGTTTTAATAGGCTTATCTTTGTATCGCATATTGTTAATATGTTGAAAGATCGATCAATTTGGTTTCAGCGTAACAGTGCCATCCTGTCTATCTCAGTAAGGATGACATTCTGCCAACCGCATGTCAAAAATATAATATTAAGTCGGACAGGGAAGGCAGCACTCAACTTGACCAGCCGAGCACAGAAACATAAAAACACACAACCGAACAAGAAAATGATCTGCCCAAGTCACAGCTGTCAAAAAGCTGAAAAACCCGTTTCAGCAAACAAAAACCACAATAAATTCAAAAGAAATTAAGTAAGGCGTATTACAATTAATTGAGCACGGGATATTAAGATTACGAATCATATTGTTCTGTAATAGCTTTCGAATATGGAACTCCTACGAAAGATTGTTTAGTGTTCACAGTTCCTTTTACAGCTGTTTTGTTTGTATGGTTTGTAGTATAAGGATTTTAACCTTGGCCATATTATATGTATCATATAATTATATGTAAAGATAAATATCAACAACAACACCAGACCAATTAACAACAGCTAATTAATCGTTTATTCTCAAATTTTCGTCATTTTATTAATTGACAATTCAATATTGAGCGCGTGTTCACTCCACATGCAGGGCCACTATTAAGCTCACCTCGACATTATGGACATAAATCTTGGTCATTATGGAACAAAATTCGACAATTATGAAAAAACTCGGCCTTTATAATAAAAACTCGGCCATTATGAAAAACACGGCCATTATGAGATTCGGGAGTTCTGATTGACTGTCTAGCGCGGCCATTATGAAACATGTGAAAAATAGTCGCCATTTTGAATTTCACTCAATTCATATTCTGAATGCTTGTAAAAAGCAGGGCCCTTTCTGCGACGACTTAAACAATATCGACCGGGTTGGACGGCTTATACACGTCTTATTATGTCATCGTATTGTGTCATCATACAGAGCGCGTCATCAACAGGCGGCACAAACATGAACTAAGGGGAGCGTATTCTGAGCCAATTTTATCGACAGTCAAACCGGGCATAGAAAATATTTTGATGATAATAGGTTTGATGTTTATAAATGGAGACTTTTGTGACAATTTGCACAAGAATCTAGCTGACGAATCTGATCATTTTGTGCAAGTTTCGGATAGTGGTATTTCGGAAAACGATACTTCCAATTCTGGTAAATGACAGTTTGTAAATGAACGTTTTAAAAGTAAAAGTGAAATTAGTAGCTATATAAATGTTGAACGAAATAAGTCCTCAGGCTTATATGACAGTAGTCAGCCCAATAACAAGGCCATTATGAAAACACTTAATCATTAGCATTATAATACTATGCCTTCATCGTGAAATACAATTATCTAAATAAAAACAACGGACGTGACCTCATGTACAATAGACGCTACGTTAATAAGTAGAAATATTTTATGAATTTTATGTATAAACGATGAACTTTCAAAATTTAGAACTGTACGGATATGAAATGCAAATATTTCCTATAGTAATACGATCTATAAAAAAGAATAATAGAAAATAACGTATTAGTACTAAAATACAATAATCATTTAATAATACATGCATTTATACAGTGAACAATATTTTGGAATTCAGACCGATAGGATGGAGCGTTTACAGCCTATGATTTCAGAACATTTTTACATATACCATATGTGAAATCAGAACATATCTGTTTACAAAGATAAAAACAATTGGTATAATGAGACTCTTACTATTACTGTTGTTGCAATACTTCGTGAGGGGGATGACTTTGGACCCGGATTCTGGTACTTGCCATCTCCATGTGCCCTTAATTTCTGAATCTCAGGAATGTAAGCGGTTTCTCTTAACGAAATTGTTTCATAGTGTGTACAATTTGCACCGTCCACTGGCTCTGTCGTTAATGAGATCCTGTTAGGAGTATTATTTCCACTGCCGCTGATGGGAGACGCTCTTTCTGATTTATTTAATCCGCCATTGATACATACGTCATTTCTAGAATGTGCGGGTGACACAGAACGCTCATGCTCCGGTGTAAATGTTGTGTACGTTGGCGAAACCACAGTATCAGTAGTTTCCGGCTTATGTTTCCTATTTGCAGACCTACGATTGACTCATCCACGAACTTTGCGCACAGTCCCTTTTCGAACAAACATATCTCTACACCACAAACGTTGCACTTACAATATTAATCCAATAATATTCCTCAAATCACAGTTAAAGTCATTGTCGTGTAGTGAGGTTTATAATTTGTTTACAAGGTGGGGCGTACATAAACACGTTGATAGAATTGTATAAAGGTACTACATGCCAATTGGAGATGGATCAATCTCAGTAAGCTGTATCAGAAAACGAAAATTCAAGGTAACTTAATTACACATCGACCAAGCTACAGTACCTCAAAGACGACTGAAACAAATCACAATTGTTTACTTAGTCTGCTTTTAACGAGGTCTACACTCTCGTGTTTGTAGTAGAGAAAATTAAAACAGATAATGGAACGAGTGTATCGTCTCATTTGATGACGCCTGTGATAGGTCTTCTGCTTAGTATTGAACATTAGCATGAAGCACACTGATTGAGCGTATGGTCTTGGGAAGTGGCAATAAACTTAATTGGTTATGAAAGGGTAAAGTAGATGTTGACAATAGAATAATACCCAATGGAGGACTGACAAAGGTAGCTGAACCTACGCAATTAAAAGATGTTATGGGCTTTATGATAGGTATAAGTGCTAGGAAAACATGATAGTTATAGGGTAATTGTTATTGGTATAATATTAAGAATAAGGACACTGTCTGCTATGCTCAAAACTGTTAGGAATAACACATTGTAATGTTAGGCAACTGATGTCAAGACCCCGCTTAGGAATAAACTTTATTGCTGATGGAGCCTAATGTTATCAAAATTAGAAAATTAGTTTCTGACAACGGGTTTCGTAACTGCACACTGTAAAGATGAGGCCCCACTCGTCGTTTCTTATCATAACATGATATCAAAATTGGCGATGGACTGACAATACACCTACATAAGGTTTTTCTTCTTTATTGAATAGTTTTGTTGTCAGCAGAAATTAAAATAGTACTTACAATTAAGGGTCTCTAGCGTGGGAGATAACAAACGACAGAGACAGGATATTTATTCGCGATGTGTGGAAGAATAATTGTCATACAGTAACTCTCTCCTGTGGACCAATCAGTGTTACAAGTTTTGTTGATTAACATCATATAGACAACGCTGCATCAACATTCACATACTATTAAAGCACCAACCTTGTCCTTGTGGTGTGTGTGTTGTCCGGTTGTTCATTTCTTATCAACTGGCTCTTGTTCCGTTTTAGTTTGACTGACTTAAGCAGCAGACGTTCGGGATTGGATGCCCGGTTTTGTATTACATGTTCCTGTGCTAGTTTCTTATGTTGGGCATGTTCCGCGCCTTTTCGAGTGAAGTTGTATATTATCTGTGCCTTTTTGTTCTCGCGTGTCGCGCGGTTTCTATTGGGTGGTGCTACTTCCGGTATTTTTTTTTAATTATTATAATATGGGTTTGTATCTGGATTTAAACGCCAATTCCGTTTACAGTGGAGTTTTTCCATTTTAAATAATCAATAATATGTCATAATTTCTCAGTATTCAATTTTTTGACCGGGGCCAAAAGTTGTATGGAGCTGGGAGTTATTTATTCGTATTTGCTGGTTGTCCTCTTACTATTTCGTCCCCGCGATTCGCATCCTACCTGGTTCGTTCATGAGTTCATGTACAGCTGTGGAGTTCTGTCCCCTGAGGTCATTTTATGTTATTGTAAGTCCCCTACCGGCTCGGCTGGTTGGGTTGAGTGCTGCCTACCCTGTCTGACTTAATATAATATTGTGAGGCATGGCCTCAGATGTTTGGAACAGCATATAATGGCCTCAGATGATAAGTACAGGCCTCTATTTAGTCTATTGAGCTCTTAATGCTGTTGTGCTATTTTTAGTAACAATGACTTACATGTACATTTTTAGAGTTTGGAAAGCGCTATTGCCTTTATTATGCAATGTGATGCCATGATATTATAGATATACTTAGACATTTATTAGATTTAACTATTTACCTTAACAATCAGATGCTAGATCGTTGCTGTATCACAATATTTGACTTTATGTTCGTAGCATTCTGGAAAATGTGACATTTGTCCGCCATGTTTGTTTTTGACAGTTGCAACTTCCGGTTAGTATTTAATCTCTACCCTTCAAAGTCAGTTATATTTTATGTATACCTTAAATTATTATACGTTGTTACTTTATAATAGAATGGTATGTTTTTATGTTAGAGGTAATTTAGTAATGGTATCTTAATGTTCAGTCATGTTTACCGGCTCCTAGGCCAAGTTTTATTCTCTAAGCTCATTTGCATACCAACCTCGTTTTTGGGTATACCAGCTTGCTCATTAGCATACCAGCTTGCTCATTAGCATACCAGTTTTCTTCACATTGCCACTGTCCCCAGAGCAGGCCAGACGTGTTTCTGGAGCTCTCTATTTTTTTGTTAGTATTTGTTAAGTAACTTTTCATTCAACTTTTATTCTGAATTGCTTCGATTAGATTATTATTTTAGACTTTACTGAGGTCATTATCTGTAATGTTATTTGACATTTGGCGGTCGTGTAACTTGGGCCTACTGTCTGTCTGTCGTCTGTCTGACTCTGGCTTCGAACTATCGTTATTTTAGTCTTAGTAATTATTTAGTATTTGGTCTGCTACCCCGCTTGTCTATTTGTTAAGCCCTTTTACCTAATAAATTCACGTTAAGCCGAAAGGAACGTTGTCTGTACGCATTGAATTTGATTATTATCTAGGCAATTGTCACGCTACCAGTGTATTTAACCAGTTTTCGACCAGGCTATCGGTCCGAGTTGTTAGACCTACGTCTATACTCTTGAGCATATCATATATTGATTGCTGTTGTAACACCACCGGTGTTTGTGCACACACACACACTTTGCACACAGATACTTGTGTGCCTTTCAGTACAGTTCACAGTCACTCAGTGCACGCACGTATAGTACAAACACACGCACGGGCGTTACAATATTTTGGCATAGTTTTACATGAAATCACTATTATATGGCAAGGAACAGCCAAAGACACACTCACGAAACGCACTGGCATAGGTATCTGGTTTTCCACAAAAATGAGTAATGAAACTAAGGACTCCACGTGACCGAAACAGATATAGTGCAGTAAGTTTTAGGAAATATAGGCCCCCTAAAGTAGGGCTTTCAATTAATAGTTCCTTTGCTCCACATTTGATTTTAGTCAGATAATCATGCAATACAGCATTATAACTACAAAGTATACACTTTAAACATTGAGGAATATAATAACAAATCGGATAAGGGAAGGCCGCACTGAACATAAACTGCACACAAAATCACAGGCCAATTTGTTACTTTCTGAAAATTCTCGACATGCACGATACTATAAGGTATTAATGTGACATATGCAAGATATCTAAACAGTCAAACTAAATATTCAGCGCACTACTTAGGAATGTGACACACATTTTTAACTCTCACCCGAGGGAATATTTGTTACGGAAGACTTATTGCATAAGTGGAGCCCAGTGCCTAACTAAAGAGCTACCGAGTGCTCGAAAGTGCTTTGTCAGCAAACGGCTGGCTACAACAGCAGTCCGATGCGCTCGGTAGCGCACGTCTAGCAAAGTGCTGAGAAACGGTATGCGATCTCTGGTATCGTATCGTTGTATAGACGTAGTAAAGCGCTCGATAGCACTATTTGGTAGCGTTTTGGTTAGGCTCCTAGTTATTGGATATGCGCTCACAAAAGTTTCGCGACGTTGTAATCGGAAAAACAGATGTAGTACATCGAGTTCAATGTAAAAACTGAAAGACTATTTCTATTTTTGGGGTTATGCACGTTATGTGACTTGAACAAAAACACTCTGCAACAGATGTTGACACAATAATGCAGTTGGTGAATAAAAGGATAGGCCTATACTTTTGATTGCAAAACAATGAAAATATTTCTAATGGTTGCATAATTATTTCTATATGTCCGTTAACAAAGACGAAAGGTATGAAGAAGTGGTGTTCAATCGTGGGTCTTGAAAGTTATGTAAGGTGACAAAATATATAACTTATATCTAGGTCCCACTAGAAAAAAGAGGAATTTCACATATTTCCTTCCGATGGCTCACGATACGCCTTGCAATTTGCAGAACTTTTTTCTAGTGCCCCCCGAAGCTCCTTATTACCATCGGTAGTACATTTCAGAGGCAGTGGAACCGACGTCGGGAGCAACTCCGAAGTCATCATGTTGTCTCCCGATAATTCTATTGCGATTCATCTCGATTCCTCCCGGTGTCACAAATATCTAACTACTTCCCCTTAGATTCCCCTGTACCAAGAAACCCTTGTTTAACAATTATTCGTTGAGGAAATTCCGAGACCACAAATGCGTCACCGAAATTACATCGAACATTTAAAGGTGCTGTCTCACAGATTGGACTAACATTTTTGTATATCGTGATTTTCCAACCTAACCAAGTATTGATGTAATAAAAAGCCACTGACGGTTGCTTTATGAAAGATTTGGTGTAAATAAGCAATTTTAAGTACTCTCGAAACAGCCCACTCAGTATTTTTTCTTGGAAAAAACCTGCTAAGTTTCCTTCTAACATGCTTTGTGATTTATGTAATTCACATGTGATCGACCTGTAACGTCAACAAAACATCAATGATGTATTTGGTTCGTTTTTCGATTTGTTTTCATCAAATGTGAACAAATTTCAGGCAATTTAAGTAATAGTAGTGTTAATTCTATAAGTTACCCAGTATGATCAACGTATAACGTAGGGAACGCATCGGTTGCTCCAACCGATACCAATGATGTTGCAAATTGTCTTATGACTTCCCTGAATCTTCCCCTAGACCACGAAAATAATGTGTTTACAGATTACACGGTCATTTTGTTATAAAAATTAAACATTCATACTAAATAAATTAACAATGAATCTGACATCGGGTGCTGTAATGTACTGTGTACACATTTATTTCAGTTCGATATTGTAGTTTTATAGTAATTAAGGTGCCTTCGTGATAACAGCAAATAACAAACAAATGTCAGCCGAATCAGCGGTTCTCTAAATCGAGGTATAGTCCAAACGTATTTAACCCATATCAATATTACACGTAGTTCATGATCTAAACGCTCCGCCGGATTGAAGGTCTTGGTCTGACATTTGCCGATACGCAGGTAGGCATACACGAAACGGATAAAGTCATGTTAAAACGAATGGAAAGTTGTGTTGTCTGTCGAATGACCTTTACATAACGCTTATCTATTAAAGAGTGACTGACACTCTAGATATATTTGTGTTTTTACACCTTTTCAATTACTCTACATGTTCGTAATGCTTTTCGTGAATAATTATTATTAGAGAACGTCGAACTTGAGTATAAACGAGAACTCAACTGCTACATTTTTCTAAAAATTATATGTATTGTAAAGTTTAACTGAACCTGGTTTTATATCTCCTGACCTTATAACGATCGATAAGCCAGTCCTGAGACATTGTTTATATCATTTAAGCTTAGACGATGCCACTTCTTGTTAGCTGAAAACATCAGTATGAATTCGTTAATGCGAGACGAGACGATGGAAAGTGCATTATTTACACATAACAGAAGCGTTACAAGGTTTTACTTCAACAGTGTCAGAGTTTTTATTCGGAGGCAAAATAGTTCGACTTATTGGATTATCAGTCAGTCTTCCTCCCACATCTCGCAAATATATGTCAAAATACGTTAATGCTAGATCACAATTTTACCTCGTAGACTCCCTTAAATAAGCACTATTTCAATCTCTTATGGAATAACAACTCCTCTGTTGACAATATAATAAGCAATTTGATATGATGAAGAATCGTTGAAGTTATTTTAGAATGTGCAGTACTTATACTGATGATATTTTGTTATGTATTGAGTTCATAGATGTTCCCTATTCGTATGATTAGAGAGGTGATGTACGCAACATTATAGGTGCATATCTAATATGTTCTTAGCGATCTGCTACATACGTACATCTCAAATTAAGTGGCAAGTCAAATAGTTTCTGCGGCCAGGTAATTTACCAACTACCGACTAATTACCGGTTGATCTAACTAAACTAACTTGAAATCTGTATATAAGAGTTTGTGTACATTGTGGTAAATGATGATTACTGCGTTTCCGTGTACCGCATGGTTACTGTAGATAGTCTAAAATAGACGTGATATTAGCTAATCTGGCATTGACGCTTGGTCACGTGCTACTCCATAGTCAAATAATACATCATTCCAATAGACATGCGACCTTACATAATAACACAAATTGTTCATGCTCCTAGGAGAAGCAAATGGGGGGATATATGTACGTATGGTATACTTTTTAAGGGCTGATGTAATGACACCAAGTGTCATACAGTGTGTAAAGAACTAACCAGCATGTTTATTTGAAGAAATTACTAAAAATAAATGTAAGCTTACATTTAACCGAAACGAACACTGAACAATAGGTATGCTCTTTTTAAATTCAAAGATAGGTCATTCGAAACATACCAATGTTTGAATCAATTTGCATTAAAAAGCATAAGAAATTTTCGATATTAAAAAAAAGTATAATACGGTTTACGGCATTAACAGTTCAACTACCCGTAATCAGATTGTTGTAAAGTCATAATGATGTTTTTTGGACACAATTTGTTATTCCCCTTTGTATTCAGTTAAATCAAATGCAGTATGTTCTTTTCTTGATTTAATGTAGTGCGTTCACAGACAAATCGTTCCAGTATTTCAACATGGATTTGTCTTTTAATAACATTGCCATATAATCATACGAAGTATAAGTGCATTTGTATTAGTAACATTTTCTACTAGTGAATGTTCAATATATTTAAGGTAAAGTTTATGACTTGTAGAGATTAACGATAGCTAAAGCGGTTACAATGAGAAACTTTTAAGCAATTGTACACAAAACAGTAGTCTAATCGTACAACAGTAGTCTAATCGTTTTCGCAATACGATTCCAGACGTGATAATGGGTCCAACAGAGAAGAATAACAATAATTATATGTCACCATAATTGTATGCTATATTTCAGTGTTAGAACGTAACGTTTTAACAAAGTAATTACTCCAAACCCTTGCTGTTTGTGCAATATTGAGACCTTAGGAATCATGTTACAATTTCCCAGACTGTTTTAATGTACCTATATCTCACACGAATGGAATTAACTAAAGATCTCCTTGCCAGCATCCTTCCGACTACTGTTACAGGTTGATTGTTTCCCTAAGTTTCCAGATTTATACATATAACCCATTGTGTTAGAGACTAATAAGTTTCCATCTGATATCAGACTGTAGAATAAACGGTTTTCAGTTGGAACAAAACGCTTATTTTGGGGTTCCACTCTACAAACCACTTATTACGACGTCAAATGTGATCTATGAACTTCCTATATCAGTGACTCAAGTTTTAATGTCGGCCTTTTCGAGTTGGTAATATTATAAATTTGTGTGTCAATGTGTCACAATGAGGACCGTTTGAATGGAACCTATGTCTACATCTACGATTGAACTAGAGCTCCATGTGACTTCGCCTTATATGTTTACGACTATACCTATTGCTATACTTACAGTAGTTTTAGTTTGAATAATTATGCATGCCATCGTTCAATTGTCTAAAATGCATCGTATGTATTCATTTTAATTAAATCCACATATTACATGTAGTATAGTGTTTTAGCCAGGAATTTATGAGGCATGGTGATAATCTCTAAGATATCTCCAAAATAGGTACTTCAGCCCGCGCTTGCTCCAATATAAATGGTAGTTCAGTTTTTGCCTGTTTATGAAACATCTATTTCATAATGTGTAATTGGGGATGAATATCATACTCCGGCCTTTTTCAAGCTTTAAATACAGTCAGAAAAATACGCTTTCACGTCAAAGATCGTAAGTAAAAGGGGTTTCCATATAAGTTGGGGCAATTGGAAAGCCCTCTTCCCATAAACAGTATCGTTAAAAAATGTAGTTTTAATGGAAGAATAGTAACTATATAAAATTGCTACGTATTTTGTATAGATAGTTTGCTTGTCAGTTATCACCTATTAACAAGTTGTGGGCTAGAATCATGGTTTGCTAATTTTACTGAACAATCCCTTCATGATAAGCACATAACACCAAAACGTTGTCGGGTTATTTACTGTCTCTATTAACGCATCAAGAAACGCATGAAATTTTCCCAAAATCGATGCTTCTGTAAAGACCATAATTTCGATATTGATGATTTCAACATGGATCATATCAAATCAACAAGTATTGTCTATTACATTTTCTTGTCGTGCCATTTAATGCATTTCTGGCTGGTTGATCAATCTTCTGATAGGTCATTGAGTACTCTCTGCGCTAGTCGATTATTTCTGTAATATACTATTTCATATTTTACATTACATTTTAACTTGTCTCCGTTGCCTTTTTGTTAATGCGAAAACGATTATTTACACTGGCCTGTTCTTTTAAGATATCAGTTGGGTAGAATGATGTTTGGGGCACCGAAAATTTTGCCACAGTGGCATTATTCACTGTCCGTACCATGGACGAAGTCCTATAAGTCGTCCCTTCATGCATTTATTTACTGTCTGCATTGTATATTTTGTTTAATGAATATAGAAAATAGAAATACGCTTTTTGTCACTGCGCCTTTTTTGTTGAAAAGTGTTCTGCATTGTGTTTATTCTGTATACGCCCATCTGCTATTTCATTTTCCACCACACAACAGCTTCTTCTTTCAGAAAGGCATGTATGCTGTTTGGGCGTGTGTTGCCTTGTGAGGTTTCCGTGTAAATGGGTGGGCATCCTTGTATACTATCATGCTTTGTGTCCTTATCTTTCTGTTGAATGTCCCACGGCTGTGTTTTAATAACGTTGCGTTTAACAATTTGTGTGGATAATTTAGGTATGAGTGACATTATTCTCCCTTGTCACCTTGGGTACGAATATGCACTGAATGAATAGTATTGGTTCAAGATTTCCCGCTCTGTCATAAAAGTGATAAATAATGTTCATTCAAGCTCTCAACGAAGCGATGAGATAATTATACTGAAAACATGTCAAATTGTATGCATGACAACAGCGACATTTATAAATAACAAATGGTTTATGTTCTAGTAAATTGTGATTCAAACATTGAACAATCATACAGACTGCCAACATTCATTTGTTTATCAAAATTAAACGAACAATAAGGGGATACATGGTAATTATTCACACAATTCATGCACACGTCTACGACAATCTCATTGTCTGTGTTTTCATTTCACTTGAACTCTTCATATTAGTTTCATATAATAGTACTATCCAGACGTTGCCTCAGTCCTTTTTTGACGTTTTGTAACATATTCTACTCAACGTTTTAATTCTTTTCATTATAAAACGTTCTCGCTTTAACTAGCCAGAAGCGCCTGGATAAAACACAGAGTATTTAATTAGCCAGAAGCGCCTGAATAAAACACAGAGAATATTCAATAGCTATTTAACGACTTATTGAGAGACGGGCAATGATATACAGCTTATTTAAGGTAATCCATCCATCATTGGCAAAATTTAGATTCCCAATGAAACTAACTTTTTCATTAAGGGTATCACATGGCTTGTCTAAATATAATTTTTTAAAAACTTTTACCACGCCGTTTTAACTATGGTAACCATCCATATCAAAATAGAGCAAATTTCAGAAAAGGTCCTAACAGTATTTTTCTATTTTTTGTGTCAATAAAATCAATAAATTGTGCAAAGTTTTATGTTTTTACACAGCAAATGGAATGTGTTTGTAAATGATATGTAACAGAAATTTGTAAATTACTTCATATTTTTTTCTTTCACCTCTATCTTTCAATTTCAGTGTTTTGAATGAGTAGATTTATCGAAATATTTAATTTCCCTTTCAAAGAATGGTATAAAATCATCTTATAAAATGATTGGCATGCTACAATAGTAACATACAAATTTTAAGTAATCAATATTGTATAAGAAAATAACAAAATAAAAAAAGTTTACCACAGATTTATTTCAGAAAATGTACTTTTCTTTGCATACTCTTATTTCTGTACTCGCTGGAGAATGAGTTCTCATTTACTAAAAACACAGAAACTTTTTCATTATTGACTGAAAACATGTCATGTGTGTATTCATTTTGTTAGTTAGATCATTTGCTACAAGTTGATGTATGTTCTGACATAAAATTCAGAAATTTTTTTTTAGTGCCCTATCGGTTTTCAACCAGAGGGGACATAGGTTTACCCTTCGTCCGTTCCTCAAAAGTCAGGATCCTGACATAGCTCAAACAGTTTTCAAACTAGGTTTATGAAACTTGGTATGTGGATAGGGGGCAATAAGGGAATTATGCACGTCCAAAAATATTTTGAATCTAACAAAAATTGTGGTTGCTATGGAGACAAAAATAATGAAAAAATGTAAAAATCTGGATCCTGCCATAACAGTTTCTAAGTTAGGATTACAAAACTTGGTATGTGGGTAGGTGCCAATACGGAGATTATACACATCTAAATATGTTTTGATTATAACAAAAAGCTATGGAAACAGAAATAAGTAAAATTCAAAACAATCTGGAATCCTGGCATAACTAAAACAATTTCCAAGCTAGACCTATGAAACTTGGTATACAGAAAGGAGTTTAAATGGAGATTGTGTAAACTTGAATATTTGTATTATTCTGATTGAAACTGTGGTTGCTATGGATACAGAAATAGTTAAATTCCTTCCCTTTGGCTGGACCATTGTATAACCCCAAAAATAAGAAAACGCATTAAAACATCCATTGGCTTATAGCTAATGATCTAACTAAGAAAATGAATATACACACGTCATGTTTTCATTCAAAAGCAAATATGTTTTAGACATTAGTGAACTGACAGCCATCCATTTGTCACAATCAACACAGCATTAGCCACATGCCCTAAAAGACAACTTAGCTTTATCGATTATTTAACACAGTGGCCTAGTTTTTAACCCCAGATGACCCTGAGTTGATCATCGTGACCAAAGTCACAAAGTTTCATAAAGATTAGACTAAAATTGTGGCCTCTAGTGACTACTAAATGTGTACATGTATGCATGATTGGATCTATAGTGACCTAGTTTTTTTTATCCCAGATGACCCAATGTAGAACTTGACATAGACTTTGTTTAGGGATCATTGTCATAAAGTTTCATGAAGATTAAACCAAACTGGAGACCTTTAGAGACTGCACAAGGTTTATGTATGATTTGACATAATGATATTGACCTATGTTTTGACCACTTATGACCCAATATAGAACTTGAGCCAGATTTTGTTGAGATGATCAGTCATAAAAATTGGACCAAAATAGTGAACTCCTGTGACTTCACAAGATTCATGTATGATTTGACCAAGTAACACCTTTTTAACCCCAAATGACCCAATATAAAATAAATATTTGTTGAGATGGTCGTTGTGTCTATGTTTCATAAAGATTATAGTAAAATTGTGATTTCTACTGCCTATGCAAGCAAAAAGGGTGGGAATGACGGACATCGAGTGATCACAAAAGCTCACCTTGTGACTATATGACAAGTGTGCTAAACTCAATATACCCAAGCATACTTTACAAGTATAATCATACCCTTATAAAGTTTATATGTCCTGTCTCATACTTATAAATGTTCAAGTTGTATATCTATGGAGTAATGGGTGAAAATTAACTCATACACTCTGTATCCCAAGTTCTTAATTGACACTCAAATATTATTTATACAATAGAATGCACTTTATGACACAGGAAAACTGTCACATGGAATCAAAGTAAAGGAACTTTGTCTGCCAATCCAAATTTAGAAGGTATGGACACTGACACTAATCTTGAACAATACAACCATTTCTGAGTGCAAGTATAAAAGTAGCATTAGTGACTGCCGGCAACGACTGGAACAACTGCGCGATATATTCCTCTATTAATATGTAAATATTTAACAATCTTTCAGAAAAAAGTTCCATGGTCCGATCTGGGTTATATGCAAAATCTTGTTCCCGTGCTGCATTCCGGGTAATATGCTATGTCTGATTCCACTGTTGCAATCTGTGTAGTATTCAGCAACAGTATTTCACAACCTGCAAATAAAATTATAACATTATAATTACATGTATATACTAATATGATCCTGGTGGTCCTGCACAAAACATTTTCTTTGTTAAAAAAATGAAAGTTCAGAAATTGTCAAATTATTTCAAATCTAAACTAAAACCAAAGGTGCTATTTTCAAAAGCTGAATCTATACCCAGTATTAAACATATAGAGTGTAGAATTCAAATTAAGTGACTGCTACATGACTGATAGGTCTGTTTCTTGTTCACCTTTACTTGAAAATCAATATATCAATGTATCAACGATATATCGGAATCGTCAATGACAGCTCCAATAAAGACAGATATTATAAGAACAGATCTATGACTGAACTGCAATATAATTTGAATTTATTTGGAATATTGTCATGGTAACTACAACCAAAAACAATTTTAGCAACCAAACTGAATTATGTATACAATTATAAGACAGAAAGTTCAAATCGTTGAATTAGGGATAGGTGATTAATTATAACCTAAATTTTGCATTAGGAACAATGTATTTGCAAAACATGGACGCGCATTACTTCTGCTTATGCAACAAACTGTAACAATACAATCATGCATTACCTCACAGTTACACTACACTTTTACATTTTCTCAATTCTGCACACATTTCTTCAGCATCTCTAGTTTTGAAGTCAACTGTTTCAAGTGAAACGTACCATTCTCGATTCCCTGCAAAAAATAATTATTATCACCTTGTTGTTTATTATGTTGACACTAAGTGACTTGGCAGATTTATAGTGTCATGTCGCATACTTAGTGCAGAAATGCTTAAGGTAAACTACTTTTATAAGAATCTGTAGCAGTTCAAATATATTTCAGATATATTTGTTTTGTTTTTCTGTCAAATAGACAGATGTTGCAACAAGTATTATGTGAACTCAGGGCTTTTTTTCAAGGGGCCTTCATCAGCCCCTTTCACAATTTCCTATAGGCCCCTTTCACAATTTATAAAGGCCCCTTCACAACTTCACCACAAAGCATCAAACAAACCAAACATAGATAAAAAGTCATATATTCCTGTACTGGACTTGATATGAAGTATTATATCATAACATGCATGTTTGGAACAAGTGGACAAAAATTGAGAGCTAACATCTGAAAAAATTATTTCACAATTTGATGATTTATCGCGCTTAGTTTATAACAATTTGAAAAGTTTTTGCGCCAACTTTTTCACAATTTTGAGGATTTTCGTGCTAAATTTTCACAAAACAAAAGGGCCTGGGCCTCTACAAAATTCAGCAAAAAAAGGCCTGGACCTTGAACCCGGCTTTCCCGGTTACAAGTCGAGTACACTAAACAATAGACCTGCGGCTACTACAAGGCTATTTCGGTAGATGTAGTCCAGTTCTTTCACAAATATGTACATGTAGATACATGGGCTATTCCTTGTAGGCCTACATCTTTTACAAAAAAACAAGCGAGACTTCCACTGAGCTTTTTAAACTAAATTATCCATTTGATCTAGTTAAAATAACACTATGCTTACACGAAGATCACAAAAATAACCATTCAAAATCAGAATAGTTCTGAATTGAAAATGACCAAGTACAGTCGAGCTGACAATAACAAGATGTAAAATGGAGCCTATAACGCTCATCTGATACAAGAATATTTGACCAAGAACACAATGTTTTAGCAAGTTTTACCTCAATAGTGTTGAGAAGCATCTTGATGAACATCAACATAGGCTGGTTTGCACTATTGAGTCTCTTCTCGACGAAATGGTGCAACAGAAATATTTCTACTTTCGTTTTCTCAACAGCTCAATGTTTGTTTCCGAGATTTCCATCGTTCTCAACCGAAAATTCATAAGAATAACGGTATTCGTCCTCACAACGATGTTTACCAATGTAATTTAGACTGATAATAGTCCTCAACCCTTCCGAATAACACAGTTTTTGTGACAAAATCGACCTCACGTCGAGAATAAGTCTGCTCGCCATGTCATTTCGGCGCTTGATTTCGCGAGCGTTTCTATGACTTCGAATATCAAAGGGAAGGAACTCGTCACTATTTTTTTTATTTTAAATTTATTTTTTTAAAGATCGTCAAATATAATTACCAAGACATAATTTATTATTGATATGAATACCGTAGAATAAAAATATTAAATGTTTACGGATGTTTATAAAAGTTTCCGGACGGTACCGAAGTTTCCCGTAATAACACGAAATTACGTCGAAATGACGTCGGCTAATGATGGACGGATTACGTTAAGAAATGAGATAACAATGTCCATAACACGATGTACATGTATATACGGCGTATGTTTAGTATTGTTTGGTTACGTTATGTGGCTTTAGTTATTACACGTTGTACATTTGTAAAGCATGTTTATATGCTTCACTGTGACTTAGCATATTACCATAAAGGGATGTAATAGTATATGATAACTACGAGGCAGCACTTCTATGAAATAACTTGACATTAGATTTGAAAGGGGTATCTGTCTTTTCCAAATACAGGAAGATAGTTGCATTTTCCGATCTATAGTATATTTGGAGCCGCCAGCTAGTCAACTAAGTATATCTATATGTCTGTCTGCCTCATGCATTGGAGGTTATGTGGCCAGAACGGATTTATTTTGTAACACAAGTTGGCTAGTACTATACCTGCATGTAAAATAAAAATGACCCTCGGATATTATGAATTGTTCAAACTGTCGTGTCTGGCTACGCATTGTCGTTTTGTCCTTTATTCCTAAAATGCCCAGTTTCGTTCCGTTCTACAAACGAACAACCTACCTTTCACTAAAAAAACATTTCCTCTAACCGTTTGTTTAGGCATCGCTATCAGAATGTTCCGCAAGTGGTTATTAAATGCTGCGAAAGACATTTTAACTCAACCGCTTATTGTGTGATTAAGTTGGCGTTCAAACATATTTCAACGGCACTAATGACTCCTTCACAATGTCCTGCGACCGGAATTATGTCAGTCTGTATTGTTATTGCAGTTCATGTCCAGAAAACCTAAAATTATAACGTGACCAATTTAACCCTTAATATATAGCTCTGTCGATTTGGTCTTTTTATTGGCACAAGTACCTATATTCTTGCTCAGGCGTCGATTGTCAGTACATCTGCTCCAACCAATCCTCTTAAGGAGCTCCTAATGAAAATCAAAATAATAACATAAAATAAATTTGTAAAGTACCACCTATGGGCCGTTAACCTTTTAGCAGAAATAATAGATTAGCGGTTTACTGTTTTTAATATCACATTTGTTTTTGATGATAAAAGTTATTAAATTTATCAGCATACTCATCTCGATTGGATCATTACAGGTTTCATTTTGATTTGTAATTAGTGTAACTAGGCCGATAAAACCTTCAGTTTAAAACCTTAAAAATGCAACATATTGTCAGAAATTAATCCAAATAATAATATAACATAGTCGGCCTACATGCATAATCAATTACTTCTACTAAGTATCGATTATGCATGTATAAGGAAACAGACTCTTAATATACTCATGTATATACCAATATAGTGACACAGTGTATAAAAGTGAATAATAGTGTAAATAGATCATACGAGTAGTATACATGCATTTGTTTTATTTTGAGCACATTCAAGTACAAATTGACAGTTATGACATTTTGATCTTACGCAATTACTTGTTATGAGGACGATGGGAACTTCTAGGGAGTTATGTATATAATATTAAGCAAGATAAGTCATTGGATAGTATGGCATGTTCTTGTAACTTGCACCGTATTAACCATATCACGATACTACAATAAGTAAGGAATTATCATTAGAAACTTCAAAGACAATTGGTATACAACATCTACGTGAGAGGGCTGGAAACTGTGAAGCAGTTTAGGAACGATACTTATAGTGAAGCATCCACCAAGGTAGTCAGATTTAGATTTTACTTTTAGATTTACTTAGAGAACACAGCTATATTCGAATCACCATAATTAAAGTTGTGTCAGTAGTTCATAATAAACCACATGTATTACTGTATTTGAAGTGTTACTCCATTCGAAATGTTACACGGGTTTGAAAGAGAAATATGTTCGGTTTATAATAATATATAGTTCGTGCCACAACAAACGGATGCACTTCGACACACTAGCATGCGACTAAAAATACTTTCTGAAAAAAAATCAAAATGCATCGTTTGCTCCATTACTATGCACCAACGTACTTTGTGACATTTGCTCGTTAAAATGTGAACATATGATCTTGCACTGACCTTTAAATTCCTCCGCGAACAATAAAACTCCAAATCCGATTTAACTAGTATTAACCTGACTAAAAATAGGATGCTTTTTTTTCTTTATACTTAATTAATGTAATTTTATTGATATGACGCACATCAGTAAAAAAATCACATTGAAGCGATGATTAAAATTAAAAACATAACATGGAAAAAGATAAAATTCATAAATAAAACCAATATTTTCATCAATTACACCCAAACACCCATAAATCTAATCAGATGAAACACGGGAAAAACTACTTTAATCTTATTGTCGCATTCTAACGTGTAACATCTTACATGTTGTCAGTTATAGAACTATTTCTAGACTTCACAAAAACATGAAGTCATAATACAATCACAGGGTACCCTGTTGAGGTTCAATTCATCCAGTAATTACAATTACACGCAAAGTACAACTCTAAATTTATATGCAGACATCATCGTTTCCACCTAACGACTTCGTGTGACAATAACCATAATGAAATCAATTTGTATTCAATAACAATGTCAAAACGCCAGCGAGCTCACATAAGTGGCCAATTGACATAACCATTTCAGACCAATACCTCATTTGCAACAAACATTAATGTCCATGTTGTTACAAATGAATGTAAATTAATACACACGACACATTGAGTTCTTATGAGATATTTTCTATACTGAGAATTGTTCAGTAACTAAATCTGGGGAAATAACAAGACTCAGTGACAGCAGCACGTGTGTATTGAAAACCAATTAAGGACATCCAATTAATCAAGTTTTAAGAGGCTTATTATTGCATCGCATATTGTTAGTATATTGAATGATCGATCAATTTTGTTTTGGTTTGATGTAACAGTGCCAGCCTGTCTATCTCAGTAAGGATGACATTCTAACAACCGCTTGGCAAAGACATAATATTAAGTCGGACAGGGAAGGCAGCACTCAACTTGACCAGCCGAGCTAGGAAAACATAAAATCATACAAGGCACAATGTCACACACACAATTAAACTAGAAACGTATCCGTCTATGTCCCAACTGTCCAAAAGCTGAGTGAAATAGTTTCGGCAATCAAAGAGCTAAATGCCGAAGCTAAATGACCTAGTTGCAACAGTCAAACGGCTGCAATATCTACAATGGCGGGTTTTCCGTATTGTTGACAAGATGCCAATCGCGAAGTGCACGTCTTAATACAATAACAACATTTCAAATTGATGTACATCATGCCTTAGACAATTTAGGACGTGTTATTATATAAAACGATTCCATTAATGTAATAACATAAACATTCACCTGATATCATCTAAAAAGCAAAGGCGCAAATATGACATTGACTTTAACAAAGATATCAAATCAAATTGAAAACAAACAACTCTATCTGCAGGGCGCCAGCTTCACAATGTTATACCGTTACCCCCATCATTAACACATCATTGCCTTATCCAAGTTAATCCGGGACTAGAAAGGTTAAAAACATTTTTTAAAGTTAACTTATAGATTTTGCATCTGATAAAAGTATATCTGCCATAAATGTATATGGACTAAGACTTGAACCCAATAAAGAGTGATGATTAACTTTGATACATGTAACATTAAATAAGAATGCATTCTAGTTTTTTCACCGAAATGGTATGCACACATGTCTTTAAGACATTAGCATTGGATGGTTAATGGCCGCTCGTATTACTACGTTACTATATTAACCCATGACGTTGTTTATTTCTTCGTTGTTTATTATTATTATTCCTGAAGAAGACTTGAGAATATAGTCGAAACGTTGAATAATTCTTGAGCTTGTCTTGCTTTATTTTATTTACGTTTCTAGATTAAAATTGCTAAAAGCGTCGCCATTGAGTATCACGTACGTATTCCACTTGCATTGTTACAATTAAATGTTTTATACGCAGTAGTAATGACTTATTCTACCTGCGGATACATTGGACTCCATAATGAAAATGTCAAAGGCTATCACAAAGCTTTCAATTTCAACACGTACATTTATGTCAGTTGATCATGGTGATAAATTTATCTCTCAGTTATTTGTTTTAATTAGTTCGTAATACAATTCTCGTTTTAGAAAACACTCCTTTAACATTAGCTGGTATGTGTGGAAAAGCAAAATACACATTTAAGCAGGAAATAACAACTTATTTATGGTAAAGTGATCGATATTTTACTTTTACTTTAAGTTTAAACTCCGTACTTGAGGTCGCTGGTGATCGTATATGTATATGATACCCATTTTAACTCGGTCCTAACATCAAATAATTATACTTTTCATTCAATTACTAGTTATACATATGATAAGGACGTTTAGAATGTTAATACGTACATAGTTATGTGTGTAAGCATTTTTGTATTTGGCGGTGACATTCGCCTGGTATTCTTGAACACTCACACTAAAGGCAATATAAATCAAACGATTTCAATCATCTAAAGGATGGCGTATTACAATTAATTGTGTATGGGCTCTTTAGATTACAATCCATATTGTTCGGTAGATAGATAGATAGATAGATTTTATTCAGTATTAATGTACATTCATGGATTTATAATACAACATGTATAATAAAACAATTTATACATACATGCATCTATAAATAGCCATGACAGGCACACCAACACTAAGGATTACACAAAAAAGATATAACTCTTATTTCCATTGTGGTCCTTTAGTGACATAGAGAGGCATATGGAAGTAATTATGTATTATTGACCATTGCACAAATAAATTAACAATATTGTATTATAGATAATCAGAATCATCAACAGTCAAGTTATGTTAAAAGGCAAGTTAAAGTAGAACCAATACTTAAATTCACTATTCACTATTTATTCCATTGGCAAATACCTGAATAGAAAAAGGATTTTGTGTGGATTTTGGAACAGCAACCACCCCCCCTGATCACGTAACCTTGTATTGTAAGAATGCACAGAATCCTGTGGAGTGAAATTGTCGCCCATGCAGTCTGGGGCTATGTTATACTTTATTTTAAAAACATGGCACAGAATGATCTGGTCTACACGTTTATTGACATGTAACCAATTAAGGAATTTAAAATGTTCACTTCCTATGTGTGACCTTGCATCTAGGTCAAGCACAAACATATTTTGGGTGGTTTGAAGTTTAGATTGAAGTGACTGAGTGAGACTATGATACCATATAGAGCAAGCATAATCAAAATGACATTGAATAAGGGCCATGACAAGAATCCTCTTGATGTGTTGAGTAAGGTAATCTTTTTTACGGTATAAATATTTAACCTAGCATTAGCTTTTTTAAGTATGGATCGGGCCATAGTATCAAAGGATAGGGTCTGGTCAATAGTTGCCCCAAGAAATTTAACAGCGGAAGTTTGTTCAATATTTGTACCATTACATGTAATGTCTAGTATCATTTTTTTCTACACCTGATTGTTTCGTGTTCACAGTACCTTGCTATATTATTGTCGTTTATGGTTTACATTATGAAGATTTAAAAAACGACTTAATTTGCAATAAAAGGCAAATAAAAATTATTTGAATATTTTATTGAGATAATACATCGGAACATACGTTTGTGTTAGTACTAATTAAGATAAATCCTCGTTTACTCTTATCATTAAAACCATCGGAGTTGATATACATGATAATTTATATTGAATGATTAAAAAATAAATGAACAACAAATATAAATATTTAACTTGCATTACATTATGGCATTAAATCATCGTGGATATCAGATGTATCATATGAAATCAGAATATATTTGTTTACAAAGACCGTTAGGATGGAGCGTTTACAGCCTATGATTTTAGAACATTTTTACATATACCATATGTGAAATCAGAATATATTTGTTTACAAAGAAATAAACTAGAGCAATTGGTATAATGAGACTCTTACTATTACTGTTGTTGCAATACTTCGTGAGGGGGATGACTTTGGACCCGGATTCTGGTACTTGCTATCTCCATGTGCCCTTAATTTCTGAATCTCAGGAATGTAAGCGGTTTCTCTTAACGAAATTGTTTCATAATGTGTACAATTTACACCGTCCACTTGCTCTTTCGTTAAAGAGTTTCTGTTAGGAGTAATATGTCCAATGCCGCTAATGGGAGACGCTCTTTCTGATTTATGTAATCCGCCATTGATACATACGTCATTTCTAGAATGTGCGGGTGAAACAGAACGCTCATGATCCGAGTTAAATGTTTTGTACGTTGGTGAAACCACAGTATCAGTAGTTTCCGGCTTATGTTTTCTATTTGCAGACCTACGGTTGACTCCTCCACGACCTTTGCGCACAGTCCCTTTTCGAACAAACATATCTCTACACCACAAACTATCTGAAACTAAAGTTATCCAAATCTCAGTTCACTTCCACACTCGAAGCTTACATTTTTGGTTGCACTTAAAATATTCATCCAATAATATTCCTCAAATCTCAGTTAAAGTCATTGTCGTGTAGTGATGTTTATAATTTGTTCACAAGGTGGAAACTTACATAAACACATTAGAAGAATTTTTAAAAACGTACTACATGCCAATTGGAGATGGATTTACTATCTATGAAAATCAATCTCAGTAAACTATATCAGATGACTAGTACTACTGGAGAAACGGAAGTTAACCTCATTCTCATACTATTATATTCCTTAATAACAAGCGGTAATCCAACAAGAAGTCAAGGTAATTTAATTACACATTGACCAAGCAGCAGTACCTCAATGAGGACTGAAACAAATCACAATTGTTTACTTTTTGTCTGCTTTTAACGAAGTCTACACTCTCGTATTTGTAGTAGAGAAAATTAAAACAGATAATGGAACGAGTGTATCGTCTCATTTGATGACGCCTGTGATAGGTCTTCTGCTTAGTATTGAACATTAGCAAGAATCACACTGATTGAGCGTATGGTCTTGGGAAGTGGCAATAAACTTAATTGGTTATGAAAGGGTAAAGTAGATGTTGACAATAGAATAATACCCAATGGAGGACTGACAAAGATAGCTGAGCCTACGTCATTAAAAGATGTTATGGACTTTATGATTGGTATAAGTGCTAGGAAAACATGATAGTTATAGGTTAAATGTTATTGGTATAATATTAAGAATAAGGACACTGTCTGTTATGCTCAAAACTGTTAATAGGAATAACACATTGTGATGTTAGGCAACTGATGTGAAGACCCCGCTTAGGAATAAACTTTATCGCTGATGGAGCCTAATGTTATCAAAATTAGAAAATGTGTTTCTGACAACGGGTTTCATAACTGCACAATGTAAAGATGAGGCCCCACTCGTGGTTTCCTATCATAACATGATATCAAAATTGGCGATGGACTGACAATAAACCTACATAAGGTTTTCCTTCTTTATTGATTCGTTTTATTGTCAGCAGAAATTAAAATAGTACTTACAATTAAGGCTCTCTAGCGTGGGAGATAACAAACGACATAGACAGGAGATTTATTCGCGATGTGTGGAAGAATAATTGTCAGACAGTAACTCTCTCCTGTGGACCAATCAGTGTTACAAGTTTTGTTGATTAACATCATATAGACAACGCTGCATCAACATTCACATACTATTAAAGCACCAACCTTGGCTTAGTTTTACATGAAATCTCCATTATATGGCAAGGAACAGCCAAAGACACTCTCACCAAACGCACTGGCATAGGTACCTGGTTTTCCACAAAAATGATTAATGAAACTAAGGAATCCACGTGACCGAAACAGATATAGTGCAGTGAGTTTTAGGAAATATAGGCTCGCTAAAGTAGGGCTTTCATTCAAAAATTTGCTCCACAATTGATTTCAGTCAGATAACCGTGCAGTACAGCATTAGAACTACAAAGTATACATTTTAAACATTGAGAAATATAATAACAAATCGGATAAGAGAAGGCCGCACTGAATATAAACTGCACACAAACTCACAGGCCAATTTGTTACGTTCTGGAAATTCTCGACATGCACGATACTATAAGGTATTAATATGACATATGCAAGATATCTAAACAGTCATACTAAATATATAGCGCACTACTTAGGAAAGTGAAACACATTTTTAACTCTCACCCGAGGGAATATGAGTACGGAAGACTTATTGCATAACTGGAGCCCAGTGCCTAACTAAAGAGCTACCGAGTGCTCGACAGTGCTTTGCCAGGAAACGGCTGGCTACAAAAGCGGTCCGATGCGCTCGGTAGCGCACGTCTAGCAAAGTGCTGAGAAACGGTATGCTATCTCTGGTATCGTGTCGTTGTATAGACGTAGTAAAGCGCTCGATAGCACTATAAGGTAGCGTTTTGGTTAGGCTCCTAGTTATTGGATATGCGCTCCCAAATGTTTCGCGACGTTGTAATCGGAAAAACAGATTTAGTAACATCGATTTCAATGTAAAAACTAAAAGACTATTTCTATTTTTGGGGTTATGCATGTTATGTGACTTGACAAAAACACTTTGCAACAGATGTTGACACAATAATGCAGTTGGTGAATAAAAGGATAGGCCTATACTTTTGATTGCAAAACAATGAAAATATTTCACATGGTTGCATAATTATTTCAATGTGTCCTTTAACAAAGACGAAAGATATGAAGAAGTGGTGTTCAATTGTGGGTCTTGAAAGTTATGTAAGGTGAAATAATATATAACTTATACCTAGGTCCCACTAGGAAAAAGAGGAATTTCACATATTTCCTCCCGATGGCTCACGATACGCCTTGCAATTTGCAGAACTTGTTCCTAGTGCCTCCTGAAGCCCCTAAGTCCCATCGGGAGTACATTTCAGAGGCAGTGGAACCGACGTCGGGAGCAACTCCAAAGTCATCATGTTGTCTCCCGATAATTCCATTGCGATTCATCTCGATTCCTCCTGGTGTTACCAAATATCTAACTACTTCCCCTTAGATTCCCCTGGACCACGAAACCCTTGTTTAAGAATTATTCGCTGAGAAAATTCCGAGACCACAAATGCGTCACCGGAATTCAATCGAACATTTAAGTCTCACAGATTGGACTACAATTTTTGTATGTCGTGATTTTCCAACCTAACCAAGTATTGATGTAATAGAAAGCCACTGACGGTTGCTTTATGGAAGATTTTGTGCAAATAGGCAATTTTAAGTACTCTCGATATAGCCCACTCAGTATTTTTGCTATGTTTCCTTCCAACATGCTTTGTGAATTATGTAATTCACATGTGATCGAACTGTAACATCAACAAACTACAGCGTACATGTAAACATCAATTATTATTTGGTTCGTTTTTCGATTTGTTTACATCAAATGTGAACAAATTTCAGACAATTTAAGTAATAATAGTGTTAATTCTATAGGGTATAAATTCCTTATAGAATTTTTGATGTAAAAATACTTAATTGCTATAAAATGCCGAAGTTTCTCTAGTTATTTTTTATGTCAGAGTTCTTGTTTATGGGATATAAATGCAACTATACCAAAATTACGCAAATATTTGACAATTTTATTTTATTTTTGCAATTCACCAATATGTGAGGCAGTCCCTTTAAATATTCCCGAAGGTTCGTTACTGTTTTAACGATTTGACAAGATGTCTAAAGTCACACCAAGACAATGGGGGAGCTTCCCGAAGACATAGGATAACCTGTTGTCGACGCCTCCGTGGAGACATCGGGAAACAGGTTCCGACGCCTTTCGAAGCCCTTATTTCTAGCGGAAGTACATTCCTGAGAAGAGGCAGTATGATCAACGTATAACATAGGGAACGCATCGGTTGCTCTATCCGATACCAACAATGTTGCAAAGTGTCTTATAACTTCCCTGAATCTTCCCCTAGACCACGAAAATAAAGTGTTTAAATTACCTCTAGAAGCTCATTATTTTCCATCGAGAGAACATCCCCCGAGGCAAACCATGTTCAGTGGGACCGAGCCTTTAACCGACCATATATTTGATAGAATTAGGTACTCTGTATTGCTTTTTGGTCACGTGGTATTCCCACGGTGACATAGCTAATAATCGTAAGATTATCAAGGACTAGGTCGCTTCGCTCGTTTCTATGTTTAACTTACAACTATACACTTCATTAATTATCTTTGTATAGTGCATTTAATTACTTGCGTCTAAAATGAGCGTGTACGAGTGCATGCGAGTGGGTGTTTGTGGAATCATTGTCAAATTTCGTCAATTCTAAGTGGTTTGCATTAATTTCTAAGACTTATCAAACCAATACCAGCGTATCAATTACCCTTGATAAGCGCTCCCTGTGTGACTAATTACGATTAAAGCCGATTGCAAGGATTGTGACGACAACGCATTAAAGGTCAGGCGATCTACACCTCCATTACTGTGTGTTTGTTAGAATGTATTACTTACGTAGGCACGGCGATTTTACTAATACCAATTATGTGTTTTAAATGTCCACAAATAATTATATCCCCGTGGTATGGGAAATGGCGCACAGTTTACACGGCCATTTTGTTATAAAAATTAAACATTCATACTAAATAAATTAACAATGAATCTGACATCGGGTGCTGTAATTTACTGTGTACACATTTATTTCAGTTCGATATTGTAGTTTTATGGTAATTATGATGCCTTTGTGATAACAGCAAATAACAAGCCAATGTCAGCCGAATCAGCGATTCTCTAAATCGAGGTATAGTCCGAATGTATTGAACTCCTATCAATATTACTCGTAGTTCATGATCTAAACGCTCCGCCGGATTGAAGGTCTTGGTCTGACATTTAACGCATTTGCCGATACGCAGGTAGGCATACACGAAACGGATAAAGTCATGTTAAAACGAATGGAAAGTTTCGTTGTCTGTCGAATGACCTTTACATAACGCTTATCTATTAACGAGTGACTGACACTAGATAGATTTGTGTTTTTACAACTTTTTAATTACTCTACATGTTCGTAATGCTTTCCGTGAATTATTAGAGAACGTCGAAGTTGAGTATAAACGAGAACTCAACTGCTACATTATACTAATAATTATATGTATTGTAAAGTTTAACAGAACCTGGTTTTTATATCCCCTGACCTTATAACGATCGGTCAGCCAGTCCTGTGACAGTGTTTATATCATTTGAGCATAGACGATGCCACTTCCTGTTAGCTGATAACATCAGTGTGAATTCGTTAATTCGAGACGAGACGATGGAAAGTGCATTATTTACACATAACAGAAGCGCTACAAGGTTTTACTTCAACAGTGTCAAAGTTTTTTCAGGAGGAAAAATAGTTGAGAAGACTTATGGGATTATCAGTCTGTCTTCCTCCCACATCTCGCAAATATATGTCGAAATACGTTAATGCTAGATCACAATTTTACCTCGTAGACTCCCTTAAATAAGTACTATTTCATTCTCTTATGGAATAACAACTCCTCTGTTGACAATATAATAAGTAATTGGATATGATGAAGAATCGTTAAAATTATTTTAGAATGTGCAGCACTTATACTGATGATTTTTGGTTATGTTTTGAGTTCATAGATGTTCCCTATACGTATGATTAGAGAGGTGATGTACGCAACACTATAGGTGCATACCTTATGTGTTCTTAGCGATTGGCTACATACGTACATCTCAAATTAAGTGACAAGTCAATTAGTTTCTGCGGCCAGATAATTTACCGACTAGTATTACCGACTTTATTACCTGTTGATCTAACTTAACTTACTTGAAATCTGTATGTAAGAGTTTGTGTACACTGTGGTAAATAATGTTTACTGCGTTTCCGTGTACCGTATGGGTACAGTAGAGAGTGTAAAATAGACGTGATATTAGCTAATCTGGAATTGACGCTTGGTCACGTGCTACTCCATAGGCCAATAATGCATGCATTCCAATAGACATGCGACCTTAGAGAATAACACAAATTGATCATGCCCCAAGGAGAAGCAAATGGGGGGAATATATGTACGTATGGTATACTTTTTAAGAGCTGATAAAATGACACAAATTGTCATACAGTGTGTAAAGGACTGACCATCATGCTTATTTGATTTGAAGACATGACTAATGTACGCTTACATTTAACAAACAAAACCACGGAACAATATTTTTAAATTCAAAGATAGGTCATTCGAAACATACCAATGTTTGAATCAATTTGCATTAAATAGCATAAGAAATTTTCGATATCAAAAAAAGCATATTACGGTTTACGGCATAAACAGTCCAACTACCCATAATCAGATTGTTTCAATATTCATTATGATGTTTATTTGGACACAATTTGTTATTACCCTTTGTATTCAGTTATATGAAATGCAGTATGTTCTTTTCTTGATTTAATGTAGTGTGTCTACAGACAAATAGTTACAGTGTTTCAACATCGATTTGTCTTTTAGTAACATTGCCATATAACCATACGAAATATAAGTGCATTTGTATTAGTAACATTTTCTACTTGCGAATGTTAAATATATTTAAGGTAAAGTTTATGTCTTGTAGAGACTAACGATAGCTAAAGCGGTTACAATGAGAAACTAGTTCCACAATTTAAGCAATTGTACACAAAACAGTAGTCTAATCGTACAACAGTAGTCTAATCGTTTTCGCAATACGATTCCAGAGGTGATAATTGGTCCAACCGAGAAAAATAACAATAATTATATGTCACCATAATTGTATGCTATATTTCAGTGTTAGAACGTAGCGTTTTAACAAACTAATTACTCCAAACCCTTGCTGTTTGTGTAATATTGAGACCTTAGGAATCATGTTACAATTTCCCAGACTGTTTAATGTACCTATATATCACACGAATGGAATTAACTAAAGATCTCCTTGCCATCATCCTTCCGACTACTGTTACAGGTTGATTGTTTCACGTAGTTTCCAGATTTATACATATAACCCATTGTGTCGGGTTGATAAACAAGGACTTGGTCGTTCTTCCGTTAGTAACTGATAAGTTTCCAACTTATATCAGACTGTAGAATAAACGGTTTTCACTTGGAACAAAATACTTATTTTTGGGGTTCCGTTCTACATACCACTTATTACGACGCCAAAGGTGATCTATGAATTTCCTATACTAATCTCTAGTTTTAATGTCGGCCTTTTCGAGTTGGTAATATTATAAATCTGTGTGTCAATGTGTCACAACCAAGACCGTACGAATGGAACATATGTCTACATAGATTGAACTAGAGCTCCATGTGAACTTGCCTAATAGGTTAACGACTAAACCTATTGCTATTCTTACAGTAGTTTTAGTTTAAATAATTATGCATGTCATCGTTTAATGATCTAAAAGAATATACCGGTAATAGAGTAAAATAGTTTATTTCGCCAAAAAAGGGTCATATGAAATGACATACCTAATCAACTGATAAAACAGAATGCATTGAACATAATATACATCAATCATCAATAAAGCATGGTAGAATGAGGATATGAACATAACTAAGGCTTAATTCGTATTAGTGAGTATACAAATAATGCATCGTATTTATTTATTTTTTACTATATCAACATGGTAGAATAGTGTTTTAACCCGGATTTTTATTAGGCATGTCGATAATCTCTAAAATATCTCCAAAATGGGTACTACAGCCCGCGCTGGCTCCTATAAAAAGGGCAGTTCAGTTTTTGTCTGCTTATGAAAGGGGTTCATCTATTTGATAATGTGTAATTTGGGATGTATATCATACTCCCACCTTTATTTCAAGCTTCAAATGCATTCAGAAATATACAGATTTCACTTCATAGATCGTAAGTAGTCTGATCCTGGTATAATTGTATTAACTGAGCAAAGTGAATGCAACAAAGATCATCATTATGTTCATAATTATAATCATGTGTGAAAAAATGCATATAGCTCTACATATAAATTTTATTCCCTCGACTACAAAACTGACTCTAACAAATGTAACGTAACAACATTCAATAAAAACCAACGGAATAACCATATTCATTTATTCGATCGTCATATCACAATACATAATAAACGACTCTTTTAGGCTTTTTTAGCTAGGTCATCGTTGTAGGGTGGAACTGTCAATATAAGTTACATTGTATATACATTGAACCTGGAACCAAATAAAAAGATAGTTCTGCAATTCGTAGTTGACTCGACTAATGCACCTTTAAGTAAACCCAATGCTATAATGTACACTGGCATGTGTCTCCACATAAACCGAGAAGACAAGACCGTCTGGCTTCTTGCTCTTAAACACGAGTTGAACGGTTGCTGTCGTGTTGAACATCTATTATGTAAATAGCAGCGCTCATTTTCTTTCATTTAATATCAACTTGCTCTTTTACAATGTGTAGATCATTACCGCAACAAAAGTCATTAGGGAACACAACTGACCCGACAAATAATTCTAACCCAGATCCCCTGGCAAACAAGTTAGTGAAAATGCGATTTGATATACAGTAATTTGGATTTTGGTTAATATAGAGACTACATGGTATTGTTGAATGTTTCTGGCGCTGATTAAGGGAAGAAGAGTATCTATATAATTTGCTACGTGTTTTGTATAGATAGTTTGCCTGTCTGTTATCACCTATTAACACGTTGTGGGCTGGTATCATGATTGGCACATTTTACTGAACAATCCCTTATTGATAAGCACATAACACTAAAATATTAGAAACAAGGTTAAAACAGGTATAATGATAAGTTTGATATAGTACCCAAAGATCACAAATGATGTTCCAAATAATATACAATGAACCGACATTTAAAGCAAATCATACTTGAAACTTTGTTTGTCGGGTTTTTTACTGTCTCTATTAACGCATCATGAAAAGCCTTTTGGCGATTATTTACACTAGCCTGTCCTTTTAAGATGTCAGTTGGTTAGTAAGAAGTTTGCTGCACCGTACAAATTGTAAGGCCACCGTGGCATTATTTACTGTCCGTATCGTGGATGAAGTCCAATAAGTCATTCCTTCATGCATTAATTTATTGTCTGCATTGTAGGTTTTGTTAAATGAATATAGAAAATAGAAATACGATTTTTGTAACTGTGCCTTTTTTGTTAAAAAGTGTTCTTATCTTTCTGTCGAATGTCCCACGGCTGTGTTTTAATAATTTTGCGTTTAACTATTTGTGAGGATAATTTAGGAATGAGTGACATTATTCTCCCTTGTCAACTTGGTACGAATATGCACTGAATGAATAGTATTGTGTGCGAAATGGTTCAATATTTCCCGCCCTGTTTTTAAAGTGAAAAATAATGATTACTCAAACTCACAACGAAGCGATGAGATAATTATACTGATAAAATGTCAAATTGTATGCATGCCATCAGCGACATTTATAAATAATAAATGATTTATGTTCTAGTATGTTGTGATTGAAACATTGAACAACCATTAAACTGCCAGCATTCATTTGATTATAAAATATGAACGAACATTAAATAATGGGATACATGGTTATTATACACACAATGCATGCTCACGACTACAACAATCTCATTGTCTGTGTTTCCACCTCACTGGAACTCTTCATATTAGTTTCATATAATATTATTATCCAGACGTTGCCTCAGTCCATTTTTGACGATTTGTAACATATTCTACTCAAGGTTTTAGTTCTTTTCATTAGAAAACGTTCTCGCTTTAACTAGCCAGAAGCTCCTAAATTAAACACAGAGCATTGTAACGTAGTAACAGCATACTCAATAGCTATATAACGACTTATTGAGAGACGGGCAATGGAAATGATATACAGCTTATCTATGAAATGAGAGTACACTGTCCAAAACACGATGTTCATGGATATACGGCGTACGTTTAGTATTGTTTGGTGGTGTTAGTTATTACATGTTGTACATTTGTAAAGCATGTTTATATGCTTCACTGTGTCTTAGCATATTACCATTAAGGGAGGTAATTGTATATGATAACTACGAGGCAGCACTTATATGAAACAACTTGACATTAGCTTTGAAAGAGGTTGCTGTTTTTTTCAAATACAGGAAGATAGTTCATTTTCCGATATCATTGTATATTTGGAGCCACCAGCTAGTCAACTATATGTAAGTATATCCATGTGTCTATCTGCCTCATGCACTGGAGGTTATGTGCCCAGAATGGATTTGATTGGTAAGTCAAGTTGGCTAGTACTATACCTACATGTAAAATTGACCCTCGGACATTGTGCATTGTTCAAACTATCTTTTCTGGCTAAGCATTGTCGATTTGTCTTTTATTACTGTAATACCCAGTCCATTTCCTTTCTACAAACGAACAACCTACCTTTCAATAAGAAAACATTTCCTTTAACGTTTGTTTAGGCGTCGCTTTCAGAATGTTCCGCAAGTGGTAATTAATTTCTGCGAAAGACATTTCAATTTTATCGCATATTGTGTTGGCGTTCAAACATATGTCAACGACACTAATGACTCCTTCCTAATGTCCTGCGACCGGAATTATGTCAGTCTGTATCGTTAAAAGTTATATTTCAGTTCGTGACCAGAAAACATTAAATTATAGCCTGAGAAATTTGACCCTTAATATATTGCTCGGTCGATTTGGTCTTTTTATTGGCACAAGTACCTATATTCTTGCTCAAGCGCGTCAATTTACGGTTCATCTGCTGCAACCAATTCTCTGAATGAGCTCCAAATGAAAATAAAAATAATAACGATTTTTATTTGTAAAGTACCACCTATGGGCCGTTTAGCTTTTAGTAGTAAATAATAGATTAGCGGTGTACTTTTTTTAATATCAAATTTGTTTTGGATGATATAAGTTAATAAATTTAATCAGCATAATCATTTGGTTCGGATCAATACAGATTTCATTTTGTTTTGTAATTATGGTAATTAGGCCGATAAAACCTGCAACATATGGTCAGAAATGAATCTAATTGGTGTGACATAGTTAGCCTACATGCATACTTAATTACTTTAATTAAATATTGATTATGCATGTATTAGTAAAAAACCACTTAAGGTAATAGAGTATAATGTATAGTGATATTGAGCATCTTTTTTCAAAAACATTTTATTCTTAAAACTGAAATGTGTTAGGTACAGTAAGAATAGTATTAGGATGCACTATATTTACCCTTGAAGTTAAACAAAAAATAATTATCAGTAAAGTGATTTTATTGAAGCATGACAGCATTTTCATTGTAAAGTTTGCTCGTTCACAAACAAAGTCAACGTATTATTAAGAGTCAAAGTTTGTTGTTGGCGACATACCAAATAGTATAAGGAACAAACTCTTACAAAGAAATATTTATAAAACATATTTATGAACCTGTATCATGCAAAACTTCAATGACCTTGCAAACCGAAAGTTGAATATTTTTAAAGTATACATTTTTCAGTCATAAACTAAATAAGGGTTTGTTCCCTGGAGTTATAATGTAAGCATGGTATGAGTTTTGGCTGGTGACATTTGCCAATTTTAGGAACGAGTACTGACACACACATTCTTTGAAACAAACTACATGTATTTTAAAAGGATGGCACTTTTGTATCAAGTTGTTAGTGTTCTTTTACAGTGATAGTATACATACAATACAAGTCTGTCTGCAGGAGGCCTTTTTGTCTCAAAAATTCTGAATAGTTGTTAACCACACCCCTCCCGATTTTGTTCTCACACCACCCTCTTAATATAAATGTACTCATATATAAATTAATATAAGAGTGATACAATGTATAAAAGTGAATACTAGTGTATATCCGTCATACGAGTAGTATACATGCATGAGCTTTTTTGGACTCATTCAAGTACAAATTGACAGTTATCACATTTGGATCTTACGGAAATACTTGCTCTGAGGACGATGAGAATTTCCAGGAAGTTATGTATTTAATATTAAGCAATGATAAGTAATTGGTTAGTATGACAGGTTGATGTAACTTGCACCATATTAACCATATCATGATATTACAATAAGTAAGGAATTATCATAAGTAACATGATATAAACTATACAACATCTACGTGAGGGGGCTGGAAACTGTGAAGCAGTTTAGGAACGATACATATAGTGAAGGATCCACCAAGGTAGTCATATTTAGATTTTGCTTTTAGATTTACATAGAGAATACTGTTCTATTTCTGCATCACCATAATTAAAGTTGTGTCAGTAGTTCATAATGTACCACATGTATTACTGTATTTGTAGTGTTACTCCATCCAAAATCTTACACGAGTTTGAAAGAGCAATGTTTGGGTTATAATAATAAATAGTTCAAATTAAATGCACTTCGACACACTAGCATGCGACTAACAAATACTTTCTAAAACAAATCAAAATGCATCATTTGCTCCATTACTATGCACCAACGTACTTTGTGACATTTGCTCGTTTAAATGTGAAACTATGATCTTGCACTGACCTTTAAATTCATCCGCGAACAATAAAACTCCAAATCCGATTTAACTAGTGTTAACATGACTAAAAATAGGATGCTTTTTTCTTTATACTTAATTAATGTAATGATATTGTTATGAGGTACATCAGTATCAAAAATGAACACCTTGAAGCGATGATTAAAATTAAAAACATAACATTGTAAAAGATGAAATTCATAATTAAAATCAATATTTTCATCAATTACACCCAAACATCTATAAATCTAATAAGATGAAACACGGGAAAAACATAGAAATCATAACTACAGTAAAGTTCCGCTAATTAGACCACTTTGATTATTTTTAAATCATGCATATTTTGCCAGTTTTAGGCCCCAAAGTATTAAATTTGGAACAAAAATGTCCGCTTATAAGACCGATTCGCTATTAAGACCACCTTTTTGACTGGTCTTATTAGCGGAACTTCACTGTACTTTAATCTTATTGTCGCATTCTAACGTGTAACATCTTACATGTTGTCAGTAATAGAACTATTTCTAGACTTCACAAAACATGAAGTCATAATACAATCACAGGGTACCCTGTTGAGATTCCATTCATCCAGTAATTACAATTACATGCAAAGTACAACTCTAAAGTTATATGCAGACATCATCTTTTCCACTTAACGACTTCGTGTGACAATTACCATATCGAAATAAATCAATTTGTATTCAATAACAATGTCAAAACGCCAGCGAGCTCACATAAGTGGCCAATTGACATTACCATTTCAGACCAATACCTCATTTGTAACAAACATTAATGTCCATGTTGTAAATTAAAACACACGACACATTAAGATTTAATGAGATATGTTCTATACTGAAATTTGTTCAGCAACTAAATCTGGGGAAATAACGAGACTCTGTGACAGCAGTCGCGAGTGTATTGAAATTCAATTAAGGACATCCAATTAATCAAGTTTTAAGAGTCTTATAATTGCATCGCATATTGTTAATATGTTGAAAGATCGATCATTTTCGCTTCAGTTTGATGTAATAGTGCCAGCCTATCTATCTCAGTAAGGATGGCATTCTGACAACCGCTTGGCAAAAATATAATATTAAGTCGGACAGGGGAGGCAGCACTCAACTTGTCCAGCAGTGCATCAAAAACATAAAAAAACATACAAGGCACAATGCCACACACACAACTAAACTAGAAATGTATCCGTCTACGTCCCAGCTGAATGTCTAAAAGCTGAATGAACTAGTTTCGGCAATCAAAGAGCTACATGCCGAAGCTAAATGACCTAGTTGCAACAGTCAAACGGCTGCAATATCTACAAAGGATGGCTTTCCGTCGCCGTCGCTGCTATGTATTGTTGACAAGTTGCCAATGACGGGAGAACATCTAGTTAATATTGCATGGTAACAATGATTCGCACCTCGTATATTAAAGGCCCAATATCAAACCCAACGTGCCAGCTTTTAGCTTGTTAGTGAGCTGTACGTGTTTACAAAGAGCTTACTGCGTACAATGTCCTTGCGAGTGACACGCTATTGTTCGGAAACCGTACTTTCCCTTGTTGTTCACGTACGTTGTCATTACGGTGGTGTAAGACAGCAGTAGAAGGTAGACGTGTTCCGCTTACTGGGTTGAATTCATAACCCGAACTCAGTTACTCATACACCTAAATCCGTTCGGAGGCGGTACTCACCACGTACGGGTTCTCAACTTTCACCCTCGTTTGTGCAACTACACAGCACTTACTTGAACGTACGGCCGGTTTTGACTGCCGCTATTGTATATAACAACCCAGATTAGATTCAACATAAACATAATGATTTTGAATTGGTGTTATGCCTTGCACAACAGCCTGTTAGATTGGAACGTATTTTTCGGAAATGAGATAGTAGTGCGGTAATTCACATTGAATCACGAACTGCACGTCTTAAGACAACAACAACATTTAAGATTGATAAACGTCATGCCTTAGACAAGGTCGTGTTATTATATAAAACGATTCAATGAATGAAACAACATACACATTCACCTCCTCCAATTCATCACACTTTAGAATAAATTATATGATACGATCTAAAAAGCCAAGACGCAAATATGACATTGACTTTAACAAAGATATCAAATCAATTTGAAAACAAACAACTCGATCTGCAGGACACAAGCTGCACAATGTTATACCGTTCCCCAACCATTAACACATCATTGCCTTGTCCAAGTTAGTTAATCTGGGACTAGAAAGGTATAAAATCCCTTTTAAAGATAACTCATAGATTTAACATCCGATAAAAGTATATCTGCCATAAAAGTATATCGACTGAAGACTTGAACCCAATAAAGGGTGATGATAAACTTTCCTAACATTAAATAAGACTGCATTCTAGTTTACTCCCCGAAATGGTATGCACATATGTCTTTATGACATTAGCTTTGGATGATTAATGGCCGATCGAATTATTACGTTACTACATGTATATTGAAATTGCTACAAGCGTCGCCATGGAGTATCACGTACGTATTCCACTTGCATTATTACAATTAAATGTTTTTTGTACGCAGTAGTAATGAGTTATGCAACCTGCGGATGCATTGGACTCCCTAATGAAAATGTCAAAGGCTATCACGAAGCTTTTAATTTCAACACGTAATTTATGTCAGTTAATTATGGTGATTAATTTATCTCTCGGTTATTTGTTTTAATTAGTTCGTAATACAATTCTCGTTTTAGGCAACACTCTTATAACATTAGTTGGTATGTTACACATTTAAGCAAGAAATAACAACTCCTTTATGGTAAATGATCGATATTTTACTTTTACTTTCAGTTTACACTACGTACTCGAGGTCGCTGGTGATCGTCTATGTATATGATACACATTTCAACTCGGTCCTAACATAAACAAAATATACTTTTCATTCAATTAATACATATGATACGGACTTTCAGAATGTCAACACATAATTATGTATATGCATTTTAGTATTTGTCGGTGACATTCGCCTGCTATTTTTGAACAATACATGTGAAGACAATATAAATCAAACGAGTTCAATTATCTAAGGTATGGCGTATTTCAATTAATTGTGCATGGGCTATTTAGATCTCAAACCATATTGTCCGGCAATATATTTTTAATATGAAACTGCTATACCTGATTTTTCCGTGTTCACAGTACCTTGCTATATTACTGTTGTTTATGGTTTACAGCATGAAGATGTGAAAAACGCCTTAATTAGCAATAAAAGGCAAATAACAATTATTTGAATACTTTGCTGAGATAATACATCGGAACATACGTTTGTGTTAGTACTAATTAAGATAAATCCTCGTTTACTCTTATCATTAAAAACAGAACGGAATTGATATAGATGATAATTTATATTGAATGATTAATAAATAAATTAACTACAAATATCAATATTTAACTTGAATTTTATTATGGCATTAAATCACCGTGGATATCAGATGTATCATATGCGAAATCAGAATATATTTGTTTACAAAGAAATAAACTAAAACAATTTGTATAATGAGACTCTTACTATTACTGTTGTTGCAATACTTCGTGAGGGGGATGACTTGGGACCCGGATTCTGGTACTTGCCATCTCCATGTGCCCTTAATTTCTGAATCTCAGGGATGTAAGCGGTTTCTCTTAACGTAATTGTTTCATAGTGTGTACAATTTGCACCGTCCAAATACTCTGTCGTTATTGAGTTTATGTTAGGAGTTATATTTCCATTCCCACTGATGGGAGATGCTCTTTCTGATTTATGTAATCCGCCATTGATACACACGTTATTTCTAGAATGTGCGGGTGACACAGAACGTTCATGATCCGGTGTAAATGTTTTGTACGTTGGTGAAATCACTGTATCAGTAGTTTCCGGCTTATGTTTCCTATTTGCAGACCTACGGTTGGCTCCACCTCGACCTTTGCGCACAGTCCCTTTTCGGACAAACATATCTCTAAACCACAAACTATCTACAACGAAAGTTTTCCTAATCTCCGTGCACTTCCAAACTCGAAGTTTACAATCTTGGACTTACTTGAAGTATTTATCCAATATTATTCTCAGTAATCCTCAGTAAAAGTCAGTGTCGAGTAGTGGGACTCATCATTTGATTAAAAGAAGGAAACTTACATAAACACGATGGCAAAATTTTATAAACGCACGACACACCAATATGAGATGGCTTTACTATCCCTAAATATCTACCTCAGTACGCTTCATCTGATTACTAGTATTACATGAGACACGTTTATTAAACTCAACATCAGACTATTTTTATATTCCTTAATAACAAGTGGTAATCCAGCGAAAATTAAAGGTAACTTAACTTAATTACACATTGACCAAGATGCAGTACCTCAGAGAGGACTGCAACAAATCACAATTGTTTACTTAATCTGCTTTTAACGAAGTCTACACTCGCGTATTTGTAGTAGAGAACATTAAAACAGATAATGGAACGGGTGTATCGTCTCACTTGTTGACGCCTGTGATAGGTTTTCTGCTAAAGTATTGAACATTAGCATGAAGCACACTGATTGAGCGTATGGTCTTGAAATGTGGCAATAAACTTAATTGGTTATGAAAGGGTAAAGTAGATGTTGACAATAGAATAATACCCAATGGCGGACTAACAAGAATGGCTGAAATTACGGCATTAGAAGATGTTATGGGCTTAACGATTAGTATAAGTGCTGCAACAGATGATAGTTATAGATAGTAGATAGAGGTTAAGATAGAGGTTAAGATAGAGGTTAATTGTTATTTGTATAATATTAAAAATAAGGAAACTGTCTGTTATACTGTTTATTACGAATGATACATTTTGATGGTAGACAGCTCATACAAAGACCCCTCTTAGGAATGAATTCAGGGCTGATGGGGCCTATTGTTATTAAAAATAGAAAATAATTTTTTTACAACGCGCCGTAGTTGGGCGTTGCTTCTCTCTTGGGGCGCTGTTGTATAATTTTCAAGCAATCCAGTATGTCTGACGATTCTATACAGTTACACTGGGACAATGAATGTAAATATAGGGCAACAAGCACTTGGCGTAGTTGTTCATTGATCTTGTTCAGAAAACTCATAGGGACACCATGAGAGGTTCAGGCGTCTTCACAAATGATGCACTAATGAGGTACATGATGCCCGTTATTATGCTAAACAGCCCTATACATTCGGTACTAGCAATTATCGATAATAAATACAATTGAGTAGCATACGTGAATTAATATTTGCTGTCATGTGAAATGTTAATTTCAAAAATGTTTTGTAGTATGTTTAGAAAATTTCTTGTTACTTAAACTTAATAGTCGTATTAAATGTATCTAGTTACATAACTGCATATTGTGCAGATGGGGCCCCACTCGTGGTTTCTAATCAAAACATGATATTAAAATGGCGATGTATAGACAGTTAAGACATATAAGGTTTTAACTCTTTTATTGGTTCGTTTTAGTGTTTGTCAAATAGCAACTCCCTCCTGTGGACCAATCAGTGTTAAGAGTTGTGTTGATTAATATAATACGCTGCATCAACATTCACATACTAGTAAAGTACCAACGTTGGCATAGTTTTACATCAAATATATAATATATGGCAAGTAACAGCCAAAGACGCACTCAAGAAACTCACTGGTATATGGGTATGTGATTTTCTACAAAAAGGATTAATAGAACTGTGAGATCAACCTGACCGAACCAGCTATAGTGCAGTTTGATGAAATATAGGCCCGCTAACGTACGATTTTCATTCAATAATTCCTTTGATCCACATTTGATTTTAGTCAGATAACCGTGCAATAGAACAGTATAACTACAAAGTATACATTTCTTTTTTATCTTTTTTTTAAATGCCGAGCATAGCCTTTATTTGCCAGTCAGCTTTATGCTGAAATATGGCAGGCATATATGTGTGCCCCCACCCGGATTTGAACCCGGGTCGCCAGATTAGACGACAAGCGCGCTAACCATTGAGCTACGGAGGCCATTCAGGAATATAATAACAAATCGGATAAGGGAAGGCCGCAGTGAACATTAACCGCACACACAAAACACAAGGAAACGCGGAACAAAATCACAGGCCAATTTGTTACGTATCGAAATTCTCGACATGCACGTTTCTCAACACTTTTTATGACATCTGCAAGATATCTAAACCGTCATATTAAATATTCGACGCACTTTTTAGAAAAGCAAAAAACAGTTTTAATCCTCATGCGATCGCATGTTAGGCGCATGTGGTAGATGCACTCCTGGAGCCCAGTGCCTAACTAAAGCGCTACCGAGTGCCCGAAAGCGCTTTGCTGTTAAACGGCTGGCTTAAGTCTTGTGCGCTCGTTAGCGCTCGCCTAGCAAAGAGCTGAGAAACAGTATGTATCAACGTAGTAAAGCGCTCGATAGCGCTATTTGGTAGCGTTTTGGTTAGGCCTATAACGCTGGTAGTGATGAAACGGATATGCGCTTCAAAATAGTTTGCGTTGTAATCCGAAAGACAGATGTATAGTAAAACTGTAGATAATGAATGACAATTCTATTGTTGGGGTTATGCGCGTTATGTGATTTGAACAAAAACACTTTGCGTCAGAGGCTTACACAATAATGCAGATGACCAATAAAAGAATATAATTTTGATTGTAAACAATGGAAATATTATACATAGTTGCATAATTATTACAATGAGTCCAATACACAAAACACGATAGGTACGACGATTTGGTTATCTCTTCCGTAGGTTCAAATGCCGGTCATGGAAGTTATCTAGGGTAAAAAACAATCTAACTTATCTAGGTCCCACTAGGGACAAACCATCGGCGATGAAGAATTACACATTTTTTCTTCCGATGCATCACAATAGTAACCATCGGTCGTACATCTTAGAAGCAGTGTGACCAACGTCGAGAGCAATTCAGAAGTCATCCCGTTGTCTCCCGATAAGTACATCGCGATTCATCTCGATTCCTTCCGTTGGTACAAAATGTCTCATGACTTCCCCGCAGCTTCCCCTAGACCACAAGCCCATGTTTGAGAATTATTTGTGGAGGCAATTCCGATACCTAGAATGTGTCATCGAACAGTCAAATATTCCCAAAAGTTCGTTACTGTATTCACGATTTAACAAGATGACTAAAAACACACCGAATCTGCCTAAGATATTTGGGAACTTTTCGGAGAATTAGGGGAACCTGTTCTCGGCGTCTCCTGTGATATATCGGGAAACAGGTTCTCGACGCCTCCCGAAGCTCTTTTTTCCATCACAAGTACATTCCAAAGAAAAAGTAGTAGGATCGACACATAACGCAGGGAACACATCGGGAGCTCTCATCGATAACCGCAATGTAACAAATTCTCCTATAATGTCTCTGAAGCTTCCCCTAGACCATGAACAACTTGTTCCTGATGCCTCTCGAAGCTCAGTTATTACGATCAGGAGAACATACCCGGTGTTAAAATGTACAGCCTTTAACCGACCATAAATTTGCTAAAATTAGGTACTCTTTTCTGCTTTTTTGTCACGTGATTTCTCCATGGTGACACAGCTGATTATCGTAAGATTACCGACGACTAGGTCTCTTCGCCCTTTCTATGTACAAAAACATAAACTTTATTAATTATCTTTGTATAGCGCATTTAATTACTTGCGTCTAAAATAAGCGTCTACGAGTGCGTGTGAGTGGGTGTCGGTGGGATCATTGTCATCGTTTATTATGTTTAAACGTGTCTTACATTAATTACTATGACTTCTCAGACCAATACCAAGCATGGTAGCAATAGTTAACAATAATCTAACTTTAAGTCTTTTGAAACAGGTTCTTGCAACTTCCATGAATTGTTTCTGATGGTATTCAACGCAACGAGGGCACGTGTGAGAGAAGCCAGATTTAGTCCCGTCTTAAGCAACATCGTTAACAAATAGAGTCAAAGTCCTCTGCCTTATTATACTTGACATGCTGGAGACGTGTTTAGATTGCGCAAATTAATTAAGTTATAAAGTGAGGATTAGAATTAAATCTTCACTTCTGGGAATATGGATGGTTCACAGGAAGCCAAAGGAAAGGATTAAAATCAGAATAAAATAGGTAGAACTGGAAATGGAATATATACATGTAGCGAATGACACTGGCGTCGGGTGTCGTAATTAATTGTGTACACATTTGTTTCAGCTCCATTTTGTAGTTTTATGGTAATTCATGGGACTTCGGGAAAACAAGCCTATGTCGCCCGAATCATCGCTCTCTAAATCGAGGTATAGTCAGGACGTATTGAACTCTTATAAATATTACACGTAGGTCATGACCAGGAACGCACAAGCTATGAACACAACACATGTTAGCACAGTGACGCAACAGACGTTTAAACGATTGCCGGATTTAAACGTGCTCTAAACGTTCCGCCAGATTAAAGGCATTGGTCCGACGTGTAACGCATTTGCGGAATTAGACACCTCTGGCGGATGACCTTTACATAACGCTAATCTGTTCAGGAGTTACTGACACCAGATAGTTGTGTGTTTTTACAACGTTTTAGTAAACTTAACTCTACAAAAACGTAAAGTTGAAAATGAACGTGAATTCAACTGCTTCATTATACTAATAATTATAGACATTGTAAAGTTTAACACAATTATTGTTTATATCCCCTCACCTTATAACGATCGATCAGCCAGTCCTGTGACATACAAGTTAAGCCTAGACGATGCAACTTCCTGTTAGCTGTTGGCATTAGTGTGAATTCGTTAATTCAAGACAAGACGATGGAAAGTGCATTATTAATATATAATAGAAACGTTAGAACGTTTCACTTCAACAGTGTAACAGTGTTTGCCTGAGGAATAACTTTTGATACTTATTGGATTATCAGTCTGTCTTCCTCCCACTTCTCGCAAATATATGTCACAATACGTTAATGCTAGATCACAATTTTACCTTGTAGACTTCCCCCAGTAAGCACTTGAATAATTCCATTATCTTATGGAATTACAACTGCTCTGTTGACAATCTTATTGGTATTTTATATGACAATTCTTTTTTCAAAATATGGAGTACTTATACTGATTATTTGGGGTTATGTACTGATTTCTTAGATGTTCCCTATTTGTATGATTCGAGGGATGAATTACGCAACATTATAGGTGTGCACCTAATGTTATCTTAGCAAGAGACTACAAACATATCAAATTAAGTAACAAGTCAAAAAGTTTCTACGGCCAGATAATTTACCGACTTGATATACCGACTTTATTACCGGTTAATCTAACCTACCCAACTCTGCTTTAAAACTGTATTTAACAGTTTGTGTACTTCGGTACATGGTTTTAACTGCGTTTCCGTGTACGGCATTTGTACAGTAGATAGTATAACATACATGTATGTTAGATTGTAGCTAATCTGGAATGGATGCTTGGTCACCTGCTCCTCCATTGCCAAATACTTCATGCATTCCAATTGACCTGCGGCCATAGGTAATAACACCAATAGTTCAACCTCCAAAGAGAAGCGAAATGTGGTGTAAGTATGTTCAATGTCTGGTGTAATGACACAAATTGTGAGTTCGTGTGTAAAGGACGAGTCTGCAAATGCTTTGAGAAATGCTTACATCTAATCAGAAAGGGAACACAACGTATGGTCTTTCTAAATGCAAAGATAGGTAAATTCAAACATACCAAACATAGAATCAATTTTTATTAATTAGCATCAGACTTTTTCGATATCAAAAATAATTCTGAACATAAATATCACGGTTTTTAGCTAAATAACACAACTATCTGTACTCAAATAGTTGTTATAATCATAATGCTTTTAATTGGGACACAGTAAGTTATTCCCCTTTTTATTCAGTTAATATAGTAATGTATGTTCTTTTCACCGGATCTTATTTACTTTGTCGACAGACGAAAGGTTGCAATGTTTGAACATGTACATGCCTTTGATTATCATTGCCATATAAACATGTGAAGAATATGTACACATTTAGTTGTACTATTTGCTACACGTGAAGGTTCAACGTATTTAGGGAAGATTTATGGCCTGTAGTGATTTACGATCGTTAGAACTGTTACAGTGAGAAACTAGTTCCACAATTTAGGCAATCGTACATACAACAGTAGTCTTATCGTTTTCGTTTTCCAGACGCGATAATTTGTCCAACAGAGAAGAATAACAATAATTCTATTTCACCATAATTTTTAACACGCTATATTTCAGTGCTAGAACGTAACCTTTTAGCAATACAATGACTTCCAACCCTTGCTATTTGCGTATTATTGAGACCTTAGGAATAATGTTCTATTTTCCAGACTGTTTAAATGGCAGATCTCACATGAATGACATAAACGCAAGGTTCCCTTGTAAGCATCCTTTAAACTACTGTTAGTGGTTGTTTGTTGCACCAATTTTCAGGTTTTATATATTATAACCAATAGTGTCTTGTTGATACACAAGGGATTAATTGTACTTCCATATGTTACTGATAACTTTCATACTTATATCAGAGGTGGAAGATAAACGGTTTTCACTTGAAACCAAATACATGTACTTATGTTGGGTTCCATTCCCCATACCACTTATTACGATGTCCAGAGTGATCTTTGATTTTCCCATATAGGATACACTTATTTTGATGTCGGCATTTTAGTGTTGGTAATATTATAAATTTGTGTGTCAATGTGTCACAACCCAGATCAAACTAGAGCTACATGTGAAATCGGTTAATTTGTTTACCACTAACCCTGTTGCTATATTTACAGTATATTTAGTTTGAATAATTGTGTATGACGACGTTTATTTATCTAAAGATCATCGTATACATTTATATTCACTAGATCAACATTGGTAAGAATGTGTGTCTGACTACGGCTAACTCGAATATTTAACACAAGGCAAGCAACCGCCGTGAGTATAACGTTTTTCAGATTCTCTAATATTTTGTAGGACTTTTTAAATACAGTAGTCTGTTTCGTACTTAAATGCTATTTGAAACTGAATGACAAGCGTTGTACTTATGTTTAAAGATAATATATCAGTAGACATATTCATTTACTAGTCTCATAAGTGAACCAACTTTTACAGACACATTAATCAGACTGTCGGTTTGTTACTTCTGGTTGATACTAGTAAAACATAGATTTTGTAAAATACAATGTAATACAAGTAGAATATGATTTATTTGAACCGAAGACTTGTTTATGCTGATGCAACTTCACATGTGTACATTGATATTTAATCGATATAATTCCATACCAATTATCAACTTTAAGAACTTCATTCATTCATATGAACACCGTCTATGACACAACCAAACAATTCAAACATACGCATTACACTTAGCAAATGTTTATGCACGTTTTCGTACCATATATTTCTTCTATTTATTGATATTTGTGCATGAAATGTTACGTTATGCTATCGACCAATCAACAATTAAAAAGTACCCTACAAATAAAGGCGGGTTTCCACTCAACAACATGTTGGCCGTTAACTTAGCTTGACATCGTTTTTGGGAGGCGATTAAGCCTCTCATTACTACCATTGCCCATTTCTTAATACAAAATTAACCGCCTTTAGGCTGCTATGTGAATCCGCATTCAAGTAGTTCCAGAAACTGTCAACATTCCCAATACTGCTACATATGTTTCTCCAAATTGTTTAACTGATTTAAGCCAATCAGCAACATTTGTTTATTCTAAGATCAAAAATTATTGTGAAACTGTTAGTTAAATCGATATTTTGGCCAAAAAAAATCACTACACCGGCTGATACCGAACTTGTTTCATAGTACGAAAATGACGTGTTCATTAAATGTTCCGGCTGTAAAGCTAATTTTAGAAACTTCAGACTACGGTCAAGTGATGGTTTTATCAATGAATCGTATACGGTCTGCAAAGTGCTGTTATGCAATCATATTGTGTCGCTGTACTAGCTAGCCGCTTTCTATAGACAGTCTCCCGCTGTGAGGGAAGTGATTACAAGACGGTACTGTAGAATCTGATAAATAGGCGCGTAGTATTATTTTAAAGCCACTTTTGATATACGCATTCAATACACGTATTACATATAAATTAATATGCACCTTTTAACAATTATTTAGATACCAAACATGCCTATATAGTCACATATGCCAATTTTGACATTCAAGACAAGATCGGCAGTAAGAAAACGAAATTAATCGTGTAAAGTCGGTTTAAGCTTTAGTAGCAGCAACCAGATCGCCTCCCAGCGGTACTCTCAGTGCTTTGATTTGTGACTTATTCTACCATTTTTACTATTTCATAGTGCAAGGGAGTTAACAAATGTTGTTCTTCGACCAAAATTAATAGGTGGTCGTAACGTGGTTTTACCCAAATGATGATATTTTAGAAACAGTGTCTTTTCACAAAAACACAATATGAAAGGAAGTTTTTATATTGACTCTTAAATGTATGTTTGACTACAATTAAGTTTTAACTGAATGACCTGTCTATATCTGCTGTATTGACCCTTGACCTGTCATCATGTGGTATGGCATATACACGATCTGTCTGTTGTAGCTGATACCACAGTCTAGTAATGATAAAGACATGACAGGTTAACCCGATAAAAAGCAGCCGTAGTAAAACACCAGCATTTAGTATCTCATGTATACACGATTATGTTCATCATTACCTGTTTTGGTATTCATTTTAAGCACACATCAAGTCGACAATGAAATACCCGATTTGCACTTGCATGAATAGATGATTATCCATTGTTTGACAATGTGATCATTCAAGCGTAACGTAAATGACAATGGTTAAAAAAAATAACCCTTACAATACTCTCATGGATACGTGAAATAGTCTTTCTCGCCAAAAGTTAAAAACAATAGTTGCGAAACATTTGACGCTAAGTATAACCATGTGTACAAAACGTGTTCATAAATCATGTTCACTTGACTTCAAAGCAGCCTGACTCCAATGATAGCGATATCTATATTTTTTGTGGCGTTTGAGTAGGGCCATTAGAATATTGCTTATACAACTCAATACAAAGCTAGTTCAGAAATTACTGGACTAATGAACGTTTAAGAAAGTTGAGGCTATAGTGTACACTGGCAATTGTCTTAATATGAATCGTGAGTCAATATGACCTTCCTCCAGCTCTTTAACACGAGTTGAATTGTTGATGTCGTGTTGACAATATGTTTAAATAAATTGCAGCGCTCAGTTTCCTTCGATAATATCATCAATTTCTGACCTACTCTTTCACAACTTGTAGATCATTACCGTAGCCAATGCCATCAGAATTCTAACCCGGATCCCTAGTGTACAGCTAGACTATTAAGGGTACAGTAATTGTGACTGGAGTTAACATTTAGAGTATACATGTATGCGGTTGTAAAATGTTTCTTGCAATGACTAACGGGAGAATAGTAACTATGTTTTTTAGTATTTATATAAATAGTTGGCTTTTCACCTATTAAAACCATAAGGGTCTATATCGACTCACCGGTCTCTTATTTCCTAATAGAATAAAGAGTGGAAGAACTTATGTTGAGATCGCATAACCACCCATTTTACAAAAACTTTATTACTGTATAAGCTTGCCTCTGAAGAGAACAATATGTCATTCACTTCCATCTTGTAAAAGTTACAGAGTTGATCTCAACATTAGTTCTTCCTCTGTGTATTATATAAGCGAATGAACGACCGGAAAATCGATACATACCCCTAGGATTCAAACGTTATGGGCTGGTATCTTGACTTAACCCTCCATTTGTGTTATGCACATAGTACCCAAAGATCACAAATAAGGTTAAAAATGTACATTTAAAGCAAATCATACTTGAAACATTGTTTCTCGGATCATTTACTGTCTCTATTAACGCATTATTAAAGCATGGAACTCTTTCAAGATCGATGCTTCTGTAAATGAGTCCATAATTTCAATCTTGAAATATTTCCGCATCAATCACATCAAATAAACAAGGGTTGTCTATTACATTGTCTTGTCGTGCCTTTAATTGGTCGCCTGTTGCTCTGACTTCTGAAAGGTCATTGAGTACAATAGTTTCCGTTAATATCATATTTTATGTTTTGCATTATTTTCAAATGTCACGGTGATCTTTTTTAGGTTGAAAACCCTTATTAACCCTGTCCTGTTCCATTAGGCTGTATGGTGGTTGGTGTGAGGTTTGACTCTCCGTAGATATGGTAAGGCCCAAGTGACATTAATTACTGTCCGTACCAAGGAGGAAGCCCTATAGTCAACCTTCTTCCATTCATTTATTGTTTACTTTGTAGGTTTTGTTAAAGAAAAAAAATGTTAGAAAAAAGAAAATCACAATAAAGAAATACGATTTTTGTCACTGCGCCTTGTTGTTGAATAGTGTTCTGAACTGTTTTCATACAGTAAACCCCTTCTACAAGTTCGTTTTCTTTCATAAGACCGCTTAGTTCTTTGAGAAAGGCATGTATACTGTTACTGTCGGGTGATGCTTTGTGAGTTTCCCTTATGAATGGTTGGTCATTCTTGTACACGTTTTGTCTCTCTGTTCTTTCTGTTGAATGATACCTTCCCTGCCCGATTTGTTGTTAGCTTTTTTATGACGTAATGCATCCCTGTGTTTTAGCAACATTTAGTGAGAATATTCGCCCTAAGTACGAAATGCACTGAATGTATAGTATTGGATGCAAAAATGATTCACTATTCCCGGTTCTGGTATTAAAGTGATACATTTTACCGGGAACAATGTTTATTCAAGCTCTTGACTGGTTCAGATGTTCGGAGACCCCCCCCCCAAAAAAAATAACTCATCCGGAAATTGAAGTCAATTTTACTTTTTAAATATACTAAAAATAGCAAGATATAATTTACCCAACACCGGATTTCGAATGTACTCATAGTATGACAAATAATTTGACAACGAAACGATAAGATAATTATTCTGATAAAATGTCAAATTATTGGCATGACAACAGCGGCATTATAAAATATTTATTTCCTGATATATTGTGATTGAAACATTGAACAATCATTAAAATGCCAGCATTCATTTGTTTATAAAATATGAGCGAACATTAAATAATGGGATACATGGTAATTATACACACACTTCATGTTCACGACTGATATATGGTAAGGAATTGTCAGCAATATATGTCAATTAAAAAGCCTACGCTTGTATGACAATCTCATTGTCAGCGGTTGTATCTCACAGAAACTCTTCATGTGTATTTAGTTTGATATAATATTATCATCCAGACATTGCCTCGGTCTGTTTTTGATGATTAGGAACATATCATTTCGGTTGTTTTCATTAGAAAATGTTATCGTTATAACTAACCGGAAGCGACTGAATAAAACACAGGAAATACACCATAGCTATTTAACGACATATTGAGAGACGAACAATGAAAATGACATAAAGCTTATCTAGGAAATGAGAGTTATCCCGTCCATTAAACGATATATATAGGGTTTACTTGAAATGTAATCTTGCTTTGGTGTTAGTTATAACACTTTGTAAAGCATTTATATGCTGCACAATTACTGTAATGGTATCCTGTAGAGCAGTACCTAATTGATATAAACTGTAAATTTCCCTGTCACCATCATGCTATCATTCTTATATCCGAGTTTTAAATATTTAAACGCTCAGCGGAAATCATTATGAGTGTCCGTAGCTCCGGACATACGTTAGTTCCAGATTAAATTATGTGATAGTTCTATTATTGATGTATTGTATCTTCGTAGCGACGCAACATGAAATATACCAAACGAGTATATCTCGCCTATTACTAGGATAATTACTGTACCTCGCTAGATGTTGTTGGTCGTTTGCCTTTGAGGAATTACAACAGCTGACATTAAGATCAGAAAGTTTGGATTACAAAAAACCTGACATCTACAGTACCTTTTGTAATTATTAACTTTAAAACTGACTAAGTCGAAGCCATACAGAAACGACGACATCGCCTAACCTCCCTAGCAAGAGAAATACATAGAAAGTGCCACACCCGCCCCTAAATATATTATTTTAAGGATACCTGTATATTGCGACAATGAATGTCACACGGCAATGTTTCTTAAATTTGAAATTTGCGGAGCTCTTACAGGAATGTACAGGAAGATATTTTACAGCTGCCACAGGGCACAAACACATAGTCATATCTTTGAAAGTAACTGGTGTCTGTTCAAATACCGGAAGACAGTTGCCTTATCGAATACAAATTATGGTTTTTTACAGCCGCCAGCTATGTCCGTGTGTATATCTGTCTCGTGCATCGGGGGAGGTCATGTGCCTAGAATGGTTTTGTCTTGTAAGTCAAGTTCGCTAGTACTATACATGTATGTAGGGGTGACACTATAAAATAAAAATGACCCTCAGGCATTGGGCCTTGTATAAACTAGGCATAGTATTTTGTCTGCTATTCCTAGGTTACGCGATCTATTTCCTTTCTACAAACGAGAAACTTATCTTTCAATGACAAAACATTTCCTGTATTTATTTGTCTAGACAACCTTGGCTTATTGGTCCGCATGTGGTTATTATTTTATATGACAGCAATTTAACTGAAACCGGTCATTGTGTAATTGAGTTGGCGTCAACGACACAAATGAAACTCGTTCACAATGTCCTGCGGCCGAAATTTTGTAAGTCTAAATAGTCAAAAGTACTAGTTCATAACCAGAAATCATTTATTACTATAACTCTACCCTCAACATAATTCTTAGCCGTTTGGATCTATTTGTTAGCGCAAGTACTTTATTCCTGTTCAAGCGCGTGATATGTCTGTACATCTGCTCCAACCACTCCGCTAAGGAGCTCATTAGTAAAAAACCAAAATAATAACGACTTTTTTATATTTCTATATATTTCATATTATTTGTAAAGTACCACACAATAAGCTCTTTAGTAGAAAAAAAGATGAGCGGTTTACTTTTTGTAATATATAATTCTGTTTTGGAAGGTAAAAGCTTAAATATTTTTTTTAAAAAATCAGCATAATTATTTCGATTGGATCAATACAGGTTTAATTTTGTTTAGTATTTGTGCTAATTAGGCCGATAAAACCTTGATTGTAAAACATTATGAATGCTACATATTGTGAGAATTGAATCCAGGACAGCTTTAATCGTGTAACACGAATCAGTACAGTGCAATGCAAACTGTGGGCGCTTTTGTTAAAAATATCCGGTTTCAGTTTGGGTTTTAGGTTTGGTTACACGTTGGAAAGTAAACTAAAACTGGTTTCGATTTAAACAAACTGGGAAGTTTGAATAAGCATTTTAATCTCCAAATATATTATATTAAGTCAGACAGGGAAGGCAGCACTTAACTTAACCAGCCGAGCACAGAAAACATTAAAAACACACAAAACACAATGGCCAACTGAACCAACTGAACCAACCTAGCACAGACAACCTTAAACACATACAAGGCACAATGTCCAACTAAACAAGCAAAGATCCGCCCAAGTCCAAGCTGTCGAAAAGTATATTGAATTATTAGTTTCAGCAATCAAAAGACGGAGTGCCGTAGCTGGACGACCCAGTTTCCGCAGCAAAACGACAATGGTGCCTAGTTTTAGCAGTCAGAAATCCTAAAACGAAGAAGTGCCCAACACACTGCCAACCAAGAAAAATTAATCAGCCCTAGTCCCAGCTGTTAAAAAGCTGAATGGAAAAGTTTCAGCAAACATAAGGCGGAATGCCTACGCTGAGTGACCTAGTTACAACAGTAAAACTGCTGAAATACATGGTTTAAGCGCCAAAAGTTAAGTAATAGTATTATAACGTTGAGAGGTATGGTTCGACACTTTTTAAACAAATGGCAATACTTGTTTTCGTTTCAAACCAGTTTTACTGAACAAACGGACAGTTTGACAAACTTGTTGGAAACATAGGTTTACTTAACCCTTATTTCAGCTAACTCAAACCTCCAAACATCTTCAAAATATCCAGTAACGTATCGAGAAAGAAGCTGCAATTGAGATACACAAAACATTGACAAATAAAGTTGATCAGTGATAATTTTACGGACTCACCACGGTAGTTTGTCTTGCAGTGTCTCCGACAGACGGTAAGAGTCCCCCGGGAGGAACGCTTCTACCACTAGGTGATACCCCGCCTGGGTACATACCAAACGTAGGAAATAATCCATTAAATGCTGATTGGTTTAAATCGTCCAAAACAATATTTCCTCTACTCAGTGGAACAAGAATATGGTTTTGCTCCCTGCGTCCACGCCGTGCGTTGGCTATCCTTGCTGCCACAGCGGCCATTATTAAAAGCTTTTAGATTCAATACACATTGACAAACTAACTACTACATTCGTTACATATGTCATAATTATTGTCTTCAATTGTTGGTCGACATTGATAGTTTCGTACATTATAGAAACCTTGTCTGGTCAATTTTAAATAAACTGTTTGAAATTGTAATCGTAATATGAACCTTAATTTTTCGTAGTGTATATTGTCATGCAAGCAACACGACTTTATTTACATATATCATCACACTTATAGTTATGATAAAATAAATACCGTGTTAGATAAAATACATAAAATATTATTATTCCAGATGTCGATGTAAAATACCATGTACGGATAATATCTTATTAATAGTACATTAATGATATATTAAACACGTTATTTAATCCTCGTAAAAACAAAAAGAGCCAGACATAAATGAAATAAACTTTATAAAATCTAGTTCGCAAGTAAATGCTGGACAAAATTGATATTCAATAAAAATGTACGCAATATTTCTTTTCTTCGCATGATTTTACCGTTCAAATCGTTAAGATATAAATTGATTTTGATATTTCAAATAGACCGCGTGGTACGGTGAATGTACATTATAATAGGTCTTTGATTTCATGCTGATTTCATGCTGTGTCATTACAAATCTTACAGTTCTCACAGATTCCACGCTTAAAATCAATTAGAAATGTTTAAGAATTCATACCATTGTTTAAATACAAACTATTGACTGCTACGCCAATGTAAGGCTCTCTTTCTATTTCCTGAATCTACGCCAAGTGGTATTTGCTATAATATGGAAAGAAAGTGTGATTGTTTAAATGTTACAAATCGATGGTTAAAGTGTTGAATTAATAGCACTTAAACACGCATACTCTGTAATAGTGTCTGTATCATTCACATGGCAATGTTTAGGTTATACGTACTGTAGTGAACGCACACGTGTATCATGCGTTACATATTTACTGCGATTGTGACTTAAGACGGATTCCCACATGTTCGGTGAAAGAGAAATGTATGTCAGAATGTAATGATATTTTGTATGATTGAAGAATAAGATGTTAACATTTTCAAATCCGCGGTTTTGAGTCCGAAAAAAGTTAGTTTATCAGCGTTCAAAGCGCCACCTGGAGGGACGTCATTTTCGTAGAAGTTTTGACGCGTTTGCTCCATTTTTGTAATTACATTCTTACGTTTCGATAAAATGAAAAATATCTGCCTATTTAAGTATATTTCATTTTTTGATAAGTTAAATATTATTCGGGTAACGTTCCCAAAACCTCGCCCTGTCCATCATTTTGACGGTCCAAAAACCGCCGTATCTTTGTGTTTAAATTCAAATGTCGAAAAACGGGACTGTCAAAGTTTTAAAATCTTTCTATTATATCTAATAAAGCATTTGCTAAGTTTGTGTCAAATAATAATATGGGGTCCACGAGTCAGTTTTTACGTTAAATTTAAATCAAACTTTTTGTTTGAAGTGATAAAATGCGCGACGTAAAGTCCTTTTATTACGCAATATGCAACGAACTATTTTTTCAGCGGAAAAAAGGGATATACCACATAAAGGTATGCTTATTCAACAAGGTAAGGAGCAAGTAAGATGGAATTGAAAGTTTTATTTCAAAATATATCATATTGTTGACATGGCCACCAAAACTCGACGATCAATTTTTAGGCTTTGAATTTGGAAATATGTAGGAATTACTGAATGCCCATGATATGATTAATTAAACCTAGTAAATGGGTTGAGGGAAGTGAGGAGAATATGTACGTGGGTAGATCCAAAAGTAATGCCACTGTTCCGCTTGTGAGTTTATTTGTTGGCGTACGTCAATTTAATTTATATCAAAATGTAAAGTAATTCAATTCTGATTAATATCATTTGTGTCATATTGTTTGAATATTAAAATAACATTATATAGACATTCAAAATATACCACTGACGTCATGTCGCCGCACACGATTATGGCGTTATTTTTCCAGAGTACAATTACAGTTGATGAGACATGGGTGTATTTCTATGACCCTGAAACAAGACAGGCCCGTACCAATGTGTTTTCCTCACTGATGTAAGTAACATCAAATTTTGTTTACGACGTCGTTGACGTCATTGACTTGCGGCGATGTCCGTTAGTAGGCTTCCGATGTACACGTATATCTCAATAACAAATAAGTGCATTATCATAAAATTTGGTCATTATATTGGAAATAGATTAATGTAGCTACGTGTAAAATTGCGTTGTTTTATATACAGTATGCACGATTTTACAGCACCAGTGACATTACTTTTAGATCTCCCCACGTATGTCTTCAGATATTTTCATTTTGACAACAATGGTGGTTGTCATGGAAACACATATTGTCGGCAAAAAAACTACCTGAAACAGGATCGTATCAGAGAGTGAAAATAATAAAATCTATATGTACGCTTATCAAAAAGTGGTATATGGAAAGAGAATAATATTGAAAGAACGAACTCCATTCTGTTTGTTTAATATGATAAACTGCGTTGTTAATATAGCAACACACACGTTTAAATACCCGAACCTTCTAACACTCTTTTACATGTATTCGCGATTACATCAAGTAAACGAACAGGGGTTTCTTACAAATTCGCACAGTGCTAGGTACAGTGTTGACATACCGCTTGGTATGTGACGTAAGTTTTGCCTAAGAAATCAAATATAAATCTGCCAACGAAAAGTTACAACCAACCGTATTCTTCGAACGATTTGGGTAGTATTTATTCACGCAACTAAATATAATTTTACAAAGCTTGGTTCCCTCTTTGCGTATGTGAATAAATCCGCAGATCGTGTTCGAATATCATATATATCATATTGAAAATATACATTCTGATTGAGTTTGCTTGGAATGGTATTAATATCATCTTCAGTCAAAATATGGGTCACTTTTTTACCCTGTAGTCTGTCTCAACCAAGCATTGTTTTACATTTTTTATGGACTGGAATTACAGGCATGTAGACAGATGTGCTGTATTTGTCGGTGTTTTCTTCTACTGACTCTTAGAAATATGTCCATAATGGACCTTAATCAGTACCTTTAAACATAATTACTGTTTTCAAAATAATAGCCGTATATAAATTCTCCTGTAGAATGTGCTTGAATCATTTACATAACACACTGACTAGCGTGATCGTCACCGAACATAGAAATGGGCGAACACAATATTGTGTATATGCAAATGTATAACCTAATTGATGTCCTATTGCTAAAAAGTGTACTTCCATGTCCGGAATGTATTAATTTGTGGTAATTATTTCCAATTTTCTAACTTTTCCCACCCGCAGCTGTCATGTTGACGCCTAAACAATAATTTTCCGACCAGGGAATGGGACTTTCATACGACCGAAAGCCGTATGAACACATTACCAAACTCGATATGACCGCGTTGCAGGCGCCACTACCGACAGATGTTTTACACAAAGTATTCTAGAACGGTTCCATACGCCCAACGGTACATATATACACGTATTTAATCGTACTACGTTATTCGTAATAATGAATCCCAGATTAATGCATGATGGTATGAAACTATTTAAATAATACAAAGCAAGCATATTTAACCCGGCAGAATGTCGTCTCAGTATATAGGTGGGGTGGTCAAAAGGAAGTTAGAGAAATGCTATAAAATGACAATGAAGAGTGCTACAAATAAGAATAGTTGTACATCCATTAATAAATATATTCTCTCACCGTTTAAAGAGTTTCATAAATATACATTCATTAAATCCGCAGTTTCGTTACCTTCATAAATTCTAGCATTGTATCGCTACATTTTGATCATCCCACGTATATATACAATATATTTTAGACCGACCAGGAAGAATACAAAAACAGATTTAATGTAGGTTGTAACGAAGTCATCCATTTTGAGTGATCAACATAAATGACCGGTTTAATGTTAAAAATTAGACATTATAAAATACCAATACATCACAAACAAATCAACAATTTTTATAAAAATAACAAATGAAAATTAATAACTTAAAATGTGGAGTTTTCGAAGAAAAAATGGGCTAACAGATGACTCAAATTTTGATATGGTTTTACGCATTTTGCGAACATTCTATGCTCAACACAGGCGACATTGTGTACGTGTATTGATAAAAGTTGTATTTTTTATGTATAATATTATATTGTCGTGAAGTGTGCAGTACAAATTAAATGATTGCATTCGGCTAGTTTAAAATATTGGACATAACGTTGAGTTAGGTATATGAGGGTCAGTCATAAACTCAGATCCCTGTCGTAGATATTCAAAGTATAGATGTGATACGATAATCACCGTCCGGTCCGGATACGTACATACCCGATATGGACTTTATACTTAATGCACTGCAAAGGGAAGTAACCACGTTGCAAAGGGAAGTAACCGGAGCGTGCGTCGTTTTATAAGATTTTCTTATGTTTGGTTGATATCGTGCACATATGAACGATTCCCGCTCGACTTACTCCGTTATCTGAGAGTATTCATGTGTCTCATAACAGTTTGAAGCCTCGTTTATGCACTGAAAATGTTAAAATTGGCTAACGAAGCGGGCAAAAAAAAGGCTGCCATTTTGTTCCCAAAACTATAGAAAAGAGTGTTTCACATCTAGGAGACTGGTTGCATAGCAACCATGGAAGGCTTATTTATTTATATGTTAAGTGTTTTTGGCACAATATTTACGTTCAATAATAGTTTAATACTTGTCTTTTACTTTGATTGTTATTTATGTTCCACATTTAAAAAATAAAAATTGAATCATGAATGGTTATCAATGTTTCAGTACCATACCAAGTTCCCTCTACCGGAAGCGAAAGCGAGGGTCCGTCTACCTGATGACCATAGAGGTCCGGTCTGGCAAAATATAACAGCGTTAGCGAATGCAAATTTACAACAACAACAATCGTGCGTTTTCGCATGTAATCGTTACTTGGGATTCCCCGGGCGCTTCGCAATCTGAGGGAAATCCACTACGATGGACTGATGGGAATTTTGAGAAATACGATGTCACATGTGCACTAATGTAAACGTTATACGTTTACAGCTTTAACGGTTGATGTATATGTCTAGATAAGCTCAGTCTCACTCTAATATTTGAGGTGCATTAAAGCTACTGTTCGACTTTTAGCAATTATTGTCTTTTTCAACAGAATAATCGAGACAAAATATGGTAAGTAATATATGGCAAATGTCGAAATTTTGTCAATGTATGCCAAATTCATTGCATTTACCAAAATACTTGGTGATACTTTGCACAACGTTTTTCAGATTGTGTCATGCGAAGCAGCTCCCACGCAATACGGACATGAGTATTGAATTTTTTACCCTTGTCGAATTTTTAGAAGTACATGTATATGATACATACATAGATAATAGGTATAGGTCACATTTACTTTACACTCTGTTCGTGTAAATGTCGTATCCACTTGATATGATTTTATGAGTAAACATTTCCCGTCAATAAGGTTACGTTGTTATGGTATTGATATTTTTCAAATGCTCTTAGGTATTTGATTTGAAATACCTAAGTGGAAAAGATTGGAAACTAAACCTCTAAGTTCATCCGTATCGATAATAAGCCTCGTATGCCAGGTATATTGGTGTAACATAAGATTGTCATGTCTACAACCCGGATATGAATGGTTAATACACGATGCAACTAACGAAACATTTGGGACCATTAAATCATTTATACAATATTAATACTGCCTTACTAAATTTTATGGAACGTCCATTAAATATGTGCTTGCCATCGATGTTTCTCATTTAACTGATGATTACAATTAATAATTCGCTCAAACGACATGTGCTTGATTACATTAACCATCATTTCGCGTGCACCAACTGCATTACATTCATTAAGACGAGCCTTGTTTACGATAATAAAGATATCATTAGCTTGAAACACTGCATGTAGTTTCCATAAATCTAAACTAACGAGATCGAGGGAAACTTGTTCCGGTTTGATACGAAATGTCGCAACTGCATATTTATGATTTAAAAAAGAGTTTTGCTTTGTGCAAACATAAATGTGTTATTGTGGTTAAACATGAAATAAAGCATTGTATATCAAATATTTAAATGATTTCTCATGCTCTAGAGTGCCTTTGTTGAAATTGTTATTCAGTTTAGTTTCAATCTGATCGAGTATGGTAGCTTTGTTTTAGAAAAATGTTGTATGTGCAAAAGAAGTTTGTGATTGTAGTATTTTTGTGTTATAGACTAGTGGCAAATGGGTGCTTTTTGGTCGGATACGCCTTTAAACATTCAAAAATATCAACAATAGAAATAATGTGTATTGTCATCAATGTTTGCTCTCCTAATTTGCTTTTTCGTTACCACAACAACCGTTCTGAAAATGCAAGATTTTCATTAATTAAGAAGACATCTACACTGTAGTTTGTGTAATGAGTAGGAAACCCAACAATGTTCTATTGAAACAAATGGACAAAGACAAGGCATTTGCGAAACAATGGACTCATTAAAACGAAAATATGGGAAATGGTAAATATCAGTGACGTCAAAATTTAAATAGAAAAATCACATTCAGCATAGATGTGCATGTCGTATATAACGGCTTTATCGCGCGAGTGTTACGTTTGCAATAATTACAAGTTCATTGGATTCACCACTGTTAAAATCGCTAAATAATAAACTCGCGTAAAACGTTGTATTTTGTGCAATGTATTATTTCAAATTGATGGAATGGTGGGTAAAATTACAATACGAGGGTCATTCAATATATAATGCAAACTATCTAATATCTCTAAAACCTGTCAAGATAATTTAATGAAATTTCGCATAATAACATTATGAGGCAATTCCGTTTTGTTTGGAAAATTTAGGAACGTTAACATCAATGACGTCATCAGCGCCTTTCATTGACGTCACTCCATACAATTTTGACGTGGTAACGTCAATAGATCGACGTAGTTTACATACGAATCAAGAGCCGCCGAAACAAAATGGCACGGCTTTTTTCTTGTCTTCTTGGGGACTTAATTTGTGCCAAAATGCCCTCTTTTATACTGCAAAGTAGCGAGACTATTAAATGAATATAAAATCAGCAGAATTAGCATTAATGGACTATCGGTGTGCTTGGCTAAATTTATGCGCAAAGGACCCATACAATACAGAATAATTAAGAGCATCTTTTATCACTGACAAAATATCTAAATGCTAAGAGATATCCTAGGATAATGGAACGGTGTTTTGGCTCTGTTCATCCGATTTTGTGTAACACGATAACAATGTGCAAGGTTTCCGCTCGGTGGGTGACCCATCTTTTGACGTCAGAACTGCAATAACGCCACCTCAAACACGTTACTAGCTTGCTTTAGCGCTATATTGTAGAAGAACAGAAAGTTATATCTTTACTTTTGGCTATGGATGAGACGTAGGTACCATCTTACCTGCCGGAAATGAGACAACAATTACCTGGGAGTTCAACTTGCTGATTGACATTTGAAAGAATAGGCCGTGACCGAGAATAAGTATGTAGTGTATGTGCGTCGTTGCCTAGCAACGAGCATAGAAGATCGAACGCAAAAATTAAAGTCGGTCATTGACTACAAGAAATGTTACTTTGGGTGATTATGACCATGTTTGAACGATCAATACGGTATGTAAAAAATTATTTGACAGTTTCCATTATATATTGAATGACCCTCCTACAACTCGGACACGGAAAGGCATACCCAGCTTAACCAGCCGAGCAAAGAAAACATACACACATCACCTACCACATGCCCACGACACATTGCCCAACACATAACATTGATTTGGCATTAATATTATTATTGGACATGATACAAATACGAGTATATGTCCACATGTTACTAGTAGACTATATTGTCAAAAAACCTCTGTTGTTATTGCATTCATTAAATAACCCATCTAGATTTATATAAATGCTCATGTATAATATACATTTGTAGTTAACGTATTATGATGTGTCCCGTGACTGAGACTAAATTTATGTAATCCTTATATGCATATGTGGACGAGCAAAGCAACTACGTTGAAACATAAATTTCCATATAAACTGGTATGGCCAATTGTCTATATATAAATATTTCTTCCAAGACAGCGTTAATCCCGAATGATGAAAAGGGATCGACATACGTAAATATATTCGAAGGTAATGTCACTGCTCCCCTGGTGCGTTTTATAGGCGTATATTCATATAAATGATAGTAAAACTAACGTACTGCACTATTTGAATATCATAATATTTGGGATTCGGGAACTCTCTCCAAGACTGCATCCTACCAACGACGAAATACAACAATAATGCAAAATATGCTCATAATTTATGGGGTGGGCGACTCATATCCTTAAGGCGACATGTACATGTTATCCCATCCTAATACGGAATGTTGTTCGACTAATTCATGCCGTAGAACTTATTTAAACTTAAATTAATGTATGTCAGTAAAATTCATATGCTCACGGTTCAACACTATAGTTATCGTTCATGCAATAGCATTCAGTCAATAATGTTTACAAGTGCATTCTCATAAATCTTTGGTATTTATTTCATTCTTTCCATGGGCTTGCAGCAAAACACTAGGGGAGCATTACCATCCACACGTCTATATGTGCAGGTATATCATATGCTATTCGTTTAATCATTTTAATTGTGCCGTCGTACCGGGATTTAAGTTATGATTGAAGAACTTGGACACAACACTATAAATCATATCAAAACACTAACATTATAGGATGTGGCTGCTTCTGATTCTTATTAATTCACTGCAATATTACCCATGAAGTAGTCATTTGGGAAATCTATATGGAGACATTAACGCTATTTTGTTGATATGACACATTTTCACAAGGTTCAATTAGGTGCTTGCCGACCTCATGGTTGAACGTATCCGTACTGTTTTAGCTAGTAACAATAAATTTTCTCGAAATCCAGACCTATTGCATATATTGTTACTAATTCTACATAGTATTAAGTACGTATATACAAATATTAACATAGTTGTCGTGCCAATACAGTATTTGCAACCCACCCCTTACCTTCCAACATCAGAGAGTGGGTGTATAACAAAATACCTAACTCTATTACTTCATCAATTAACAAATGACTATACATACAAGTATGTACATGAACATCACATTACTAGCATTACTAAGGACATATGGCATTGACGTACATGCGCATATTTTGGTCATCACAATGACCACAATTAACATATTAAATGTAACTACAATGTTCTAATACAAACCTAATGTGGGTAAACAGTTGGTATTTTCACATACAATAAGAACTATTAATTACCAGCTTATTATTATGTATGTTGTGCAATGCATTGTCAGAAACTTTGACTTCACGTACCCATGTTCTGGCATTAATACTATTCATTGCTGTATGAGGCTTGTGCATTCATTTTAGACATTTATTTATTTAGTTTATTTTTCAGGGGAAAGCTACAATAGAGTCTTTGTGAGCGTTAAATAAATGACGTAAGTATGTTATGTTGTTGAAAATTCCAAGTAAGTTGATCAAATCCCAGTTAGATAACTTTCCCCCAGACACAATAAAACAACATAAACTGGAGAAGCACACGGAAAGAGAGGCACATTAATTCAAATTAAATTCTAAAATGTCATTGAATTATGCAATAATTCATGTACTCCTCTGAAAATATAATTATCAGAGAAATGCTTATTTTCAAGAATACAGGAAAATATATCACGTTTAACGAGCTCAAAATTCCTTAGACCATAATTATACAAGTACTCAATATCTAGAATTGGAATAACTGTAAATAATATCAGAAAGACGGGGGCAAAAACTGTACAGACTATGTATGTAAAATATTTATATATTAAGGCGCCAAAATAAAACGCTCAATCGCAATACGTACCTAGTACATTACTTACTACCATAAAATCTCCCGTGAAATGTTCGAACATTATGTCATTAAATACCCAATATGTGAGTTGTCATGCTGACAAACCATAATAACCATGTACATTTTATTACATAAACCAGAACGACACACGAGTACAATTGTAGTTATTGCAAGTGTGAAACGTTATAATCTATATTGATTACGTTCCTTGTGACAGACATTTATAATAATAATGCTAATGGAATCAAATGGAAGATAGAAACTAAACTGTAAACGTTATAAAATAGTATATAACACTTTCGACAAATAATTTACCTGTTTTAGTTCCAATTAATTGACCATTCGAAGCTACTAAAGTATTGGTCTGTCAGTTTGAGAAACAAATTTTTTTGTTGATCATATTAGTGCATATTCTGTACATTGAATTACTACTAAAAAAGTATGTACGCTGTATCTGCATTGTATCTCTTGAACCACAGTTGGTGATATGACATAAATTCAATCAGATCAAATTGTCCGATTTCTTAATGTATGACAAACTTAAGGTACTTTCTTAAATATCTAGCTGGCTTCTATGCACCGACATAATTGTAATTAATTTAATCTGTAACGTTCGTTACACTATCTAATCATCTGTAGTACAACCATTGTAATGAAAGCTATCACATTGTGTCGCATTATTAAAATAACGAAAACGTCCGTGAAAAAAAACACACCAGACATTACATAAGATATTATTTTGACTAAAGGGCATATGCGATGATTGTTCAGACCCACTGAGCGATAGGTCAAGCGACCAATATATGTGCCAGATATTTGGAACGTCGTCAATCTAAAATGAAGCAACACCACAAAGAGACAATATTCAGCAACTATTATAAACAAACTAGTACAAACAATTATTAAAGCGACCATGCGCCATTTAAGACAAACAATATCACTTTATGAGCTACAACGTGATGATGTACGCATCGGCATCATTGAAAGGAGATATTTAACTTTTATACTGAATTTAGAATCTCACAATTAATCAAACTGAGGTTATTTGTCAGCATAAGGGTCATAAAAGGAAAAAAATAATGTGAATTTCCATCAATGTTTTATCTCTTAATTTGCTAGTTCGTTACTATAACAACCGTTCAGGAAATACAAGTGTAATTACATCAACAAGACGTTTATTTTATTTAATGAGAAGAAAACGCGACATATGGTATATTGAAAGATAGAAACGTGACTTGAAGTCAAGAAATTCGCAACACAATTAACTCATTTAAACGTAAATCTGGGAAATGCAGGAATTAAATAAATCAACAAAAATATAGAATCAAATGTCGTATATAACCGGGGTTACGCTGGTTTGATATTATCTTAAATTCAATTAAATCCAATTCATTAAAATGGATAAATTGATACCATGCACATTTGTGGCTCGATATTAAAGACTCGTAACGTTCGACTAAGATAAGTAATTATACCAGATTTATAAAGCGTCTTTTTCATGCGAGCACAGGTTCAACGGCATTTTACATTATAGTGTTGCAGCCACAAGGGCGCAGGTGCATCCCCTACCAGTGCAGATGCAGCGTGATCAGACTAGAGGGACATACTGAGAGAATGCCACTGAAGGGAGAGAGAGACATTAGATACAGGCATGTCCGGCGCTGTAGAAGTGCGCCTAGCTCTTATTTCGAATAGACAGCCTGGTTCTAGATTGTGCCCGGTGTAAAGCCCGATACACAGCTTCCTGGCACCTTAACCAAGATACTTTGCAGACATCACGGTCAGATATAGCGGGAAGTAAAATAAATATTTCAGAAATGTCAAGTTTGGATGCCGGGGATTGAACCCATGACCACTGGATTGACTGTCCAGTGCGTTACCACTGAGCTAAATACGCGACTAAACCGCCATTAAAATACATTCGACTTCCTAGATACATTTTGTCCAATTTAATCGAGAAATTATAACATGCAGTGTAATATTGGTTATGGATTTAATCTAGTCACTGGATAAAATATTCTGTCGCTAGGTAAGATTATAACGTTGTATAAAATGACAGAAAAAAACGTTAACCAACTGTATCATAAAATGCCACACATATATCTATAGCTGGGTTCTAGCACGTGTCTGGTGTAGTTAGCTTATCTACTCACGTCTTGTTTTTCCAAACCCATATTTGTATTTAAGAAGTTGCAAGATGGTGCAAACTCAATCTGACTAAAGTACTTGATCTTCCTTACTGGTAGATCTGATGACGGCACTATGTCAGTTTGTATTTTCAGAAATTGGAATTTCCACTATCGCTATCTATATCTACAAAAATGTATTTATAATTCAGCCAATCATATTGCAATGGTACTTAGGTCGTATTAAACAACGGTAAATTACAAACAGTTGTCCACAACTATAGTCTGCTTTTTTGGAGCAATCCTTATTAATTTGGTCATTGTAGAATTTGTAGTACAGATACTAGTAGTTTGATATAAACGCACTGTTGATTATCAATGTCCGTTTGTCTCCGGTAAATATTGCAATCCATAAAGACCGAGGCGATCAGAACCAAATCGGCGCGTAAGATGCATGTGTTCCTGATAACTACCGCATTCAAAAATAGAATCAAATCGCTTTCAGAATTGCGAAAGCAAGGCGCCGATTGGCTAATGGGAAAGTTCGCCTAAGGTGACCTTCAAATGGCCGACGTCAGATCCTCATGCGTAGCGGGTTTGAGGATATGATTTTAATCAGATTGGCGCAAACTAAAATGAAAATAAACTAACTAGCATTGGTTGGACTATACTTAAACCACTGAAGGTTTTCGCAGTCACTACTTGAAATATGTTGTCCACGGCTAGAGCCAAACCACAGCTTATGTAAGACTGTCTCAGTCGAAAACAAAGGAATAACTAAGTAGCAAAATCAGATACGAAATCATGAACAAAACATAATCGGATAATCAATTTGTCAGGCCATAATAGTAGGACGGTAGAGCGTTTGTTTTCGGTTTGAGGGTTTGGGCGTTTGTCTCTATTACCGCGGTGTCCTACCAAAGAATAAATAAAATTCGCACCATTAACAAAAGGGGAATCTGGCTTCTCATTTGTGATTTCTTCATGACATCGTATATTGTTAGGAATATTGTGTTTCGATTGATAGGAATAAGTTGTAGAACTTATTCTAGATTCGCACAAATATTAATACAATTATTAATCAGTCCGGTTCAAATGGTCACGCTATAAATGCCCTGTTGCATGCTTTATTATTCTGTAAACGTGATTCCCACGTACTTTCTCATAAATCGTTGCCATCATTCATTCCAACCAGTCACACACTCACGGTACAGGTTTGTCATATTTTGCTCATTTATTCTCTTTACAATGGCTGATTCTATTGGACAGGGAATTATGTCACGTTTGAAGTACTTAAGTACATAACCATCAATTATTTCAAAACACTCGCCTATTACAGCATATATCACGCTCGAGTTGCTACTGCTTCGGAATCGTATCAAAGTTATTACAATATGAACCGTGAAGTGACAACAGGGAAATCTATATCAAGACATGAACACTATTTTGTTGATATGGCATATTTCCACAAGGCTGAATAAAGTGCTTGTCAACTGTTTATGATTTAATATATCCGTACTTTTATATCTAGAAACAAGGAATAAATCGAAAATCAGATTTTAAAAAGAACGTAGTGTCTGTATTCCGACATACGAAGTATATACTGTTGTTAACATAGCATAGATAAAAAACGTACTTCGTTAACATTACTGAGCAGAAATTCCATTGTCATTTTCTATTATAGTTCATGTATGTGCCTATTTTGGAACCAGAATAACCACCATTAATGCATTGAATGCAACTACAGTGACATATCAGGTAAACAGATCATACACTCGGCAAAACTTATAAGTACACACTTGTTTATTTGCCCATAGCTCGGTCAATGCGTGTTTGATCGTGCTGAAAATTCCAACATATGTAGATTGGATATGTAGAATTACAATACAATCGATGTTTTTAACATCTGATTTAAATTGTTACAAACAGAATAAATTAATGATGCCAACAGCAGAATCTAAAAAAACACAATAATTCCGTGTGTTCATCGGGCGATTGTCAGGTTGCTAATGCACATATGGCACCGCTGCGCTGTTACAGTACGGTTTCAAGTCTATGTTTATATCATGGACAAAGTTATAATGAAAACAATGATAGGAACAAGCCGAATTTAGGTTTAGAAATATCGACTTCTGATAAAAAATGCAATTTGAAACATAGTTAACTCCCCTTGAACATAACAATAAAAATATTTTTAAAAGTAAAAAAACACCATGTTGTTGTTTGAAAAATCGAATTATTTTGTGTTTTTTTAATTTGACAATAAATCTAAAATTCAAATTTACCTTACATAAAAATAATTTGCACATACGCGTTAATTTCAAGGCCATTTTACGGTTTTTGACGTTTCATGGTTCAATGAACCGCTGTATTTAATTTTGAAGAAAAAATGTATTTATCCAGTCCTTTGGTAGTCAATACCATGTACACAAAATTTCATGCGAAAATAATAAAAAATAAAAAAAGTTATAGCGAAAAAACGACGTGTGTACTTATAAGTTTTGCCGAGTGTATTTTGCAAACCCAACAGGATACTATTACCAGCTTATTTATAGCAAGGTTGTACAATACATAGACAGGGACTTCATCTCCGCATACCCTACAACATGCACATTGGCTTAAATGCTATTATGATAGTTTATTTCGAACATAAGGAAAACTTATACCCATGATTTCACATGTATAAGAACAAACCTGCATTGACATATAAACAAACACAAATATACAAATTATACTATAAATAAAGCATGCCTTTATACGTATTATTATTTCCATTTCCTGTACCGTAGTATATGCGGATCAACGACAAAGAAAAGAGTTATATTCAAAATTACATTTTACTATAAATAGAGTAAATTGTACATGTATGAGAGTAATCATGCTACTATGTAATCTTAAAATCTATGTAACACGTAATTTATCATGTACAAGGTGTACAGTATAAGTATACAGTTTCAGTGTCTATTTATCAAATCCCTACAATCTGCTATTGCAACGAATATGTGCACATGTATAGACAAAAGATTTAAGTTTTTGTCTGTGGGAAATTTTAAGATTATAACTGGAATAAACTGGTCCCAGAAAAAAAACTTACATCTTTTGACTACACATGTGCAAATTGTCTTAACGATAGCAGAATGAAGAGATTTGATAAATATACACTGAAACTGTATACTTTCTTTTTGGACATCCTGCATACTGAGTCTTTTTTTGTTTTCGTACAGTAGTGAGAAGACTGTAAACGTACATAATAGTCTGCATCTCTTTGTTTCAGACTTTTATAATATATTGAGAGAGGTTAATAATAATATCTCGGTTCTCAGATGACATACGTTCTATAAATTTGGGAATATTTGGTCGCTTCCAGAAGTATAGTTTGATCTGTTGGTTTCGTATTTCATAGTATAAAGGACATTCTAGTAGAACGTGAAACTCATCTTCTGATTTGTTACATAATTGGCATTTTCTTTCTGATCTAGGGGTTTTGAACGGTTTATACCATCGGCTTGTTTCTTTTTTTCAACGATGACTAGAAGTTATTAGTCTGCATAATGCAATATTAAATGTTCTGATATTAACCATATTAAATATGGTTTGAAACCAAAATTCGCGAATAGTACATATTATGTCGCTGTACGAGGCTCTAAAATTGGCACCATACATGCATCCATAAATGAGGCACATTATCGCGGAAAAACTACAATTTATTCTTTATATGCTTTAAATACATTTAATAAGTATGTTATGTTGTTGAAAGTTCCACGGCGGATGATCAGTTCTCTGTCAGACAACTTTCCCCAGATACAATGAAACAACATCAATCATGGAAACTCACGGACAGAGGCACACATTAATTCAAATTAAAATTTAAAATGCCGTTGATTTGCGAAATAAAAATCGTCTGAAAAATATAATTCCCACAGAAATGTCTGTTATCAAAAGAAGATGAACTTCAACCACGTTTAACGAGCTGAAAATCAAGTGACTTTATAAATACTCAATATTCAGAGTCGGAAATTGTAAATGAAACCAGAAACATGGGAGGCACACACAGTACAGACTTTATCTTGGTAAGATTTATATGTTTCTTAAAGCGCCGACATATTCTGAACCGATCATGATCGATACTGTGAAACAGAACATCCAATACGACCAAACGTCCACGTTGAATACATTCGAGCATTACGAGGTGACTTGGAAAGTATTAATTAGTGGGCGAAAAATCAACGTCAGTGCAAAAACGGACATTCACCCCTGTTGTCTATTTCATGTTATTCTTCTTATAGAAAATGGCAAAATGTGTTTTTATTTTTCGTATTATTGCATTAGGAGTATGATGCCATCAATCTTAATTGCGTAGTTTTGGTTACGTTATCATGTTCTTTGAACTGTTATAACGATAAATTATGAGCAATTATTATGTGAAAGATAAGCTACTAGTTGAACTTTTGCACTTTACACTTCCAGTGTAGGGAATAGTTCCAGTAAATTGGCTGTTTCAATGATATTTAGAACATGACAGATTGCCTGTACAACCAATTATTGTAAGACTGTCCAAATAATGTTGATATACTACTAATAATAACAAGACAAGAATATGATGCATGCAATATGAACATTTGTAATACATGTACATCGAATCAAAATCATAGGTATTATGAACATTAATATCAACACTTTTGATTACCAATATGCCTTATTATGACGCAAATTCACTGCTCATTACCCCTACAGGTTAATGTAATAGGGATCCACTGATATTTTTAATCGCCCACTGATTAATACTTGCACGATAATGAAGAATACTATCGAAGACATTTCAAGAGGAAAACATGATTATTTATATTGATTCCATTCATTGTGTTAGACATTTATGTAATCATGTCGACACAGTCAAATTATAGTTTCCAAATTGTAAAAATGAGACAGAACATAACACTTTTGTCACATGATTCGAAACTGTTTTTTGTCAATTTGAGAAATAAAAGTCTAAGTTAATCGTATAAGTGCATTTGTTCCACATTCCTACAGTCGAATTTGTATCTGCATAGTGTCTCGGTAACAAAAGTTAGATATGCGAAACGTACTTAGTTCTAATAATTCGTATTTTGGAATGTAAGACAACAGCTGTAAATGAATATAACTATAGTAAACAACGAACATACAAATTCTCACACTCTAATTTACCTGTTTGAACTATATTTTCTTGTCATGCGTCTGGCTCATTTTAATAAATAAATTTGGAACTAATTTTATCCTTTAGCATGGTTGCATTATCTTAGCATCTGTAATAGGGATTCTAATCGAGATGCCGAAGGCATCTCGATTAAAATCCAAGACGGCATTGTACGTGTTGCGAGTTTTTAACCCATCCGAAATTTGGTCACCCCTGTTCGATTGAGATTTGTGTGTACAGGAAGTGCTTTTTCGGGGTACTCTGAAGACGTGAATGGAATTGGCAAACTCATTAAAAAAATATTTTTGTTGTTAATAAATTATCTTTTATTTTCTAATGATGTTTAAAAATGTTCCTTGAGCCCTAGCTTACACAACATTAAACGCGATAGGGGAGGTAAGAATGCTAGCGCGCGAGATAAAGGCGGTCGGTTAGCATTTTAGACTGTCCCTCGCAAACGGAAGAAGTTGTTTCATTCGACTGCCGTCAAGTAAGTACAGCCTACAATCGTTAAAATGACTGCTTTTACGATTAAAGTACTTGTTTTAAACAAGGAAAACTGTCTTTCATACACATAATTGTCGTAGGTAAAAAAAAGAAATCAACTTTCGATGCTAATTTGCATCATAAAGTTTGATAAACGAAGCGTATCCAAATTTGTTCGTACCCAAATTGTCAACAACAAACAATCAACCCAACCAACCATTTATTGTGAATTAATTATCAACAATCATTCTGTGTTAGATGACCATGTTAATTGATCACAACTGTCTACTGCTGGTTTGTCAATACAGATCTCCGTGAAAAAATATGAGAATTGACCAAAATACAAACTATGTAACTTTTCATGAGTGCTTTTATGATTATTTATAAGAAATTTTTTTTGGAAAAAAAGACATAACAAGACCGGAGAAGTGACAGATGTCCCAAGACCCTTCAAAGAACCCTCAGATCCAGTTAAGGTCTGTGTTGGTTGACCCGCGTTTAACAAAGTTTCTGTCGTGTTGATCGGTATTCATCTGTCGCTCTGCTGTGACTGTCCATTACAGTATGTAGCTGCCATGTGACCTCCGGTGTGATGCCATCATAAGAGCTGTCATTGACCTAAGCGGTATCAACAATATTTTTAACCAATCGATTATCGATTCACATTTTAGAATATTCACCATATCGACATTACTGGTTAAAACCCGTTGTCTGGGATTACGGAATTAATTGAGCGATAATGTGCGAGATATTCTGAATGTACGTCAGGGGGGAAACTGATATAGCATATAGAGCAACTAGGTACAAAAATCGCGATTATTTTAGCCAAAAGATAAGAATTTGAATAAAGTCTTACTTGAACATTATTTTACGACCTCGCTGACAATATTTTTGCCTCAATAATATGTTTAACTTGAAAAATGCGTATATTTTCTCACCATCGGTATCGAGCTTCGAAAGCGACAGTGTAGAATAAAATGCAATATTCAAATATTGAACATTTTTTCAGATAATTCTTGCTAAAGTTTATAAAATTAAGATGTTTAATGATAATGTGCAATAATTGTTTTATATGTTTTTCATGTTTAAACGTTGAAAAAGAAAAAAATATACACTCCCACTATACCGCTTATTGCTCGCTAACCCCCTAACCGTGAAATTCCGGATCCGGAAAATTGGGTTTTAATTACCGAGTAATGTCGATATCGAAAACCGCTACCTGGGTAAATGAATGGAACCACCGAAAATCCTCCTTTTCCTGCACAAAACAGTCCCTCTGTTAAAATGTAAGTTCACAAATTGTAAAAATGGGTCAAGTCTAAACTCTAACCAAAGGTGCTATCTCAAAGCTGAATATATACCCAACATGTACAGTGTAGAATGGCTAAAAAGGGATCATTGACTGAAAGGCCTGTTTCTTGTTCGTCTATTAAAGGACTCCAACATTTTGCTAAGAAGGAGTCCTGGGACTCCTACTTCAAAATCCTACCGAGAACCCGGTCTATATGTGTAACTGTATAACGATGTATCGCCGATGCTTGTCTTCCTATATATTGGAATCATCGATATGCCTTGGGTCGTATCAATGACAGCTCTAGTCGTCATTCAAGAAAACGCTAAAAATACACTGTTCTTAAAACCATATTCTGGCTCATTATCATTTTGATTCCTTAGGGGTCTCCTAAAAGGTAGTTCAGTTATAACTGCAGATACGGTTTGTCACTGACCATATCAACATTACAGGATAAAACCCGTTTTCCAGTATAACAGAATTAATTTAACAGCAATGTGTGAGAAATTCTGAATCTAATACTTTTTGACAGGGGGCGGCTGCATTAAGCGAATAGAGCAACTAGGTACAATAATCGCGATTATTTTTGCAAAAAAGGAAGATTATGTGAAGTCTATATAGTTACATTGTGACTCACTGAACTTATGTAATGCTTAACTTTTACTCCGGCACTTGGGGTAATGTGCGTGTGGACTGGCCATACCGCTTACAAAGACGCATCGCCATCAACAGCCATTTCTCTGTAACTTGCATGTAGAATTTCATGGAACTTAATCAAAATAAATATGAACAACTATACAGTACTTTGATGATGCCTGTCAGGTGTTTTTCCTTTGGCAATCATCTACCTTGATTTATTAATATATTTTTCTGCTGTCCTTCCGTCTGCAGCCATTTTTCTACTAACTGGTACATTTTTAAGCAACTTAAAATAAAAAAGTCATGATGCCCGTCAAGTTTGTTTAAGATGGTCAATTTTCCTTAAGAGTTATTACCCTTGATTTACAGTATAATTCACTCTGACCGTCCATTCGCATTCCTTTCTTTGTAACTAGCTTGTAGAATTTCATGAAACATAAAATGAATATGAGCACCCAATTACTGTGATGATGACTGTCAAGTTATCATTATTGGTAAATTTTCCTTAGAGTTATTGCCCTTGATTTGTTGAAAAATTTCATCCGCCAGTCCATTTGCATTCAGTTCTTTGTAATTAGCTGGAAGAATTTCATGTAACTTAAAATGAATATGAACACACATTCTGTGTGTCAATTTTCTTGAGTTATCACCCTTGATTTATTGAAGAATTACCTCCGCCCTAGTAGTGATGGGACATCGGTTGCAAATCATAATCGATCATCAGCTAGAATCGACTGGCACTTCCAATGCGATTTTCCCGATTAATAATCGGCAGAACAGGGACTGAATATGCAGTGTACTAATGCATGTTTTCCTACTTCCCAAGTCGCGAAAAAAGGTGACAAAGGGAAAAACAATAATTTTTGGTAGACGTTTTACTATCTGAGTTTGAACAAATTCTTTGAATTGGTTCTAACAGGCATCCAATTGGTTCAAACTTCCATGCTTTGAATTTTCCTAGCAATTTTTGATTAAATAAGTCTTGTTTAACATTTTGTTATATTTATCCGATGAGCGATTATGGATGAATGACATCGATCATCGGAATCGGCTGACTTCTGGACACCACTAATCGATGTTATCCGATAATCGGTACATTACTACGCTCTAGAGGTCACATTTTTTATGTTATATTAATGACACTTGGCCACAATGTGTAGCTTTATGAAATCTAGGTATCTGGGTAACTGGGTCTCCTGGCGTCAAAAACTAGGTCACATCAAAGAAAAACCTTGTTAGCACTCTAGAGGTCACATTTTTACCTAATCTATATGAAACTTGGACACAATGTTTGTCGCTTTGAAATCTAAGTCAAGTGTGTAACTGGGTCATCTTGGGTCAAAAACTAGGTCACATCAATTTTAAACCTTGTTTACGCTCTAGAGGTCACATTTTTTATGTTATATTAATGACACTTGGCGACAATGTGTAGCTTTATGAAATCTAGGTCTAGTTCGTAATTAGGTCATCTGGGGTCAAAAACTAGGTCACCAGGTCACTGATTCTGCCTAAACTGCTGGTCATATGGTGAGCGCTTTGAGCCAATGGTCCTCTTGTTGTATTAGTCAATTTTCCTTGAGTTATTAAAATTCTATCTGAATTTCATGAAATGTAGAATAAATACAAACTGTATGAACAACCATACTGTGAAGATGCTCCTTACTAATAACTGTAATGAGTTATTTTGATATAGTATCAATGGATGATTGAATCCCCTTTAGGCAATGCCTTAGTTCATATTATAATCATTGTAATGAAATCCACCCCGTTTGTTTCGCGTTGTAAGCATCTAACCAAAATGAAATGATGTGTTTATTGAAAACTACTATTTTATTAAAAACAGTAGATCTATAATATAATTATCATTTTTCGACAGTTATGAAAGTATACATATATAGTTTATTCTTTGACAATGCATTTTCATAAATGATTAACAATAAGCAGTTTTTCCTTTTTTCATGGGACCAATAATCAAGTACTACTTCACTGAGATCATTCTGCATTATGTTTGTACTAGTAAGAAAGGACAGCTAGACCAAGTGTAGAATTGTTCTTTTCGGACAAGGATATTTGTAACATGTGGTACAATAGTGTAAAAGGTGTGGACTTGTTTTAAGTAACAGTATCTTATATAGGAATGAAAATTCGCAAAATGATAACACATTTGTTACTAAACGAACTATTTGGTACATACATATTTTGCGAATGTACTTTTATTATTAGTTCAAACCTTCAAACGACATGTGCTTCATTACTTAATAGTCATTTCGCGTGCACTGGTTGCATTCAATACATTTGCAAGACGATTGTTTACGACAATACAGATGTCATTAGCTTTAAACACTGCATGTCGTTTCCATCAATCATAACTAATAGGATGATTCAATGGATTGATACGTAACGATACAACTGCATATTATCGCGTGGAATTTGTTTTGTACAAGCGTCTCTAAAAAGATAATAATAGATCGGACAGGAAATATAACACTCGACATAAACAGCTGAGCACAGAAACCAGTAACAACAGACACTCAGACCAAATACAAACTGCACACAATGCCCAACACAAAACTGAACGAGAAAATGAAAATAGGAAATAAAATTGTGATGGTTCGGACACACCATTATATTGGACAAGCAACCAATGCCAGACAGTCGGAATATACACAAAATAAAATGACTGAACAACACAAAGGGACAACGGGTAACATATATTAAACAAGCAAGTAAAACTATTCATAAAACGACTGTACGCCCAGCAAGGGAAATTCAGACCTAAAATATATTGCCTATATTGTTATTGTTTCTACACAGTATTAAGTACGTAACTATATATTTACAATTATCACAATATCATGTCAACAAAGCATTTGCAACCCACCCCTTTACCTTTCAATATTAGTGAATGGGTGTGTAACAGAATGCTTAACTCTATTACTCCATCAATGAATAAATCACTATACATAAATTTATGTACATGTACAAACTATTACTAGCATTACTAAGGAGATATGGCATTTTCATGCATGTACATACTTTGGTCTCAGAATGACCACAATCAACATATTAAATGTAACTACAATGTTGTAATACAAACCTTATGTGGGTAAACAGTTGATATTTTCACATACAATAAGTTCTATTACCAGCTTATTATTATGTATGTTGTGTAATGCATTTTCAGAAACTTCGAGTTCACGTACGCTTTTTATAGCATTAATACTATTCATTGCTGTATGAGGCTTATTCATTCAATTTAATGATGTTTATTAATCAGGGGAAAGCTGCAATGGAGTCTTTGTGAGCGTTAAATAAATTACGTAAGTATGTTATGTTGATGAGAATTCCAAGGAAGTTGATCAAATCCCAGTTAGATAACTTTCCCCCAGACCCAATAAAACAACATAAACTGGAGTAGCACACGGAAAGAGAGGCACATTATTTCAAATTAAATTCTAAAATGTCATTGAATTATGCAATAATGCATTTACTCCTCTGAAAATATAATTATCCGAGAAATGCTTATTACCAGGAATACAGGGAAATATATCACGTTTAACGAGCTGAAAAATCCAGAGACCATAATAATACAAGTACTTAATATATAGAATTGGAAAAACTGTAAATAATATCAGAAGGACGGAGACAAAACTGTGCAGACCATGTATGTAAAAGATGTATATATTAAAGAGCCAAAATATGATAGAATTCTCAATCGCAATACTGAGACGTACCTAGTACATTACTTACTACCATAAAATCTCCCGTGAAATGTTCGAGCATTATGTCGTAAAATACACAATATGTGAGTTGTCATGCTGACAAACCATAATAACCATGTACATTTTATTACATAAACCAGAACGGCACAAGAGTACAATTGTAGTTATTGCAAGTATCAAACGTTATAATCTATATTGATTACGACCGTTGTGACAGACATTTATTATAATAATGCTAATGGAACAAAATGGAAGATACATAAACTGTAAATGTTATAAAATAGAATATAACACTTTCGACAAATAATTTACCTGTTTTAGTTTCAACTAATTGAGCATTCGAAGCTACTTAAAGTATTGGTTTGTCAGTTTGAGAAACGAAATTCTCTGTTGAACATATTAGTGCGTATTCTGTACATTGAATTTTTTACGCTGTATCTGCATTGTATCTCATAAACCACTGTTGATAATATGTCATAAATTCCATCAGATCAAATTGTTCGTATTTCTCAATGTATGACAAACTTTAGGTACTTTCTTAAAGATCTAGCTGGCTTCTTTGCATCGACATAATGTTAATTAATTTAATCTGTAACTTTCGTTACACTATCTTATTATCTATTGTATAACCATTGTAATGAAAGCTATCACATTGTGTCGCATTATTAAAATAAAGAAAACGTCTGTGAAAAAAAACACACCAGACATTACATAAGGTATTATTTCTACTAAAGGGCATATGCGATGATTGTTCGGACCCACTACGCGATAGGTCAAGCTACCAATATATGTGCTAGATATTTGGAGCGTCGTCAATCTAAAATGAAGCAACACCACAAAGAGACATTATTCAGCAACAATTTGAAACAAACTAGTACAAACAATTATTAAAGCGACTCTTAGCCGTTCAAGACGAACACTATCACTTTATGTGCTTCAATGTGATGCTGTACGCATCGGCATCATTGAAAGGAGATACATGTATGCACTTTTATACTGTATTGCAGAATCTTACAATTAATCAAACTGCAGTTATTTGACAGCATTAGGGCATAAAATGAAAACAATAATGTGAATTGCCATCAATGTTTTAACACATAATTTGCTTGTTCGTTACTATAACAACCCTTCAGGAAACACAAGTGTAATTACATCAACAAGACGTTTATTTTGTTTAATGGGTAGAAAACGCGACTTATGGTATATTGAAAGATAGAAACGTGACTTAAAGTCAACTCATTTAAACGTAAATCTGGGAAATGCAGGAATTAAATAAATCAGCAAAAATATAGAATCCAATGTCGTATAAAACCGGGATCATGGTTGTTTTACTTTGATATTATCTGGAATTCAATGGAATCGAATTCATTAAAATTGATAAATTGATGCCATGCACATTTGTGACTTTATATTTACTGATTCTTAACGTTCGACGAAGATAAATAGATATACCAGATTTATATAGGGCCTTGTTCATGCGAACACACGTTCAAAGGCACTTTATATTATAGTTTTGTAGCCACAAGGGCACAGGTGCATCATCTACCAGTGCAGATACAGGGTGATCAGACTAGAGGGACATACTGAGAGAAAGCCCCTGAAGGGAGGGAGAGATATTAGATACAGGCTATCCGGCGCTGCAGAAGTGCGCCTAGCTCTTATTTCGAATAGTCAGCCTGGTTCTAGATTGTGCCCGGTATAAAGCACTGATGCACAGCTTCTTGGCACCTTACCCAGATACTTTGCAGACCCCACGGTCAGATATAGCGGGAAATATTATAAATATTTCAGAAATGTCAAGTTCCGATGCCAGGGATTGAACCCACGACCTTTGGAGTGACTGTTCAGTGCGTTACCACTGAGCTAAATCCGCGTCTAGACCGCCATTAAGTTACGTTCGACTTACTAGATACATTTTGTTCAATTTAATACTTCGAATCGAGAAATTATAACATGCAGTGTAATATCGGTATGGATTTAATCTAGTAACTGGATAAAATATACTGTCGCTAAGTAAAATTATAAAGTTGTATAAAACGACTGAAATATACATTAACTAACTGTTTTATAAAATGCCACACATACATCTATGGCTGGGTTCTTGCACCAACTATAGTCTGGTGTAGTTAGCTTATCTGCTCACGTATTTTGTTCCAGTCGCCAAAACCCATATTTGTATTTAAGAAGTTGCAAGATGGCGCAAACTAAAATTAAAACAAACTAAAAAACGTTGGTTGTACTATAGTTAAACCACTGAAGGTTTTCGCAGTCACTACTTGAAATATGTTGTCCACGGTTAAAGCCAAACCTCAGCTTATGTTAGACTGTCTCAATCGAAATCAAAGAAATAACTAATTAGCAAAAATAAATACGAAATCACGAACAAACATAATCGGTTAATCAATTTGTCAAGCAATAATAGCAGGACGGTAGAGCCTTTGTTTTCGGTTTGAGGGTTTGGGAGTTTGTCTCTAGTAGCGCGGTGTCCTACTAAAGAATTCGCACCAGAAACAAAAGGGAATCTGGCTTCTCATTTGTGATTTCTTCATGACATCGTATATAATTAGGAATAGTGTGTTTAGATTGATAGGAATAAGTTGTATAATATAATTATTAACCAGTGCGTTTCAAATTGTCACGTTATAAATGCCCTCTGGCCTGCTGTATTATTCTGTCAACATGTTTCCCTCGTACTTTCTCCTAAATCGTTGCCATCATTCATTCCTACCAGTCGCACATTCACGGTGCAGGTTTGTCATATTTTGCTTATTTATTCTCTTTACAATGGGTGATTCTTTTGGACAGGGAATTATGTTATGTTTGAAGTACTTAAGTACATAACCATAAATTATTTCAAAACACGGGCCTATTACAGCATACATCACGCTCGGGTTGCTACTGCTTAGGAATCGTATCATATTTATTACAATATGAACCGTGAAGTGGACAACAGGGAAATCTATATCAAGACGTGAACACTATTTTGTTGATATGGCATATTTCCACAAGGCTGAATAAAGTGCTTGTCAACTTTATGATTTAATATATCCGTACTGATGTATCTAGAAACAAGGAATAAATCGAATATCAGATTTTAAAAAGAACGTATTCCGACATACGAAGTATATACAGTTGTTAACATAGCATAGATAAAAAACGTACTTCGTTAACATTACTGAGCAGAAATTCCATTGTCATTTTCTATTATAGTTCATGCATGTGCCTATTTAGTTACCAGAATAACCACTATTAATGCATTGAATGCAACTACAGTGACATGTCAGGTAAACTGAACATATTTTGAAAACACAACAGGATACTATTACCAGCTTATTTATAGCAAGGTTGTACAATACATTGACAGTCACTTTATATCCACGTACCCCACAACTTGGACATTGACATAAATGCTATTATGATTTCGAACATAAGGAAATAGTATACCCATGATTTCACATGTATAAGTACAAACCTGCATTGACATTAAAACAAACACAAATATACACATTACACTATAAATACAGCATGCCTTTATACGTATTATTATTTCCATTTCCTGTACCGTAGTATATGCGGGTCAACGACAAAAAAGAGTTATATCCAAATTACATTTTACTATAAATAGAGTTATTCGTACATCTATGAGAGTAATCTTAAAATTTATGTAGCATGGAATTTATCATGTCTGTTTTTGTTTTCGTACAGTAGGGAGAAGAGTGTAAACGTACATAATAGTCTGTATCTCTTCGTTTCAGACTTTTATACATATATTGAGATAGGTTTATAATAATATCTCGGTTCTCAGATGACATAAGTTCGACAAATTTGGGAATATTTGGTCGCTCCAGAAGTAGAGTTTGATGCGTTGGTTTCGTATTTCATAGCATAAACGGCATTCTAGTAAAACGTGAAACTCATCTTCTGATTTGTTACATAATTGGCATTTTCTTTCTGATCTAGGGGTTTTGAACGGTTTATACCATCGGCTTGTTTCTTTTTCTCAACGATGACTAGAAGTTATTAGTCTGCATAATGAAATATTAAATGTTCTGATATTAACAATATTTAAATATGGTTTGAAACCAAAATTCGCGACTAGTACATATTATGTCGCTGTACGAGGCTCTAAAATTGGCATCATACATGCATCCATTAATTAGGCATATTATCGCGGAAAAACTACAATGGATTCTTTATATGCTTTAAATACATTTAGTAAGAATGTTATTTTGTTGAAAGTTCCAAGGCGGATGATCAGTTCTCTGTCAGACAACTTTCACCAGATACAATAAAACAACATCAATCATGGAAACTTACGGACAGAGGCACACATTAATTCAAATTAAAATTTAAAATACCGTTGATTTGCGAAATAAAAATCGTCTGAAAAATATAATTCCCACAGAAATGTCTGTTATCAAGAGAAGATGAATATAAACTACGTTTAACGAGCTGAAAATCCCAGTGACGTTATAAGTACTCAATATTCAGAGTCGGAAATTGTAAATGAAACCAGAAAGATAAGAGGCACACCCAGTACATACTTTGTCTTGGTTCGATTTGGGAGAAGAGTGTAAACGTACATAATAGTCTGTATCTCTTCGTTTCAGACTTTTATACATATATTGAGATAGGTTTATAATAATATCTCGGTTCTCAGATGACATAAGTTCGACAAATTTGGGAATATTTGGTCGCTCCAGAAGTAGAGTTTGATGCGTTGGTTTCGTATTTCATAGTATAAACGGCATTCTAGTAAAACCTTAAAATCATCTTCTGATTTGTTACATAATTGGCATTTTCTTTCTGATCTTGGGGTTTTGAACGGTTTATACCATCGGCTTGTTTCTTTTTCTCAACGATGACTAGAAGTTATTAGTCTGCATAATGAAATATTAAATGTTCTGATATTAACAATATTTAAATATGGTTTGAAACCAAAATTCGCGACTAGTACATATTATGTCGCTGTACGAGGCTCTAAAATTGGCATCATACATGTATCCATCAATTAGGCATATCATCGCGGAAAAACTACAATGGATTCTTTATATGCTTTAAATACATTTAGTAAGTATGTTATTTTGTTGAAAGTTCCAAGGCGGAAGATCAGTTCTCTGTCAGACAACTTTCCCCAGATACAATAAAACAACATCAATCATGGAAACTTACGGACAGAGGCACACATTAATTCAAATTTAAAATGCCGTTGATTTGCGAAATAAAAATCGTCTGAAAAAGATAATTCCCACTGAAATGTCTGTTATCAAGAGAAGATGAATATAAACTACGTTTAACGAGCTGAAAATCCCAGTGACGTTATAAGTACTCAATATTCAGAGTCGGAAATTGTAAATGAAACCAGAAAGATAGGAGGCACACCCAGTACAGACTTTGTCTTGGTTCGATTCATGTGTTTCTTAAAGCGCAAACATATTCTGAAACGATCAATATCGATACTGCGACGCAGTACACAGTGGGCGAAAAATCAACGTCAGTGCAAAAACGGACATTCACCCCTGTTGTCTATTTCATGTTATTCTCCTTATGTGAAAATGGCAACATGTGTTTTTATTTTTGTTGTTCGTATTATTGCATTGTGGATATGACGTCATCAATCTAAATTGCGTAGTTTTGGTTACATGATCATTTTCTTTGAACTGTTGTAACGGATAAATTATGAACAATTATTATATGAAAGATAAGATACATGTTGGACTTTACCACTTAATACGCCCAGTAGTACAATACAGTAACATCGTATAGGGAATAGTTCCAGTAAATTGGTGTTTTCAAGGATATTTGAACATGACAGATTGTATGTTCAACCAAATATTTTTAGACTGTCCAAACAATGTTGATCTTGATTAATACTTGCAGGAGGATGAAGAATACAATCGAAGACAGTTTAAGAGGAAAACATTATTATTTATATTGATTCCATTCATTGTGATAGACATTTATGCAATCTTGTAGACACAATCAAATTATAGATTAAAATTGTAAAAATGAAACAAAACATAACACTTTTGTCACTTGTTTCGAAACTGTCTTTGTCATTTTGGGAAATAAAAGTCTAAGTAAATCGTATTAGTGCCTTTGTTCTACATTCCTACACGCTAATGTGTATCTGCATAGTGTCTCGGTAACACACGTTAGATATGCGAAACGTACTTACGAGGGGTGATCTAACTTCTAACTTTTTAAATATTGATTCTAGAACAATGCAATTACCAGACAATATAGATATATCAATGATCTAGCGTTTTAATTAATTAATTATATTGTGACGTCACAATGTTCTTAATGACGTCACTTATAGTGACCAAGTCGCAGCGCGCGCCGTCGAGCGTGACGGACAATAAATAATCACAGAGCAACGGCATTTCATTAAGATTAACGCCTAACTTGGAAAATCCTTGCGATAGCTCGAAGATGACTTGACCAACATGTATGGGGATTCTTTGCACTCCAAATCAGTGATCTACACATTATTTTGTTGTTTATGTGATTGTCTGGACTCTGTCAAACTGATTCCACAGTAAAATAAGAATAAACGGAAGATTTAAGACAGAGTTAGGGATACTCCTCCTTAATTTCTGAGAAATAAGAGGAATATTTCTGAACGGTATGTTCCTTGCAAACTCTACGACCAGTATAGATTACAAAGCAATAAGTCTTTCATTCTATTTGAAAGGGATTCTTTAGAAATTGCGCCCTAAACTTGTTAGTTCGTGATTCCTTCTTCATCGTTTTAAGTCCAGTGACGCAACGAGACAATTACTATTCCGCCTTATATTCAAGAGTTGGCTATTTATAACATATTTCTGTATTAAAAGTAAATAAATCGTATACAGTGGGTCGACTATGAATCCAGAAGGAGTTCGGTGCTGCTCAAACGGTGACGCTTGGAATGACGTCACGTGACGGCCTGCGTCAAGCACCCATTACATGAATAAAAACTTTGTTATAGGTACATTCGGTCGGAGATATCCTACACTGAATAATGCTAATTTGCTTTTGAGCCTTGCTGACAAAACAAAATTGCTAAATGAAAGGTCAACGAATATATTGATCACCCCTCGTAGTTCAAATATTTCGTATTTTGGAATGAAAGATAACACCTGTAAATGAATATAACTATACTATTAAATGACGTGTTTATTGAAAACTTACATTTTATCAAAAACATTAGATCTATTATATAATTATCATTTTTCTACAGCTATGAAAGTATAAATATATCATTTATTCTTTGACCATGCATATTCATTAATGATTAACAATATGCATTTCTTTCCTTTTCTCATGGGACCAATAATCAAGTAATACTTCAGTGAGGTCATCTGCATTATGTCTGTACTAGTAAGAAAGGGCAGCTAGACCAAGTGTAAAATATGTCTTTTCCGGACAATGGCATTGGTGACATGCGTAACATTAGTGTAAAAAGTGTGGACTTGTTTTAAGTAAGATCTTATATAGGAATGAATATTCGTTAAACGATAACACATTTGTTGCTAAACGAACTATTTGGTACAACGCAATTTTGAGAAAGTACTTTTAATTATAAGTTCGAACGTTCAAACGAGGCGTGCTTCATTACTTTAACACTTGTTTCGAGTGCACTGGCTGCATTAAATACATTAGCAGGACGATTGTTTACGACAATACAGGTGTCATTAGCTTTAAACAGTGCATGTAGTTTCCATCAATCATAACCAATGGGATTATTCAAGAGATTGATACGGAACGATACAACTGCATATTATCGCGTGGAATTTGTTTTGTGCAAGCATCTCTAAAAAGACAATAATATATCGGACAGGAAATATAACACTCGACAGAAACAGCTGAGCACAGAAACCAGTAATAACAGACACTCAGACCAAATACAAACTGCACACAATGCCCAACACAAAATCGAACGAGTAAATGAAAATAGGAAATAAAATTGTGGTGGTTCGGACACACCAATACAAGCGACCATTGCTAGACAGTCATAACGTACCCAAAATAAAATGACTAAACAACACAAAGGGACAACGGGTAACTTATACGCGTATATTACACAAGCAAGTAAAACTATTCATAAAACGACATTACGCCCAACAAGGGAACACATATACCGTTCATGCAATGGACATTTAACCAAACTACAATATGACAATGTACGCATCGAAATCCACATCGGTTGTATTGAAATTAGGCATGCACCTTACACGTACTACATTGCAGAATTTTCCAATTAATGAAGCAGCGGTTATTAGTCAGAATTACAAAATAGAGTGAAATAATGTGAATTGCCAACATTATCTTATCTCTTAATTTGCTTTTTGTTTCCATAGCAACCGCTCAGAAAATAAAAGTCGATTTACATCAGCAAGACGTTTATTTTGTTTAATGACTAGCAATACCGTTGTATGGTTTATTAAAAGATAGGAACACGTCTCAAAAGTCAAGAAAATCGCGACACAATGAACTCACTAAATCTAGGAAATAGAAGAACTTAATTAAATTGACTTCCATTACAACACATTTCAACATACAATTGAACGTCAGGTTTTCGCTTGTGATTTTCTTAATCGAGGCGATTTGTTAACAAAGTGGGCTCAGAACATAAGCATCTGGTCATAGGGGTTCCCCGCAGTGGAATTCATTAAAAGTGAACTCATTAAATCGCTCAATTGATTCCTCGCGTAATTAATCTCTATGTGTTCTATATTTTCTTGCTTTTTAACGTTCCATCAGCCTGATATTACGAAAGAATGCCATAATTTTGCCTATGTCCCTCGCGCCCCTATAGAGTGCTGGATTTTATTCATTCTGTTAACAGCGGTTAATTGTCTGTATTGTATGTTTGAAGCGTTTACAAAATCAAATTGTCTTTATTTTCGTCTTGTTCGGTCTTATAAAATAAATACAATATCCAACATCTGTGATAGACTGGAATGTTCCCTCTTACCGCCTACGTCGTAGACATCACTTATCGTGGTTGATCATTCTATTCAACAATTTTGTACCAATGTAACTCTGTTGTATTTTCGTTCCGTACTGTTTGCATTTATTCAGACATACATTACATTGATGTGACTATATTTTTTGTAAGTAATAATGACATAACGGAAATAGGAAACAACCGGTTATATAATAGACAAAAACTCATTTTATTCGCATTACTTAACAAACTTTGCATCGTCATCACATCTACATTTGCAAGCCAATGTATGTCTATGCATTACGTATCAAACAGTATCAATACAGTGAAAAAATGAGTGTATTAGTCTTTTCATACACAAAATGATACATAATCAACTCTAAGTCAGACAATTATTATCAAGATATTGACAGAATTTCTATGTTTTGCATTTTGACTAGTCTCCACGAGCACTGTCAAAATGAATCATTGTCATTAAAATACTATTATAATGCTTAATGAGGCTCTCAAATTGTTAACACATCCGTTAATGAGGCGAATTGATCAGGGAAAATCTACAATTGACTCATTATTAGCATAACACAAATGAAGTTAGTATGTTATTTATGTTTCAATGATGTATATCGGCTCGTTTTCACAAAAATACTATTACATCGGACAGATTAGGTAGCACTCCACTCAACCAGTCGAGCACAGAAAACATAAAAGCATACAAGGCATATGCCAAGCACACAACCGAACGAGACAATTATCGGCCCAAGTACTAGCTGAATGAACCAGTTTCAGCAACCAAAAAGCTGAATGACCTATAAAACATACAAGTCAAAATGCCCAGCACCCAACCAAACGAGAAAGTGTCTCAAGTTATTTTAGATGTCAGTATGGTTGTTTATGCGATATACAGGCAACTATACCAAAATTACGCGAATATTTGACAATTTTATTTTATTTTTGCAATACACCAAAATGTGAGGCAGTTAATTAGTGCGCTAATTTGGTAATGTGTATTCGCATGGATTGTATATATCTATTGCATCTGAATATATAATCTCTACATCACTTTATGTTGATTACGAGGAAATTCCTTTCAACCAAACCGTCATGTGAATGACAGCGACATTAATGGGTTACAGTATGACTGTGTAGGCATTTAGGTATAGGCGGATCTCCTGAAAGCTGTTCTGTTACACATTACAGGTGTCTTACGGGTACAGTCAATTACTTTATTATGTGTGTGAAACTTCATCGACTTGGGTAATTTGGGAGCATCTAGGTCCGTCTTTTATCATTTCCTGTAAATGTGATGTGGTATTTTTTGTTTGTATTGTACTTCGACTCCGTTTTTTCAGTTGACCTTAATTGATTGTGGTTTATTTACTGTGGACTCAATTCGTTGCCGTTCAGAATGCACATTCTTTGTTTGTGATCATTAGTCTAAATGCAATGTGTTCTATATATAGATAACTTTTGCTTTAACCACTCGTTGCCATGGAAATTTACAAAGAGACCAGACTATTTTATCACGACAGAAGGTAAACCTAATTGCATTTACTCGTAAGATATGCTGTGTGTCAAAGATTTTATGTACGTCTCATTTGATAATATGTCTTTTGATATCAGATAAGCTCAGCATTAATGTAAACTTCATAATTATAACAGGAATCTTGTAGATAAGCGATGTTGCTTGAGGAAAAAATGGTGTCATTGCTTACTGTCTTTGTATTGATTACAAGTTAGCAAGTCTACAATAATTATTCTAAAGTACATTATATGAAGGTGTATCTCATGTTTGGTTAAAGTCCCGCTGGTGGCTTTTCGTCGAATCTGAGAATTTGTCTAATCCCCCAATTATGACACTAGAGCCACCTGTCTGGGATCTACTATACGAGGGTAGTCCGCAAAAGACGCGAACATTGATCTTTACTGTTTTGTCGTCCATTGTATTTACAATATGCATAAATTGTCTTATCAAGAGACATGTTATCATATTGTAAATTGCACACGTAGATACAGAAATAACAAAGTATTGAACTTCTGCGGATTTGATTGTACATACAGTAGGCCCGAATGCCGGACCATCTGCGACGTCAACGACGTTGTTTCTTTTGTTTCAGCAACTTAGCTTTATTGACTGATGCGATTTCGGATAAAGTAGACGACGTTAACGACGTTGTTTCTTGTACAACAGCTTAGGTTTCTTGACAGGTGCGATTTCGGATAAATCTTTCTCGTAAATCAAACATGACAGTTTAAGTTTTAAAAGAAACTCGATACGTATATAAATTTTCCTGTAAGAAACAAGGGATGATCAGTATACAAGTATAACGAGAAAAAGTTTATAACTTTGCTATAACATGTTGTTTGCTAAAAATATTTGATGTGGTGGTTAATACCACAGGTAACTGTATCATTGATAAAGAGTAAAAAAATACTTTATAAAATTTATGCGGTCTGAAAAAGGTGCATTTGGTAAAGTGGTCATTTGGTATCAAAAACAAGAATTGACTTTCGATATCTTCATAAAGTAATAAATTCATAGACAACATTGTTAGAACTACCTCCATGCAAAATCCCATCGAAATTGATCAACTAGTTAAAAGGTTATACCATGAAATATATACCATGGCGTCTACTCAATCACTGAGGTGCATTCAATAGAAACGACAATGCTATTCTAAACGAGAAAAAAAGACAGTGAGTTTACGCCCTATGGGTTTATTTTCTTTTTCATGAACGGATTTTTAAAATGTTGATATCAAATTAAAGACGAAGCTCTCTAGTTTCTGATTATGTTTTTACATTTAAAATAACACTAGTATTAATGAAATGTTTATTAAAACCAAACTGCACCTCAGTGACTGTGTGGTCAATTTCCCGTGTTATAAACCTTTCTAAGATATCATACATTTTATAAAAAAATATTTTTGTTTACTCTTTATTAATGATACATTTACATGTGGTTAATTAATTGGAAGAAAACGTACGGAATAGTTTTCAAATATATCGCAAAATAAAATGCTAGTAACATTTCCCCCTTCCTATGAAACCGGAAGGCGAGGCAACGTCATTTCTGCACTTTTTTACGTAATTTAGAATTAAACTAAGATCAATTTGACAACAACATTATTTAGGCCCTACTGTATCAATTTCAAAAAACTTTTCAAATTATCCTGCTTCAATATGTATACGTCTTCGCCAATGCGACACCAAGTTGAAAAAAGCCTCACGATAGTCATCCTTAGAAATTTCGTTTATCGTTCAGAACAACCGACAGTTTCGTGCGTAGTTCTCACGTCGACGTCACGTTATGCCCACTTTGCGATAAATCACTAGCCTTTTTTCCTGTCCATTTTGAGTCATGTTATCATGTACAAATATCGATGTTTTTTACATGGCATGATCGCAAAACCGTGGTGAATATCGTTCAAAATTTCATTATTACTTGTTTTTTGTTTAAAACTAAATATTTTATTGATAATCTTTAGTCGTCCGTAATTTTTAGAACGATTACACGTGCGTGTCGTAACGAATGGCAACACAACCCGTCCCCGTGTATGACTTCACCATCAGTAGTACTCCGGTCATTCTATATATACAGTAAAATAGATTTAACCTCAAACAAATTGCAAAAGAATCAAATTTGTCTGTTTTGGCATCAGTAAAGATTGACAAATAACATATGAAAAGTCTAGAAAAATCTAGGGTGGGAAAATTGCCGAAAAATTAAAATATCTAAGGTCACTATTGTAAACACTAAAGCTGCTTTTATGACAGTGTTTATTTTTATTTCAATGTAACCTAAGTGCACATATCCATGAAGTACATAGTAAAATAATTGGAATATGAGCAATAATATAAACAGTTGAAAATAACGTGGCATAGATAACAAATAAAACTATTTTTGATTTAATATAGATACTTAAAAACCAGTACAAGCGGGTGGGGTAATGGAGTGTGACGATCTCAGAAACAAATTCCGGTGTAACCTCTAGATCAACAAGGTATACTGTCTACCGAAATGAGTTGTTATATGTGAAAGTTCTGACACTGCAAGCATAATTTCTGTATTGACAACCCGGCGTGTTCTATCTTGTGAAATTCAAGATGGCGTCCAAGATGGCCGTCTTTTTTAGCATAACCAGTTAAAATAAAAATAGACACATGAAAAAAGCTGGAATATATGACAAAATTCATTGAAAGTAATGTCCTTTAATGATGTATATGTATTAAAGAAGCCATAAACGTCTGTTAAAGAAATATTTTAGATACACTATTTATGTTGAAAGCAATGTCAAGGCTATTTGCAGGTAAAACATGTACAGAGGCAATTTCACCTTTCAAATCTCTTATGACTTTGATTATGATTTATAATGTTGATTAATACATATCTAGAATACACTTTTATTAATAAATGGTATAATATGTTAAATAAAAACATATTACTTTAATTGGAACACAGTGCATCCATACAGTCTGACATGTAATAAGTGGTTTTATTACCCACCCTCCAATTTCACACAATGAATCTAGTATTTGGGAAGTTTCACAAACTTACACCGCCGTGCATAATGTTTATTAAATCATAAAATTAATGTAAATTGGTACACATACAATTGTTTTCATTTTAGTGCTGGAAATCACTCCGAGAAACAAGATGGCGTTCAAGATGGACGTCATTGTATAGGAAGCGTCATTAATTTGACTAAATAGATGATACAGGTATATTACTCCCAACTTTGTATTCTAACTTTGTATCGGTTCTTGACAACCCGGTGTGTTCTATCAAATATTTCTGTGAATCACTGGTTGTAAATAGTATCTCGACTTCATTAACATTGGATACAGTGCGACTTGAAACTACTTTATATGTTGTATGAATCCGATATCAAATTAGCAATCAGGTCAAAACCATGACATTTATCATGTCCACCAATAGTGTTTAAGTGTGTGACTGTTGGGTGTTGTACGAATGAACTGACAGTAATTGTTGGTATACATGTTCCATGAGATAAAGCAACACATACATCACACATCTGTATTTCAGAGAGTATGTGACACCAAACAATTTAAAATAACTTAAACCACATATTTATATATATACAAATGCATCCGAAGGAATTTCGAGACAAAGGTTGATACAGTTGTACACCAAATCAAGCTGTAATGGTACACCGATTGTCCTATACAACATGTCTTTATCCGACATAAATCTCCTGTTTTTCAACACTACCGGATTCTGTGTATTGTCAAATTGACGAAAGCCATTATTATAAGTTTGTAATTATCTTTAGAACAATCAGTAACATTTTAGCATTTAAAATGCGTGTTTAGTATGTTGTCGAGTCGGCCAAGACTTATGGATGCTTTTCCAGATCAGAAGATCATGTTGGACTGGTAATAAATACCTTCCCTAGCAAGTGAATCACCAGTATACACGCAATCGCACATCTATCACGAACATCATCAGTGTTCTGTCCTTTCAAAATAGAATGTTGAAAGTCAAAGTGTATAGTCATACAAGTCCGGAAGTATGTTTTTGTCTGTAACTCAATAACTTCATACTTGGGTAAGTGTAGTCAACTGAGCAAGCCTGCAATTAATACCAGCAGACGAAAAAATTGTTCAGTACTGATATGTCACATTCCAAACAGGAAATCTGTATCAAGTCACATGAACAAGAACATTCATAAACTAGTTAGATTCCATATTTATTTTAAACAAAAGGTTTAAAGGTACTGCCTCACAGATTGGGCTAAAATTTTTGTAACTCGTGATTTTCCAACCTAACCAATTATTGATGTAATAGACAGCCACTGACGGTTACTTTATGAAATATTTTGTGCAAATAAGCAATTTTAACCACACTCGATATCGCCCACTGAGTATTTTGTCTTGAAAAAAAGCGCTAAGTTTCCTTCCAACATGCTTTGTGAATTATGTAATTCACATGTGATCGAACTGTAACATCAACAAACTAAAGTGTAAACATCAGTAAGGTATTTGGTTCGATTTACGATTAGTTTTCATCAAATGCGAACAAATTTCAGGCAATTTAAGTAAAAGTAGTGTTAAATCTATAAGGTATTAATACCCTATAGAATTTTTGATGAAAAAATACTAAATAACAAACAAAATCCCGAAGTTTCTCAAATTATTTTAGATGTCAGTGTGGTTGTTTATGGGATATACAGGCAACTTTACCAAAATAACGCGAATATTTGACAATTTTATTTTATTTTTGCAATACACCAATATGTGAGGCAGTCCCTTTAATATAAGGAGTGTTTTAATTCAAAAAGTCTTGACACACTTACACATTTCATTTAGTATAATTTCAAAAATAAATGCAAATATCGAAATGGAGATTGCGTTTGAATGTCAAATGATGTACGAACAACAATAGGATTTAAAGGTAGATATACGATACACCGGTTCATGTCCGAGATTGAACCAAAGTGTCAGGTCCAACCTTAGAGCTTGTCAGGAAATGGTATTATCTAATGCATATTATTTATTTATTTTTGCTTACCTTAATGTTCTTCTTTACATGTCTTGCACACTCTGTTAAATAAACGCTGGATGGTAACAATAGAACATATCGCACACCAATTACATGTACATGATTGGGTATGTGATCAGATCTATACGAAACCTGTACATGGTCGGTGGTCCATTTTTGCTCAGTTATGGACATTGATGTGTTTTTTGTTGCCTTTTAGGCCCAGTTTGCGAGATGTTAGATGTACTTTCCATGTTGACCAGAATTGGTTCAGGATTACAGAGCCCATTGTTACGCTTAATTATCGCCAGCATTATTATACTAGTATCATAAATGCAATGCTCAATACTAGATCGCCTGTGTTTATACTTGTCGGAATACTTGTTAACATCTAGGAGTTCAATGCCCCACCTTAGACCTGTGTTCAATGCTTGGTAGAATGTGTCCATAGTAGGTACAAGCTCGACATTAGATCTAAACTAAATGCTGATTGGAGAAGGTTCAGTAAGACATTCTTACCAGTGTATGTCCACAGTACAACACTCGACCTTAGATCTGCATTGAATGTTGCAGGAGTAGGTCCAGTTAGTAATAATATCAGTGCTAACTAGATTTTGTCCACAGTACAATGTTTGACATTAAACCTACAGTAAAAGGTTCAGTTAAATCCTTACAAGAGAATGTCAAGAGTGCAGGAACCGACCTTAGACCAAATTGGAATATTGAATTAGGTCCAGTTAGACTATACGTTCGATGCTTGCTTGAGTAGGTTCAAGTAGTAAGACCTAAATTAAATGCTTGCTGGGGTTTGTCAAGAGTACCGTACTCCTTATACATACCTTAAATGCTGGAATACAAATGTTGGGCCAGTTCAGACCTACGTTCAAGAATTGCTAAAACGGGTCCATTTAAACCATCGTTCAATGCTTGCTATAGTATGTCCACAGTGCAACGGTTTACCTAAGACCTGCGTTTAATGCTGGCTAGAGTTGGTCTACAGTGCAAGGCTAGATCTAAAGTCCAAAATGCGCTTCCGTATAGATTAATTTTTTGCATAATCTCAACATCAAAATAACGCCGATTTATTTTCTTAAACCATCGTAAAATATTTGACTTTTGTCTATAACAAGATTATTATGTTTAGCCTCCTCATTTTACCACCCGTTGCCTGATTTAGTTGCCGACGTTTTTCGCTCTCTTAATTAGCGCCGAGCTGTCTTTTTAGGTTAACCTGTCTTAATTTGTGGTTCAGTTCCCTTTAGAAATTTGTACAAGGTGTCGTCAAGAATCCTACTTACATCCCCTCGACAATTTGTATATTATACTTCTGTTTTCGATTGTTCGGGTGTCATTTAAACTTACAATCGAATTTATTTAAAATAAAGTTCCTTGATGAGAATTTAATTACGCATGAATTATGATCAATTTTGTACTGTTTAGTTTAATTTAGCACATGAAAAAATATAATAAAAGCGTCCCCATTAACGAAAATTCGCTTCTTTCTGGCATTCTGATGCCTCATTATGTTCGACATCATTAATGGTAAATTGTGTGTTTGATTAGAATAGAAAACACTTTTTTTTCTGAAAACCAGGAAATCAGATAGGAAAATATTGACGAATCATTTATTTTCGAGTGGGATAACTTTAATACTTTTGAAACCAATGCAAATCCCAATTGGTGGATTTGTAAATACATTGAATACACATACACTCATACGATTTAAAAACGTTCCACTTTTGACATATCAATTTCATTGTTGAAATTCATATTCTATGGTTATTTGACTTCTGATAAAGAAATTTTAGTCTGTGGGCATTGAGTTTTGCCAAGTTTATGTCGCTAACGAATTTGAAATAAATAGTGATATGATTAATTGGGAGGCCCATTTAGATGAAAATCGCAATTTGTAAACGGGAGAAAATCAGTCAAAATTGTAATAAAACGATTGATCTCATCCATGACAATGATTAAAGGAAAATGCAATAATTTTATTTTTTACTTATCAGTTGACACCCGGCATTCGTCTAACACTGTGTCCAGCCATGCGGAACCAATTCCAGTGATGCAGAAGGTTACGCGATGTCTCCTAGCTGGGGGTCATAACCTTGGGCTGTTCTGGCCGTGGTCGGTCTTCGAATGTGCCCTGATAATCATAGAAGTTCTGAGCACATAATTACCGTATAGTGGCAGCTGTACTGCCATTGCTACGGCCCTGTCGCTGATTTCAGCTAGTATTCAACCAAAAAGCATCCGAACAAATGTTTCCAGCTAACCGCAGCATGCCTAGTCCATTAGAAAATAGTGTTATTGTTGTTATTGCAGTGTGTAAACTTGCATGTACAATTTAAAGCGAATATCGATTCGTTAAGTTGATACGATTTAGCTGCACGTGCTAATCATGTTATTCCGATTTTAAATATTCCATTATCTGTGTTAATATTATAAACTGGACATACACTGTAAACTATACATTTCAGAAGAACTTAAATTCTGGCAAAACTCATTTATTTTTTTACTCGTGCATTTTTAAATCTGTTGAGTGTAGTAGAATCGAAATAACAAAGGTCCTGTTTTTTTTAAATGCCGAGCATAGCCTTTATTTGCCAGTCAGCTTTATGCTGAAATATGACAGGCATATATGTGTGCCCCGCCCGGATTTAAACCCGGATCGCCAGATTAGACGGCAAGCGCGCTAACCATTGAGCTACGGAGGCCACACATTTCTTGTTCTTGTGGTTGGTTAAACGTAGGTCATGTTCCTGGTCGAATCAAAGAACGAAATCAAAGGTTATTAAGCCCACGTAATGTTGAATTACATGAGTAATGTGCATGGTCATAGACAGTAGTGGAGTTTATATCTTGATTGAGCATCATGTTGACGTTCAAACACGAACATCAGTTCAGTACTTGCATCATAAACACCCACAAATATCCTGCAGGCGATGCTGCATTTCAAAAGAGAATGACATTAGTTAGTTGATTGGAAGCAGTGATAAAATAGGATTTTTTAAATTGTGATCAATTTTAATCAATGTTTTTAACATGGCCTTCTAGCACTATCTTGGTAATTACAAGGATTTTCATCTTAAGCTTAAAGGTGCTGCCTTGCAGATTTGGCTAAAGTTTGTGTATATCGTGATTTTCCAACCTAACCAAGTATTGATGTAATAGAAAGCCACTGACAGTTACTTTATGAAAGATTTGATGCAGATAAGCAATTTTAACCACTCTCAATATCGCCCACTGAGTATTTTTTTCTTGAAAACAAATCGCTAAGTTTCCTTCCAACATGCTTTGTGAATTATGAAATTCACACATGATTGAACTGTAGTATTAACAAACTACAGCGTAAACATCAGTGAGGTATTTGGTTCGTTTTTCGATTCGAACACATTTCAGGCAATTTAAGTAGTAGTAGTGTTAGTTCTAAATACCCTATAGATTTTTTATGTAAAAATACTAATAAACTAATAAATGCCGAAGTTTCTCACGTTATTTTAGATGTCATTGTGGTTGTTTATGGGATATACAGGCAACTATACCAAAATTACGCGAATATTTGACAATTTTATTCTATTTTTTCAATACACCAATATGTGAGGCAGTCCCTTTAATTCCCGGCAAGTCATTCGTCTACCTTCGTCTTCCTCAGGCAATAAATACGAACTTTTAAGTCTGCAAATGTATTTATATTTCGTAGACATAATTCGATTACAAATAGATAGCGCATAATTATTTAGTGAAATATAACTTTCAATAAAAGTTTTTCAATTAAGTTTTTCAGTAGTGTATTTTAACTAGTACATTTTAAATCCTCTAACTGCATTCGGCATTCTAACGGCATTACAAACATTACTTAAAACTGTAACATGCTCTATTTTAGACACATTTTCAATACACGCGACAAATCCCGAGCGAGCACAAAACAGTCCCATGCTTTTATGCATCGTAATGATTGTGAAGACATACGTTCCCCGCTTTCGTTCAAGACGTATTCAAAATGTACAACTTTGGTGAATTCGAAAAATCCTTCTAAACGGAATGTGTTTCGAATTTTATTTCATATTCCTGCGACTCAGTTGGGCCCATTCCAGCTGATTCGAAACTCGCTTGATAGGGGTATTACATTTATCATATTCTAGATGTTCATGTTTGTTTCCATTATTGTCTGTAAAAGCCATAAAACATGCTAGAACCACTACAAATTATATCAGTTCGCCCCCTTGGTGCACGAAGGTTGTATCTCAGTATATTCTATATTTGTATATAAACCCTTGTTGCGCCAAATGGACGGTTTATGACGTCATAAATTAGATTTAGATTAAACTGATGATATATACAATTATTTACAATACACTCTTATGAAGCAGATGCTTGTTGAACACAACTATATCTGGTATAAAAATGAAAACACGTTAATTACATAATTATGATAATAGTTGTTGATTCACCAGGTGGTTGCCTGACTGCTGTAACTCTAAGAATACAATTAACTATGTTGAATGCACAATGCGAGAACAATTTAATGCCCTTAAACATGACGTCATTTTATTACACATCACATGCGTAAGCGCGCTGAATCTCTCCGTGTATAAAATATCTACATTACACGTGGGTTGATTCTGTAAGCAAGCAGCAACTAGTCAAAATATGATACAGGTCCGTGTATCAAAATGTTTGTGAAATTAACGAAGTGAGTTACTGAAGTACAAATGGAGGTTATCAGTTTTATCGACATAAGATATTAAGTGTATTTCTCCGATAAGAGAAGCTGGTGCAATAATTTTGGCAGTTGTCGTTTTTTGTTATTTATTAACATGAATTTGAATATTGTTTGTTAATACATCTGTTACTATATATAGTCATTTTTACGTTGACAAAATCTGTATTATCGCCCCACCGGGGATATTGTTATCAAAATGTTGAAAACTGATAATATCCCCGGGGATCACGTGATCAATAATCGCCCTGTGATCGTGCGCACGCGCGACGTGACGTTTATCACGCGGAATTTACGTTAAATGTACGGCTCCTATTGTACATAGACGTCGAAAAGTACGCTTGCGCTAGCGCCCTCGAGCCATTATCGTCGTGCCGGGGATATCATCACACAATGCCACAGCGCGCCCAGTTATTAATCTCTAAATAATGTAATTTATTATATAGTATTCAAAACAGAGACTATGGTCTCTGTTCAAAACTAACAAAACAAATTATTGTGTTGTGTAGCCCGTATGACTGCAACAATTTCCGCAACATCGTTGTAATTGAATCTATTTATTTCTGAACGTATCTACTCTATTTTATTACGATTTAGTAAAAATATAATATCAAGTCAGACGGGGCAGTCGAGCACAGAAAACATAAAATAACATATTAGGCACAATGTCCAACACACAACCGGACGAGTAAATGATCCACCCAAGTCCCACAATACCATTCATTGATTTCAGACCCAATTACAAACAATCCGATATCATCCTATTGAGATGTCTTATGTGAAAATGACATTCCATAGAATGTATTCAAAGACGAAATCTTTTACAAGCTATCATTGAAGCATTAGATTGTTTTATTGTTGTATAACTATACATGTATTTCTCAATCTGTTTCATTTTGCGACCTTAGTCCAAATGAATATTCTGCTATTTAATCAAGGACACATCTAAACGGTTATAATTCTGGAAAATTGTCAAATTTTAGCAAACGGATAGTTTGCTGGCTTAGAATTAGAAGGTCGTAAATACAACATCAATATCTTAAGAAAACAAGAGTAAAACAGTCTTAAATCTACACTTTACTTACAGAAAAACACGCTCTTTAAACTTCAGTTTGGTCAATATGACCATTTCCGATTTTCACAAAAATGGCTCATAAGAAGCGCATTGAGATTCCGATTATAAATATACATGAGTCGTATAAGGTAATACGACCTTCTAATTCTAAGCCAGCGAGTTATCAATTGCACGATGTTTTATTTGAGATAATCTAATATTTGCAACTGGGAAAATAAAAAGGAAATGTCCGTGTTCAATAAAGTTTCACTAATGACAAGAAGTATGAAAACGTATAAGTTGAGCATATGTATATATGTACCTTATCCTAGTTTATAGATGCATGTCAAAAACTTAACAAATACATTCATGCTATTCCAAAGAATGGCAATAATACTAGGCACGGTGTATGATCAAACCTACATTGTTGGTACAAAAGTCGCGTTTTCAACTCACTTGTTCGTACAAGCACCTAACTTTTTCTATTGATCTTGGATAAATAGTATAAATGGACGGTGTAGTGAAGTTTTTTCATATCCACTTACTCATAGATTTGGCTTTAGTTCATAAATGGAATGGTTTTACGGAACCACTCGAAGATGTAAAAATGTAATCCGCTCAAAATTAAGTCGAAGTTTGTATCCGAAGTATGAAAATGAACGAATCTTCTGTTTCGTGTCACAGTAAAAAAAATTGACATGTGTATTGAAAAAGTATTTGAACAACGAATCCTATTATTTTTGGTATTGTTCTGATGTTCAATTTATACTACAATGATACTTTGATATTGGGATAATCATCAAAAGCGGAAATAACCTTCTAACATGAAAATATCTTGCAATAATTAACTTATGATAAGTCACCTATATTGTTTGTATAAGGGCACCTATATTATGTCAAACTTTGTCTCTCTGAATATAATTCGTCCAAATGGTCTAGATCTTTCATTTGTCAGAATCTGATATAAGTTAGGCCGGAACTGGGTTACGCCATGGTTTCGCACGTGCTTTAATGCTATGCACCTGTCAAACGAAACCCGAGGAGGAAGGATGGGAGAAATAGCGGGAAAATATAGCCGTGACTATACCTGTGCTTTTACCGAGTTTATTGCAGGCGTACAGACGGGCGATCTTCATAGTTTGACCAACAGTAATTCATCTGCGATGTTTGCATACATCCAAATATCAAGTAGAATTACACATACCTATATTTAATGTAGGATTTCACTGACTAAAATCAAGGGGAGTGACAATATGCGGTTGGTTGACCAACAGCATGGCCATGGGGCAGGAATTTTACCAGGAATTTGGAAAAAAACCACAGTAAAAATCCCCGTATTTTCCCGGGGTTGGGTTCCGTGGTTTCAATTGACTGTTGCATTACATTTCACGCATCGATTTTGTAGCTGTGTTTGAAGTTACAGCATCTACATGTACAATGTATGTTGACCTAGCATACAGCTCCCCTCCATTCAAAAACCGCTCCTTGTACGACTCCTTGCTACAGCGAGATGCATTTAAACAAAGCACGTGCTAATTCTTTTGCAAATGTCGGTCTGAATGATCGTTTTCTGTTGGAATTTAAGACACCGTCATCGTTTCAGACGTTTGGAGGATGCATTTAGCTTTTTTTCTTAAATAAATAAAAAATTCATTGACCCGTCACACCTGAGTCCGAAGTATGTACACGGCGTCCCTTACGCGACTTTGTGGTCTATACTGAAAAACACGACGTGGACATGTAACCAATGCATGTCATGCTTTGAATACAGCTCCCTTTCAACAGAGGAGTGCTTTAGCGTTTGGATCCAGCTACTTGAAAAGCAGTATAGTAAAATAGTCATACTCGATTAAACAGCACGGCTTCAGTACATTGGCTCTGAAAAACAAAATACATTAAGCAACTTTTCCAAATATCCACGATTGCAATTTCTGTACGATGTGGTATTGAACGAACAGCGTATTACCGATGATGGCGTAAAGTATTGATAACTACAACTACAGAACTGGATTTCATTGCTTGTAAGTATTGTAAATATCTTGACCCTGGACTCAAAAAGTCTTCTGCAGATAAAACTGTCAGACACTTTGTTGTCATTGACAAAATATACTGTCTAATGACTGCCCTTGGTATAACTGAGCACTTCTATTCGAGTGCGCTCTAAATTTCATTATCACTACCTAAGTCCTTTGGTTTCTCAGCCAAATGCCAAGTCCAGACCTTACATTTTCAATAGGGTTTAAGCCCCGAGACTAAAAACACCATGTCAAAGTTGGTTGGCCACAAATCTATTACAGAAAGCTCCAATTTGCATGACCAGACCTTACATTTTCAACAAGGATTAAGCCCCGATACTAAAAGCATCATTCCGATTGTTATCCGCAGATCTATTACGGACTGCTTCACTTCTCACTGAATGACAACGGGATTGATATCCTGACGATGATTATAAGCGCAATTCAAATGGTCAGATTTTCGCCGGGCTGTTGGAACCTGCTTAATGTCATCATCAAAGTGTCAGCTTTAAGTCAATTGATATCGTATTTTTGCATATGCATACCATCAACACTTCGGGACTGCTCGAAGATCTTCAGCTTCTAAATTATGCTTCGACAACGGAAACAACCGGAATGAAAATGGGACTTATGCATGTCATCTCAATGAATATTTTACATTATTAGAATCAAACAGTGTCAAATTTTAAAGTGATTACTGTTGATCTTCTAATCCCCGACCTTAAAAGCCAATTGTGACTATATGTGAGCTTATCCCCCCTCTGCCATCCGGTAAGAATACAACTAACCATCTTATACTGAAACAAATAGCTAGTGTATACTTAGAAAAAGCATGTACGAGTAGTTGCTGAATACATTGTAAATGACTAAGTGTTTCCGAAATAACGGAGGTGCCCTAGTTTAGTGCTGTTCCTAAAATATAGGTGCTTTATAGTTTGATAAAATCGTGTTTTTAGAGACGATATTGATTTTAAATGATGGTTTCTTTTCTTTTTTCAGTTCCATAAGATAAAAAACTGAATATATAGGCAAAAACTTTGCACAAAACATCACAAGTTATAAAAATAGTAGCAAAAAACGATTTCCATTTCCCGATTTGGTAAAGCAGTACTCAAACTGTAACCCTTATTTTTCGGAAACTGCTGAAGCTTTTCATTTTGTTTTCATTCAGATGGAAGCTGGAATGGTTCTAATGTTCCGTGGTAACATTAGTATATTCATCGTACGTCTCTGAATTAGAACTGTTTGAATTTTCCGTGACCTTCTCCGTGTTTTTTCGTTTTTTTGTACGTAAAAGTTCGTTGCTTATACCAAAAAGTGAAGGCAACGCCAGTTTTGTACCAACAATGTAGGTTTGATCATACAACATTCATTTTGTGAATAACGAGAACAGAGATGTCATAACATTGGCAATTTAAAATGGGAGCAGGTATTGTTGCACTATATTCGCACGTCCTAACGTAACTTTCCAAATACACTTTTACAACAGAACAGCTCTACGTTCAGGAAAAGCAACCTGCAAACATGTTAAAAATCCAGGGTTTTTCCCCATTTTTCTTCGTTGTACGCTTCGTTTGCGGCAAAGTATAAATCCCCGTTTTTCCGTTGTAAGTTCGAAATATGTACGGATGCACGGGTTTTACTATTCACGTTCTTTTGTTTGCCTCTGTCCGCCACTTTGTTTAATTACACCAATACACGCACACCACCTCCGGATATGGTTAGCCAAATATGGAGCACGTGACAATCATGTTTTTTAACATACCGTTCAACGAATAACGGGTACGTACCAGGTACAAAACGTTATTCACGTAATTCTTCGTTGAACACAGGGCTGAACAGGACAAAACACGACGTAAACGTACAACGGTCTTATCTTATTTCGCTCAAACTAAATATTCGTTCGTGCAATCACAATATTTCAATTTGAAACATGGGGAGGTATTTATACAAATTCATCACTTCTAAATATTCACTGACATTAACATTTTTGTAAATATTACATATTTTTCGTTACTTCAACAACAGAAACAATATAAAGTTTATTTAACGCATATTTTTTGAGAATGTCCAACGAGTACGCAGAATGCATACATACATTTTGATAACAATGATTGCTATTGGAAAGAAGACTAAGGCCCATATTCACATGTCGGTCCTCCACTCCAACTCGACTCACACTAACCTAAGGTAGCCTCAAGTGTAGCTGGAGTGACGGTCGAGTTAGTGAAGGTCGAGTGGAGATTTGGTATTCACATGGGTAACTCACCCTCGACTTTCCTGAGTGTGTGACCGTTATAATATACGTTAGGATATTACACTGTACAAACAATCTGTGCTTTATTATTGAATTGGTTGGTTGGGTTTCGATGCATTTTCGTAATGTATACTAACACAGTCAAATTATAATTTTGATGATTTTTTTTGCTACATTCTTTATTATTTCCTTGAGCTCGCTCAAATGAAACCTTCATTTGAATAATCACAAATAGAGAGTATGATTATTGTAATGATGATAGTGGATCAGTTAACATAAAACATAACATAACATAACATGTAATTAACGTTAAATGAACGTATATATTTACAAAACATTTATGCAAGACAATGCGTACGAGTTTTAAATGAATAAAGGGTGATCATATCGAAGAATACACCATACGAAATGCCGAATGTTTTCGGCATGGACTCAATATTAAATAGTATATCACGTCAATATTAATTCCACCGACCGTCAAGCAGATAATGGCATGTCAATAATTTAGAAGTCAGATGAGATGAACTTAGTTTACTTTTATAAGCAGCTTGTCAGATGATTTTGTAAACTTATTACTACACGTACATCGTTCAGACCGTTCCGGGGAAGGCCGACAACTAGAAAGCCATAATTCCTAGAATGTCATTTAATAAGCAACATGTATAAAATATAATTTACATATTATGGCTCTTGGTTTTAGGTTGATTATGAAACAAGTTTGTCCAACCTTGAACTAATATTAACCATCCTCGACACCGCATGTCCGAGTTTATCCATCGTCACAATGGAATCGATAAACATAAGAGAAGCCAGCTTTCGCTTATTATGCTAGACATCTTACAAGGGAAATACTAATACCATTTCGTTTTTAGCATGAAGTGACCCCGGATCGAACCCGGTGCTTCCCACATTCGAAGCGGACGCTCTAACAGTAGGCTATCGAGCCGTCTCTTGGACTCATGAATGGTTGCAAATAAGAAAAAATAATGCACATCATCGGTATGTGTTGCAAGTTAGCACGTTTTTTTCTTCATTTAAATAGTTCAGTTATCTTCATATCAACACTGGATGGAATTAAAAATAATGATATGGCAAGGAATAAAAACAATATAATTTCATTGTTATGCTCCATATATAAATAGCATGCATTGAATTGACATCGCGGTAAGATGACTAAATTTTAATTCCAGCTACTTTATACACTTATTACAGTAACTTTGTTTGTCCAAATAATATACTTTTAGATAACAAATTATAAATAAAATAGTTATGGTAATATATTTATCAAACCCTCACGATCGTAAGAATTTGTTGTCTAATTTAATTTGAAAATACAATAGTTTTATTACTTCAACATTCATGCGCTAAATCGGTATGCACGTAACCACATTTGAGTGTAGCTATGGAAGTTTTACAATAATTTCACATTATCCATGCTTTCTAAGGAATTGCTCATGATCTGGGACATTTCTAAGAGGTATAACCATCTCCTCAAATTCTTCTTCCTATAGTGGATTGTCTATTTTAGTTAGTGACTAACTTTGGTACTCACTTACATTCCATTGAGTGTGGTTGGAGTCGAGGTCAAGTCGACGTTTCGCTCCCTCGAAAATTCCTCACTCATTCGAGTCAACTCCAGCTACACTTACCGTTGTGAATACCAATTTCTAGTTAGGTCGAGTTCACACTCAAACGCACGGACGAAACGATAATTAAATTTGGATTAACTCAGTGAGTGAGAGTGGAGGAGAGGATGTGAATATGGCCCTAAGTCAAAGATAATTTGGTAAATGATTGGCTAGGCTAGGGAAATCTTAACATCATTATAAACGGAACTATACACACTTTTGGACAGATTACATACACTTTATATAGTATAATACAATATTAAGTTATATTGGCACACATCAATTGTTATGTGATTATTAAAATAAAACCATTTGCTTACCAAATTCTTCAAGGTTAACGTGTTTGTTTAGAATGAGTGTATGGCGTGCAGTAAAACGAGATAGTGCTTGTAATAGAATGATCTTGCAAAAGTGCTCAATACATTCGAGTTTTATTAAACAAGTTGACAAAATAACATGACACGTGTTTTATTAAATGGAATTTGTATGTAAAAAGTACGAATGTAAGATTCTGTTTTCACAAAACCTTAGAAAACCCACATCATCGGGCATATTGATGATGCATGCTGCATATGTTTCAACCAAAATTAAGCGGTTTAATGGGCGTGACGTTTTGAAGACGTTCAATATATGGATTGTCTAACGTCACATCAGGCTAGTTTGAATATTTATTTCACAGTCATCCCGGGAATATTAATGACACGGCCTTACGTCACTCCCAGGCCGCAGGTTTTTGAATTAAATAGTCTTCACAATGCAGTTTGATGGTTGTCCTTGCCACTTTTGACTTCCTTTGTGATGTTGTTCATTTAAGCAGGTATTTAGCTTTCTTCTATCCCTTTATATGAGTGCTTGGCGTCTTAATGCCCTGTTGTTTCTGTTGAATGTTGCTTTTCGTGGTCAATTCATTATTACCGTTAAGTTTTAATTGGGAGTGCGCGGATTATATTTTGTCGTTGTTAAACATTTGATATTTGTGTTTTATTTATGATGGTCCTTTTGTTTGTATTCCCAAGTTGTTAACATGAGTGTTCTTTGTGATTGGTACTGATGACAACATTACAGATGACAGCAATGTATTCTGTAGTATAGTGTACGAGTAATGTCGAAATGTACTACTTTAGGTTAAAATTAAAATGACTTACCTATTACGGGTTTTATTAAACAAGAGAACAAAATAATATGACACGAGCTTATGTGAATATCAAAGGCCTTTTATAGTAATAATACTAATGTCAAAATACTGAATGCGAGCAATATTTACCCTGTCAATGCCATAGGGGTCTGTATCGACTCACTGGTCTCTCAATCACTAGATATAGATTAACAGGGACGTAACTCGTATCAAAATTGCGACACCACCAACTTTACAAACAGTCTTGTAACTTTTCCAAAAAGGCAATTAATCACATAGAGTTTTCTCCAGTAGCAAGCTTATACATTTATCTTCGAGATACAACCAATCTTATGTCAAAATATATCGCACTCGAGCCGTTACAAATGCATACATGTTGAAAATATACTGAAAAATAAAAACAGGACAAAAATATGGACAGGCCCTTACCATACTATAGGGCTCTTCACACAGGAGTGTCGACAAAAACAATGCCATGGTTAGATGACCGTATAATAACTAAATCTATAACCAAAATATCACCTCTGAAAAGTAACACAAGCGCTAGTGCGGTCATTCTATCATATTGAAATCTAAAAATGTTCATCGGACTTCCATGTTTGTAAAGCCGAACACCCGATGATACAAGCTATTTTACTGGATGAACTTTCGAACAGGTGACCACTGCAAACAGATATACTAGTTCTCGATATTCTAGCGCAGGTAATACGTATTGGATGCACAACCGGGATCAAGTAGTTTGTAAATAAAAATACTACGTATCAGTCTACAAATTGTGCACGAAAAACTCGTGTTCTGATACAAGTGAGTAAGCAAGGAATGTAGAATGGTTGTAAATATTACTATATTCCACGGAAAAGTGTGCAGCAGTTAAAGGTTTTAAACTAATCAATGAGTCTATAGATAAACCACAATCGTTCGGGCGTAACTGTACTTTTAATAATGAAATAATCCAGGTAAAAGGGGTGTATTCAGAAAAGAAATATATTATTTGAAATTGTAGCTTACATCGTCCTCCATGGCGCAGTAGGTTAAGCTACTGCTTATGAAACTAAATATATTTTTTGTCTGGGTTCGAATCCCACCCATTTTGAATATTTTTTAAATTCTGCTAAATAAAACATTCGCGTGCATGTCTATTTTTATATATTTCTAAAATATATCTATTTCCTTTGTACATTTTTTCACTCCCACGTCAAGACTGTTGAACAGAGATATCGGTCAACGGTCACCCGAACTGTGCTCCCTGTATTACCTGAGTAAACGCTTATTAATGTTGAAGTTTCTAAAGAATATTTTTAGAGTGGTGATTCCAATCCTAATTCCAGCGAAACCAATGATGAAAATATTTTGTAATTCAACCCGATTGTCATCTGAGCAATAAATACAATATCCAGGCCAGGCTTAAATCGTAAAATAAACGAAACAAAGCAACTTTGTATTTAACGTTAAATATAATTTTAATATTCATTAAGTAATAAAATATATTATGAAAAAACACTCATGTATTATAATAATAAAATTATTGAAAAAGAGTTTAGCAGCGGACTCGAACCCACAGCCTATATAAAAAGAAATGTTCTGAGTACAGACTAGTTCAGAGTATAGATCATCTTAACCACTAGGCCACGCTGTCAACTTGAAAGATAACGTGAATTTATAAGATATATTCATAATAATATATTGGAAAAATAACGGTAAATATCGTTTCAACCTTAGCAAATGAACTCGCCCAAAGGTCATATTTCGAAGGTCGTTGTACATCTATACTCCCCATTTTAAGAAGCACACGTTAAATGTACATGAGGGATGATCAACACATAAAAAGGAAAATGCTCATAAATTCTTGTTAAGTGACCAATGTTGTTTAAACATATAATATATTGGCTAATTATAAATAATGAACTATAAAAAACGTTCATTTTAACACAAACAAACAAACAACTTAACGTTTATGTATTTGGATTATTTTATTTAAAAATTCACGTCATGTGTAATAAGGAGTACATCACTCAGAATTTGGTCTGCTCCTTACCTTTACTGTATAGTATTACTTGAATATATAACAAGTTATTGCGTTGAATTTATGAATTTCTGCGAACAAATTGTAAATACCCATACCAGTAACACGCACGTGCCTATGTTCTTCAGAGTTTTGAATCGGTACTAATCGTTTTAGAAAAAGGTATTTCCGGTTTAGAAAATTGCGGAGTCGAAAGAAGTGAATGGTTGAAAGTATTCAAATTACGAAACTTTTGAGTCCTAACATATTCTTTCATAACGTTAAGCCTGATTCAAATCATGAAAATTATTGAAAAAATACATATCTTATTTAATCCAACGTAAATAAAACAATATGGCGACGTCGGAAATGACGTCACATCATTTAATCGCACGTTAACGCGACGTTAACGCAACATGTGAATATGTTGAATTGAAATATAAATAGGGGATATTACATGAGTGTCTTTTCATATTGAATTTATTAAACGAGTTTAATAAAATAATAAAATGTGAGGCTCTGCTGAGCATTTTATCGATTTTATCAGGGAGTTAAGATATATTTATAGAACAGGTCCTGATTTTATTCAACGAGTTTAATAAATTCAATGAGAAAGTCACAAATGTAATGTTCTTTTTATCATATGTTAGCCATTTCAGGCCGAAACATAAAATAGCTACTTATTTTCACTATAATAAACGCGCAACTTTGACGACATCGCCTATACTTTGAGTGACGTCACGTCAAAACTTTATTACACTAGTGTATTATCAAAAATAAATAATGGCTTTATTACGCTGCCGCGACGACAAACATATGATAAATAGCAAAAAAAAGACGAGGGTAACACTATAATAACTATTTATAGGGAATATCTGTGCAACCCGTCTCTTAGATTGGAAAACACTCGTTTCGAAGTATTTGTTCGCCTGGTTTTCTATGTGGTGCTGTCTGGCAGCCAGAGGCTAGATCTATAGTCTCTGTTGTAGAGCAAAAAAATTCCAGTCATTTTTTTCTTCGATCAGATTATCAAAAATACCTGAGGGGAAATCCCCACTGGATGCAGTGCATTTGTTCATATTACATATAGACAATATATCATCTGTTAATTTATGCTAATAGGATGGGATCGAGTTAAATTCACTGTACTTTACTACATGCATTTTGATACCATATTTATATACAACTACAAAATTAATGTATATATCAATGCACGATCAAAACCAACCCGTTATCAAAACATGACGTTACAAACGGATAGATAGATAGTTTATTTTCCTCCAATACATGAAGAGTTAATGATATTTGTTGATCAACCCTCGATCGAATTTCAAAATGTCCCAAGGTATGGTTTGTGACGTCACATGTTCCACCAAAGCGTGTCCAATAAAATGGCTTGTATCATCGGGTATCTAACATTACGTCACGTGACTCAAAATAGAAGTCCGATGAACATTTTTAGATTTGAAAATGATAGAATGACCGCACTAGCGCTTGTGTTACTTTTCAGAGGTGATATTTTGGTTATAGTTTTAGTTATTATACGGTCATCCAACCATGGCATTGTTTTTGTCGACACTCCTGTGTGAAGCGCTCTATAGTATGGTAAGGGCCTGTCCACATTTTTGTCTTGTATTTATTTTTCAGTATATTTTCAACATGTATGCATTTGTAACGGCTCGAGTGCGATATATTTTGACATAAGATTGGTTGTATCTCGAAGATAAATGTATAAGCTTGCTACTGGAGAAAACAGTATGTGATTAATTGCCTTTTTGGAAAAGTTACAAGACTGTTTGTAAAGTTGGTGGTGTCGCAATTTTGATACGAGTTACGTCCCTGTTAATCTATATCTAGTGATTGTGAGACCAGTGAGTCGATACAGACCCCTATGGTCAATGCTATAGTCAACACATATGGGTAACTCTTAAAGCATGGTGATCAGATTCAGTATAATACTGCCATTAACAACAAAACGGTTATAATTCTTTCTCATGTCCGTAAGCCTCTTATTATTGCATGACTGATGTGACAAATGTGTCTAATGCCATCAGCTTCTAAGACAACAGTAACTTGATGAGTTATGTTTACGTTTACGTTTCAACCTTAGCAAATGAACTCGCCCAAAGGTCATATTTCGAAGGTCATGGTGATCAGATTCAGTATAATACTGCCATTAACAACAAAACGGTTATAATTCTTTCTCATGTCCGTAAGCCTCTTATTATTGCATGACTGATGTGACAAATGTGTCTAATGCCATCAGCTTCTAAGACAACAGTAACTTGATGAGTTATGTTTACGTTTACGTTTCAACCTTAGCAAATGAACTCGCCCAAAGGTCATATTTCGAAGGTCGTTGTACATCTATACTCCCCATTTTAAGAAGCACACGTTAAATGTACATGAGGGATGATCAACACATAAAAAGGAAAATGCTCATAAATTCTTGTTAAGTGACCAATGTTGTTTAAACATATAATATATTGGCTAATTATAAATAATGAACTATAAAAAACGTTCATTTTAACACAAACAAACAAACAACTTAACGTTTATGTATTTGGATTATTTTATTTAAAAATTCACGTCATGTGTAATAAGGAGTACATCACTCAGAATTTGGTCTGCTCCTTACCTTTACTGTATAGTATTACTTGAATATATAACAAGTTATTGCGTTGAATTTATGAATTTCTGCGAACAAATTGTAAATACCCATACCAGTAACACGCACGTGCCTATGTTCTTCAGAGTTTTGAATCGGTACTAATCGTTTTAGAAAAAGGTATTTCCGGTTTAGAAAATTGCGGAGTCGAAAGAAGTGAATGGTTGAAAGTATTCAAATTACGAAACTTTTGAGTCCTAACATATTCTTTCATAACGTTAAGCCTGATTCAAATCATGAAAATTATTGAAAAAATACATATCTTATTTAATCCAACGTAAATAAAACAATATGGCGACGTCGGAAATGACGTCACATCATTTAATCGCACGTTAACGCGACGTTAACGCAACATGTGAATATGTTGAATGTTGAATATGTTTGAATGTTTGTAAAGTTGGTGGTGTCGCAATTTTGATACGAGTTACGTCCCTGTTAATCTATATCTAGTGATTGTGAGACCAGTGAGTCGATACAGACCCCTATGGTCAATGCTATAGTCAACACATATGGGTAACTCTTAAAGCATGGTGATCAGATTCAGTATAATACTGCCATTAACAACAAAACGGTTATAATTCTTTCTCATGTCCGTAAGCCTCTTATTATTGCATGACTGATGTGACAAATGTGTCTAATGCCATCAGCTTCTAAAACAACAGTAACTTGATGAGTTATGTAAAATCCCCCCTTGGAAACAATAAAACTGCTTCTAATGCAATTGCCAAAGGACGTAGAATAGAGCGTAACGCAGTTTTGGAATTTGTGGTTAAACCCATTTTTGTTATTATTGGCAATATAATCAAATGTGTTAAACTAGGAAATTGAATCTGCCAGTGTTGGTGTTGGTGCTAGTAGTAATGTATTATACTTTTCGACAGCTTGGACTTGGGCGGTTCTGTGTTTGTTGAGTTGGGCATTGCGTCTTTATGTGTTTTATGTTTCCTGTGCTCGGTTGGTTCAGTTGGGTATTGTGCGTTGTGTGTTTTTAATGTTTTCTGTGCTCGGCTGGTTAAGTTGAGTGCTGCCTTCCCTGTCTGACTTAATATAATCTTTTTTAAAAATCCAATTAAAAACATATTGAACCATTAACTAAAGTCACTTTCAATATATCGCTGAACAACGTATCGAATGTGCTGTAAATTGTAAGTGGCATGTTCATAAATTACCTGAGTAGACGTTAGGCAGTCGTACTTGTAAATATATGTAATTTGTTAAGAGCACAACAGAGGACAATCATGATCATATTCATTAGACGATGAATTAAATCCGCTTGGTTGACCAGACGATAATTGAGGAAGTACGTTTTACGACAATACAGAGCCTCAAAAGAGACATACAGACACATTCAGTTTCGGACATATATTCAGTAGCATATTGCATTTTAACGGAGTAAAATCCAATTTCTATAGTTAAACGTTGTCTCTTATGGGCTTCTTACAGTCATAAATAAACAAAACAAAAACAACATTCAAGGTAAATAATAAAAAACACTTACTACAACTGCAGTAGTATTACTCCTTGCTGGTGATGGATGCCCTAGTTTCTGGCCGGAATGTTGATACGTTAGTGTGGGCGACACTGGTGCAATACCGGAAGTACCAGATGCCTGCGTGGATGACGATGCGTATGAGCCATATGTGAAAGAGTTTGAAGAGCTTGACCTACCCGGTGTCTCCGCTATTTCACTTCCTAACGAACACCTGTACGATGTTACGCTACTTGAAGATGGTTCAGCCGGTTGCATACGTCGTAAAGATGTACAACTTTCGTGCGAATTCTTTCTCGGTCTTCTTGTTGACCGACGGTTGGAGGCTCCACAGCGACTCTTCCGAACTGTTCCTTTGCGAACGAACATAATTCCAATTTGCACAAATGATACACAAAGAAGCACATAAAACACGAAAGCAATAAAATTATGCTTGGCTCAGAAATGGCAAAAATGTACTAAGTATATATGTTGCATCAAAAGATGAGGTTTTTTATATTGTTCGTGTCAGTCTGCACTGTCGCGTCAGTTTTGTAAAATGTAAAACTGAAATCCCACTATTTTATAGCTTAATAATAATTTTCTTGTCAGTCTGCACTGTGGCGTACGTTTTGTAAAATGTGCAACTGAAATCACACTATTATATAGCTTAATAATATTTTTCGTGTCAGTCTGCACTGTCGCGTCAGTTTTGTAAAATGTAAAACTAAAGTCCCACTATTATATAGCTTAATACAATGATTTGTATATCATCCAGCCAAGACTGTATACCGCTCGTTAATTACTAAATATTAGACGAACATATTGATATTGGCTGCTAGGTAAATTTTGTTATGCGGAATCACGTGTTTTGTCCAATTTTGTTGCATTAATTGTATAAATGCTGCACGCCATTGTCATCCAATTAGTGCTTATAATAAAGTCACTTTATATTATTAATCACGTGATATTCGAAGGAGCACGAACGGTACACGTTGTTAATTCCATTCATCTATATATTGCCTAGTCTGGCATTCTCTAATTCACGGAACATGTAGAATACGTAGGGCCAAATCGTCATGCGAATGATTTCAATGTATCTTGCTCATTCAAAGTATACCGTAGACCGATTTACACAAACGCCAATTATCACGATAGTCGTTTTCGCGAATTTACCAAACAATACCGATTTTTAAATGTAACCAGTGGTGTCAAAAGGTAAGTAAAGAACTCAAATCATTCGTGTCCTTTAAGTGAGATCTTAGTGATTCGTAAATTTCTATGCACTCGCGAAAAAATGCAACCGTACACAATTAACTTATCTCCAGTATATGAAACTTTTGCTTCTTTCCATGTTTTATTCCGGTGACAATGCGTAGGCACAGTTGTCTTTGGGCTTGCCTTTATCATGTAACTCTTGTGTGATTAGATTGCACCTAAATCAGCAAGTTATCAGGATACAAAAGCATTAACTGCTATATGTCTTTCATAAATCCAAATGACAACTTTATATGATTAGTCTACCGGAACTCATGAGGTTTCTATTTCCAAACTCCAAAACTATATCTATCATCCAAATCGTGTTCGTTATTTCGTTCTCGTAATTTTATGACGATGCCACCTGCATTGAAAATTAATATGTTACATTTTTCATAATTAAATTGACCAAGATTGATTCACGAGTCGTATTCCGATTAAATGAACATATTGAGTGACATTTACTATGCTCTGGTGCAGATGAAATTCCGATACAATATGACATCTTAAGACAGAGCTTAACAAAACTCCAACAAGAAACTATATTGACACTTCGACAACAGCTTTTTCTCATGCTTGCCATGGGGAGTACGAGATACGATTTTGACAAAAGTGTGTGTGAAATTATGAAAAAAGAGAAATCTTAAAATTTAATGTAATTAGTATGAATAGACAGCCATGGATGACATATTGTGTCGCGAGCCAGTATTTCAATCACGTAATTAGTAGTAATCATAACCTTACCATAGTCTTTATTTAGTATAACATACATAGTACATATTTAAAACCAATCACAAAACAAATACAACATCATGTAGGGCTTATTAAGGTAATAATCAAGGCAACATTATATAGGGAAATAGTACATTTAAACATGAACAATTCTTTGTATAGGTTAGAGTTTGTGAAACGATTTCTTCAGTGATTTTAACATATAGGAACGCAATGACTGTGGTTATAAGTCCTTGAAGAAAACATTTCACGGACTCTAACCGACTTTGTCCACCCACTATAGTTAAAACCTCAAGAAACACGTGGTTTATTTGCATCTGTTTTGTTCTGCACATTGACAATTAGTGCGAGCAAATTGTGTACAGGGTGTTTCATCATATATATATAGTTTATTTGAAAAATTAGGCATTTTTGCCCATCAGTTTACATGCATATAACATCAATATTATAATAGATTTTCCGTTACAGCAATGATATTAATAATATACATCTTCATCATGTTATATATACAATAATATTACACTCACTCATGTACACGCTCAATCTCACATTCTAACTCACTCACACAAATACATATAACATTCACACGCTTGCGTACACGCAGGTACACATGCAAGCACACCTACGCACACACACACGCTCGCACATACACACATACACGCATGCACACACATCAACAACGACACACGCACGCAGACACACACACATACACATAGCTATGTACATGTACAAATATTCACTGAAAATCTTCAGAGAATCAGGTATATAGTATTTGGTATATAAACACATTTCATAATTAACATTGAGTGTATATTTGAGTTGAATATTTTATATGATAATAACAAGTAAAGACTATGATTTGGAGAAGAATGGTAATTATTTATAAAGTTCTTCGACCCGTTTTTCTAAGGCTTTAAAAACAAAGGTAGATAACTTTCTTCCGACTGTGGGTTGTTCTGACGACATGAGACTGATGAATTTTGGAATATATGGGTGTGTCCAAAATTTCTTATTAATATATATTTTTCTTAGGTCATTGTATAAGGGGCATTCTAGCAAGAAATGAAATTCGTCTTCTAATGGTTGACATAGTTTGCATTTCTATTTCAAGTCTATGTGATGAAAGTCTTATTTTTGTTAACGAGTGTCTAAATTTCTTAACTGTTATAAAATCGAGATATTCTTTAAACCAAAACTTGAAAATTATTTTTAAAACTTGTTGCTTTTGAAATAGTGTTAATTTCTTCATACCAATTCTGTATAAAACAGTCATGTATTCTTTGTTTAAACAGAGATAAAAAAAATTTGGTATACTCCCGACGCCTTGCATAATCCATACTGCGTTAAATCCCAGTATTTGTAATATCTGACCCCATTATAACCGAATGCCATGAGAACATGCTTAATCTCATCTGGTATTCTTAAATACCAATGGAAAGCTAACATTTTGGAGTTTGATTCAATGTATGACATTACCACGTTACTATCGATGCAAGACAGGACTTTAGATTCTTGAGAAACCTCATGTTTTTTTTATAATTTATTATGTCAAATTGAGGTTCAAATTGAATTTCAATTATTAAGTATTGTACAATGCAACCGATTATTGTGTTATTAAACAAAATATTATAACAAATCAAAAGTTTCATATGTATACAACAATCGAACATATTTAAAATGTTACAGTTGCTTTGGTTACAAGTTGCTAAGTAACAAAATAACCTGGCGAAAAATTCCATTCTTGTTTATAGCCAAGTAAACAGGGGGATGGTGTTTGATTATTGTTCTTTCTACAACGTAAGTTATAAGTTATAGAATCGAAATTCCCCAGTTGCACCGATAGTAACATGGTTATGTTATATATTGAATAAAACTCCCAAATATTAGCTTTCCATTGGTATATTAAAACATCAGCTGATATCAATCATTTTATCATGGCAAAATGGACGATTACATTTTAAAGATGTCCTTTAATAAAGTGTGCGTTTAAGAATCATTGGTTTACTGATACCACTGGTAGACACCGTGCACCGGTTATAGCCCCCTACTTCGCACGAAAACGGAAGTAAAAGTGGAAGTCAATTTCGGACGATGACGAGCAGAGGAATGTTTATTTCAAAGCCCCAATGAGGTCATTTCCTCTAACCATTCCTTATTTCTTAACAAGCAGCGTAGAAAAGTATCGCTGTTGAAGGACAATTCAGAAAAACGTACATTTTTCTTTTATTACAGCTAAATTATGCGTTTCCCAGGACTCTGTTTAGATTTGAACTTTTACCTGTCATGTTCTTCACCTATATTTAAACTCGCATTAGTAAATACCAACTCTCAAGCATGAAATTAAAACACAGTACACCGTACACCCCACTAAAACCCGTACAGTGGCTATATGAAAAAAAACTAGATACCGTACAGTGAAAGGCTAGATCCCGTACACAAAACAATGTTTTTTTTTCAATTGCATGCATGCAAGTTTAATATGATTGTTTTAAACATGTTAACAGTGAATTAAATATATTGCTTTGTAACTTCAACCCCTCTGATCACCGATTTATCAGTGGCAGGACATCAGGGAACTTATTGTGATACTGCATACAATAATACCTGTACAAAGTACGAATATATGTTTAGGAATAATTCTGATCTGTGTTTATGTCATACTTAGACAGACGTAAATTATTCATGGTTTGATATTATCCAGACTGCATTATGGGTTTAAGCAGTGTCCACGCAACAGGCTTATTAATAGACATTTTCACCAGTAATACAAACGATATATCCTCCCTTCGGGAGACACAATAGAATTTGCTAAAACTTCCCATCTGCGAAATTAATATCAATGCACTTAAATCCCTGGACAAATATCCAATAGTCTTTCAAAAGTGTCCGAGTATCAATATGTTAGTAATTCGGAAGTAGAGAAATTGTCTAAGAATACAACACATAATTTAGAGATGCAATGTTATGTTTTTACCTCCGACTTCTAGTGAAGAGACTTTCGTTGCATGATCAGGGAATTTAAGAGTTCAATAACCTAGCTATTTTATCTTCTTAACAAGCGTTTAAAACATACTTTTGCAGACAATCACACACTTATGTATTGCGTACCATTTCATGCAAAATGCATTGCACTGAATAATTCTTTTTTTTCCCGACAACTTGAAATTAATTCAATGATTGGGGGGTGTACAAAAAGTTTGTGTGAAAGAAAAGTACTTTCAATTTCATCATAAACTTGCGTTTTGTACTTCCTAACGTCGAAGATGAAAATAGGATGGGTGAAACGGTGTGCCGTAGCTGTACTGCTTTCGAAACAGAAACACGTATATCCACCAGTTAATAAACTACAGAAGTCAATTCACGATGAAAACGTGTGACATATTATAAGACCTTAGACATAACGAGCGTTGTACTTTAACACATCTATTCCGTACTTAAGAAATCAAATGGTCACAACTAAAACTCCTTACCTTATATATAAAGCAATTGCGCAATTTAAATAAATGAGATCATTATTTAAAGGGACTGCCTCACATATTTGTGTATTGCAAAAATAAAATAAAATTGTCATATATTCGCGTAAATTTGGTATACATTTGTAGTTGCTTGTATGTCCCATAAACAACCACACTGACATCTAAAATAACTTGAGAAATTTGGCATTTTGTAGTTATTTAGTATTTTTACATAAAAAATTCTATAGGGTAATACCCTATAGAATCAACACTACTATTACTTAAATTGCCTGAAATTTGTCCGCATTTGATGAAAACGAATCGAAAAACGACCAAATACCTCAATGATGTTTACGTTGTAGTTTGTTGATGTTACAGTTCAATCATGTGTGAATTACATAATTCACAAAGCATGTCGGAAGGAAACTTAGCGATTTTTTTTCAAGAAAAATATACTCCGTGGACGATATCGAGAGTGGTTATAATTGCTTATTTGCACTAAATCTTTCATAAAGCAACCGTCAGGTGCTTTCTATTACAACAATACTTGGTTAGGTTAAAAAATCACGATATACAATCATTTTAGCCCAATCTGTGACGAAGCACCTTTAAATACTGCTTGTCAAACTTGCGAAATAACAGGTTATCTCAGCAAATTTATTTCAACATTTAAATTGCCTCAGCAATAAAAACCCATTAGGATGATGTTAGTTTTAATGCAGGAGCAACGATTTTAAATGCGCCCACTGCAGTGAACAATGTCAAGTCATTGAAAACGAATGCTTCCAAAAGAATCCGATGCATGTAATGACAGACAATACAAAATATCTAATGTTTATTATTTAAAGTAAGTTTATAAAAGTGTAAATGTGTTGTATGTACAGAGTCTGTAATTTCGGACCTATTTGTCTCGTGTGTCCAATATTTAAGCATCGGTTCATTCAACTTCAAAACTACTTACCAATCATTTGGTTCTCATTGCGCAGGCAATCAAATAAAATCCGGTTTTATTTGGGACATGTTTTAAAACATCGCAAACAGTAATTACTTGTTTCCAAAGAAGATCACGAATACAAGAACTTAACATCGTGTTCATACAGAATAATAAATTATGACATGAATTGTTACAGGCACTAATTTGTCCGTCATATTTCAGCAGAAAGCTGACTGGCAAACATAGACTATACTCGTGATGGAAACCAGACGAAATCAAAACCGTTCTCGTGCTTAAACCCCTTTCACAATTGTCGTAGGAATTTCTTCGTCGCACGACGCTTGCGAATCTACGTGGAAATAAACCGACTTGCGTCTGCAAAGGGTAATTTTGTGGAGCAGTCACAATTGTCGTACGACGGACGTGCGACGGCTCTACGATGCATACGGTGCGCACACCTCTTCTTACCGCTGAAACAAATTATTGTTTTCCTATTATCTTCTCTTTTCCCCTTCTCCATCTTTATCATAGAAGGTTGGGTAAGATGGTTCTGTAAGCATGACAACCAGATTGGACGGCCAGAATCACTGATATATTGTAACATATTACTTTTTCAACGGCCCTCTCCTACAGCCTCGTTTTGAGTAAAATATCTTTGTTTACCTCCGGTCACGAAATACGAAATATGCAATGTTTGACCATTTCTACGCTGTTTTCTTCGTTGTGAGTGTACTCATCGCCAAGAGACTGCAACCAGACAACAATGAAGAGGGTAAGGTAGGAATTATTGACGGGGCACCAGTTATAAGTCCCAGTAATATAAAATTATAGCCTTCGTTGCAGCTAGTACTGACACTACATACGTCAATGTCTAAGCAAAAAGGCCCGGTTTGTCGAGAGAGACTCGTTTTACTCTATCTCTGCATGCTTCTACTCCAAGAGTCCTATGCACCGGAACCAAATCCCGGTCCTAGACCACCCAAATTCCCCTGCGGAGTTTGTCAAAAGGCTGTGAAATGGACCACACCAGGAGTGCAGTGTGGCTCGTGCAAGCTATGGTACCACCAGGACTGCATGGCAATGAGCGACCAAGTCTACCTAGCTCTAAGAAACATATCATGGGTTTGTGTAAGTTGCGGACTTCCAAACTTCTCCTCGTGCCTATTCGACCTCACTTTCTATGAAACAACAAACACCTTTGACCCCCTTCAGCTTGATTCAACCACCCAGTCAACGGGGTGCGACATGAGCTTCAACCACCCATGTGCTACCTCATCTCCAAACAAAGATGCCAACCCAGTACGCTATCGTCTGCACAGTGACATGTCTATACCATGCACCACCATGAACAGCGACACCAACCTCACCCACTCAAGCCTATCTGCTAATACAAACAACCTCCAAAACATCCACTCTTGTAAACAGAAAAGGAAAGATGTTCCCCTGAAAGTCTTGAACATTAACTGCCAATCAGTTATTGGCAAGAAAGCCTCGTTGCAGGTCATCAGCGAAAACATTGGAGCAAACATCATAACCGGGACAGAATCTTGGCTCACAGCAAACCACCAGAGTAGTGAGTTCTTCCCTGCCAACTACAATGTCTTCAGAAGAGACAGACAGAAAGGGAGAGGAGGCGGTGTGTTTATACTCGTCGACAAGAGACTTGAGTGTATGATGCCAGAAGAAATCAACACAGACAGGGACTGCGAGATGCTGTGGGTACAGATCACTATCACCGGAGCAAGCAACCTCTATGTAGGTGCATTCTACCGTCCGCCAAACATGGACAAGCCAGAATATCTCGCCCACCTTGACACAAGCCTGTCCAAAATTCCTGATGGGGCCCACGTATGGTTGGGGGTGAGTTCAACCTTGGAGATATTGACTGGGAAAGTAATAGTGTAAATCCATCAGCTTCAAGGGGTCCACAGTGTCACCAATTACTTGACATTATGAATGATAAACACCTAGAACAACAAGTGTGTGATGCAACACGTACAACCGAACACTCTAGTAACATCCTGGACATTTTCTTCACTAACAACAGTTCGCTTATCAACTCGACAGAAGTAATCCCAGGAATCTCAGACCATGAAGCAGTTTATGTGGAGGCCAGCCTACATCCCCACAAGCCACCACCATTAAAACGGAAGGTGTTTACCTATGATAAGGCCAACTACGATGACCTCAACAATGGGCTACACAATCTCTACACAGAGATGACATCACTGCAAAACGCTTCGGTTGACACCCTTTGGACGCTTTTCAAAAACTCTCTTTTATCTCTGATGAACAAGCACATCCCAACAAAACTCATCAAAGAAGACCACAAGAAGAAACCATGGATAAACACCTGCTTGAAAAGGGCCATGAGAAGAAGATCGAAATTGTACACCAGAATGAAGAAAACTAAGAAAGAATCCGACATAAGAAAATATAAGAACTCGAAAGCACAATTCCAGAAACTTGAAAGAAATGCCTACCACTCATATATAAACAACATAATAGAACCTGAAGACACAGAACATAATAAACAGCCTAAACAGAAAAGATTTTGGAGCTTCATCAAATCACTACGGAAAGACAACTCAGGCATTTCACCTCTAAAAGACAAAGGGCGACTCTTCAACTCCGCTAGTGACAAGGCAAACATCTTAAACAAGCAGTATAAGTCAGTCTTCACTCAAGAAGCGGATGATGACATTCCCACAGCAGCAGGAACACCTTCCCCGGATATGGACTAAATTCATATTACCGAAGACGGAATTTTGAAGCTGCTACACAACATCAACCCAAAGAAGGCCACAGGTCCAGATTGCATACCAGCACGCATACTTAAAGACTGTGCAACAGCTCTGGCCCCAATCATCACCATGATTTTCCAGACTTCACTTGACGAAGGAAAAGTACCTGATGACTGGACACAGGCACATGTTACTGCCATCTACAAGAAAGGCTCAAGACAGGACCCCGCAAACTATCGGCCGGTCTCCCTCACTAGCATCTGCTGCAAGCTACTTGAGCATGTCATAGTTAGCCACACAATGAAACACCTGGACAAGCACAGCATACTTCATGACTGTCCACATGGATTCAGGGCGAAGAGAAGCTGCAAGACTCAGCTCCTAACATTACAGCATGAGCTTGCAGCGTCACTAGACAAGAGGACGCAGACAGACATGATAATACTGGATTTCAGTAAAGCCTTCGACCGAGTTCCTCACCAAAGACTCCTGAAGAAATGCCATCATTATGGTATCCGAGGCCAGACGCTCCAGTGGATTTCATCCTTCCTGCATGGTCGAACCCAGAGAGTTCTTGTTCAAGGCGAGTCATCTGAAGAAGCCCCGGTTGTGAGTGGTGTCCCTCAAGGCTCCTGAGTATTGGGACCACTCTTATTCCTGTTATTCATTAACGACCTTCCAGAGGGACTCCGCTCAAAGACACGCCTATTCGCAGATGACTGCATTCTCTACCGCCAGATAAAGACCGAACAAGACCAGCAGATACTTCAACAAGACCTAGTCTCTCTAGCCAAGTGGGAGAAACTGTGGGGGATGGACTTTCACCCTCAGAAATGTAGTGTCCTCCGAGTAACTCGATCCAAGACTCCTCTTCGCTCAAACTACATCCTGAAAGGTGTACCATTGGCGGATGAAAAATCATCAAAATACTTAGGAGTGGACCTGCAATCAGACCTTGGCTGGAAAACTCATATAGACAGAACAACAAAAAAGGCAAACAACATGCTAGGCTTCCTGAAACGCAACCTAAGAAATACAAGAAAAGAAACAAAAACCAACGCCTACACATCTCTTGTCCGCTCACATTTGGAATATTGCAGCACTATTTGGAACCCTCATCATAGAAACCTCATCAATAAAGTCGAAATGGTCCAGAGAAGAGCAGCACGATTCGCTACCAACAGGTACCAAATGGGAAACCCTTGAATCTCGCCGGAAAAAGATACAACTGACCATGCTCTACAAGATCATCCACAACCATGTCGAGATTGATCCAGGCCCCTATCTAACACCAATCAAAAGCAGAGCAAGATCATCTCATAACAGCAGATTCCTGCCCTATTCTACATCTTCTGACGTCTTCAAATTCAGCTTCTTTCCTCGTTGTATCCCCCTGTGGAACAACCTTCCAGCATCTATTGCTGAGGCTCATTCTTTGGCATCCTTCAAGAATGAGCTCTCCAACCTGACCTTCTAAAGGGGATCCTCATGCACAGTTACAAAGTACAGCCAAACGAAGGGCCGGAGCTATGTCAGCGGGGTCTAGCACCCTGGCACCGCCACGGAAGCTGGATTGGTCTTGCCCTGATGGCCGAAAGTAACTGTGCAACACTTTCTATTACTTCATATCTTTTAAACTTTACCTGCAATCATATTTGCCCGTGTCTATCCTTCTGTCTTTCCTATCTTTACTTCCCTTTTTCTTTTTCTTTGCGCACCGTTATAGAATTGTCAAATTTATGACAGCATAACGTATTGATGTAGATGTAGATGTAGATAGATATAAGGGAACAATCGCGCGATGGTCGCGCGACATAACAATTGGCAAACGACATCCTTACGATGAACAGTTGTCACACGTCCGTCGTACGATCGACGTACGTCCGTCGTACGATCGATGTACGTCCTTCGTACGATAATAGCATTGTCGAACTATTAGCTGGTTTAATAAGTTTCAGCAGCTGGATATAATTAATCAACACGTATTACCAAACTCTTAATTTTCGAATAACAATAAATATTTGCAAATAGGAACTTGCTAAATACTAGTATCAAACTTAACTACATGTATGCATAATCAATATAATAATAAGAATGCATTTTGTGGTCAGCTGGTGGCAAACGCGGCATATTTTAGGCTTTGTTTGTTTCGAGATATTTTGGATGTCTACATGTTATAAAAGTTGATTCCTAATTCACAAAATGTTGAAAATATTTATGAATTAATAATACGTGTTTAGAGTCTTTAGATATACTGGTATATTGTTACTAAGTATTCATTTAATATTACTAATTATGGAATAAAAACATACGTGATAGTTTATATTGTTATTACCTGCTTTAAGTGATTTTAGTATGTTGTTGATATGTATGTATGAGAACATTCAGGCCACTTCGAGATTTTAGTTTGTTGCTGAATGCATTTGTCATATGTACAATGCAACCTCTCCAGAGCAGCTCTCCACTGAGCAGCAACCTCTCTTAAGCAACATAAACATGTTGTTCGAGAGGAAACAATGTTGACACATTTACCTCACCAGAACAACAACCTCTGTAATATTATGTTTTCAAATATGTGTCGCTATAGAGGGGTGAGTGTTTTCAAAGTACACATTCTTCTCTAAGAATATTATTTTATCTTAGAATTGCACTGTAGGGTATGAGTTTTGAAAAACGTATATCTTTACGAGCGTCGTACGACGGGCGTGCGATTGTCAGACCAGCGCACGGCCATCGCACGTCCATCGTACGTCCATCGCACGATAGTGGTGTGATTCTAAGTGCCTAGTTGGACCTTATAATCATAAACAAATCCTGCGTCCATCATGCGTCCATCGCACGTCCATCGCACGTCCGTCGTGCGACGACGTAGGGCATCGCACGACGGACCAACGACAGTCACCCGCAGTAGAAAACCCTACGACTAGGGTCCATGATTTTGTTTTCCGTCGCTCGATGCAGACATTTCTTAAGTCCGTCCTGCGACGGACGCACGATAGTCCTCAAAATCACATCGTAGACCCGTCGCACATCCGTCGCACGACAAATGTGAGCGGGGTTTTACAGCTGCACAAGATAATTGTAATTCTACCCTGCTGTCGTTGTTGGTCACCGAACTTTGAAAAACACGAACATCGCTGTACACCGTTTACGAGTTTCTAGACAGATCGTTCAACATGACATTGAGTTGCTCCGTGACAATCTAGAGCTTTAACAAATATACCAGCTAGATGAACGCGTTAAGGAAAATAAAAAGTTTTGTTATATAAAGTACCTATCGGCAATTGTACACTCATAATATATGTACAATACGAGGGTCATCCGTAAAGTTCTAGGACAGCTTCTTAAAACTTAGTTAAAGAGATGGACTACAATTTTAAAATTCATACCATAGGTAGAATGGCATGTTATGAACTTGAATATGGCAAATAAGTATTGCGAGGTGAACACAAGCGTAAGTTATCGTTGCTAAGGCTACGCCTGAAGCGAGCTACGGAGCAGTCCAAATTTTAAACTTAATGATATTACGTTCGTCATTATTACGTCACCATATCTTTTTTTGTAAATTGCACCATTCACCTAAGATTTCTCATTACTTTACATACATTATTCGTGATGTTTGTTCCCAAATTGCAAAGCAATATCTTGTAACATGACATAATTATTCAAGAGAACACGGCGCACCAGTGTTTCGACGCTCAACGTCAGAGACGTCAACGTCAAACCGTACAGAGCACTTCACACCAAGCCATTATATGGATCTACAAATGCATTTGAATTAATTTCAAATACTCAGTTGTTCTGAGAAGTATCAATAACACTTCCGGTTGAAGACATGGGCAGTCATTGTGTTTTGTTGTTTGGAATGGATCGATTACATTCCATATATAGTCCAAACTTGGCTAAAAAGGAAATCGCTGTCTTTCACCTTTTGGATAGGGATATATGTGGTAAACAATACGGGGATTCTAATAAACTCAGAGAGAGGTACAAAACTATTTTGAACAGATATGCATGTTTGTGATTGTAATAGATTTGTGAAAATAAAAAATAGCGACATCGTAAATGCGTTGCATGTGATGGAGAGGGTTTAGAAAATAATGATAAGCTTCTTTAACTTTGACGCCATGACGTTATAATAGTATTTGGAGTTTTCCGTAACAGTGATTATGTATAATTGCAAAGTTATGTAGAATCGTTTATTGTTAATATTTTGCACAATCTTTCTTTTGTAAATCACGAATAGATATAAGTTTTAGAAAATGTTATATTTTGATTATGATTTGACGGATATTTTTAAAATCATGATAGTTGTCCTTGAACTCGTAAAAATGTCTGGGAACATTTCCGAGATGTAAATCAATAATGTCTGCCAACAGACATACGGAGACAGATATGTCTAATAATTAAGCTTTAACACTGTGCAGACTACTTCATGAGTTTATGCAGTGTCCACGGAACAGACTTATTAAATGTCAGTAATGAAAATGATATATCCGTCCTTCGGGAGTTACAACATTATTTACTATATATATATCTTCGTTTTGATAAAATTTATATTACTATACTTGAACTGCTGTGAAAATCTTAAAATATTCTTTCTTACTATCTGGGTTGCAGTATTTTAGCATGACGACTGGGTCACTGTTAAATACCCGGTCACAGTAACACAAGTGACACAATGAGCTGGAATGTCGTCAAGTCAAATCCTCTGCATATTCCTAGATATTTGAAATGCATTATTAACCTTGGGCCTGCATTCCGAAGTGTGGTTCTTTCTTGTCGCAAGACGGAATTCTGTTCTCTTGCTAGAGACTTTCGAATGAATCAACATATGAAATGCATTCAGAAATAACCATACCCGGAATGTGAAATAAATTGTATGAAAAGAGATTATCAAAGGCAAACTATTGAAATCCGTAATTTTAGACTAGGGTTTGTTTATATAGTCAAATATCCTGTTGCGGATTAGTCTGCTATTGTAGAAGTCATTGTTATGTCTAAGAAATACCAACACCCGTTGGTTCAAAATCTAAACAGAATTGGCGAATGTCTTGTTCTATTGCTATTGAAAACAACATAATTCAAAAAACCGATACTTCTTTAAATGCTAACAAAATATGTAATATTGGAGGTTTAAAACAATGGTAGGTAAAGTTAATAGAGAAGAGGGTAAGGTATGGTGAGTCGCTATCATGTATAATTAAATACTGTGGTACATGGTTAGCTCTAACATGAACTTATGTCTGACAAAGACCGTTGTCTTCTGTTGCTAACAATGAAACGTTAAATCTTGGCATACATACATTGTACAGAATCTCTGGAAAATAAATTGGGTATTAAATATACGATTTCAGACTTAATCCCGAGACCAGATCTCATTAACTATGTCTTTATAAAGAAACAACAACACTGCTCTGATATATACTTACAATCACAGTTCCATCTGTGGTAAGGGATAATGTGTGACCTTTTGGTTGGTTAAAAACGGAAAGTCTATGTGTTCTTAGCTTATCTGTAATTGAGCGCCGCTAGTTATATATGTGGTCTTATTATATTGGATGCATTTCTTCTGGAAATAAAATGTTTCACAATTTATGAACTGGTGTTCATCTACAGAAACTGTGGAATCTTGTTACACCACCAGTGCCCGGAATTAAAAAGAATACTTACACACAACACTCATCACTTAAATATTGAAGTTCATTCTTTTGAGATTCATAGTGACAACTTTTAGAGCAAGAAGGTCGAATATTGTTTAAATTTAATACATATTATTTATGGCTTTTCTACTTGTGTAATTGAGTGTATTTATAGGTCATAATTATCAGCCTTGAGTATAGAGTTTGGCTCTCAGGTTCTATAAATTAATACCGTTATGTTTCTGATAGATTATGGATGTACATTAATAGAATATAATGACCAGATGTTATGTTTCAACAGTCGTAAATATTTTATACATTTTCCTCTTCTCGTTCTTCAATCTAAGAGAACTAGTAGTTACCTATTATTTCCTTTTTTCAATATTTGAGTGCTGAATGTAAGTATTCTTTGTAATTCCGGGCACTGAATTATGACTTTGCACGAAGTATGAATGTATTAGAATCAACAGATTTTTAATATATGTGTTGATTTTTTTTATCAAAAGTTCTTCGTCACGCCAGGCGAACAATACCGTGTGTAGTTATTCAAAAGTGGTGCTTTCACTTGGCATTTGTGGTCTTAGTAAAGCAATCCTTTAACCAACCATGCGTTCGAAGAGCAACTGTTGTATTGTTTCACACACAAAGTCAAAGAAGAAGCTTTGTTTATTCATATGCAGTAAGTCAATATATGCGTCTTTCTTTTCCAATGTTCTTCTCCTTGCTTTTAGTTTATGCTGGCTGATTCTGTTGAGTGTTGTCTTTCCTGTCCAATCTATTATAACCCTTAAGTGTTATCTTTAAAACACACTTGGTAACCAGTGACACGGCTTGAATCAGCTGTAGACGTTATTACGTGAAATGCATTTATGATTATACTAATAACCCGATACAATAAAATTGAATTCACTTATTTTCGCATTGCCTTGGAATGATAATATAGTTTTAGTGAGCGTTTCATCCTGAAATAGCGTAATCAAATAATTGAGATCGCTAAGGCATAACACCAACATCATTTTGAACTAGTTTGAACTCAAAAACAATGTTTGCTGATGCGGGGTTATACCATTTACTTTTCAACACCCGACTGAGAGCTTGTAGGGTTTAGTTTTATGTTCTGGGCATTGTGATCTGCGCTTGTGACATGTGTTTTTTCTTGTGTATGTGTTCCAGTTGTTGCCTAACGTGCTCGGCTCTTTCTGTCGAGTGCTGCTTTCCATGTCCGATTTTTCATTACTTTATCGCAGGTGTTTGGTTAAGGTGAATGTATGTCTCAGATTGTGGCGAACTGACAATAACCTTCCTAAATCATAATGCCTTGTGATTACGCTGTTTATTCCAACTGTTTTTTATTCAATTCAAAAATGCAATTTGCCTAAATACTTTTTGATTGAAAAATTCAATTATACTGGTGCCTAACATATTACGTCACTGAGAACAATCAAATCAACAAGTCTCAAAGGTACGTCGCTTCAGTACAACAATGACTAAGGACAGTGTCATTTAATGCCTTAATTTGACACCGCGTTTCGTCAAAAAATAAAAATGCATGTTCCTAAAACTCTGCACTATATTTCTAATAACCAATTAAGCAGAACTGTCTTAATTGTTGTCGTAGAATGTCGACAAATCTACAGAAATTACGTCATGTTTGGCACATAATGTCCTTTTGAGCCATTTTCATGTCTTTTTATGACGAAAAATCTTCTAAAAAAACAAGATGACTTTTTTCATATTTTGTACATATATACAATTATGCAGAATACCGGTTATGTAAAATTACTTAAGTGTAGAATGAATGTCATCGTTCTTTTTAGGGAAGGTTTTACGTCATTGATTAAGTTTTGAATATGGCAAAACCATACATCATGATGGCAAAAAACACATGTTTGGTTAAATATGACATGTTTTCCGCAGTTTTGTCAGAAGCTTACACGGGAAATTGGGATTAGTATGCTAATGTTGTACACAAGAAGAGTTAAGTTATTGGCATTATAGGACAGCTTGATAGGAACATGCATTGGTAACTTTTGGAAAAATCACAAGCAATTTGTGAACATATACATTTAAGAAAAAAGGCAATCCACGGAAAATACATTCCTACGAAATACGAAAAAACCCATACCGTACACGAGCACCTTGTGCATAAAAGCCATTTCGCACCAACCATTCCGCATGAATGATGTTGTACCTAAACTCGTGTTTATTTCTGTAAATGGATAGATAATTGCGTGGAATGAAAACACAACACAACTTTATATGTATTCATTGAATATATCAAATTCTATACAGTGGCCAATCAGAAATTCGGCGTTTAAAATTATTTTTTCTACTTGTGTGGAAATATCCGAAATTTTCCCAAAACCAACCACAGTGACTGTCAACGCAATATGAATGTCACCGTCGTTGAGAAGAGTTTTATGTGATTTGCATAGTATTGTGTTTTGAAATACGGCAATAGCATACAATAATGGCGTGCCAGATATAACCGTATCATCTAGAGTACTATTCACATACCTATATTATTATTCTTTTTAGACCGACTGAAAAACAATTTGCATGATTGTATAAATATATAAATTCTAGTTTGATTTGTGTTTCAACGATATGAAATAACGTCCGCATCTTCATTGAAAACGAAACTTACCTACTGTCTTAGGTTGTTTACCTTTTTAAAGATATTTCTTGTTTATGTTGAGCATGGTATGCGCCTTTTCGAGTTACGTTGTAAAAATGTGTGCACGCCATTTTGTTCTCGTTTACTGCCAGTAAAATTCGTATTCTCTTTAATTATAAAATATGGGCTTATATCTATTCCCTCCAGTTCCGTTTACAGTGGAGTTTTTCAATCTTAAATAATCAACAATATGTCCTAATTTCTCAGTATTCACTTTTTTTACCGAGGCCAAACGTTCTGTGGAGCTAGGAGTTATTTCATTAGAATTTGCTGGTTTGTCCCATCACTTTTTCGTTCGCGCGATTCGTATCCTACCCGGTTCATTCATGAGACTCAGTGTAGTGCGGCTGTGGAGTTATGGATGTAGTTTTATTTTGCTGGTTTTTAAGTTTCTTGTGCCTTATCGTCCACTGTGGTCATGTAGCTTGATTGTTCACTTATGCATATCTACCTATTTTACCTATTTAAACTTGGTTATCCGGCTGGGGGCTTTCAGCTTTTTGCTATTGCTGAAACTAGGTCATTAAGTTGAAACCATACCATTCAGCGTTTTAATACTGTTATTTAACTTTTAAGGGCTTAAGACAGCTAAGACTATGTATTTCAACAGTTTTACTGTTGTAACTAGGTTCAGCTTTTTAACAGCTGGGGCTAGGGCGGATTAATTTTTCGTTCGGCAGTGTGTAGTACACTTCTTGTTTTAAGGATTTCTGACCGCTAAAACTAGGCATTATAGTCGTTTTACTGTGGAAACTGGGTCGTTTAGCTAAGGCATTCAGCTTTTTAATTGCTGAAACTAATTCATTCTGCATTTCGGCAGCTTGGACTTGGGTGGATATTTACTTGTTTAGTTAGGCATTGTGCCTTGCATGTGTTTTATGTTGTCTTTGCTCGGTTGGTTCAGTTAGGTGTTGTGCCTCGTGCGTTTTAAAGCTTTCTGTGCTCGGCTGGTTAAGTTGAGTGCTGCCTTCCCTGTCTGACTTAATATTATCTCTTTTTGCGGTCATTGGAAATAACGACAGTTTATTGGATTAGTACAATTCAGTTCATTTTTCCGATTTATATATAATTATGATATTTGGTGTGCTTCGATGCATTCGTACACAGCTTGTAGAACGAATTATTACATGACATAAAGCACCAAGAATCATTACATAGACTCGTTAGAAATGCAGAAATGCATGGACAAAAAATACAATACGCCATCGTAAACTAATGACAAACTCATTATAAAACCATCCGGGTAATTAGCATAATCACATTGATTGGTTAATAAATTTTACGTATCGGAGTAATATATTATAGGATCACAATATACGGTTTTGTCGAGATTGAAACGCCTGGGTACAGTATATAATATAATGAGCATAGTTGTTTGTTCGATTTCTTATACATACCCAACTGCATTTAAAAAGCATCATAGATATCTCATTTGAACCATTAATTTGTATGAATGAGCAATTTATGGTGGCCATCTACCTTGAACGCTATCTTCGATTTCTGGGTCAACACCATGCGTTGACAATTTATTCCGGAATTTTCTAAATGCTACGCAGACATATATTAATATTGCGGTCTTTTATTTGTGCACAAGCTAACCAAAACACTAGATGTATTCCATATTGTTTCATACTACATTGTATGGCTTCTATATTGTTTCCTACTACGCTGTATGTCTTCCGTATTGTTTCCTACTACACTGTATGGCTTCCATATTGTTTCCTTCTACACTGTACCGGTATGTCCTCATATTGTTTCCTACTACATTGTACCGGTATGTCCTCATATTGTTTCTAACTACACTGTATGTCTTCCGTATTGTTTCTTTCTACATTGTATGTCTTCCGTATTGTTTTTTACTACACTGTACCGGTATGTCTTCCATATTGTTTCCTACTACATTGTTTGGCTTCTATATTGTCATATACTACACTGTATGTCTTACATATTGTTTCCTATTACACTGTATGCCTTCCGTATAGTTTCCTACTACACTGTACCGGTATGTCTTCCATATTGTTTCCTAATACATTTGCAATTGTATGGCTTCCATACTGCTTCCTACTACACTTTATGTCTTCCATATTGTTGCCTACTACACTGTACCGGTATGTCTTCCATGCTGCTTCCTACTATACTGTATGGCTTCCATATTGTTTCCTACTACACTTTATGTCTTCCATATTGTTTCCTACTACACTGTACCGGTATGTCTTCCATGCTGCTTCCTACTATACTGTATGGCTTCCATATTGTTTCCTCCTACACTGCACCGGTATGTCTTCCATATTGTTTCCTAATACATTTGCAATTGTATGGCTTCCATACTGCTTCCTACTACACTTTATGTCTTCCATATTGTTGCCTACTACACTGTACCGGTATGTCTTCCATGCTGCTTCCTACTATACTGTATGGCTTCCATATTGTTTCCTACTACACTTTATGTCTTCCATATTGTTTCCTACTACACTGTACCGGTATGTCTTCCATGCTGCTTCCTACTATACTGTATGGCTTCCATATTGTTTCCTCCTACACTGCACCGGTATGTCTTCCATATTGTTTCCTAATACATTTGCAATTGTATGGCTTCCATACTGCTTCCTACTACACTTTATGTCTTCCATATTGTTGCCTACTACACTGTACCGGTATGTCTTCCATGCTGCTTCCTACTATACTGTATGGCTTCCATATTGTTTCCTACTACACTTTATGTCTTCCATATTGTTTCCTACTACACTGTACCGGTATGTCTTCCATACTGTTTCCTACTATACTGTATGACTTCCACGATTATGTTTCCTACTATACTGCATGGCTTCCATACTTTCATATACAGAATAAACCGGCTTGTCGGATTATGATATGAGTTGATTTACAAAAATGATCACCAAGTGTAGCATGTCTTGCATGTGATTGTCATTCCAATTAGCGATTCAATGGAACTCGTACAGCCCAATATGACGTTTTATTGATAACCGAACATGTTAACGACATTTTATAGTCTCTAATACTATCATGACTTATTTATAGAATTTATAGCTTGATACGTCATATTCACATCAGGCGGACATTGGCCCATGCTTCCATCTGTGTTATTTTACACTGGTACGTGTTTTTTGTGATTATAGATATTATTTATTTTATTCAAGAACCCAGTAATCGGTGTCCATTTTTAAAAGAGATTGTACATTGAAACCGTTTTATAGGTCCTGTTTTATCAACTTGTTAGGTAACAAGAGATGTTTGTAAAACACATTTACCCCATGACAGCTCAATAGTCAGAAATGGCAAACTTGACCTATTAAAATCAATAGGTCAATAAGAGATTATACTGTTATCCAAAGTGAAGATTGTGTTTAAAATAACAAAACCGTTTTGTTGTCGAATTGCAAAGCGACCGTGACCTATGACCCCAAAATCAATATGGGTCATCTACTGTTGCTGACCAACAACAATGTGAAGTTTGAGGATCATAGGTACAACCGAGTTGCTGTCCAAGGTCCAACCGAGATAATTTCTAGCAAGATGGATCGGGTATGTTATGCCGACATAATTTGCTTTATTCAATATATCATGCAAGATTAATTTTTTTATGCCAGCATAACTTTTTGAAAAAAAACATAATTTTCTAATGGAAATGTTCTATTGTATTCAATATTCCATACACGATTGAGTGTGCATGTTATGCCAGCCCAACTGTTTGAATCAAACATAGTTTTCTAATGATAAAATATCTGTGTTATCCAATTTGTCAAGCAAGAAAAATTGGATATGTTATGCTGGAATAACATCGCAAATTATTTCTGGCGAGAACTTAAGTCGCTTATATTTAAACTGCTAATACTCTTTTCCTGATAAGATAATAAAATTGACATGTTTTTAAATTGCACAGGGCATGGTCCCACAATAGCTGCTCGTCCAGAATGATCCACCTGTATCACATCGTACTTTCTGATCATGTATTGTCATATCCAACCTGTCAACGGATCGTTATATCGTAACTGCACATCGTACAAGGTTTCATCATATCGTGCCTTCGTGTATTGTCCTATTGCATCGTGTCAGTGCAAGGTCGCTTGTAACTTTGCAATTCCCTTCTCGTCGTTAATTCGCATTTCTAAGACTTAGTATTGGGACATGCTTGATTATATTGCATTGGCCATCTTATCTCTGTTCAGTTGCTGGTACCTTGTTTATGGGTAAGTAAGTACTGGATAGGATACAGTAGAGGAAAGCTGGCTGTTCGACTCTGCCGTCGTATATAAAGTGATATGTAACTCAAATACGGGCTGAACCAGGGAAGTGTTAACATAGGACTTGAACGGAGTCATGTGAAACCGAACGAAAAGTTCGTTTCCACATTTTAAGCTGGGCTTTAGGCAATAGAAACACTTGTAAATATTTTACTCGCTGATGTTATAGCACAGAGAATTTGACATGATCGTGACCTTTATGCATGAATATATTACAAGTTGCTTGCGTTGAATATATAAATTTCCGCGGGCAAATCGTGCAATATTGGTTCTTTAGATTTGTGTTGGTATTACACCTAGAACCTCTTCGTGATACTCTCCACTTATGAAAACATACAGCCGGGATGACAATATATCAGCTGGTAAATTTTGCTAATTGATGGTCGAGAGTCGTGTCAAATTCTCTAGACTATACGTTGCCTCAACAGAGGCATTAGAGAGGTTGCGAAAGTCAACGTGTAACGGGGACGTGTACGTGAATACTGTTTTGCTGTATTTCGTCATTCAGGTATGTGTAGTTTCTACAAGTAACGAACGTGTAATAGACGAAAATATAATGTGTACTATGTCACACAGGTATGCGTATGCAGGGGAATCACAATATTTCATCGCCCGTGGTGTCATTGAGCTTATGTAAACACTCATTATCGATCCACGAAGAAATCGTGTTACAACTGCCCTGTGATTATACACGCACACGTTGTGTTTCGCAAGCAAATTTTAATTGCGACGTGTACGTATACACGTACGGGTAGCTACACGTACACGTAGTCGTACACGTTCGTATCGCAACCTCTCTAATATTTACATATTACGATTAAAACAAAACTCAATCACTACGCTATCACGGTAATTACGATTACAATTGGTTGAATAATTAATATTCATCACGGGCACAGACACACCCACATGCCAAAATACATTAATGAGAGAAATTCAGGTGAATGCACGGAAATAGAACTATTTTGCATATATAGGCAATTTAGAGTTTGACAGTTAGTTTAAAGGCAGAAGCGATGACATTCTCATATTGGATCATGCCATTATAAATGCACATGTTTCATAAGGACTATAGGTCTCATTGCTTCAACATTTCAGGTGAAAATATGGTAGGATCACTTATAGACATGTACTATATGAAGATGCCATGTCAAGACATATACACGTATATGTGATGCGAAAGTACAATGGGTATATGCGAAAGTATGATATGAAGGTGCGATGGAACGATACAGCGAAGTACGATTGGATGTTGCGAAATATGATACGAAGATGATAAGAGATGCTGAGACGATGTTAACGTACGATATGGTGAATCCGAGATACGACGTGACAATACAATTGTACGACAGGTCGCACGAAGGTACGATGGGACGGTACAATATGCTAGAAAATGTTAACTAAATCAAGTTTTCCAAATACAGTGTAGTTGAACTGAACTACACATTTTACATAGATTTGCACCTGAGTGCAGTAGTTCTATATGTTAGATATGAAAGTAATTTAAAGCTTTTTACATGGAATGTCAAGTCACGTCAATTCTATATTACCGACTGAGTCAGTCAACAAACATAGTCACAAAAATTAATGGGTATTCATAAATATTCCATGAATACGAGGTCTTCCGTAAATTTTAGGACAGCTTCTAAAAACTTAGTTAAAGATTACTACAATTGTCAAATTCATACAATATGTAGGATGACATGTAATGAATTTAAATATGGTGAATTAACATTGTGGAGTTAACATATCGGTAAGTTATCGTTGCTAAGGCAACGCCTGTAGCGAACTTCGAACTAGTCCATGAAATTACGTTCGTCATTATTCAGTCACCGTATCTCTTTTGTAAATTGCACCATTTACCTAAGATTCCCCATGACTTGACATATATCATTCGCAAAGTTTGTTCCCCGATTTCAAAACAATATCTTGTAAAATAACATAAATATTTAAAAGAACACGTTGCATCAGAATTTCGACGCTCACTGTCAGAGATGTCAACGTCAATCCGTACGGAGCATATCACGGCTATGACATACTTCACAAAGTCACCCAATGCGTATACAAAATTAATACATTTGAATTATTTTCAAATGCTCAGTCGTTCTGAGAAGCATCAATAACACTTCTGGTTGAAGACATATATAGTCATTGAGATTTGTTGGGTTGGAATGGATCGATTACACTAAAATGGAATTCGCCGTCTTTCAATGTTTGGAAAGAAATACAATGTTTATGTGGTAATCGATCCGGGAGTTCGAATAAACTCAGCTCGAGGTAAAAAAAAACTTTTGAAAATATATTCATATTTTTGACGCAGGTAGATTTATGAAAATAAGGAAAGCGACATCGTAATATCGTAGCATGTGGTGTTTTGAAAATAATGATAAGTTTTTTGACATCATGACGTTATAATAGTATTAACAGTAAAAATGTATAATTTCAAAGTAATGTAGAATGTTTAATTGTAAATATTTTTGCACAATTTTATGTTTGTTAATCACGAATATATAGTTCTAGGAAATGATATGTATATGATTATGATTTATCGGATATTTCACATTGCTACGTGTCCTAGAACTTTACGGATGACCCTCGTAGTACGGGAACTTCACATTTACAGGACAGTGTCCTCCCATAAATATGTAGCACAAGGAATCATCGGCTTATAAATCTGTCTCCAGAGATCAAAGGGATTTATGACTGTGCGCTTCGTATGTTGCATTTCTTGATTGATCGTTTTATACATTGTATGAGGAACAATAACCCATGCAGTGGTAGCCGACGTTCAATAAAGCTTATTTTCACCGTGCAATAATTTTACTTAAGTACAAGACCTTTCAAAGCGTTGCGTATATCGTGTGGATGAACACTTTAATTGTATTGTCACATGCAAAATTATACAATTAAGTATAATCTCTCATAAAAGGCGCAACAGGCATCTCACTATTATCTAATGGATTACTTGAAAGGTCACCGGGAACATTATGGTCGGTCAAAGACATCAAATCAAACAGCCTCTGGTATAACAATGTACAGTATGTAAAATGACCAATGAGTATATTAGCATATAAATCAAAGTGCAGAATCCCCGGGAATTGCTTTGTGATATGTCAAAGAGAAAACATAATAAAAATGACTTCATTAAATAAGTGCAAATAAATTTGCTGTCATTGACATACCATTGTTTTCCGGGTCAAGTATTTCTAAGATATACCATTTTACAAAGCTTTGAAAACCCTTCACTTGAGACTTCCTATAATATGTTACCCTGTAACCTTATATTACTAAAGCCACCTACAGATCCCAGTATATATCAATTGATTCCGTTAACAGTTGGATATTTTTCAGTAACCATCCTAGTTCTATATCAGGACATTCAGAGCGTGTATTAGATTGTTTAAACCGATGATCTCTTTCCCAATATCCTGACTGTAACATATCCGGATAGGATTATGTAATACATTACTGTTAGCAATCACGACACAAAGACGGTATCAATATGTCAGAGAAACTGTGAACCTTGATATCAGGTATAATAGAACTCCAGACTAAACTACCATCTCTAAAGCTATATTGGTAAGAGAGATGTTCAACTTATATTTGAACAAAACTGAACATCAGATTTTGTGTTACTTACACGATAAAATCGATTTATTTCTAGTGAACCATGTACGAAAATGTGTTAGCTAGTATATACACTCATTGTGTATCATATTTGCATAATTCTTTCTTACCAAAATCAGCCAATTTCTAGAAGGCGTTGTGTTTTGGCTTTTTAAGACAAATTGCCCCTATAGAACCATCAAAAAAGTGTTGATAGATTATGAATAACCCATGTTCGTGAAGACAATCAGTAACAGTCGTCATATAAAGGTTCATATGCGTTCACCTACTTGTTTTGGCGAAATGGCAGCAAATATTAAAAATAACCAAAAATGGTCGAAACTTGCAATTGCCATGCCCATTGATTATGTGATATCTAGGACAAATCCAATTACACGAAGTTGGATGGCAGCGACGTTGTAAGTATCAGTAACCACTTTTAATCAAATTATTTCGAAATTGTTAGATGCAGAATTTCCGAAAAATGCGATGTTCATTAGCTCACTGCCAAGCAACACGGAAATCACAGACAAAGGTCTTGAGGGCTGTATATGCGACTACGGAATAGTGATTGGAAGAAATGTGTCGCCTCTGCGGAGTTAATGTTTTATCTTAGTGGCAATTACGACATAGACATAGTATACTAGAAAGGGTCATGATGATAAGCATAAGTTGCAGTGAGTTAAGCTTGGTTTGTTCGCGGCCGCTTTCATGACACGGTCTTGTTTTTTTATATTATGGAAAAGCGAAACTCAAAATAATTAAAAAAAGGAACAAAACTGAACAACGTTGTGTTCGTTGAAAACTTTTAACATGCACTAACTTTGTCGACGTTTGGAAATAAGCGCTGGTATAAGTTGTGCTCCGTTTGTAATCGTTCCTGAACGCTAATCTAAGTTTGCTAGAGTTAAACTCCGTTAGCAAACGGCTGTTGAAACGTTGATGGTGTCGATAAATTGATTATCTAGCGACGGCCGACGCGTATCCAGCGCAATGAACGCGATAGTAACGCAGGGCTAGCGTTAGCGAACTTTCTCCAGCGCAAATGAATGTTTGTTCAACTAGACCAACGGGTATCAGACGCAATGAACGCGATAGAAACGCAAGTGGTTAATGCGAACGAATTTTTCATAACGTTTCTATAAGTAAGGTTAACTTTGTACAACGGATCCTGACGATAAACAACTCGTTCGTCTAAGTCGGACTAAGTTAGGGACCGCTGCACATACGCTTACCTGCGTTGGCAAAATTTCACAAACGCTGAAGAAAAAACTACTACAACGCAGGCAAACGTTTTTAAGCACTAGTAACCGCTGTCAAACGCAGTCAAACGTTTTTTAAAACGTAATATTACCGACGTTTTGGCTCATTTTTTCGACGTTTGAAACGCTGATCAAACGTTCATAGTGTGAATCCACCTTAGAAAATGGAATTGTACGCATCAGCACTTGGGGTGTTATAGGTATATTACATTAACATTATACAATTGTTGTTTATATCATTTAATATATTACTTTACACTATTGAATAGACACAAGTCGATTTTGCTGTGAAATTCATGAAAATACTGGATGTTCAATTTTGTTCAAATATAAGTTGAACACCTCTTGTACATAAAACATTTATTTCTCAACCACAACCAGTCAGCCCAGCAACTTTATTTAAACGTTGAAGTTGCAATGACTCCGCGTAAGGCTGTTGGACATGTTTTTCCAAGATTATGTAAGATTCTTAATGCAACGACTGCAATAGGCAATGGAAAATCTGGTATGCGTTCAAAAGATATGATATACGTATAGGGTAACTGTTGTAGACCTCTCAATATAATACAACATAATTTGAAATTTATTATTCTATGTATTATCATGTTCGCCTCAAGCGGACTGTAATTGTTTTTACAGCTTGAACTTGGACTTTCAGCTGTTGATTTCGTTTACTCGTTCAGTTGTGTGTTGAGCATTGTATCGTGTGATTGTGGTATGTGATATTTTTATGTTTTCTATGCTCAGCTCGGTTGATAGGTTGAGTGCTGTCTTCCCTGTCCGATTCTTGTCTAGACTGTTGTATGTGTTCTAGCTCGTCTTTCTACATGTGTTTAATAGATAATTCTATTGAAGAAATTTTGTATTGAAATATTTAGCTACTTTGTTCTCTCTTTGACTTACAATATCATTGATCGGTACCTTCATGCGCTCTGACCATCAATATATCAGTGGTGGGGCATTATGAATACCTTAGGAGCAAAATGTTCTTATGCGTTGTGATACTACATACATCGTTCACCAGAATACCTGTATAAAGAGCTAATACGAGGATCATCCGAAAAGTTTAAAGACAGCTCCTAAAAACTTGGTTAAAGATTGACTACAATTTTACAATTTATACCATATGTAAAATGACATGTAATGAATTTGAATATGGCAATAAATATTGCGAAGTTCATATATGCGTATTAAGTTAATGTTGCTAAGGCAACGCCTGTAGCGAACTACGTTCGACATCATTTAATCACCGTATCTCTTTGTAAATAGCATAATTAACCTAAACTTCCTTCAGACTTGAAAGAAATTATTCGTGATGTTTGTCCCCAAATCTCACAGCAACATCTTGTAAAATAACAAAAAAAAGTGAACAGAAATAGAGTTTTGACCCTCACTGACAGAGACATCGACGTCAAGCGGTACGGAGCACCTCACGGCTATGACGTAGGACAACAAGCCATTATATGCATCTAAAATACATTTGAATTCACTTCAAATGCTAAAATGTTCTGAGAAGTATCAATTACACTTATAGTTAAGGCAAGGATGGTCATTGTGTTTTATTGGGTTAAAATGAATCAATTACAGTTCATATAGTCCAGACTTGACTTTAATGGAATTCGCCGTCTTTCACCATGTGGTAGGAGAAATATGTGGTAGACGATCCGGCAGAGAGAGGTGCACACACACTTTGGAAAACATATGAGCCGTTCTCCAAGAAAACCGGGATTAGTGGGCTTAGCGACATTGTACTGGTATATTATGTAATACGGTTAAGAAAACCCTCATAAATGACAAATATGACATTCTCTTTGATTTAAGTTTAAGTTCTTGGCTAATATAGAACTATGTCTTAGATTTATTTTTTCTCATGAATCATGTTAAAATATATTCTATCGTTGCTATGGTGACCAATTTTTGAAGAGTATCCATAATGAGAAAACGAGAGGTTAATGGTTGAAAACAGTTGGTACATTTCTCTAAATGTTAAAATTCACGATTTAGAAATGTTTTATTAAAAAAGAATACAATTCTAAAATGTGATACAATTTTGAAAAGTTTACGTCAAGAACTCATCAAATACTTGATTTATGAACTTTTTGTTAACGTAACGTCAAATAACGGTTGAGTGACGTTTGCGATTAAAGTAGCGGGAGTGGTTAGTTTTAAAAGTCTGTAACTTTGTAATTTGATGTTATATTTTGCTTTAATTTTCAGAACCTGTTCAAAAGTGTCTTGTCTTTCTAATGCTAAATAATTATGATTTTTGCCACTAAGCCCGGTTTTTCCGGAGAACAGCTCATACCCATGTTTGTGATACTGATAGATTTATGATATATTGACATCCTGAATGCGTAGGATGTGGCGGACAGTATTTTTTTTTACAAAATGATAAGCTAGTTTAGCGTTCACGTCATGACATTATACGATTATTTTGAGCTCTCCGTAACAGTATTAATCTATAATTTCAAAGTAATGTAGAATTGTTAATATTTTTGCACCATATTTCTTTTGTAAATATTTTGTAAATGTTTTAGAGTATGTCCTGTTTATAACTATGTTTTAACGGATATTTTCACAATGATACATGTTCTAGAACTTTACGGATGTCCCTCGTAAATGTTTAGGAATATTTCTGATCTGTGTTTATGTCATACTGAGAAAGACATCAGTCAATCATGGTTTAATATTATCCAGACTGCATTAGGGGTTTATGCAGTGTCCACGCAACCGGCTTATTCAATGTCTTCTTCACCAGTAATGAAAACTATATATCCGCCCTTCGGGAGATACAAAAGAATTTGCTAAAACTTCCGATCTGCGAAATTAATGTCAATGCACTTAAATCCCTGCACAAATCTCCAATAGTCTTATAAAAGGGTCCGAATAGCAACATGGTAGTATTACGACTGAAAATCGTCTAAGAAATACCGCACATTTTTTAGAGATACAATGTTATATTTTGACCTTCGACTTTGTGAAGAGAGATAGTCAGTTGTCTATTACAAGGAATATGCGTGCACTAACCTAGCTATTGTATATACCCATGGCTCTTTCACGTGTACAGCGCCGAAACACGTGGGTCTAGGTCTTGGTTACCAACTGGTTCAACTTTTGTTGGTTGGGAAACACTGAAAAGCGATTCAAAAATGTTATAAATGTTGTCTTCTTTCAAGCTTTTAAAACATACGCTACCTGACAATTTGAAATTTACTCAATAATTGGGGAGGGGTTACACAAAGAACCATGAAGACGTTTGGATTTTGTCAAGTTGCCTTAGGCAATATTGAATGTCAACGTAGATTGTGAAATATATTCATTTATCACTCACTGTTAAAGACATAGAGAATAGTGCATGTAGTTTTAAAAAGAGTGTTTGTCCTTAAATTCAAATTTGTTGGATGTAATAAGCATAGTGTTTTAATGTACCACAATTACAATTGGTGTTTATTAAAGTATAAATATCAATAAAGTGAATGTATCGAATTAGGGCATCACGAAAAGGCAACATGAAATTCAGAGTCAGAGTTTGGTGGTGACGACATAGTCAATGGTATAAAAAAACCTCTTAATTATTAAAAAAACACGTGTATAAACTTGTATCATGTAAGTTTTCAATGACCTTGCAAACCGAAAGTCGAAAAAGGAAGGGCATTTTATATAAACTAAGTAAGAGGTTGTTCCCTTGTGTTAAACTGTATAAATGTCATTTTAGCAGGTACCACATGACAGTTCATGTGTTTGTAAAGGAGAAATGCTTGCAATGAAATTCGATTTAATAGTATTTATGTTTTGATTAAATCGCATTTAAAAAATATACACTAACTCTCTTTAGATTACACTCCATGCCATCAACAGTATTAATTTCTGAAAACATTCACCAAAAGAGTATTGGCCAATTGAGTCCATTAACGGATTACCATTCTTGTTCAGTACAGCATTCATCAGATCTGGGAACTTGACTAACCTCCAATGTATGTAATTGGGACGACCAGTACCATTATATTTCGCATGTGGTATCGGTGTCGGGAAGTGAGCATTTTGTACCCTGAATTCTTTTAGATAGTGTGAAATAAAGAACTTTTCAAATCACCATAGACTTTCGTTTTGTATTTCCTAACGTCGAAGATATGATGCGCAAATCAGTGTTCCGTAGATTTACTGCTTTCGAAACAGAAACACGTAAAGCCACCAGTCAATAAACTTCGGAAGTTAATTCACGATGAAAACGTATGACTTACTGTAACTAGCGGAGTACTTAAATAGACAAGATAAGAACATATCTATTCCGTCCGTAAGCAACCAAATGGCAACAATCTAAACTCCTTACCACAAATAGTACCCTGATAGAAAGTAGATATCAGAGCAGTTTTGTTGCTTCTTTATTAAGACATAGCTAATGAGATGTTGTCGCGGGGATTTGTCTGAAATCGTATATTTAATACCCAATTTGCTAGAGATCCGATAAAATGTATGCCAAGATTTATCATTTCATTATTAGCAATAGAAAACAACTGTCGTCTTCAGGCATTTATTATTTATTAAAGCAAATCACGTATCAAACTGCGTCATTCTACATGATAGATACATACCGTATTCCTTCTGTCTTTTCCATTAGTTTTATTATTGTTATAAACCTGATACATGACATTTGAAAGCATTGGAAGGGGTACTGTATATTGAATTCGGTGGTTTCAAATCAATATGTGTGCATCGTTTGTGCATTATGAGTCTTCTTACAAACATGTTTGGTATTTCCACTGTGGCAGTAAACAAAGAGTTGACCACCAGGACAGATACAAGAATATGCTGATTCATAATATATCCTTTCAAACAACTACGGTTTAAACAGCCATGTACGACAGGTTAGACTATTTTATACAAGATACTTGTAAAGATGTGTTTGCGCGTTACATTACGTTTTTAAAACAAAAAGTATCAACTAAGTGACTAAATTGAATTATTCGGGAATATAACTACACTGCATGCATTAATATCATACTAATTAACCTATAAAATAAAATGCAATTCAATGATCATCTTCCCTCCTAACGATAATATTGTTTAGGGAGCGTTTCATTGTAATATAGCGTCATGATTAAGATCGCATAAAGCAGAACATGTCATGCGATCGGTGCATGTAGAATTACTTTGATTTGATTACTTGAAAACAATAAGTTCCGAAATTATTCAAACGTTTATTCATTAGTCTATATAGCTAACCCTATGCAATCTACAATAATTTTCATTATGTCCGCAAGAAACAATTTGCATTCCGCATCTTGAACTGGATGGCATTGGTTCTGTTACCCAGACCATAACATACCAAATGATACTGACTTACACTGATTTCTGACGTCAACATGCAATCTTGTAAGCCAAGATAACTCACCATATGACAAAATTCATTCCATGTAACATAAAAAAAACCCAAAAGAGAAGAGGCATTAAACCCTTCATATAACAAAATGCCACATGAATGAAATGATCCAAAGTGGAACTTCCAGGACAGTATGTCTTATGACTCAGATTTACAGATATGTTTTAAAACATTTCAAACCTACCCATCGTATCATCTTTCCTATTGCTACATCAACGTAAACCATGTACATATGTAAATGTTAAGAACAGGCCGTATAAACCTTTTTTGGACTATGACATGGTATGTACCATAGTTTTGTTCATGCAATTCGTAGTATCTTCATGACATGTAAAGTATTCTCCTGGTTAGCGAATCTATTGAATGCAAGTAAATCGATCTTACGTTTGATGGATAACTGAACAGTTTAATTACCCGTAACTTGCATTTATATGTTCGCTGGCAATATCTTGATTTATTTATAATATGTATCACTAAACTTCATACTTTGCTAGTCAGGCTGGCAATATCCTATGTTCCACCATAGTCATATGGTTCATTATGTTTGGATTCATCATTTTGTAGTGTCATAACTTTAGTAGCTATCTAAAGTGGCACGTGGTACAGTGTCCTCGTATCGACGACTTTTGACATTTCACTGACGTCTCATTTATTGTTCCATCGACAGCGGGCCTGTGGGTGGTTACAACTGATGAGAACATACAATTTCCATCAAAATGTAACGAGTTCGGCAAAATAAAGAACATTGTTTTCAAACCCTCGCAACCTTTAACCAATTAACTAATTAATTTGTGAGTGTGCCATGTCGAGCAAATATAAAAAATGAAGCACTAGGGAACTTTTATCAGGGGAGCAATATAATAAGTAGTACGTATACATTGGCAAGTTTCAGTAAACATCGTATCTTTAACACCCAAAACACTTACAGAGAAATTGAATTTATGAATTTGGCGGAAATATTGTATTAAAATGAAAATAAAACGCAATATATAAACGACATTGTTAAACTTTGCTTTAAAAAACATCACGTATAGCACAACTTAACATGTGATGTAGTTAATTAAGTTCAGCTTTGATCGTGATTTCTATAATTAATGTAAACAGAAAAACTGAAAAAAACATCTGGGGGAACTTTGTTAACTTTGATGAATATACTATAAATTTAATTCGTGTTTGGTGTTTTTTTACTACGTAGTTAATTTACGCAATAGTTTAAATCCAACAAAATGGCAGTATATTTATAACACACTGAACTTGTTTAAACCTTTAGGTCCCCACGAATTTAGAATAAGTTAATTCTTTTTAATCGCGCAATTTAAATAAATAGCATCATTATTTAAAGATTGCTTGTCAAACTTTGCGAAACTACCGGTCATCTAAAGCTAATTTATTTTAACATCGAAATTGTCTCAACATTGAAAACCCATTAGGGTTAGAGTGGTTTCAATGCAGGTACAACGATTTTAAAAATATCAACTTCAGTAATGGAAAGCGAATGCTTCTTAAATAATCCGAGACATGTAATAATAGACAATATATTTTAGTTTATTTACAACAATTTAAAGAAAGTTCTATAAAAGTGTGTAAGTGTTGTATGAACATAATCTGTTATCATTGGACCTATTTGTCTGTTGTGTCCAAGGTTTAGCATCGGTGCAATCAACTTCATACCTACTTACCAATCATGTGTTCTCATTGTGCAGCCAATCAAATAAAGCACGCATGCGATGTGATTCGGTGAACCAATATAAAAAGTATTGTGTAGACATTTAAAGGTTCCAGAAAGCATAGTTTTTGTAGTCCACTAAAAGACAGTATAAAGTAAGCACTTGCAAACACGCAAAACCCGTTTCATTTGGGACATGTTTTAAACACCGCATACACTAAATACTTTGTTTCCAAAGGAGATCACGAATAAAAGAACTAAAAATTGTGCACATACACGATAATAAATTATGTAATGAATTGTTATAAGTTCTACAGACACATGCACGGTATAATTATTGTGTGTATCTCAATGGTAAATGCGCTTTCCGTCTTATACGGGTTAAGGCACTCATTTGTCAGTAATATATCAGCAGAAAGCTGACTGGCTAATAAAGGTTATGCTCGGGATGGAAGCAAGACGAACTCAAAACCGTTTTCGTGCTAACAGCTGCATTAGATTATTGTAATTCTACACTGCTTGCGTTGTTGATCACCGAACATTGAAATACACGAACATTGCTGTACACCGTCTACGAATTTCTCTTAACATGTCATTCAGTTTCTCAGTGACTATCTAGTAGTTCAGCTTGATGAACGCGTTAAGGAAAATAAAATATTTTGCTATATAAAGTTTGAAACCTATAAATACCTCTCTTCAAATGTACACTTATAATACTCGTAATTATATGTACAATATAAATGTCTGGAAACATTTCCGAGATGTAAATCAATGTCTTCAAACTGATATACGGAGACATATTCCAATTAATAAAGCTTTAACACACTCCAGACTACTTCATTAGTTTATGCATTGTCCACGGAACAGACCTATTAAATGTCAGTAATGAAAATGACATATCCTTCCTTAGAGAGATACAACAGTAATTACAATATATTTTATATCACTTTTCTTGAACTGGTGTGGAAATCTTCAAATATTCTTTCTAACTATCTGAGTTGCAATATTTAAGCATGACAATTGTGTGACTGTTAAATACCTGGTAACAATGGCGCTAATAATACAATGGACCGGAACGTCGTCAAGTGAAATCCTCTTTATATTCCTAGATATTTGAAATGTATTCTAAAATTGGGCATTCCGAAGTCTTGTTCTGTAATGTGACAAGACCGAAGGTTTTGCTCTTGATAAAGACGTTCAAATGAACCAACATATGAAATGCATTCAGAAATAACCAACTCGGAATGTGAAATAAATTGTAAGTAAAAACATTCTCAAGAACAAAACTATCGAAATCTGTGTAGTTTTATAGCTTCTTGTAAATGCTAACGAATGTTATATCGGAAGTTTAAAACGATTGCAAAGCTAATAGAGAAGAGGAAAAGGTTCGGCGTGTTGCCATCACGTAGGGTTAAGTGTTGTGGTGCATGGTTTGTTTTAGCATGAACTAATGCCTGAAGACGAATGTTGCCTTCTGTTGCAAACAATGAAATATCTTGATATTCATGAATACAGAAACTCTAGCAAATAAATTTGGTATTAGATATAGGATGTCAGACAAAGCCACTATACCAGTTCTTATTTAATCTGTCTAAAGAAACATTTAACTACTCTAACATGTTCATGCAATATCAGTTCTATATGTGGTAGGGCGTTTAAGCTGGGGGTACACTTTAAATGGCAAATTAAATACATCGTATCTGTTGCTTATTTTCAGGTGCAATATAATGTAGGAAAAGGCTATAATTGTCATTTATCAACTCTGGTTAAATGAATACAGAATAGAAGAGAATAGAGTTTATTGCAAGGCAATATTGCTCATGAACATATAATACATACATACAATGCACAAATATTACAAAAGTAATGCATACATGACATAAAATAAACTTCCGGTCAAGTGCACATCATATATTATGATAATTAATCAGAAAAAGATTATACAAAGTTTATCAACATAAATAGGAGACATCGTATAGAAGTTAAGTCATTTTCTTACATAAATTTTAATGGAGAAAGTTGGAGAAAAGTGTTTAGCTGTCAAAATGTTCAAAATAGCTGTATAAACATTTAAATCCTAATAAGTTATATGCAGTATTGATTTTTTTTCTTTTATCGAACATAGTACCTAATATCTCTTATTTTCATACTTTTGTATATAAAAATTGAAAGGTTTTGTACTGTTTTAGTATTTTCGGTGGTAAGCAATTCAGTGAATTTTAGTATATTTGGTCTTTTCCAAAAATAGTTTTTAATATATTGTTTTCTGTATTCATAATAAAGTGGACATTCTAGGATAAAATGAAATTCGTCTTCTAAGACATTACATAATTGGCATTTTCGTTCTGATCGTGGTGTAGCGTTGGGTTTATTCCATCTTCCTGTTTCGATTTCTAACCTACGACTTGATACTCTTAGCCTAGTTAACGCAAACCTATATTTCACAATATTTATTTGATCTAAGTTTTAAAAGTTTAAACTCGAATTGCGAAAATAAGATATATGTAGATGCTCCCGAAGAGTTACTTAACTGTTCTGTCCATGTTTGTACAAAGGTATCTGTTAATCTTTGTTTTACATGAGTTATGAATAATTTTGGGTTACCCACACCCTGGTATAGCCATACGTCGTTAAAGCCCAGATTTTCCAAAATAGATTTTACATTTGTAGCAGTTTGGTTTATTTGGATTAATTAAAATATCATTTAACATCATGTCATATACTTTTCTAGTAAATTTCTTTCATTAGTATGAACAATTTTGAGCCAGAATCTGATGATATTTAAAAACCATTGTATTTTTAAAGGACATCAACCAAGTTCACCATATATAAAATCATTTTGAGTTTGTTTTCTTACACCCAACGTTTGCTTGCAAAATTGTAGATGAATATTTTCTAACTTATTTGCATTTTTGTAACTTAATTTATGACTTACCGATATGTTAACAAATTTGTTTAAATACGAAAAAAAAACCTTTAAGTGCTTGTCCGCTTAAAGTGTCAAATGTTAAGTTAAATGATCCACCTGTTGAGAATACAATACCTAAGTAGGTGAATTTTGATACTATTTCTACGTTTTCATTATTATAATTAAATGATAAATTTCTTCTCAACCGTCCATTTTTTCTAAATATCATTACCTTAGTTTTCTTAACATTTACAACTAACTTCCACTTATTACAATATGTATTTAAAATATCTAAACCGTTCTGTAATCCTGTTTCGGTCTCAGAAAATATCACAATATCATCCGCGTACAGTAATAAAAATAATTTAAACATTCCAATATCAACCCCAGCATACCCATGTAACATCATATACTCTTCAATGTCATTGACATACAACGAAAATATCAGGGGTGACAAACAATCCCCCTGGAAAACGCCCAATAAACATTCAAAACTTTCACTTAGATTGTTATTGTGTTTTACTCTTGACTTTATGTTACTATATAATGATTGTATGATTTTCAACAATTTCCCTCTGACGCCATACTGTATAAGTTTGTAAAATATATTTTCTCTAACAATAAAATCAAATGCTTTGGTAAAATCAATGTAACAAACATACAATCGTCTATTTTCGTTCAAAAAATGATTGATCAGCCCATGAATTACAAAAATGTTATCAGTTGTTCCCATATTGCGACGGAAACCAGCCTTTGCTTCAATTTACACAAAATATTTTTCGGCCCAATCTGTTAGTCTATTATTAAGTATACGTGTAAATAGTTTTCCAAGAACGCTAAGCAAGGTTATTCCTCTGTAATTCTCCGGTATATTTATGTCGTCTTTTTTATGTAATGGAATAATTAAACCTTCAGTCCATTTACAAGGGAAGTAACCTAGATTAAATATTTTATTGAAAACGAGAATAAATATCCCGATAATTGTTCATATCCGTATTTAAAGAATTCGTTTATGATATAATCCGATCCCCCCCCCGATCGGTTAATATTCAATTCTGAACAAGCTTTACGAATTTCCGCATGACTAATCTCGATATCAAGTTCATTGAACATAACTTGCAATTCGCCGTTTAAAAACCGATCATTAAATAACAAAACATCATCATCTGGTTGAAAAAACACTGATTGTGGGTCATTTATTGATTTGAAATATTCAGCAAATTGATTAGTCGATATGTTTGTTTTATCGTTTACTGTATACATTGATTTTAATGATTTCCAATATTCTCTAGCATTTTTTAGTCGAAATGATTCTAACTTGCTAGTTTGTATTTTATTATGATTGTATTTTTTTACCTAATTGTCGCTTTATATTTTGACCTAGCATTTATCATTTCAATTCGATTTTGATCTGAATTAACATGTCTATAATTATTCAGTTTTTCATAGAAAAACTTTCTATTTTCTGTACATTCAGAGTCATACCATGGCTGATTTTTCTTATTACTATTTTGAGTACATGAGTTCGTTTTATTCGGTATATTCTTTTTAAAGAGTGGTTGGCATACACCATTAATTACATCGTAAAATTGAGATAAATTCTCGTCTACGTCTTGTTTATTTTCAGCATTTAATACATCATCACACAATTGTTGTAAATTGATTTGAACATCTTCGTCTGTTAATGCATTAATAAAATCAGATTTCTTTTCATTTTTCCATCTATATTTCAAAGAAACACTATCGTATACAGTAGCATCTAAATCCTGGTTATCCGGACATGACTCACACAAATTTGTTACTTATAACACAATGATCAGACAGTATATTTGGTCCGTGAACATACATATGTACCTAATCAACCATACGTTCGGAGAAATAAATATATTTTGACTTTGCCATCCACTCTTGCTGGCCAACATCCACGGAAAATTGGGATCATGGGTGGAAGCGTTCACGAATTATTGAGCAGAAAATGTTTTCGCGAGATAATTTCTAGCAAGATAGATTGGGTATGTTATGCAGACATGACATTTTGAATTGAGAAATGTTTTCTATTATGATAAATATTTTATGCAATAATGATTTGCCATGTTATGCCAGCACAATATTTTGAATTAAACATAATGTTTAATGTCAAATGTTCTATTGTATCAACTATTTAATACAAGATAGATTGAGTATGTAATGCCGGTATAACACTGGGAATTGAACATATTTTTTTTATTTTGATTACAAAATAGATTGGGTTTGTTATGCCAACATAACAATTTGTATTAATCATAATTTTCTAATGAGAAATGTTCCATTTTATTTTACTCTATATCTCATGCAATATACAATTGGATGTTATGCCAGCTTACATGGATTGAACCTATCGTGTCTTCATATGGTACCGTCGTTTATTACATTGCATCATGTCCTTGCATGGTCACGTCGTAGCGTTGTATCTCCCTTCTCGTCGTACACACAATCTTGGTATAGTGACTAACTTGTTAATTGCATTGACCATCTTATCTCTGTCAAGCTGCTGGTCCATTGAATAAGGGTAAGTTCGTACTGGTTAGGATACAGTACAGGTAAACTGGCTAGGTGAATCAGCCTTCGTACATAACTTGAAAAATTGACCAGAATTGACAAACAAAAGTTATGTCAAAGGTGAAATGTAATTTAAGATACGGGCTGCACCAGTGATATGTTAGCAAATGTTTAGATCGGATCCATATTAAACTAAACAAAGATCATTTTCATGTTGGGCGCCACGCAATATTAATACTTGTACATTGTTGGTACGATGCCTACACGTAGACATTTATTTACCTGCTACAAAACTCAACCACTATGATATCAAGGGATAAGATGTAATTAGTTAATTCGATTACAATTGATTGAATAATTAATATTTGTCTCCGGCACAAACACGCCGACCTGCCAAAATGCATTAGATAGAGAAATTCAGGTGAATGCACGGAAACTGAACTACATAATTGGCAATGATTTGATTTTCTAGGAAATTTTAACTACTAATTAATGAGGTTTATAGTTAGTTAAAAAGCCAGAAGCGATGGCATTCTCATATTGGATCATGTCATTATAAATTCACATTTTCCACAGGAGTCTAAGTCAAATGCTTCAACATTTTAGGTGAAGGTACGGTAGGATTAGTCAATACTGATATAGGCAATGCGATGGTACAATGGGTTAATGCGAAGTATGATATAAAGATACAAAGGACCGATACGAATGTACGATTAGATGTTGCAAAATATGATATAAAGATGAATTGCGAAGGTACGATATGACGATTCCAAGATAGGACGTGACAATGCGATAGAACGACAGAACAATACTATTGTGCGATGAAACGGTTTTATATGACGTACACTATGCGAGGCTTCGATGGGGCCATGACAATCTACTGATATGTTCGCTATGAGGATCCGATAGACGATCAAAGGACGCAAAGGGACGATGGGACGATGCGAATGTACGATATGACGAGTCTTATGTTCGATGGAACGATACAATATGGCGGACACGATATAATAAACAGTTTAATAAAGTTGTATAAATTGATAACCAAAATGAATGAAGTCCCCATGTTTTTCAAATCGCTTGTCAAGTCAATTCAAGTCAGTTAACAAACATAGTCGATCGGATTAATGTGTTACCGGGAACTTCACATTTACAGGACAGTATCTTCCCACGTACACTACCACATGGAATCAGCGGCATATTTATCAATCTGTCTCAAGAGATCAAAGGGCTTTGTGAATGTGCGCTTGGTATGTTGCATTTCCTGATTGAATGTTTTATACAGTTTATGAGGAAACATTTTCTACGCAGTTGTTGTGTATGTTCAATAAAGCTTATTTTCACCGTGCAACCATTTTACTAAAGTACAAGATCTTTCATATTAATTGGATTGTCACATGCAAGATTATATAATTAATTATAATCTCCAATAAAAGGCACAACAGGCATCTCGGCGTTATTTAATGAATTACCTTAAAGGACACCGGGAGCATTGTGGTCGGTCAAAGACATCAAATAAAACAGGTTCTTGTATACCAACGTACAATGACCAATGAGTATATCAGCATACAAATCAAAAACTGTCTTGAACAAGATTGCTGTTATTTTGGTAAATCGTCCATTTTGAGTGCGGAATGTCCGGGGTTCATTTAGTTACATGCCAAAAAAATAATATAATAAAAATGATACCAGTTTTTTCCTTGTTTGACTTATTTCACAATCGACTTCATTACAAAAATACAAATAAATTTGCTGTCATTGACATACCTTTGTTTTCTGGGTAAAATATTTCTAAAATATGAACCTAATGTCTTATTATTATATAGCATTTGACAAAGCTTTGAAAATACTTCTCTAGATACTTCCTTACTCTTGTACCCTGTAACCTAATATTATTAAAGCCACATACGGATTACAATATCTGTCAATTGATTCCGTTAACAGATGGATATATTTTTTAAAAATCATCCTAGTTCTATATCAGGACTTTCAGAGCGTGTATTATACTGACAAATTCGATGATCTATTTCCCAATATCATGACTGTAACATATCCGGATAGGATTATGTCATACATTATTGTCAGCAATCACATCAAAAGACGGTAAACATATGTCAGAGAAACTGAGAATCCTGACATCAGGTATAATAGATCTACATACTAATCTACTACCTTAAACACTACATTAATATATAGAACGTAAACTCCTCTATCTCAGCCTCAGAGGTAGGGGAAGTAATAAAAATGGAAGTTTGTTGTCAATACGTATTTCCAGGGATGATTTAACGTAGGGTTTTATTTTCGTTGACAATTATTTCAAGAAGTCAATCATGTAAGTTTAATCCATTAAGAATCGTACGAGTGTCATCCGTAAAGTTCAAGGACAAGTATCATTGTGAAAATATCCGTTTAAACATAATCATAAACATGACATTTTGCTAAAACTTATATATATTCGTGATTTACAAACGAAATATTGTGCAAAAATATTAACAATCAACTATATTACATGATCTTGACTTGAGACATAATCACTATTACGGAGCGCTCAAAATAATAATATAACGTCAACGTCAAACTAGCTTATCATTAGTTTATAATACTGTCCACCACATGCTACGCATTAACGAGGTCGCTATATCAATTTTTTATAAATCTATCAGTATCCAAAACATGAACATATTTTCAAAACAAATTCTAACTCTCTCTGAGTTTATTTGAATCCCCTTATTCCCGTCCCTACGGTGAAAGACGGCGAATTACATTAGAGACAAGTGTAATCGATCCATTCCAATCCCACAAAAACACAATGACCATCCATGCCTTAACCTTAAGTGTTACTGATACTTCTAAGAACATCAGAGCACTCGAAGTGAATTCAAATGTATGTGTAGATTCCTATAGTGGCGTGTTGCCGTACGTCATAGCCGTGATGTGCTCCGTACGGTTTGACGTCGACGTCTCTGCCAGCGAGCGTTCAACCGCAGCGAAACTATAAGTCAGCTCCACATAAGACTGTTGGACATGTTATTCCTAGATTATGTAAGATTCCAAATGCAGCGACTGCAATAGGCTATTGAAAATCCGGTATGCTTTCAAAAGATAGTCCAATATATGGGCTAACCGTTGTAGTCCTCTAAATATAATACTAAAACCGAATCGTGCATGTATGTTGACGAGCAAACGTGTAACCACTTAAAGGACGCAGCTAGTGATTTAATTTGGGTACCATTTCAATGCATGTAATTAGTCATTTGTAGGTTTCAGACATCACCGTCTATGTAAAACGCAAACAAACTCAAATAAGCAAAGCAATGTTTCCTTTTGAAATATAGAAATTATATCAACGATACAGTTGGTCAATGTTGAAGAACATCACAAATACAAAAACTAAACAATCAAAGTCCTTTACAAATAATTTAAAGTTCATTATTCTACGTATGCTTCTTGTTCGCCTCAAGTGGTCAATGTGACAGCTGGAAATTGGACTTTCAGTGGTTGAGTTCGTTTACTCGGTCAGTTGTTTGTGTGTTTGGTATTGTGTCATGTTATTGTCGTGCGTGGTGTTTTGTATGTTTTCTGTGCTCGACTGCTTAGGTTGAGTGCTGTTTTCCCTGTCTGATGTTCTAATTTTTTTTGTCTAAATTGAATTCATGCTGGCTTTTCTGGATGTGTGCAATAAATGATTTTATTGAAGAAATTGCGTATTGATAGTTGTGGCTGTTTGTTCTCTCTTTGGCATATAATTGTAGTCAACATGTTAACAGTGAATTAAATAGATTACGTGGTAACTTTAAGCGCTCTGATCACCGATCTTTAAGTGTCGAGACATTATGAATACCTAAGAAGCAAATGTTCTTGTGCGTTGTGACACTACATACAACGCGCATCATAATAACTGTACAAAGTACGAATATTTGTTAAGGAACATTTCTGATCTGTGTTTATATCATACTGAGACACACGTCAATTAAGCATGGTTTAACATTATCCAGACTGTATTATGGGTTTATGCAGTGTCCACGTAACAGACTTATTCAATTTCTTTTACAACCAGTAATGAAAACGATATATCTGCCCTTCGGGAGATACACGGGTATTTGCTATAACTTCTTCTCATCTGCGAAATTAATATCAATGCACTTACATCGCTGCGAAAATCTCCAAAGGTTTTACAGAAGTGTTCGAGAAGCAATATGTTAGTATTACGACTGGAAAGTTGTCTTAGAATACAACACATTATTTAGAGAGACAATGTTATGTTTTGGCCTTCGATTTCGAGGGGAGAGACTGTTAGTTGTATGATACAAGAAATATCTATTCACTGCCCTATCTATTTTTATAGACTCCATGGTCCTTGCGAGAACCCGGTGTAAAGCGCCGATACACGCGAGTCTACCTCTGGGTAACAAACCCGATCATCTCTTGTTGGATGTGAAATAATGTAATGCGTTTCAGACATGACAAGGTTATAAATATTGTCTTCTTAAGAGGCGTTTAAAAATATATTTCATGTACCTGACAACCTAACCGCGGTCGATTTCTTGCAGAAATACACACCTTTGAAGAATTCATTTTTCATGTGAACCTAGATGACATGTACAATTATCTTCGGCATGGGATAAAAGGTGTTGGGAAGTTAGCCCTTGTTATCCTGTATTCTATCAGTTTGTTTGAAATAAAGCGCTTTTCAAACAATCCTAAGCTTGCGTTTTGTACTCCCGAATGTCGAAGATGAAAATATGATGGGCGAATCGGTGTTCTGTAGTTTTACTGCGTTCGAAACAGAAACATGTATAGACATCAGTCAATAAAATACGGAAGTTAATTCAGGATAAAAACTTAGAAATTACCAACGGAATACTATAATATACTATATAAGAACAAATCTATTCCGTCCTTAAGCAACGAAATGATCAAAACCTTGTCCTTACTGCAGATATAACTGAGATGGTAAGTCGATATCAGAACATTGTGTTGCTTCTTTAAGAAGACATGGTTAATGACTTCTGGTCTCGGGCGGATTGGCCTGAAATCTTATATTTTATTCCCAATTAATTTCCTAGAGTTTCTGTAAAATGCATGAATGCCAAGATTTATCATTTCATTGTTAGCCATAGAAGACAGCAGTCGACTTCGCGTATTAATTCATATTAAAGCAAAGCACGTATCAAACTACTTTATTCTACATAGTAGAGACATAACATATTTCTTCTGTCATTTCTATTAGCTTTGTTATTTTCTATACCTACAAAATGACAATTGTTAACATTGAAATGAGTATGGTATATTATATTCGGTGGTTTCGAATCAATTTAGTCTTCGAATCAAACATGTTTGGTTTTTAAATGCTATATCTATGACTTGTTCAACGACCATAGACTTGGCCGCCAGGACAAATAAAAAACATACTGATTTATAATCCACCATTTTCAATATTAAACCCCTCTTTTAAACAACGACGTGTTTACGTAGCCATGTTCGACATATTCGACTCTTTTATACAACACACTTGTAAATTATCCTCTGTAAATTGTATGCAATTAGTAAAGATGTGTACGTTACATAATGTCTTTAAAACAAAAACTATAAACTTAGTGTCAAAATAGAATTATTCTGCAATGTAATCACATCGCATGCATTAATTATCATAATAATTAACCGTTGCAAGAAAATAGAATGCAATATTCCTCTTCTCTTCAAACGATGATATTGTTTTAATTAGCGTTTCAACGTAAAATAGCGTCAAGATTGGTATCGCTTAAAGCAGAATATGTCATGCCATCGGTGCAGGTTGAATTGATTCGATTACTTGAACAAAACAATTTCCGAAATGATTTAATCGTTTATACACTCAATGACTTTAAAAACGCCTCACCTAATTCAAAGCCCAATATCGCTTTAAGTTTATGTTATTGCAAAATCATTTTACATGGATTGTGTATTAATTGGGCTGTCCTTCGTGTAAATCAGTTTAGTTTGTAATAAAATGTTGTCTCGTTATTTTCTGGGAATCCTGTAAGCGCACTCAACCTAGGCAGAAGTATGGGATTTTCAATACAGACTATGTACAGACATTACTCTTACTGTACTCCTATTTGTTAGACGGTGTAAGCACATACATTCGTCGAATACATTTGTCAATCGTTTTCTACCGTTGTATTAAAGCACTGACAAGCTTTCATAATGATTGTTTATTTCAACGCACTCATCAATCTTCCTCACTTTAACTTCCTCACATTTAATATGGTAAAAAAATAATATTAAAAATTGAATTTGTCAATTTTAGTAGTAAAACTCAATACTTTGTTCTTTTGAATGTCTGTATACATGTGTGGACGTTCTTTTGTTAATAAGTGTGGTCATGCTTTATTTTAAAATTGACAGGTGATTGTTGTATTTGAACATGCATAGATATTATTGTGAACATCTTATAAGTGACAGGAGGTTTATTAAAGGACTTCGTAGACGAATGTCATCCCGCATATTAGTATTATTGCGCCTACAGTCGGTATTAAAAACCACACTTTTGCCCAGGGTGAGTGCGCTTGTCGGATTACCAGAAAATAACGAGACATAGAGGATAGTTGTTGATTTTGGTGTAAGATCGAATTTTATTTCACCGAGTGATCACAGAAAATCAATAAATGTAATTTTCTGTAATCACAAGAGTAATAATATTGATCTTACATTAAAAATCAACAAATTTTCTGTTTATTATATGCCTCAATTTCTCTTAAAATGTGCCGTCATTGGCTTAATTGGAAAAAATCACGTCAAAATTGGAACGTCACAACGTGAGTATTATGACGTCATGATGACATAACGCATATTTTAAAGCCCGGTGCCGATGACGTTACGTTTCTTTTTCTGCATGATACTGGAACCAGCTTCAAAACAGTGAAAATAACAAAGTGGTAATTTCACTGTTATTTTCACTGTTAATTTCACTGAAAAAAAACCATAATCCATTCAAAACAAATAATAAAACATTTTATTACAAACTAAACTGATTTACACGATGGACAGCCTAATTTATACACATTAAAATGATTTGCAATAACATAAATACTTAAAGCGATATTGGGTTTTGAATCAGGTGATGCGTTTTTGAAGTCCTTGAGTGTACGTTAGTCTACATACAATGTAGCTTACCCTAAGCATTCTACAATAATTCTCAGTATGTCTTCGAGAAACAATATGTATTCCGCATCTTGAACTGTGAGGCATTGTTTCCGTTATGCAGACCGTAGCATACAGAATGATACTGACCTAGACTGATTGCTTGTCATCAACATGCGATAGTGGTTTCCAGGGTACTGTTTTATCAAAGCACTTACGGAAATCGTAAACTTACGTTCAAATTTAAATTCTTAATAATTCATGAACAACTGCAAACTGGGAGAGGATATGGCTTGTAGGAGTTCATTAACTGAATCTTTATTGTTATTGCATCTCCATATACCACTACTTCTAGTTGTAAAAGTATTATAAAGAATGTAAATTTGATGGTAAGTTTAAGATTTCCGTAAGTGCTTTGATAAAACAGTACCCAGGTTTTGTAAGCAAAGATAACTCACTATAATAACAATAATGACTAAGTTCATTTCGTGTAATTTAAAAACCTCCCAAATGATAGTAAAAATCATCGGACAGTCGCAGCATAAAACATGAAACCCTTCATATAACGAAATACCATATGAGTGCATCTTGAGTTTATAAACCAAATACAAATGCAGTATATTTGAAATGGGAATCATTTTTCTGGTCTTACATGACTTGTCTAAGTGGAACTTATTACTTTGATTCACAGATATTTTTTGAAAACATTTCCAACCTACTCATCGTATTATCTTTGTTCGTACTAGATGAACCACGCAAACTTCAGTTCAGGCCGTATAAACCTCTTTTGGAATCCACTTACTCGTTGAATCTGTATGTTAGCGAAACTATTGAACGCATGTAAACTGATCTTACGTTTAATTGATTACTGGACAGTTTAATGACCCATAACTTTCATTTATATAGTCACTGACAATATCTGGATGTGTTTATAGGATTTATCACTATACTTCATACTTTGCTAGTGTGCTGGCGATGTCACATGTTTCACCATATTTATATGGTTCATTGTGGTTCGATCCATAAATTTTTGTAGTATTATATTTAAAGTTTCTATCTTAAATTGCATGCCCGGTACTGTCCTCTTATCGACGATTTTAAAACTACCTACACTTCTAGCACAGTTTCTTAAATACAAAACAGAAAAATTCATTGTAATTTGTCGATAAACAGGGACATTTAAAGATTAATTCAAACGCGTTTGATATTTCACTAATGTCTATAAATGTTGCATAAATATTATCTTAAGTCAGACAGGGAAGGCACTCAACTTAATCAGCCGATGAATAAATGTTGCATAAACAGCGGGCGTGTGAGTGGTTAGAACATATCATTTCCATCAAAATATAACGAATTCTACAAAATAAAGAAAATTCTTTTCGTAGTTGGTATACATTGGCAAGTATCAGAAAACACCGTCCTCTATAAAAACGCAAAACACCAACTAAGAAAATGATTCATTAATTGGGGGGATAATATATTTAAATAAAATAAAACACCAATTATCAACGACATTATTAAACTTTGTTATAAAAAACATCACGAATGGAACGCTTGTTAGGAGCGATGGCCAGGAGGTAGGGTGCGTGCTTCTGGATCGAGAGGTCCTGTGCTCATCGTCTGATCCACTGCCTGAATTTTCTTAGCAAGAGTAACCCACATGCTCCACTCGACAAGGGTGTGAATTGGTACCTGTTTGGGCTGTGTCTGAACATGTTCGATAGTCCTGGTCGCCGAAGATCGATGTTGGCTGCACACCCACAAGCAGATAAAGTCTCGAACGCTGGTTTCCATAGGGGAGTTAAATGTGTGAATTGCTGGAAGCAGCCCTCAAAAACTTTTGTTTTCTTTTAACATGTGGTGTAGTTAATTAAGACTGATTTTGATCGTGCTTTCTGTAATTAATGTAATTAAATAACCTGAAGATTGAAGAAGTCATCTGGTGAAAACGTTGTGAATTTTTAATGAATATGCTATAATTGTAATTCGTGTTTGGTGGTTTGAAATTTTATTATGTAGTATACACAATGTTTAAAATCCACAAAAATGTCAGTATATTTATAATAAACTTGTTCAAACCTTTTGGTCCCCATGAATATATGAAGAGTTTGTTATTTTAAATTGAGCAATTCAAATAAATGAGATCATTAGGTAAATGTTACTTGTCAAACTTTGCGAAATTACAGGTCATCTCAACAAATTTATTTAAACAGTTAAATTGCATCAGCAATGAAAACCCATTAGGAAAAGGTTGGTTCAAATGCAGGAGCAACGATTTTAAATGCACCCACTGCAGTGAACAATTTCAAGTAATTGAAAACGAATGCTTCTTAAAACATTCGAGGCATGTAATGATAGACAATACAATACACTTAATGTACAATTATTTTCAGTAAATTCTATAAAAGTGTGTAAGTGTTGTATGTACAGAATCTGTTATTTTGGACCTATTCGTCTCTTTCGTCCAAAGTTTAAGCATCGGTGCAATCAACTTCGACCCTACATACCAACCATTTTGTGTTCTCATCAAATAAATCACGCAGGCGAACCAATATAATAAGTAGTGTGTAGACGTTTATATGTCTCAGAAAGCATCGTCTCTGTAATCCATTAGCAACTTGCAAATATTCAACCCCGTGTCCATTTGGGACATATTTTAAAAGACCGCATTCACTAAAGATTTTGTTTCCAAAGAAGAGCGAATTTCAGACCTAAACACCCTGTACATACAAAATAATAAATTATGTAATGAATTATACACACTCGATCTCCAGACCTTCCAGATCATTAGTATATTCATTGTAAGCAATACTAGTTCAGAACCTTGCCCGTGCTACTCGTTCTACCCTGCCGGCGTTGTTGGCCACCATCGAGAATTAAAACACACGAACATTGTTGCACACCGTCTACGCACACCGAGTTCTAGACAGCTCTTTCAACAGGTTATTTTCTCGGAGACTACCTAAAGCTAGAATATGCCAGCTAGATGAACGCATTAAGGAACACTGTTTTGCTACATAAAGTGAACGTGTACGATGGGTGCCGCATCAAATCGTGTACTTTGCTAATAACTGTCTATCGTGATGTCACATGATCATGAATGTTTGTAGATACCTTCACATATTCTATTTTAATTGACACCAGGGATGGAAATTATAATGGTACGAATATGATGCATATTATCCGTGATCGGCAAAACCCATATTACGCGTCGTTTTATCATTACTTATAATTATTACATCCGCGTTCACGTATATCTTTATGCTGTCATCACAGTAAATTTCGAAATAAACACATTAATTGCGCGAGTAATACACAAATTTGAAGAGAAAATAGAAACTAACGAGAAATGCGAGATAAAAATAGAGAAACGCCCGTAGAACAGCAACACACTGTTTAGTTTGTATGCCTCGATATATATTTCAAGACCATAAACAGCACGGACAAATAAAAAGTCATGTGTCTAGAATAGGTGTGTACAAGTGATATTGAAGATGTAGAGAAACTTAGATCCTAAATGGACTGTGCATCCGCCATATCTACTGCGCCATGTACCACTTAGTTTTCAATTTTCTAGCAGTTGAAAGCAAATTATCGGGTCAGGTGATTCCAAGATTGGGGGTTAGATGACCGTTACGAATGTACGATGGAACGGTACAATATGGCGGACACGATATGATAGGCAGATTTATCAAGTTGCAAGAAATTATTAACCAAATGAAGTCACAGTGTTTTGCAAATCGTTAAATTGCTCGTCAGGTCATGTCAGTTAACAAACAAAGTCGTATTCATAGCATAGAACGGATTAAGTGCTACTTCACCGTTTACAGGAAAGTGTCCTCCCACCTACATATTTCACATAAAATTATCTGCATATAAACCTGTCTCCGTAGATCAAAGGGATTAATGACGGTGCGCTTCGTATGGTGTATTTCCTGATTAAATGTTGTATACATTTTATGAGGAAAAAGAACCCATGCAGTAGTTGCCGATGTTCAATGAAGCTTATTTGCACTGTGCAACAATTTCACTAAAGTAAAAGCGTAGTGTACGAGGGTTGTTCAAATTGGAATGCAAGTGATGATATAGCTTTATTGTATCAAATATTTTTTATAAATAGTGAGCTGTATATCAAAGATCATTGTATAAGCTTTAAAATGATACCTCACATTTTAAAATCTGTTCAGTGTAGCTGTACCTATTAACACTGTCTACTCGCGTATACTAATGCTTAAATGATAGGGAAAATGTCACTTTTTTCTGACCTAATTCGGTTCCATTTAAGAATCGTTAATTTATTAATGCGGGAGCAAAAACAAAATTTAAAATAACTTGTATGGTGAAATGTAGTCATGTAATGTCCTATTCATCAACTACTTGATAGTTTAAGAAATTTAAAAGTGGTATAATTTTATTTGGAAATGAACTCCTTGCACGCCCTCCAAATACCACAACATACTAGAACAGGGTTAAGAAAATCAAATATTTTTTGGAAACTGGTGGAGTATTTAAAATTAGGCAAGTAGCTCAATGCGTTGGCACATCATTAGGAGCTATTCATACGATTATCAAACATAGTACCAAACATAGGACGATACGTACAGTTTGGGCACCCCTATCTGCTTTGAGACGCCAGCACATATGCCCCTGCCAACAGTTCAAAACGTAGTTGAAACCAGTTTCTAGATAAAAAGTCGACCGTTTGCAAATGAAATGACAATAAACCAGACACGTGTTCATTTTGTCACACATGCGACAGATCAATAAACAAATATGGGCAAGCAAAGACAGAACAAACAGTATGCATTGCAAAACGCACCATGGACGCCAGTAGAAAGGACAATGTTCATTTATGGCTAAATTTGGCCCTGAGTTGTATCGAAAAATAGAAATGCATCTTCCTATAAATCTGTCCTATGTTCCTAATAGCCTAACATTGTCTTTAAAAAGATTAAGCATACTTTTCCAAATTTCCCTCGTAATATGTCGAAAAATCTACTTGAAATAGGTTAAGTTTACCAAAAAATGTAATTTTTAGACATTTTCATGGCTTGTTATGGCGTAAAACCTTCCCAAAAACCACGATGGCACTATACGTCATATTCTTGGCAGTTTTGTCAACAAATTACAAGGGAAATTGGGATATGTATGCTTATTTGTTACACATGAATGTTAAGTTTTTTTAATTATAGGACATATTTATAGGAACATGCATTTTTATATTTTGAAAAATCACAGGGCCAAATTAAGCCATTAGTGAACCTTGTCCTTTACACATTTTTCAATATAAACCAAGTTTCTTTAACTCAATTTGATGTATAAAATGGACAATGGGTATATGCCAAGCTTAACAAAGGAAATAGAAGAAATACTCCGACACTCGATGCCAAGCCACCTGTTTGAAGGATGGCATGCTAATGTAGAGCAAGTAGCCATTAACAGGACTTTCTGAGCGTGAAGGTTCTCGAGCTTTCGAACCATCCTTTTTGTCAAGCATTCTCCCTTGTGATGTTTTTTTGTTTCAAACGACTCTTAAATTGCATTGTCGGGAAAAATAGCAGATATGTTAAGATCTCGGTTTGGCTCATGTCCAGTATATGCACAGTGTACCTAGGAATGATAATAAAATCGCATTTTAAAAATAGAATGAAACTTATACGCATATATTTCGGGAATGAATACTGCAATGGGATCAAAGGCTTGTTTCATTAGAATCTATCAAGGATTAATTTTTATGGGCTTAGTTGCAATCCAATTTGAACAACCCTCGTAGTTCGTGGGACGAACATTTTAATTGGATTGTCACATTCAATGTCATATAATTAAGTATAATCTGTCATATAATGCGCAACATGCATCTCACCGTTATCTAATGAATTACCTCAAAGGACACCGGGAGCATTGTGATCTGTCATAGACATCAAATAAAACAGCTTCTGGTATAACAATGTACAGTATGTACAATGACCAATGAGTATATCAGCGTACAAATCAGAGCCTGTCTTCAACAAGGTTGCTGTCATTTTTGTAAATCGACTATCTTGAGTGCGGAATTTCTGTTATTCGCTTTGTAACATGCCAAAGATAAAAGATCATAATAAAAATGATGCCAGTTTTGTTCTATGGTTTAACTTCAGGTAAATAATATTCAGTGTATAAGCAATGCGTGATGTATAGTTCATGTCACTATAATGAGTTTGAAATAAGTTATGCTTAACAGGGGGACCCATGTAGATGAAAGTAACAATGTATAAACAGGAGAAATTAAATCCTTCGGAATTGTACTAAACTATTTACGTCATCATTGACATTGATTAAAGTAATAATGCAATGGTATATTTTCAACTTATCCTTACCCTTTGGCTTATTTAAACTTGTAGCGAAACCGGAAGCATCCGAACAAAGATTTCGAGCTAATTGCAGCTTAACAATGCCATAAGTAAATAGTGTATATGCTGGTTTTTTTTCAGCATTAGCTGTCTAGCTTGGATATTGACCCACTTTAAAAACCAATGAAATGTTTGTTATTATCTCCGCACGGTATAGATTTCAAAATTGTGATTGGTGAAAATATAGTAAAGTTAACACAAAAAGTTAGATGCTGATTTGTATGTTTTTGTATTCGTAGTGTGTTGAAAAGTATAGTGGTCTATAGGGTGACAAATGTCCGCTAGCTTTTTCCAAGCTATGTATCTCTGTTAATGCGCATGCCTTACCAAGGCCTCGGTGACTCATCGAAAACAGCCATGCGAACACCTTCGGTTCTTATCGGTTACCGCTTACACATGTTGAGATAAACGGGGTTTTGGTTTACATTAGCAGAGCACAACAATGCGGAGTAATACGTAAACATGGATTGTTTTATAACGTTTTACTATTACATTATTTATCTTGCTTCTTTCTTTAAATACAAAATCAGGACACGAATAACAATAGCATGTAGTGTACATTTTTACAAAACAGTACGAATATAATATTATACTTGCCGGTCATTTGAGAACTATTTCGTTTGCGTCATAAGTTATTCATATCGGTTGTACGGTTGGAATTGCGTAGAAAGAAGGCAGTGGTTAGGGAACCGGCACCGGACGACAAGACAGCGAAAATATTCGTTCGGCACCGGTTGGCTAGCAAACGGCACGTGCATTGGCTTCGGAACCGTCATTTTTTTATTCATTAGGCATCCGAAAATTTCCCGTTTCCCAGGAAACATATCATATTAGTGCTGGACATTTCTCTGTCACGATTGATGGATGTCCCTCACAAAGTTTGTCTGCTTCGATATATTTGTGAGTGGCTGAATTACATATTCTAGTCTAAAACCACTTGACATCTTTCGCAAATGTATTGAGAAAAAATATACATGTAACAATCGCAATGTGTCATTTAAACTCAACGCTGTATATCTTTTTTAAAGATATTTCTTGTTTCAGTGTGTACACATACAATGAACAATTAAAGCGAATACCGATCCGTAATGTTGATGCGATCGCGGTGCACTTGCGAAACATGTTATAACAGAAAAGCTTTGCTGGCGCGGTATCCTACTTATACATTTTCTAGTATATTAGCATTAGTTAAATACTATATACTGGACAGATACTGTAGAATATAATTTCAGTAGAAAATTACTTTTGACAAAATTCGGTTATTTTTTATACTTGTGCGTTTTTAAATCGTTTTAGTGTATACAGGCAATTATACTATATTTGGTAATCATTTTAAGCATACATATCTAGCTTAAGGTTCACTCTAATGGGCGAAAATGTGTTTTTTTATCAGTGAATTAAATACGCTTTTGGCATGAAAACTCATTAGTCTCATATATCATTTTGTAGCTTAAAGTTCAAATAATCTATATCAATGAGTGTTTTTGTTATATTCACTTGTTATAAAAATGTATTTATAAAGAGTTAATTACAAAATAGGTAACATTTTTCAAAATGTCAGTCTCATTTATTGGGTAACAAAATGCTAGAAAAGTTAGAAATTGTGGTTGTCAAATATTTGATCAAGGTCATGCCTGTCCATTTATTTCAATAAAAGCAGTCAAAATGCATTGATTTTGAACAACAAAATACATCAACATTAATTAAAATATATCACATGTGTATGTATGAAGGCCTACTTTTAATAAATCCTAAAAAGTTTAGGGTACGGTGGGCCTGACGGACCAGATAGTTGTTGGTTTGTCAATAACCGATTTTATCGGGTCTATAAGACTTAAAACTTGATTATTTGTACAAGTTTTAAGTTACCTCGAAAGAACTGAAACAGGTTTATGGAAAATTAATTAAAGCTTTAGTATTTCTTTCAATTATACACATTTTAGTTAGATATTCCTTTCCACTGTATTTTATTTGTTTATATACCAAAGAAGTTGCTAATTTATCTTTAGTCGTACTGGTCACTGATAACGTTTGTTCCGTCCGTTAGCCCGTTTCTTTTAACATGGAGAAAATGCTGTATTTGGTCAGTTTGTGTATTAAAATATCAGATTATCAATTCGCTAACATGTGCAGCATGTGTTGAGATAGGAAAATGCTGATATTGATGTTTCATTGGGACTTATACAGTTATATTAAACTGTAAGTATCATATTGTATTCGATGTCATTATTCGTTATGAACGGCACATTATGAACACCGCATTATAATGGTTTCGTCGATAAACTGTCGCACTACTTTGGCGCATGAATATAAATTTGCTACACAGCGCGAAATTTGTAAACAAACGAGATGAAAACAATAATAAATATTTGGATTTCATTTTTATTATCGTAGGATCGTTTGTAAAGTTGATAAATTATGAATGCAATAAAGTTCATTATTCGATCTGGCTATCGATTATGTTGATTACTTTGTTTGAAAAAAATGTTGCTGTACGTTTACTGTGGTGACAGGAGGTAGCAAACACATGGCGACTTCCTTGTCGAAATTTCACATCAACATGAAGGTGTTTTTCTCGTAAACAAAACACCAGCAGCTAATTTCAAGCCAGGCATGCCCTTGCGACGATTAATAATAAAGTATATTCCATGAGTTCGTATTATAAAATACAATAATGATAACGTTTGACATTTTGAAAAAAATGCTGTATTTTTCAGTCAAAAATCGCCTTTATTTAAGTGTTAGCATTTGAATAAGGCGAATATATGGCACATTTCACATCACACGCAAGTGCTACAATGGTTTCCTATAATATATGATAAAATCAGATGGCATACGCTGTTTGAAATAGTTTTTTTCAAGTGTATGTTTTTCAAGCATTTTCAAGGGGTAGGATGTACCTTAATCAAATACTTATTGTGTATTTTGTATCACAGACATTTTTGAGGAACGTGTTAAGTGAAAATTAAGTGGAAAATGAAATACCCGATTTCCACGTGCATGAATAGACGATTAACCATTTTGAACATTTAAGCGTGACGGAACAGAACGACACTTACGATACTTCCATGTATATGTAGAATAGAAAACAGTGTAGCAATACCACGTGACGTTTGGATACAGTTACAAGAAGAAATTTGTAAACATTGGAAAATAAAATAGCCGTAAGTATTTTATTTCTTCATCGATTTCTATTAAATATACACCACGCTAAGGGGGAAATTATTTGCTTTCCATGAAATATGATATTTTTTTCAGCAGCTTTACCGGTTTTTCCATTACCCTGTGAAACCTACACGATCCACGATTTCACAGGGTAATGGACAAAACGGCACATCCGCTGAAAAAGAGTTTATATTTCATGGAAAGCAAATAATGTTCCCCTTAGCGTGGCGGAGCTTTCACAGAAATCGATGAAGAAATAAAATACTTATGGCTACATTTGTGTTCCAATGTTTACACATTTCTACTTGGAACTGTAGTAAAAAACCACGTGGTATTGCTACACTGGAAAAGTTCTTTCAAGCCAACAATTAAAAAAATAGGATTTTCAATTTTGTTGCGAAACTTTTGTCGCTAAGTATACATTGTAGTTTTTTTTCGATCGTTGATTTTTTTCACAGTCGATTTAAAATCACTGTGTTTTTTCAATAGTTTGGCAAGTGGGTGTGGTAAATGTTAATCATCTAAAAATACTTAACTTGATTATCGCGACCAATCTACAAATAAAACTAAACACTGCTTAAAAAGTGATGCTTTATAATACAAATCTTAGATTGAGTATGTTGTGGTCATACAAGCAAAAAATAGACAGCAGGTTAATTAATGCAGATTTCTTGGAATTCATATTAATTAAACCAGAGGTGGTATTGACAAAGAATTTTAACGGAAAACGTAGAATCTCCTAAACAAGGAATTCAAGATTATTATTTTTTACATTCTGTAGAAGCATTATATACAGAGCTAGAATAATCCCAAATAAAACATGGAGTTTTCTCGTTTGTTGGGAAATATATGCAGCTAAACTCAAGTCAAAGTATGAGATGCTTGTGAATACCAGCCCAGCACTAATTGTTCGTCGATTATTTCCCCTTCATTTGAGGTTGTGGTTCGGAAATTGACGTTCTATTTATTAATATAATGTTTGAGGTAGTAGTTGAGTATGTAGATCTATTATACCTAATGTCAAGGTTCACAATTTCTCTGACATATTTATGTGATTGCTAACAGTATTGTATAACATAATCCTATCCGGATATGTTACAGTCAGGATATTGGACAAGATATAATCGGATTTAACAATCTAATACTCGCAATGAAGGCTTGATACAGAACCAGGATTGTTTCTGAAAAATATAAATATGTTCACGGAATCAATTGACATAATTTATATTGTGATCCGTAGGCGGCTTTAATAATTTGAGGTTACCGGGAAGCAGATTATAGGAAGTCTCCAGTGAAGTGTTTTCAAAGCTATGTAAAATGCTATATTAATACAACATTGCAGGGCTATTTAAGAAATACCCGGAAAACAAGGGTATTCCAATGACAGCAAACTTATTAGACGTCATTTTCAATAAAGTCGATTATAAAATAAGTCGAGCAAGGACAACACTGTCATTGTTTGTATTATTATTTTCTCTTTGACATGAACATGTCACAAAGCGAATCCCGGACATTCCGCACTCAAGATAGACGATTTACCAAAATGACAGCAACCTTGTTCAAGACAAGTTTGGATTTTTATGCTGATATACTCATTGGTAATTTTACATGCTGTACAGTGTTATACCAAAAGCTGTTTTAGTTGATGTCTTTGACCGACCACATGCTCCTGATGTCCTTTGAGACAATTCAATAAATAATGATGAGATCCCTGTTGCGCCTCTTATGAGAGATTATACTTAATTATATAATATGTCATGTGACAATCCAATTAAAGTATTTATCCCCACGATATACACTACGCTTTTGAAAGACCTTGTACTTCAGTGAAATTGTTACACGGTGAAAATAACATTAATTGAACTTTGGCAGCAACTGCATAGGTTATTGTTCCTCATAAAATGTATACAACGATCAATCAGGAAATGCAACATACGACGCGCACAGTCATACATCTCTTTGATTTCTGGAGACAGATTTATATGTCGAGGATTGAATGTGATATATGTATATGGAAGGGCCGTGTCCTGTAAATGTAATGTTCTCGGTAATACCGTAATACGGAATATTCTGGGAATATCCATTAACCCACTTTTTTTGTCGTGCTTGCAGTATGTTTGTTAACTGACTAAGTCTGTTAAATAATTTGGCTTGAGTTCATATTTCATGTTAAAAACTTAACATAACCTTCAAATCTAACTTGTAAAAACCCATGCACTCATGTGCAAAGCTATGTAAAATGTGTATTGGGATTAAAAAGCACGTGAGCAATACAACTATTTGATAAATATTGTTTGACTTCAATTGGTTATAATTTCATTGCAAACTTGGTACAACTGCTGATCATATCATTCCCGTCATATAATACCACTGTACCGTTTTCTCGTACAGTCGCATTGTCACGACGTATCTAGGAATCGTGACATCGTACATTCGCATTGTCCCAGTGTTCCTTCGCGTCCTTTCATCCTATATTGGCATCACCATAGTGTACCTTCGCATGGACATATCAGTTAATCATCATGGTCATCATATCGTACACGTCATATAAAACTGTATCATCGTACCGTCGTAACGTTCTGTCATACCATCACAATGTCACGTCGTATCTTGGAATTGTTATATCGTACAGTCGCATCGTCACAGTCTTTCAAACAACTCTTGCTACATAAAAAATTGGCAAAACAGGACCTATAAAACGGATTCAATGTACAATCCCTTTTTAAAATTGAAGCCGTTCACAATGTCCTGTGATTAAAATAAATATCTATAATCACAAATAGCACATACCAGTGTAATATAAAACGGTAGAAAGCAACATGGGCTAATGTCCGCCTGATATGAATACAGCGTATCAAGTCGTTAAATTCTATAAATAAGTCGTGATTGTGTTAGAGACTATAAAATGTCGTTGACATTTACGGTTATCAATTAAACGTCATATTGGGTTGCATGAGTTCCATAGAATCGCTAATTGGAATGACAATCACATGCATGACGTATACGGCTGGATGATCAGTTTTATAAAGCGTCTCATTTAATATTCCGAAATCCGATTTATACCGTACATAAAAGTATGGAAGCCATACAGTGTAGTAGGAAATATATGTAAGAGATAAAGTGTAGTAGGAAATATATAGAAGACATACAGTGTACGAGTAGTGGGTAGCTTGTGGCCGTTATTTACTACAATGTTTATCTATGTGATTCACCTTTGCAAAACATAGCGATTATGCATTTCTAGCGTATACATAGTATATAAAAACGCACATGTAACATTTTCTCTATAGGGTTACAATTTCAACCGACCATCATTACATTCATAGGCGCGCCACAATTGTATGCTATTGTCGTATTTCAAAATGCAATTATGCAATTCGCATATAATGACATTCTCGCTGACCAAAACATTCATATTTCATTGAAAGATGTTGGCGTTGGGATAATTGCTATGTTTAGGCAGATGCCCTTGTGAATACATGTATATCCTCTGCTGCTGTAAAAGTCACATGGATATCACACAGAAGTTACGAACATTTTGAAGAAGTATGCATGGGTGGATATCATGTATACTCCATCAACATCAACATAAAGATTCTCCAAACAAAGAATATTGATGTAATTAAACACTATTTAACAACCAGAGAAGGGGCAAATAAGAGACATTTAGCCATTAGATAACATTAATTAACTCACAATATATGCAATGGTGCATTTGCACAGTTGCTGTCGAATGAGTGATCTGAAATCAGAAATAAAACAGTTTTCATCTTTATAATTTGCAAACAATTATCACCTAATTTCAACCCAGGACCAGCATGCCTCTAAAAGGTGAAATTGGATGCTGGCAATAAAGATTAATGCTTTGCTGAATTACACAAAGAACATTGTAAAATGTTAAAGTACATGCAACAAAACAGTATTTTTTGTTTTAACATTTTGTACAATGTTCACCGTAACGTGTAAAAGGATACTTATAAGTCGAACAGGAAAGGCAGCATAAACATAAAAAAACATACAAGGCACAACACATATACTTAACGGATTTAAAAACGCGACACTGGGTATGTTGTTTTATAGCAGACAATTCAGTTTTCTGGACCAATGTCTTATTCGCGCGATAAATTAGTTAATACTCCTTGGATTTTATAAAGTGTGGAATCAAAATGACTTCATTGAATTAGCCGTTATGAATACACAAATACATTTTATATAGGAAGATGTATTCCTTAATACCAATATACCAACATACCTAAGTCTCACGTTTTTAAATCCGTTAACCATAACATAACGAGAAAATGAACTGCCCAAGTCTCAAATGTCAAAAAAGATAATGAACTAGTTTTACAATTAAAAAGCGGAATGCCCAGGCTGAATGACATAGTTTCCACAGAAAAACATCTGAAATACCTAGTATCAGCTGTCTGAACTCCTAAAATGTTTCAGCAATAAGGTAAGCTTGTGCTCATATTTTGTGACAAAGCATCAACACATCGTGTATTGCTTGGACGACATATAAACAAAGAATCATACGAGTACTGAAGTGGAAGTTTTTAAAGTTCTTATGTTCATGCAATATGGTAAAAGAATGTTATTTAAGTCAGTTAAACAATTCAACGCGGTTTCAAGATGTTTAACCAAATATAAATTCTAATGTTCAGACGATGTACATGTAAAATTATACAATGAATTTCACATAATTAACGACGAACTTTGCCAGGTAAATATTGGTCATTCCAATACCAAACTACACAAGAGGACAGACCAAAAAAGCTCTATGAAGTTATTTCGTGATCAAATCAGTATGAACCAGTATAAGTATGTATTACAGCCTTTTTACAACTGTAACTAGGTTATTCACTTTTTTAAAGCTGAAACTAAGTCGGTCATTCAGATTGTTTATAGCTGAAACTAGGTTGTTAAGCTTTTTGACAGCTGGGACATCGACAGGTAAAGTTTATTTTCTCGTTCAGTTTTGTGTTGGGCAATGAGTTTTGAAATCATGGTCGGTGTAGTGTTTACGTTTTCTGTGCCCGGCTGTTTAAGTTTAGTGCAGCCCACCCTCGTCTTCAGAAAAAGGGAGGCAAAGCTCGTTTAAATCCATAGCTTAAAGTACAGAAACATATATAACCTAGATATTTACTTTTAATAACTACCTCTTCTCCAAACGACTTACACCTTCTACTGTTTATGCATGACCGTTGCATATTTCATGCCATTACATCACTTGCCCAACTTGTGATAGCTGGTCAATCTGAAGACAGTCTAGCGTGCACCAACTGAGCTAGCCACTTCTTACGTATAGAACATAACTCGAACCTCAATCACTTTTGTGGTACATCTAGTCTTGAAAGCTCTTTATCAACTGGGATAGCAGGGTGAGTTAGAGCAAGGATACTAAAAGACAATATTTACAAATGGCTTATTTTGTTCCTGTGATTAAAAACATGAATGTTCCCATAAATATGTCCTACAGTTCAATACTTGAACTCTTCTTTTGTAACAAATGAGCATACTTCTCCCAATTGACATTGTTAGCCGTTTACAAAACTTCGGAAAATATGTCATGTTTAGCCATTTTTAAATAACCTTTGTTTTGCATACTAGTAATTTTCTAGTATGTACAAAATTTGAAAATGTAGCAAGAATGCCATCGTGCAGATCGGAAAGGTTTTACGCCATGAAAAGCCATGGAACCGGATAAATATAACATTTTCCTGCTAAACATGACATATTTTCAATAGATTTGTCGACATATTACGATATATAAATTAGGATATATATTGTGAATAGGGTATTAGCAATATAGCACACATGGTAAGAAACATGCACTTTTACTTTCTGACAAAACACAGGGCAATTTCTAGGCATTAAAGAACATTGTCCTTAGCCATTGTTGTACTGAAGCGACATACCTTTGTGACTTGTTGAATTGATTGTTTTCAGTGAAGTAATATGTTAGGCACCAGTATAATTGAATTTTAATCTAAATGCGTTTTATGATTTATGATAATTGCTTTTTGAAATAAAACAAAAAATATTTCAAATAAAAAAAATGTAATCACGAGACATTATGAAAGGTTAAAGTCATATCGCCACCTTCTCGTTCATACTGTCACATTAACCACACAAGCATTGGTATTCCGCGGTCTGTATTCAAACTTTTAATGAGCAATATTCATGTCAATTAGGTTTAAACGTTTGAATTGTGTTTGAAATTTTTTTTTTTTGAAGAGTTCTAACTAGTTCAAAATGCTGTCGGTGCTATGCCTTAGCGATCTCAACTATTTTATAACGCTATTTCAGGATGAAACGCTAACTAAACCTTAATTATCTTTCAAGGGCAAAAAGATAATATTAAGTCAGACAGGCAGCAAGACAGGCATAATTGAATTCTATTTCATTGTATTTGGTTATTAGTATAATCATAAATGCATTTAAAGTAATATCGTCTTCAGCTGAGTCCAGCTGTGTCACTGGTTTTCAATTGTGTTTTAAAAATAAAGACGCATATTGGCTTACCACATAGTAATAAAGAGCGTTTTTGAGTTGGTTGTGTAACTGTACAATAGTGGCTCTCCAAAAGCATTGTTAATGAAATGACGATTTTACAAAGACCAAAAATGCCAAGTCAAACAACCACTTTTGAATAACTACACTAGGTATTGTTCGCATGTGGGTGACGAAAGACTTCTGATTAAAACAACAAATACAGTCAACTCTCGTTATCTTGAATGTTTCGGGACTGTTAAAGTTCGAAAGACATTATGTTCCGTTCGAACTCACTGTACGGGATTACACGGGTTTTTATCATGTCCGGGATGTCCTCGTATTTTAAGAAAATTACGCGAACCTAAGTTCTCTCCATGTTTGGCTTTCTCGTGTGACTTTGGTTTCTAGCTGTAATGTGTAGTTAAGGCAACATACAGAATACAATATTGGAAAATTCAAAATAAGTTCGAGAACCACTTCGACGAAGTGAAGGTACGGGATAAAAGGGATTTATTGAGTCCAGGATATCCCTGTATTTTCAATTGTTTGTATTATTACTGTTTGGTTGCGCAAATTAATGCACATATTTTATTGACCAACAATGTAAGGTGTTAAAGTTACAGATAAATAGATGATTTCATACAGTCGATGCGTGAAAACATTCGGCGCCGGTCGGATACAACTCGACTTCGAGTTAAATAATTGATTTAGGGTCGAATTAGTTTATTGGGACCTAGAAAAAATCGAGATAGCGAGATAGGTGGCAAGATTTTATACAGACAAAGAAGGAAAAAAGGCTTAAATCAGGGTCTGGAATTACAAAACAATACTTACACTCAGCACTCAAGTATTACAAAAGGGGATATAATGAGCTAATAAGTGTCTTATATTGAAAACTAGATGAGTAATATGTATAACATTGCATGCGCGTAATGGAAATAATATCTGGAACATTAATTTTCCCATTATATTTTTGTAAGAGGTATATACGAGGGTTGATTAATATATTCGAAGACTTTTCATCTAGAAATTTGGTTTTGTCAGCAAGGCTCAAAAGCGAATCATTATAATTCAGAGTAAGAAATCTCGGACCGAACGCGCTTAAAAATAAAGAAAAAGTTTCGATGCCTTGTTGGACATAAACCTCTGAACTAGGCTGTTGGCTTTACACGGTTGTACCATCCCGACGATAAAGAAAGCAAAACCTAACAAGTTTAGGGCGAAATTTTTAAAGAACGTTTATAACTAGAGTCAAATATTTATTGTGTTGTCAGTCATGGTCTACGGCGCGCTGAGCATTGGGCACAATAAGTCACGTCCATAAGACCATTGTGACGTAACAATAAAATTAAATACCGGTAGGTAATTGATAGATCTACATTCCGGGTAATGACATTGCTCTAGAATCAACATTTAAAAGTTAAAAGGAAAGTCGTCGAATATATTGATTACCCCTCATATTTATTTATTTTACCTGAAGTCCAAACTCTACCCTCAGGATTGATAAATGACAATTATAGCCTATAAATGCACTACATTACGCAATAAAATTAGTCACAAATAGTTTATATTTAATTGGTCATTTAAACAATACACGATCTTCTTCCTCTAAACATTGTAATTATCAACCTTAAAAGAATGAATGTCAACATTTATGTGATTAGTACTGTTTGTTAGTATCCCTTGTTATTCCGAGCCCTGGTAGTTGAAACAAGATTCCATACTTTTCATAGGTGAACACCAGTGAACAAATTGCGAAAGTTTTTAATCAAGAATAAGTGTACCCAATACGGTAAGATCACAGATATAACTGGCGGCGCACAATTACAGACAATATAAGAACACATCTATTCCGTCCTTAAGCAACCAAATCGTCACAATACTTCTTACCACAGATAGGACTGAAATAGTAAGTAGATACCACAGCAATTTTGTTTCATTCTTTATGAAGACATAGTTAATGAGATCTTGTCTCGAAGGATTTGTCTGACATCCTATATTTAATACCCAATTTATTTGCTAGAGTTTCTGTACATTGATGTATGTAATGATATAGAATTTTATTGTTTGCAACAGAAGACAACAGTCGTCTTAAGACATTAGTGCATGCTAGAGCAAACCATGTACAAAAGTACATGCATTTGTATCGGTTTTTCGAATTCTGTGGTTTACAAAAGCAATAGAAAAAGAAATTCTCCAATCCTTTCGAGACTTATACCAAATGGTATTGGTATTTCTGTTACATAACTAAGACTTCGACAACATTTCAAATAGTATTGCTTTTGAGAATGTGTTTATATAATTTATTCAAATTCCGTATGGCTATTTCTAAATACATTACATATGCTGATTCATTCAGTTTCGATAATGAACCAGAATTTAGAATGCAGGTCCAATGTTTAGAATACAACTCGAATATCTAGGAATATACATATGATGTAACTTGACGACAATCCGGCTCATTCAGTAACTAGTGTGACTGTGACCGTGTATTTAACAGTGACCCAATCGTCATACTAAAATATTGCATCTCAGAAAGTCAGCAAGAATACTTGACGATTTCCGCAGCAATTCACGTATAGTGGTTACAATTTCCCCAATAGGAAGTTTCAGTAAACACTTTTGTATCTCCCGAAGGACGAATATATCATTTTCATTACTGACATTTAATAAGTCTGTTCCGTGGACACTGCATAAACTCGTGAAGTAGTCTGGACAGTGTTAAAGCTTTATTAATAGACATCTGTCTCCGTATGTCTGTTGGCAGACATCATTGACTTACATCTCTCAAATGTTCCCAGACATTTATAGTGTAGGATGTGTAAACACTGCCGAGAGGAATAAACAAGGTTCTAGTTCAGTTTCACTTTACGTAGCAAAACAATATATATTAACGCTCTAGAAAGTCCCGGAGAAACTCAATGACAATTAACAAGAGTTGTCCAGAACCCCTATGATGTTATACAGCAATGTTAGTGTATTTCAATGTCCGAGGACCAACAACACCAGCAAGGTAAATGACATTACATTAATGCAGCTGTTAAAACGGGGTACAGTTCTGAACTCGTCTGGCTTACACTAAATATAACAAGGGTCAGGAGAACTTAAAACGATTATGTAAATTCGTTACATAATTAATTTTATCAAATAACCTGCGGTCAAGCATTACCGTAAAGTCGTGTCGGAGGTTTGCAATAAATATTTAAATAAGTATTACGTGACTTTAGCCAATTTATGCCTTGCTGGCACATGCCGTCATAGTAATTTCAACGTCGTCAGGACGAACAAATATATTTTAAAATTGAATAAAAAAAGACGTCGCGCTTATTGTATCCCTACATTTTGGGTGAAACATTTGCATCAAACGTAATCGTTAATGGTCGTTATATGATAAATAAAATCATATATTCGTGCACATTGTATTCTAGTTTAGTTTAGGCGAAAACAAAACAAAATGACACTGGGGGCAAAGCCTCATGTCATATTAATTTGTCCAATCGTTTAATATACTCGTATGTAATGATCACTCGTTCAAGATTCTTTATATTATGGATGTACAATGTGGTTTAGTTGACTGCTGAGACAATTCTTTCTAAACCTATTAATGTATACACACTACTTAGTATTATATTGTTTCTCCCAGTCACATCGCATGAGGGCTTTATCTGATTGTCTGCGCTAAGAGAACATCAAATGATTGGTAATCAGGTCTGAAGTGGATTGCATTGATGCTTAACCTTTGGACGAAAGAGACGAAAAGGTCCAAAATAATAGGTTCTGTACATACAACACGTATACACTTTTAAATAAAAGAACTTACTTTAAATTAAATGGAGCTATACATTAAGTATATCATATTGTCTGTCATTGCATGCCTCGGGTTATTTAGGAAGCATTTGTTTTCAATTACTGGAAACTGTTCACAGCAATTGAGGCATTTAAAATCGTTGCTCCTGCATTAAAACCATTCTAATCCTAATGGGTTTTTATTGAAAAAGAATGAACTCATTATATATTCGTGGGAACCAATAGGTTCGAAGTTCTGTTTATTATAAATACACTGACATTTTGTTAGATTTAAAACATTGCGTACATTAAATACATAATAAACATGAAACCACAAAACACGAGTTTCATTAATAGTATATTCGTTAAAATTAACAACGTTTCCCCATCGCATGTATTCGTTATGCTATTTTGTACACAAAGTTTTACAATGTCGTTTAATACCCCCCCTCCAAATATTGAAACATTTTCTCTGTTGATCTTGTTTTTTTCAAGATTTGATGTTTTCTGAAGGTTGCCAATGTATACTACTTATTATATTGGTCCCCTGATAAAAGTTCCTTTGTGCTTTATTCTATTATACTTGCTCGACAGGACACATGCACGAATTAATTGGATTATTGGTTAAAGGTTGATTGCGTGGATCCGAAAACAATTTTCTTTATTTTTCAGAATTCGTTACATTTTGATGGAAATGGTATGTTCACATCAGTTGTACATGTAATCACCCACAGGCCCACTGTCGATGTAGCATTTGTCAATCGCGTTTGAATTGATGTCTGAATGTCCCCGTATATCGATGTATTTCAAATTAGTTTTACTGTTTAGTATTTTAGCATCTGTGCTAGCGGTAGTTTTTAAGTCGTCTATAAGAGGACGCTGTCCGACATGCCACTTTAGATAGCTACTAAAATTATAATACAACAAAATACTACGAATTGGATGATTAAAACTATGGTGCATTTCATGTCATATTCCGAAAAAGGTTAATACGGCCGGAACTAAACATTTCCATAGTTCACATAGCACGAGGAAAGATGATACGATGGGTAGGTTGAAAATATTTTAAAAATATCTGTGAATCTAGTCATAAGTCATGCTGTACTAGAAGTTCCACTAAGGCAAGTCATGTAAGATCACGAACAATATTATCATTTAAAATACAACAATTTGGTTAATCTCAAGATCATTGCACTGGTGTGGCGTTTTGTTATATGAAATGTTTCATGTTTCCTGCCTACACTGACCGATGATTTTTTACTATTGTTTCAGAGGTTTTTAAATTACACGGAATTATATCAGTCATAATTGTATGGCGGATTAAATTTGTTTGCAAGGCCTGGAAACCACCATCGCATGTTGAGGTCAAGCTATCAGTGTAGGTCAGTACAATTGATGTGTTACGGTCTAACCAATAACATCCAGTTTAAGATGATGAATGCATATTGTTTCTTGCAAACATAATATAATGATCATAAGTGTAGAATGCATAGGGTTAGCTATAAGACTAATGTTTAAACGTTTGATTGTTTTCGGAAATTAATGTGTAAAGTAGTCAAATCAATTCAATATGCATGAACATGTTCTGCTTTAAGCGCTTTCAATAATGACGCTATTTTTTATGGAACGCTACCTAAAACAATAGTATCGTTGAGAGGAAAGAGGCGTATTGTCGTCAATTTTATTGTATCAGTAAATTAGTATGATCATAACTAATTAATGCTATGTGATTACATTGCCGAATAATCTAAGTTTGGCACCGAGTTGATAGTTTTTGTTTTAAAGACATAATGTAACGCGTACATCCATCTTGATTAATTGCATAAAATTAACAGACGATACTATACAAGTGTCTTGTATAAATGAGTCTAACATGTCGTACAAGACTATTTAAACCGTAGTTGTTTAAATGAGGGTGTTAAAGATTGAAATGGATCAATAATAAATCTGTATTTTCGTATATAACAATCAAACCTGTCGTACATGTCTATAATTACAACACGTCGTTGTTTAAAAGAGGGGTTTAATATTGAAAATGATCGATTATGAATGAGTACTATGTTTTGTATTTTTCGTTGTGTCCAAGTCAATGGCCGTTGAATAAGTCATGGTCACAGCATAGAAATGCCAAACCTGTTTGCACCGATTACCCAAATGATTCGCACATCTCGATTTAAAACCACAACATTCAATATACGTAGTACAATACCCAATATACAATACCCCTTCCAATGCTATTACATGTCTTTTGTCAGGTTTATAAAAATAACAAAGATAAAAGAAAAGAAAGAAGAAATATGGCGTGTATCTATCATGTAAAATGAAGCAGTTTGATACGTGAATTGCTTTAATATGAATAAATGCCAGAAATCGACTGTTGTCTTCTGTTGCTAATAATGAAATGATAAATTTTGGCATACATACATTTTACAGGAACTCTAGAAAATAAATTGGGTATTAAATATAAGATTTCAGACAAATCCCCGAGACTAGATCCAATTAACTTTGTCTTCAACTGCTCTTATATCTACTTCCTATCACAGTTCTATCTGTGATAAGGAGTTTAAGTTGTGACCATTTGGTTTCTTAAAGACGAAATAGATGTGTTCTTATCTTGTTTATTATTGTACGCCGCTGGTTATATCTAAGGTCTTATAGTATGTCATAAGTTTTCATCCTGAATTAACTTCCGTAGCTTATTAACTGGTGGCTATACGTGTCTCTGTTTCGTATGCAACCGATTCGCTCATAATATTTTCATCTTTGACATTTGACGCTTCAAAGTACACAAACGGTTTGAGTACAGGGTAACAAGGGCTCACTTCTCGACACCGTACCACGTGAGAAATATAATGGTACCGGTCATCCCCATTTACATACATCGGTGGGTTAGTCGAGCTCCAAGATTTGACTAATGTTCTGGTGATTGAGAATGTTCTTCCCATAATGGATTCAATTGGCGCATCGGGTTCCTGACTACTCTCTTGGCGATTAATGTTGTCTGAAATTAACACTCTTAATTGCACGGAGTATATTCTATAGTTGGATAGTTTATGTTTTTTACGCGAGTTAATAAAATAAATTATTAATGAAGCGAATTTATCGAAGCATTACGGCACTTACATTGTAAATATGTTAAAATGTCTTTTACTTGGGAACAAACTCTTTTATATCAGAATCATTTTTACTGTGAAGAAGATTAGAAACAATGCCTTCACTTTTTCTACTTTCGGTTTGCAAGGTCATTGAAAAATTACAAACTCTGACTCTAAATTTCATGTTGCCTTTTCGTGATGTCCTGCTTCGATAAATTCACTTGATTGATATTTATTTTTGGAAAAACACCATTGACAAATGTCGCACATTATAATGCTATGAATATTATATCCAACAAGTTTAGATTTCATCATGTATCGGCGCTGTACACCGGGCACGTGAAATAACCAAGTAGTCTATCAAAATAGCTAGGTTAGTGAACATGTCTTACTCCTTGCATCATACAACTTATTTATCAAACATTAAATCTTCTCTTTGAATAATGTGTGGTATTATTAGACACTTTCCCAGTCGTAATGCTAACTTGCTGCTTCTATGTTGACTTTTGGAGAGAGTGCAGAGATTTAAGTGCATCGATATTACTTTCGCAGATGGCCATGGTAGAAGTTTTAACAAATACTTTTGTATCTCCCTAAGGGCGGATATATCGTTTTCATTACTGGTTAAAAGACATTGAATAAGTCTATTGCGTGGACACTGCATAAACCCTTAATACAGTCTGGATAATGTTAAACTATGATTAATTGACGTATGTCTTAGTATGACATAAACACAGATCAGAAATATTCTTAAACATATATTTGTACTTAGTACGTAGTATCACAACGCGCAAGAACATTTGCTTCTAGGGTATTCATAATGTCCTGCCCCTGATAGATTGATGGCAAGAGTGCATGAAGTTACCAAGTAATCAATGTGACTCACTGTTTAAAGTTTAAACATGTTTGAAGCAATGATATTATAAGTCAAAGCTACACCTATCAATGCACAACTTGTTCATTACAATTATTTATTAAACATATGTAGGAAGCGAGCTAGACACATTTTAGCAGTTTAGAAAAAAATGGACTTGGAGGGCAGCGCTAAACCTAACCAGCCGAGCACAGAAAACATAATAAAATCTCATACCACAATAACACGACACAATGCCCAAAACACAACTGAACGAGTAAACATGACATTGGTAGGTTTCATACATCACCGTCTCTGTAAAACCAAAACAAACCCAAATAAGCAAAGCAATGTTTCATTACGTACAACAAAATTTGCTGTCATTGACATACCTTTTTTCCCCGGGTAAAGTATTTCTAAACTATGAGCGCAATGTTGTATTAATAAAGCATTTTACAAAGCTTAGAAAATACTTTACTAGAGACGTCCCTAGTACCCTGTAACCTTAGATGACACTCAAACGATTTAAAAACACACCACTTATGAAACATCAATTTCATTGTTGAAAATATTGTTTTATGTTTTTAACTTCATGTAAATAATATCCAGTGTATAAGCACGTTGTTATGTATAGTTCATGTAACTATAATGAGTTTGAAATAAGTTATTATATTATTAACAGGGTGACCCATGTAGATGAAAGTAACATTTTCTAAACAGGAGAAACTTAAATTTTCCGAAATTGTACTAGACTATTTACCTCATGATTGACAAAGCAATAATGCAACAGTTGATTTTCAACTCATCCATTGACACCCTGCATTCGACTTACATTGTGTGCAGTCATGCGGAATCGATTCAACTGACGCAACATGTATTCATGTTGTCCCCCTGGCTTAGGGCTGGTTTGGTCGTAGTCGATCTTTGACTGTTTCATTCGCAAAGAATCGCAGTTTTAGGCACACAATCATCGAATGGTGATAGCTGAACAACCCTGCTACGGCCCTATGGCTTATTTCAACTTGTAGCGAAACCGGAAGCATCCGAACAAAGATTTCGAGCTAATCGCACATTAACAAGGTCATAAGAAAATAGTGTGTATGTTGTTTTTTCAGTGCGTACACATACAGTGTAAATTCAAAGCAAATATCGATCCGTTATGTTAACGCGATCGCTGTGCACTTGCGAAACATGCAGAACAATTGTGCTGGCGCGGAATTCCGAATCATAAATTTTCTATTTTATGTGCCTTAGTTAAAGATTATTAACTGGAGAGATACTGTACACTATGAATGTCAGTAAAAAAATACTTTTGACAAAATTCGGTTATTTCTTATACTGGTGCGTTTTTAAATCGTTTGAGTGTATGTCATTAACAACCACTCTCAAAGAAGCAGGGACGATAAGGGGTGTTTTAGGCCCAAAGAATTGTTGAAAAAATAAAATCGCCGATTGGACGTTTGTCTTTGCATATATAAACGAAACAATGTCTAAACTGTCAGTTAATCACGTTAATATGTATTTATACTTGCATTCTGACTGCATATGGGGCCTATTTGGACCCCCAGAATGGCCAAAATCGGCAATTTTGACCGAAATATCGCCAAAAAATACAAAGTGTGATACGAGCACAGTTGTATACCAAGTTCATATTGCGAACAAATGATGTTATTTTAAAAACAAATCGTTGTACAAAGTATGAAATTGGTACACAGCCGTGCTCGTATCTAGCTTTTTAAAAAGCTCAAATTCCGTAACCCGCTGGTTTTTAGTACCGCCACCTCTAAAATCAGCCAAATACTCGTTAAATATCATGACAAGTCAATCTTTTTGCTAAGTTTAGTTAAGATATGTTTAACCAAATTCATTTTTACAAAAATGAGTTCGAAACCGGGTTGACTAATCGAAATAAATGAATTAAAACACAAACCAACGAGTGGGTACGAAGCAATTTGATGACGAATACAACTAAGTAAACAAACATCGCGCACCTTCTTAGCGACGACCTATTTTCAGTTTGACAGGTGGTCGGGTGATCAACAAACAAACATCTATCAGCCAGATTCCATTTTCATATCGTCAAAATACTTTACTGTGCGAGTAAGTAAGTAAACATTTTTAATTTATTACTAGAGTAATTTCTATCGTGTTTCTGACTTTCATTGAATCAACACCGTTTGCCACACGTTTCGTCTGCAAAATGATGTCTGAAATTCCCATTGAAATTGACGAGATTTGAGCCTGTTAATATATGAAATACGAATAAAGGGATACCAGACTTATTATAATACACAGTGTCTGTTTACGAACCAGTTTTTCAAACATTCACGGTGAGAGTGAGACCAGATTCGGACGGTGATCTGTGTCAGATTGTACACCAATGCATGGTCTAAAATACTGTTTGCTTTGGTTCAGCATTGGTGTGATTTATCTAACACGTTTGTTCAAAGCATATCATGAAACGACCCTTAATCGTGTTGTCGTTGGTCAATTGCTCTGCAATATTAGGTATGAATTATAAAAAAAATAAGGAGTGGCTGTTAATAGTATGTTTATAGCCGAGTGGTAAGGCTACTCGCGCACCACATTGACGGTCGTGGTTCAAAGCTCGGTCGAGCCGATTTTTTTATTATTTTTATTTAATTATAGATTGAAATACTAAAAATGTAATAAGTTTACACTGTTCATAATTTAAAGTAGATCTTTATTTTGTATTTTTCAGACACTTGTCAAGGCTACCAAAGGTCAACTGAAATGTGCATGTGACCAGCTCTATAATGAGTATAGATTATATTGTAAAAAGATTATAACAAATCTGACAGAACTGTTAATCATCCATGTGACCAGTATTGTAAAATGGTTACAACAAATCTGACAGAGATGGCATTACTCAACAGAACTGTACATGTGACCAGTATTGTAAAATGGTTATAACAAATCTGACAGGGGAAGGCATCACTCAATAGAACTGAACTGTGCATGTGACCAGTATTGTAAAGATTATAACAAATCGGATAGGAAATACAACACTCACCAGAACTGTGCACGTGCACATAAACCCATTAAAACTTAAATTGTGTCATATATACATGTTCATGTCAGATTCCTTCATTCTTGTTTGGATAGCAAAGTTCACTTGATCATGCTGTCTTTGCTGCCATCAGAATGGGTGTAGTTTGTAGAACTTATCATTAGCAAGTCACTGTTTGTTGCTTGCAATAGGACTTCTTTCAAATTGAATGTTCCTTACTTTGGTGCTTTATATAACTTGGAAATTGTACTTATCAAAGATCTAAAAAAATACATGCGTTTAGATCTTTGTACTGATGCACTACAGTGTGTATAGAAGACTGGAACTATTAATGTTTAGTTCAATTTGCCATGTAAAAACTGTTTGTTGTCAGTTACAGCTCTTTTCTGTCTAAGTCATATAACTTTTTGTTAAGGTAATATTGATATTATCACCCTAATGGAGTATTTATAACAGCTATAGTACTAGTAAATGGTAGCTAACAATGTCCTTACATAACCTGGGCGTTTTGATTTTGCCTTTTCAAAAGTGGACTTCTTCATCTAATTGATACTACATTGGATTAATATGTTTATTTCTTCACTTGTTACATTTTAATTGTTTAATGTTATTTCCTATAGATGTATATAACATTACTTTACATATAATGTATGTTAATTGTTGAGTTAACTTACAAGTGTTAATTTGTTTATGTATTAATTGTGATTCATAATCAAATACATGTATAACATAATTGTATATATTATGCACTTATAGTAATTAATATACATGCACATATGCAGTAAAACTGCAATAAGTATGTTGCCATATGAACAATTAAGTATGTTTCATATTGAGTAGGATTGAAATTGAATAAGAGTAAATCATCAAAAAATACCATTTTGTCCTAAATGTTTTGCTGATTGTATCAAAGAGGATGATTGTAAGTGAGGTAAACTTGTTTTATTGTGCTACATTGTTTATTAATTGTTTGAATGGATGGTCTTCACTATCAAAGTTGACCAGTTATACTGCTTTATCACTAATCTTACAGTGGCTGAATTAATTGAATTTAAAAAAAATGTATAAGTCTTAATTCAGAATCAACATTTGCATGGGTTTATGCTGTACACCTATGTTAAACCTCAACTAAAATGCCTGATTAAACAACTAGATTATTTGGTTTCATTGCTGTGACAATCATTGCAATGTGATATTGTCCCATTGGCTATTTTACAAGTGAACCAGTGATAAGATTAAACTGCATGTTCTCTAACATATATAATATATGCCTCTTTCTGGTTCTGTAATTCCATGTGATCATTTTATGTACAAATACATAAAAAATATGTTTTGGGAGTATGTGACAATTACCATAAAATTAAAGTGTTCATGTTTTACTTGACAGTGTTTGTCTTTTTATTGACATTGTTTTCATAAAAAAATAATATGAAATACAGTTTTACTTGTTTTTAGCTTGACTCTTCAAAGAATAAGGAGGGTTGTTGTAATCACCACACTTAAGTGACAAACACAAAGATTTGAAAAATATTTCAGACATAATTATGTAGTGGAGGTCAATTATTCTTCCATAGACAGTAGCTTGATCAGTCTGATTTCAATACCTGGCACCTGTAATGGGAAGTGGGTTTCAAATATGTACTGTATTTCACTTAGCAATGCAAAAGAATGAACATGTTAGACCAATTGACTATCACAATAACTCACTAAAAGGTTGCACAAATACCAGTAACCAGTTTTAATGTGACTTCAACACACCAGTAATATGCTGATATATTAATAGCAACACTTAATTATTACAACAAGCACTTTTACATAGAGATAAACACTATACTTTCAACTTGTGTTTTGTTGGCATGCAGTACCACAATTTTCTACATATTCTATTTAATTTAAAGAAATGGTCGCTATGGAAACAGAAAACACCATAGCAGATGAATGAAAAGGGACACAAAGAAGAAATGTTTTTCATTGACATAATACATGTAGTTACATAAAAAGTCATAAATGTGAAATATGATCATTTTCCACGTACTGGTTGTTTTCTAGAAATGGTTGCTATGGCAACGATAAAGAATTAGAATGAATAAACCATGTCTGTTTAATATGCAGGGATATAAAGTCCTTCATTTATGGTATATTCACAAAAAATAAGGGAAAACTGAAAATTGGGTGTTTTTTGAGATTTTTGAAGTGGTTGCTATGGCAACAAAATCAATAAAATATAACATCAATAATTTGAACCATACAATTGAATGTTGTGTATATCATTGACATTACTTATAAAAAATCAGATGTCCTATAAACTGTGTTTAAACATATTTAAGTTAAAAAAATAAATGGTTGCTATGGCAACCAAAAATATGAAAATGAAGAAATAAATATTTGAATCATACTCAATGAGGTATGGTCTTTCATCAACAACATTTTCACAAAAGTACCATGTAAAATACGCATTTTGGCATGTTTGTGTAATTTAAAGAAATGGTTGCCATGGCAACAAAAATGAAAAACAATGTATAAAAATATTAAAATCTTTCACTAGATGTGCATACCTTTGAATGATAAAAGTTTCATAAAAGATGGAAGTGGGGCCAAAATCACCCCTTATCATCCCTGCTCCTTTATAATAACTTGCGAAACATCAGCATTTTGTAGTTATTTAGTATTTATACATCAAAATTCTATACTGTATTAATAACCTATGGAATTAACACTACTATCACTAAAATTGCCTGAAATTTGTTTGCAGTCGATGGAAACGAATTGCAATATGAACCGAATTCCTCTCTGATGTTTTCGCTGTAGTTTGTTGGTGTTTACAGTTCGATTACTGTACCTGTGAATTACATAATCACAAAGCATCTCAGAAGGAAGATCTGCTATTTTTAAAAGGAAAAATACCAAGAGCACGATACCAAAAGTGGTTTAAATTGCTTATTTGCCATAAACCCGTCTTAAAGCAACCATCAGTGGCTTTCTAATACATCAATAATTGTTTAGGTAGGTGGCCCGATCTGTGGGGTAGAACCTTTAATACATTTCTTAAATTTGATAATTGTTATGAATTTATATCGATTAAATATCAATGTACACTTGTGTAGTTGTATCAGCATAAACTAGTTTGCTATTCCAATAAAAAAGAGAAAATCATGTTGATTTGCGAAACTTGTGACGCTGAATATATATTAGTTTAGAATCATATAGACCATCAGTTAATTAAAACAATATGGGTGTCCAGCCAAGTTTGGGAGCTATTCAACAAAATAGTGCATGTACACTTATCAGTCATACTCCGTAGGAAGGGTGAAACGAATCTTTGAGAAAACCTCACACACTATCGGAGGATCATCCATTACTCTTGAGTTATTAAACCATTTGCCCTTTGGCTCCTTTCAAGGACTATGAACAATAAATAATGATACGATAATGAAGTCATTTAGTCACGTAATAAATAATCTGTTGGTGAACTGAAGGGGAAGAGTAGTTTACGTATCACTACTTTTGCAACGATTTTAATGAGACAGTTCCGAAGAAAATGATCTAACATATTAGACGTCTGAATGCCATAGTCGTTGTTATGAATAGGTCGTTAGCAAATATCCGAAAATATGGAGAATTTGAACGGGAAACGATTCATATAGTTGTAAGGCATAGCCCATTCTGAAGGTATGATTACCTTTAAAGTGTATATAGTTTTCGTGAGGTCAATGTTAGCGAATGTAGATCTGTGTATTTATTATTTATGATATGTTACATTAAAGGACTCGGAAAATAATCTATACTCGCATTAGGATAGTGAATTTTTATCGAAAGTATTTTGTTTTCTTCAAATTGAAATAAAATTATGTTGGATGAAGTAAGCTTGCTAAATTTATCGAAACATTCCAGCACTTTCATGCTCCGATAAATTTGCTTTTTTGATATTTATTTTTGCCTAACCTCGAGTTTAATGTAGTATATAGGGGATATTGCTTTACATTGCTAATTACATACGAGTTTTATTAAACGAGTGGACAAAATAATATGACACGATGCTTTGCTATGCCCTCGACAAAATAAGACAACCTCCCGTTTGCGTTCTCTTTCTATAACTTATTGCACACACTGGGAGTGTCGAACGATATAACGGCTTTATATTATAGGTAACGGCACAGCTGGATCGCAGGTTATTTTAAACCATAATGCAGTGCTTATTTAATGACAGTCATCTGATTGAATTGTACGCGGTGTATTCTTTAAGCATATATATTGTCTGACGTATAGTTATATAGCAATATACATGTTTATTCTGTAAAACAATTTACTTAATACGACATTTGATAACGGTAAATAGATTTAACATTTTAATGTTAAACGATAGCAATATTGGTAACTGACATAAGTAGGATTTTAAATAATCTTAAGAGAAAAATCCAGAACAATGTTTTTCGTCCGATGAAAAAGTATGGCAAACATAGATACGAGTTAGACTTTGAAGAAGGGAGGCGATAATGCATTATTTCTTTGGTCTATGTCGAATGCATAACCATATGAATAGCAGAATTACATCTGCTGTGTATAAAAACAAATATTATCTTTCAAATTTACAGGAGGAAATGCCAAGGTTGTATCTAGTTGGGGAACGGTCGGAAGAAAATGTACTATAATATTCTCGTGTTCATTATAATCACAATGGTCAATTTATTCACTACACTATTAGAGGATATAAAGAAAATAATACTTTTCAAGTTTCAGTTTCAACAGAATATAAATATAATAAAGTTTTTAAAATATAACTTTCAAGGATATTTAGCAATAACATTCTCCGCAAAAATTGTATTGAATGTACATGTATACAAACGTACGAGTGAACATACTAAAGGATGTAAAGAAAGTTCGTTCCGGTCAGAAAGTATGCACGTATATGGGAAAACAAAAGGCATTTATTCGCAAAACAAAAACTCTTACAGCCTCGTAATTTGGATGATATTTTGTTCTTAGCTACGGTTACATATAAGTTTGGTTCATTACAAGTTTAAAACATACAAAACGATACGGTGATGGGATCACAAACGGGAGTATTTCGAACTTTACCCGGTCACGACGTAGTTTACGTCATCTTCGAAAACAAGATCGCATTTCTTCATTGCGTTTACTTGACAGTCTAATCAGCTAAAATTGTTACACATAATGATGTCATTGTATCAGGAGACTGGTTGAAAAATTTAGTCAAAATATATTCATTTGTTTCGTGTACAAAAAGCTTTTCAAAAACCGAAACGAACTTTCTTTACAACCTTTATAATAACTGCAAACCATAACATTCAGCCACACGCTCGCTCACAAATACGCGTATAATTTACAGTTAATCAACATAACGTCAAATAAGATAAAATATTGTAGAACTTAATGCCATTCCAATTCAAATCAAAACAATCCGAACACACATACTTTTACACAAATAAACATATCAAGTGTACCAAGCTAAAGATAAAGTAAAGATTAAACATTTACATATATATATATATATATAGACGTACGAGTATTCTACATTTAATGTTGAAAATTCAATACGCATAACCAAGTATGACTTTAGACACCACAATCATACATCATAGCTCAAATGTTAAACTTGTCATTCGATATAATGTATTGGAAATAAACATGCACTTAGTTTCGTCAAATGAAACATCGCAGTTTTGAAATTTGTTCCAACTGTTTTTGTTATTGTGTTGTTACAATAACTTCATAACACCTTTGTTAAACGTCGAACTTTGCAATTGCCAACTCAATGTACATGTCAGATACACATACTAAATAAACTTTTTATGACATTACACATGCCATTGCAATCTTTTCAAACTATTAACACATTAATGTATATATATAAAAACTATGTCTGCTCTAACAATTCCCAACTTTAACCACTCGATTCACTCATTGTCCGTAAATTTAACCCATCTCTTGTTTCCGACACTGTTTCGTTTCCACTGTCATAATGGTATGTTTTGTTATCAAATCCATTGTCACCGATACCAAAGTTAGTTTGTCTCCCTTGCGTTGTGTTTCGCTTCCAATAAATTGCAATGAGAACCAACAGTAGAACAACGGCAAGCGATGCAATAATAACGCCAGCTAATGCCCCTGGCGACATTCCTAGTGCAGAACTCGTTGATGCCACTGAAAATATAATGCATATGGTTTAGAGTGTATGTAATACTATGTAATTAAGTTGTCTGTGAAGATACGCCATTTTATCAATAACTTGAACGTACGATACGACAGACAGTGGTTTTACCGAGTTTTCGTAATAAACCGGCACTCTCGTGCTGTTCTACAAACATCTGCCATCTACTGCATAAGTTGAAATTTGAACGAACACCAAACTTTGCTACTATTATAGACATACCTGTGAACATTTGAGTCAAATATACTTTAACTTTAACAACTGCGTTAGTCCATTAATTTGCGTAGATGAATTGTACTACAATACATGTATAAGCACATACGAATAAACTTACTAGTGACTCCGCCTTGTTGTAAAGGAGTGACTCGACCAGTACCAGTATATCCACGAACTGTAATAGACGGCAGTCCACCTGTTGGTGGGCTCTGTCCATTTGAAACAACTGGTAAACGACGGGTAGTTCTGGAAGAATATGATGGTGCTGGCGTTGGTGGGTAGTTCTTTGAAGCTGGTAAGCGAGTTGACAACGTTGGTACCTTTTGTACAGGAAGTACTGATGGTTTGGTGAACTGTCTCGGAGTGGGAATGTTAACCGGCGGTCCGCCAGTCCCGGCACTGATAAAACTGGCATCAACAGCTTTAAAGGACAACAAGAAAATAATGTATATATGACAATGCAACATATGCAATTTGCAGAACAATAGCATCAGAAATTAAAAATTCTTCAAACCAGTTTCATATTTTGCTGGTCATCTTGTATACAGCAACAACAACAACAAGGTAACAATGAAGTCAATAGGTCTTTACCTGGAGGTGTCTTAAGTTCTCATATATTGATTGAAGAGTACTTACACTGCTGCCTTTCACAAATATAAAGTCTCTTCGAGTTACAATCTTCGTCATTCCATTTACCATCTGCTAGAAACACTTCAGCACAATTCTCAAGGTTACCGCCCCAACCACGTGTAGATGGTTCCCCAGGTCGCCAGTTTGTATATTGTACCGCCGTTTTATCTAACCATTGGAAACCAGCTAAACGATAAAATAAATTATTATGTTTTGATACATACAAGCATTTGATTTCTATTGAACGTTAATTGGGCGACGTGTTTAAGCATATAGTTGTCAACTGATTGTCCAGTTTGTAATGGAAAGTAAATTCATATCCTTTCAATATATTATCTATAGAGGATATTTCTGTGGATGGTTCGTGCTATGTCTGACTCAAGTCCAACATTTTGGGGTGGCTAGACGTTGCCGCCGGATATGTTTGGCTCTGTATTGTTTTTGCGATACAGTATTGTATATATCATCGTGTAGTAATATTTAATCATCACAAGCACATATTCGTTTCATTTTCTGCTTATATTGTTGCCAAAATGGTACAATTTATGCAAAATTACCAATGTGGTTAAACGGCGGATGAATATTTTTATTTGCTATTCAAAATGTGACATCTTGGATAATGGTGACTATGTGAAAACAACTTTTTTAGTATTTGACATCTACATATACTGCAAATTGTAAGAAATGACCTAACTAATAAATGCATCCACGTGATATGTTTCCGTTCAGTAATAAAACAGTTACGGACATTTTAGATGCGTTATTGGTAAAATTAAAGTAGACCTAAAGGGTAAGAGCTTATATATAACCCACTGCATTGAGTGATAACCAGTGATGATATAGGATTTATTGACCTGATATAACTTCATATCTCATCAGTTAGCATTAAATAAAAAATATTCATTGCAATATCTTTATCAGGAGTAAACACAAACATACGAACGCAATGAAAACTCACAGTTCAATGACTTGTGTAAACTGGTCCAGAAACTTTGTCCATTGTGTGCCAGAGATGACATAGTAGAAACAAGAAATTTATTTGTTGCTGCATCATGTATCGACGCCAATGTTGCGTGTTTCTGTTGACAATACAGGGTAGCGTCCAGGACTGTTTTAGGTACGTTAATACCCATGAGGTAACATTTACTCTGATACGAATACCAGCCAGTGGCACAGACACCATTTGGTGCTGGTGGTGTCATGGATGGTGTGCCTGAAACGAACATTAGATATAATTAACATCAAATAAATAAGGTGGGATTGGTTATATTGCACACAGTGCAATTTTTCAATCATTGTTTACCATTTATCTTGGAACTTATTATTAATTTATCAACGTGCTATTTCACAAGCTTCTGAGAACTTTAACACTTGTGTGGATAACTAAAGGCGCTGACAAATACAACAGGACAACTCAAGCTCTCCTTATATGTATCAAAACCTGGATATCTAGGCTGACAACCAAAATCCATCACAGCGTATAAACGACTGTACGTTTAATCGGGATGCTGTGATTGGATTTAAATGCTGAGAGACAAAAACACAGCAAAGTTGGTATTATAATTTGGAATACTAAGTATAATTATATACAAAAGCACAATAACAAGTTGTACATACAATGTATTTATTATTACGATTAATTTAGCTCTTGTTTCCATATACTTCATCTGCAATATTTGCTCATATTATGTAAAAATCATTGAAATTTGTATGACTTATTGTGTGAAAAATGCACACCGGCTACTTTTGAACATCATTTTTATTGTACTCGAGCACGTGTCAGTTTACTAAGTGTACATACGAGTATTATAACAGGTATAACATTATAATATCGTACTTTGCAAGTATTAGAATATTTTACTGCGACCGAGGCTAAAAGTAACACGGCTATGTAAGCCCATTACGGTACGCCTTACTGATAATTTTGATAAATTATTTGTATGTTTATTGTGATTGAGATGTATGCCATATTGTTATTCAAGTTAAATGATTTGCGTGTTTTCTCAGTATTGTTCAATGCATGACATAAACTGTTCTTTTTATACAAGAAGTCAAACCATGTTCATTGATTTTTGTTAAAAGGAGCAAGTAAATCGGAAAAAGTTGTATGCACACAAGAGCTTAGTTCATCGTAACATTAAGTATGTACAACTTGCCATTATGTTTTTGCATATATGCCCAGTATTTCAAATAGTTTTAACAATGTCTCCCACCTTTTAAATCCAACTACAATATCCCGATTAACGTACAGTCATTTATACGTTGTGCCCAAGGAATAATTCTTTTGGAGACACATTCACTTGATGCTCTAGAGAAGGTTATTAATTGTCTTTAAATAAACACAAAGGTCGGACGGCATCATAAATAAGCAGCCAATGAGTCGATGAATTTAGGAATTTAAATAACTAGTTCCGTGGCCATACGTACTTTTTGTGATTTTACATATAGACGGGTAATTTGTAGTACAGTTGGTATCAACCCATCGACCAGAAGAGTTGATCATTACACAACCCTTTCCTCCTACTGGCTGTCCGGCGGCCCAATTTGTGTATACCACTGGCCAGTTATCTGTCCAACTATATATCCCAGATTGCTGAAATAAAATAAGACGATGCCAGACAAATATCATCTAAGCTAAGTACACATGGTACAGTTATTGACAGAGAGTTTGAACAATTTCAACTTCAACGTTATACTCTTCAACGTTATGAGGGCATCTACAATAGGGCGTCATGCGTATGTTAACATGTGTTGTATTCTTTTCATGTTAAGATGCATATGTATTATTCATTTCATTTTGGCAGAGGGTCTCTCTTGAAAATGTTAAATACATGTAACAACAAAACTGATCTGATTGGACAGGTTTTGCTATTATGCCCTGTGTTCGCAGATAGTCTTGAACACATATTTGACTGTATTTCTTACCTTGACATCATTCAGACCAATCCAAATACCAGCAGCATTGTTGCGTTTCATTGTTAGGTATACGTAAGCTTGCTCAAATGGAGAATTTACTGATCCTAAAAATCCACCTAAAATGCAATATAAGCATGTCATCAAAAATGTTTAAAGCAGATCCTATCCAAATGATAGCGTACAATTAACTAGTTGATTCTTATATTATTGTGAAAAAGTTTATATTAACTCTTGACACCTGCTTTCCGTGAGGCAACAAGTTATTTTCGGTGTTGTTAAATTAGAAAGTTAAATAAAGTGCCCCTTAAATCAGTCTACCTGCAAGTCACAAGCAAGTATACCATTCAAGAACTATTTTTATGATCGAACAGTAACCAGATGTTTACTCTGTGCAGGCTACAAATTTATTGCGTTAATGTCACGTAAATCTACGGATACATACTTCCCTTAGGCAAATTTCGAAGTGCGTTTTACTAATCCATTGCAAGTTGTTGCATACATTTGCGTAAAATATTAAATATTAAACGTACACCGGACCACAATATAACTAATATTGCGGGAACCAGAATGAATAAATTAACATGCACGCCCGATAGGTGTTGATGATTAAACATGTTTTGATTACTAATCTACAGCAACAAGTGACGGTCGCAAATCAACAGTTGATGGCAAAAACTTCTACGTTCATATTTGCTATTTACGGTTACTCTGACCTTGAGTAGAATAACGCCAAAACTTACGACAGAACGTGAGAAAATATATCTTAGTTAAACGCATTTGCGCAAATATTATCGACATTCGCAATATTTACCGAACAATTTGAGTTACGCTTGCGTAAATGCTTTGATAAAACAGAACCCTGGTGCCGTTAATTCGCAATATGGGGCTAGTATTTACAAATATGGCGGTGAAATAATGCAATGAATATTTTGTCTCCAGATTAATTATAATGGACAAGTTTGTTGCATTTTAACCATAGTTTAAACATATTATATATATAAAGGGTATAAAGAAAGTTCGTTCCTGTTTTGGAAAGCTCTTGTACACAAAACAAATAAATAAAGATGCATCAAATTTTGTATTCAGTGTCCTGGTACAATGACATCATTATGTGTAACTGTGTTTAGCTGATTTTGACAGTTAATTATTTTCAAATGCAATGGATGAATTTGTTGATCTTTTTTCGGGATGGGGTAAAGTTCGAAATAGTCCCTTTGTTATCCCCTCACTGTATCGTTAGGTGTGTTTTAAACTTGTAATGAACTAAACTAATATTTAACCTTACATGAGAACTTAACATCATCCTTGTTAAGAGGCTGTAAGAGTTTTTGTTTTGCCAATAAATGCCTTGTATTGCCCAAATACGTGTTTTATTCAACATGACGCGTTTTGTCTATTCAGACGTTTCGTAACTTTTGGAGTTATTTAGTCACTCTTTAAAATGGAAGTCGACGTTAATGTAAGCCTACTTCCGCGTTCTACAAACCAATGCCAATGGTGCCCATCAGAACGCAATCCAAGCAAAAATAATCCACAGTTCCTAAATTTAGTACTGTACCTTTGTTTCAAATATCGTAATATTTCGCTTAGTACAGTTTTGCGTCAGAGACTCGCGTAACCTTAGAATCCGATTCTACAAGTACGGGCTCGTATCACTAGCAATGGTCAACACGAGCAAATATACACAAAACATCAACACACCTCCCTGTTTGCCACAGTTAGTATTAGCTGTTGACCAGTTAGTTGCTGTCGAAACAAAGAAATAGCATCCTGTCAAGAACTGGTGCTGGTTTTGTCTGACGTCACAAATGCTTGGAATAGGCTCAGCTGTCGGTATAGAAGTATCTGAAAAACAAGATATTTTTATTGTGGATATTAGAATTCGTAGATTTATCAGAAAAAATAAACTATTTTGTTTCCGTCGGTTTGAAGAAAGATCAAAGTTTTAGATTTGGAAATCCCTTTGTGCACATTTCGCAGATACTTCATTTGGTCTGATAGCAGAACGGAACTCGTGCATTTATAATTAACTACGTATTACGAAAGTTTTACGAATATGCTTGTTCGACTACAATTAACAATCTAACTAATGGAGCTTGATTTGCGTGTAGAAATTGATATATTCTGATAGTAAAAACATTGCACTTACGTAACGGAACTTATTACAGAATATAATCATGTATATACTTTTGAATCAAATGTGTATACTACACATTATATGAATCAAACACAATACGACATCTGTGATATTAAATACTTAAATGAAATATGCATGTGTATATTGTAACAAAATGGTCACCTTTATTTGTCATGCATATGTACTGTCTTTGAATGTTACACTTGTAGTCTCTCCATTGACCAGCCGAAGACGACATTCCTGATATCTGTAGATTAATGTAGAAAGGCGTATAAATAGCATGCACGCCGTCCTTAGATCAACAATGTCTCAACACAATAGGTGATCAAACATGATCTACAATTATCATTAATTAATTAATTAATTAAAAATTATCCCTCTCAACACACTATTCCTGCGCGAGTATAAGAGAAAAGAAGTCAGTTATCGTTATAATGCCGAATGGTAAGCAAGGGTGAAAATGATGTCAAGATATCCCGCGTTCAAAGTTGACTCTCTATTGCTTGGCTATCAAGCAGTGTTTAATCGCTCCAAAACAAAACAACAACCAATGTTGTACTGGGAAGCTTTAACTAGTAATCACTCGTGGCGATGGAAAGAATCAGTACTGGTGTGTCGCGAGAAATAACATAATCTATAGAATTTATAGAATTCACACCGACCTAGAATTGTTTAAACTAAGCTTCATGTACTCAGGGGCCATATTTCTGTTGAACTGTTGGACAGTGTTAAATGACGTTGGATATGTTAGGTGTTTATGATAAGGAATGACCATTAAAGAACAAAACAATTAAGTGGTCATGATTTCTATTGTGTTAGGCCCCACCTCCGACAACTTCACGTAGCTTACCTGTGTGCGGACTAACGGACAAACAAACGGACATACACCACCCATGTCAGTAGATGCCGGGGGTATAAACTAAGCGTACAAGTGAACGACATTGAACTAGGGATTATATATAGGGGTCGCACTTTTAAGTTCAACAACGGAATCAATAGTAACGCTTTAAGACTTACAGCAATACATTGCTCCCCCATATTACCATTAGGTTCACCGTATGCGAAATTTGTATAGGTTGTATCATCATTGTTTGACCACAATAACGTCTGTGTCTCGTCCTTGTGAAGACCGATCCATGGACTTACTTTCAAGTTTGATAACAGTGTCGTGATAAAGGCTGCAATATATAGGGATATCACAATATTATTCTACATTGCAATGGCATGCATGTCTTATTCACAAATAAAATCCTAATTTGTATGACATGGCACATGTATCGTCAACTACCGTTTTGTATTGCGTTGTAATCAGTGCATTATACGAGAAATTGTAATTCAGACGTGGTCTAGAAATCATAGAGACGTCTAAAAATATATCAGGTTTAAATAATCGCCGGATTGCATCGCAAAAACAACCAACAGAACCTGATCAATTTGCCAAAAAAATGTTGATGCTAAAAACGATTTAGGATATTTGAAATAATAATAAGGAAACAAAGCCTTTTGAAACAAAACAATATGGTATCTTTTGCTCGTATCTGTCAACCATTTACATTCTTATTAGAATGGTTGAAATTTCACAAATAAGGTAGACCAAGAATAGCATTGCAAGGGGGCATGATAACGACTGAAATTGAAATATGGAACCGGTGGAACTTATGTTGACAATTACTTAAACAATATTAATGTAAAAGAACTACAAGTATCAATAAGTTGTGCGAGTACCTTAAAGGTCAATTTATTGTCACGGTCTTTATATCAGCTACACACTTACCATTTGTTATATCATCCGTGATACTAGCGAGACTGTATCCATTTCCGAGCTTTTTGCAGTTAGAAAGAGCAGTGGTCCAGTTAGCCGGGGTAAAAAATGTTTTGTAACATCTAGAATCGAACATACATCACTTATAGATGTCTTTGCATATTTATACCCATTTTAGACAATATAATTATAAAGTTCAGATTGATGGGTACTGTTTTATCAAAGCGCTAATCGTAAGTTTTCGTCCAAATTTGAATTATTTATTATTCTTTTACTGCTATAAATTGTGAAAAAGGAATCTGGAATATTAACAATGATTCGAAAGGTGAAATCATACAAACAGGATCTGTCAACATTTTGTAGTTTTAAAAGCATTATAGGAAATTTAAGTTTGAGGGTAGGTTTACGATTGTGTAAGCGCTTTGATAAAACATTACTCTGACCAGTTGGTAAGACCATAATATAGGCTAGCAAAACATTTTGCAATTAATTAACCAGGTACGATTCCAATAAAACGGATCTCGAAGATTAAGTTTTTAAACAAGTTGACCTTTGATGTAACATGGGATATGGTTGTTCTAAAATGGTTGCCGAATATAATATTTACATATGTTTGCATCTGCCCAATTGGACAATTTGGTATAAATGTCAAAACGATAAAGTCTAGCGGTAACCAGGGCTTGAATGTACATTATATCTTCATACGGCAATTGTCCGTATGTCGCATATAGCTTTATTTATTAATGGTATTGCCTGTATCAAACCAGTGTGGTCATCCCATGTTCAGTATACTGTTTATGACCATTTTTGTAAAACCAAATTATCTACTAATTTTATACCCAAGAATGAATGACTGTACAATTAATTATGACAATAATTAAAGCAACTACTTGTACTCGTATATAGTAATTATCAGTAACATGTTGTTTAACAAAGAATGTCTGGGTATTTACCTATTATACAACATAGTAAATCCTGATGGACAGTTGCCGGATAGTACCACAGGGGCTGGTGGTGTGGGAGTGGTACCAACCCGTGCTTTACACACATATCCTTGTCTCGTCCCACAATGCTTGTCATTCCACTTTCCTGTGGATTTTGATTAACATACGCATGTAAGAAATACCAAACAAAAACGATATAACAATAAGTAGGAAATCAAATCTGAAACAAAACCCTTCGCACATAAAAACAATTGAACATATATTAAATACATTATAATAATATATTACATATATATATTAATTCAGGGAGTTCATTCTCACTGGCATTGACCCTCGGACTCCAGCAATGTCCAAACGTCTCGTTTAGACCATCATATTTTATATGTGTCACATTTGTTCTTTATATTTCGTGTGGTTTGACTTTAAAATGCCACACCTTAACAATTCCAAAATGACAAATCGCCCCTAGCGAGATCCCTAAATATTAGATAACAACGGGGATTCTCTTACCTGAACGTATGAAGAGAGTCACACAATCTTCATCCCCGCCCCAATTATTCGGTTCGTCCATTCTCCAGTTATAATATGCCACTGGAGAGTTATCCGACCATCTATAATATAAAGAAATTGTGTTAATTTGCAAGCCCAATTACGAGTATACTAATGAGACACTTTCTGAGCACATTTACGCCCCTTATTTGTATTGCTTTAATTTCAAGCTCCTAGCGGGCAATCATGTGGTAATCATTATATAACATTAACTATCTGGAAACTGACCGACTGGACAAACAACAACAGATGTCTTCTATGACCTCTCGCTCTCACATTTGACGTCTTGTCTACTTCATAGTTAAAGTACTAATAAAGAAAACTGCGAAACAATCTGCTCACCGTGGCATTTTGTAAAATTGTTTTCATTTTGAACGTATAAATACTATGTATGCAATTTCGATGTCAAGTATAAGGTTGCGTTGTTTTTGTCACTGCATCTGTGAAGTGTTGCTTGTGCGAGGTCTTTACGATGTGTGTTGGTCCTTTTGACTCGTTCTTGTCTGCGGGCTCTTGTTCTGGATTTATTTGACCGACTGGTGTGGCAGGCTGTTTGAATGAGATGTCGTGTTTCTGTAGCTGTTCAACATATCGTAGTATGCTGTTTCTGTTTGGTGTTTCCTACCTTAAATGCTGTTTTATTTTTTTAATAATGCGTAAACGTTGGTAGGTTTGTAGTTACTGACCTGTCTTAAAAGCACTAGAGCATACTACTAGTAGTTGACGAATGCATACATTCACTTATCGCGCTCGAATAAATGAATAATGTCATTTGAAATCATATTTTACTATATATAACACCAGTGAACAAACTGGTTCTTATGTTATGAGTAAAAAACACATTCGTATAACAACTTCACAGGATTTGTTTTGCGTTCGCTTTGTACTGTTATCGAAGTTGTACTGATACTACAAGTTTATAAACATGTTAAATGACAATTCTTTCTTTGCAAGAGTTTGTTCTTTAAACTACCGATACTGAATACGTTAACTTTGACTCTTATGCCATAGTGTCTTTGTTTGTGAAAGAGCAAGATTTGCTTTCATATGAAAATGCCGCCGCACTTCGTTAAATTTCCTAAATGTATATTTGTGATACTAACTTCGGGTGTAAAGGTAGCTCTTCATAATGCTTATCTTATAATACTTGTGGTCCTTTCTGAAGTCATGTGATGAAACAAGAAACAAACACACTTATGTTTATTTACCTATAACCTGAATTGATATCCAATCCATTTAAGCCTAGCCACACCGCCATGGTTGTCACATTCTTCAGCTGAAATATATACGGGGAAGATGTTAGTTCGGAAAATTCAAATCCTCCCTAGACTTGTTATATTTTACATGCATACCTATTTATCATAAAAACTAGAATTAGTAATACTTGAAGGTACAGTGTCTACTTAACTTTACTTGTAAAGGCTTACTTAAATATCCTTTTTCGGGGATACGGATGGGACGTTCTGTGTCGTTTCTAGGGTGGTATTTAGATGTTTTTGTCGCTTCTGTATAGCTATGAATAGTCTTTGCAATACAGTATTTAATAATAGTCGTTGGGAGGAATGAATTATACTGTAGCCAATCATTCGTAATGGACTTTTTGTACTTACCACTGTCATGTACACAAATAATTGTTCATTCTGAGATGTTATGGATGCTAAGTCACCACCGGATTGCAGACAGGAAAGTCTGGCTTGTCTCCACGTTTTCGCCTGGTCTCCTGCACCGGGAACCGCATAGTAACAGAAGCCGTTATAGGCAAACCAGGTAGCTTTCGGCAGGGCATTACACATTGAGCCTAAAATATAATTATATACATCAATTATCCAGCGTTGAAAATAACGTGTACATCAATTATAATGTCAATTGGCTTATGCTAATCAAAACACAGTTGTTTTCACATTAGTATTTTCATCAGGTTTGTCCATACAATTTCAACAATGGTCACACATATCACAAACAACATACATACGTGGGATTATCTGAAATTACATGTAATTTTGCTCTAAAAAGTTTAATTTAGGTGAGTTCAGTATGAAAATTTCCCTAAAGCGACATTAATCTATTACTGACATAACTCCTAAACCATTTCATAAAATACCCTTAGCATCAACAGTAAGACGCTACCATAGCAACACATAAATGCTTATACGGGACAACGCAGATTTTTCTCAGTAAAACTTGTCACATTATTGTTGACTGTTACAGTGTCATCGTGTTGTGTAATGTCGTATGGAGATTAAAGTGAAACTCCAGAGTCATACCTGGTATATTCGTCTGTTCAAGAATATGTAAGTTACTGTTGTAATATAATATTCAACGTCACAAGATTTAATATACCGTTGATATAATATTTCATTTATAACGTGCGCTAGTGTTGTATATTACGTGCGCTTGTTGGCTATTACATTCGCACGTGTTAGTATCACATGAGCATGTATTAGCTATCGCGTGACAGGTGTTAGTATTATGTGCGCACGTATCAGCTATCACGTGAGCACGTGTTAGTATATATAGTATAAAATGAACTGACACGCAAAGAAGTCAATCACTAATTCAGTTGACCAATTAAAGAGCGTTATCTATATTCGCAACTGATCAATTGAAAAGAGAATCGGTCACGTAATTAAGTGTTGATTAACCGTCTTGGGTCAAGAAACCAAAAGGCAAACCATTGCTATTCCCACTTTCCAAAACTTGGCATTATACTTACTTGGCTGGGCAGGTGGTGGCGTTGCCGGAATTAGTGTTGTGAGAGCTGAAATATAAATAAAACCCCGGTAATAAAACATCCCCTGAGCTTTTTTCATTTGTGCTGGAGTTCTAAAACATTGCAAGACACGCTAATTTCACATAATTTAATGATAACAAGTCATTAAGAATTGCAGGCAATACAGAAGTCCCCCACCGGTTTTAAGCCATGTTTCTGTTGCCATAGCAACCACAATTTGGTCGGAATCAAAATATTTTTGGACGTGCATTATCCCCTTATTGCCCCCTATCCACATACCAAGTTAGACGGACTGACTGACTGTCTGACTAAAACCGATAGGGGACTAATAAAAAAGTATATATATATTGAATTAAACCAATAAGACCAAACAAAAGTTGATCTAAATATGGAATCAGTTTTAATAGCGGGTCATTTGGAGTTAATTAATAACACATTCGGTCCTTTAAATTGCAAAAACATGCTCGAGTCCAAAAGTGGTGTAGTCAGAGAAATAAAAATGATATACAGACGTACCTATTCCACGTAGGAATCCACAAATCCAGCTTTTAGTAGATAAACATGTATTATCATTCCATTTTCCAGAAGCACTTGACATTTCTACACAATCTTCCAGATTGTTGGCATTGTTTGGTTCATTATATTCCCAGTTAAACACATTTGCGGCAGACATGTCTGACCACTCATACCCTGAAAGAATAAGTGTTACGTTTTCCGATTGATTTACGTATTACTTTCCCATTAAAAGGAAGATTGGTTAATTTATTGTCATTCATGGTGCTTATAATGCGTTTGCACTACTTCATTGTCAGCATGTAAAGTCACCCGGCATGAGAGCAGGTAGACAAGGTTTAATATTGTAAGAGGTATTTTCTAATATATTTATATTATCTATGCATAAGGCCGGTAGGTTAGCCGTCATCTGATCGATGACATTAATAAAACTCCCAGAGAGACAGTTCCCATCCTTTAAATGTCGAATTGGCTACCATGTAAAAACGTACGACACCTCAAATCACATTCATTGACAGGGTCAAATATATTAAGTCGTATAACTATATATAATGATGGATGAATGTCCTGGGTGCACCGTCTAGTATTGTATAGGACAAATGTGTGGCATCCGTAGCTCAGTAGTTAGCGCGCCGTCTAATCTGGCGACCCGGGTTCAAATACGGGTGCAGGCACACATATGCCTGCAATGTTTCAGAAGAAAGCTGACTGGCAAATAAATGCTATGCTCGGCATTTTTTATGCTCGATGAGTACCAGGATAGAACCACCCATCTCCAACAAACAAGCATTATAATTTCCTCACATATATTAAACCAATTAGTGGTGTGGTGTGATATAGTTACATTGATATTGGTTATTTTCGCAAACTTTCTGGTGTTGTTGCGGCAGTCGAGTGGCCTTATATGCTAGGAGTTGGCGCCCCACAGTATGGGTTCAAATACCACTATATTATATAGATGCAAATTATGGAATCATGTACCGACATCATGTGTGATATATCAAACAAAACCATAATCATAAAGACGTACATATGTAATTGCAAATTTTATCATGGACATTAATAAACAGTGTAATATATACAGTAACAATACATACAAATACAAGTTGTTATACCATTTCGCAATAACATTGTTAGTTTTGTTGTATATAGGATACTATGATAGCGAACTCGTTTTATACGAATATGGGTTTACACCAGATAAGATGACGTAGAGAAGCTTGTTTCATTGCTCTAATGTGAGATTAAATTGAGAAACTGAGATTAAATTGAGAAACTGTACAATATGTTATACCATTTTCCGTGGTTTTGTCATTTAGGCCAATCCAGAAACCATCGTTGGGACCCCTGAAAGGAAATAAGATGATAAACACGTACACAATACCGGACCTAACAACTTCCGAGCAAAACATTTTGGTAGAGGCTGCTAGTAAGGTAAACAAGTGGAATTTTAGTTATGTTTAATTGATGACATTACTTATTGACACTGTAGTCCACGTGAAGTGAGTAGTTCTAAGTCATTTCACATGAAGAATTTCTGTGACATTTGCTTTCAATGTGCGAGCATTAAAACAAATAGGGTTCATGTGCATGACATAATCAATATCTTTAATAACAAGTAATTGAGAATTGCAAGCAATACAGAAGTCCCCTACCGGTTTTATTTTTAGACATGCATAATCCCCTTATTGCCCTCTATCCACATACCAAGTTTCATAAACCTAGCTTTGAAACTGTTTGAGTTATAGAAGGATCAAGATTTGGGCATATTTTCACTCTTTCTGTCGCCATAGCAACCACAAATTGTCAGAATCTAAATATTTTTAGACGTGCATAATCCACTTATTGCCCTCTATCCACATACCAAGTTTCATAAACCTAGCTTGGAAACTGTTTTAGTTATGTCCTAATCCAGATTTTTTGACGGACGGACGGACGGACGGACAGACGGACGGACGGACGGATGGCAAACCTATAGTCCCCTACCGGTTTTTGACCGGAGGGGACTATAGGTTTGCCGTCCGTCCGTAAGAGGACTTTATGCTAAGGTATTTTCTGTGTACCTACGGACAAACCACCAAAATGACTTATCAGTAGGTGTAAAACAAACAAAAGCACATATTTATTAAGGTGGAGGCATACATATATTTTATACAGCTGCAGTGAAATCTGAACAGGTTCACACTTTAAAGAACAGTGGTTTGCTGTTTGGTTTGATTGCCTATTGTTCAGTATCAATGGGTATGTGCTTGTGGTCTGTGATTTTTCTTTTATGGTGCCTTTTTGTGCATTTCGTGCTGTGTTGTTTCTTTTGAGTGCCGCCTTCCCAATTTGATATTATCGTTTTGCTCTTACGTTAATCCAGTTGTCCACACAGTGTTAATATCAGCAGCTGAATGGAATGATGCAAGATGGCCGCCTTTCGATGTACAGTCATTCTCTGCTTCATACCAGTGTCTGTGTTGATGGCTAGCTACTCGGTTCACCTGTATAAAACATGTGGATGTCATAAGAGAAAGGATATAATGTAAGGAATAGACAATATACTGCAAGCATTTATTCTCTTATTGTCGAGGTATAAACTGCATGTATTCACTAATTAAGTAAATGCATGCATGATAATACAAAATAAGTATGAATGTATTCAATATACTGTAAACAAATTTACTGTCGCGAATACTAACTTTCGCGTTTTGCTGATCGTCGGCAACTTCGCGACTACAAATTGTCGCGTTTTTAAGTTTCCCGTAATGTCCATATTAATGCTTTAACACTTTCGCCGCGACTTAATTTCGCGAAATTCTAACACTCGCGAACTCCGTGAAATTAAATTACGCGAAATAATTTCTTGGTTTACAGTACACTTAACGGCACTTTTAATGCTACCTCTAATACATGTCCATTTTCTTTAATACTGCTCTATGGATTGTCATGAAATTTGGCACAATTAAACGACAATAGTTTACCCTAGTTCTGACAACGTTTTATCTAAATCGGACTTGAGACTATTGTAAGACACGTCTGCAACCTAATAAATCCTAATATTGAAAGTCACAATTTTTGCCCTGCAATAGCAGTCAGCTGGTTGTTATTTGCGCTGAAGATGTTCTTGCTTCCGAAAATGGTACTAGATATTATCAAGCTTTGAATCCATAATGTCTTAGATAATGATTAACACTACACCAACCGACTAGTAAATAAAATGACGTTTGTTTTAACCGTAAACATAACAAGTATTTTGAGATAATACGATTCCTGCGAGTTACGGAAGTCGAGCTCAACTTTAAATTGGAAGTAACGGTGACCAAAACGATATCAAACTGATTTAATTCAATTTTACTGCATACTTTCACTCATTGGATGTTCATAAATGACGTGTATTTACCTTTCAAGTACAAAAAATGAAGCCCTCCATCAGGACTAACGTTTATATCGAACGTATCAGATTTTTCATTTAGAAATGACGTTTATTTTGAGGCGGCCTTAGCTTATAATGCTACCTAGTTGTAACGTAGATGACGTTTATGAATATTTTTGTTGTGTACATCTGTTATATATACCATTTTAAACAGTAATGAAATAAAAAATTGAAAATACTCAATTTACCCTTAATAAATACGCTGTATAAGTTTGTGACTTTTGACATTAAGGTGACGTAAATAACGCTTTTATCGCAAGTTGTCATATGCATCAATTTCTAAATTTTTTAGATCGGTAGCATGTACATGCATATAACTCAGTTGGGTAAAAATTTGACGAGGTTATCTCGAACGGTTCAGGAGATATTAAGGTAAATCAAAGGGTAACGTTAGAAGTGACGTTAAGTGTTCTAGTAATTTCATATTTTATGTGGACCCAATGTCCGTTTCCATCGTAATGCGAATGATATGATGCGTACTCTGAATACGGTAATCGTTTCCAGATCATCCATGTGAGATTCAATTACATAAAAACAAATTTCCTGTAGCACATACCTGATAACAGAACATGCTGGTCTGTATCAGCCCCGGTTGACAGGCTGCCAATGATGGTGTTGTTGGAGGCATGGAAGGTTGTGGAACACCAATACGTTGCATTTCACAGATTACACCAAATAGGTTAGTGCATGGCTGATTATACCACAGACCGGTGACGTTACCACTTCCTAGTGCAATGCACTGTGACGTCCCGTCTAAATAGAATTATATATATATAATTCATACATTGGTTGTTATAATATTAAAAGCCACAACGTACGTTTTGATATAATTATAAGTAGCATTGAAAGTATTAATATAGACACCATATTTATTTTAGCATAACTTATGTAGCATTGGTAGAAATATGAACATGTAGGACCCAATATAAGATTACATGTATAACATGATAAAAAAAGATATTCACATTGTCAATTTTCAGCGTAGCATTGATAGCACAAAAGTAAACCTTTAGAACACAGCGGTCATGTATTTACGTTATCTTTTGCAACATATTTATATTATTAAGATATAGTAACCTGTTCCTGACGTTTTAGCATGACTGCACGAGTATAACGTGGTTCGTTACCTGGTTTGTTGCGCGCCCAGTTTGTGTAACCTAGGTCCGGAATACCACTAACATGCTGAAATGTGCCAGGCTTGGACAAATCATTAACATCCGTCCAGTATTTATTTGTTCTCATCCCAAGTACACCGGCTACATAAGATTGTTCATACCTTCAAAATAAAATGTTTAGTGGACATCGATACAAAGTCATGAACATGCTGAAAATCCTTATTTTTCATGAATGAACATAACACGAACTAATAACCCAACGATTTATCAACTTTCGGAAAACATAAAAACATGGGATAAGTATGCTTAGTCAACAATTTTAGATCCCACGTGATTGTCAATTTACAACATTAAACGAAAATCAATTATTTTACAATGTTGTTTTAGATATTAATCAATGCTGCAAAAAACGTTTCCAAATGACTATTCTGAGGTCAAATTTGTTACAGGTATTACAGTGTGTACTATTGTGCAAATTTCAACCTCAATCCAAAAATCGCCAAAAACATTTAGGAAATCACACAAAGTGTTATAAAGTTCAGTCGTAATAGTATTCAAAAGTTCATTTAGCAGTAGCAGTAACCATATTTACACGCATTGTGTAATTCTTACTTGTCATTTATTCTAAGGAGCCTTCCACCAAGTGTCTGGCAAACAGCTCTACTGTCTTGCCATGTCCTTCCAGCGTCAGCATAGAGATAACATTGTGCTCGGTACGCATCCCATCCATGTCTACACCCATCTGGTGTCATTGTAGGACTTGGCATTGATGATGGTCGTTTGTCCATTTGACAAACATAAGGGTGGCCTGAATCACAAGAGTCACTCTTCCATCCTCCACCCTAAAAATATACATATGTACATACATACAAACGCAATGATTGACAAGTAAAGATATCTGTAACAGAATGTGTTTAGGAACAAAAGTAATTCGATGTTTATTAAACATATAATAAAAGTAATTCGATGTTTATTAAACATATAATGCAAACTTTCAATTTTCAGCCAAAATTGGTATAATAATTATATACGTCGATTTCTCTTTGTTCTGATAATTTAAGGTCATTTAACGTCGATGACGTCATAAGCGCGCACCTTCAATCGGCGTCGCTAAACAACATGAAAGCAGTAAAGTCACAAGGCCAATGTAGTTAACTTACGAATTGAGTGCTCCAGCAACAAAACTCTAAGGATTTTTATCGCATAACGGGAAGCTTGTGTCAAAATGCCCTCCTTAATAGTATTGGATTTACAAAAATGGCAATTGTCTTATCATGTTAAGTGTTGGTGTTTTAAATATGCAGTATGTGGCGGTCAGTTGACATGACAGGTTTTCCTGTAATTGATGTAATTCCTTTTAATTATCAATCTGTCCAAGAGCAAACTATAACTTAAAATATGCACATTTCATGAATGCCTTTATGAAACAATATAATTATGTACCTTATTCGTAATAAGAACACAATCTTGGTTATCATTTACAATGTGGTTAGGCTGATTTAAACCCCAGTTTGTATACAGAACTTGTCGACCATCTGCCCAATAAAATAGTGATTCCTTTTGTACATCATTGAACCCAATCCAAGAACCTTGTCCAGCTGAAGTCATGGAAAACAAACATATATTGTAAAGGATTATCAATTGTTTTATATACAAGTAAATGAAAAAGGTTTGTGCTTAGAGAGACACTGTACCAAGATTACTTTGATATTGTAATTAAAAGAAACGACTACCCGAAAATGACTTATATTTCAAAGCAAAAGTATGAGCATTGTAATGTTTGTTATTGTTCGAGGTCTAGTCCAAACTAAGTAGAATGTTGTTATACAATTATCGCCTGATTCACTTAACATTGTTCACGTAAAGAAATATCTTCCAACAAGCAATGTTGCATTTCTTTTAATACACAAGTTTCGAATTACATGTGACGAAACGTCCATGCTTATACACACAAACACCCAATTTACGAAGCAAATTTAAGAATTTGTGGATATGTACGTTATTACAATTAAGTATGAAAATCCTAAGCTGTGTAATATAAACACGTATGTTTTACTTGTAGATATATTTGCTGGTCTGGCTGTGAACGTCAGTAAACTATACACAAAGTCTTGTTCGGCTTGGCTGTTGGGGGACGCTAAATCAGCTCCAAATGTTTTACAGTTGGCCCTCGCATCGTACCAGCCACGAGTGTCGGTCAACAGAACGTAACATCTTTTTCCATACGCTTTCCAATTCGCTGGACACACATTGAATTGAGGTGCTGTCAAATTGATAAAATATGTAAATAACTTATTTGGCATTGAATCAGTAATCGAATGTGAGGTCATTTGCAGCAGTCATTTATTTTGAACATTAAGTTATAATTGATTTCCAGTTATTGTCTGAAAGACTGAACAAAGTTTTAACTTTGGCATTTTGTGCTAAATGCATATTGATAAGTTAAGCAACAATTCATTGAAGCTGAAGCAATCATAGTGGATGTAGAAACAGATTCAGTTTGAATGATTGGTGAGACATGTTCCCGAATTTTATTTGAAACATATCACTCTTGTCATCTCATTTTTCTGGTTTCATTAATCACCATGACATATGAAACATAGACAATAAACCTCACGTCTTGTTATAAGTAAAACCATGACTTACTACACATACGTAATTTAACGTGAAAAAACTTACTCAATCCGGTTGTGTAAACCACATTTGAGGACGGACCACCACATTTGTAGTTTGTTCTAGGCATACAATTCATAGTACAGTCACTTGCTGGTCCATACTTGCCATACGAGTTACCACAGTAACACTTAAACGCATCCTACAATATTCATCATTACATCTTTAATAACGTTCATCCTCTAAACTATGCTGAAAGCGTGTTAGATTTATGACCAACATAACGGGTTGGGTTTTTTGGTATTGCAGATAATGACCTTCCTACCATTTGCTCATGTTCATAACCTCACGAGCGTCGATCTCTGACTGGAGAATTGAATTTATTTTATATTTAACTACTGAAACACTTTTTATTACACAACGCAAACATTACTTCACTTTCACCCTGTGTCAAAGTAAGACCACAACATGTCACAAATACGCCGTGCTACGGAGGTTAATTGTGAGATGGGTTAATATTTTAGAGGCAAGAGTCACAGTTTATATTGCTACTCTGTAAATTATGTGCCCCCTCCTAGATATTAAAAAAACGAACAGGTCTGAATATAAATGAATGCAGCATTCCATAGACACAGCAGAGAGCATAAGGCACAACGAACACATACATTACACATACGTACAGGTCACAGGGACAAACCATAAAAAAGAAACAACAACACGTCACCCACAGACAACCTAAATAAAACGACAAACAAAGAACAGTCTTTTCTAGCCCTGTTTCATTATTTCCAATCTATAAAAATGACCCCTTTAATAATATGGCCGGTATACAATATTGAGTCTTATGCTAATAAATATCAAACCTGTATTCCTGCATAATAAAATCCCTTTCTGAAACAATGATCAATGCACATTGGTGGCCACATTCCAACTCTGGGATCGGTGAATGGTTCAAACGATAAGTCCCTACTGGAGCTACTGTCCGCAAAACAACCAATCTTAACTCCAGAATCGGCGCCTGAAAATATTCCATAATGATATAGTATGTATCATACTCCATAAGCTTGCAGTTGTTAGTAATGAGTCAATTTCAAAATTCGCAGGTTTTCCTGTCCTCATTGAATAACTTACACATAAATATGATAATTTATATTAAAACATTTATTATGTTAAGCTATATATAATTTTGTATACTAACACAGCAAAACTAAATGATTTGTCATCAGTATTTTTTTATATTTAGGTTTTTACTGCCTATTACTCAGAACAAATGAATGTCCCAGTACCACAGTACCATGCTACTTTATTAACAGTGTTTCATATTGTCATATGTTATAAGACAAAACTCGTATGTTAATTTTGGTGGTGAAGATTTAATGATACACAGAAAAAACATGTATATTGTAAACAAAAATATATAATGCATATTGTAAAAAAACATGTTTAATTTGTTTCCCATAGCTTTGTGTCTTAGGTGTAACGAGGTCAATTGGACTTGAAAATCAGCTGAGTTCAATTTGTTTAAATATGTTTTGTTCAATTTCCGGATCGTTACACTACGGACAATTTACTTATGTAATTTTAGGTTAAAAATATATATATTGTCTTAATTAAGGGTGGAAACTATACATAAATGTCCAAGAAGAGTTTGGTCAATAACGCTGTACAATTAAAACCATTATATTTGACCAACAATATTTATGAAATGGCGGGTGCTAAAAACATGCGAATTTTGAAATTGACTATAATCTAAAGAAATAAAGCAATATTCAAAATTGTTTCTGACCTTCGAATAGGCATCAATAATTGCTAAACAATTCATGAACTAATGATGCAAACAATAAGTTGTACGACTGCTAAGGGATATAGATTCTATGAACGATCATATATTACAAAATACACATTGATAGATAAATTTTAATCATGCAATTATATAGGTTGTATTTCGTATGATCTCGAGTTAGTACATGTATGTCAGAGACACCGTTCTGATACCCTCCCCCCCCCAAATATGACCCAAGTTGATATTTAAGAAAGTATGCCAACTTTGATAAACTAAAAATATTTCATACTGAGAATAAATGTTTTGTGTACGTTTAGTGTGTTAGTTCGCTCAATGTAAGAAAATAACGTAATATCTGGCGACGTTCTCTTCGTAAACAATACCTGGGCAGCCGTAAAGTTCCCATCTCACGGCAATTCTGTTATTCCATGTCAAGGGCCATAATCGGATGTATCTGGCAATGAACGGTACGATGAAATAATGTTTCCTTGACTGTTGGTTCTCTAAGTTCCCTTCAAATACCTGCACAATGATACGAATGAACGCAAATTGTATAGAAATATCGATATTAGTTTTACAGGAAATATTTTAAAACTCGTACAACTTAATTAAATTACTTTCTGATTACATCCAATAATTGGAAAGTGAAACACATGGAGTAAATTATGTTCAATAGAACAATCAAATTCATCTTTGGTTTGATTGAAGCCATTGCACTTGTCAAAAATAATTTATCAAATAACTGACTGATGTACCTTTGGTTTCGATCCAAGTTCGTAGTAAGACACCCACGTGGAGCCAATGCTGGAGTAACTAAGCTGGTAGGTCTTCACCCAGTCTTGAGTGTCAAAGGAACCCTGGGTTGCTACACCCGTGATCTGTACCATGAAACCTAGATCGGCCTGTCAAAAGAAAATGTCGAACAAAATTGAGTCTATTCGTATAATAAAGAGGTAACTTATTCATTCGTTGATGTCGTTGACGCACTTTACCACGAAAACAGTCCTGACTTACTTATCGACTTATAAAATCAATTCAACTTGACATGTATGACATATAAGACTATATGCTGCACTTTAAGATAAAATATCTGCCTAATTACATAGCATGTTCAACTTTTTATATGATAAAGAAGTATAATGTAAGAAACGGGCAAAATGCAACACGTTCATTTTTCCAAATGTGCATGTTCAAGGACTGATTACCCCTGAACTAGCACGATAACTTATAATTATTATTATCCCCAACATAATACTGTGACCAAATACAAATTGCTTACGTACTTTATTGTAAGAAACTGCAGCAGGTTTCTTTGATGCAAACGAAAGTGAGTGAGTGTTCAATGTACCTGAATATATTGATGGGTGTCACTGTACTGTGGTATCCAGGCACCACCGTATGCTCCCTTAGATGGCATGTTTAGTCTGGAACGGAATGTAGAATGTCTGCTGTCAAGTACTGATGATCCATTTATCTGCTTATCAGCAATACGCATTGATCCACTGATGAGTGGCATACCTTTACATGCTGAAATAGAATAAGCGAAAATATTTACTTCAAAGTAATTGCATGAAAAATCTTAACTTGGGGAATTTGAAGATCTTCGTGTCTATTTTTGTCGCAGAGGTACATTTGATTGTTTACAATTTATTGTTCTAATACTTTTAATATGGCATCATGAAACAAACGAGTATTTCGATTATCTGACCTTATTTCACCCTCTTCATATACAATTATGCATTTCTGCGTACAATTGCAGTATATCAACGCAAAAGGGGTATTAAATAGAAATTCGGAACGTATTGAAAATACCAGAATGATAATAAATGTACTTCGTAAGGTGATGAATCATATAGTTTAAAATCAACTTTCAAATGCCTAAAACACTACTGTAACACTTTTGTTACAGATAGCAATAATATTTCGTAAAACAGCCATTCTTTGGTGATTTAAGTGCGCTCTACCTTTATCTATAAATTTTAAAGTTCTTACTAATTAATCTAAGTCGATTGTGATAATGATACAAAAAGTATGCATATTAGCACTTCCATTGTATTTGTGACTCTCTACACCTTATAGATGGCGGTGTACAGCTGGGCACCAAACGGAATAATCACCGGTCTCATTTTTAATTATTTTGCATAAAGCGACCATGGTGCGCAGTTTTGACCTCACACACTCAAAGTTAATTTAACAGTATGTGTGACATTAATCAAATAAGCCTCTGAAATCGATCAATATAACTAATTTAAAAGAATATTAATCACATGATCAGTAATAGCAAGTTTAACATATTAAATACATACCATTTTGACACACCAGCACATCAAAGGCTAGAGCTATGTTTCTATTCCATGCAACTGGAAGCAATGATACATACTGTGCTTGAAAATGTGATTTAAAGTAATACGTAGACGGACTTGTATTGTCTGTATTTCCAGGAATTACCTGAATTGATAAAGAATCAAAACTATGAACAATCATTTATGTAAAAAGTAAAAAATAAATAACAGACATTGCAGAAGGTCGTACATCTTTAATTTTGAAACCATATATCCTATTCCTAACCTTTGCAAATCCCTTTCATAATAAATAATACGATTCTAAGTAATGTACGTATTTATATTTCCTTTTATATATTAAATTATTATAAGATAAATCTGGCTTCCGGCCTACACATAAATTTTGAACATTGTTTATCCATTTTATCGAAATAGTTTCATGAATTAAGTGGGGTAAGTCACTAACACAAAGTTCTTTATGACACATGTGAGAACATTTTCCGGCCAAAATAATCACAGTCAAATGCTAATGTATTTAACTTTTAGAAACAAAGCAATTCGACGAACGTTTCCTATACACGTACTTAGAATAGATTTACGTCTAAAAAGCTTCATTTCACCTGCGTTTAAACATTTTATATATTGGCTTTATTACAGTAGCGTATTGACATTTGTTTTATGCAATAGCTTTATGACACTAGGGAATTAACATGTTTATGAAATTGCATATTACACTAGCGTATTAACATTTGTTTTATGCAATAGCTTTATGACACTAGGGAATTAACATGTTAATGAAATTGCATATTACACTAGCATATTAACATTTGTTTTATGCAATAGCTTTATGACACTAGGGAATTAACATGTTTATGAAATTGCATATTACACTAGTGTATAAACATTTCATACATGACATGTAATGACTTTACTAAACTGTCACGATGCCATAGATATGATTAAAGATGAAGGCTAAATTTAGCAACGGTGAAAGTGCAACCATGGTCCAATAGTAACACACTAGTTTGTAAATGATTGATAAACAACTTCCCATCCACAACGAAGTTTTCCAACAGTCTTCATACAATAAGGTCCGTAAACGAACCTGGGATACTGCTGGAAATGGAGTCATTTTCCGAAGCATGTAAAGTTAATCACAAATCTTAACATACGATCATTCTTTTAGAGGACTGTCCTCCAAAGAGGATTTTCCGATAGCGATGATGCGAACATAAATAAAAGCAAAGCCGTAACGAAAGCAATGTCATAGCTTACCTTTGGGATTCCATACGGTTCCTGATAAAACAATGTACTGGAACTAGCTGTTATAGTGTACTTCAGTTTGTATTGTGTGACCCACTCTTGTGCCGTTGGATTGCCTCTAGTAGTCACTCCTCTAATCACAAGTACACTGCCTAAATTAACCTGCAGATAAATGATATAGTAAACAACCACCTTTGTTATCAAATACTTAAAGCTGCTGGTCGACTGTATTAAGTAATAATACCGACATGCCAGAAGCAAACCTCATGTGAAACGTGACAATTTAAACCCAGGCATCAATATTGATATTATTTAATTGGAGATAAAGGATAGCCAATCATATCGCCTGTTAATAACCAAGAGTTTAATATGTTGTGATCTGATTGGTTGTCCTTATCCTTAAGTCAAGTAAGATCAATATTGAATACCACCCCGGATCAGCAGAGTTGCGTCCTTAAGAATCATTCATCACAGTATAGCGAATATACGAACAAAGGGCCTAATGTTTGCCAAAATCATCACTGTATTAACTCCTTCCATCATACGTACAAATCAACAAGGTTTTTTATGTGTAAAGTTTGAAGGAATTCTGATCAAACTGGATAAGTTGCATCCAACGTCAGAGAAAGGCGGAATCCAGTTTACCCTCTTACAACTCGTTGTGCGGGGGTATAAATACAACTGCTACCAGTAAAAGTTGAAAATGTATCAGTCCGAAATAGATTTATTTGTTATGTATCGGAGAGACTACTAAAAGTATTTTACCTGGATCCACTGATTAGAGTCTAGATTTCGTGGTTTCCAACATGCAGGTAATAAACTTGGTACAACCGGTTTTAGTCTGGCAGATTTAGCATCATGTGCGATATCGTACACACTAGAAGCTGTAAGTTGGGCGTCATCTGCTATCAAAGGACCACTGACACCATAGTCAGGATGACAGCTTTCTGTAATAAATAATGGTTTATTACTATTAATATTTACGATCATTTAATATATTTACCTATTTAACAGTAGTCTTTTGTAATGACCTAACCCGGCATAGTGTCCTGTATTAGAATCACCATCGGTGACAAACATGCTTGTCCACAACAAGCGACAACTTCACGCCATGTCACAGAAAAGCACAACACAATCCCCAATTCTGGTAATCGAACCCTGATCTACTGGTAACAATTTTCCCCGCTACTTTATAACTTTACCAGTGAAAGCTACTTTGCCTTATAAACATAAAGTCACTATCAACCTTCAATCTTGCGAAATGTAAGTTCGAGTATATAAATTGTCGCTTGATTACCTCATGGCACTAAGTCAAGTTTGGGAATTTGGGCGATTATGTTGCCCATATTTTCGAGTCGCTGAAAGTTTTACATAAACATGATGAATATATAATTTTATATACATGTACTTATACACCTTTAGGTCATTGATGCTCAATAGTTTGATTCTCATTTCCTTTTATTGCAAAAAAAAAGAGTTAGAGCATTGTAGAAAGCATGTGATGAAATGATTTACCTTCTGTGCAGCCCAGTATTTCTAGCCTCAATGATATACCATTATGCCACTGTACGGGTGCAATCTTAACCAGCTTAGCTTCAAATGGGAACAGTAACATGTTCGTTACAGAGGAACTGGCGTCTGTGTTTGCAGTAAAAATCTACAGAGAAATATAGCAAATTCTCAATTCAGGACAACCTTCTTAATAGTAGGAATAAAGGTTGCACGTCCATTTTCACCGATTGGTCTTATAAATGTTCAGCCACTGTAACTGTTTCAAGCGTCTCTGTGGCGGTCTTACTATATAGGTTTGATTGAAGGTTCCAGAAATTTATTTAGGTCCCATTGACTCTTCGTGGTGAATTGGACTTCTAAAGGTAACTTTCAACAATTTCTATATTTTATATTAAAAATATCAAAACAATTTTCATAAATACCAAAAATAATAACTGCTTTCAAAATATTTCCTAATAATTTTTAAAAAATACGTGTCTTGCATTCGAAACTTTAATTTGGAAAACAATATAATGGTGCTTAACATACGATTCATTGTGTTTTGTTTTGTTTCTTATTTAATACTGCGTCCATATACCAAGTTTGAACACATACTGTTCAATTGTAAAATAGTCAGGTAATTCCAAACCTTCGCAGTCCCTGGTGGATCGTTATACACTATCCACTCGTTGAAATACGCTTCTTGATATAACACTTTATACTGTGACACCCATTCATCTACGTCCGTCCTTCCAGCAGTAACTATACCCTTTACAACTATAGTATTATAAAACGTAACCGACAAGTACTGGTTTGGATCGTTTGTCTTCGCTGACCAGCCTCCTGTTTAAACAGTAAGTTTTTATGCACTTTCTATGGCATATGTTCAAAGTACAATATTTCTATTTTCTGGCGTCGAAGATTTGTCAAATATATTGAATAATGGATAGTTAGAAACATAGCTGTTACCTGATACATTTGTTATTTAACTAAACTAATCTGATGAATGTAGCGATTTAATGCATGTGTTTCCGAGTTATAACATCTGCAGAGTCCCGAGAAAGTGTTATAGCCCTTAAACTCTTCCGAGTATTAAGATTATATTACACAAATATGGCATGCGAAAAAAGCTGTTGTATATAGCGTACACTACATCATCGGGTGCGCCTGTAGCCAGAATGACATGTTGATGCTATGTTTTCTGTGATGTCACGCCTCTGTTTCTTTGTCAAGCAAATATAATGTCTACGGTTAAACATGGAGAGTGGTGTTATTGGATTCATTATCATACAAACATGTACCAAAATAGTGGTGAATTATCTGCATACGAATATGCAATTTTAAATGTTGAACCCTGTTGCGTGCATATGTAAAACCTTGTTGATTCTAGAATAAACGTAAAACCAGTAATGATGTAAATATGTATTTGTTTTAAATAAGCCCATGGTAAAATTCATTTTAGAGTATTCAATAAATACCTAAAGTACTGCCTTGAAGTAATCTTGAATTTAGAGCCATATGCTGAGTATCACGAGCTGACGATGCCCCGAATACACCGCTGTCTGCTATACTGTAATTACCGGATATCATTGGCACACCTGGACAAGTTGCTGTAGAAACAATAACAACTATTATGCGTTTGGTCATATATTCATATTTCATATGAAAAGCAAACTTCACGTATTGGAGGTCCAATAAATGTAACTTGGATCCATTGTAAAGCCACCATAGTTAGTAATAATGCACTTTATATAATAGGTTAAGTAAATGTTTACCACTATAATGACACTACTGGTGTTTTCAACCTAGGTTCTATTTGTCGCACCTCACGATAATTGGATTTCCTTTGAGTATCTATTGGAGTTTGTCAAGTCTCTATTGGAGTTTGTCGAGTCTCTATTGGAGTTTGTCGAGTCTCTATTGGAGTTTGTCGAGTCTCTAAGGGAGACTGTTGAGTCACTATATGAGATTCACACGAACATTTGTGTTGCCGTAGTGTCGCTATGTGAGTCACACTAGTTTTAGTCGATTTTGTCCCTGTGGAAGGCTGTGTTAGTAATTAGATAAAGCCAAGAATACTGGTTAGGTGAGGATGGCGCCGCATGTAACTGAAAAAATTGTTGCGATAAGCCAGAATAAACAAATAAAATCTTTGAATCAACAAACATCCAACGTCCGTGTGACACACTGAAAGACATGCGACCCCGTGAACATTTCAATAAAACTACTAGATGAAACCTTTTCCATGTAGCATAATTATGCACGCTTTAGTTAATGTTAAATCACACAAGAATAAACATGTTGCCGCAGTTTTGTTGTATGGTCATACATCACAATTTCCAGTAAACGTGTACTTGAATATGTGTTTCCGCACGTTTCGACGACTATCGTTTATCGTGGTCTACATAAAATTAAAGGTTTTGACCTTATGATAGATAACTATGAAAATGTATTTTTTCCAAATATTAATTAGTCAGAATAACGTAAATTCTAAATGATTCAGAGTAAAGCGTGTGAAATCACTGCCGAAAGTCAATACAGTTCATGAAAAGCTTGGTAGCAGGTAAAAAGAGAACTTGCATAACATATTTTGACATGGAATACTAGTTTGAGATTTTCAGCGTTTTTCAATTTTCATTTTCGATCATTTGCAGTAGTTTTTACATATTTAATATTTTGTCATCTACTGTCCACTTACCCTTGTTTATTCCAGTGGGAGGAACCACAGTCGACGACGTCGCAACGTAAGCTGAAACGAGTTAATATTATTAAGGTCATATTATGGTATCACATTAAGTTAAATATTTGCCATCTGAATTAAACTAGCCGTTTGTTTTTAGTGTGTTCGACTACGAGAGGCTCATCTATGACATTAGCTGCAGCTACGGCATCCATATGAGCTCATTGAAAGGTTGGAAGATTGACGAGTCCTTTCAAATACATAATATACGTTGTAATTAAAACTGGCAAAAGGTTGGCAATGTAAAACACCAAAACACCGATCATTAGAAACCGAATGTCTTTCATTTGTTTAATAGGATGCACAAGAATCCCGATAAACTGTTGACTACTTTCGGGAAAGCAGATGTACCACTATTGATGATAACTACAGAAGGAACTAGATACCTTGGCAATTATTGAGCTCTGAAAGACTGACAGGGGAAGCAAATGATCACTGAGAGTCAATTGTTGAGAGTGCATTGTTTTCTACTGAGAACGTTGTTAAATGGTTTCGACATGGGTTCAAATCCGGATTGGGGCACACATATGCCTGCCGTATTTCGGTAGAAAGCTGACTGGCAAATAAAGGGTATTGTACCTCCTAGTAATGAAAACTACAAGAAGACATCATGGGTAACTGAAAGGCCGCTAAAAGGACTTTTGGGAGAACTAGACATTTAAGATTTGCTCAGCGGTGTATCAGCAAAGAGTTTTGTCCTGTGTAATATGTAGGTCACAAATTACCCGGACGTCTGACTTTTTCCGAGTATCCGATTTGTACCTTATTTGTAGGCATTATGCGGGCGTAACGATGATTATCAATCATAGTTCAAAAGAGGAATTGTTCTGAAAGCCGTCCGAAGACCGTTCGATATTCGTCAGGCTTTGGGTTTGATGAGATTATGATTGTGAAACACGTATATCCAATGTGTACCCAATGTACAGACGCTTGCCAGTGAGGAGCAATGCATATTTTAAGAAAAATATTTTAAATACACTGGCCTGATTAGATCAAATTACGCCGTCCAATAATTGGACTTGATTAGATTTGTGACACATGTATAAGGAAGGTTATTCATGGGATATCAACGGTCTCTGTGGAAGGCAGTCTCTGATTAAACGATTTTTCACAGGTCTCCGAAATATTTAAACGGGAAAAACATGCTGAAGGACTTCACAGAGACCGTGAAGAGCTTATTTTACGTTGTTCTAAAAAAACTATTTGTATGTAAAGGCGCACATATGGCTAAATTAGGATTTTAACTCATGAAAATAAGCAAATATAATTTACAGCGTTGCTTACACATATATTGAGCCAAATTGACACTTAAAAGTAGGATTTTGTAGATGTTTATTGTTTATGTTTTCTTTTTACTTGTTCAGTTTTGTGTTGATCATTGTGACGTGTTTATGGTCTGTGGATTTTCTTTGTTGTGTTCCTTTTTGTTCATTTCGTGCTCGGCTGTTTATGTTGAGTGCTGCCTTCTATACCCGCTTTCATGCTGAGAAATAAAATTTTGAAACATATCGTAATTCATTATATGCTTACAAGGTATAAAAACGCCGTGGAAACAATGTGGAACATTTCAGACATTGATTATACACCGTGTACATAACGAAACGCTCATGTTACATTTTCCCCATAGGGTTACGTTTTATACTCATCGGTTTTGTTAGCATATAATTACGTTCTTCTGTAGGCCACAAAGAATAATGAGTTTGGAGCGTTTTGATTGCTAACACACTGAAGTTGTTTTGGTGATCTGTTTCAAAACGTTTACCTTGCAGCCAAGAATTCTAGAAATGGTTGAAAGTGTTATTTATTTTTTACACGTGTGCTACACGTGTTATTTTACACGTGGACTACTTTAACAATCAATTATCATTATTAGAACTACACTAACAGAATCGGTAAGTGTACTTAGGGTTGAAATCTATATCTGAAGCGTTCGACATTGTTCCATGACAACATGGTTTTATACCTTGATATACGAGTATAAAATAAATTACGATATTATTTACCAGATGTTTGCTTGTTTATTTTCATAAGTTCAAATACTGATCAACCACCTGTGTAGTGATTCACGTTTATTACATAAACAATAAAAATATGTAACATTATTACAATATTTATTTCACATCAACTAACACAAGGATCAATACCTGAAAAATATTCAAGTGCAATTTAAACAGCTTTACCAAACTTACCCGAATATATGACAATTTAATTTTATTTTTGCAATGTACTAATACGTGAGGCAGCACCTTTAAACTTGTTGACGTACAATGCCATGGGTACAAAAGATTTCATTTGAATGCAGACGTAGCTAAAACCTAAGAAAATCCTTAATAGTTCATTTTGTGAAGAACTAATGTAGAATTCACTTACAAAGAAGTAGATAACTAATGGGATATGGAGCTCACAGAATGCTAATACCAACTTTAAAATAGCATACGTCGTGTTCAATTGCCGTCGGTCGAATTCAATTGCAGATCGAGAAGTCCCTTGTTGTGCTCTTACTTTCAATGCGTTCATGTTTCGAGATTGCCTTGAAGCAATCCTAAATATGTCGACATAGGCAATAATAATCATTGCTTGATATACAACGTATATTCCGCAGATAGCGATTCTAGCGGCTAAAGAAAGATTTAAAGTTTTCTATTAAGATGATTTGTGAATACCATCCACAGGAGAGGCAAGTTGCGAAACAAACGTGTATAAGTACCTATTGCTTGGTCGTACTCCAACGGTGACTATTTTGTGACCGCGTGGTATTCGTTAAAGTCTCCAGCTAGCATTTTCAACATTCTAGAGGGTATCCTCCAAACAGGGCTGTTCCAAAATCGAAAGTTTCTACGAGATCGTGGATAATTATTTAAGTCATTATCACCGAAATCCCAAATTCTATACGAGTTTAAAAATCCGAACGATTTTCATGTAAGTATGAGCTTGTCAAATATTTGACCTACCCGTAAGAGTGTAGTAGTGTTATGTGGCTATCATATAAACAACTTACCATTTTTCTTGCAGATAAATACTTGTTCCTTGATGCAGTATTTGTCATTCCACTGATAATTCCAGGAAGGCACCATTTCAGCACAATTTTCAGGTGTGGCACCAAACACTACATTGTTAGGCTCTCCTGCATGCCAGTTCAGATATCTATAATAGTACAGAATTCGTTTATTATTGAGTCAACAACATGTGTCCATTTTCGAAGCGTATATTTATTTATAACTGTATTCAATATCATTCCTTTAAAATCTGACACAGGGCATGTACACAAACAGGAGTATTATTAAACTAACTGATGGTTCCTCTATATGCCGACAATGTCGGAATTCAAACTGTTAACCTCATTTTGCACAGGTCTTTACCACACGACCCAGTATTTCAAATACACAAACTAAGTATTGTTTTTAGGTTAGAAATCGCATAACAAACATAGTTTAGCCGCATTTGGTCGGGCCGTGCTGTTTGTGTTTTATACAAATGGCAACTATCGCTGCAATCCACATCTTACCTAAATGGTGTATTGTCCGTCCAGTGCCATCCACCTTCTGCTGTTTGGTCTGTAGCGCCGATCCAAAAGTTCAGATTCAAATTGGCATATTGACCAGTTGACAATACGGCTGAAACAAGATTATTTAGCAATAAAGTCGCAATGATTGGCTCTAGATATGCATTAAGCATTATTTGTATAGTGAGGGTAAGATGAATATGTTTTAACCCGAACAACGGATTATCACACTAGGCCATTTCCCTGCAGTGTATTTTCCATCACAGTCATACGGACATGGCGTCTATTTGGTGGCATATCTTAAGTTTGTCTGGGAACTTGATCTATAACAACTAATGTATGATGATGAATTAGGCCAACAGAGCAGAAATGCAAACATTGTAGAAAATGAAATTCACGACAGTTGAAATTGCTAGTGCACAGCTCAGAGCCAACGGACATGTCCATGCTACTTGGAAATATAATGAGAGAAGTTAGCAAGATAAGTTAAGATACAAATGTACCTTTGTAAATGTAATTAATAGGTTCAAAGAACAAATGCAGCAAAAAGGGAAGCGTCAAAGCGCAGAAATTGTGAGAACGTCATTAATTACGTAATATGCGTCATAGGAAAGAAAGGTGATTTTAGTATATTTTTTAAAAAATATCTAAATTATAACCTCACAATTGGTATCAGAACAACTGGCATCTACTGACTAAACATTACTTTTTTTTCGTGTTTATTGGAAGAAGAGATCTTATAGATAGTCATTGAAAGTGGAAATTTTCTTTTTAGACACCCTGTAAAATCGCTTTATTTACCCACTCTTTGTCTGGTTACATGGGTAAAACAACATGTTCATGCTATGATATTCTATCTATTGATAATGTAATACATACCTTGTATGAAATTCTGTTCCGTGGGTCCAGATATACTAAGTAAATCCCCATTATTCTGTTGACAGTAACTTCGTGCACCGGCCCAAGTTCTTGGTTTACCTAACACAACTTGATAGCAATAATTGTCACTAGAGCTGTAAAGCCAGTTAAAACCGCAGTTTCGTGATACCATAGCTATAAAACAGATGAACAAAATATTATGTCTAGCACTGTCAATTATGTTACATGATATTAAGCTCTTACTTAAATATAATACAAATAATATTTTATGGCTCTTATATCCAAATAAGTTAGTGTTCATAGCTCCTATTTCCAATACAATTGTTATTTTATGACTCTCTTTCCCAAAACAATTTATATTTTATGGCTCTCATTCTATGTACAAACTATATTGCTAAGACTTCCATGCACAAACATATATTGTTTATGTGTCTTATACCAAAACAAACAAGATATGTTTGTAAAACACGTATGTCCCATGGTTACCTAATGGTCAGAAATGGTAAAAGTCACGGAGACCTTGATCTATCGACCTCAAAATAAAAAGGTGTCGTGTTATATTGATGACCCACCTCCATACTAAAAGAACATGTATTTATGGCTCTCACAGCAATATTCATATTTATATAGACTTATATGGACGTCATATTTTGACCATGTTTAGTAGTCTATCAACTCTCATAACAAAAACGTTAATCTGTCAAAGGCTATTACAATGATTCAATGACCTATAATTAGGTTACTTACGAGGTAGAGATGGTTGCCCTGTTGGTGGAAATATCACTGCAGGATCTGTAGAAATAGAGCACATTGTCTGAATGTTGACAGTTATCTTTAGTTTGATCTGATTTGAAGTGTGGCTAACGTCATATAAAAGAACAGTCAATGCTGGTGAATGCTTACCAGTTAACCGCCATGTTACAGATAATCAAGTCGATCTAAATAACCTAAACATTCCGCGTCAAACATAAAAAACCATATTAAAAGAAAACTAAGTATACCAATTTTCATTGTGACATAGAATATCGTCCAATAAGTTCCTCAAAACGAGGAACATGTTATGTTTTACTTTGACATTAAAAATAAAGAATCTAGTCTCGATTTGTGCTTTAACTGATTAGTTATTTAGGAGTTTTAAATTAATGGTCGTAAATAGTTTAACGATTCTAAACTTATCAATAGTATCAAGGTGGCATTAAAACAGGGTGAGAGGACGGTACTCTTGGAACTTAATTATTTTGGTCGAAACATAATTCTTACAAGAACTCTTTTCACATATGAATCCTTGAGTGATCGAACAGTTGCCATCATCCCAGGAACCAGAGTAGTCTTGCCGGGAACCAATGATTTGTACACACTCCTGTCCGTTATTATAATCATCCGGCTCTCCGGGGTAGAAATTCGTCTCATTGGCCTGAAAAAACATCGCATGATACAGAAAGGTAACTTATACGCAAATAGTATGGAATTCCTTGACCAAATACTACAGAAGTGTCCTAATTTGAACATCAAACTTTCCAAGAGACGTCCCGTTTTGCAATTATATTGAGCTATAACCTCTTATTTGATGTTTGATTTGATCTGATTTGACCAAAGCACTCTTCATTTAAATACCTCACGAGGGCTTGATCAACTGACATTTGTCAACCAAAATTTCCCCAGGATGATTGTGTGTAGACCAAAGATAATATAGTAATGTATCCGTATGTCTGAGTCTTATGATATGGTAATGTATACAACTACCTGTCAATACAAGTTAATGTTCTTCCATGATTTGAGTTTGGCTGTCATGTTCACAACATGTAGATACAGTCAGTTGAATGTGCAATAGTTAGTAATGGTTTATATAGATTCCATAATACTGGTTACATAAACTGTCCATCGTGTACGACTACAAATTTAAACATTAGTGTGAAAACCTGTAGTTACATCATACCGGATAGCGTAAATGGACATCCAACGTAGAACAAATTCCCATCCGTTCGCAATCGTTCGTGTGCGTGTATTGTCTGTTTCTCTGCGCCACGTGTCATATGATGTAGAACGATATCCGTTATAGTGTTAATTACCATTTAAAGCGGTATGCCCAGATACTGGAGTGTCTTGGTTCGCATACAACAAAATTGTGTTTATCACTTGTAAAACCAACTACATGTATTACCGAAAAGAAGAATTTGACTTAAGAATTCACTGTATAACGCGCGCTTCGATATTTTGTATATCGATTTGATTAATAGGCTGTCAGCCTTTTATTGACGACAACGATATTTATATATTCTTAAGATATATTCTTTTAAAACGAGCGGGATATTTCGTAACTTTTTTTACAGGGTTGCCATTGTTTGACTTATGTATTAAAATGATACCAATTTGATTTCTATTCGAGACACTTCAGTTCCAGGGCATGTCCCTTTAAAGAATGTAATATTACATACTTGTATTTCGTATAGTATAAAATAGATGAAGGTATTTTACCCAGTATTGCCCTGGTGAACTGCCATCCACCCATTGCCAGGTTTGTGATGTTTTGGTATACTTTAACCCTATCCACGCAGTGAGAATTGTAGACTGTTTGACTGAAATATAGCATGGTTATATATATACTAAGCCCGGTTTTCCTGGAGAACGTCTCATATAATATATATATATATATAATGTCACTATGCTCGGCTTACTAAGAGAACGGCCTATATATATATATATATATAGGCCGTTCTCTTAGTAAGCCGAGCATAGTGACATTATATAAGAATTATGTAATAAGATATAGAAAAGGCTCTGAAACGAGAAAAGTCATGTCTGTTGATAAAGCTTTTTTAAAAGTAATTGGATAGTATAGTACAACCTCGAAGAATTAATGTTTCTCGTGAATTATGTTATATTAACTTCTGTTGTTGCTATGGTGACCCTTTTCTGAAAAGTACCCAAATTGAGAAAAACGGAGGCTTAGTGATGAGAATCAGTAGCTACTTTCCTCTGAAAGCAAATAGATTTGTATTCATGTTTATGAAATGGAAGCCTTATATTGACATACGAAAATAATTGTGATCCTATTTTGAAACGTTTACGTCCGGAATTTATGGAATACTGGATTTCCGAAGTGCACGTTACGCAAAATAACGTTTGAAAGCTGTTTGCGATGTCACTCAAAACTCAAATTTCGTAATTCTGTAACTAAGACCCGTTTTCCTAGAGAAAGGCTCATATAAAGTCTTTAATCTACAATAAAAGCTTTTATACTATACATAAAATAGCACTGATCTATATCACATATCTGTAGTTACCTGTTATAAACGACATCTCGTAAGGATCACCAATAATCACTAAATTTCCTCCTGACGATTTGCAGAAATCGCTAGCATCGTACCAGTTCTTCAATGATTGGTTCCGAACAGGTCCGAAATAATAACATCGACTTCCATGCAACACCCAATCAGGGTCACATTTGCTTAAAACTACAAATAAAATTAAAATAAAGTTCAGTAAAGGCGTAAGTTTTGTTGGATTTTATTTCGTTAAATTCAAAATTAAATTTGACTAAAAATCATATTCCCACGATATACCCACATCCAAAACTTCCAGAAAGGGGTTTCCTTCAGAAATATTGTCAGTCTACGAATCAATAAGTCCGTCTCGATAGCCTAGTGGAAGAGATGGCTCGAATGCAAGAAGTGACCGGTTCGATCTAAGGTCGGGACAAAAAGTTCGGTAAAAATGGTACTGCTACATCTCCCTTGCTTAGCATTCACCATTGTTAGTTCCAAGGTACTGTTGTTTCGCTCAGTGTCAGGACTACAATATCATAGAACTGTCGGACTATTTTTAAAAACCACATTAAAAATATAAAGAATCATGGATATTGAGACAAGATGATAAAAGAAACAAATAATTTTATAATTAATATCAAAATACATGTACATCGTTGAGGTTTTTGTATACAATATAAAATATCTTGATGTATATCTCATCCCATATATCAATATCTCTAATCAATATATCGTTATCGTCTGTATATCGATAACTGCGATTTCCATCACCTGATGACAACATATACCTAACGGATTTAAAAACGCGACACTGGGGTATGTTGTTTTAAAGCAGACAGTTCAAGTTTAGGTCGTTATTGGAATAGTGCAGGCTAAAGGTAAATGTATTGACGTCATTTTGGTACTAAGATGATAAAAATAAGATGAGTATTATCAAGTTTATAGTACAATCAATACGTCGATCCAGAAAACAAAAGTCGCATTCTGACCAACATTTCTTACAGGGTAACCTACCATTGGCCATGATAATATTATGCATGTCTATGAGACAACGGTATATGTTTCCTGCAACAATGTTTCCGTCACATATAGACACATTTTAAATAAAAATTGGAAATGCCATTTATTATATTCAATTTAATTTATAATTTGTATAGAGAAGTTAGACTAGCCTTACGTAAACATTCGATTTGTTATACAAGCTGGTCATCTTTAACGATAAAACCATCGGGCCGATAAACATGCTACTTTTGTTTTCTGGACCAATGTCTTATTCGTGAGATAATTTTAGTAATACTTGTTGGATTTTATTAAGTTTGGTATCAAAATGACGACATTGAATTAGCCTTTACGAATATACAATACATTTAATATGGGAATTTGTTTTCCTTAAATATACCAACATACCCTCGTGTCCGTTAGCCATACTTACCTGGAGCTGTAGTTGGGTTGAAAGGAACAGCGGTAACTGACATTTCACAGAGAAACGGGTTTCTGTTGAAGCAGTATGCATTGGACCATTTCGAATCAACATTCCCTAATTGTGAAAATAATAAACTTTACATATTTTTCCTGCAGTATTGTTTTTACTTACTTGGACAAATTCACATGAATATTTAATGAATATGATGTTACTGACCGAGTTCATTGGCGTATTCATACTATTGCTTTAAAAGAAACTTTGAAGGCTTAAATTTATTAAACAAATTAAATAAAATAAAAATGAGTTTAATTAAAGCAATGTGGGAAGTTACAAATGTAAAGTAGTTGTCATCACACGATAGCTTTTTTTACCTCGACATCCTAATGTTATTGTCTTATTAATTAAAAACGGTTAAATTAGGTAAACGCTGTTCAAATGAGGTGAACGACAAATCTATATTGCATGCAAACGTGTGTTATCATTTTGGATTTATTACACAGCCACTACAGTCAAAAATGTGAAAACATGTTTAGAGGTTTACACTTCTACGCTTCCAAAACGCATTTACAAATGCTACCTAGCCTTTCTTTTAGATCTCGTTTCATACCATTTGTAACAAGGCCACAGTCAAATCGTCTTGGTACAGTGTGTGGAAAGTTCGTATCCCAGTGTTGATAATCTGTGGCATTTACTGCTGGTCTGCCATTCAACCATTGTAGAACATCCGAGCTGTTCACATCTAAAACAAAATGCATAATTGATAAATTGTTACGCCCTATCCGATCAATTGAAAGGAAACAGTCCGGTTTGTAAACATTGCTTTTAAAGAGCATGCTATGAAATTAATAAATATACATGTAAACTCTTACACTTATACATACTACCCATTCAAAGTTGATAATAAGAGTAATTGTATTTTACCCAGGCATAATTCAGAGTAAAGTGATGTATGTATACAACAAATGGAGGACGCACAAAGTATTCATATAAAGGCCAAAGTGAAGTAGCCAGACGGATGTCAATGTAAGCTATCCAGAGGGAGAACAAAAGAAAAAAGAAAATTTAAGGAAATGTTGGACGAAGGAGGCATTGGAAGCCACACATCATAGAAGTGCATGTCTTGTCCTTATAAGTGATAAATACTTCATCGTCAAAAGATGTACCATGTGAGCATGTAGATGGACTTACCAGAAAATCCAAGCCATGCTTTACTAATCTTAAGAGAACTCATTGTCGCGGTTACAAACGTTTGCTCCTGGTCACTAAAATACAAACATATTTATTGACATTATAAAAGTTAAATTTCCTCCATGTAGAATACAAATTAATAGTGTTCAGTGGCCTTGTATTTTTTACATATAAATAAATTAATACTATACGCCAGGCAGAAAAACAATCGCTTCTCTTTTTTATTTCCCAAGGTAGATTGATAAAAACATTAGACCCTGCGCTACAAACTCCAATGATTACATATGTCTAATTAAGCTTTATAGTAATTAATTATAAATTTAATTGATTAGCATTTTGATTTATACCTTCCTTTTATTGTAGATTCCATACATATCGGTTTCGCACATCCTTTCACTGAAACTCTTTTATGAAATTCCCCAATTATATATGAAATTATGATATTGTGGACGTCATATGGGCCAAATTTCCATTATGCTTTTTTCATTTTATGTACTAGTGTTCTTGTTCAACTGTTTATTGTTGAGGATCTCATGGAAGATTGCCATTTAATTTAATTGTCAAATGAGTTTCCTCGTAAAATAAAGTCTTTATTATTATTATTATTATTATTATTATTGTTCAAAGTAAATAATTGTATTTGAGCAGAGGTTCACAAGAACAACGAAGAACATTACTTGTTTATATCTAGCATGCTGGCTCCTATACTATCACAATACAGTTTAGCATCAAACCAGGTCATCTTGGACGAGTCTACGACGTTCGGATCATAACATCTGTCCTGATTCTGTAACCACCCCGTTGGACACGAACCTGTTAATTAGTGAGTATTACAATATTACATTTTGTCCTGTTAAATGCCTTTTGTCTATAATGACTTGAAGCTGTTCATTTCCTTTTCTCGTTCAGTTGTGTGTTGAGTATTATGCCGTGTAATTATGCTTTGTGTTGTGTTTATGCTATTTAAGTTGAGTGTTGCCTTCCCGGTCCGAATTTTAGATTTTTTTAAAAATGATCTTTTGATCTAACAAGCTTCTTGGAATTAATTATCAATTACTAGTAACAGTAGTGAAGGACATGATCTTAGCCAATGTTAAAGAAGGACAAATCCTTTCCAGTCCGGTGTCAAACCTGGATCACTTGTATTGCTAAACGATTGGTATTTTTATGGCAATAAATGGAGTGGCTTAATAATTTTAATTTAAATAATCTGCTTGACAGCTATAATATTGAAAACTGTTTTCGTCATTAACAGTTTATCAAATCCATTGGCACTAACCTACTACATATAACATCATTTTCTTCATTTATAAATTACGAGGATGAACTCGACCATGACATTTAATCCCAAAACAGGTAATCAAAGACAGTAGTTCCAGTTTTGGGGCAAATAGTACATGTTATTTCTGCCCTTGAAAAACAACTACATTTTTGTAACTCCTTCAGACATAGTAACCTTTGATATTGTTTGCATTCTCCTGACATGAAACCAGTACCGGGTTCATAAACAAAGGTTGAACAATTTTCAATATTCAGACAATGACATTGTATGCGCCTTCACGCAAGAAATTGCTGCGCACGAATTTGGCATCCTAACGTTTAGTTACCGAGGACACATTACTTATCCTTATCAATGAATTTACAAGTATTCCTACGTAAAGTGTTACTACGAATAGAAGTAATCCATGATAATAAAAAGTGTGCATAACATACCAATAGTTCTGTTACAAATAAACTTGAGTCGTGTATCACACGTGTAATGTCTCCAAGCCCAGCCATCCATAGGTGATGTGGCAGCACACGTTGACCCATTCGTTCTGTTAAATAATGATAATGGTGTCAATTAAAATGTATTTCCTTAAGGATCTATCGTCGTTTTTTCACTATTGATTTCATGTTTTTTTTAAATATCTGTTTCTGCTAGGATTTGTTGCCGTTTTAGTGAACAATGTCAACAAAGGCCCTTCACAAACGGAAACAAATTAGCAAATATGTAAAAAGATGGTTTTACAGATATTGTGTGCATGAAAACCTTGAGAAATTATTCATAAAGCGTCGAATCGTCAATGAAACGGAACATATGTATCTTTCACATGATAATGCCTTTTCGCACCAGGCATAAACTGTTAATTAGTTTTTGAGCGAAAATCACATGACAATGCTTGATTACCAAGCTTATTCTTCAGAACTAGTCCCATATGCCTAGTTTGAAGTTCCTACATTCAGAAAAGCGAATCTATGTGGTCAGCCATATTGCGTTGTACGTTTACATAATGTCGGTAAATAATTATGCTGTACATAATTTCAATCTTAAATTTAGAATTTATATTAGTATGTAATGTGTAAATGAGAGTTCATTGAATGTTTTCTCAGAGTTTCAATGTAACTGATTATGTCACTAAAAATGTTAGAGAGTCAGTTGTACTTCTTTTCGAACAACCCTCGTACGTATAACTTACAATATTCTGTTGGCGTAAGATACCCATCTTGAATATCGCATTGTATCATTATTAATCCATCTCCACGTTCTAGGTTGAACCTGAATGTGTATAGTATATTATAATAGTATTATAACTTTCTCAATCTTACAAAGATTCAATAAAAACGCTTTCACTACTTTATTAAAAGTCGTACAATACAAATAAGATTGGTTTTCTTATAGGAATGCTGGGTTGTTTCGAATATTACGTCCAATTCCGATGAACTAATATTAGTTGCTTACGACAGGTGGCACAATTATTTGGATGCCCCGTGACACAGGTTTGCTGAACATGTCAACTTCCTTTCTAAACCAAAAGTAGTGGCAAATACAATATCCTCAATATACAACATACCCTCATGCCGGCGGATTCCACCAAGCATGATATGTCGAGAGTGATTAATATAAGTTATTAAAACTTCTTTCACAATCAACATAAACAATTTAGTATTAACTAATAAACTAGCATTATTTAATGTCCTTCCAAAGGTCTCCGACCAAGAGCTGTTTCCTTTGAGTTACACTGATGGACCTTTAGCAATAATGACATTACCTGATCTGAAAGACCTATCCATGCAATATTGTCCTTTGTACGACAGGTCACTAAACTGTCCAAACTTCTCAGCTCATTGTAATCCTTAAACAATGTAAAGTCACCATTGTTAGCCTTGCACGTTTGTCGTGCATCCATCCAGCTCATTGGTGTATCAAATAACTTCAGGCATCGACCATCAATGAATTGCCATCCGTCCGCCAAATTGCACAAATCCAACACATCTAAAACGCATTTGGAAGTATATTAAGTACTAGACATATTACTAGCTAGCAGGTACTATTTCACATGTACTGGTCAAAGTGCAGGCCCCAAAAAGTACGATTTCACAAAAGTTAGCATTTGTTCTAGAAGAAGAACACATCGGTTAGTAACGCGGGAGGCAGTCGTCGAGAGTGATAACTAAGATGATATAACTTATTTCGCAATCTGTTTCAATTAAGGAGTCATGTTGTAAACTAAAGGCAAGGACAAATCAATTGTTATTACTGGTTCACATACTTATAATTCTAAACCATAGACAATTGTTGATATTTTCAAATGCTTTTTATATTATATAACCAGCTGCCCAGCTGCTATGAAATCATTTTTCAACTGTTTTAAGCTAAAAATCAGCTTTCTTGTGTTCACCAATTTCAAGCGCTTTCTCAATTAACTTCGGGTGTAGATAATAATAACGACTTTATTTAATGTGGTTTACATATTTGACAGCAATGTCGATTTTCAATATGGTCTACTAATATTGAGTAGAATTGTCTTACTCTTAGGTCTGACACAAATCATTCCCCAACCATCCGTACATCGTCTGGCTTGCATCTGACCTTTTGAAGGTAAATACGAAATCAGACCTGCACATTTGTTTGAATTACTGTTTCTATCGGGTTCCTTGTTTTGGTACCAATGTCTGAAAATTCAATAATAAAAGTCACATGAACAGAACAATATCTCTTTTAACAAATGGGGTGATTTGATGTTAAAATTAAATCGGAAAATTTGCGACAATGTCACTTCAGCGGATTGGTCCTGCCAAATAAATGTAACTGAAAAAGAAGACCATTCAACAATAAAAGCAAAGCACAATAAAGTTCAACACAAAGGTATAGTCCAGAGAATTTGACACGACTCTCGACCTATAAATTAGCATAATTTAACAGATGATATAGTGTCTATATTTATAACCCCGGCTGTATGTTTTCATAAGCGGAGAGTATCAAGAAGACACTCGAGGTGTAATACCAAAACAAATCTAAAGAACCGATATTGCACGATTTGCCCGCGGACATTTATATATTCAACGCCATTACCTTGTAATATATTCATGCATAAAGGTCAGGATCATGTCAAAATCTCTTTGCTATAACACGAACATATACAGTCGTGTGCTTAAGAATTACAAAAAAAACATACGTGTATATATAACATGTATAGCAAAGAGAATTTGACATGATCATGACCTTTATGCATGAATATTATATAAATATCAGATGCCTGCCTGCGTGACATTGATATTGTCAACCCGAGGGCAAAATGTCACCCCGAGGCGAAGCCGAGGGTGACATTCTGTTTCGAGGGTTGACAATATCAATGTCACGCAGGCAGGCATCTGATATTTATTTTATTATGCCGAACAATATTATAAGTCTAGCAAAATGTTCACAGCCGTGATTGTGATAGTTATAAACAGTAGACATGACTGTGCTTTAATATATTGTTATGTTTATTCCACATTCTATTTTTAGAAAATCTTGTATATTGCAGCAGTCAATTAATTAAAATTGGCGCAGTTACTTGCCCTTGCATGACATTCAAAATGTCAGGTCGATCACATGACATGACAGTCAGTTTTCGGTCGATCACGTGTCTTTTAGGTTGGATAGTCAAAATATCTGCCTCTGGGGGTAATGGGACTTTAGCATTGTAATATAAAGTGAGGTATAATAAATTACAAGGTAATGGCGTTGAATATATAAATGTCCGCGGGCAAATCGTGCAATATCGGTTCTTTAGATTTGTTTTGGTATTAAACATCAAGCGTCTTCGTTATACCCCCCGCTTATGAAAACATACGACCGGGATTATAAATATAGACAATAATTAATCTATATGCAGAAAGAATAAATCCATTAAGAGTGCCGTTCAATCCGTATGCCCATCTGAAAATATCTGTATGAAGCATTATGTACACCGTGAATAAATAGCAAAATACTGGATTTGTTAAGAATTATGGAGGTATTTTAAATTAATCAATTCTAAATGTAGTACTAGTATTGTCTTGCCACGCATTAATGTGACAAACAACATATCTTTAGTTGATTTCCACGACAATTATTCTAATAATCTGACCATGTGATGTAATAACATTAAGAGATTACATGAATTAAACTATTAAAATGTTCAGATGACCATTATCTCTTTAACGATGTAATATCAAATTGACCAAATACTCACGCTGCATGCCAATCGTATGATGAACCATCGGTATAAACCCAACGTCGATTAACTATCTGCAAATTTGTCCAATACAAGATTCTTGGTCCCTCTTCGGTCAGGTCAGACATCCATTTCTGAAACACAACAGGAAACGTGAAATATTTACAAAACAGTTTTCCAACACGACTTATACCTCTGCTGGAACTTGGTTTAAATTTACAATGTATAATTAAATAGTAATAATAATTGTGTCCAACTAATATGAGATATTCTCGACGCCACAAAAAAGCCATGCCTGATTTGCCCCCGTCGTCACGAGGGTATGAGGTGGAGAGTCAATAGCAATGTAATTACCTGTACCTTCTTTTGTGCATTCGGAAGACGCGGTCTGATTTCGAAAAACATGGTTTCAGAGATACTAGTACCCAGGCCAACCGTACACAGCAATTAATGTTCATTAACATTTATGTAACGTTTCATTAGCCAAAGCTAATACTAATTTGGAGACACGTGCAGCTCGACAAAATGGTGATGTCACATATGATATGTTACACACTTTTTTGCTGATGATGAAATACATATAGAAAATGTCTGCCTGTTATGATGAAACTTGTGTACCCGTGTTAATTGTCTGGTAAAAGACTACCAGAGAAAGAAAAACGGACTACCCGTCGATACTTCACGAAATGCCACCAGTCCGTGTTTCACGAAATGCTACCAGCCCGTGCTTCAAGAAATGCTACCTATACGTGCTTCACGAAATGCTATTCGCCCGTGTTTCACGAAATGCCACCAGTCCATGTTTTACGAAATACTACCCACCCGTACTTCAAGAAATGCTAACCGCTCGTGTTTCACGAAATGCCACCAGTCCATGTTTCACGAAATGCTACCTATCCGTGCTTCACGAAATGCTACCTGCTCGTGCTTCACGAAATGTTACCTGCCCTTGCTTCACGAAATGCAACCCAGTCCTAGCTTCAAGGAATGCTGCCCGACCGTGCTTCTCGAAATGCTACCTGTCCGTGCTTCACGAAATGCTACATATCCGTGTTTCACGAAATGCTACCTGCTCGTGCTTCACGAAATGCTACCTGTCCGTGCTTCACCAAATGCTACCTATCCGTGCTTCACGAAATGCTACCTATCCGTGCTTCACGAAATGCTACCTGCTCGTGCTTCACGAAATGCTACCTATCCGTGCTTCATGAAATGCTACCTATCCGTGCTTCACGAAATGCTACCTGCCCGTGCTTCACAAAATGCTCCATTTCCGTGTTTCACGAAATGCTTCCTATCCGTGCTTCATGAAATGCTACCTATCCATGTTTCACGAAATGCTACCTGCTCGTGCTTCACGAAATACTACCTGCCGTGCTTCACGAAATGCTACCTGCCCGTGCTTCATGAAATGCTACCTGCCCGTGCTTCACGTAATGCTACCTGCCCGTGCTTCACGAAATGCTACATATCCGTGCTTCACGAAATGCGACCTGCCCGTGCTTCTCGAAATGCTACCTGCCCCTGCTTCACGAAATGCTACCTATCCGTGTTACACGAAATGCTACCCGCCCGTGCTTCACGAAATGCTACGTGTCCGTGCTTCATGAAATGCTACATATCCATGTTTCACGAAATGCTACCTGCCCGTGCTTCACGAAATGCTACCTGTCCGTGCTTCACGAAATGCTACCTGTCCGTGCTTCACGAAATGCTACCTATCCGTGCTTCACGAAATGTTACCTGTTCGTGCTTCACGAAATGCTACCTGTCCGTGCTTCACGAAATGCTACCTGTCCGTGCTTCACGAAATGCTACCTGCCCGTGCTTCACGAAATGCTACCAGCCCGTGTTTCACGAAATGCTTCCTATCCGTGCTTCACGAAATGCTACCTATCCATGTTTCACGAAATGCCACCTATCCGTGTTTCACGAAATGATACCTGCTCGTGCTTCACGAAATGCTAGCTATCCGTGCTTCACGAAATGCTACCTGCCCGTGCTTCACGAAATGCTACCTGTCCGTGCTTCACGAAATGCTACCTGCTCGTGCTTCACGAAATGCTACCTGCCCGTGCTTCACGAAATGCTACATATCCGTGTTTCACGAAATGCTACATGCCCGTGCTTCTCGAAATGCTACCTGTCCGTGCTTCACGAAATGCTACCTATCCGTGCTTCACGAAATGCTACCTGCCCGAAATTCACGAAATGCTACCTGCCCGTGCTTCACGAAATGCTACCTGTCCGTGCTTCACGAAATGCTAGCTATCCGTGCTTCACGAAATGCTACCTATCCGTGCTTCACGAAATGCTACATATCCATGTTTCACGAAATGCTACCTGCTCGTGCTTCACGAAATGCTACCTGCCCGTGCTTCACGAAATGCTTCCTGCCCGTGCTTCACGAAATGCTACCTATCCATGTTTCACGAAATGCTACCTGCTCGTGCTTAACGAAGTGCTACCTGCCCGTGCTTCAAGAAATGCTACCTATCCGTGCTTCACGAAATGCTACCTATCCGTGCTTCACGAAATGCTACCTGCCCGTGCTTCACGAAATGCTACCTATCCGTGCTTCACGAAATGCTACCTGTTCGTGCTTCACGAAATGCTACCTGTCCATGCTTCACGAAATGCTACCTGCCCGTGCTTCACGAAATGCTACCAGTCCGTGCTTCACGAAATGCTACCTGCCCGTGCTTCACGAAATGCTAGCTATCCGTGCTTCACGAAATGCTACCTATCCGTGCTTCACGAAATGCTACCTGCCCGTGTTTCACGAAATGCTACCTGCCCGTGTTTCACGAAATGCTACCAGTCCGTGCTTCACGAAATGCTACCTATCCGTGCTTCACGAAATGCTACATATACGTGCTTCAAGAAATGCTATTCGCCCGTGTTTCACGAAATGCTTCCTATCCGTGCTTCACGAAATGCTACCTGCCCGTGCTTCACGAAATGCTACCTATCCGTGCTTCACGAAATGCTACCTATACGTGCTTCAAGAAATGCCATTCGCCCGTGTTTCACGAAATGCTACCTGCCCGTGCTTCACGAAATGCTACCTATCCGTGCTTCACGAAATGCTACCTATCCGTGCTTCACGAAATGCTACCTGCCCGTGCTTCACGAAATGCTACCTGCCCGTGCTTCACGAAATGCTACCTGCCCGTGCTTCACGAAATGCTACCTGCCCGTGCTTCACGAAATGCTACCTGCCCGTGCTTCACGAAATGCTACCTGCCCGTGCTTCACGAAATGCTACCTGCCCGTGCTTCACGAAATGCTACCTATACGTGCTTCAAGAAATGCTATTCGCCCGTGTTTCACGAAATGCTTCCTATCCGTGCTTCACGAAATGCTAACTATCCGTGCTCCATGAAATTTAACTAGGTTAAAAGAGAGTTTCTGTTCGTTATCCAAAAAAATGAAATGTCGTTAAGGAGTTGTGTCTCTATGTTTTGCAATATGTCAGTTATTTGTTTTATCTCTTTTTGAACACTTGCTTAGTGTTTTATAAAACATAATAAGCAAATGTTTCAATACTACTTCCAGTAGTGAAATTGGCATTGGATTGTGCTAAAGATTACTTTGAAAAATAATAATACCAGGCGACAATTGTCTTAATCGCGAATCAGTCATTATAACAGCCCAACCGTCTCTGCATGTCTCTTTCAATATTTGACAGCGCTTTTGGAATATGGAGGGCAACATATTCCAAAAGCTTACTTTGTTTTTAGTGTATTCATTGAATTAGATTCAAGCAGAAAACACACATATTCTGAACCTTACCCATTCCAGTTCATTCTTCCACGTCCATAGTGAAGCATTTCTAACGGAGCAAGCATGTTCTAAATCTTTATGGTTATATCGATTGTCAGAAACAAAGTAACAATTGTCATAATATTCAATCCAGCCTGGTTCACACCCACCACACTCAACAAACGGCGCCACTGAAATATAAAAAGGATAACCATGATAGGTAGATTTATTCCCTTATAAAGTTGCAAATTGGAATCTCCAATAATGTATGAATTATGACCGGGACAAGAATTAAGTATGAAAAATTATAAAGGGCCGTAACTCCAAGATTAAGCAATACAGAGTTGTGATTATTGGGCACTGCAGATTCACTCGAGAAAAGGAGATTGATTCACATACAAAGTTTCAAATTAATAGATTTACATGTACTTGTTTTCGAGTTATCGTCCGGACAGAAATATGGCGGACGGACTGACTGTTGGACTGACAATAGGAGGCACTTATAACTGTGCACTTACACATACATTATCTCTTTATCTCAGTATTTAGAGGGTATATTTTGTGGAAATGTGCAGCAAGTGTAGTTCAAAGATGTGTGATAATGCTTACGTATATTTCATTTCATAATACACAATATTTAGGAAACGCCTGCACATAACTCAGCGTTGGGTAAAATCGCGAAGTCACAAAATCGGCCCCGCCTTAAAACGCACTGTTTTCCAACAGCTAAGAACGTGTCCTCCTGAGCGTTTAGGCTTTGCAATGTTGTCGCATTGACGTAGTTTATAATGTACAATATCAGTAACAGTTAAACCAACCATATCATACCGTTCGTATACACAGACGTTGAAATCCGACCAGTGTTTGCAGAAATATGACGTTGACAAATTTTAACAATGAGCGAACAGATATGCAGGTAGAAAATGGCTCAAACACTTGTAGGGGAGTTTAAAATGATTGCATAACACGTAATTTTACTTATTGATTATATTCAAACGGTTACTTAGTGTAGCATTGAAACATCCGTGTTGATAAACCTGACGTCACGGCGTCAATTTAGACAAACATTCTCTTTTGTGTTTTTATGTTAACGGGTCATGAATGTAATGGAAATTACCACGTGTAATTTATTTCCCGCTGTTTCACTATTTTCTCGTGCAATTCGTTAAATTGTGATTTTCACAGTCCAATGGACAATATTCATAGAACCGTAAGATTTAAATATTTAATTACGTTGTGTGTCGACTGCCAACCAAATACACAAAATTTCGTTCAAAAATAAAAAAAAAAGTTGTTAGGAGTTGAAAATTGCACAGTTATAAGTGCCTCCAAGTGTATTTGTTTCCCCAGAATTTTTCGGGGAGCATTAATATAATTATAAAATTTTGGAAGTCGATGTTTGAGGACGGTTGTTTCTTTATGCAATAAATGTAACATGTGATAAGGTTGAAGCAAAATATCACAGAAGCATACCTACACCGGGATGGCTGGAGAATGTGTAACTTTCGGGGCAAGGACCAAAAACTTTTTTATTTTGGCATAAGGAATAAGTTATGTAATTTGAGTAGCCTTGAATGAACTGAAAACCAAGATCCAAATGAGCACCCTGCTTCAAACACTGGAATTAATCTCCCCTGGCTATGGAGTCCGGCATTATATTGAATGGCGTTTGGGAATCTGATCTTAAGCGGGGCGTCAGATTTTTGCGCATGATTATAAGGATGGAGACAGTTCTGTGTTTTCGAACATTCTTAAATTTGTACCAGTTTGGGGAGCGCATGTAATGAAGATAGAATGTGCAAGGCAACCAAGTGTTTAAGGGCTGGGCTAGTTTAGATAAACTTGTTGTATGGTAAGCGTCTTTCCACAAAATGACTCTATTATCTAATAATAGTTCCCGTATCACTTTAAATGACAATAACACATTTCTTTCCATGTCTTCGGCGCATTGCAGAATTTAAATTTACTAAGGGTCACTCTTTCCTCGTATTATATTTTTCATTGCTATATACATTTAATACATTTCTGGTTGTAAATGACTCATATAGGTATACTGCTACTGGAATAATATTATATTGATTATCAACTGTGGCTTCAATCTAACAAACGGAAGCCCAAGTTTAAGGTGGAAAGGGAAATATTGAATGAGCTCTGTTACAAAACTGTATTATCTAGTTTACTTAGCTTATTGTATATGAATTTCTTCTTAATAGAGTTTTTAAATGTATATCCAGGCGGCATTAGTTTTAGCCTGACAGTGTCTTTGCTTGCTACGAATAATAGTAGTCTTCTTCTTCTGTATGTATTTTGTTTTGAGGTACTCAAGTCTAGTTTTCTTGCAAGGATATGCCACATTCATTCATGTTGTTTGATTGGCATCTAGATATTGCCCATTGAATCATGTCACATATGTTTGTATATATTCTATCAGATAAAGGTCCAAGGACCTTGCAAAAAATACTAAAAGTCGGACCAGGAAGGCAGCAATCAACTTAAACAGTCGAACACTGGAAAACAACACAGACCACAACTACACGACACAACGCGCCCAACACATAGTACTGTGAACTTTCTATTGTTGTTTTGTTAGACTTGTTCATGTGTTATGACCTGCGATTTAGAATTTTGACCCCTTTTATGTATTGCAGCTTTTGAAGTTTTCAATAATGAAGAAATAAACTATGAAAAACCGTTGTATACCGGCTGTTATACAATGGTTTGGAGTTCTGACGCGTAGGAATTAACCACGAAGGTCGTAGAACGACAAACCATGGTATAACAGCCGGTATACAACGGTTTTTCATAGTTTATTTCGATTCTAACATAATTTAAACCCGGAATTATATAAAAATCAGTGTTATTTTGCGAGATCTATGTTGCGTAGGTTACTTGTTGACGGCTGTTACTATTAACTTTATCACCCCCATTATAACTATACTTCAAACAATAATCAAAATATGAAATAAGAAGAAAATCTGTTCAACATCAATGGATAATTATTTAATTAAATATCATTTAAGTATTCCTTACTAACAAATAGTCTAAAATACGCAAAAACATTTACAACGATAATAATACAATATCACGTGATTTCATTCATAAATTTTCCGACGTGTAAAAAAGAACAGCCGAGTCGAAAGCAGTTAATTTCCATTGTATATCGGCCGATATACAACGCTATGATTTGTTCTTTGTCTATATAGGCAAAATCGCCGGTTGTGTTAGAATTATTCTCTTACTATGGAGTTTTTCTCTCAAACATGCGACAGGAGTTTGTTTTCTGGAAGTTTTTACTTCAGAATTAAAAACAGCGGCTCACTGAACCATGAAACATCAAACCACGTAAACTGCACGAGAATTAACGCGTAGGCGCAAATTATTTTTATTTATCGTGAATTAGAATTTTACATATATCGTTACAATAAAAAAAATTATGCAATTTTTCACTCTACAATATAGTGTTTTTTAATACAGTTTGAACTGTGTGGTCAAAGGGAGGTAACTCTTCCAAAATTGCATTTTCAGCAAAAAAGTGGGTTGTAATAAACCTAAATTGGGCTTTATTCTTATCATTGTTTTCTTTATTTCTGTCTCCGTGATAAGTACATAGAATTGAACACAAAATTGGATACATAGCTGCATTAACAAACTGATAAACACCCGATGTACACCAGACAAAACCCGTAACCCGCTTTTGCTGATGTTATCATTAGTTTACTCTGTTTGTAAAAAATATTATCAGATTTTAATAAAATCAATTGCATTGTAGTTCCACGTATCAATGCTACATATGTTGAAAATGTCAAGAAGATCAAACACTTATTGACCGAGTTATGGGTATACGTATAAATGCACACTTATAAGATTTATTAAGTGTATGTGTTATTACTCATTTGATTTTTATCATCTTAGTACCAAAATAACACCAATACATTTACCTTTAAATCTGCACTATTCCAATACAGGCGTAAACTTGAATTATCTGCTATAAAACAACATACCCCAGTGTCGCATTTTTAAATCCGTTAAGTATAGAATACAGACAAGGTCAATTTCTCATATTTTGCAATTATAGGGCAATTACTTAACTTGGCCTATTTCACATTATTTTCTTAATTAAAGGGCCATAACCAGAGAAGGTCTAAGACGATTTGGCTTATACTTGTCAGATCTTGGCCTAGATAGTATGCCTGTAAATATTTGAATTAGAGTACATAATATTTTACTGGTCGCCGCCGCCTGCACACGCTAAGGGTGTTCACATAAAACGTCCCGTTTTCAATGGGCGTTAAACATATTCATTACTATGTTTCATTGACACAATATGAGTTAGCTAAAATTTCAATTTTACCTTAAACAAAGTCATGTATACATACACACACATCAATGTACAGTCATGTATCATTACAATAAAATTATGTATTGTTTTTTATTTCTTTTAAATCATGTCATAAATATGATGAACTTGATATTTAAAAGTTTCTCGAGATTTCGAGTAGGTAACGTTCTAAATAGTAACTTAACCCTGCAAAAAGGGACCGGCTATTTATGTTTAGGTAACACCTACATGTATCAATATTAAGTGCACACTTGACATAATTTGATATGATAAATTCGTCTCATACTTATTATTATCATTCTATATCTTATGTATATATAATATTCAATGCTCATATCTATGATAGTCATGTACCCCACACATACATAATTTACATATATATATACAGCTAAACCTCATCTATGTATACACTGAGTGGCTTTGAAAACGCAACATTTACACTTATATAGCTTATTTGTGTGCATGTATGTATTTACCCATAGCTCGGCCAATATGTGTTTAATTTAGCTGATATTTTCAACATTTGTAGCTGAGATATGTGGCATGACAATAAAATTCGTTTCATTACAATTTGACAAGAGCCTTTACAACCACAATGAAACTATGATGTCATAAACAAATTACAGATGCCGTGCGTCCTTCTTCGTTTTTCAGTTTGTAAATGCAGATGTGCACATGGTTTAAGGATAAAGGTCGAGAACAAGTGTCCGTGCTTATGAATGAGACAGAAATGAAGCAAAACAAAGATCAATATAAAGCTCAATTCAGATTTAGAAAAGTTGAATTTAATTCACTCAATATCTATCTAGAATTACTTCTCCTTGACTGTAAAATTAGTAGCCAACTTCGGTAAACCTGAAACATTGCTATTAAGCGTTTTTAAAATTTAAATTTCACTATGTTGCTGAGCGGTAAAGCGTCATAGATTGTGTTTTTAATGTGTCGATGGGTTGACTTTTGCAATTGACCGTACATAAAAATAATTAGCATTAACCAATCAATTCCACGAACATGTTTCGTTATTTTGCCATAAATGGTACAATGCACCACTGTAGTGAATTTAGATGAAAAGAACATCGTGTTACAATCAATGGGTTGCCAATAAGACGCACACAAAATTTCGTTTAGAATTATTAATATATAAAAAAGTTATCTTGATTTTCATTAGTGCTGCGTTTTCAAAGCGGCTCAATGTACTTCTAGGTCGATAGTGAAACAATGTCTACACATTTTGGAAATCGCCCTCGACAATCGACGCCTGTTGGTATGCATGGTAAAAAGGTTTCCTATTTAAGGACGAATGTCATAGTTTATTTCCTACAGAGAGATTATTTCATATTCACTGTTTTGATACTTTAGTGTATGGCAATTCAAAGACCTTTTTGTTCTGTATTTTAAAATGCTTCCGTTCGTCCAAATTTCAAAATCCGCAACATTTCAAAATAACCAAAGTTGTCTTAGCGGATGGATATTTTTGTTTTCGAAGTTAACCGAATTTCGTTTATGTTCAGTAGCCAAAAAAAGTCACATGATATTGCTACACTGACTGCATTAGTTAAAGTAAACCATATCTTTTGCAGCTCCGGGAAATCAGCCGTGCGTTGGAAGATCAAATATTCAGATGCAGGACGCAAATTTCGTGAAAGCAGTGGTTTCGATACGCAAATGGCTTGAACGCGAATTTGCTGCTGCACGCAAATGTCGTGGAAGCAATGGTTTCGTTATTCAGGTTGCTATGAACGCGAATTTCCTGCTGCACGCAAACATCGTGGAAGCAGTGGTTTAGTTACTCTACTTGCTATGAACGCGAATTTCCTGCTGCACTCATTGACCGAATTACTAGCTAGAAGTGAATTGCTGGAAACTTGTAATGGGTGATTGCCTTGAATAATGAATCCAATGCAGGCACGAAACCCACGTGAATTAGGAAATTGAATGTCAAAGCATTGTTAACTGCAAAATGTCAGAATTTCCGTAAAATCTTAATCAGTATTTTAAAATAGCGCTGAAAGATCACATGAATCAATAGGAACATCAGCAGTGACATGTTAGAAACTGTGATCAGTGTGATGATGACACTGTCATAATTATCATGCTGTATACATAATGTAACGAGGTTAACAAGTTTATTCAATATATAAAAATAAATATACCAGATTTATATAGCGCCTTTTTCATGCGAACGCACGTTCAAAGGCACTTTACATTATAGTGTTGCAGCCACAAGGGCGAACGTGCATCCCCTGCCAGTGCAGATACAGCATGATCTGACCAGAGGGACAGACTGAGAGAAAGCCCCTGAAGGGAGAGAGAGACATTAGATACAGGCATGTCCGGCGCTGCAGAAGTGCGCTTAGCTCTTATTTCGAATAGACAGCCTGGTTCTTTAATGTCCCCGGCGTATAGCACCGATACACTGCTTCCTGACACCTTTACCCAGATGACACCTTTACCCAGATACTTAGCATTACACACAGTCTGATATAGCGGGAAATATTATAAATATAATGCAACATATCACATAAATTGTAAGATACAATATTAATGTCATAATCATTCAAAGTAAATTTCCTAGTGGTCATTGGTCAACTTAAATGATATTGATTCGTTTTAGAGATAGATGATAAGTTGCATTAAACATTGAATAACCCTCGTATTTCCATTTAATTATAGCTTAAAAGTTGTTTGAGCATCTACAAAGAGCGATTGCGATTGTTGTCTTTCAAGGTACATACCATGCACATCTAAACTAGGAACAATAAAAACAAGAAGGACATTGGCTCTAAAGCGCTCACCTGATACGAAGTTTAGACAGAATCAGTATTTGTCATGATATGACATTAATATTTGATGTAGATTTTACAAATACACACATTGCGACCAAGATTTATAAATATTAGGCAAAATGCGTGACATCTGGAGTGTTAACAAGGGTTTTATTCAATGTGACCTAGTGACCTAGCTTTTGACCCCAAATGACCCAGTTACGATTTCATAGAGATACACATTGTGACCAAGTTTTATTAAGATCATAACAAAAAAGTGACATCTAGCGTGTTAACAAGGTTTTTCTTTTATGTGACCTAGTGACCTAGTTTTTGACCCCCAGATGACCCATTTATAGAATTGACCTAAATTTATAGAGACAAACATTATGACCAAGTTTCATTAAGATTTTATAAAAAATGTGACCTGTAGAGTGTTAACAAGGTTTTTCTTTGACGTCACCTAGTGACCTAGTTTTAGACCCCCAAATGATACAGTTGCAAACTTGACCTAGATTTAATAGAGACAAACATTGGGACCAAGTTTGATAAAGATTAAGTGAAAACAGTGACTTCTAGAGTGTTAACATTCCAATTGTTGACGACGGACGACGCACGTCGCATGACGGACGCCGGACATAGGGGTGATCACAATAGCTCACGTTGAGCAATTTGTCCTTAGGTGAGCTAAAACAATTTAATCATTTTTGTTATAATACTGGCTAAAACATCTGTAATTATTAAGAACGAAATATTTTCTAGTTTGGCACGTAATTTTGCGAGAAAGAGATATACATTTGTATTTTCAACTGCTCATTACGGATGTTTTAGCAAATGTGATAACAAAAAAGAATGAAACATGTTTCTCTTTGTAACAAGTTCATACGGGCATCCTATGCCTTTAAACGTGATGTACTAGATAAATTCACACAACTTCACAGCAAGCATCAGAGGTATATGGGTCTAATGATAAACAAATTTATCATGTATCAGCTGATTTAAGCTCCGAACAGTATTTCAGAACAGATATCCGAACAGATACTTGTAGTTTTATGCAACATTTATCGAATGAATTTATATATTTTCCGAACAAAAATTAACACATTGGCCAGCCTTAATTCACAATTCTTAAAAGTATATAATTAATACTCGTTCTCATTTCAATATTCCTTTAGTCAGGTCGATAAATTTTTCAATCAAAATCGAATAAAATACCATTTATTCTCTCGCTTCATGAATACATGAAAAAATGAGGATAACAAAAAGTAACGACATTATCTGACAAACTAGTCTCGACGTATACTATTAGTGATAAACAGTATAAATTGTATGCAGTTTCTACCATATATTCCATCGTATACATGCACGGCTCCAGAGGGACTGGGGATCCGGACCCAACCTGGATTTTGGCAAACTAAGTTTTAATTTTCGGACCCACCCTGGAATTTGGCAAACAAGTGTTACTTTTTTTAGTATATATCGAGACTAGTTTGTCAGAGTTTGGAGTTGATCAGGATACCCCTCTAGAGACCAAAAATGCTGGTTGATTCTCAATGAGCAAAATGGGTCCACTCTGTTACCATACTTCCCCTTTTGTTCTGGCTCAGTGGTTACTGTATAGTTATACATGACATTATTTGCATTTCATATAAAAAAAAATACATTGTATTGTTTGTTTTTGTCACATGACCATATGGGACCTGTTTTATGAAATAAATTATTGAATCTTGAAAGTCTACTTACCGGAACAAATAATTCCACACACGAGAATCAGATCTAACAGTCGTATTTCCATCTTGAAAATATCAGTATGTCATTCTGTTTGTATAAAGTATGTTTAATGATATAACAATGTATTTTGGTGATTTTTAAATCACTGTGTCCCAATGTGAATCAGTATTGCACTCAGTCTTTGAGATAGTCTAAATACAAGCAGTCTGGTAGCATCCAAATTATTAGTTCACTCTTGGCATAAAAATATTCAAAAATTGTGGGATGGTCGCATTTATCACAATAGTAGCAACCACTCAATGGAGACAGAAATATACGAAAAATGAAGATTTTAGACTTTGGTTTTGCATAATGTAAATGTGTGCTTAAGATATAGCATACCTGTGAACATAGGAAATTATCTGATAATAATTTATCTTAATTTATCAGAGATATACTAGTACGCAGATACCAATGTCTGTATTTATCAACTAAGGGATACTTGTGCAATGGAGTGACTATACGTAGACAAGTGCATTCACTGTTATAATCTGAAATTAATGATAATATTAAGATAATTATATTTTACTGTTGATATTATTCATAATTTACCCAGTGACCACAATATTAAAGGTACAACACCATTTCAGTCAATTTCAACTACAACCCCCTTTAATAAACTAGTACATTTACCACAATAGCAAAAGTAAAGTAACACTTGCCTAACACATTATTGTAAATAAATTAAGTAATTGTAATAAATTAATACAAACACAAAATCCTTAATATTCATGAATATTTGGCATAGAAGCATTATACATTGTAGACTACACCGTTCTTAATTACAGGGATCTTTTATTGGAACTTGTTATAAGGTCAGTTTTCTGTTGATGCTGTACCTAAAAATTATTGCTAGATTGCTGACTCTTTGTAGCCATCCTAGTCTACCCACAGGTAACTGTATCACTGATTGAGATTATAAAAAAAATATTTTTTTGTAAAATTTATATATTCATGACGTTCTCTCTTAATCAATGATACAGTTACCTGTGAGTCTACCTTCCTAGCCATCTATTAGTTCTAGTGCCCAGTCACATCATCGCAATTGAATCTACTACAAAACAATTTCCAAGTGGCTCATCCAATAATTGATTCTAATTGTTTTATCTTACCACAATATCTTCTTGAGATCTGTCAAAATCATCTTTCAACACCACTTTCAGTACTTTGATTTATGTAAGTGTCATAACTGATAATGCTCCATGGGGATGTTGATGAAACTGGGTACAAACTTACATTTTGAAATATTTCAATGTGGCAAATGTTAATAGCAGCAAGATGGGTCTTTGTGACTCATTTTGTTGTAAGTGTGCAGAACAATTATTCTTTAACCAAATATCTTACTTTGTGCTCAAAAAGTAAATCTCTCATAAGCCCAACTGGCTGAGCCTTTGAATAGAAGCAATACAATAAATAAAAACTTCACTTTTTATATGTGTCAATTTTATTCAACATGATTCATAAAGTTTCATAAAGTTATCACAAAGGCAGAGAAATAAGTGTGAGAAAAGTTGAAGTTTTAATGAGTTGCATATAACAATGTTTAGTACAAATAGAAACTATGATAGTTAACATGAATAAAATGCTTTGTTTCACTTCTAAAACTACTCTCTGTAGAAGCACTCATACATACATATAATATTACCCTAATTATACATGCATACACTGATCACATACTCATTCATTTAAGGTGTGTTTGCTAGATGATTGTTCATTTCAGGCTTTATGCCGTTTCTTAACCATTTTAGCGTTTAAATATTTACCCATTTACTCCATATAGGCCTATATGATTCATAACACCATACACTAGTCTGAAAAACCATGTGCTAGATTGTGTACACATCTCATGTGCAGCTTTTTGTGTCGAATATCAAGAATGGTCTCCCTTGATAAGGTGTTTTGTTTATGACAATTTCTGTAATTGGATTGTCTCCCTTGTTACTCATTATTGGAAAATCATTGATGATTTAGTATAAGATAGGGGTGTGATTTCATTTATCTATAAGGTAAAGGGTAAATATTGGTTAGTTGACTTGACCAGTGTTCCTGGGTAACATATCCGTGCTCACCTGTCCACCACATAAATCAGGGGTCAGGAGGACACATGACCTTCAAGATGTCTTACCTTCCGGTCATTTAACCTAATACCTCTTGTCTTCTATTGCCTAATCAATTAATTAATAATAACAACAAAATATTGGGTTAAAACAGATATAAAATGTTGAAACAAACACAAATAAATGCATTCAGTTTTAATGTTAAAATAAAATATGGCTTTGTTTTAGTTTTAATTCCTCAGTGGTATATATGTTTGCATAACGAGAAATGAAATGAAAACTGTTATAAGAGCATAATTATTAATACAGAAATAGATAAACAGATTTGATTTCATCCCTTGGTATGCACAATTTACTCAAATATTAAGTTATTAGTTCACTAGCATAGAGATGCAATCTGCATATCTATAAATCTTTAGTTCAATGTATAAATGAAACAAAAGTTCATTAAATGTCACAAAGAAACTCCATTCTACACTAAAGTGAACATACAAACAGAAAGTATCACATACACATGATAAAAGTAAACACAATAGTTTTTACAAGATTTTTTATATTAACGAAGCAAAATAGGTCAGAAATGATTCCTCATCAGAAATATCAATAATTGACGACCTAGTTAAAACAAGAAACCTTGATATTCACAGAAAACCAGATCTTCAAACACGGACCAAGTTAAAACATGCAAATTCATGTCCATACAAAATCTAATACAGTTGCACAAAGTATATCAATATAAATTATCACAGTCACAGCTTATAAATTAATGTATGGACGGATTATTATCAACATAAAAGTCATAGTTCAAGGTCATAAACACAAAATTTGAGGTCAAAAAGTGAAGGTCACACAAATAAAGGTGACAAAAACCTCTGGCAGTGAAAAAGAACGGAATGAAATAAAACATGATTGTGAGGACAAGTGCTGTCAACATGAAGTGATAGAGAGATGATTACATCTTCAGTTTACATGTTGGCGATTCAGATCATTCAACTGAATGAGTGAGCGACTTTTGAGAAGTAAAAAAAAAAGGAAACCATGACAATGTTTCTGTTTTAAAAATTATTTTGATTTTATACAGAAATTCTGTAGTACTTCTTATTAAAGTATTAGGATTGGACAAAAGGATTCTAGACTATATGAGCCTTCCCCTACCCTTAACTTTATTTGTCAATAAAAATCACAATACTGTTCAACAAACGTATCATTTCAAGATGTGTAAAATGGTAAATGTATATAAAATACATCATTTAAACAATATAAAAATATACAGCTCCAAACATGAGACAATAAATAGCTAAAAAGTATAATATTGTACAAGGTTTAATAATACTTCTGTATTTCACAAGATAATAGTTAAGTTAAAGCTTTGAAATCACACCATTCAATACAAAGTTTTAAAAGACTATGCCAGATTAAATCTACTTGTGCGCATGTGTCAAAAAAGCCTATTTTCTTCATTTTGCATAAAAGTAAAAAATAACAACATTGAAAAATGATCATCTTACAATAAACTCACAAAATAACACTGACTCAAGAAAATTGAGTGTGTCATTTTCCTCAGAAATCGTGGACTATAATCTTATTATTATCATATTTATTAAATATCACTAAAAAGTTATTTATAGTTTGTATTCATTTATGATGTTTTATTACCTAGCAATAAATAAACTACACCTTGTCATGATATTACATGTATAACATAATGCTGGAAGTGAATTGTGATAATACTGTTAAAGCATACTGCAATGTGATATATTATAGCTAGTCCTAAATTAAATGTCACAAAATTAATACTATTTCAAATACGGTCGACTCGCCTTATATCAGACTTGCTTCAGTCATGTTCAGGGGTTTTCAAAGTCCCCTAACAACACGTTCACACATTGTACTTCATGCATATGTTTGGTTTCTTGCAGAAGTATTATTTCAATTTTAATGATAAAAAGTTCTATCATTACCCCCCAAAAAAACAATGTAACATGGTTTCATTTGGGACAGTTTCTTTTACAAAATATAACCTGACTTTGGATTAGTTTTGTGACATTCATGAGTAAAATATATAAATACTGCAGAAGTATAAATATTATTCCATACAAGTTTTACAAAGGTTCAAATAAGAGTGTCCAAATGTCATGAACTATAACCGTTCAAAGCCAGAGCTAAATGTTTGGATAATGAAGACAAACTCAAGAGTGACCAAGGTGACTAATTTCATGTGATTAAAGTATGACAATGGTATGATTTTTATGATAAGAAGTCAACATTTATACACATAAATAAGATTCAGATAATGGGGTGCACGTTTGAACAATGTGACCAAATATGGTTGGAAAAAGAAAGAATTATCATTTTCACATCTATGACATCAGAATTTATCAAAATATCTACATACAAAATAGCACAGATTTTGCAAAGAAATACTATAAGTCCATCTAAAGTTAACAGAGATAATGGTTTTTAGGTCTTTCAATAAAAATGTCACTTGCAACATAATCTCAAAATGTAGATCTCAAATCCATTATAGGCAAGGCATCACTAAAAAGCTTGGGTGAAGGTTACACACCACTAAAAGCTCAGGTGAAGGTCACACACATTGTGATGATGCTGATAAGCCTTACTCTATAGATGTACTCTGTAATCAGGTCACATGACTTCGAATGTCACATGACCTATAATGAGGTCACATGACCTATAGCAGTAAATGACATTTTCATACTGTTCATATATTTTGTAAAATCTAATCATAGAAATTTAAGTTAAGTGGATCATCTTTGTTCAATTTAAGTGTTGGAGTTTTGGGTCTCGGCGTTTCCTCTAATGCTTCACATCTTAACATCTGATATTCACTCGGCCCACCTCGATCAATTCGCACAGGACGCAATTTCTCATGTCGTTGTCTGGAAATGATAAAACAACGGTACTATAAAGAAGCAGCAGCAGCAGCAGCATAAAAGTGATAAACATAATTTTTCTACAGTACGACTACAAAAGCTATTCTGCACATTCCGGACAGTGGAACACATTTACGAACAAACCAGAACACTGTTAGGAACATGTTCTTTCTGTGCCCGCCACGGAGGTGGTGCAGCCAGAACAGACATGTGATTACAGCAACAACAATGGCGCTTTGTGTCATAAAATAGAATATGATAATTTTATTTTCCAATTATGGGTCATTGCGGGCAAACAGTCATCTTTAAATATATCCATATGTACATTTCTTCCTCCAATATTATGGCTGCAACTACAATTTTGGTCATCTTAAACATTTTACATTCTGTTCGTTTTGTTTGTAAGTTGTTCGGAGTAGAACATTCGGCACACTGTCCAGTACAGTTCCGTTTTGTTTGCAAGTTGTTTGGAGTAAAACATCCCGCACACAGTTCAGAACAGACCTTACGAACACACCCATGTTGTAGTATTGTGGATTTAAAATCTTAAGAAATACCTCTTGTTGCATGTTTTGACTTCCTTAGTCAAGCTCATCTTTAAACTTAATGAAATTGAATCAACAACAAATATTGATGAGTTTACAGTAATTTCATTGCAACACCATAAATAAGAGCCATCTATCTCTAACAGCCACAATTGTCGTGATTATTAAACCTATCACACTGTTTGCCCAGTTAGACTGTAGAAATGCATGAAAACTACAAATATTACCTCTTGCCAGTACCCTTCTTGAACGTCTTCTCTCGTATTAATGATGCGATAGTATCATCATCTATATGGAACTGTTGTTTGTTGTAGACTATCGGAGGGGTCGGTGTTCTACCATCCTATAAATTAACAGATATATGTAGTAATTTGCAAACATTAATCCTTTACTGCACAGATATCATATGTCTCAATTCATATGCCTCAATTCATATGCTCCTATCCCCTATTCCATGTCCATTATCAACATTTTCAAAATGATAATAGAGGGGAGACAATTCAATTACAGAAATTGATTTATCAAAACACTTTGTTAAGGGAGATATTTGTCCTAAAAAGCTGCACAATAGAACTGCTGTGTATACATTCTAGCTCATCTGTTATTAGAATATTTTAGTGTCATCAAGTTGCATACAATTCACTAGAAAACCTTCAAATACAATCAACAAATAATGAGGCATGGCAATTTGAACAATGGCGAAATCGGTCAATTAGATGATGTTCAATTTGTGCTATTTTAAACTAAATTTCATGCATGATTATGATTGAAACTTGATAATCAATGCCAAGTATGATTGAAACATGCTAATACCTTTTCAACCTTCTTTGAAGAGTCTTCGTGAATAATCTGGTGCATATCTTGTTTCTCGGAGACGACAGGATGGTCAGGTAAACTCATTGGATCAATCAATACATCATATGGTACCATTGGATGTTGCCATAGCGACTGATTGTATATATCCCAAACATCAGGTTGTCCAAATGTACCTGGATACAATACATAATAAACATGTTCTTATTTTGATTTTTTTTTTTCAGTCCCACTGGTCAAAACAGTCAGATAAGACTACACTGTCACATTATCCTGATTCCGGGCGAACGAGCAGAAACCTGGAACTAATTATGCAGAGTGTCAAGCAACGGAGATGTAGCAGTACCATTGTTTATAATTATGATATGTTGAGGCGTGGAATCGAACCTTATACCTCTCACGCTTGAAATGGACACTCTAACACAGGTTTAATAAGGAGCAAACAACTTTCTAAACAGATGAAACAATTACAGCAAGATGGGGCCAATAATATAATATATAATTAACTATATTCAAAATATCATAGGCCACCGGCCCAAAATACACAACAATACAAAATGATAGCATATACGATATCAATGAGTTAGCCCAATATATTTACATATAAAAGAAAACATGAAAGGAAAAGGGATGTAACTCATCCGTAGAGATGAGTCAGTAGATTAAACTGTTAAATTAACATGGTGTACAAAGGGATGTAACTCAAATTTCAATCATATGTTTTAAGCAGTTTTTCAATATATAGTGCAATATGCACGTTTATGGTTGCTTCGCATCTAAATATGGGATGTAGAAGTTATAATATGTGAGGGTACTACCCAGTACCCAGCTTGATTATGCAAGTATGATGGTTCTACCTCAGTTCATGGAGAACTTTGAAATTAATACTACAAGCAGAACCTCCAGTCTTTCCTTGACTATAACAGCTATTAGATTGAAGCACAAATGTAGCCCTTATAATAGTATACTTACAAACTTAGATTGGACCTAGTGACTTCCTTTTTAACCCCATATGACCCTAATATATTAATATATATGAGCCAGTCTCCAGGAAAACCTAGTAATTACATAATGTCAAAATAGCAGGTTTTCCTGGAGACTGGCTCATATATATATTATTGTATCAAAATAAATATTCATACTAAGTTTCTGGTTAAAGGGAAAATAATACTGATGTAAAAAGTAAGAGGAAGACTTACCAACATAATGTCCCTCCATATTCCACATTCTGACTGTACAATCAACTGAAGCACTTATGATCAACTTATGTTCTTCTACCAGAGCAATAGATGTAACACTTTTAACATGGCCTCTCCATGAATGTAACACTGAAATAAGCATAGACATATGTCAAACTAGATGGGTTTTGACAAAAAAAACGTATGTTTCCCAAAAAGGGCCATTATGTAACACCTAAAATAATCATCCAGCCTAAATTTCCTTATGATATGCACAACTTAGCTTGGTACCAACTACTTGTGTGAAGTTTCATTGAAATCTAACAAATGGTTAAGGAATAGCCCATATAAACAGTATGGCATCCACATAAATAGTATTTTTTTACATTTATTATTTTTATACTGATGTCTTCTGTAAATATTTTTTATAACTTGCATTAATCATTCTCAACACCTCATTACTGGTGGTATCAATCACCAAAACAGTATTACAGAAGGCCTTTATAACGATGCGAAGGGCCAATCAAGAGAAATGCCAGTGAAACATGGGACTCAAAACATGTCAACATCTAACTGCCAAACTTTACAATGGCTGGCAAACCTGACTAGTAACATCAATTTCATGTTTACATCATTCTGGTCAGAAAATAAATAATAACAAGTCATTAAGAATTGCAAGCAATACAGAATTCCCCTACCTGTTTTCAATGATTATTTTTAGACCTGCAGCATTATCCCTTAGTGCCCCCTATCCACATACCAAGTTTCCTAAACCTAGCTTGGAAACTGTTACAGTTATGTCAGGATCCAGATATTTTGATGGACGGATGGACTGACAAATGGACGGAGGGCCAACCTATAGTCCCCTCCGGTCAAAAACCGGTAGGGGACTAATTAAAATGGTGTAAAAATGTACAATACATAGGCTACGAAGGAAAGTAATACTATTTCACAATTTTTTTAATATATAATTGAACAAACCTTCAGGTGCATCTTGTTCCACTTTCTTCAGACAGTAACCATCTATATTCCATAGATATATAAACCCATAACTGTCCCCTGAAAACAGCACAGTGTTCTGTTTGTTCACCTCTAACACACTCACCATGGCTCCCTTAGAATTAGACTGAAACACAAAGGAAAATGACAGATGAACTTGTGAACACATTTTAATTTCTCACAATTTTTATATGCTTTTGATATTTATATACTTTTTTAAAATTACCACCATCTTTTCGCAAAATACACAAATATTTTTAGTTTTCAGTCGCTTAAATGTCTGAACCATTAAACTTCATATATTCTGATAAAGAATGAGGTAGAATGAGAACATATCTCAAGTGCAGCTTTTTGCAACAAATATCGAGAATGAAATCCCTTGATAATGCTTCTTGCTAAGTCCATTTTTAAATTTGGATTGTCTCCCCTCCATAGTCATTCTTGGGAAATATTTAATGATGGACATTGGATGTGGGTTTTAATTGGCGTACCTCTGGAATAAAGGATTAAGTTAAATCATAGATTATAAAATTACCCCAGGGAACTGTGCCATGAGTTGTCCCCCTTGGAACACATTCCAGAAGTGTATGTGAGCTCTAGGTCCGCTACACACCAAGGTTGCTGCATCCTTCTTGTAGGCACGTGTTTGCATGAACACAAGTTTGTTGATACTTAAATCACCATCCACTATAAAACAAAAGCAAGAAATAATACAGACATTGTTATATGATTTGAAAGCAGAGGAAATATACTAAATTGTAAACAAAGGCATAGCAAGAAGATGCAGAACATTTTTCAGATGTCAGTAACATTTTTATCGGGAAACATTGCCATGATCACATAGTAACCTCAAAATAAATGAAGTTTATTTACTAACGATGACAAACATTCCAATCAAGTTTTTGAGTAAACTATTTAATTGACTTCAGAACATTCAAACTCTTAAAGAAAGATATAGTCTGTTTATTCAGGTCTGTCACTAGTAAACAAACTTGCAATATCATAGCATTGTGTTTTTATTGTTTCAAACATTTTAATTGGAGAAAAAGACAGTAAAAACCAAAACCTTAATCACTTAACTACATACTAATACACATAATATATATTAAAATCAGACATTAATACGAGAGATCGCAATGTTTATGTACAAAATGTTATGTAAACAAGTGACTGATCTGAATAATCAATTTATACACAAAGCACTTGATCACACTGACTTACATGATTGATCTTCATATTGTGCAGGTTTTGGTGCCTTTAAATATGCAAATATATGTCCAGATACCATATTCCATACAATCACTTCACCATCATAACTAGCTGTAGCTAGTAGATTGGGTGGACATTGTGCAACGGATAATATGTCTTCCTTGTGACCACGTTTCTATAATAACAAAACAAGCTTCAAGATACTTTTTATGTATTATTCATAATATATGCAAAGGAACAAAGGTCTAATGGTAATCCTAGTTTTCTGCAAAAAGATTATATTAAGTCAGACAGGGAGGCAGCACTCAACTTAACCAGCCGAGCACAGAAAACATGAAAACACACAAAGCACAATACCCAACTGAAGACACGGCATCCCGTCCCGAAAGTCTGCCGCCTCAGTCAGTCAAACTAAAAGGGAGCGAGAGTTTTGTTAAAATTAAATCATAATTTATGACATAAATAAAACGACTATTATGCAGTCAAGACTAAAGTAGATGATTTCAGGCCCTGAAGCTGAAACTCAAGAACCCATGGTGGGATACAGCAGCTGGTTCAAGGCAGGAACCAGGATCTTATAGGGATACAAGTTATGTGCATGTTTAGTAAATTTTAATCATAAAATGAAACCACCGTTGTGCAGACAAGATTTTTTAGGGGCTGCAACTCTGGAACCCTTTTAGGGATTATGTTGGTTCAAGAAAGGAACTGGGATCTGATAGTGTAACATGTTGTGTGCAAGTTCAGTTAAAATTGAATCATAAATAAAACAGTTTACTGCTACCATACAGAAAAGAACAACATCTAAACTTTTAGCCAGTCAGAGACAGTCACCTCTGGACAAACAAGAGCAAAGCGAGAGGTCAAGTTTACAGAAACAAAATCTGGCGGCTCATCTCCATAAGCATATAAGGTACAAAACTTGAGATTTTGTTCAATTCAGAGCTTGAGACAAACTTGGTGTCTGAGCTCTTGACATTTTAGTGTAATAAACTGAGAATAATGTAACAGTTTCTGTTTTGTGATACTAATTTTGAGTCAGGTCATAGCTAGCTATGCAGCAACATGTGAGCTGTGATTTAGATTAGATTAAGATGTATCCTTAGATCCGAGGCATCTCAATCAGAGCACACTCTCATCTCAAATAATGCCATGTGTCTTTATGATGATTTCTTCCAACCAAAGGCTTGGGTCAAACATGGCATCACAAAACAGAAACATTAATAGTTTAATACAGTAAAATTTCAAGATCTCGAACATCAAATATGTCTCAAGTTCAGACTCTGATTTGAGCAAAATCTCAATTTGAGATGAGATTTCTACTTGAGATGCTCTGGAGATCGGGCCTGGTTACAAAGGTACTTACAATATCATCATGCCAATTAGGGAGTGGATTTTGTACATGATGTATATTACTATCAGACAAATCATCACTATAGATGTTAATTCTTCTGTCCCAGCCGACGCCCACTATATATTTGTTCCGATTCATTTCTACGTACGCCAGATCACAGACTTCCTCATTCTCGTCCTCTGTAGAAGATACAAAACAGATATAGTCAATACTCGTTAACTAATAGTACCAACTATGTGATTTCCCTGGACTTATGTTTTTGTATCAAATATTGTTGGTTTGTGATCCAGTGAGACAGTTTAAGTGTATGGTCATTTTTCTCTGCAAAACAATGGCTTTATAGTTTATACAATTGAACAATATTGCAGTAAATATCCGATTTACTATTAACCCTTTCCACGATCAGCACCATGTCTTTACAATATACTGACAGTGAGACTGGTTGCATAGCCTAAACTATCTCCATACTGTTTATACAATATCATGTTAACCCTATCCACCATAGCAAGACTGCATAATGATATTCACTAACTACTAGACTAAGTATAGTCCAGAGAATTTGACATTACTTTCGACCTTCTATTTGCATAATTTAACAGCTGATAATATATTGTCTATATTTATAATCCCGGTTGTATGTTTTCATAAGCGGGGAGTATCACGAAGGCGCTCGAAGTGTAATACCAACACAACTCTAAAGGACCGATATTGCACGATTTGCTTGCGGAAATTTATCAATTCAACGCAAGAACCTTGTAATATATTGATGTATAAAGATCAGGATCATGTCAAATTCTCTGAGCTATATACAAACAAGAAACTGACAAATTTTAAACTTTCCAAAAAAAATGACTTAACAAAAATTTGACTTTAGCAAGATCAACAAAATTAAAACAAGCAGTAGGGGTTGTTTTGCTTATATCCATCACTATTGGGCGAAACCATGACGGTGGCCATCTTTATGGCTTGATGTCATAGTTCTTATGAAGATGTCAAAGTTCTATATATATGTAGCAGCAACAGTAACACCAACAATATCACAACACAACATAAACATTGGATACAATCACACACAACACTATCACCTTGGTATTGTCATACTCCAAAATTTGAAATTCTCCTTGAGTTTTACAGTTAAAGTTAAACATAGGCAGACAATGTACAATGTGTCATACAATGAAAACTACTGGTACCGGTCAAAAGTTAGAATGAAAATAGCACAATGTGTCCTTTTGGTGCAACAAGGTTGTATCTTACTATATACTATAAGGTGAGATACAACCTTGTAACGCCAAAATGACAAAATATAGCAATATTTAGCAGCCATTCATTTGTTTTCAACATTATAATAGTCTTGATTGTAATGCAATAATGCTTGACTTATTAAAAGAATCAACACCTGGACTGCCAGGAACTGGAGGAATATGCTCAAAGTATTCTGATAATTAAGAAGTGGCAAAAAATATTGCTGCACTATAATACAATATATATTCGATTGTACAAAACAAACACAGTAATACATCAGTAAAATTGTTCACTTGAAAGAATGAATATGTTCATAAATTGAAACAAAACAATTCATATTGTCAATGTGTATCATCACAATGAGACAAACAGTGTGTTTAGAGTTTATGCCAATTTGTTCCCAGTGCAGTTCCTCTGCTGTACTGATTTGAGTAGCCCTGCGCTAGTTTCAAAACGGGCGAATTGCCCACACATCAATTTCTGTAAACTGGAGCGATATGCTGATAGCTCGATATGCGGATAGCTCGATATGCTGATAGCTCGACTGAAACAATGCTAGATATAATGGTTCCCTGGACCTCACCATCAAAACAATAAGGGACAGTTGGTACCAGTCAAATAGGCACATTAATCGGTCCTTTGGCGCAACAAGGTTGTATCTCTCTATATACTATATAAGGAATTACAACCTTGTTCGGCCAAAGGGACGATTTGAGGTGCAATCATGTTCTGTGTACTGCATCACTTGATCGGCATAACTGCCAATAAACTAATCAAATCATCCTTTATAATCAAACAAACTTATATTATGTCTAAAACAAGCATTGTAGTTGTAGTACAGAAAATGTGCCTACAGTGAAATTTAACATCTCTAGCCAACCCAAAGTGCAACCATTCACAAACATCATAAAACTCTGCCTGTTGTTTTACCTTCCTTTGGTGGCGGTGGGACGTCTTTTTTAGTATAAGTATACTTCACTTCCTTTATCACTGGAGAGTGAAGCAATAATCTACGATTATAATTTTATAGCAAAATTTTTAATATAAAATAAGATAATTTTAAGAAAACATGTTTGAAGTGTGAACCATATTGAAAATTGGTTTGTTTGTTATGTTATTAACACATTTATTATCATTACTTAAAAGGTTCAAAATAGCATGCATGCTTCTAAAATAAATGATTATCAATATTATATTGTTAATCAAGGTATTTTGATTCTTCTTTTATTTAGAAAATTAAAGTACCTTACATGCAATTAATACTCAGTAATAATAATGATACATTTAGAGATACTATATACCGGTATATTTAACATAGACTGGTTTTGGTATTAAATATTTCAAGTTCATATAGCATGAAGTGTATAGCACCAAAAAGTAACTATTTTGTATTGCTGGGCAACCAATTGATTCCATAAAATGCTCAAACATGGTGCATGAGTTATACCTTCTGGCACTGGTCCTGTGATGAAGAAATTTTCTGTCACTGATTTCCGGCGATCTTTATTGCGTTTTCTACGTAATTCTCTAATTTCGTTGACAGTTTTATCTGCATCAATTTATATTAACATTTTGTATCAAACCTTCAGAGAAAGGTTAAGAAACATTAAGTGCCCTGTAACACTATAATATTTAGGACAACCTACGTATGCCAATGCAGTATATGACAATGTAATCCCACATGCTGAAGATGAATCAAAATTGTGGCCGATACCTGAATGTATGAAAACTTAGGCCTCATATGTGTGCTTGAAATTCAGTAAAAGTTATACATAGCTTATATGACGTATAGAAACATGTTTACCAAATTATCTGCATGTCAACAAATGCTAACATGATAGCTATATGTGGCAGTGTGAAAGCCCTATGACACAAAAATATGATATATCTATATACTTAGAAAGCAAAAGATGGATGAAAAAAATAAATACAGTAAAGCCTCAACATTTATTCCTCTGTTTGGACCACTCGTAACTAAATCTGAGTCAAAGGAACACTCTATAGCCATCTCAAACTGAACTGAGGTAAGATATATCTGTATGTGTGGTGATATTTATGTCTGGGATTGATTTATTGAAGCTCTATAGTTTGTGAGGTTTTACTGTAGGTATCAATGTATATCTAAAGTACAATTAATAGCTAATTATGCTATGATCTAATTATTATGTTACCATGCAAATTAGGCAAAGCAAAGTAAAATTGGTGCTCAGTTTTCCACCTAACAAGTTTTCTACTCGTTCTTATGTTTTTTGTAATTTATTGCAAATTATTAATTAAAGGTTACATATTTATTACTGTCTAGTTACCTTCATTATTTTCTGTCTTCTCAGGTTCTAAAACATTCATAAATATAACACAATGAACACATATGGTATCTAACACTGTATATGTAGCAAACAAACTTTCATACAACATATGTATACAGTATGCCACCAAACATACATGTACTAAAAAACAACATCACAAAACTGAAGATTCGAAATAAATGTAATTAAAATATTGAAATATAAGATACAACTAACTGATCATTTACTAAAATATCATTTGACTTATATTTAATATTCTTATACAAAAACAATTCTAAACACACTTATTTTCTATAAATAAAGGGATAACTGAGTACCTAGATCAGCTTCGAGACCAATTTTATTAAAATTCAACAGAGATTCTCATTCATGTTGGAAATTCAATGTCTCTAAAAGGATTAGTTATTTGAGATACAGAATATGCAGCCAATAAACAAGCTGAAAATGAAGTACTAAAATAATGAAGTACACAAATGTACTAACATAAATGAAGTACTAAAATAAATGAAGTACTAAAACAAATAAAGCACTAAAATAATGAAGTACTAAAATAATGAAGTATAAAAATAAATGAACTACAAAAATAATTAAGTACAAAAATCATTAAGGACTCGAAAAAATGAAGCACTAAAGTAATGAAGTACTAAAATAAATGAAGCACAAAAATAATGAAGTACTAAATAAATGAAGTACTCAAATAATGAAGTACTAAATAATGAATTTCTACTAATATAGTGAAATACACGGTGTCATTTAATAATACAATGAAGTACTTAAATAATGATCTACTAGAATAATGAAGTACTATATCATAAAGTTCTAAATGCCCCCCTATTTCACCAGAATAGTCCCCCACAATGCAATTGTGCTATTATAATACCTTTATTTTCATTCTGTTCTTTAACTGTTTAAAGAAACATAAAAACAGTATGACATTAAAACATGTTATACATGTAAACAATACACTCTATTGTCTAATCTGTGAAGTATCCCATATGTAAGAATGAGGGGTGTGTAATAAATATGCAGAAAAATGATCATGTTGCTTGAAATTGAATGTTCATGGTGAGCTAACGCAATTTTTAGAATCTGTAGATACAATGTACAGTACAGCCTCTCGTGAAAAGACCTCTGTAGAGCAACAACCTTGCAATAACAACACCTTCAAAATTTCCCTAAGCAGATATTTACAATAAATTTAATCTCTGTAGAGCAACAACCTCTGTACAATGGCCAATATTTGCAGCAAGTCTATTCTTTAATAATACACATTCATTAATCATGAATGTTAGAACAATATATCACAGAAAGCCAAGTGTGAATTTCTATATTAAGGTGAACAAATCCTTGATACATCAACAATCGCCGTAAAATACAGCATTAAGTTCAACTTGATTCATCCGTATGACATGCAATGTGAATGCTCAAAATGTGCAGCTGTCCATTGAAAAACGGGCAACTCCAAACAAAATGTAGTTTTTCACAAGTGAAATTAAACAAGTTGCTAAGAATTGCAAACCATACAGAAGTCCACTACCGGTTTTAAGCCATATTTTCAATGTTTCTGTTGCCATAGCAATCACAATTTTGGTCAGAATAAAAAAATATTAAGACATGCATTATCACTTATTGCCCCTATCCACATACCAAATTTCAATAACCTAGCTTATAAACTGTTTGAGTTAGGTCAGGATCCAGATTTTTGACGGACGGACAAACCTATAGTCCCCTCCGTTTGAAAACCGGTAGGGGACTAATAAACCATCACAAATCCTTTCAAGATGTTGAACCTTTCTGTACCGACAGAAAGACACACAGGCCCCGATTCCACGAAAAAACTTAAGTTATTGCTCAGCTGAGACTGCTATTTTAAATTTATTATATGACTATAATTATAGTCTTGTGATGTAGATTGCTACCACAAACTGTGTATTTATTGCTAAATAATGATTTAGTAGGTGATTTTTGTATGAAATGCTCAAGGAAATCCAACGGTTATGAACAACAAAGATCTTCTTACTTGAGCTTGTTATAACAGACTTAAGTTTTTACTTTAAATGTTTCTAACTTTAAAGCACTATTTCTGTATAAATCGGACTTGTTATGTATTGCTCTATTAAATTGGCATCTAACTGTGATGAAACAATGTATACTCGTATACATGAAAGCCCTTTAACCAACAAAATATGCTTTTAAAATAGCAGTCTCAGCTGAGCAATAACTTAAGTTTTTTTGTGGAATTGGGGCCTGGAGTTATCATTCTTTGAATCACTGGGAGCATAATCATGATTGTTGATAGTCTTCATCGTTACTCTACTTCCATCCATTACTATTATATACAATAGCTTCTGACGTTCTCTCCAATTTTGCCACTTAAATGGCCCCATATTTCTCTCAACTGTTACAGCACCTTGAAATAATGCTCATTGATATTAAACTAGCTTGTGGAACCTCTGGGTACTGTTTTATCAAAGCATTTACAAAAATCTTAAAGTTACGATCAAATTTAACTTCTTTATAATTCTTTTAACAACTGCAAATAGGTTACAGATATGATTTGTGGGTGTTCAGTAACTGTATCATTATTCAATAATTTTGTCTTACTATTGTCTATGGAATTAATAATGTGTTATTTATATTTGTATATAACTTGTCCCTTATGAAGTGTACCCATGTGTACATATATGTAAATATGTTGAGGCACACATGGAAGATTGCATTATTGTAAATATGTTAGCCTCCTAAAATAAATAAATAAAGACTTTAGTATAGCAGCTCCATTTACAACAATTTGTAGTTGTAAAAGAATTGCAAAGAATTTAAATTTGAACGTAACTTTAAGATTTTCATAAGTGCTTTGATAAAACATGACCCCAGTTATTCCCTACCTGTTGACAATGGATGATCACTGTTATAAAACTTCAGGGAAACTTGTTGCAAATTATTGGAATATGACCTCTTTACTGAACCCCTATTATTTCTCATCTATTGATAACGCTCATTGTCATGAAATTAGCTCCTGGAACAAGTCCCAAATCTTGCCCCTTTACAGACCCATAAAATGGCCCTGGAACAAGTCCCAAATCTTGCCCCTTTACAGACCCATAAAATAGCCCTGAAACAAGTCCCAAATCTTGCCCCTTTACAGACCCATAAAATGGCCCTTTATTATTTGCTCACCTTTTTGTAACACCTTCAGACAATGCCCGTTGTTATAATTCCAAATTCTTATCAAACCATCTCTCCCACCTGTTATTAATCTGAAAAACAACAATTAATGTAACCAGTGTTTCAAAAAAGAAAAGTGAAAACTCCACAAAAACTATGTTTGTAAATAAGATTCATGTAAACAAGAATGGTTTTTGACACAAAAATGTATGTCTCCCACAAAGGACCATAACTCTTGTCATATCCATGTGACATAAAATTCCGGACAATATACACATTAGGTTTGGTGCCAAGAATAATATAAATACTGCAGAAACTTGCTTCCATCACACAAAGTCTAATTGTTTATAATTATTTGCAGATGCTATTGGGGGAAAAGCAAACATCATGATGGAGATCAATAACTAAAGTTAAGTTCTATTTAAGCAGCAGGGTACTGTTGTATCAAAGCACTTACGGAAAGCGTAAACATACGCTCAAATTTAAATTCTTTATAATTTGCTTACATTTATAAAGTGTGGTAAATGAAGCTGCAATACTAACAATGATTTAGTTAATGAACTCCTACAAACCATATCCGTCACCAATTTTGCAGTTGTTAAAGATTTATAAATAATTTAAATTTGAGCGTAACTTTAAGATTATCCTAAGTGTTTTGATAAAACAGTACCCAGATAACTGATACCATAATTCAAGGACAGAACTGGTTAGCTGCACAACCTTGATTTTTGGGTTGTAGTGCGTTGGCCGTGGTCTTTCCTACTTCCCATAGCTCGGTAATGGTGCCAACTATTTACCCAAAAATTGTGATTTTATAGATGATTTTTTATCTCATAATGTGAGGTTTGACTTTTTTTATTTCATCCTATTAAAGTTATTAATATAATATCTTTCCAAATCTTACCTTCGACCACATTTATCAAATGTCATACAAGTGATAGCAGATTCACCATGAGCCTCACCGTACTCAAATATTGGTGTACCCGTCTCAAAGTCCCAGATCTTGATTACCTGTAACACAAAACAGTCATATTGTATATATATACAGCAAACAATACTGTAAACTTCCATACATTTCAAACTGAAGATACCAGATCACTGAAGCATTGCAATCAATACAAATTCCCCTACCTGTTTGCAGCCATGACCCTCCAACAATATTTCCATCTTCAATCATAGCAACCACAATTTTTGTCAGAATCGAAAGATATTTAAACATACACTTATCTCCTTATTGACCCCTACCCACAAACCAAGTTTCATAAACCTAGCTAGGAATCTGTTTGAGTTATATATCAGGATCTAGATTTTGATGGGATGGCTGACAGGCAGACGGAAGACAAACCTATAGCACCTTCATTTGAAAGCAAGTAGGGGACCCTTATGATTTTCCATTCAAACTGTTTAATATTGAATTAATACAGTAAACATGACATATTTGTAAAACATGATTGCCCTTGTCTGCAGCTATCACCAAATTTACCACCTACTAGACTGTAACGTCAATGATGTCGATCCTGTTAAGAGACACCATCTATCAACAATCCTATTTTCCACATGGGTGTGTGTTCTTTACAGACAAGTTTGATTGTAGTAAAGTACAAAGAATTTAACATGACTCTCAACCTTCTATTAGCATAATTTAACAGCTGATATATTGTCTATATTTGTAATCCTGATTATATATATGTTGACGTAAGCGTGAAGTATTACAAAGACGCTCAAGGTGTAATACCAACATCGATATGGCAAGATTTGCTCCTAGAAATTTACCTATTCAGAACAAGAACCTTGTAATATATTCACATATAAAGCCAAAAGTCAGGATCATGTCAAATTATCGAGTTATAGTGTAGTGTAAGAACTTACTGAGCTCTCTGAGCACGTGATGACTTGTTTGAAGCCTGGATTGTACATACATGAGGTCACTGGTTCTTTATGACTGATGACGATGTCTGCATGAGGTTGTGGTCTGTAATATAACACACACATATAAACAAACATACTAACTGTTGGTAAAATATAGAAAAGTGGTAAAATATGGTAAAAGTGGTAAAATATGGTAACAAGAGGGCCCAAAGGGCCCTAGGTCGCTCACCTGTTATAGCAGTACATGCAAGACCTGTGATTTGACCTAGTGACCTAGTTCTTGGCCCCATATGATGCAATATCGCACTTGACCTAGATTTTGTTGAGATGATCACTCTGACCAAGTTTCATAAGGATTAGGCCAAAATTGTGACCTCTAGTGACTATACAAGGTTTTTCTATGATTTGACCTTGTGACCTAGTTTTTGACCCCCGGTGACCCAATATCGAACTTGACCTAAATTTTGTTGAGATGATCATTGTGACCAAGTTTCATAAAGATTAGGCCAAAATTGTGACCTCTAGTGACTACACAAGGTTTTTCTATGATTTGACCTTGTAACCTAGTTTTTGACCCCGTATAACCCAATATCGAACTTGACCTAGATTTTGTTGTGATGATCATTGTGACCAAGTTTCATAAAGATTAGGTCAAAATTGTGACCTCTAGTGACTACACAAGGTTTTTCTATAATTTGACCTCGTGACCTAGTTTTTAACCCCAGATGACCCAATATCGAACTTGACCTAGATTTTATAGAGATGATCATTGTGATCAAGTTTCATAAAGATTAGGCTCAAATTGTGACCTCTAATGTGTTCACAAGGTTTTCCTTTGATTTGGCCTAGTGACCTAGTTTTTGACCCCGGATGACCCAATATCGAACTTGACCTAGATTGTATGAAGATGATCATTGTGATCAAGTTTCATATTGATCAGGCTAAATTTGTGACCTATAGTGTGTTCACAAGCAATTGTGAACGGACGGACGGACGACGGACGACGGACGAAGAGCGATCACAAAAGCTCACCTTGTCACTTTGTGACAGGTGAGCTAAAAACATGGTAAAACTGATAATATATGATATAACTGGTAAATATGGTAAAACTGGTAAATTATAAGACTAATAATAATAGTAAAATATGGTAAAAACTTGTAAAACATGAAATATGGTAAAAACTGGTAAAATATGGTAAACATTGGTACAAATGGATAAACTGGTAATTATGGTAAATACTGAAAACCAGCTTGCTGTAAAATCAATATAGTATATGTTATGAGCTATTATTTTCTTTGATTTCATTCATGAAATGGATATTTTATCACAAAATAGTGTACACAATGTATCAATCAAATTTGCCACATGGTCATAAGTAGATTAAAGATTGTGTAGGAAGACAGGAAGAGAAACGTCACAGATTAAAGTGTCATGTAAAATGAGACCAGATTTTTCAGTCAAACCTTTAAAAACCATGTATAATAAAGTCAGATCATAAAAACCAGTTCGGGTGTGATCCAGCATTTATGAATAAATAAGCTATTTCAAACCAGGCTTCTGGACCCTTTACTCTATAGATACATAATATATTATATGTAACCTCCATTAGAAATAATCCTGATGAGTGTATAGTTATATTCATAGTTGTGTTTTATAACTATCTACATAGGGCAGATTTGAAAATAATTGGTTACAGGTATCAATAAAATAACTACATCGTAATTAGGTGACTGACTCAAAATGTATCATTGCAGAAATATATAGTAGCTACTATACATGAAAACATGTTGCTTATTATGGAGTAGAAGACAAAAAGTTGTACATTGTACATTGATTGTACATTTAATTTGACTTTCTGATAGATCGCTTATAACATTATCTAAAAGCGGAGTGTAGGTCGTCGGGGAGAAAAGAAACCAAACATGTAATTTATTTTAGCCATTGCCAACCTGTAGTGAATACAGTAGACCCCTAGATTGATAGCTTGACATCAAGAGAGATATGAACAGCACACTCAGATCAAGGCTCTGTGACAGAAGATCACCTACTTTACTTTAAGTTGGGTGAAACCATTTGTAATAGATGAATACAAGCTCAGAAAAAATGCGTAAACATTAATGAGAGACGCATATGGAACAAAGCAACTTCTATTGCGTATATTTGTCACTCTCAACACCTCATTTCTGATGGGAACCATCGCTACAAACGAATAACCCTGTAAGGATTTGATAAGGACAGGGTGTAAAGTTGTTAAAAGGGTACTTTGGGGAGGAAGTACAGGAAATACAGGTAACAGTTTTTTCATCTTAGGTATGATGTGCTCAGACTGATCAACCCCTCCCAGTCTCAAAGCAGACACTAAGTCTTGCAGACTGATCAACCCATTCTACTCTTAAAGCAGACACTCGACCACTAGGGCGTAGAGGCAGTCAGATGAATGTTAATATGATAAATAATTTATTCTAGTCCCTACTCATGCACTGTGTTAATATATTGAAAATGATTTGCAAGAATGTTAGTATGCTGTGTGATTCAGTACTCAAAGTATTACGCATAGGTACATTGATTTAATTAATATAAATAATAAAAATCTATATATCAAATAGAATAGTAGAACAAAACAAGAAATGCATAAGGCATATACTCCAATGGCAAAACTCCAGGGTCTGTTTTAGGATTTTAAAATAATTCTGACCATTTGAAAAATTATTATTCAATAAGAGTACAACTACTGAGTTTAATATTTTTTACACAAAATATCCCTTTTTCATGTTTATTGAAATTAGACAAAGTCAAAGTTTATAACACAACTATAACAGTGTCCAAACAATAGTGCTATACTCCCCAATTGGAGGGAACGTATTTCAAGGTTAATATGTCAACATAAAGAGAGTATGTCTTGATCAAAATGGCCTTGCAATTTTTAAGTTAAACGTCAAATACATTTCAGTATAATTATCACACTGAAGAAGGCATATTGTGCCGAAACATGTTTGTGATAAACAATTAAAGACAATAATTGAAGTAAGTTGTTGCAGATGTATATTATTTAAGTTAAACTTCAAAACCCTGGAGTGTCCTTTATGCGCAGAATAAAACATACAAGTACACATACAAAAGCATTAATTCAGAACATTTATGAAGGTAGAAATTCCACCTATTTGGCAATAAATGTGCTAGTCTGATTTCTTTCATATTGGCTATTCAATGACACATATGACATGCAATATATGATCACAGAAGGCTCAAGCCCAGATACTCTGCATTAAATAAAACCAAGTGCCAAGATCCATAAAGACAGGGCCAAATGGAGAGATCATTACAGCCTTATGTCCCTTCAGGGACGAAGAGGAAAAAGCCAAGATCCATAAAGACAGGACCAAACGGAAAGAGATCATTACAGTCTTATGTCCCTTCAGGGATGAAGAGGAATAAGTAAGTAAGCCAAGATCCATATATGAAACATAAAAGCAGACAAGCCTAAAGCAAGAATTTAGCGCATTACCATTGTAACTATCAAAATTCAATATTTGAACTTATTACAACACTAATACGCTTGTCGTATGCAATAAGAATTGTGTCTGAAATATAGAGTATAGATGTGTGCAATCACAAAATGTTCTTCTATAAACACTCTTACCTTCCACTAACTATGTCTTTCTCAACTCTAAACCCAATATGTAAGATATTTAAACTTATACAAGAGATAAAATATAAAAGTCTACACCATATACTGGCTTTTATAATAATCAATGAAAAAAAACCTATACCATACGCATGCACTGGCTACATTGTAACCAAAGAAAAAGAATGAAGAAACCTATGCCATACACTGGCTATAGTAACAGCTAAGCTACATCAGAATACCTCTAAGGTGCAAGAAGTATGCCTAACTATATGTTTATAAATAATTTAAAACACATTTCACCTAACTATGTAGATGTATAAAATAATAAAATTCACAAAATCCCCAAAAAAATTATAATTATAAGTGTGTAGATGGGTTCAAGGTGCAATTTTAGGTTCAAGGGAAATGCTAATCCAATGAAAATAAGTTATCCATATTATTTTTAGTATGTATTCATAGAATTAATACACAGTTACCGTAATGGATGCATTAATTGAAACTTACTCTATGGCAAAACTAAAAACAAATCACGTTTTTAAATAAACAAATAAAATGAGAACACTACATATAAGTCTTTTCAATTATATGACTTTTATAGCAATTTAAAACTGATACTGAATAAATACACTAGATACAATCTTGTCATAAATCATTTTTAATAGAATCAATTTTTCATACGAAAGGACCTACACATGTAGATGCTATTTAAAGGAACATTGTTAAACAGGGTTCAAACTAATATAATTAAGTTTGCATGAAAAAAAAATCAACGACTTTTTAATTAAATGTTTTCTATGATATATTATATGAATTCAGACAATGAATGAACACACTCAGTTTCTTACTCATGAAGTTTCTAACAGATTTTTGCAACTGACATTTTGCCTTTATGAGTATTTCAGACTGTATATTCAGAAGTTTTAAAAGCGGAGACTCAAAATTCCTGGCATTATGTTTTGGACTTTCAGTCTTTCATTGGGAAAATACTTCTTCACACTATTCTTCCAACTGAGGGGTCATAAAAATCTAGTGCATATTACATGTAATTATAAGTTTAAAATGAATTAAGAATTTGACTGATCAATACTAATATATTTTGCAACTACCACATATTTTTGAACAGCAATTATCTTACAGCACAACAATCAAGGCCTAAAATAAAATATTGTTTGTTTCCCCATCCCCTACCTACTCAACTAAAAAGGGCCCTACCCAAAATATTTTATTGCCCAAATTGAAATAATATTTTTTTTATTAAAAATTGGAAGTGAAAATGTTAATTTTTGTTTACTGACTTCTTTCTTACCATTAAATTTAAGACTGTTGGTGTTCACCTTAAAATAATTCTAACTTTCATTATTTGTATGTCTTAACCAATAACTATCATACTGAAACGGTTCCAAAAAAAAAATTTAACCCTACCTACCTACCCATTCTAAATCTGCTAGGGTCGGGATGGGGAAACCAAGAATATTTTAAGTTCGGCCCAAGTTAATTTCATGCAACAGAAATAAATGAACTATGTAATATATACACACAATATAAAAATTTAAAAATTATAAAATCATAATTAATGTATCTATAATAAATAAAGAAAAGGAAATAAAATCATACTTCAATCTTAGATTCAATGCAGCCATCTGATCTGTTGCTACAGCGACTGTTTTGGAAATATTAGAATAATGCACTGCTTGTAGATCGCCTCTGATTTTGTGACTTTTAGGACGGATGGTAAGTAGACATGTGTGATCTTGTATGTCCCAGACCTAGTAACAGAAGAAGCATAGGTAGCGTCATTATGGATAGAAATTCACTGTTTCAAGAGAAGCAATCAAATTCATTCTTCATTTAGCATGTTAAGGTATGGTCGTCCAGATTCCTTAAAATGTCAGAAAGTTTAAAGGCTAGCTAATACCGATCACAGAATGGTAAACAGAAGAAAGTCAATGCAAGTCAAATCTGGCAAGAACGCTGCACTTGTTGGTCTAGTCTGTCTATACATACCCTATGTTTCATTAAAGGAGACAACTCTTCAGTCTACTGAAATTAATTCCCTTTGCACCCTCAAACATAGATAATCAAGCCCAAAATAAAATCTAGCTAAAATTGAAAACGAAATTATGATAATTGATTGAAAAAAATATATTATCTAGTCGGGTAGCCAGACTATCGTTGGTCCTGAAGTAAATGCTGCACAATAGTACACTTTTTTGCATGAAGCGCTTCCACATAACAAGGGCAGACTACTCTGCTTCTTTTAGGTAAGGGGTATCTTCAACAGATAAAGTACATTTCTATTAGAGGGAGTATTCTGAAGGACATGAGCAAGTCTTTGAATACCCCTTGTATTTTGATATGGACAGTTTCTATTGAGTACATCAACAGACAATAAATAAAACAACTTCCTATTCATCACACAGATGTCTGTACGCTGTACAAGCTCTTACCTTGATACATTTGTCTGTAGAAATACTGAAGATTCTGTTTTCTTCCTCCGCAACAAACAGGAAGAATATAGGAGCACTGTGGCCCCTTAACATGGCCGTCGGTTTCCTACAACACACAACAGTCCATTAATGTCATACATATATCTTCATATCAACAATGAAAAACTGGGTGATATTAGATGGGCATGAGGTAAGGATTTTCAGACAGAGATGTAGTGGTCAATGAGTAGACCAGACATCTGCAGTAATTACCTAGGAAACTGTCAACAAGAAATATAACAAGCTGCAGATCATAACATGAGCAAGCGCTTCGTAGCGCTTTCCACGGGAGGTAGTCCATGCCTTCTATATTTAATTGAACAGGAAGTAAATGAATAAAGGCACCCGGTAGCGCTTTGCTTAGGCAACGGACCACTGTTTAATCATTTAGTGATGAAGGTATAACTAGGAGTTTCACAAAGGGCTCATTGTCATTTTGCTAACTTTGTACTGGAACTTTAATGACAAATACCCTTCTTTCATTAATCTGGTGGTTAAAATGTCGCAATTTGGAATGATCAAGGGTCAAAGAGCCAATCGAGGGGTCAAACTAATTTAAAAAATTTCAGAAAAAATAATTTCTGTGTTTCTTTTACTTAAATAAAGGGTTTCAAAATCGCAGAGAAGCCCCTTTATATGTATTATGGAGGTAACAAAAATGTGGATATTAGACTTTTCAATAAGTTCATCTTCAATTTAACCTGTCTAAAGCAACAGCCTCTCTACAACAGCCAATATTTATGTCTCCTAAAAGATGGGGTCACTGTGGAGAGGTTGCTGTACATAAAGTTGGAGCAGTTTTCAAACCTACCCGGACACATAAGGGTTCCACAATCTAACAATCCTGTCCATTCCACCTGTCACTATGATATTTTTATCCTTTGAAAAGTCAAAGCACTTAACACCTTTGTACACCTTGAACACAGATTGGTCAGTCTCTAGTCTCTGTTTCATCAGACCGTATGTGTATTTATTTGTTGGTTTTTTATCTTGGTTGGTGTTGATATTTGTGTTGTTCACTTTCTGTTCACCGCCCACTGAGTTTTGATCTTTTAGTTCCTTCAACTGTTGCTCAACATGCGTACTGCCGATAGTGCATCCTGGGTAGAGAATACAAACATTTTAAACCCTTAATCCATACATCCTACATTATTCTGATAAGAGATAAGCCAGAATATGTACCCATATAATGAGAAGCTTTTGAAACAAATAACAAGATTTGTCTCCCTTGATCTGATATCTTACTGGATAATTAAAATCTGCTTAAAGACTACTTCACTCATTTTCCATTATTATCAAATCTTGCAGATATTTCCATTATATTGTAAAGAACTAAAGTCATAATTTTAAAACAAAAATAGTTCATAATAATGATATATTCACTTTGAGGACCACCTTTTTTGTCTGGTCATTTTAGCAAAATATTACTGTTAGAAGTCATTATATTTTCCATGATAACATTTTCTCAACCCAACTCCAGAAATATAAGGAATATATGCCCAGCAATGAGAAAGTTGAATTAAACAATACTTACCAATAACTAAAGCTGTGTTGGCATGGTTCGAGCATGAAATCACCTGTCCTATATCATGATAATACTTCAACTGTAAAAGGTAATATAACAGTGTTGAAACACCATGAATATATACTGTTGTAAGTATAAGGGTTTTAAAGAGTTTTTGACACCAAAACGTACGTCTCCCACAAAGGGCCACAACTCTGGCACTATTCATCTGACCAATCATTCCTGACAATATGCCTTACTAGGCTTGATACCAACTATTCACATCCAGCTTAATTGAAATCCGACCAGTGGTTATGAAACTCAAATGCTGACAAACTAAATAACATCCAGACAGACTGATGTTCATCACAAACTACATTTGGGAGTTTGTATAAATCAAATTCTCACAATCAAGTAACGTTTTTATATAATGAGTATAAATTGAAAGAAAAAATGCCTAAGTCATAGTCAATTAATTTTCCTCCATTTAAAATAAAGAGTGTTAAGCAAGGGATATATTGGTATTTTTTTTTTTTCGTATTCCATATGACATGGCCTTGGAGTGAAACCGGGATGAACCACTGACATACTGCACTCATAGCAGACTATCTACCACTAAGTTACAGAAGTAGTTCAACTAAAACTAGAAGGGTTTATTATATAAAAACATATGTCACTTGCAAAGGGCCATAACCCTGGCAATATTCATCCAACCTAAAACTCCTGACAATAGTAACAAATGGGCTTAAATATAATTTACTTAATAACTGAGCCCAATGATCTCCTCACAATCTGAGGGCCAGGCAAACAAAGGATCAATTAAACACACAGAATACAATGAAAACAAACCTGTTGGACCCAGTCCCCGTGTACAGCCCATCGAATAAAGTTAACATTTGCTCCAACAGCGTCGTTAAGTGATATACTTGCAATAAATCCATCATTTTTAGGCATTTTCTTCCAAGTTCTAAAAATAATGAAATTCATTAAATTTAAACACAAACTGACAGAATTATCTTTGAAAGAATTGAATATATGTAATGGTTTCTAATGCCAAGAAAGAATCAAATATTTAATTGATATCTCACCGTTACTAGCTTTGAAATTTGAATTGGAGATCTGTAGTGTTCAGGGGTTCTACTGAAGCATAAAGCCAAATCCTGAAGATATGCCGCAAGTCTGCTGCGGGTGCCATTAGCACAAATCCCTACACCTAAACTCTGCTTCAAACAGTGTTCTCTTGATAAGATTTAGCTTTTAAAACTTCAACAGACCATGACTCAGTCAATTTTTTGAATTTTTTCATCTAATAACTTTTATTTTCTACAGAAAAGCTTCTTCTTACTAGTGCATTTCCAGAGTTTTCCTGATTTGAAGAACCCCGAGTGTTAAAGACCAATAGTTTTAAAGACTACAATCCTTACTCAGGACTTTGTGTTGTTAGTTATTATCCAAAGCAACTGATTACTAGTGTGATGACACAACGTTGATACTGGTTATATGCGCAACCAAAGCTACGGGGTCCAATGTGTTTGTACATGGCATCGTTCAGTATAGGTTCGAATCCCACTTATATAGGTCCAAACTATTCATTGTTTATTTTTACAGTGAATATAAATTTTGATGCAAGTGCTCAGATCTAGATTGGATCCGTTTCAAGCGGGATGATGCAAGATTTTCAACAAATGTTCACTCATGTTTGGCAGCCTGTTATAACAATATTACATGAGAGATTAGGTTACATGAGAGATTTACCTGAGACATTCCCCAGCTGATGTGATGACTAGAATATTAATGGCTCCCTGGCTATCTCCGAACAATATCAAACATTCATCACGCCCAGTATCACTGTAAACAATAAAACAAGACCTTTGGGTCATGATACAAAGGTCACATTACAAGTGTCACACAACTACCATCAAAGTGTATAAAATAAAAGAAGCATCAAAGGTCACAAAAAAGAGCTATTATAAGAGCACTATTCTTAGTGTCAAGCTTGTATAGTAAAATCATATCAGCAAAAGTAGGCTTAAGTAAGAAGTACCTACCCCTGTGTAGAGGTTGGAGTCATGATGGTGAACAAGTATGCAACTTATCAAAGCAATTAGTCTTTGAATATATTTGAGATTGTACGCAAACTTTAACATTAGTACTACGCTGACAGTAACACTACTGCTTGGGTGGCTGCAATAGCTCCCCTTATTCTTTATATAGTAAAGCTCATAAGGTACTAAACTTTAAAAATTGATCTCTATGTTGAAATCTGTAATAACGCATGAATGTTTACAAGGTGAGTATGCAAAGAACGTAATACATAAAGTCCTATTTACCAGTAGTCAAGCTTGAGTGGTACTGTTTCTAATCCACTGATCTGACAGTATGGTTCAAATGATGATAATTCAAAGAATTGAATTTCTCTGTCACTGAAAGATTACATAAATACAGGTTGGAACAACACAGTTCAAACAACTGTAACTGTCATAATATATTCCATAATGCTATCTGAGTGCACAACAATGTTATAATATTTTTTAAATGGTTAACGCTATGGGGCCTGAGCCCGGAACTTATGCTAAATGGATGCTATGGGGCCTGAGCCCGTAATTTATGCTAAATGGTTGCTATGGGGTCTGAGCCCATAACCTCAAAGCAAAAAGGACAAAATTAATAATATCACTATTGCATAAGATCTCATTTTTCATCACTTAATTCAGCGGGTCCTACTGAGGCATAAAGCCAAATACTGAATATAAGATGCAAGTCTATTTCAGCTGCCCATAGCACACATCTTTACACCAAAACTAATTTCATGCATCTTTGAATGAATGTAGCTTATATGAATGATACTTAGAACGTTTTCAACAAATAACTTCCATTTTCTGCAGAAAAGTCCATACTTTCTAGTGCAGAAAGTCTAAGTTCTAGACGAGTCCAAAATTATAGGACCCTTGTAAATTGGAAGGAACCATTTGAATAAATAGGAGGGATAACATGTATCTGAATGACTTACCCTGTTCCAACAATGAACTTATTATACTGGGGCATGATAACAAAGTCTGTCACCCATTTTGATTTTGCCCTGGATGATTGCTCTGTGTTCTAAAATATTTAAAATACTTCTGTCAACATCTTACATGTAACTTTACACTAACAGAGTTACTACCTGTAGGAATAATCAACAATTACACATTTCTGAATGAAATACTGTAAATAATTAGTTTTCCTGGGTATTTCGAGTTTATACTAATTTATTTAAGGTCAATTGTGAAACAAGTTTTCCAACTTATATTAATCACTCTCGACACCTCATTCCTGATGCTATTCATCGCTAAGAGGTAACAATTACTGAACCAACATGTTGAACAGCCATCCCAAAACAACTTGAGACACTTTGTGAGTGGTCTACTGGTTAGAATATGCATCTCAAGAACACAGGATTGCACGTTTGATCGAACCCCAAAATGACAAACCAAACTTGTTAAATAGGGTACTGGCATAGCTTCCTTGAATGGCACTCAGCATGTCAGTATAGTTCCAGGACAGGGGGGCCAAGTGTGTGATAAACTGACTCCATGTTAGTATCCATGGTACTGTTTTATCAAAGCACTTATGAAAATCTTAAAGTGACGCTCAAATTTAAATTATTTATAATTCTTTTACTACCCGGTACTACAAATTGGTGACGGATATGGTTTGTAGGAGTTCATTAACTAAATCATTATTAGAATTGCGGCTCTACGAGGGGTGATCAACAAATACGCGGAAAAGTGCTGTCATTTCTTTATTTGTCATTGTAAGTCGTTGAAACTTTCTGAACATGAAGATAAATTTATTTTGAATTGATTCACTGCTGACAATCAATATTAATCAGAGTCAGGACGGACGCGGTTTCCTATGGCAACGTCACTCGACGTCATGCGGCCCAAATTTTCATATTTTCCAACGTTGCTCGTAACAAACGATGACGTATCATTTGTGCGTTTGTATTATTATACTTATTTAAAGGGCAGGTTATGAATATGCAATGATATAACATTACACTCATTATTTCAAAATATTGTTTTAACGTCAAAATTCCGTTTTAGAGCGATTTGTTTCGAAGTCTTGTCTGAAAATGAGTTTTATACAGAAATCGGCATAAATTAATAATGGCAATATTGCAAAATGTATAAAATATGTAATAGCATACAAAACAGGTGTCTATTTTGCATATTATCTCATATATAGCCATGTTAATTCAATGCCGACATGCAAATGAGCTATACAACGTCAATAACGTCAAATTATGTCATCAATATTGATGTTCTCGGCAGCATATTCTTATAATTTACATGCAAGTTGCAAAGGAAAACAATTGATTTTCGGTTGACAGGTCTATGAAGTGTATCTGGTTGAACAGCTATTTTTTTAGAATCATTCAAAGCGTTATACATTATGAATTATGCCACGAATGAGTATCTATACAGTGATATGTAACGACGTCGCGATGACGTTGGGCCGGTGTAGCCATATTGACGTTGTGGTTCTTTGTTTTTTTCGACCAATTTTTTCCTGAAGTAATGTTTTTATAGTTATGCATTTGTAATACGCCAATCTATTATCTGACCAATTTTCTACCATATTGGTCACGTAACAAAGATTTCAGAGCATTTTTCCGTGTATTTGTTGATCACCCCTCGTACAGTATTTACCACATACAGTCAACTCTCGTTATCTCGAACTCGCTTATATCGAATTTTCCGTTATGTCGAAGTTTTTTTCAAGTCCCGATTTTTCTCCTTCTTTGTCTATATGAAATCTCGAGACCCATCTCGAAGTTTCGGCTCGAATTCGGCTCGAATTTTTCGTTATGTCGAATTATTTTTTGGTCCCGATTAACCAATTTGCACTTTAAATCTATTGTTCATCTCGAAGTCGGGTCGAAGTCTGATCGTATTCGACTAGCGTCGAATGTTTTTCACACTTCGCCAGTCTGAAATCTTCGATTTACCTGTAATTTTCGCGCCTTCCATTGTTGAACAAATATTTGTTTGCAAAAATTTGCGCAAACATGTCATAAAGCTTCGGGTTAGTACTAACATCAATACACATGTCATCTCGAACAATTGTTTGTAAAAATAATAATAAAAATAAAATGCTTTTTCTCAAGGAGAAATACATGTACATAAATATCACAACAAGCAATTCTCACGAATATGTCGTTCTTACGACCGTAACAATATGGCGGCGTAAAATGACAGAAACTGGAAAACTTGCAACTTCGATGCCGAAAATTCTATCTCGAATTTTCGTTATGTCGAAGTAATTTCCACGGTCCCGTGAAATTCGAGATAACGAGAGTTGACTGTAATTGTACACAAATTATACATATAATAAATTTGATCTTAATTTACGATTTTCGTAAGTGCTTTGATAAAACAGTACCCATATGTCTGAAATACTGTTTATAGGACATAAAACCTACAATATAAACAAGAACTGATATACTTACGACAACATGTCTTGTTCTCTTCAACTCAATATTTGGAGACCAGAAAGATACCATACCATCCTGTAATATTGGTACATTGGATCATGATAATGAAGATAATAGCAGTTCATACCTTCCAATAAAGAGTAGTTAAAGGGGAAACAATCCAATTACACGATTGGAACATATCAAAGGAGATAATTGTTGATAATTGTTACAAAAAGCTGCACATGAGATGTGTACACAATCTAGCTCCTCTCATATTAGAATAATTTAGGGTGTATGGAGTAAATGATTACTAGGACAGGTGATGATGCATCAAAATGTTTTGTTCTTCCTTGTTGTTTTAGGACTGGTTGGTAACCTAGGAGTAACATTATCTAAGCAATACTTAATGATTTATATATATATCGGGCTCCGCGAAAACTGTCAGTCCTTCAGTGCTGACTGACAAATTTTGATTCAAAATCCTATATTTTGCTATTAGATGAAGAGGAACATTCACTAATTTGACCAATTCTGACTGACAGGTTAAAAAAACTTTGCGCGGAGACTAATGTATATACCAGTAAGTATAAAATGATTTATTCTGGATGAAGTTGAAACACCTTCACGAAATTATATAAATCATTATCGACATCTCATCTCACCAACGCGAATATGAGAGAAGAGAAGCCAGTTTCCCTCTAGTTCAGTTGATCAACATACTATGACTGCAATATTCAACTTTCCAAAGAATAACCTACCTGACTACAGCCTACAAATGTTCCATCAACTGTATCAGTGATTCTAAGTACAGGGTCTCTATGTGGTATGTTTGTTATTTTAGCAGGTAGATGGAAGTCGACATCTTTTGCTCGTTTGTATGAGTCTTCTTTCTCTGCATATTCTAGCTGCATGTATGTACAGAACTCGTCCCATGTTATAGCCCCTTCAGACGCCCAGTCTATCTTCATAAACAATGAATCTATCTGTGCTTCCTGTAACATACACATTTCATACTGTCAAATCATGTAGTTTCATACCCATTAATGTTCTAGATTTCTGGCCAAGGATAATACAAAATGAATGTAATTCATAAACAAATGTCATAATTTATAAATCCATTGATACGAGGAGAATGGAGCAAAGCCTTTATTTGCCAGTCAGCTTTCTGCTGAAATATGGCAGGCATAATTTATGCCAGTGCCTCCACCCATATTTGAACTGGGTTGCAAGATTAGATGGCAAGCAAGCTATGGAGGCACATATAGTCAAGGTGTAATTATAACTGTTCCAGATACTCTTGCTGGAGAGACCCCAGCTTCCCCTTCTACACAAGATTTTGCACCTGGGTAAGACCACCTGAATAGCTTCCTCACATACAAGGCGGAATGTGAGCCTTTATTTCTAAGTTTATGACTTAAACTACTTGAATATGGTACTCATTCTGACAACAGTGGGTTGGATTTAGACTCATGACCAAATTGATGCCGGCGCATAGCATTAGGAATTTGATAGCTTGTCCTCCTGACATAGGCAGCCAAATACTGGTAAGCCAAGTGCCCCTGCGAAATGTAGTTCATGATTTCATGGACACTTGACTCCAATCAAGAACTGTTCATGAACAGGTACTGATAAGTTATTGAACCTGGTTCATGAACTTTTGGACATGAACTGTTCTTAAAAAGTGTTCATGAACAGTTCATGAATTTTTGATGGATACTTAAGAGTTCATTAACTGTCATTGATCCAGCCATAAAAAGTACCTGATGAACATTTCATGAACAATTATTTCTAGACTGTTCTTAAACCATTCCTGACCTGTCCATCAATTAATTCATGAAAAGTTCTTAAAATATTCATGAAAATTGACTTCCTGTCACATGTTGACGACATCACAGATTTTCAAAATGGCTGACAGCAATGACATGTGCTGATGTTTGACAAATTTTAATGGGTGGTTTTATCTTAATATGTGATCTTATAAAAGGTAAGTTGCAGAGTTAAGCATGTCAAGTTTAAAAGTATCTTGTGTGACTTTAAATATCTAATTTTAAGAATAATTGTGTGAAAAATATAGGAAAACAAATTAGCAAGTGGGTGGGGTACGCCTAGCATGAGGTTTAAAGAATTAGTATTCATAAAGTGTTCATGAAGTGTTCAAGAAACAATGCGTCTTTTTTGTATATTTATTTATTTATATCATATAAGGTTACTGTATATTGTCATAGATAAATGTAATATTTATTAATTGCTGATTTTTGTAAATTGAATAGTTGGTAGTTTTAAACTCTGTTATTGTAGTCTTTGAAAAGCTATTGAGCATGCATGTAAATATGAAAATGAGATATACCAAATAAAATATACTCAAACTGTTCAAAACAACAATGTGAACAGAAAATCATGTTGCAAAAGGTACAAAAGGTAGCTAAACTATTAATCTGATTGAGGCAAACAATCGTAATGATAAAATAACAATGTTCCAGTAGGTTTCATCTGATATTCAGGCACGTACATCATCCTTCAGCTATGTTTCCGATTTGCAACTTTTATGAACATGAATATACATACACAATGATTATTTTCTTATTTTTAATATCATGAGGCAATCATTCACAGTACCAATAATATATTTACTTAAGTCTTCATACACACACTAGAGCTTCATTTTATGCATTTTGATACACTTAGTTTATTTCATGGGTTGTTCATGAATACATTTATCTTCTTGAACTGTACATAAAATATGTTTGTCCTTGAAATTTTCATGAAATTTATAATCATGAACAGTTCATGTTCAAAATATGAAGTCTAAATGAGACAAAAGAGATATATAGCAAAAAGTTCATGAATTGTTCATGAACATTTATTTTCATGAACTGTACATAAAATCAGTTTGTCCTTCAACAGTTCATGATTTATTGAAGAACATCTGTGCATGATTAGTACTTAAAAAAGCCTTGATGGTATGACTCATGCCCTGTTCATGAACCATGCCCAGTTCATGAATCAATATTTCATGGTCACTTCAAGAAAAGTCTCATTTAGAGTTCAAGGATTTTTTATGAATTTTTCATGATATATGGAAATGAACTATTCATGTTTATTTCATGAAAAATTCATGAACTGTAACAGTTCATTTCACAGGGGTGGTGTGTCTGCCGGAGAAGTTTAATATTAACAGAGCATAGTTAACTACTTAACCATAGTGGCCTATTCTTTTTTTAAAAAAAACAATGCATTAAAGCTATTTCACACAAAAATGTTTCGAGGCCTGCACAAAACTCTGATGTTGTACAACACTTACCCTGTTTCCACTGACAGCAAGTTTTGATTTCAACAAAGCTTTGAATTCATCTAGTTCTAATTGTCCACTTTTATTGGTGTCAGCTTTAGCAAATGTTTTCTTCAGTTCTTCAAGTGTGTCAATGTTTATCCTTTCCTCTATCTGAAATTATGAAGAAATAGTTTGATTATTTAAGTGAACCACAGTTGTGACAAATTGTGCAGCTGTTATCAAGGACAGCAACTTTTACGGCTTTCAACTAGAGAAAATAGTCCAATGTAGCCATGAACAGCAACTAATTCGCAGCAGCAACAATTTTATATGGCCACCAACTACTCAGAACAGTAAAATAAACTCAGTATATCAGGAACCATGGGCTTTCGAGAAACTTTTTATAACAGAATTATACTACAGCCAATATAATTGCTTAATAGAATTAACTTTTTTTGGTCATAAAATATTGAAAAAAAATTAATATCCATTACGCATATGTTACTTGCTCTTAAAATATCTTCATACTAAGTACATTGTATTGTCATATACTAATTAACTATATTGACTATATATATTATAAAATTATATTAATGTTGTATACATGCTTATTTATAGATAAACTGTTTCAATTTAAATGCTATATGCTTGCATGATTTTTAAAACTTTAAAGCACTATAATTTGGCTATGTTAATTATAAATGATGAAAACATTGTGCATAATATAGTAATCTTTTTTGTATAATTTTTTCTACTTTTTTTATTCAAATGCTGAATTATGTTTATTACTAATAAACTAGCTATATACATAACTACATTATAGCCATAAATGTGAAACATATTACAATATCAATAATCTGACCCACTTGGATCAAAATGGTCACCGTAAATCACGTCCACAATTTTTGGAGTTGTGAATTATATATAACGCACAATTTGTATATAACACAATTATGCCAGACTCAGAACAACCGTAAGCTATATTAAACTGGAAGTTTAAAAAAATCTTATAATAATTATCTTTTATACACTAGATATTTTCACTATAAACTTTAAAATGACAGTCACAATTGTCTCATATCTTTTCATTGCTAACTTATTAGTCTGCACTTGAAATGATACTGGATTTTTTGGAGCCTGAGGTATCGTTGTCTCATTGTAATGTGCTGGATGTTTAAGATGGGTCCATTTAAGACTTTGTAACCTGGGGTTAATTATAAACAATACTTTCATATCTAAAGCTGTATGTTACATATTAAAGCATATGCTAAATGTTTGCCAATAATTCTATATAACTGAGTGTTTTGTTTACCTCATCCACCTAGAAGAAGGAATATTATAGCATACATTATGTTACAACACACAACAATTGGAGTAAAATGACAGGTCATATCATTAAATTATCACATCATTTATTTTTTACATCCTTTAAAGTTTGCAGGCACCGCTCCCGTCAATGTCGGATTGCTGTACAATGTATAAGGTTGGAAACAATGCCTCTCATTTTAAGGGTGACCCCTTATTTTAGCCCAACATCAATATGTACATTACATTGACACACATATACATCACATATAGACCAATATATAACAAACAATGAACAAACGGAAACACACATCAAAGATTTTATAATTCTATCAAAAATGAAATATTTGAACATCTATCTCATACCAGATAATATTAACTATAAAAGTTCAAAGCCTTGGCAATAAAACTGCTATAAACATTTTACTGTTCAGTCGCACACACCCAGAACCCTTGAATTTATTTGATTTAAACTTAACGCACCAAATTTTGAGTCCACACACATAGGTCTTCTATTACATTCAGCAAGGTAATACAGGATCAATTGGTGAATGTTACATACTCTCAACGCTATGTATTAATGGATTTAACAAATCCATAATTCAATTATACACTAATTAATCAGTGTTACACTGAAATTTCACACTTAAAATTACGTAAGTCATTGAATCAAATTTATACTGATATTAAGCAGTACAATTGAAACACTTATAAACATGTGTATTAAATTTTACACAAATTACACTGATTACAATAGAACAGTGTAACACTATGGGAGATCACCATATTCATATGCAAAGTGCCCACCATCAATCTATTGGATGAATGAACAATAAAAACCTTCCATTCACCACTATAAATAAGCTAGCTGGTGGTCAGTACCTCTGTATACAAACATGATCTCTCCTATAAACATGCGAATTAAATTTTACACCAATTACACTGATTACGATAGAACAGTGTTACACTATAAACATATGTATTAAATTTTACACCAATTTCACTGATAACGATAGAACAGGGTTACACTATAAACACGTGTATTAAACTTTACACCAATTACACTGATTCTGATAAAACGTGGTTACACTATAAATAAGTGTATTAAATTTTACACCAATTACACTGATTCTGATAAAACGTGGTTACACTATAAACATGTGTATTAAATTATACACCAATTACACTGACTCTGACAGAACAGGGTTACACAATAAACATGTTTATTAAATTTTACACCAATTATACTGATTACGATAGAACAGCTAGGGTTACACTACAAACATGTGTATTAAATTTCACACCAATTACACTGATTCCGATAGAACAGGGTTACACTAAATGTCATGACCGAGAAGCAAATCTGAGTTAACATGCCTTGAATTTTACACCAATCACACAGATTACAATAACACTGTTACACTGAAATGTCAATTGTGCAGTGATTCAATCATTCATTAAACACCAATTACACCAACATTGTTTATACTAAAAAGTTATAGACAAGTGTGAAACAATGACCAATAAACAAAATTTACATTGAACACAATAATTACACCAGTGAAACACAAAGTGAACGGTAAGAAAATGGTCAAGAAATAATTGGTGATATTAAGTAACTTTAAATAATTTCTGTAAGGTCATTGATTTTTGTGGGGAAAAAATGGATTTTACAATAAAACATGCATTCTGAGTTGACAAACCTCACGTTTAAGTCTCCACCTTCGACACAAATGAGACAATATTCCATGTAGTTCCATATTCATATATAAATACTGACAATAATGCAAAAAGGAATTAACTTCGCCACACATACACACAAACAACCATGTTACAATTTTTCCAAAACTACACGAACATCCTTAATTCTCAGTACAAGAAACAACACTATCAATTAATTTAATATAAATTGAATGTGTAGTAACTGTTGAATACCACCATATACTAGTACTAATTCTACCAGGACAAAATCATAAAATGCTCAACAAATTTATTAAGTGTCTAAATTTACAACTCAAATCTTCCAAAGCAAATACAATATACATGAAACACTAATTACAGGGTCTAGAAACAAACAAGAGTATAAACTCAAGGACCATAAATTATATTATTGCATTAATTTTATTCGTTGCAAACTCAATCCCAAGCCACATCATACAGTAACCTGGGTTAGATGCAAAATGAACTTTGTGACTCTTAAAATCAAGTGTTTTTCACTTATATTTTATCACAGTTAAAAGAGTACACTATTGCAATACCATCCTCTATATCTATTTCAAGGTAGGAAACCTATAAAGTGGCGTATTTCTTTCAAGGTAGAAAACTTATTGGCCTCAACAAAGGCAGAATAACTTATCAAATTTTAATATCAATCAACATGCAGTTCATTTAAAGGCAGGTAACTCAATGTTGATCAAATCAAAGGGAAGTAACTTATATAAATAAATATTCCATTCATTAAGAGGGAGGTTATTAGATTTCTTTATTTACTCAAGGGAAGTAACCTATTATACAAATATCAAAATCAAGACTCCTCGGACGTAACTGACGTAAAATCTCTCGGATTTCCTTGGATCTATTCTCTTAGGCATGGTGGTATCTTGTTATCTGCCAGAGTTGGGCTATAATCACAGAAAATATGCTTCTTGCCTCTGCGGCTTGATACATCCAAGGGAGCTTCTGGATTCATGACTGAAAGACTCGAATTGTTACGATTGCAAATATCAATGAGCATGCAGTTCATTTAAAGGGAGGTAACTTAACATGAATTTATCAAAGAAGTAATTTACTATATATGCAATTACATACAACTTATGTACAGGGAGGTAACTTAATTTTGAAACTCAAATTATTTTACGAGTGTTAAATCAACGTGCAGTAAATTCAAAGGGAGGTAATTTGACATTGATTTCATCAAATGGGGGTAACTTAGAATGTCTAAAACTGACTACTGGTAAAACCAAGTAACAAATAGGGCTCAAGCAATTTTACCTTGTAACAAGCCCGGCTAGCCTCACCATAGTCAAACAATTTCTCAACGACATCATTAGCCATATAACCTCCACTGTATACATTTTTCTTGAAAAAGTTTTCCAACTTTACCCCAATATTCATTTTCAAAAGAGCATCACTCCCGTCAGCTAACACTTTAGCATTAAGTTTAAGTAAGATTTTTTTCTCTGCCATCTTCCTTGAAAATCTTGAAAACTGTCACAAATTAATTTCAAACTTTTCTTACACTTTTTGCAGATTTTGCAGGTAGACTGTATAATGCTTTTGTATAAGCAACTCAACTTAACAAAACAAACATTATATTTTTTGGTCTCTTTCCATGAAAATACAGGCAACCTGTATTTATAATATTAGTCACAAAATAAGGTAGCCACCTGTCTTAAGCAGGCCGGCAATATTAATAAATCCAATTGATAATATTATTGTAAACTCTGGTTTTAAAACAGACAGTCCAGCTGAAATAAGCCACCAATGATGTATGGACCCTTGAATGCCTGCTTAAAGATCCACACCAAAAACATAAATACCTCACTTACACCGTCATTTTAACTATTCAAACATTATGCGAGCATATTAAGGATATCACTTCACTAAAGGTAAATCCTCACTTCATGAAAACACAACTCAAATTGGCAATTAATTGCTTTTTTCACAAATAGCACAAGTGAAAATTCAACCTCATTTTTTACGCTTTAAACTTTCAAGAGTTTTGAGATTTACTAACAAGCACTGTCGATTAATTTCAAGTCAAAAGTCAAACAAAACTCCATTACTCAATTAACACTTATAAAATAACTGATCCCTCTATATGACAAGTGTCAAACTTCACATACTGATCCCCTATTAACAGAATGATTTTTGTGTCAAAGTTACGGAAATAATCTGTAACATAAATAAATACATTAAATAATCCAAACGTTAAATGAATCTTGCTTTATAATAATAATTATATTCTCACAGATTTACACAAATTAATTTAGGTTTTTTACATGAATGATTAGAAAACCATGATTTTGTTCTGTTCTGTTCTACACAAAATAATTTAGATTTTTTACATGAATGATTTGAAAACCATAATACAACCGGTATAATGCCAGACAATCACTAAATATTAACTTGTATTTAGTGCATGAATAACAATATGTATGTTTTAAAGTAACGACAAAATTGAAAAATTTGGAATAACTGTAAACATAAAGAATAACTAGTCGTCAGTTTTATTGTATTTCACAGTGTAACCCACATATCACAATGCACAGGCCCAGTAACAGAACCTACTTGCTATAGACTGAAAATTTGGAAATTTCATATAATTATCATAATGCAAGGATTTGGCTTGTGATAAACAAACGTCAAGTCAAAAGTTTTCATTTTTAGCCAGTCCAATGAGTGTTATACACATGTATATAAAGTAATATTATATCGAATTAAGCATTAATTTAGAAAAAAATTCATGGTTTAGAAATGGCTTAGACCACTATAAGCCGCAAAATAGCCAATCACAATGCAGTATTGCCATCTCCAAAATCTCGTATCCAACACTTTTGAGCTGAATACCTGTGATTTTGATATGTTGTTGTTTTGAGTTTTAAGTGCAGAATTTAATCCTATTGCTAGGAGCAAATTGCATAATCTGGTCAGAAATACAATGTACAACTGCTTTAATGTGCATGAATAACGGTACATGTACAAATTAGTCAGTCACCATGTCTAAGTCGGATAGACATCTCACATCACTGGTAATGAGATTAGACGCTTGCTGGCTGAAGCTCGCCATCTAAATCTCATAATCAGGGATGATCATTGTCTATCCTATACATAACCCCATCTCATTGACCAATAAACTTAGCCCCAAATTTTGAGTTAACCGAGTCTGAGTAGTAATTTGATCAGTGTATTACATTTAAATAACAGTAGCAGGACAGAGTCAGAAATAAAAACATCATTACCTAAGTTCCATTCCTTACTCAATCTACTGTACCTAAGGGTTAAGCAATTAGCAAATATGACTTTAAAGGAAGCCTAAAAAATTCATTCATTGGTAGAATTTAGTCAGTACACTAAACCATAAAGCAATTTGAGCTCAGAGATGCTAGCAATTGGTATAACATATTGCAAGGTTTACATCAAACAAGATGAATGGAAATAAATTCAATGAAAATCCCTTTTTTACAAAAAGGGCCCTATAACTCTGCAAACCTAGGTCCTCACGTTGACAAGATCTATTTAACTTTACTCTAATTTTACTTAAAATAAATGTGAATAATTAGCAATACAGAAAATATGCATGTAATCTTGAGATCACGAATGCGTAAAATTAAAACTAATTAATTTATTTCAGTTATCACGGCATGAAATGTTCATCAGAAATGCGTGATATGAGCTAATTTAATACATCAGTAACCTCATATGGCTTAACAATCAATAATACCACAATCACTCATCGTTAATATAATCGAAATATGATTTTATAAGTCAGAATTGATTACATGTATTGAACAAGAAAGACAGAGGTAACGAAGCATAGTAACATCCGACCACAAACAACAATTATACATCATCATAAAAATCAATTGAGACATTTTCGATTTTTGCAACTGTTTTAATTAGTTCAGTTACAGGGAAATATAACAGTCATATTTTTGCAACTATTAATATAAAAGCTTGGGATAGCATTTAGTTAGCTTTTTTTAAAAATTGTCATGTTTAATACACAATTCTGATAAAAGATGGGAAAGAATGTGTTATACATGTATTATATTAAAACTTGCGTGCTGCTTTTTATAAGAAATATTAAGAATGTCCCTTTTTAATAAATATTAAGAATGACCTCCCTTGAATACAAATATCAAGAATTACCTCCCTTGAATATGAATTTTGCCAAAGTCCATTTCCAAAACTGCATGGTCTCCACGGCATACTTGATCATTATTAGAAAATAGTTGATGGACCTTGGATATGGAATAAGGGCATGTATTGAAGTATCTATGGAGTAATTGGTTAATAATTAACCTGTTTCCATGGCAATTGACCAATATCATACTGTACTGAAACTTGCTCTATTAGAAACCTTACCATAGGTGAAAGACATGAGCACAAAGTCATGATATATTAAATCACAAGATAGTAATAATTAAGTAAGTCACCTGTCTGCATGATGTTTAAACTAATGATCCAATGTAGGTATATCTACATGAAATACATTCTACCAACTGTGCTAACTACCGGGGTATGTAGACAACATCAATGTACGATGATCATAAAAAATACTTAATAATTATATAATAACTATGAACATACAACTTACCATTGTTGTGAGAAAAAATAGCGAGTTTTTTGTATCCAAAATAAATAATAAGTCTTGATTAAAATCCGACATTTAACTTTTAATACTCAATCCACCTTTTCTAACAGTAATGCTACATTTGAACAGATCATCCAGTAAATTTATTATGGTGATGAAACACTCCAAATTCAATTAATTTAAAGTCATCTATTAAATTATCATCTATTACAATGGCAATACAAGTGAAATTCTTTTGAATAATTATAATTTATTGCCATGGTTACGGAGATATTCGTTAACTCCCGTAGCATTTGATCACTTGTAAAACAACTCAGTCTAATTGCGTATGATTCCAGTACTCAATTATTACCAGTTGCCTTAAACACTGAACTCCGGATGCTATCCGATCAGTCAGTAAATAATACCATATCCTAATATTATCCTCTAAGTCAAACACTCAATGTTCCTATTAACAAAATATTTATCTAGTCTATTAAACCATATAATCTAGCAAACATGAGGCTCCACATCGAAATATTGATGAAAAGTGTCCATGTTATTTTACTCCTAGTCGGTGTTCTGGGACGTAATTTATCAAGCAATTGAGAACCAATACCATACACTACCCGTAGTTGCATAGAAACTAATCATCTTAATGTTATTCAAATTGCTGTCTTTTCGACTTAAACATACCTTACCAACACATTTTGAACAGATTATGGAGTATCCACAGACATCAACAAGACGGTCGGACCCTACTCACATTTTTGTTCCCATCAGGTTTCAAAAACCAATACAAGCAGGTAATTAATTAATGTATGTCTTTTATGTTTTATCTCAAAAAACAACATAATAATACACATTATATAACATTGACACTTAACTTAACATTGACCAATCTTGCAATGGCAATATGTAATTTATCATGAGGTACCTGTATACATCATATTTTTTTGTATGAAGTTGTAATAATCTGTACATAATGTATACATTTACCAAACACTGCTGCTTTTATGCTTAGTTTCATCTCAGTGCATGATTATTTGTCCATGTTTTGTTGAATTTAGCAAACAAAATTCTTAACACCTGTTAAGGCAGTTCATGCAGATCCCTTTGGTGACTAAGGATATCATTTATAATTTATAAGAATCAAGTAAATGCAGCCTCTATTGCATGTACAAGGTTTTAATACTGTCTTACCCTGGCGACAGGTCATGTTTGATGACCAAAGGGCCCTAGGTTGTTCACCTGTCATAGCAATTTATACAATTTATAAGAATCAAGTAAATGCAGCCTCTATTGCATGTACAAAGTTTTCATATTGTCTTAACTATAGTGACCTTATTTTTAACATCAGATAACCCATATTGACTCTTAACTAACAAGTTAATGAGTTGCAGCAAATCAACATCCTCGGAAAATCAACATCCGTGGCAAATCAAAATCCTCGACAAATCAACATCTTCAACAAATCAACATCCTCGACAAATCAACATCCTCGGCTATTTAACAGCTACAGTATGATACATAGATGTTCTTAAATGTGTCCCAGCATGACATGGTTGAAATAATCCACTTACCTCTCGAAGGACAATATCTTCATGACAAATATTAAATTCATCCAAATTCGACTGTCTGTTATAATGAGGTGTTTGTAAATACACTGATAACTGTTCCATGTTGTTGCTAGGTTTTTTTCACAAAACAAATAATGGTACTTTTCAAATAATGACTCAAAGTTCAAAAATCATTTTCATGATTAAATCTGTTAAGATAATTATAATCATAATTATACTAATGTAAGTCGTATATTGTCACCAATAATTCAGATAATTATCCATGAATGTATACTCAGTTTCCATGGTAATAATCACTTTCACTTCCTTTTCCCATATAATTTGTAGTTATTTAACTGCAAACAAGCCACTAGTTCCGTTTAAGTAAAATAATTCAGTTTCTTATTTTGAGGATTAAACCCAATAGTTGTAACATGGTCTTAAAATTAAGCTTAAAAATAAGTCATTTTAGCATAAAGACCTAAATGTGATGCATACTGAGAGCTAATGCAATACAATTGTAACTGATTATTCAAATTTCGTAAATTTAGACCGTTTTGCATCCAACCCTTAATATGGCCTCCAATTTTTGAATTTGCAAAACTTTAAATGCCAACCAATAAAATAACATATATCTAACAGGCTTAAGTGATTTCAGCGCTTTGATCTATTGTAATGTAAATCCTGCTTTGTATACAACAAATCCTGATCTATGGATACAAATTGATATTTAACTTCGTACTGCATTTTGTTAACATTAAATCACTATAATATATGGACGATTTTAAGAATTAAATAACCATATTTTACCCAACCGCGGCGGCATGCACTGCCTGTTCGCAACAATGATAATTAATAATGGCTAGACAAAACTTGATGATTTTTGTTCAGTATTCCCATAAACATTTACATCTACCAAATGAACTCAAAATGTTATTTCAGTTTTACAAAATACAAAGCTTTCGAAATGACATATAAACCTCTTTGCCACGACCTTGACCCTGACCCTTTTGCCATGACTTTGACCCTGACTTCTATGCCATGACCTTGACCATTTAATACAACCCATGACTTCTGTAAAGACCTCAAAATCAAAAGGTTGATATAATTTTTGTAATTGTGACCAAACTTTGTAGCATGTTGAGCCTTCGATTGACTTAGATACATTAAGATTACAATTTGAAACTGAAAGTGACCTTAACCTTTGTTCTCATCAACTCAAAATCGATACACAACAATTATAATTGCCTTACAACTCATGACGGACATAATAAACAAGCACTGTACCAAGCATAAAGCTAATGTATTGCAGTAAACGGTAAATAAATTGGTCAGATTGATTATTTCGCATCTAAAACCGTTCAGCCGAGATCAGGGCATGCAAAAACAAATAGAAACTGTCAGAAATAATGATTTTCAATGTGGACTAACAAGTTATGACAATTAAAGAATTTAATATCATTGGTCCTTTGGAATATTCTGTGACATACAATCAATTCTGTCACATTATCTGCAGTTATTGTCACTGCTGTAAACAGAATTCAGCGATGAGTCTTTTATTTAATTTCATTCCAATTAATAGTATTTGTTTACCTACATTTGCAAAGCTATTCCAAAAGCAAATAACTTTAATAAATAGACAAAATTTCTCCGGAAATCCTAGATATGAATCACCTGGCACCTCATATTTACACATGTCGTCAGTCCTGGACATGTGTTTGATTTTCTTGCAAACAATAATCAACAGATACAATAAAAGCTCTATAAAAAAATTAATAAACAATAAATTTCATCCCCAGTTTAAGAAATGTTTGAGCACCTTAGTAAATCAAGCAGCTAGTATATTATCCAAGTCTCAAAAATATCACAGAAAAAAACATTAGACAGAATCTAAGATTTGAAGAAAATCCAAGAAATACAATATATACATGGGCATAAGTTTTCAGGCACATGTCTAAACTTCAGGTTTTTTAGGGTACCAAAACCTCTGTATTTCTTTATTTTCCCTACATAAATTGTTAATTTTTGAAGATTTCAGGTTTTTAAGAATTTCTAACTTTCACACATGTATATCCCATAGAAAATTGGAACCAAAAACACTATTCACTGGCTCTGACAGACGAAATATTTTTTTCACAATTCTTGAAATATCGAAGAACAAAAATACATGTTTTATAGAACATGAGAATATTTTAATGCCGGGGACATAATTTATTTCCTAATCCTTAAGTGCACAGTCACTTAAAGCTGAAGTGAGCACTTTTAAACAATAAAGAATATGGCATATATTTTTTGATCAGCCAACAGGATTAACCCTGATCAGTATGAGTATGAAAGTTGAAAGAAAATTGATTTATCAAATTCCGTACTTGGTTTTCGACATATTGTACCAGGGATTAAATCTGTTCAATTTGAAGTATTTCCAATATCATTAAAGAAGATAAGACATGCACATTTCCATGCAGTAGATTGCTTGTTACTATACAAACAGTAAATCAACTTATAATTTAACCACTTAATAAATAGATAATGTTTTGACATTCACAATATATAACAGACTAAAGTTCAAGTTATAAAACTTACTGGGTCCCACATACAAGTTGATCGACAAGTTTAGATATAGAATGGCTGATGTACTGTTGAGTTAACCAGCGGTAAGCCATATGAAGGAAGTATGACAAGAAACAAATATCAGTCTCTATACAATGAGGGTAAGCCATATGAAGGAAGTATGACAAGAAACAAATATCAGTCTCTATACAATGAGGGCTCGCAGCTGTTGATGGAAAATTTTGTATTGATATATTTATTCACAACCAACTTTGGAGCAGTATTTAAAGGTCTACAGGTTGAACCCCATTATGAGTCAGAGATTATGTCTTGATAATAATTGACCAATTGATGAGCTTGTTAAGAAGTACATGGTTACCATAAGTGCCAGACAATAATCTGTCTGTAGGGGTATGGAGGTAAATGTGGTCAAAAGTTAGCGCAACATAGTTAAGCCATTGGCTGATCCTTATAATAAGAATTATTTTTTTCGGAAAAAAAAATGAATATCTAAACAAAATTCAGCCTGGCGAAATAAATGCTTTTACAGTTACTGTTATTAATAAAGCATGTAAATAGGTAAGCTGTCTATAAGGTAAAAAGGTTGAATCTCTGTACTTCCCTAGAAGTTGGACTAGTCAGTTGACCATCTGATATTAAGCACTTTTGACTGCCTCAGCCAAACGCAAACAAACATACCATCCAGTGTGAAAAGTAAACATTTAAATTCATTGTTATATATCTCATACTATACTTACATGTTTCTTCAGTTTAAGGTAGGCATCCCGATCAAAGTTGTTCTCTTTGTTAGCTGGGAAATGAGGAAGTGAAGTCAGGAATACTGGGTCTTTCAAATCCTTCTCCATGTTTTATCCCAATACAATCCTCACTAATGTATTTTTTAATACACAAATACTCACTTTCACTGATTTTTCATTTTATACACAAATAATCCTATACACTAATTTAAAATTTGATACACAATACACTATAATCCTTTACACATCTTGTAATGCTAAAGTTGTTGTACTTTTGAGAGTAGCCCTCCTAAACCATCCTAAACCAACTATATAATTTAAGGTAAGAATTTATAACAAACTCCCCACTCAATTTAATGTCATACTCAAAATGTCGAACACAATTTTATAGCTTTAGCCTTAATTACTTCAAAATTTAATGTCTAAAAATGCAGAAAAAATTGTATTTTTCCTGTTTATTTTTTTTAAAACGCTAATTTATAATCCAAAATGAAAATATTTTTTTAATCAAAGTGCTTCTGGTAGTTAATAGTTCAAAAACAAGAGAAAAATTAATTGGTATTCCGAATTATTGAATTTTAATAAAGCACAAGATTGAACACAACCTGGCATTAAGACTGAAAAATTCATTCTAACATGAATGAAACAATTTACTAAAACACCTAAAAAATAATGTTCCAGATTACTGACTTTTTTCTCCACTTTAAATTGAGATTAACATAATATAACAATACCACAAAAATATGTAGAACATTAAGCTGATAATACACCCTAAATAATCACATAATCAAAAGTCACAAAGCCGACTAAAGTCGAGAAATAATAACCTGTTCATAACTTAAAACACCACCTTAAGTAGACTGTTCTCTATGCAAATATTATACAGATTCAATTAACTGGCAATAATGGCTTCTTTTAACGACTGATAAGTTCAAATTCAATGTCTCGTCAGGTATTATTACATGAAATTGTCTTACTTTATTACACTTGAAATCAGAATGAACAACATTAAAGGGAGATAATCTGATTTTTAACAAAAATATGCCTTTATAAATATGTTTGAGAAAATGGAATAATAATGCCTTCAGATAGACATACTCCTGCTTGAGTTTGCTCATTAAGGCAGACAGGTCATCACAGCTTGAGCCTTGTACATGCATCCATGTTTCGCAGACCCCTTTGCATGAGATTGGTGATGGAAATGCAGGAGATTTCATTAAAAGGAGTGAGGTTTTCCTTGCTAAAACTTTAAACTTAAATTAATGAAGTTTGTATGCAGTTATCACTTATTTTACTTTTTTGACAATACCATGCATGCTTGAGGAAGCAATTTAAACCAATATTTGAGATCATTTTCATTCCAGTATGTCCAAGAAATGCATGAGATTTGATCAATTTGCCTCCGATCATGCATGAGTAGATCTCAAATATGCGGGACTCAAACATGATGCAGGAGATCTGGCATAATAGAACACAACTATTGCTACCATGTACTTCAATATGTTATTGTTTCAAGCAAACAAGTCTTATCTGATAGGTCAGGTATTCTGGAATTCCTGCTAGCAAACCTCTTTAAAACCTTGCAATTTAAAAAAAAACCTATCAAAGATCAAGAATAAGACCAACCAGCTATGTAATAAGATTATTAATTAATATGCAGATTTTACAGTATGCCAGTATATAAAGTATGTACAACCATGTCCCTCATATTCCTTGCATTACAGTGTATTTGTTAAGAAAAAGAAAATGTACCTTTAAACCATTTATAAAAATTTCATTTCCAATTCAAAGGAACCATTTTTTTAACCACCATTTGTATATAATTATGTCCATAAAGTTAATATAATCAATCTCCAATACTTTAATTAGCACTTGCATAAAACTATCATACACTCAACACTATTATAGAATACCAGTTACAAAATTAAACTACAGAACAGCTCAGATTACAAGATAAATTAAATGGGAAAAAATAACTTTAAAACAGGCCAGTAGCCAATATTTTAATAATAGGTATTGAGCCTCTAAAAGACAAAGGGATGTGACAAATAAGGGTGTTCCCCAATATTTTGAATTTTAGATTTTAAATCTACTAAATGCAAATTAATTTGAGATTGACCGACAAGGGTTTCAAACAAGTCACTCACCCCCTAATAGCAGTCTGCATTGGTATATAATATCACTGCTACCCCCCAACTCGGCCCCAGCTACAGGTATGAACTACTTCAATTACCAACCATTATATAATTTAATGGGTGCCATTCAAAAATATCACATTTAAGCACAAATTAGATCTAAGCAATTTTGATCCTTGAAAAAGATTAAAATCATAAATGTTTCACTTTAAAAGAACTAAGAAGACATTATAAAATATCAAAAAAGCCTCTTTTAATTTTTATACAACATTGTAAATCTGTTATTTTTGTCAGGGCAATTTTTGAGGAAGAATAATAGTTCAAGGGAAGTAACACAACAAAATATTTCAGTAGTGTACAAATGTTACTTCCCTTGATTGATAAGGTTATCAACAAACAGTTGGTTTTACACTCTGACAATATTTTTAAAGCAGAGGATTTCCATTTTTTATCAAAGAACTTGTGCATACAATCATACATGCAGAATACAGTCAGGTCTGTGAGCTCTTCAAAACACACACTGTGGTAAACAACATTCACACAAGTGAACTACATGTACCGGAACATTAAAGACAAAACATTTCAGGATTTTTCATGCATTGTCATACTTGCAACAAATCTTTCCTTTCAGATGGTGTTTAAAATTAGATATTTTAACAAAAGCAAAAAAGGTTATAAATTATAGCAGTCAGTCTCAACAGCAGTCTTGGATTATACAGTTTAAGGCACAGCCACGCCCAATGAGGGATTTATTTCGATCCCTTGACTTGAGACCAAGAGCCAAACCCTACATCATGACCACTGTGGCTATCTCAGAATAACTGTGTAATAAACATCTAGCTACATAACAAAAGCAATCAGTTTAAAGCTGCAGTCATCAAATTTAATTACGCTGGAAAATGATGCAAACAGTGGTAAATTTAAAATTAGAATGACATTAAAATTAGAATTATACACTAAAATCCCAATCTATAGAACACATTACTGGTCCTTTGATGAAAACAATTGATTCACCTCAAATACTGAAACCATCATTTCATATTCATGTTATAAATTGGGTGACGGTCCAAGCTTTGAATAGTTCAATATTACATCACGTTGGCATTGCAACATATAACAAACACACACAACTGGAAGGTCGGAAGCATTCAGTGCAGAATACAAAACATGACAATAATAGAAGCTGAAAATGAATCAATGTGTGTTCAGGTACCATAGTACTGTACAACTGTGGAACATCAGCATCACTATAAACAACATCATAGAATTTTGTGAAACATCAGCATAACATTTTACTGTCAACAACAACATAGAACTTTGTGAAACTTCAGCATAACAACATCACAAAACTTTGTGAAACACTATCAAAACATAAACAACATTACAGAACTTCTCATGCAACATGATAACGGTATTTTACCAAACCACTCCAAGCAGGTAGTCCATCATCCTCATCATCGCTGTTAAAGTCTTGGCTCAATCTACGAACTGGGAAGGAAAGAGGAGGTAATAGATCGCGGTATCTAACACTAAGGGCCAACGTACGTTCCTGATTGACAACACGCACTTTAGTTACAAGTTTATTCTTTACATCTTTTTTACCCCTCATTAACGGTGCGGAATATCTATCCTTAAAAGTTACAACTTTCCTCGGAGGATCTATAAAATAATCCTGAAAATGATCCATAGTCAATTCAGTGAAATCTTATGTTAGTGACACAAGTTCACCAACATTACAAGGTAAATGTTGACTTTACGATACCTTCTTCATAGATCAATGTGTTCTCTAAGAAAATAGGACTCCATCCCAAAAGGCACTTCTTGATGAATTATTAATGAATTTAATACAGCAACAATTCCCTAGGGACAAAATAATAGAGCATGAAAGATGGGTAATACTTATCCATGTGTGAATAATTTATGTACAAAATCAATAAAATCTCAGAGTCAACTAATCAAAGGGTAAAGATAAACATGAAATTTGATTTAGATTTAATTATTTTGATGCAAGATTTAGCAGTAGCCATTGTGTAAATAAGTGATGCGTCTGAGATTATTGATCACTTCAAATGCAAAGCCTAAGTAATGCCTGTACACTATAAAGTACATGTTAATATGCAAATACAGGACATATATAAATGAAACTTACTTCCAGAACTAAAAGTAAGTCACCTTATACACATATTTGAAACCTGGAAGAGTGCCTATGAATTACAAAATAGAGGTCGGAAGAGTAGAAACAGATAAAACTAGTGTATTACATGTTACAGACAGTATCAGGTAAATGAAATACTGTACATGTATGAAAATGTGTCTTGAAGTTCTGTATTACATGTTACAGACAGTATCAGGTAAATGAAATACTGTACATGAATGAAAATGTGTCTTGAAGTTCTGTATTACATGTTACAGACAGTATCAGGTAAATGAAATACTGTACATGTATGAAAATGCGTCTGGAAGTTCTGTATTACATGTTACAGACAGTATCAGGTAAATGAAATACTGTACATGTATGAAAATGCGTCTGGAAGTTATGTATTAAATGTTACAGACAGTATCAGGTAAATGAAATACTGTACATGTATGAAAATGCGTCTGGAAGTTCTGAACCTGAGGACGAGGTTTTCATTTTCCCAACCTAAAATAACTGGCTGTTAATCCATAATTTTTCTGACATACCTGCGTCTACATGACATTATCAAAATGTCTGAGGTTGTTGTTTTACTTGTTTATGTGACGTCCCTGAATAAAATATGTGTTTTTCAACTTTTTTGCACGTTAATGAAAAAGTAATGGCTGCCAATATAGTCAAGAGTTTGTTCCCCTTGCTAAGCAAATTAGTAAGGTTAAATAGAGTTATAGGCAAGTTATGTGCACAGAGTTTATCCAGCTCTGCTGCGGAGGGGAATTCCTTTGCCTTTGCCTAATAAATCTTCTCATCCATGTCATGTACCTACAATTCTCTATTTATTTACCAAGACCTCAAGCTATAATATTATTCCCTACTGATGCACCAGCCCAATTGAAACCACAGACCCCAACCCCGAAGAAACGGAGGGATTTTAACTTTTGCTTCTTTATACCCCTGGTAAAATCCCTTCCCCACCAGGGTCATACAGCCACACATAAACCCACACAAATTTCCCTGCCCTATACCTCACGGGTAAATGAGTAAAGTCACAGCTATAATGTCCAGTTATTTAGGCACTAAACAAAATTCTCGCACTCACATGGCAGTGCAGAGACATTTGTCGGAAAGGTAAAAACACAGGACAGTTCCCAGGGGGAAGGCGTGGTTTCAATGAATGGAGCATAATTCTTAACAAAACTCACGTCCAACAAAATTGAGACATTGACTCATTGAGTAACTTGGCAAGTTATTTTGTAAATTTAAACCAATAAATTTGTTTTGTGTGATATTTATAAGCACACAATCAGAAATATACAAACAAGTGTGTTGATTTTATCATTTTTATTGTAACATTATATTTTCGAGGGTTATTTCATGCGTTTAGGCCAATTAGTATAACCAATTAGAAAACGAAACCGGAAGTGCGTTTTGACAGTTGCTACAACAAGTTCCGCCATTTTGAATTGTACATGTGGGCTTTTAAATGTTTTGTTTGCACTAATGAAACAATTTCAGCAAGTCTTTGCTCATATTTTCTTATAAAAAGGACATATGATTGCAATATTTAAATAAGCAATCACTATTTATTCACATTGTACCGATTAAATTTATACGAATACGCGGCACTAAATTGTCAATTAGCAACCAATGCACGCGGTCAGCTGTCAATCAAAATCGATAACGTAAACAAATGTAAAATTCAGTCTAATCAAAGAAAGTCATTTACCTTGCTTTTCAGTAACTGTCCCTGAGCCCCTTGTGAGAACCCTGGTCTAATAATCTTCCGGGAATCATTTGATATTCCGTCTACAGCGCCGATAGTGAGTCTCCGAGGCTGTTTGTTGATGTCTCTCGGTTCGACATGTTCCTCTTTGGACGTCCTCCACTGTCGTCTCGCACCCGCTGCTTGGGTCGCGGGCCTTTGTGCAAGATCTGGCACTTCCGGTCTTCGTCCAGCAGCGGCGGCAGTGGCTGGTCTGAGCGTTACATTGTCGTAGAGTCCAGTTGAGTACGACGGATGTGTCTGCATATTAGCAGCCGCCGAGCTGGGCCGAATTATACGACTCCTGCCTTTAGAGGCAGACGGAATTCGTCCTGGAGGCATCGTGACGTCCAGAAGTTTCTCAAGTAAGACTGCCTCCGCAGCACTGATGTACTTCTCCTTCAATTCTTCAAAACACGGACCCGAAAAAAAGTTTTGTTTACCGTCGTCCCCCGAAGAGTTTGTTGATAGCCTCGTTTTGGTCTCTGAAAGATTTGTAAATGTTTAATGCGCGACTATTGAAAACTAACGTGGTGATAATCTGCGGGACAATTTGTCATCTTGACCAAGGCGGGAATATTCCATCCTCATACATCAGTGGTTAGTCAAGTTCCCAGACTATGTTTCGGACGAAGAATACTCTGGTGAACGAGAATAGGAATATTCTCGAGCGCTATGCGATTCACATTCCTAGATTTCTTAGCATTGCGGTTAGTTGGTATTTCCGTAATATTAGGCTTTTCTGTATTATCTACTTATTATCTAACAGTTCAGTGGTTACTTGTAAATGTATTTTTTCTGGATTCCGATTCGATTAGGATGAATCTGTGGACTTTTTCTATTAGATATATTCTGTCAATTTCTGTATGATCATTTTTAATTCTACAAATATTGCCATTGAATGTGTGCAATGGATTAGAGAACAAATTATTTTAATTTGATAAAATAATGTGTCGTCACTCAGGGATCTGAGGTGTAGCCATGGAAACTTCACCCGGAACACACCACTATTTTACAGTGTACACAATCCAACAATTTAATATAAAAACATAGATTGGACACTCAATTGAAAGCTTGGAGAAAAACAAAATAGCATGCAGCAGATTCTGTTATTTTGAAACGTTTTGTTTGTCATCCTTTTTTAAGGACCAATGTCACATTTTGAATGGCTAAGTTTCTTGTATTGTATAAGGTAACTTGTTTTTGTCTTCCTCTTATATAATTCAGAACATTATGATTTGAATGAGGCAAATAGGTTTTAGATCTTTGAAAAAAGATAGGTCACGGGACTACTTTGTGCTCTATGACGCATTTATTTACCGCTGTGAAATTGCGTATAAGAGATGCATTATCTGCGCGGATAAAATATTCTAACACCAAAAGAGTACTAATATTTGCATATCATATGTATACATGAAAGAATATAGTAAATATAAACTAAACATAATTTGACGTGTTACAAGAATTCTTTTAGTTTCAATTACGATGTAATTATGTCTCTTTACAATGAAAATTGCGGTAAAATGGCGCAAAAAGGCCAAATTAGTACATTTTGCACATATGTTTTTCCCATAATTTCTAGTCTTGTCATAATTTATATTTTGCTAAGGGTGTTGATTAAAATGTACTTTATCAAAAAATTAAAATAAAACATAGGTTACCATGCTGCATTTTTGATATTATGTCAGAATCATCCCCCTTTTCCCAATTTGGCAGTGAAGTCGCATTCCAGATAGCAAGGGGGCACATATGGGCCCTGAATCTCTCACCTGAATAATCTTCACAATTTTATTCAAGAGATCATAAATTTATTCTCTATATATAAGTAAGAGGGGGTCTGACTAGTCACATTTAATACAAACACTAATTCTTAATCGGTACATGTAACCCAAGTAATATTTTCTAATTTCACAAAAAATGAATGAAAATGTAGCCGCTATTTCACGCAGAGTGTTTTCATATTATGTACTAAATGTTTTTTTTTTCAAAGTACCCATATTAACACTAAACCTAGATGGTATCACGAAAAACATTTTGTCCAATTTCCATGAAGATCCAGTGCAAAACGCGGCCTCAATCCCCGTATTAGGTATATGCGCAGAAATGATGCGCATAAACTACCATGTGAAATGTCCTTAGAGCAAAACTTTAATATTAAAAAGTACCATACACCTAAGGTTTAGAAAAGCAAATGGTCTAACGTCTATGAATTGCTGAAAGAAAACTGGATGTGCTGACAAACTCGCACATTTCATCTCAATCGGGACCCCTCGGACATTAATGACATAACATCCGGACTCATGACGGAAAGACCCGAGTAGTTACGGTTCATTTCATCACTTGGGGACGTATCAACCAGTGAGAGACCCGTGTATGAGAGACCTGTGAGTCGATACAGACCCCTATCAGAGAAACCCGGGTACAATGTCCCCTTGACATGGCATGGCCGCTGTCTATCGCGACCCGGATAAGTTCCCCTTACCTAAAGGCTAAAAGGGCGAGTAGGGTGCGCCCTGCCCATTTCCCACAAACTCTCGGACATGTAGGGAACCCCGGGTGCAATATCGCCCTGGACAGACCATCAAGCTATAATGCATGGTCGATGACTAAATTGCGCACAGATCGGCGTTTTCATAGGTTCAAAATATGTAACGCAAATTCTACATCTTTGTATAATAATTTGTCAAAATACATTTTCAAGTAAGCTACATTGAACATTATAAGTAGCCTGCATAGACCTCAGCATTTATAAGATTTGGCTTAATACGAATTTTACAATGTAATTTACTTACTTTGCCGACCGACTTTTCCGTCGGGTGGACCGGGACCCTCTACGCTGACTTGAACCCGACATCTCAACGTTTTTTGCACGAAATGATCACGCGTGCAAACACGTTTTTTACATATTTTACATGTTTACACTTGTTTCAGCAATGTTATGGGGATGACGTCGACGTTAACGTCATGGAAACACGACGTCATCGCATTTGGATTGTTCTGGAATACATGTATATTACGTCACAAACGCAGCCTAGTTCAATGTATAACCCATAAATAAAATAAATAATTATACAAGATTAATATAGCACCTTTTTCATGGGAACGCACGTTCAAAGGTATTTTACATTATAGTGTTGCAACCACAAGGAGATACAGCATGATCTGACCAGAGGGCAGACAGAGAGAAAGCCCCTGCAGGGAGAGAGAGACATTAGATACAGACATCTCCGGTGCTGCTGAAGTGCGCCCAGCTCTTATTTCGAATAGAAAGCTGGTTGTTTAATGTGCCCGGTGTATAGCACCGATACACAGCTTCCTGGCACATTTACCCAGCTACTTTGCATTACACACGCTCAGATATAGCGGGAAGTATTATAAATATTTCAGAAAGATCCGATGCCGGGGTTTGAACCCATGACCTCTGAATTGACAGTCCAGTGCGTTACCACTGAGGTAAACCCATATATATATATACATGTATATTTAAACTTGTGATTGTTGACGTTGCTGTTATAGAATTACATGACGTCGTTCCTTGGCAAAGTAATATATTTGACGTCATTCAGTCGGCAAGCGACAGTTTAGACGTCATTCCGTCGACAAGGTAACACTTGTTGACGTTGTAGACTGGTGACCGTTCGAATATTGAAAATGTATGTATTTTGAGTTAGGCAAAATCGGACCGAGGGTATCAGTTTGTGTAGTATTTGAACTGAAAAAAAGTACAGGTATACGAATCATAATCTATTCGATTATGATTCGTATACTTGTACGTTTTTTGAATACCGACTCAGTGCAACTCCTTGAATATTAAGTCAGTGCCGTTCCTTGAATACGGAGCCACTGCTGTTCCTTGAATGCGGAGCCACTGCTGTTCCTTGAATACGGAGTCAGTGCAGCTCATTAAATATGGAATCAGTGCAGTTCATTGAATATGGAGTCAGTGTAGCTCCTCGAATATGGAGTCAGTGCAGCTCATTGAATATGGAGTCAGTGCAGCTCATTGAATATGGAGTCAGTGCAGCTCATTGAATACGGAGCCACTGTTGTTCCTTGGATATTCCTGTAGACCAGCATCTCTCTCCAGCTACATCATCTACTAATACCAGATCGTCCCATTCAAAGAAAAACCGCCAACCTTCAGCCAACTCCTCCTACTACAACAACTCGTTCTTTCCAAGAACAACATCATCTTGGAACAAACTGCCTGCACTAATCGCAGAAGCCCCCGACTTGGTATCTTTCAAGCGGGGATTGTCTACCTTTCATATTTAATTAGGCCCGGGTCAGCTGCAAGTAAATCTTCGATGAGTCCCAGGGCTGTGTCGGCCGTGGCTACCATAACCGGAGAGGTCTGGGATGAGGAAGACGAAAACGCAGCTGCCCAACACTACCATACACTTACTCTTATCTTTGTTGTATCCCACTTTTCTTCTTACTTTCCTATCTATTTCACAACTTTTTCTTTATTCTGAAACCACCCGTCGCTAAATGGTCAAGTGTGACCGCGTCGACGTACCATGTAGATGTAGATAGATATAGAATACGGTGTCAGTGCAGTTCATTGAATATGGAGTCAGTGCAGCTCATTGAATATGGAGTCAGTGCAGCTCATTGAATATGGGGTCAGTGCAGTTCACTGAATATGGAATCAGTGCAGCTCATTGAATATGGAGCCACTGCTGTTCCTTGAATACGGAGTCAGTGCAGTTCATTGAATATGGAATCAGTGCAGTTCACTGAATATGGAATCAGTGCAGCTCATTGAATATGGAGCCACTGCTGTTCCTTGAATACGGAGTCAGTGCAGTTCATTGAATATGGAATCAGTGCAGTTCATTGAATATGGAGTCAGTGTAGCTCCTCTAATATGGAGTCAGTGCAGCTCATTGAATATGGAGTCAGTGCAGCTCATTGAATAATTATGGAGTCAGTGCAGCTCATTGAATATGGAATCAGTGCAGCTCATTGAATATGGAGTCAGTGCAGCTCATTGAATACGGAGCCACTGCTGTTCCTTGAATACGGAGTCAGTGCAGTTCATTGAATATGGAGTCAGTGCAGCTCATTGGATATGGAGTCAGTGCAACTCATTGAATATGGAGTCAGTGCAGCTCACTGAATATGGAGTCAGTGCAGCTAATTGAATACGGAGCCACTGCTGTTCCTTGAATATGGAGTCAGTGCAGTTCATTGAATATGGAGTCAGTGCAGCTCATTGGATATAGAATCAGTGCAGCTCATTGAATATGGAGTCAGTGCAGTTCATTGAATATGGAGTCAGTGCAGCTCATTGAATACGGAATCAGTGCAGCTCATTGAATATGGAGTCAGTGCATCTCATTGAATATGGAGTCAGTGCAGTTCATTGAATATGGAGTCAGTGCAGTTCATTGAATATGGAGTCAGTGCAGCTCATTGAATATGGAATCAGTGCAGCTCATTGAATATCGAATCAGTGCAGCTGCTTGAATACGGAGCCACTGCTGTTCCTTGAATGCGGAGCCAGTGCTGTTCATTGAATATGGAATCAGTGCAGCTCATTGAATATGGAATCAGTGCAGTTCATTGAATACGGAGTCAGTGCTGTTCATTGAATATAGAATCTGTGCAGCTCATTGAATATGGAGTCAGTGCAGCTCTTTGAATATGGAATCAGTGCAGTTCATTGAATATGGAGTCAGTGCAGTTCATTGAATATGGAGTCAGTGCAGCTCATTGAATATGAAGTCTGTGCAGCTCATTGAATATGGAGTCAGTGCAGCCCCTCGAATATGGAGTCAGTGCAGCTCATTGAATATGGAGTCAGTGCTGTTCCTTGAATACGGAGTTAGTGCAGTTCATTGAAAATGAAGTCAGTGCAGCTCATTGAATATTGAGTCAGTGCAGCTCATTGAATACGGAGCCACTGCTGTTCCTTGAATACGGAGCCACTGCTGTTCCTTGAATACGGAGTCAGTGCAGCTCATTGAATATGGAGTCAGTGCAGCTCATTGAATAATTATGGAGTCAGTGCAGCTCATTGAATATGGAATCAGTGCAGCTCATTGAATATGGAGTCAGTGCAGCTCATTGAATACGGAGCCACTGCTGTTCCTTGAATACGGAGTCAGTGCAGTTCATTGAATATGGAGTCAGTGCAGCTCATTGGATATGGAGTCAGTGCAGCTGATTGAATATGGAGTCAGTGCAGCTCACTGAATAAGGAGCCACTGCTGTTCCTTGAATATGGAGTCAGTGCAGTTCATTGAATATGGAGTCAGTGCAGCTCATTGGATATAGAATTAGTGCAGCTCATTGAATATGGAGTCAGTGCAGTTCATTGAATATGGAGTCAGTGCAGCTCATTGAATATGGAATCAGTGCAGCTCATTGAATATCGAATCAGTGCAGCTGCTTGAATACGGAGCCACTGCTGTTCCTTGAATGCGGAGCCAGTGCTGTTCATTGAATATGGAATCAGTGCAGCTCATTGAATATGGAATCAGTGCAATTCATTGAATACGGAGTCAGTGCTGTTCATTGAATATAGAATCAGTGCAGCTCATTTAATATGGAGTCAGTGCAGCTCTTTGAATATGGAATCAGTGCAGTTCATTGAATATGGAGTCAGTGCAGTTCATTGAATATGGAGTCAGTGCAGCTCATTGAATATGGAGTCAGTGCTGTTCCTTGAATACGGAGTTAGTGCAGTTCATTGAAAATGAAGTCAGTGCAGCTCGTTGAATACGGAGCCAGTGTTGTTCTTTGAATACGGAGTCGGTACATGGAGTCAGTGGTGTTCCTTGAATACGGAGTCAGTTTAGCTCCTTGAATACAGAGTCAGTGTTGTTCCTTAAATATGGAGTTTGTGCTGTTCCTTGAATACCCGGTACTTGAAAGTCCGCACGGTTAATGCGGAATGGTTACCTGGTATAGGTATTCGAAGAAGATTACATATGATTTTATAGTAACATAATTTATTTCTTTAAAGTTTATCCAGTCCGGACCTCTCTAGAGCACTGGTCAGTCACTATTATGCCCGCCCGGGGGATACAGGGGAAATACGACCGACAAATCTTCCCGATAGACGGGAATTTGATAACCTTGTCAACTCCTAGTCCCGACTTTGGTCCGAGAATCTCGACAACGCGAAATACCACAGGATACTTTTAAGCGTGACTTTATTTAAGTACCCGAATGAAAAACTATGCCCACGGTGGGGATTTAGACGGTAAGCATTGTCTCCAGGGTGGTAATTTGGACATCAAAATAAGTAAAAATGTCTAATTCTCACTAGGTCGCCCGCCGCCCCCGTACCGGGCAAAATATTGACTGGTGCATACTGGCTAGAGTATCAGCCATGGTAATTGTTTGGTGATTCAACAATCATAAGTTGTAAAAAATCAGTGTGCGTCGGCCGGATATCGAACCCGGGCCGCCCGCGCGGCAGGCGAACATTTTATCACTGAACCACCAATGCTTACGAAAATTACACTTAATGAAACCTAGTGAAATAGTACATCATTCAAAGATTTATTAAGTGTCTGTCTGCATTTCGTTTTTGTTATAATCCACACGCCGTACTTTTAGTCCTTTTAACTCCCACTCCACGACATTTTGTGCCGCAAGGACATTCAAACGTAACGTGATTCTACAGTATATGATTCAGATGAATACTTATTTCTAATTATAAATAGTGTAACTAATTATTGATAGCCGGTAATCAATATATTCATGTCAGCCTTTATGTTTTTCCAACATGTGGCATAAATTCGATTTCAAACTTGTAACGTCGATGTTCGATATATGGATATTATGATTACCACAGGTAACTGTATCATTAATGAAGAGTAAACAAACATTTTTTATAAAAAATATAATATCTTAGATAAGATAAATTTTATAAAAGACATTTATTTTACTTTTACTGATACTTTTCGAAGAATTTGAAACAAATATTAAATTTTAAATATATAAAAAATGTGCATCGGCCGGGAATCGAACCCGGGCCGCCCGCGTGGCAGGCGAGCATTCTACCACTGAACCACCGATGCTTACAAATTTTTCATTCGTTAATAAAGTCGTAGTTATTTTTGTTGATATATCTAAATGGACTTTGTTGTTATGATTCGGTATTTTATTGAATATTCTTATCATGACAACTATGTTCCTTAATAAAAAATATGAGATACAATGTATACAAAACAGGTCTACTATAACTGCCTCTGTATGTAGCAATCGTTATTGATGGTACTAGAATATAGCAAGGGGGCTTGGCCTAGGAGCACAAGTCTGTAAAATATATAAATAACAAATAACTACAGCAAGACATGAACAATAAGACCAGCGATTGCACGATTTAAACCTGTTCTTATCAGGCGCGTAGCTACCTGTACGCAGAATACGCAGCTGCGTACACATGCTTCTCAAAAAGTGAAAAATTAAATGATTGAAAAATGAAATAAAAACTGATGCCTAATAGGCCCTAAGGGTGGTAATCCTTTAAAAAGTATTTTCAGCATTTCTTAGAAACACTTTTAAAAAGCTCTATACACAAAACCTGGTTTTATCAGTAAAAATAATGTTAAAGGTGATGCAAAAAAAACACACCAGAACGCACCAGAGACGTTCTAGCGAACAAACTTTTTCAGGGGGAGCATGCCCCCAGACCCCCTAGCCTTCTTGCGTACACCTTCATATACATCTAGCTACGCCCCTGCTTATAGTGGAGGCGTTCCTAATAATTAGCTTGGTTACAGCACAGGCCTAAGAAATTATATCACAAAATACAGAGTTTTGAAATTCCCCATCATCCCGTCATTACTACATATATGAGACAGGTTGGAAACGCTTTTTCCGGCCCCTACAGGAATCCACTATTTAACGCATCATCGGGCCGGGAAACGGCTGCAATCTGGTCTAGATGTGTTTTACTACATAAAACAATCAATTTATCTTAATGCGTTAAATAGTGGATTTAACAAAAACACAATGACCATCCACGCCTTAACCATAAATGTTATTGATGCTTCTCAAAACATCTGGGCATTTGAAGTGAAGTCAAATGTATGTGTAGATGCATATATTGGCTCGTTGTCGTACGTCATAGCCGTGATGTGCTCCGTACGGTTTGACGTCGGCGTCTCTGACAGTAAGCGTCGTAACTTTTGCGCGACGTGTTCTGTTAAAGTATTATGTTATTTTACCAGATATGTCTATGTCTTTGAAATTTGAGAACATCACGAATAATATATTTCAAGTCATGAAGAATTTTAGGTTAATGATGTTGTTTACAAAAGAGATACGGTGATTGAATGATGACGAATATAATTACAATAAGTTCAACATTTGGACTGCTCCGTAGTTCGCTGTTGCCTTAGCAACGATAACTTACGCATATGTTAACGCCACAATGTTAATTTGCCATATTCCAATTTATTACATGCCATTCTACCTATGGTATGAATTTTAAAAGAGTAGTCAATCTTATTATAATTTTAGGAGCTGTCCTAGAACTTTATGGATGACCCTCGTATTCTTAGTTTTGCAGGGGTGTCATTTTTTAGAATGTCTGACCAAAAATAAATCCAGTCAAAATGTATACACATTGTAGTATATCCCATTGATTGCATGCTCTCATAAAAAGTTTCTAGTCGTTCCTATACTTGATAGCCTTGGAAGCTGTCCTCGAAATATTTTAAAGACGGAAACATCTGTCACATAAAGACTTTATTTCTTGCTTTATTATCCAAAACATGTCGTTTTCCAATCCTAAATATAAACCATATAGGTGATATATATATATATATATATATATATATATATATATATATATATATATATATATATATATATATATATATACCTAGATAAGATTGCGTGTGTGCTAGGTACGTGCCTGAATTCCATGAGTGTGTGCTAGGCACGTGCCTGAATTCCATGAGTGGGTGCTAGGTACGTGCCTGAATCCCATGAGTGTGTGCTAGGTACCTGCCTGAATTTCATGAGTGGGTGCTAGGTACGTGCCTGAATTTCATGAGTGGGTGCTAGGTACGTGCCTGAATTCCATGAGTAGGTGCTAGGTACGTGCCTGAATCCCATGAGTGTGTGCTATGAACGTGCCTGAATTCCATGAGTGGGTGCTAGGTACGTGCCTGAATTCCATGAGTGGGTGCTAGGTACGTGTCTGAATTCCATGAGTGTGTGCTAGGTACGTGCCTGAATTCCACGAGTGGGTGCTAGGTACGTGCCTGAATTCCATGAATAACTAAAAGTCAGAAACAACAAACATTTAAAAATATTAAGGGATACTACGGTTCCACGTTTAGTATAAATATCCTGTCCAAGTAGAGGTGTGTCTGCATCGACAGCCTTGTGGTAGTGCAACCGTTTAAGGTAGAGAGGTGTTGAGTTCGATCCCTGGCCGCAATATGCTCATGCATGTAGTACCAACGTCGTTAAAATGGTACTGGTTTATCTCACCACAGGCATAAGATATTATATCACAAAATACAGAGTTTTGAAATTCCCCATCATCCGGTCATTACAATCTGTTTACTTATATTTTTTTGATATAATTTCTTAGGCCTGTGATCTCGCTGGTTCGTCGAATTATGTGACTGGGTAGTCTCAATGTGACTGAAAAACTGTTGACCAGTGGGATTTAAAACACCCGAGTAAAATAAGGAGTGAAATTAAGAAATGGAACTACAGCTAGACATTTGTTTCTCTCAAATTTTATTTTAGTATCTCTAACGAGAGTAAAATCTCATACAATAACAACAAGGTACAACAACAAGAACAACAACATTCACATAAAAATAAATAAATACAATGATGTACACATAATCATTCACAACCGCATCGATGTCACATGTACGTGAATATGTATGGTGAAAAATCAAATGAATTACAAAATGTTTATGAAATTCTGTAATGAATTTCTGACATACATGAATACAAGGAAACCAGTTTTAGTCTCGTGGTCATCCAAAAATATTCAACAATCTGTTTTAAGCCGACAAAAAAATCCAATATGCCATTTTCTCATGAAAATACTTGTAATCATTTATTGATTAATTGATCAATATTTCTTAAGTCACCAAAATATATAAACTATATGCTCCCCTGGCCCTGACTGACTGCTTATGATAGCTTATTTGCTGTTTACTGGTCGGAAACAATTTTGCTGCCATAAGTTAGATATTTTACGAACACTGGTATTTTGAAATACAATTAATGTAAAAAAACACTTTTCTCTTTTTGTGTGCGAAAGGGAAACAAATGGTTCATGATCAATAGGTGTACGAACTATTAAGACTCTGTACGAATGAAAATCAAAGTACATACAACAGTTATTTCCCTTTGCGATAAGCTTTACTCGGAATCAGCCAAATGGTTAGGTCCAGCGCTGATAAGAGATATGAGTACAATAGTAATTGAAAATACATTACTTTTGCGTTAGTTTGATATGTCAGAATAGAAACAAAACACGTTGAATGGTGAATACCACAAAAGGAAGCTGCCCTTTTTTACAACATATATACATGTAGCAGGTTTACGACATAAGATAGTAGTGCGCACTAAAAAATGAAGGATACAATTATGTCTATCTGTTAAAGCACAAAAGTAAACAATTTTTTATTATGTATATGTGTCTTTCAAATACAAAAAATATGTCGATGTTAATCACGCATGTGCAGTAATGTTTCCCGTCACGGCAAGATACACTGATGCCATAAACTCAAGCGTATGTAATTTTAGAAATGAGACAACTTCGAAAAATATAGAGAAAGTATTTTGTTTAGATACGGATAAATCATTAAACTAAACTGCTTTTCTTTTCACTGAAGATCAAACTATTTTTTCAAAACTATAGTTGAAAATCGTTAGTCTGTACATAAACTCCATGTTGAATTTTATTGGTAGCAACTCAGTTTTGTATAAACACCTGGTATTGACAATTGTTCTCAAGCCTGAAAATCTCAGTTTCAATGCCTGAGCTCCAATTTTCAATATAAACGACGTAGGAAATATTAGAATTCAAAACTTGAAATCTAGCACAGGTCTGAAAATGACCAGGCCTAGTATGGTAACATTTATTAGTAAACATGACGATATTTTATAGCACATTTAATACACTAGTTCGTTCGAAGCCTTTGCTGGACATTACGATCCTGCAAACTGTATCACAAACTTACAAGCCAGACAAGCAGGATATGTAATGGATAGCCCCAAGAGTGTTCTTTCACAACCTGCATGTAAAAAGGCCGGTAGCAAAATATAGATTTTTAAAATAAACTGATATAAAATTTACTTTTCCTCCTTTGGTGTTTTTACGTTCACCCTTTCAACGCCTGAAAATGTCAATTTTTCTGTTTCAATAGGATCAAAATAAGAATAAGTATCGTCCATATCTATAAAGTCATCATACTCTAGTTCAATCACATCGGAGGGCGTATTAATACTCCTTGCTGGTGACTTTGTTTTACTACCATTGTCCGTACTATCACTGCGTATGCTCCGAACACTTCTTGGTGTAGATGTCTTAGACGCTTTACTTGGAGAAGAATTTTTGGAATCAGTTTTAACAGTTTCTAATCTTTGAGATTTCGGACTCTGTCCATCTGGCTTTGGTAAGACATTCTGACGATCATCGCTTGAATTAATAGACGCTTTATCTTTTGGGGTATCACTGCCAGCTCTTGCCCCTTCAATACTTCCCCTACTCATGGCGGATGCTATGCTCATTTTACTATAACTTTCTGTCAATGAAGTTGGTCTACGAGGTTTATTCCCATTTTCTATAAACGACGTAGTCATCTGAGAAGCAGTGTCTTTATCCGTAGAATTTGTAGAATCGTCTGACGTACCAGACGCGGGTTTCCTATCAATATCATCAGCGGATTTACGCAAGTCTTTTAAGTTTATATCACCTTTTATAGTAACATCTCTTTCCTTATCATATTCGTTGTCATTCTTTAACCTTCCATGTTTTCTAAGTATGACATTATTATCTATATTAGTAGGTGTTTCACAGTCCGCTTTAAGAGTGTCAGAGGGTGGAGATTTTATACTGTTTGTGGGAGTGTAATCTGACCCCATGACTACCCTTCGATTTTCTCGATCCAAACTTCCGAATCTAGATGACAACATATCCTGTTTTGTTTTTACACTGTCTTTATCGTCCGCGGATGAATTCTGCGCGGACCTATGTTTGTTTAACTTTGGCGATGGATGAATTTTTGGAGATCTTGGAACTTTAGTTTTTAACAATGGACTAGTTCTGAATAAACTCATATTATGTTCACTATCTACTGGTCTATCTCGCAGTCTATGTTTACGTTTAGGACTAGATGACTGCGGTATTTGACTATAATCCATGTTAGGTGAAATAGGACTTGCTCTACAACTTCCACCGTATTCTATATCAGCTTTAGTTTTTAGTTTTCTAACACCACCCGAACACGCGCTAGTTATAGAACCTTTAGACCTTGTGGAACCGGGTGTTTTCGCTCTCTGTTTCTTATCAATTGCACCATTAACTCCAGTAAGGGGAATCTCCATGTCATGTTCTATTTCTATCCCATGATGACTTTCCCGACTTGTACTACTGGGCATGCTCGTGCTTTTGCACATGCGCTTTGGGCTCTCGTCATGAGCCGCCATGGCGTATTTGTGAAGACGTCGATGACATGTACGATGGTAGATGACGAAACTGAATGCTGTAATAACAACCAGACCACAGAGTGCGATACCTACAATGGTAACTGTACTCTCCCAGATTGACGCTTCTTCCTTGTCACGTACTGGCATTATTGATACAGGGGCTGTCATTGTGGACACTGCAATTGAAAATAAAACAGTTAAGTAGACTATGTCGTTGTTAACAAGTCGATGGACGAAAGCGTGCCTGTTCTATGTGCATATGAATAAACATGACGATAAAACAGTTTCGCCTTCAGTATTACAAAGGAGATGATATACAATGTACATTTGTATGTGAATTTCATTTGTAAATGCACAAATGGATCCGTGATACTGTTTGAAAGTGAAGTAAGCATAGGCATGCAGTACATGGCATTATAATTAACTGCCTCGATCAAGAGGGAAATAAGCTTCTGACAATGTTAACAGGGGTATAATTGGTCCACCTTTAGGACGATTCCATCCATTTTGCCTTTACAATATTTCAAAAAAGGCATTTTACCTAGAGTAACGACAATTTTATAAGAGAACGATATTAGACACCACTTGGCGTTCCATTTCTTGTGCTTGGCGTCCCACTTTATTTAGTTCGAACAAACCCCATTGGTGGAGTACAGCGGGAGTGCCTGTGTCCGTTGAACACATTATTCTTTTTTTTTAATGTATTGACATGGTGTTAATACTTACGATTCGATGAAAATGAGGCAATGAATCCATGAACGTGAATAGGTTTTGTTGGCACCAGAGGAAACAGGACCAAATTCGGCGTCTCTTCACTGCTGTCAGGTTCAGAAAAGAATTCCACTAGCATTTTATTGGCTGTTGAAGTCACGTGCTTAATTTTGCTCCGCCCATCACTGTATGCGATCAAATCAGAACTAGAAGTATCGCCATTTCGAACTTTGACCCATTGTTTGTTTTCATATAAATTGAGGTAGTTGAATCTTAGATTGATCACGTGGTGTTTGGGAACTGATATTAACCAGGTTGAAGTTCTTGTACAACGACCACTGGCGACTATCTCCCCTTGTTCTGTTGCTAGGCGACAGCCGCATGCGCACACTTCGTCTATTTTCGGCGAATGAAGCGGTGTCATCGGAATGTCGTCTGAAATAAAATCAATCGACTATTATTTGAGTATTAAAAAAAACTACTGTGACTTCCACCAAAGAAAACCACAAAACAAAAATGGCTCTCGAACTTATCTTGAATTTTCAAATAGTTCATTTTGTCTCTTTCCTAATTAAACTACCACAGAAATGGATACATATTAAAGCTGGAAACCTCAAGCAAAGCGGAGAGCTAATCGTGGGATGAAATATGTTCACGAGTTTTCTGACAAATACGGGGAAATCCCTGACACGACAAAACCCGTTACACTGACCCAGTACCGTGCATTTGACCGGAGAAAGAAACGGCTCTCGATTGTTATATCAAAGTAAATGTTCACGGTCCCGAAAAATTCGAGATAACGAGAGTTGACTGTTAGTATATTGTGTGGTTCATTTTCGTATTTCAAACATTGAAACAACACTTATTCAATTGAATTGCAAGAACTTACCCGGACAGAACTTGTTGCAGTCTCGTCTCTGAATACTGGAGCCGTCACAGAAGGCCCCACCAAAGTTAGGGGTCGGTGAGTCACACATTCGGTATCTGTTCTGTTCCCCAGGTCCACATGTTGTTGAACATCCAGACCATTCACTCCAAACACTCCATCCACCGTCTATTGGTAAAACTGGAAAATGAATATTCATAAATTAATTAGCGGAACTAATTTGCATATTATACTTGCATATTCAACGAACATCTTATAGTATACTAAGACCTGTGCGGAAGAAAAACACTTGGTATAGCCTTAAAATATTTAGCTGATTCAGACCTTTATGCGTGAATATAAAAATAACAAGCTTGCTTAATAATTATGAAGCTATTAGAATAATTTTGCTGCATACATTCATTGTGTATAGGCAAACGTTAAACATTGGAACGAAACAGCCAAAAGGTCATTTACACACCGAGTTGTCTCGCTTAGATCATTATGTTATACTACTTTCAAACATATATAAAACAAACTATGGCTGAGATGTAATGTTGAACTAAATGTTACATATAAAATGCTTAATAAAAAGTCGCAAATTTCACAAATAAACTTATCGTCACAGAAGGTGCTACACATGCATTAGGGTGCAAAAACGCCCTTTTTACATGCAAATGCAAATAATACAAACTATAGCTTATCGTACATCGTGATACAACATCTGAATAGGCCTACTTGACATATATGTATGTAGCATGTGTGAAGAACATAATGTGCATCAACGTTACAATAGATGGAGCATACAGTCAACCTTGTCCGTTAACATCAGTCACGAGAGAAGCACAAAATGCTTTCTAACAACAGGTTAAATGTCACCGAAACTTGTCTGATGAGACATAAAATGTGTGGTCTTTGCAGGCAGGTTTTTTCTCCTGTCAGCAAGGTGGTTAACACAGGGTTGACTGTACACACAAGTGATTACAAATTGGGAAAACAAAAATAAACAAGACTATGGCTCAGAATGTTAACAATTTCTGACAATGTACCCACAGGTGGGTCACTGGCATTGGGGTCGCATCCAACATGCCAAATACCGCTCAGCAGTCAACTCTTAAGTTTTGCTGTGACTGACAGCGTTTCGACGGTATGTTTAAAGGAGTGTACTATGAATGACATCTAAGACAATGATTAATTCTTGGAGTTTCCTGGGAATCTTTGATACTTTAAGTAAACGATACGTTGTAAATGCCTGTAGTGACAAATTTATATTATTAAACAGTTCTCGGTTCACACACAAACCCCACAGGCAGCTGAAACAAATAATACTAACTTCGTAAGTAAGTAATTCTGACTTGAATATACTGAAAGCAGATGAGTGAGACCCGGCTATAAAACCATTATATACAAAAATTAAAATACATGTACAACTTAAATGCATGCATGCTCGTATAAATCTATTATTCAGGTCATGCGATCACTTGTTTACATAACATTATGTATATAAACATTGCAACTTCTCTTATTAACGTCTTATATTAATATACATTGTATAATATCATGTGTAATACTGGTAGTAGGAAGTTCAGTGAATAAGGTATTGGTTTTCACTGTCCCTTTCTCTTTTTAAAATGTTTAAAACAATACAAATACAATGTTTTGATACAATGTACTATAATGTGCCGTGTATACAAGTGACAGGCCTGAATAATCGGATTATACATATTCAATGAAATCAGTGCTAAAATGACTAATGAGAAACAGTTTAAAATATAAACAAAACGACATGTAAAATAAAAACAATACATACAATCGCCGAATTTAATATAGACTTACCAGAGAGTGAATTACAATCCAAGACATGTGTTTGCATTGTAAGATAAAATATAACACATGAACATATTGTAATATCCATCATTCAACATTTATAGAATATACGAATTAAATAAATGCTTAACTTAATCATTGAAAACTTTTTGTTAACGTAAAATTTGGCTTTATCCAGTAACATCGCAATTCCCTTTTAGACGACAGTCGCCCTGTAATGTAAATATTGGGGCTAGAACTTATGTCAAGGGGTCAAAGTTGACCCTTAAGCAGTCGAAATGATTGAAGGTCCTATCAAGTGTCGCTTCTAACACTAATTGTTTAAAAATACCCCGCAGCAATTGTTTTCGGTACGAAAATTACTGGGTACGAAACAATGCACGTCAAATGGTCATTAGGTAAAACGTGTAATCTTAAAATAGAATCTTGCTGAAGGCGTTACAAAGTAATTATTTTACACTTAAATTGAAAATGTATGTCATTTGTAACATATAAATGTAAGTATAGTAACAGTATTGATGTTTCAATATAATTATATGATATTTAAAATTAAACGCAATACCATGTAATGCCGGTCAACTTTTGAGTATTGTGCGAAAGTGTATTAATATATAGGTTGTGATGGACATAATTACATAACATGCATAATTATCTTGTGTATTCATTTTATATTTCCGAGTATATTAGTTATTATTTCACGAATTTAGTACATGTAGAAGGTCTCGCGGACCGGTTTCGCTGGGCGAATAGTTAGAGCACTCTTAGTGAATTTGTTGTTACTTGTTACTAATACGTACAATGTTTATATCCCTGACTGCTACCTACCGAAGTTCTTAGCAAAAACTTAACAATGTTCATGGTATTATTTACTTATTTTGGTGTACGAATAATAAATGGGCAGTTACAGTACACATGTGTCTGATAGTGTGGTTAGTTGGTCTCCATTTTACTGATTCCGAAGTACTTTATGTGGGACTTAATAGCCTATACTCTGAGTAAAATTAGTAAACCCAGACTAAAATAAATACTAAAACGTATGACACTAATAGGATAAAGTGTACGTCGTCCTTTTGGTGCAACAAGGTTAAATCTTATTAAATAGCGTATAGTGTATATAACATAAGATCATCCTCTCTCTTGAATGATTAGTCTGTCTATACAGACCTTATCTTAAATAAAAGCAGACAACTCATCAGTCTACTCTTTTTTCACGAAATTATTTCTCTTAGTATCCCAAACATAGCTTTATAATCAAGCCCAAAATAAAATCTAGCTAAAATTTAAAATAAATTTATGGTGATTGATTGACAAAATACGTATATTATCTAGTCAAAGTCGGATAGCCAGACTATTGAAAGCTATAAAACGGATTAATACATCTTAACGAGTGTACGACAAATCACGATAATAACAATCAGATAATTTAATCGGATTACCTCCCTTGGATCAAATATGTCAAACTTTATCTGACGAAAAACTTTTAAGATAATGAAAACAAACTGTACCAATATTATTCTACTAAATACTTACAAATGTTGATAAAAGTTTTATCTAAATGATATTCTTTTCATCAAAACAAAAACACCGCCTAGTATTGATACAGTTAACTTAGAATGGGGGTACGATTGTCATCTACGATACGTTTATTTCAAGTTACGTTCTTTATTGAAACGTCCGTTACCAAATGTTATTATCACAAACATTCTAAAAGCATGATAAGAGTTTTATCAGATTCGACATAATTATACTTTAGATGTACATTTTGTACTTAAATAAACTGATCGCTCTTCTTTATCATTGTAAAGAAAGCACAACTATGGATGACAGTAGACTTGTTCTACGCAAATATCACATTAAAGATGGAGATTTCAATACTACCCTCAAAGTGTAATAATTATCGATAAAAACAGAACTACTAATAAACGATAGCGTATTTAGTTTTTATTTCTTCAAGATTAATATACAAAGTATGGAAGCATTATTTTGCGTCGTAATAAGTCAGGGAGAGAACATGTTTATTAAAACGTGTTCTATCCACAATGAAGTTCACCTACATAATGTTCAAGGATACAATAGTTGTCTAGAGGTAGACGGTGTATAAATTGCATGTTTACATGTATATTAATGTATGTCATTATGTATACACGATTGCACTTTCCATCAAAAGATGTGATACTGGGTGTCAACCGAATGTCCGCCCCATATATTCCAGTGATAGTTGCAGTCGCGGGTCTACAGGAGATAGAGTTCACAGAAAACAGTTGTATTAATTTCAACTTTAACTGTCTAGTCATCCCTGGGGGAGGAACTATACTTTCTGCTTATTCATTTATCAAGCTGTAAAAGTTGTAAAAGTATCACACACACGAGTATTTTATCCAAGTGTAAATACATACAAGCGTTAGAAAGCCGTTCTTTCTCATTATGTTATTATTCAAACGTAGAAATGAAATGATATGCTACTAAATTTTGGGGGTGTCGTCCTGTGCAAACTAATGCTGGTATTATAATTTCATCAAGCAAAACATGTTTACGAGTGAATTGCATGATGTAGCTAAGATAATGGATATCGAAATACTCCGTCCCAACACGTTAGTTATCAGCACACATTTAAAGCTCAAATTGGATGGCATTTTGATGTTTTATTTAAACTTCAAAATGACATTTTAGAACATCTTGGGAATAATGATAACGACCCAGCACTGCGCGAATATACATCAAATTAATTATTCGATGTTTTAATCAAATTAAGAACAAGCCGAGTGAAAACACATCAAATAATGCATTAATGATACTGAATATTTTCGCATTTCAAACAGTTTCTGTCAAATTTACAACAACTGAACATCGACTCATAACGGTACGCGAACACCAACGACCGGGTGACATGGCAGGACGGAAGCCTTTTTAAACGAGAAACTAATTTCTTTTATATTCGCAAAATTATAAATTACTATGCCGCCAAATTTACAATATTTTCAGGTTTTTTTTTGTTCATTACATATAAATATACGTCGTTTCAATACGATGTATTTGATATAATGCCGGAATACGCAGATGTGGCAGACAAAGTTATATCCTTTCCAACTTTGAATTAGTCACCATTAATCCTTATTTTTATGTTATTTTAATCTCATATCGTGCGATATGTGTTCTTAAGACATCCTATACGATCACCATGGGACCCGGATTTTTAGAAGAACGGACCAGATGGGTATTAGCCTTTCCCTAGCTTGACATGCGCTCTGGATACAAAATGTCTCCAAATGGTTTCATTTCGCATTTATTTTGTCAATGAGTATGAATGGTTCCCATTCTCAAGACAAATAGCCCATTGGGGACCAATAGTAAACACGGCTTCCTTCTGATTAGCAAAATTGAGAAATTATCTGAATCCGTTGAACGTATTGAAAGCAAACAATTCTTTCTTGTTCAAGAGTAAATATATAATGCTTTACGCTCTAAGATCCATATTTTACCTACTATTTCAGAATAAATGAATTGTTTGATAATATAAAACTTTGTGACTGGTTACACTTCCAAATTCTCCGTAATTTCCCAAAATGCCTACGCTTGCAACATACGGATCAAGAAAGGTATATGGAGGTCTACTGATCCCATACGCACCTTATACATTGTATATATGCCTACACTCACATAATGATATATTGTCATCATTTCATCGTTCTTCATTACTGAGAAATTAGAACCCACCACCCTTGATTGTTTTGTAAATGGCACCGGGCTTGTTTTTCTGTCGTCACAAGCCAGCCCGCCAACTGTATGTCAATCAGACACATGTCTATATAATACTGTCGCTTCCTACTACCTAAAAAAATGTTTCGCGTTGTGCATGTGACAAAACCTACAGCTATAGTTGCAAGTTGTTTTCTGAAACGGACAATTCAGTCCAATGAGTATCAAGCGTCCGAGTGCTGTCAGTCAGGAGTCCGATACGTAGCCGCGTCATTCCTAATGATTCTCTTCTCCCTCCCTCCCTCATACATTTGTGGCAATTTATACCACCAATAAGGTGGTGTGGGATTAACTTGTAGAACTAAATCAGTATACACCGAACGCATGATTTCAAGCACCCACAATAAAATCTGGTAGATGGTATAAGTCGCATCTACGTGGATACATGCTAGATGTGTCAAAACACGTCCTAAAAGAATTGAAGGTGACGTTTGGTCGGCAAACACAAATTTCCATTTTTTCAATTACATTGTGTACCAAACTCTATAGAGACACGTACCATTTCAAGTGTTAGCCACTCGAGTTCCTGTTTACCGTGTTAAATGTCTAATTTAACACCTTTGTTGCTTTATTTGACCGATAATTCGCTTAGTTTGCTATTAATCACATGAACAAAGAGGTTCTTAATACAAAATCGGAAAGAAAAATAAAATAGCGGTCACATTTTAACCCCCCATAAATCACAAATCAACAGTAGATCTTTTGGACTAGATCGTATCTAGTTTTGTTTTCAATTTTGAAATTGTTTGCTAATTAGAAATGAACATTTTACGGTCAATTTCACCTAAGATTGCTTTCATTTTACAGGTAAAACATACAATAAACTTGCCATTATTTAGGTATAAAACTGCCCATTTATCAAATATCGTGGGTTTTAAGATAGAGAACAGTTTAATGGTTGTTAGATTATCCGTAGCACGAAAACTATTAACAGTAGCAGCTTAGTCTTTGCTCTCGTGACGCTGGTCGCTTTGATGGCGAAGTGATTAAATATTTTAAAAGCGGCCGAATTCTAATCGACGTTTTTGTAGATTTCTATTTAGATAGTTATGTTAATACAAATAATGCATGTCAAGAAAAATGAAAAATGCTGTGTATGTTAGTTTTAAATAGACATGCTAACGTTATCATAAAATATAAAACATTTAAGCGATTTCATAGTATGGCTAGTAGTCGGTTTGATTTGCAATTAAGAATCTACGTAATATATATTAAAATGAATTCGACGATTCTATGATACATATTTGTCAAAATGTATTTAGTAAACTCCTACTTAAATTACACCCCAATAACAACAGCGATAATCGTTAACAATTAAAGCATAAATTCTAAGTAGGAACATTTTTTACTAGTTTATTCTTACGCAACCTCGGTATATAAACACAGTATCAAATAAGCCTAGAAGGTCAGTGAGTTTAATGATTTCAAATGCATGGTAGCATTGTCATTGAGTGTACAGGTCATCTATAGCTTTTTTAGGAAATGGCGGGAAAATTAGTTTGAATTGATGTCTCTGTCGTTGATATCACGACCATATAACCACACTGGGTAGTCATAGAAACAAGTATACATGTACACTGTGATTATTCGAAGTTACGAAACAGTGAATCATTAGTCACCATTAACACATTCAAAACACGTTCATTAAACTCCCTTAAAAATAAGGGTCGCTTATTTAACCCTCGTAATTTCAAACAATGTATCTTTGTCAATTTATCAGATCGCAAGTTGACACAAACTGGAAGTGATATACCCAGTAACAATACATGCCAAGCATTGATACAGCAAAACCTTCAATCATTCGGGATGTAAAACGCATACAACCGGTGTTATGTTACATATCGTCGTGAGAGTAGCTCTAACGTAATAATTACTTTTATTCTGCCGAATGCAACAAATGATACAGAATGTAAAATGAAGTCGGCAACATTCTTAAACGATCAAATGAAATACGAATTTATCACAGAAAATAGACTAGACACTTTTGTATCTTGTTACAACTATAATTTGAAAAATGATACTTTTTTGCTACGAAATATTATTATTTTATGATCGGAATGGCGTTTTTATTGCTTATTTTCACAATGTTCAATACCATAAGCCTTCTCAACCATTGATACATAATATCTTATTGAAATTGTGTTTATTATTTATCACTAGTTTATTTTTACAGTCCATAGGAATTAACAAATATCGAGTTTTACATTACATTGCATGACATTGGCTATGATTAAATGAAGAATAATTGTGTAGTTCATTTTTCAAACCCCGTGACAAACCATTGGGCATTACCCATTTACGACGAGGCCCCTAGCAATGGAACTATATCAATAGCATTTTAAATGTGCTGGTGTATGGGTAGGGATTGAACCCTTGACCCCATCCCTGAACTCAACGAGGAACACTGACAACACGTGCCGATGGTCTTTAGTACCATATGCCAAATCATAACCATGTTTCGTATTCCAAATGCGCAAATAAGTACTCATGAGAACCACGGGTCACACGCTCTTGTAATGATTTGGGTAAACGTAGGTCAGTGTCATGCGGTGCACTTTTTGCATACAACATCAGATATGGTCAATCTTCGATGTTAATGGTCACATAGTAAATCACAACCTTGCAAGAGACAGTAATAAAGCGGACGCGTTTATTTCCCGTGTCCCGTTTCATTCCGGATCTTTGCCATGATAATTGTAATAAAATCCTACACCCAACAAACCCCCATCAAACAGTACACTCTACGAGGCCAAAATGCGTCGTAGTACGAACACTGGTGCGACGTTTTCTTTTGTTTACAGTATTTGGGTACCCAGTCTACATTTGCCTTAATATCTTTCAATACCGAGCTAATCAAATGCCGTTAAAGATTTCTTAGCCAAAAACGAACAAATCTATCTAACACCTTTACAATATACATGTGATACATTATGTAATAGAAACATAAGCATAATTATGGTGATTTAATCATACATATGGTTGCTTGCTTCACTTGACAATTAACGTTTGTCTTTGGATGAATTCTATATAATGTTTATGCATGTCAACATAGATGTACCGTATGGGCGTTTTTTCTGCGGGTTGCAATTTCTGCGGGTTTTGAAAATTCAAGACGATGGTAGATTTCTCCGATCTTTATTTTTGCGGTAATATACTGTATTACATGTAACCATATGTACGTACATATACTAAGTTGACATTTAGGATAAAGTTCTTAGTTATTACTTATTTATTTTATATCGATTATGTGAAAAAGTATTACAGATTATGTTAACCACTATACTAGTATGTTTATCTGTGTTCTAACCAGTTAATGCCTACGGGAAAACCTGGAGACTGTGAAAGACTATCGCCATAGAATCACTATGAAAGTTAAGTGCTAATGAAACAAGCCATATAAGTAGAAAACATTTTACGAGTCGCATTAGTTCCGAGTTCGTTATTTAGATTTTTACAATCGTACAATCCCCACAGCAAATACTGCTTTGTTACAGATCCGACCTGATTCACATACTTAGTACATATGTATGGTTTCGCTATTAATTCAGTGCCTCCTCCATGCGTCCAACTTTATAATGTGAAAGATAAAAACAAATAGAGCATTTGTACTGTATAATACAATGTGATAGTATGGGACAATTCTGTCAGTTTACGGAGCGTCGAAAATTTTGTTATGGTATTTCAGTGGTATTGTATTTGCATAACCATAAACATTGTATGTGAATTACTTATTAAAAATGTATCTGCTACATCTAAACATCCCGACTTTTTATGGTCGTCATTCAGTATTTATGTTACACAATCATTAACAAGGATCATTGTATCATATTACTAACGGAAAATGATGTAAATCATCACTCTTAAAAAATGGAAGTCAGTTTTTTATTCCAAAAACTTTCTGATAATAAAAAAAATGGTTTTGCCAAATACGAGTAAAACGACTTTATATTAATATCCTGTTGATGAACATGATTCGAAGTTTTGGCGATATGAGATATATGCACGTAAGTTAGTTTCATTTGGAATGTATGTAGACATGGATGAATAAAAAATGAACACAATTTATAAATATGGGAATTAGTTCTGCATGCTTTGATTTGTGTGTATGTGAATGATAAATATCGCTAAATAAAAGCTTCCATAAAATGTCTTGATTTACAGTAATTTCTGACTAATTTCACACAGAACACCATTAAGTGCATGTCTTGACAGCCTTTAAGTCAGCGGAACAAATTAATTATAGACAAGTCAAAGGTCACTTGCTTGTAGATAACCATAGTGAATGGACACTGGTCAAGGCAAATGACCAGAAAATTACAAGTCCAGTAGGGGTGGAGTATAGATAACAATTCACGAGTGCGGTCAATTTAATCAAAATGCACTAACTTCCCAGGGAGGTCCCTTGTAAGACCCTGACACTAATTGAGCAGTTGACATGAAATAGTACGATGTATTATAAAGGGGCGACTCTCCAATTTAATTTCATTTAATTGCGAGTTGTTGAAGCTGAAAATAATGCACATTTTGATGATAAAATCAACATGCATGAACTATCAAAGTAGAGCAACTGGTGAACGTCAATGAATGAATGATGATTTGTCACCAAATTGGCTACGAAAGATGTATAGCTTATGTTTGAAAACAAAATTAACCACGCATTAACAGACGCTATACAAAATTGCATTAAAATGTAATTATAAAACCTAGTATTAATTTGTTCAATTTAGCAGTTGTTTAAATTTGGCAGAATGAGGTGGTTGATGAAGGTGTCTTTATTGTTCAGTTTAGCTTGTTTCGATTGCTGCAGGTTCATCGAAGTTGTGTTTACGATTATTTATACGAAATACTAGTTCATAAACCCTCATAGTGTATAAGGATTGTGTAAAGTTGATATAAATACATTCATAACCGTGTCATCAATTAAAAAATGATTCTATGCTACCATTTTAAACATACTCTAATCGATAGTTGCATCATTCAGTAAAAACAAAATAATTGACGTAATTATGTAATTTACTTAACTGTGTTTGAATTTATATTAAAGCAACATATTCGGCGACAACCTAGCCTCAGGGTACGGCGATCCCTAGGGAGTTATGTGTGTTCAGACAAAGGTGACAGTGTAACTAATATCCTCTGTTTGAACGGAATCCGCTTTTCTGTACGCATGTCAGTTTTTCTGTGAATTCAATTAATTATCTATTTGCATGACTGTGTAGCCTTAATGTTCTCTAACGACGCGAGGAAACTATTTGTGCTTTAATTATAAGTGGATAAGGATCGGCTGTGATTTTTAAAATCATGACAATGGATCTGATATCAGAACGACTTTAGAATGTCGCGTCTTGGGATCGAACCCGCAACCTTCAGTTATTGGGGAGGACGCTCTACACACACAGACAGTCACTACGTGTCTATATAATTATGGTCATTTGTTGAAGAGTGCTGTATTAGTCCACAGGTCTAAGAAATTATATCACACAATACAGAGATTTGTAATTCCCCATCATCCGGCCATTACTATAAGAGAGAACTTATATAGTAATTATAGTAATGACGGGATGATGGGGAATTTCAAAACTCTGTATTTTGTGATATAATTTCTTAGGCCTGTGATTAGTCAGATATCGTCATAGACAAGTCCGCTGTAGAAGTCAAAAGTGACACCAAAGTGACGTCACCGGAATTTCAAATGATTGCCATACTTTAGAACCCACCAAAATGTTTGCAATGATCGTGCATTTCAGGTGGTTTTAATTCGAACCAATAACTGAGCCACAAATTTAGATCACAATTTGTGATATGCTACTTTAAAAGTGAATGTCTGCTCTACATCAACGCTTAGAAACCTTGTAGTTTTTGGGTTATTTGAAAACGATACTAAATGACGCAAAAAACTAAAATCTTGAGAAGAATATGATAATGCCAGATATTATGATAGCGTTTATTTGTGAAATATTACATGACCGACAAATGCCAATTATTAGAAATAATTATTTCATATCCTATAATTTTGTGGGCTATCTAAAGCTAAATAAAGGTGAGGGACTAGCAATTACACAGGTCGATTGTGCAAATGAATGTCAAAAGTACGGGTTATGTTTTTGTTGCTGAATTAAGTTGTTTCGGAATGCATGCATTGTCAAACTTCTGGAACGTTCGACCACAGAAACTTGCATTTATAAATTGAAAAAAAAAAATTTTCACTGGGCCTACTGTGCAGCCTCTGTATTAAAATATATTTTTAATACAGAGGCTGCACAGTAGGCCCAGTGAAAACAAAAATGTTTTCAGGTTTTTTTTAAATCATAAATGCAAGTTCCTGTGGATCGACATACGTTGGGATAAAACGTTATATACATGTCTATAGTGCGACAGGGCAATTACCAACAACATTATAAAAATATTCCGTAAAGTTGAAACTGTTGGAAATTAAACGCTTGTAATTATACGGAACTGTTTGGCAGTTCATATAACTAATTGCAATCTTGGATTTCGCTGATGCAATTAATTGAACACAAACGATAAAACCATGAGCTCTAATTCATTATATCCCTATACTGACAGAATCGTCCATTACTGTTCTAGAAGTGATTTATTTCAACAAACTCGGCAACAATTATTCCAACTATTTCTGGATCATTTATTAAACAATTCCTGTTTCTGCTGACACGAAACAATCGATAACACAGTATCGCTGAATGTGTTTTTGTTCATCATTTATTTATTTTAACAGCCTTACGCTTGATTCAGCCTGTATACTGGTATTGGACGGATTTTGATTAAAATAATCCATTCAATGATTGAAACTATTCTTTCATCGTCAATGTTTTGTCCGCGGAAACTTGTAACTGGTACGCTGCAAAGTGTACTAAACGCAATGACAGGTCGGACTATCTAAAGTACATGTACTAGTATTTATATCAACGAAATGGAGAAATTCTAAGAAAACTAGGTTTTCAAAAGCATTGCTCATAACTCTATAACAAGAGGGCACAAAGGGCCCTAGTTCGCTCACCTGTTGAACTTGACCCAGATTTTGTTGAGATGATCATTGTGACCAAGTTTTATACAGATTAGGCCAATATTGTGACCTCTGGTGACTACACAAGGTTTTTATATGATTTGACCTAATGACCTAGTTTTTGACCCCAGATAAACCAATATCAAACTTGACCTAGATTTTGTTGAGATGATCATTGTAACCAAGTTTAATAAAGATCAGATCAAAACTGTGACCTATAATGACTACACAAGGTTTTTCTATTATTTGACCTTGTGACCTAGTTTTGACCCCGGATGACCTCATATCGAACTTGATCTAGATTCTGTTGAGATGATCATTGTAACCGAGTTTCATAAATATTAGACCAAAATTGTGACCTCTAGTGACTACACAAGGTTTTTCTATGATTTGACCTTGTGACCTAGTTTTTGACCCTGGATGACCCAATATCGAACTTGACCTATATTTTGTGGAGATGATCATTTTAATGAAGTTTCATAAAGATTAGACCAAAATTGTGACCTCTAGTGACTACACAAGGTTTTTCTATGATTTGACCTTGTGACCTAGTTTTTGACCCCAGATAACCCAATATCGAACTTGACCTAGATTTTGTTGTTATGATCATTATGATTAAGTTTCGTAAAGATCAGGCCAAAACTGTGACCTCTAGTGACTACACAACGTTTTTCTATTATTTGACCTTGTGACCTAGTTTTTAACCCCAGATGACCCAATATCGAACTTGACCTAGATTTTATAGAGATGATCATTATCATTAAGTTTCATAAAGATTAGGCTCAAATTGCGACCTCTAGTGTGTTCACAAGCTTTTTCAATGATTTGGCCTCGTGACCTAGTTTTTAACCCCGGATGACCCAATATCGAACTTGACCTAGATTTTATAGAGATGATCATTGTGATCAAGTTTCATAAAGATTAGGCTCAAATTGTGACCTCTAATGTGTTCACAAGGTTTTCCTTTGATTTGGCCTAGTGACCTAGTTTTTGACCCCAGATGACCCAATATCGAACTTGACCTAGATTATATGAAGATGATCATTGTGATCAAGTTTCATATTGATCAGGCTAAATTTGTGACCTATAGTGTGTTCACAAGCAATTGTGAACGGACGGACGGACGGACGACGGACGAAGAGCGATCACAAAAGCTCACCTTGTCACTTTGTGACAGGTGAGCTAAAAACTAGAAACGTACGTTCTATCAAAAAGATATTACCTATTTAAAGATACAGTATGGGATGCACTAGACGTTTCGCCTACGCCTGCCACCCAACAAACCAACTACCATTAGAATTGGTAAGGTCCCTAGTACTGTCAAGTCCTTTTTATATGCATGCATTTTAGAGTACAATGTACTAGTTGCATTGTCATTATATGTGTTAATAAGTTTTTGATGAAGCCAATTCTAAAGACAACTATCATCAATAATGTCTATCAGCGTCTGGTGACATCAAACATTGGAAATTGCACTCTAAATTTGTACCCAGAGAAGACTTTCAAACAACAGGTAAAAGTCTGGAACACTCACTATCATTTAATGAGCGTCTAGATGATACAGGCGATTGATATGGCTCACAATCGCGGTCAACTAATGAGCGTCTGGGTGATAGGCTACAGATGACAATCTGAAGGTCTCGTTCACTGTCAATTTACGAGCGCTAGTGTGACACAGACGGCATAAGTTATGACTTAAAGCTCATGCTTCGAGCGCGCATCTTTAGGATCGATAAATTGCAAAAGTTTAAGATCTGCGCATTCCATTAGATGACAGACTATTGATTGTCTGCGGCACAGAGATGAAGACGATTTTATTATCGTGACAACAGGTAGTTCTGATCACCAGACAACGGCATACAGCAGGTATCTCATTCAGCTACTGGGAACGGTCGACTGATTCATTGATTTCTTAGAAACTTAATATCACGTGTTACATGTTCGTGTTGGTACTAAGTTAACGTGCAACAGATACCAATAAAATACTACATGTACTAATACTTTGTTTTGGTCTGGTTCTACACAACTTACCATTTTTACGGGTATCAATCGTCGACCAGTACGAATTTGCTCGTCTAAAAGCAATTTACAATCTCTGACATGCTGATACCTAATGTCGGGGAAGCATAATCGTAAATCCCTGGGGCCGGGATTACAACGAATATTTACACTCAGCACTCAGCACTCAAATATTGAAATTCATTCTTTTAAGGTTCATAGCTACATTCCTTCACAACTGGAAGTTGTAATAATGTTAAAAAGGTACCTAAAGAGCATTTTAGGCTTATTTCATAGTGTAATATAGTGTATTTGTGAGCTATAATTGTAATTTATCAGTCTGAGTGCTGAGTGTGGCACTCAGACTCAATAATTACATATATACCCCATAATTAGTACACAATGGCATAGAATATGTATCTAATGTTATTTTTAAAATTCATATAACAATTACATATGTTTTCCTCATCTAGATTTGCAATCTATGACAAATAATAGCTCATAATGTAACATTTTCAATATTTGAGTGCTGAGTGTAAGTATTCGTTGTAATCCCGGCCCTTGATCTGCTAAATGAGAATCGATCCCTTTGCTTACTTTGTCAACTGGACGGATCCTGTGCCTGTTTCTTAGACATATCTGAGCTAAGCTTTGGCTTTTTCATTTGCTATTTTGTTTAAAGTACCACTGAAAGCACTTCTGTACATATTGTGAAAGAGTCGATGCTACTTTCTTACCAGTTCATGTGCTACTCTAATACAGCAAGCATCAAAGCAAAGAAGCTATGGTACTACACATACAAAATGCAGTACGGTTGCATCCGTTACAAAAGTGGCATTTGTATGAGACAATCCGTCAAATAAGACGGTATAGTCCAGAAAATATTACCATGCCAGCGTTAAACAGACACTGGTTTACTTTAATCGTTCTCAATAATGTATCCCTAGCAGGAAGCATTGTACACCAAGCATCGCGAACTGATTGGGAAGCGTGTGCCGATGTCTATGCCAATATTTACCAAACTTGGTAGAATTTGTTAACTTATGCGACGTCTTGTTTGGACACGCGTCGATCTTTAGATAACCGTCGAGTGGATGCAATGTCATTTCAAACAAATGTCTATTGTTTCGCAAATAGAAAGGGGATTTGCAGCGCTTTGATTTGTTTGTTCATGCAGAATATCGTTTTACGATTATTGAAAACACAAGCATTTGCAATGCTTATCAGGATTAGGTTTAAGCTGAGGAATAATAACTAAATGGGTTGTTGTGTTTTATTTTCTAATTTTCTGCAGCGTCAGCAAATTTAAAGTCTTAGAAATCCAATAAAAGTCGGGAAAATGATTGTTTAAGATAATATCCGGATATGACATATCCGGGAAACGTCATGATTCCATGTTGGAGCACATTTAGTCCAGCGATGCGCAAGAATAGGCACTGTTTAATCATTGCAGAGCACAATATGTCTGCATAGAGATGTTATTGCAGGCATATTCAATTAGTAAACGCTAGAAAAATGGAAATGCTTTTGAAAAAAAGATTGTGAGTGACGTCACGGATAATGTTTGAAAAAATAAACGTAATTAATATATTTGCCAAAATTTATACATAGATTATGTCGTCTGTTTCAAGTATTAAACATAGGGAACGAATTTGAACTAAAGGCATGGTTTATTTTACTAGATTACTCTTAATTTTCCATTGACCATTGTACATGCATTGTTTCGGATATGAGATGAACTCACAAACGCATAGCTACGTATAGGTATACGTGTACCCAGCTCCGTGCACATTGTTCCTAAGAAAGTAGACACACACACTAGAACTATTAAGTAAGTTTAGGTATGTGCATTTTTGGAGTAAGTTCTTAGACTGCACATGTGTACTGGTAAGACACATGCGTATTGGATTGCATCATATCTTCTAGAGAAGCCTGTCTAAACATAGAACTTCAAACCCTATCTGTCCAGCTAGGCAAAAAATAACGGGATGACGAGTTAGTAAAACACTCCGTTAAGGTTTAAATATGTAAACAAATAGTTACACAAATAGTTTACCTGAGTTAGGATGTGCTGATATGCATATTTCTGATTGGTTGATGATTAAGCCATGCCTTGCCAAGGAAACTAGTTGAAAGCAATATTCAATCGCTTGCATTTTGAATATTTCACATGACGCCAAAAATGACGTCTTGTCTGGGTCAACTGGATGTTCTTTGATATACGTTCTCACCACAGGAGCCGCTATTGACCTTGATGACTTCCGGCGTAGCATATATATCCGAATTTTATTATAGTGTATGTCACCGGGGCACTGTGGTAAACTATAATGAACTATGAGTTGGATATTGCACGGAAATATGGTATCTGACAGAATGTTGATCTTATATGCCGGGTTCAAGCTAGTCAACATTATGTTACTCCTGGAAACCAATGATATTGCACTGTAAGATGATTTTAAGGACACACGGTATAGTCCTGATAAATTAAAAAAGGTACACTTGAGCTCAATGGATGAGTCGTTTGAAGAAAAACTAGAAAATGGTTGCGAGTCTAAAAGTTCATGATTGTTTGGCACTGAGATCGCTGCATTGTCTTTTGCATATTCGAGTATCATATTAAATCCGTATCTGTTCAATTTTGGATTGCACTTGGCGGATGAATACATTTTAAAACGGACGGAACTACTTTGAGCATAATGTGTATCTGGTAATAAAAGAGTTACATTTGGCCATCGTACAATTAACACTTGACGTGTTAAGAGAGGTCCACCTGAATACATGTACAGTTGGAATTCATATTGCCCAGCTACTTCTATGATGCCGCAGGCGATCGTCTGCGTGCCATTTGTGTATCTAGAACTTATTCCAAGGTTAGTTATTTCTTCTTCAATTCCTTCAGTTACCAAGGCAACGCGTATGAAAGCGTTTGAAAGTGTGATTCCGCTCGGAATTTGATAGTGGACGTCGAGATCTCCAGAAAAGGCAATATATTCTCTTGGCAATGTAAGCCTGTAGGCACATACTGAAAATAAACAAGAATATACATTAACTGAAGATACGAATAAGGTCGTATTCAAAATAATCTCCTTTCGCATCGGGTGCCATTTTGGCACCTTTACAAATAGAGAATGTAATGGTAGTGGAATCAAAGCGCTGTACGGAGCGATCAGGGCTATACAACTATGCGCAATCATATGACTAAAGGCTTTTTAGAGCTTAAATCAGGTCAAAAGGTCAAGGTCACAGTGACTTTGAACATTAATGGCTATTTTTGGCCAAATTAGGGACCATGCGCGTTTTACAAACAGCTCTTGGTTTAATCAGATTACATCAAAATATCTAATTATGTATTTAACTGATCCCCTCTTTATAAAGACGGGACCAAATCGACATGTGTCACTGATAGATCCTCAATGGGTTGTCTAGGTTTGAAATACAATGTGTACATAACATCACAGCATCAACACAGCTACAGCCCGGTCGTAAATTATTCCTAATCGTATTTGCGTTTTATCTTCAAATTAACCAAAACTATCATTATTTTGAAATAAGTGTTGCCGTTGATGACGTAATTCGCTTGCTATTGCATAATATACTAGTATATAAAATACGTGCATAATTAAAATTCGGTCGTAAATAAGTTCAAACGCGGTATTATTATGCCTTAATTAAAACTGGAATGTTATTTCTATTACAGTAGTGTTTTGTATTTCAATACAATGGTTATTACTGCCGTATCATAATGATGTACAACTAGACGGATATTAGCGACACAATATTTTCACCATATGTTGCCATTCATTCATTGTATGTGCCTGTTCGAAATAGTTTTGTAAGGAATTGATACATAAGGAGAAAAAGAAGATGTAGACAAAAGTATAAAGCGTTAGGAAAACGAATTGAAAGTCTTTAAGCATGCTAGTTGAAAAGTAGAAAAAGAAATGTCAGTTTGTACTGTGTTTGTTTGATGCTTAAATTTATAAAAATGTCATTCTCTACAACTACTAGGTAAATTGTTTCGCGATGTATTATTGAATTCGCCAATTTGCGAACTTTCCGTTTCATGAATTTAACGCCATTTACAGCAGTCTTAAGTTAATCAATCCAAAGAATATGTTTGATATGTTCTGGTTTATTAGGCCTGAACAAATCAAGATACAGTAAGGATATTTCTACCAATTACTCTACCGTGTAAGTATAATTGACATGTTGTGTCTTTATCCTTTTGGCTTTCATTAATGTTTTCAAACATGCGAACAAGACGGCTAATAGGGGAGGAAATCTAGCAAGAGACGCCGGTGATTTCTCATATATGATCATCACTTGTAATTAAATTTTCAGTCACACCAAAAGTCAGTCAGTGTCATGTCTGGACTTCTGTCAAGCTTATAGACATAATCTAGACCTCGCTAATCCCTTTAAGCACGTTTCCACTTTACATTTTGGCATACGCGTATCAACAATACCACTTATCAGATGAGCGCATATACGCTCATATGACTACAGTCAACAATACAAAATCTACATATTTTCACTATCTTAGGGAGCAGTACATATTTTTGCCATAACATAACTTCCTTATTGTTACGTTGAACGTCAGTGTTTGTTATCTTTCCTGTTCCATATCATTGAATCTGTTAAAAAGTTAGCATTTTAGATATTACCCCCAAGTAAACATTTGAAACAACTTCACACGACGACTATGAATTATGCAATCATTACAGTATACTACATGGCATTTTCTTTCTTTCTTATTTCCATGCGGTTTCTAGTTTTCAACCTTTCCGTTGTGCACAAAATGCAAAATAACCGGTCATTAAATAAGGACAGCATGACTTGCAGTGCAGTAATTTATTGTTTAGTTAAATTTCTTTAGTATGGTGCAGGTTTTCACACAAAAAAGTCTATAATGGTAAGGTGTAGGATTTCACACTTAAGTCAAAACGCTGGCTTAATTATAGATTTTCTCTTGAAATATGATTTTGAAGTGAAATGTTATACCTAAACAGTTTTCAATTAAATATGAGAAAAATAGGATGTTTGTAAAGAATTTGTGATGCAGCTAATTGTCATTTCCTTTTATACAATTTTTCTATCGTACGAGAAACATAATTTTATGTATAAATAGGGACGAGGTAGAACCACAGACTTTCTATAAAATAACATGTTTTTCCTTAATAACATTAGTTCCATAAATGTTTTGTAATTGTATAAAGCTTTGGACTTACACGTTTTCAACAATACATATAATACATTGATTGGTCACTGCCATAACAAGATTTTGCTACTGGTAAAGAACCACTAAATGCCTACGCGGGCCAAATACACTCATTACACGTAGTCCTTAAAAAACTTTGGCTTGCCTGTTGTAAATGGGCATATTTCTTGACAAGTGTGCACTGGAGTGACGAAATTGAGTTTAAATGCATTATAAATATGCATGTTATGTAGTGAAGCTGGAAAATATGAAATATTTTGGTTTATTTACATTGATACCAAAGTGAAAGTAGAATAGGGTAAAACCCGGATTGAATCAGTCCGGACATGTGTAAAAATAGGAAGACCATGTTTGATTGACACAATTTTTCTTAGAAGATACATGACCCCCCCCCCCCCCCTTTTATTGTATTATTTTGAAGCTCAAAGGTACTTCTTTAAAATGATATATGTCTTCCTGCTGGCCATAGACTCAAAGATGTAAACAATTGGGCCTACCATTGTAACTTTACATTGAACTTAAGAGCAAATTTATTTGGTGTTTTCTAACCTACTGCGTACTGACCATGACATTGGTAAACTCGGACTACAGAACCATGACTTGCACGTGGTCACCCTAAACTAACATTGCAGAACTACGTCAGTGCCTTATCAAAAAGTGGTAAACGTTACTAGGACAGCGCATTACGAACATATCATCAATTAGACGAAGGTGTATAGAATGCCTCCGGGTCCAGGGAGCATGAAAGGCAACCCAAATGTGAGTTGTGCCAAGCTTGGACTCTAAGATGGTAAACATTGTTAAAATCTTATTTGCTTAACAAAGTCCATGTTTTTTTGGCAATAATCTCATGAATAACTGTTGTTTTAGTGTTTTAATGTGCTAACTATAAATGAATTTCATTAATAGAAACGTTGTCAATTTTAGCATTATATAAAATGTGCGGTCACATATAGTATTAAGTTCATGAGTGGTAATATAATGTGAAACGTTGAATTTAACTGAATATTTACACTATTGACGACAAGTTATCTTACATAGGGGTGAAATTGTTATTGATCCGTCCATTTGTCTTGTCTAAGTTAGCAAATGGTATCATTGGTTTTGGCTTGGTGGAATGTAGTAGGTCAAATAGGCATTGAACTATGAATTTCTCTCGCCACTAGCTACCAAAGGTTGGATTCGAGTCTGTTATTGCGATGATTAAGGGACTTGAAGCCTGCCATTATTTCACAAACATGGACTGATACGTAGAGCTATACATGGAAATATATTCCGTATCACTCGTACAACTATTAAAATATACATAAGTCATTAATTTTATTGACATTATAAATGAAACTTTACAAATCGACATTTTTAATTCAATTTATTTATTACGATTAATTTACTGCCAGACATTGCCATTCAAACTGGTAATGCCATCACAATGAAACACAGCTTGCCATTGGATAATAAATCCCCATTTTGTTCCAAAAATAGCATCAACAGCATGGTACGGTCTAAATCATTTATCGAAATTTTGCACCACGGAAACACGAATACCAATCTGAAAGCTAACACTTTGTGAACTCAGCAGATTCCGGAGTGTTAATTCCTGATGGTTATCGTAGAGATGTAACAAATGTTTTGAAATATTCATTAGGAATAAAACACAGAAAATCGATCTGCACACGGCGTAAGGTAGTGATAATTAATTAATTAGGAAGAGCATGAAAGTACATGCACACAATTTAAAAAGAATGTGTCGATTCTAAAAGTTCTGAAAGGTTTTCCCGTTTCCAATCAGATGTTGCCCCACTCCATTCGAGGATTAGTGAAGGGGTCATTCAAGTAGATCCGTTTGCGAAAGGTTCTTTGCAACCACGCAACTTGAAATGAAGAGTTACTTTAGTTCATTTTGTGCTCAAAAGAATAGGATCACAAAAGTAGGTCGCGGTCGCTTAATTTACGTACAAAATCTTACAATCTATTACTTCTTACAGGAGTTAAGACCCTTTTTGTACATATAATATTGTATTGTGTGTGACTAAAGTAAGTTCATGTAGCTCATAGCATAATGACCGGACCCATATTGACTGTGTGTGTGAATGACATATCTAGCTTGGCCATTAAAATACAAAACAAACGCACTCAGTAATATCAACCTAAAATGAATTTCGTTTACAAAAAACTTGAAAATCTCAGCAATCCAAGAACGGTACCTTAGCCAACCAAAGAAAGCAATCATCAATGCCTCATATGACAACAGCAAGCGCATACCAGAATGCACGGCAATTTTGTTGATATCGTCGTTGCTATGGTAACGGCATTCCATGACAATCTTTTACAGGTGAATTATACCATAAACAAGCAAGTTACAAACATGTTAAAGTCAGCATTAATTTGGTATTGATCTGTCAACGAGAAGGAATTTCAACTAATGGATTGAGGTGAGGCTGTCGTGCGAATATGATTGATAAAAGACGATCTCGTTATATTGTACTTTATCTGTTCAATGATTTGTCATAACTATGCATATTATTTCTACCAGGATGTTAAAATGCCTATTTATCTATTGGACATGGTCTCTTTGTTTCCAAACAAACACCGGTCCGTTCGTCAAGTGGTCGGAGTGTCCTCCTTGGAATGGAAGGGTGTGCGAACTACAACTTTTTTGAAATAGAAAAAACAATTTCACAATGGTTAGATTTTTGTGAAAAAAAAATTTAACTACAATTGTATAGCAATTATTTTCCAAAAAATGCTTCAATAAGTATAATTATGCCATCATATTTAACCAACTTTTAACGATTTTTGTATTATTTCCATTTCACAAAAGGTGCCAAACGTTTTGAAATCTGGATAGATAATATTACAAACAGGGAAACAGTTTTTTCTGAAAGATTATTTTTAAAACATATGACAGATTAACTCCCATTTGACTTTCACAAACATATCAATCATTGAAGATAAACAGACATTGGAAAGCTTCTACAGCGCTACGTACTGTAAACGTATCGAGACATTGAGGGAAATAAAGTTATCGAGAGTTTTGGCAAGTACAGGTGAATTTAAAACACAGGAAGAAATGCCGCTTTTTACGTATTTCATGTATCGCTTAATCCAGGGAAATACATTTCGTGGTAAAATTCAACTACGTCATCAATGCAAATAAATCACCAGCAAATATTACTAGTAATGAATGTACGGTACATACTTTTAAATGAAAAAATCTAACGTTACTCAACCCCTTCCTAAAAACATAACACAATTAAAGTGCTACACTTCTCACATTGTAAGTGGAAAGATTTGAAAATTAAAAATGAAATTTTTGACCGAGACAGGTAATGCGTACAGAGATATAATCCTGTTTATAAGTACATGCAGAACATGTGATTTATGTTTGAAGTTTGTTTCATTTTCATTAAACATGATATCTTTATCACATAACCCGCGGTCCAGCAGTGCCGTAAAGCCGTGTCGTAAATATCGTTCGGCACTCCCAGAGTGTGCAATAAATATGCAAATTAGCCTGACGCCACGTAAGCCAATCCATGCATTGATTGACCCATGACGTCAGGATAATACCAACGTCGTCATGACGTCGCGTTCGTTGTACCGCTAAATTTTTGCTGAAACCTATGCAGCGTACATCATCATTTTGAACGAATAGGGGCGTTCTCTAATGTTATGTGATAAACAGAATCTTACATTCGTGCTCATTACATGCAAAGCCTCGTGTCATATAATTTTGTCCACTCGTTTAATAAAACTCGTATGTAATGAGCACTCATGCAAGATCCTCTATATGTCACTAACACGACTTAACTAATCGACCTTAAACTGGAGACCGTTAACATGGGCGAGCGCTACGTAGCGCTTTCCATGGGAGGTAATCCTTGCCTTCTATATTTAATGGAACGGGAGGTAACTGAATAAAGGCGCTCGGTAGCGCTTTGCATAGGCAACGGGCCCCCGTTCATAGATCCAGCCTTTTTTTGGAAACATAAGCACAACAGTTAATATAAAATGTCTATAAAGATCACATAATATGGAGTACCGTGACCTTAGGAAGGTCAAGGGAAAACATGGCCGGGGAATCAAACTGGACTCATCGGACTGGCACACTCGGGACGGGCAAATCATTTGATCCCCTCGCGAGACGGGCAAATCATTTGATCCCCTCGCGGTACGGGCAAATCATTTGATCCCCTCGCGGTACGGGCAAATCATTTGATCCCCTCGCGGTACGGGCAAATCATGTGCCGTCACAAATGTATGATACAGAATCGTGTAACTAAAACGTAAGTGATATTTCAAAGATCCCAAAATCAGCGCAAAATATTGTATTTAAAACAAAACATGTCATTTATCATTGATAGCAATTTAGACAAAATACGACAATCTCATTGAACACCGCCTGGTAAACTTACGGTCGTATTTCTATTTACGTCATATCCAGTTCTTCAAACATTATAACTGCATGAGAGGTAAATTTTGTGATGATGCAATGTTGTCGAAATTCGGGGAAAAGCGTTTCGTAAATACTTTCAGCATTCATTTTATGTTTGTTTACGTGTTTGATACATTACCTATTAAAACGCATGATGACAATTCTCAAACATTACTGTCCGCCTCGAAATGTCTGAATTTGAGGATTCGCGTAACTTTTAAGTCGCAAAAATAAACTTTTCTACAGTATACCGCTTATTTATTGTTAAGACAAACTTGACTTTTATCTAACTGTGTCCCGTTGATTTTAAATATATTATAGACAGCATCATGTAATATACCGAGTTATTAAATATTTGTACACAATGTCATTTCCGTTATCATATAACGCGTTCTGTTTACATACGAACCACTTTGAAATTGATTCCATTTACGTTTAAGTGCGAATTTTGACAAATAAGGGAATTTAGGGGATTACCACGCTTGCATTAGCACCGGAAACGTGAACAACCATGGACATATCGTTAACCTGTCGCATGGCCGGGATAATTGCAATTCCGCTAATCACTTAAAGATGACTTAGCGTCGATATTTTTCTCTTCGTACCACTGTGATACATGACGTTGGGAAAATAAAATACAAATAAAAGTTACATCACATCTGCCAATTTTTGGACTTCAAACAGACGATGGAATAATTTTTACATTACGGGTCATTAAACCCCTGATAACGACCGGTATTATGCACCCTGTGAAAAGGATGAATAACCTAGTAACAATGATTGCAGATTTAATCATGATTGGATTTCAATTACTAGGGAATTGTGATAAATGCATTGTGCAATAAAACATATTCTGTAGGTAGAATTATGTATCACGCATGCGCAACGACCATTTTTGCGCATGCGCAAATGAATAAATTACGTTGTAATGACACACTATCCTTTTAACGACTCACTTCGATGTTTGAATGAAACAGCACGTGAAAATTCGTTTTATTTTCAGTCCTAAAATAATGTAAGATACTCTTAAGGATAATTCCAACTCCATGATTGAATGGATCCTAACTCGATCTTAAATTGACCATGACATGGCTGAATTCTGTGAATGTAACAAAAACACATAGCTATCCCATTAGCATAGATATGGCGGCTATAAAATTGTGTTTTGAAAGTTATTTCAGCCCTAAACTCTCGGTTCGGGTGGTACAGAGATTAATGGTAAACACTTTACCAATGCCAATCATAAAGTGTTAGCGAACAAGGTTTTAGGTTGCAAGATACCAGATACATGAACGTCACAATTTCGCACGTTTGGACTTGTGAGAAGTCCGACTTTATCCGAACAAACCTCGGTATTTGTCAGGTCAAGCTGACCGCGATAGAGAAATAATCACAGCTAGCTTTAGAAAATTGTGACAGTTGACATGAAGAGTGTGAAATGAAGGTTTGAATAAGTTAATTCAACGTTTCGATAACCTTAAACCCTCTGAGTGAATTCAATTTGTAATGTGTCAAATAATAGTCAGAACTTTAAAGTCGTCTGTGATGATCAACGATATTAAATGCCCATTATACATCATATGTTGCGCTATTCAGAGGGACTTGTGGTGTTTGGTCGTTACAATGTTATCTCAGTGACAATATTAAAGTATACAATTTGTTGTCAGTCCGACTAGATCAGTTTGTAGTGAGCTAGACTATCAATGGGAGGGTCTGTGTTAGGTAAATGGTATAATTCTATGGCACAGAAGCAGACACAGTTCCAAATACTGCAAATCTGCCCCAATCTGGAGCAAGCATGACAAAACGTTTGGGCCACAGATATGTCCTTCGAGACTGTGGGGAGATGTAAGCAACCTACAGAAGACGGTACAATTCATCATCGCATCCAAACTGAAGTAATAAACGGCCGTGAAAGACGGAACGCAGAAGAAGATGATGAAAAGCAAGCTGGTAGTCGTTAATAATAATAATAATAATACAGACTTTATTTTACGAGGAAACTCATTTGACAATTAAATTAAATGGCAATCTTCCATGAGATCCTCAACAATAAACAAGCGTCTGTAGTTCCGGGAAAACAGGTGACCATTAACCGCGAAAGGCATGACATTGCTACATGAAAATATATAAAGCACCAATATACATTGAGCAACATCTATGCAGATAACTGGACCTTATTGTGCTGCCTTTCCTGTCCAATTTTACTATCTTTTTTATAATGCGTTCCAATTGCTTGTTTATAAAAGTGTTGATTTGCCTGTGAACCCCAGTCATTTCAATGTTATAGTTGTTTTTATATAAACATGTATTGAATGACGTACACTTCAAAAGGTAGTTTACACAAATACAATGTAGATATGATTTACGAGTTAAGAAATTCGAGTATCAATGAATTCAAACCTAATGTATTTAATTGAGTTTTATGCAACACAAAATCCACTTGTTTGCTGTTCGCATAGGTGGTATTTGCAGACAGATTTGACAGTGCGCCTTCAAACTTGTACTGAGCAAGCCCTTGGTTGTTACAATGAAGATGTGCTTTAACCAGATAAATACTGTTTAATCCCGCCAATGACGACTATTCCACATGTGGATGACGTAAGCGTAGTCCATTCCACATGCGAACATAACCCGAACATAGCCAGTCACACCAATAAACTGAGCCTGTATTGCCCAGGGTGACAGTCTATCACTCTACCACCTGCGCTTATCGGGCGGGCAATGTATAAAGTACGCATCAATATACGATATAGCAATCAAAGTTATACATGTTTTGATTTAAACTTTAAAGTAAAGACTAAATAGGGCAAAGGTCATCTGATGCTCGGTAAAGACGTGTTTAATTTATGAAAGACTCAAGCAAGGCTATTAGTAAGGCATCTTTTCAAAATTTTGATAATCCTATGAATGGAATAATCCATATTGAACTAGATCAAAAAGGCAAATGTATGAATCAGTTTTACAGATATTGTAAGACATTTTACGCAACATGTAGCAAGTATAAAACCCAACCCTGGGAATCCGGTACGACGTATGGTTACGGCAATTACCGTCACCTTGATAGAAAAAATCAAATGCACCAAGATATTGAGACCAGAATAAATTTAGTCGTAGATTATCCCACACCTTCTTTTAACATCCAAATTCAAAACATTGATCCATCGATTTGATGAAGGAAAAAAACCGGACCAAATCAAAACTAGATGTATTTTCTATAAGCCCCTCCCAATTCTGTTTTAAGAAAATAAAGGATGATAATATACCAACAAATCTGTAATTTGGCCTGTCAGTTGTATATTTATCGTACACGGTAAATATAAGGGATATACTTGTATGCACTAGAAATTCAAAATTGACTGAATATTTTATTAAATCTTCTATTGAAATCACGATCAACCGATATCACCAGACATATGTACTCGTTTATGCAATTTAAATGAACATAATAATAAGTAGGAAATACAAAAAACATTGCTTTCAAATTTAGTAAACCATTTTACAACGCATCCATGAGACTTTTGATTTAGGCAAATTTAACATACAAACAATTATATCAATTACGAGTAGTGAAACAAGGAGATTTTTGATATCAAGCAATATGACTTAAACTTTATTTCCATATCTGTCTGGACATCGTTATTTAAAAAGTCTGTTTTATTGATTTTTTGTTCGGATTTAATGGCCCGATAAGGGTATCATTTATTCGGCTGAACCACAATAATTGTAATATGTACATTCAATTTTGTAGTATAAGAAACACTTTTATGCACAAAACGCGTATGATTACCAATAATATAATATTATATATTCTTTCCAACAACCTCTTTAAAACAACACAGATCTACATATGTTATACTGTACATAGGAATAGCATGTCTTGTTTTAAAAACACACGTACTTTCTGGCCATGTCGCGAATTCCATCAATTGCAAATGAGTTGGCGAAAAAGTAGTCCCAATTTATGTCATCAACTGTCCTCTGTAGAAAACTAGCCATCCCTAGATATTAACAATTAACAGACGTCGCCCTGGGGATACTACAACAAGGCATCTGCAATGGAATCATTTACCTTTGAAATACAGCACTGTTTCTTCAGTCATGAAAATCGATCTTTCCTTACTTGTTCATAAACTATTAGAAAAAGCTTTTTACACGGGCATTAATTATTAATAACAATAATGGCGATACAATGGACCCGACAATCTGAACCAATTCTTGCCGTGTGTATACAGGGTCAGGTTTCATGCTAATGTCTGTAGCCCTTTGATTAATGTGATCTTAACAATAGCAAGGTTTTCCCCGGAACAAGGTACGTGATCATATGAGGTGGCGGTATGCAGATATGTCCATGCTTTCTATAAATAGATATAGAGGGAAAGTGAGAATCAGGAGAATACGGGGAGGTCGCTGCCTCAGGCTACCCAGTGTAGGTTGTACGGGGTTCCCGATGTATACCATAAGGGCTTTCCCTACGTTGATCCAAATTTCCTCCCTAGATTCTCACAACGTACTTAGAATATACCTCATCAGCTTTCCTTTATACAAAGATTAAACACTTGTTTGGTTTGTATTTTATACGGCCTTTCCTACGTATAGGTTAAAGTACAAACTAGGTGGATCATAAGATATCCACAAGGACTTCTCTACGTAGATGCAAAGGGCTTCTTTTTGTAGATTTTAAGAGTACATCACAGGTCACAGCAACGGTCCTGAGAACACCCTTAAGTTTAATAAAATGTCATGTTTACTTAAAAAATGTTGTTACACCAGGGCCCGAAATTCTTTCATTTCCAATTTTGAAGCCTTAAATATAACAGCCCATATGTACACTAAAACAACGGTCTAATGTTAGAGTTACGAGCTGCGGGTATCTAGTAAAGTAATTTGTCATATTTAAGCGATGGAAACATAACACCAAGTGGATAAACTCTATCAGGATTTTGACAACTGAAAAATTACAAAATAATGTACACAATATAATAGAACTCCCACACGTTTTAGTAGAGAACAAATATGAACGTTGTAAACTCATTAACTTTAGCGGGATTTATCATTAGTCATGAATTAAGATAAGGCATCTAATTCCATGATTAAGTTGATGACATGTACTAAGTACCGAAATCTTATCCACACAACATAGTGTCCCTTAGGGGTTCTCCTTCCATTTTTTTAATCGAGGAATTGACGAACCATTAAACTGTCAGTTTTAGAAATTTAGAAACTTACCATAAAGTAGTGCTTTCACAACTGATTTGGAAAGATAATAATATGTCATTTCGTTAATAAATGTGTTACATGTGTTTACCCACTTTATTCACTATAGTGTTTTATCATACGTTTTATTGTAAACAGTTCTGTATAATTTGACGTCATGCTATTAAACAAAGGATAAACATTGTTTGTAAATCAGCAAATTCAAATTGCACACAACAATCATCGTCATTTCCTGTTTTCTGGATGCAATGTTGACAACGAGAAAGTTCCGTCAGCAAAGATAACCAAGCGTTTCCGAATGAAAATCAGATTCAGTAGACGATAAACTAGAGAGCGCGTGCTGTTCTCTGTTTCTAGACGCTTTAAAGCGCATTAAAGATAGTATTTACATTTGAATTAGAGACGGAAGTCGGCTGCAAAGTCAAATACGGATGGTATGTTTTGCATTCAAGTTTTTATTTGCAAACAATCTAGTATTTACAAGTTCATTCAGTACTGTCACCAGTGATTTTAACGTAAACTTCACAGGTATTTGTAAATTGTTTTCACAACTTGGCATAGTACTAGTGTGTCAAGAGGGTTTACCAGCTGTGTGTAAAATACCTAATAAGATGTCATCATTCACGAGAGTAGCGACAAAATGGTGATAAAACAGGTCGTAAGTCCCACTAAAAGCCTCATAAAAGTTTTCTGGTCATTTTAAAGGTCTAGACCCCCTATTTCAATTACTCTATCTACTTAATGCAGCTGTCATCGTTGTGTTTTATGGTGATGGTTTCTGATTTAATATATCCTTATTAAATACGCACTAAAGCTTTAACCAAGGCTTGGTGTATTGTAGTTAACTCCCCTTAGCGTATTTTAAGCTACCAGTATTGCTTTTAATGCATTAAATAGCTCGTTAGCCTTACTTAGTAATCATCGTGACACATCGGATATTTCCGTATTCTCCGATGTGGTGCATTAAAGACCGAGGTGATCAGATCAAAAAGTAGAGTCCAGAAGCCCTTGAACAGATACTATAGTAGTTGAGCTTAGATCGAGATTGCTCTCAAATTAGAATGACAGAAGTTTAAAGAGACTAATCTCAAGACGAAAATCGGCGGGTTCTGTAAAAGTTCGAGGCAGTGTACCGATTTTGAACCCATACTCTCAGTAAAACCTCTTCTAAACACCATCTCAATGAGGAGTCCACTTTAAAGTTATGGTCACAGTTTTCTGGCCTATTTTCATCGGTAACCGGTTTGCTCACTAATAAAAAGGATTCAGCAACTCAATGATGAAGGCCAGTATCTAAGGTTCCATGGGTCAGGCCTGTGAAATGAAAATACAAACTGCTGTATTTGAGTACAAATTTTGATGTCATAAAATTAGTTTTATCATAGTTATTACTCACATACATTTGCTTCTATTTTGTCACGTGACTGACACCAAAATAAAACAACAACAACATTGTTGTGTCACGTGTCATACGTACCATATGACTATAATTTACAAAAAACGAGAAGAAAAAACGTCCTCAGGGTAATGTTTGCATGTATCTTTTCAATCCCTCACATTATTGTTTGTTTTCTAAGACAAACATATAATATCTGCATCAACGGTTCAAGTAAATAGAAGGACATCACTTTACTAAAACGCTCTTGCTTAATTTTAATATGCCCTATACACCTTAATGTTTCATTTTTAACATTGATATCATGAAAATATATATAATTTCGAACCACATTAGTTGACAAGCGATGAAAAAGCAGCATTTTGATAACTTCCAACCTTTACACAGTCAGCCAACTAAATGTCCTAAATTTCTACCGTAGTGGTAAGTTAAAATCATGTTTCTTAGAAAATATATGGATATGTCACATTGCGTTGCTAGGCAATATGTTTCCTCTGCCAACCGTTAAAACAAAATGCGGGAATAATCCCACTATAAGTTACACTATAAGCATGGCTAAGCCTTCTGTTCTGTGCGTAGAATACTCAAGTCCTGGTTTTATATAGAAACTACGATTTATATCCGAATTAAATCTACATATTTCCAGTTGCTCGTACATTTAGCTGCCGGGATTTTGATGATGTATTAGTTTAATAATGAAAACTGAAATGATTTAAGATGATTGTTTAAATGATCCGTGAACATTTATGGTATATTATATAGTGCACGTACACTGAGAAATCGGTCGTATTTTAAACTAATCGAAGCTACGACGGTAAAACATGTTTTATATCTAAATATGGACTTTAGTTGTTGAAATATGTTTATCTTTCGATGCATTAGGTCCTCCTTAAAGCCGTGTTTGATTGATCTAACCAAAGACCTAAATATACATGTGTATTTAGGTCTTTGATCTAACCATGTACATTAATTTTAAGGTGGGTGGATATGTAGGTGGGGTAAAGCAAGATTTCATCACCTCACTATTGAGACCATCTTAATATTACGGTCAGAATATTTTATTACTTAAAGTGTTTTATATTTATTTCCACTGTGTTGCTTCATATGTAACCACAGCAGTAAAATCAGCTCCACAAAATGTAAACTTCAATGGTCAAATGGTGGTCCTGTTATGCAGGTTTAACTGTATGTGTTTGTTTTTAGTTGACTCTGAACCTTCAAATGCCCCTAACATCTCCGCACAGAACTTCTCCGGACTATTGTGTGTTGCATGCTGGGTAGCCAACGTTAATATAATTATATAAATGTTTACCCATGACCACACGGCTAAATTAACATTTCATTTTTGTTTAAACATCCTCACTTCCGATTCGGCAATAATGGCGTGCCAACACTTCCGGTTTGCAACAATGACGTGCCGAATTCATACGAAGCCCCGCCATGTTGATAATTGAAAGCCTATAGAAAATCATCAGTTTTGAATTTCATTCGCGTGAAACTAACACCCTTGGTATGACTTAGATTCCATACATAATATGAATTTAGGTATGCATGTATGAATTGAAAATTAGTAAAAATAAACCACGAAGAGTTCAGACAGTGCTTCCGGTTTTTGTAGTGTTACAATGAATATCCATTAATATGTAGAGCTCTGACGACCGATGGATGTGTCTGACAAATGGGCAAGTCGAACAATTTAGAATTAAACCATTTATAAGTCTTATAGATTCTTGTTAAAAGGCTGCAGTTATGACAACTGGTCACCTACATTAAACAATTTACATATACAATGCAGCTAATATTATTAAATCTTACGTATCTGTTTTAATTTTTATGCATGTATAAAGGCAACATATTTAACATAAAATGGTCAATTGATATTTAATAGCATTATAAGCCTATTACGACAGGTGTATGTTAAATACAGATCGGACCACTGTCACAGTTTTGACTGTACTACTATAACCAATTTAATATTTTTCAAAACATGCTGGCTTGTCCAGAGATACTGGGCCAGTTTACAATAATGTTGTTATAAGGGCCACTCGACTTTGACATGTTTAATCCGTCACAGATAGCAAGTACTGACCAGGACGTCCAATCAACAGTATCCCAGCGTGGAATCTCCTTTAAGCAAACATGAGGTGACATTATAAATGGATATTTGATGAGGTGCAATCTGTCCAGGTTAGACAAGACAAGTCAGTGGTATTCATAAGTGCTCGAAGCCGGGTCGAAGTTCATACACAATCCACTTGTTTCGCACGCTTCGAACAACTTTTACGAATACATGTATATACATTTCACATGAAGAGTAACGAAAGAACCAAAGGTTCTACATTTGCCATTGTTTGGCATATAGCATTTTGCACATGTAGATTAGGGAAAGACCCGAGATTCGCCTATGATGGGCGTAGCATTTACGGAAGAACCCGATGTGCATATTGTTGGCACAGCGTTATTCGAAAAAAATTATGTTGTTAACCTAGTGTGAGTGGTGCATATTTCTTACACTGCGTTTGGTTATCATTAAGCATTGTTCTTTGTGCATCTTATCAAAGACGTCCTCGACAGTGACAAGTTTACGTAGATTGTATTGACCAGTACTTGTTACTGATTGTTTTCCACCATTCAAAACACTTCACTGATAAAACAATTCTAAGAAGAACTACAAGTAAGTGTGCGTAATAACGCTGACACAACACCAATAAATGACTTTATGGAGTGCGTAATAATAATAAATCAACGGAGACATACGATGCTATACACTATTTTATAAATCCGTGTTTTCGTGAATGAAAAATTCCATGTCTTCTGGAATTCTAGTTCCAAAATCAAGCATTATGTACAGTCCAAATTGTGAATTCATATGAAGTGTAAAATTACAGTATACCCTAAATGCAATTTGGCCTTATTATTGGGTTGGTCATGAAATAGGGGCTGGGTAATGGGAAAATATATAAAATGACTTTGAAAGATATTCTCTTTTACGAGGTGGTCTTGTTATGGTTGTTGTCAATAACAAAGATTTCACTGTAGTGTAGTGCATAGCATGTTTACTCAGTTCATTACTTCACGATACGGTGGGGTATGTTACAGATATGAAAGGTCTACAAGTGCTTTAAAAGAAACATCCCCAGAGTATCGTATCCTTCTATACCCATTCGTGATATCATTCTTGTTTCCAGACACCTGTGAACCTGCAGTGAGATTATATGTTATCGATTTCTGGTCGATATATCAAAGAATAGCGCTTTAATTATTAAACTTCTCGTGCAAATCATGGTTCTATAGAAACACGGAAATTAGAACAGTTGGCTTATTGTAATGCTTTGACACAAAAAAAACAATTTGCAAAATGGATTGTTACGATTATTGCGTCAATCAATCAAAATTGCTTGAATGCTTAAACAGTTGTATCTGACTGCTTCGAACCACAACACATGAAATTTGCAACATTAATGTTATAAATCGCAATAATTGTTACTTTTGTATGCATGTTAAACAGCATTATATGTAAATGCATCTACAAACGAAATGTAACATTATAAACCCTAATGTCACTATACATGACTGTACTCCGATGGTCTGCTCTGAGGCCGCCCTGTATTTCCCATCTTAAAAAGTAGACGCAGGAATGGGCTTTTATTCTCACTCACTCTGGTGGCAAAGAATTCCATCAGGAATGTAGTGTTGAGAGTGAGCATCACTTCTATCAGATGTAGTGAATTTGTGTCACAAACAACCATCAATATTAGTAAATAAGTATAAGCTACTGATACATTGTACTAAGATCCACAGGGTCCCATTCCAGTTCTTGTGAAACAGAGTATGGGACCCGTGAGAACAACCCGTTTAGTAGATCACTTTTGACGGGTTGCAATGAGGAGGTTTTACTATACAGGTATGAAGTATGGTTTGACCGGTATACGTAGATCTGGTCGTGCGACAGAGATAATGTAAGATCAATAACTAAATCCCATTAAATTTTATCAATAACTAATTTAGGATAGTTTCAGATGAATGTTACGCCATCGTATAAACTATCCCCATATGTGTATGCCAGACATGCTTAGATCATTTTGATTTCTTGGTAGTTGAATAGTTTGCACCTCTAGTGGGATTCGAACCTATACTGCAATGCGCCATCACCTAGTAATCGAAGTAGGAAAGCGTTAGACCACTCAGGCATCGCAACACCCGACACACATCACACCAATAATTGGTCGATACAATGTACATGTATGTGGATAGCAACAGCGACAGTATCTTTTGAGTATTTAAGTCATACAGAGACATCCAGCCAAAGTATCCTGACATTGGACCAATCATTCCTGGCACTACCCACATACACCGAGTGCTAGGTAACTAACCGGGAGCTATGAGTATCACATTTTAACAATTTCAGTATAGGTACCGGACATCACGGCAAGGGATCGAACTCGGAACTTCCAAACGCTCAAATGAGTGTACTAACTGGGCTAGTACTGTTATTTAGTTAAATACATTTGTAAATAATAAGTCATATCTCTGTTTATATCAATGACACAGCTATTGAGCAAACCATTCCTAATTTGCCGATATTCATTTACGTTCGAAATATTGAATGTTTCCATGCAGTAACGTTATTTAAAGTACAGGAATGCATTCATATAATGAATGTGCAATGTACATGCGATTGCTACATTGGAAGCGGTACTTCAAGTGAGAACATTAAACATTAAAAAGTAGTTTCCTTCCAGCTACCGCTCGATACTTCCAGGTTTTCCATAAAGCAACATGTAAAACTTCACAAGTAAATTAGTTTATTGTCACACACAATGCATGTCAAGCCTTTTCAAGTATTTTAAACCGTTCGAATCCGCAAAACATTTCAATAAATGACAATATGTCATGAAAAACGCACATTCAAAGTTTTCTATTTATTTCCTTTGAAATTTAATACCAAAACAGTTTGAAATTCGCTTCTTCTACAGGTCGAAAATTACCTTTGATAGTTTTACAGGTTTCAGAAAAGCCAGAGTACGCTGTACAGGATACGTTAAATGGGAAGTGTCAAGAGAATTAATACACTTGGACTAAATGCACAAACACGTCAGAAATCTTTTGCTACCATAATTTAGATATTATCTTTCTTATCTAGATTCGATCCTTTGACGTAATTACGGACAATTACGCTCATCCCATACAGAACTATAAGATCATGAAATAGTTCGCTAAATTCGTATGTCAATGATTTATTCTATACGATAGTTTCACTAAACCCTATCGAGTTACTGGACGTGTAAAGTATATCTGCCTTGTTCATGAAATGTTTTGTTCGACAAAATCGTAGTTTGTCATTGACACCCAAATTTGAAATGTCTGCTTTATGAATGCTATCAACTCGAGGAATCACTTTTTACTCTTTGATCTTTTTAATTGTTTTCATTTACACTTTCCTTTCCAATGTTGTGACAGGGATAATAGTGTGAGCACACATCTGTCTTTGTTAAGACAGGGTCGTTCATTAAATAACAAAAGTGCTAAAGTATCCTGGCCCCTTTTTATCAATTAGGTGTATATACATCTATAATTTTCTGCAGACAGTGTACACCAAATTGTTCATAATTGTTGGTAATACGGCATTATCAGTCTGGGGAAAATACGAAACGAATTTTCGGACGAACCTCGTGAACGCAACACCTGCTGTTATGGGGATTAAAGGACCTGGGTCTGAACTTCTAATGACAATCAACGAATGAAGGATTTTAAACTCCAGCAAAAGGTTTGAAGATTGCTGAAATGATAAAGTCCTATCATTGAAAACACGCTTAAAATCTCAATTTGTTTTTCAAATGTACATGTATGTCAACATATTTTGCGTTCGGTCACTTTTTTAGTAATAATTGTATCTGGTAGACTTCATTGCACTTTTCAATAGATTTTATGAACTAACCTTCCGTGTATCTACTGGTTACATAATTTTGAATCATTTGGGCATTTACATATACTTAATCTTACAAACACATGCAAAAGTATTTTTTAAGAATCATCCTGACAGGATATCAGTCAAATGAAGACTACTCAGTCATACTCATATAACACGTCCTGATACATGACCAACACGTTTAACGGTAAGCACCCATCAAGCTATACCGTACTATTTATGGGACTTTGTGATTGAATCTTCGAGTACCAGTCGACTGAAAGGGCTCGTGTCAGAAAGAAGATTTAAATAGGCTATTCACTAAGGTGTTCACTAGCACATGTTTGACTGTAGCGCATGTAGCTGTTAACCCTGAAGCATTGATCTAGAATTCCTGTGGATTAATATGCACTGACAGTGGCATGCTGTGGTCTTACTGTAGTGCATGCATCTGTTAACCTTGAAGCATTGATCTAGAATTCCTATGGATTAATACACTGACAATGACATGCTGTGGTCTACATCATGAGAAGATTTATAGTAATCTGTCTATATCCATGTTGCAATGATCGATGATCAGATTGCTTGTTATATACGTCTTCATTGCGAACATAGTGCATAATTAAGTACTAACTAGTCTTGTCAAAATCTGGTACACATATCATCATGCAATCCAATACTAGTATGTTAGTTCGGACTATTTTTCTGCTGCGTCATTGGGTTGCTCTAGATTTTAGTCCGACCAGGTAATATCAACTGGTAAAGTGCTAGATTGACAAATACCCGGATTCAATTCCAATTGAAGGTAAGGTACATTGACTACGGCTATGTCCTGAACATGTTGTCTGAGAACATGTTAACACTGGTTGTTGATTTATTCTAGGAAAACAGATCACCATATATAAGTTATGGTCGAAAAACACAAGGGCAATTCTCCTTTAAACGCGATAAAGTAAACAAACAACATCTCAAGATTTTATTTGCTTTTGAGTAACACACGTATGTCTTTGTTAAATTATGGAAAAGGAGATACCCATGTTAATTACTATCGATCAAATCATAAAACATACTCATGACAATTTGCAGTTTACGGACAAAACATTTTGTCAAAGACATTTTTGCGTATAGATTTATTACATGTTTGAAATTCCTTCCATAAAAATATATGTCATTTATTATTCAAAAGCGAGAAACTACGAGCGACGCGCCATACAATACCATGCCACACCATGAAGTTATATTCATAGCGACGCCATGTGGCTGTAATGACGGTCAACGGTACTCAATCATCAACCAATACATCCACATAAAGACATGTCCTAGATTTGACTAACAATACGTAACATGGGCTCTCCAAGGAATCAACGTTACATGACATTAATCAACGAAATGAATTATTAACCCACACTGTATGTACAGCCTGCTTCTCTAATGCCGCGGGCGGTGCTGTGTTTTATGTATAGTTATTTGGAAATGTACAGAAAATCAAATTACTCCAATACGGGCCAATGAACAATGCAACTACACTACCTACCAGCAAGTGTTTTATAATGTTGCACTGCAAACCACCTACATAATAAATAATTTATGCTATGTTAATATTTCATTCATAGTTGGGTTTTATATTATTGAATTTAAACGAAGTGGTAAGAATGTCTGTCGCGGGAATGTCCACATAAGGAATATTTGTTCAATTCCAGACCGCAGCAAACCAATCGTCCTTAAATGGTTCAGTGTATGAGACGCTTATTATATCCTCCTTATTTGGCACCCAGTGAAAAACAAGAATTCTTAGACCGGTTGGCTGAGTGTCAGGATAATGTGACTGGGTAGTCTCAATGTGACTACAATAGTGTCGACTGGTCTTTAAACTCAGTATTAAAAGGGGAAACAACACATCACAATCACATTTACAGACCATCAAAAAATAAAGCTCACACCATTCTGACATATAAATGTATTCACATGTCAATTGTGTTTAAATGTTCAGAAACATTCAATCTCAGTTATCAAGCTATCCCACTAATACGGCCCCCACGAAACCATTGATGGTCTTATTATAAATGTTGTTTTGTATAGCCGTACATGTATAAAGGGAAATCGACGCACTTCAATAACTATTCAACTCCTAATTTTGTCGCCGAAAAATTATGCAACTTAAATAGTTTTGCCCAATTTAATATGATTATGATAACTACTGACTCGCTTATTTTCGTTGACACATAAGGTTTAGTTTACTGAATAGTCAGAATAAATTCAAGTTGGTTAGATTATTAAAAATATAAAGCGAATTAGGCAACCTGCAATTTAACACTTGTAGGTAAAACCGCACTATACTATTACATGAATAGGACATGGTCTAATATTTGATACAATTTTATTTCTATCCCTTCAAATCGACGCTTTGTGTTGTCCTCTTATGACAATGGCAGCCAACCTATCACTTTGGCGTAACGCTGTCATATTATTTATTTAAGAAATTATAATTTGACACGAAGCATATCTCATCTGATGAAGCGAAATTTAACAGACGCCGAATTTTAAATACAGGACAAAACATGTAAATTGTTCGAGTAATATTAAAATTATCGAGATATTTGAACAGATTTTTGAAATCAACTTTTAAATCATGAAATCACGAATGAACCTGGGGTGAAAAAAATAGAAAACATGTTCATTATTCATTAATAGTAATTTAGTATAAAAAATGTACTAGTATATAAAATAATGTATTTCTCATAATAATTTATGAGTTCATTAAATGTAAATGCAATCGAGCTAATCAAACATAATCTTGACGACTTTCAAATTATCATAGATCATTTTTCAATAAATAAAATGTATTTCACATGGTACGTTTGACCTGACTTATTGTTTTGTTGAATTTCGTTGATTTAAAAATTGAATTCGTCCAGCATGCGTACAAACTCACTGTCGCTGTTGTAAATTGACAGACCACGTGGTCACGAAAGACAAACCGGACATTTTTTCCAATGGGTCTTTCGCCATCTTTTCAAGCATGTTGCAGTCATATACTACGAACACGTGGTCAGTTAACCTGAAAGTAACAACAAGTACTAACTTGCACTGTTGTAAGCAACTGACAACGTTGCCTAAGTGAAAGTTGATGATCTAACCGTAGAAAAAAAATGGAAATGATACTACATGTATTTCAAACCCAAGCATTGAACGGGATCAGCTAGGTAACCACCTAAATCAGACAATCAACTGCTAGAGATGTTAGATATGCTGGAGCGGTTGGAGAGGCTGTAGAGGTTTACACTTTTCAGACTAGACAGGAATAAGGTACCGAAAGTCAATGAAGGCATTGCTTTGCCCAGTTAACAATGAAGCTGTATTGAAAGAAACTACAACAGAAACAAAAATACAACAACATACTCGTACCAACATTCCTTAGTATACATCACACACATTTTCAGGAACTTCATCTCAAAAAGTATGCCTCTAATTATATTAATGCTAAGTACTTTAAAAGCATGAACATTCGTTGGTACAAACGTTCGTGGGATTTAGCAAATGAATGCGATTTCGTAGAGATGGAACTTAATCGATTTTTAGATTCCGAAAGAAATAAGTGTTGAAAAGAAATTTAATCAATTGCTTGACATTGAACTTCTCTGTCTTGAATTTTGGGTTCATTCACGAAACAAATAACATTTATCTGCATGTAAATGTATACAGTTTACAGTAATTAATGATAATAGTTACACCTTCACACTGCGAAACAATTCAACTCATCATCAGTAAGTCATTATTATAATTATTTATTATTATAATCAAACCTAGTCATACATAGAATGACATCATGGGATGGTATAAACCACACGAACCAGTATAACGACGATGGTTAATGTCTCCTGTGGCCCTGTGGTATTAAAAGGCAACCAGGAGACCGGTCTCTGGTTAGTGTCTCAGTAAGGGAACGTTCTAATATGTTCGGCCTAAATAAAAGTTAATGTAGGCCTGCTTGTAGGTCGGGAAGTAAATATTCTTAATTAACTCATTAAAGTAAGGACACAATAATTAGCTCTCCTTTTAAGTATGGGGTTATGCTATAATAAAAATAAAAAACATTTTGCTTTCGTCATAAATGTGGTATACTACATAGTGACATTTTTACTTCAGAAAACGTTCGAAACTTACCCGCTGTGGTACGAACAGTAATTGCGGTTTATATTATACAATATGTTATGCATATAATGTGACACTTTATGTGTTGGTAAGTAAGTTTTATTAACCACACTCACAGATGTTTCATCATTCAAGTAATGATTACCCTCTGATGTTCATCAACCGTGTATATACGTACGTCATAAATCGAGAACGTAAAACATGGAATGAAATATAAATATTAATAGACCCGTGTGAATATTTCATTTTTCAACGATTGTAAAAAAATGTAAGTATTTTATATTCCAGTCAAATGGATATCTATCTAGCAACAGTATTCAGTCACTTGGTCATTCCGTCCTGGGAATACCTTTATCTATTATTTATACTCGCAGCGCCAACCTAGTCAGCCACACCGGATCACAAAAACAACTTAAGTCAGTTTGATAAATTATCGAATCCAACATAAGTCAAGTCTCATAGAATAAAAGGTACCTCAATATTAGAACCTGTCTTTATACCCTTAACCCTCAGTCTCGTCTACTTATCACTGTATTATATATTAAGGTTGACTAAAGAGCTAACCAAAAACGAACTTTAAGTGTGTTATCTCAATTTTGAAATGGACTTTTGGTGTTGATCTTGAAGGAAGGTGTTTCTGTATAAAACAATGGATGAAAGATGTGCACAGTTCATACATGTATACCATTATCATCATAGTCAATAACACCAGTTGACTTTTATCAATACAATGTATTAATGACCACGGGGGAGTCAATTTTCTCTGAACATCAACCCCCTAGTTCATGGGATTAAATCAAGAAAAATAATTACTATAGTGACATGAGGTTTTATACGAGTGATTACCCGACATGCACCTGATGGATTTACATGATGCATAGTAGGAGTCTAGGGGACAAAATCGATACAAGACTCATTAATTCTGCCATGCATGTACATCAATAAGATTTTAGTGACTTTGAACATGCCGACTGATGATAGAAGGCAGGCAGATGGTGATGTTAACAATGTATGGTGAAGCGTTTTTGCCATCAAGTACTGAAAAGCTGGTTAAGCGTGTTTAATTAATATTTTAACTAATTTGATAGTAAATCATATGGGATTTTGATTTGTGTTTTATGTTTGAATACAAAAAGAATAAATCAGAAGGGTTCAGTGACTTCTAACATGTGGTAAAATGATAACGAATCAGAAAGTACGGTGTGTAGTTATGGCCATAATACGTAAACTATAACATGAAGTAGACTGGTGGTGACTGAAGGTTTTTTTTGTACGCATGTCTATTACAGTTTCTATGGTGGACATAATCGGAATAGATAGATATTATACAGTTGTATTTTATTTTTATTCGGTTTTGAATTGAAAATGATTTCAATTTTACACAGATGCCAAGCGTACTCAGACATTCCAACATTTTTATAACACGGGCTCTCCCACTGGCTGTACAGTTTATGATAAACATGGTGACAGCCAGTTTAAGAATAGCTGTAACAAGTAATGTATGTGGCGGTACATGAACAAACCCGAAACCTCGCTCTCTCACGCTCAGATTGCCACTTGACCACTGAATTGGACTTATAAAATATTGATACGGAACAAATTCTCACAATTGAAGTTATTGCTATTAAATAATAGTGAACAATAAACATCTTGAAAGTTCAAATGTGTGATATACTGATCGGGGGTTATCACATCCCAGCATGTAGATTACGTGTGTCCACTCCAGGATATAAACTCTGGCCCTCCAATACCCGAGTGTGTACACTTCACTATTACACAGACACACACCTGCCAGGAGTGTTGTATTCGATTGTTCATTAAGAACGCAAACAAATAAAAATCTGAGTGAGAAATTGTGTAAATATTGCTATCTATTCAAATAAATTACCCTTATCCGGAAATGCGTCTTATCCACTTAATAATACACTAACGGAATGTCATCCGATTACGCGATCATGACAAGTTGGGCGGTTTTCTAAGATTTCTAGTCAGTTAATTAACAATATCTTGAATTTAAGATAAGTGTGGTTTATAATAATTTTATTTTATAAGTATTTAAATCTAATCTAGAGGTTACCGGTTTAATTTTAGCACTAGTCTTGAAGCTGTCGTCTGAATTTTAATTTTAAGGTGTATTGCACACAATATCTAGACCCGATGTTTTTTTGTTATTTGTTATTTTTAATGGAAATGTAATGATAAAAATCGTTAGATATTCATGAGTAACTCTATATGTAAAATATCACATAAACAAAAATCAATTATTTACAATTTCTAAATGTAGAAATATGTATATATCACTCATATTAAGTGTAATGATTGAATGATTAGACACCCCGTAAACCAGTCAATAAATCAATACTCGGTGGAAAAAATTTAATGATGATATTTTAAATTCCCACCATATATTTCGGATGTTATCAAACGTTTGCACGTTCACAACTATTGTTGAATATATTGATAGTTGCTATAAAACGAATCAAGTGAACTCTGCAATAAATTTGATTTCAAATAAATCAACAAAAACCACATGTTTGAGTTGTGATGGTGTACGCAGTTTAAGTATGTCGATTTATTTTGTCAAATTCTAAAAGTTCCAAATAGTCATTATTAGGCCCACTTTTTGTTTGAAACAAGTCACAGGTGCACGAGGATTGTTTTCGTTGCACTTAGAACATTTGTTTTTCAAAACCAAAATCTGCCGATGGAAGTTTGTATGTCAGTTCATCGTATTCACAGCTGTGTATCATGATATCACCCTTTGTAAGCAGGAGACGCGGTACACTGACCGTCTTTTCTTCGTAATTTAATACACGGTATGTATTAACTTATTACAAGAGAAGAAACATGCTTCCTGTAATGGTGGGTTGGTCTATAGAGGGACCGGAGTGTGCTACTAGATTTACCGAAACCATTCACTTACATAGTACAATACTGTTACAGACATGGAATTTGCAATAGTAAAGTGCAAGCCAAATAGATGCCAATCTATAGACTTTGCAACATGCATGTATCAAAGTCACTGTACATGTATTTGAACTGTAACAGCTATCTTACTTGGCGTTAAGTATACGGATTGTCCAAACACACATGCAAATTTGGCTAATTCATAGGCAAATATTTTCTTAGCACATTGACTCGTACTTCACGACTTCTGTCCGATTTAATGCCAGGAATCAGGCAGATAAACAAACCGTAACTATAGATTTATTATGAATATAGACTGAAGTATGTTCGTCAAAATAGTGCCGTGTCATTTCTATTTTGAAAATGCACAAAGAGATTTTGGCGGGCTCTGATCACGTATATAGTTAACACACTTCAACTACTAGTACGAAATAGAGAAAGGTCGTCTGCGTGATTTGACTTCCGATTATCAAACATTATCACAAACGTGCCTTTCATCTGACAAATCACTGATTTATAATATGTGTTTGAAACTCTGTTATCTTGCCCCTCCTGAACTGAAGCCCAAACCGGGCCCAACAGAAGTGCCCCAATATTTCATATACGAGCTTTATTGGAACCTATTGTCAACAAGATCTAGACTTGTTCGATCATTATTGAAATCTATCTAAATCTGGTATCACAAATCAACTACATGTTCCAACAATTTATCTCTAAATTGAGTTTCTAAATAATAACTAGATCAAAGAATTATTAAAAGTAGCACATAGAATCACAAAAAAAGCGAAACAAATAATAGATCTACTGCATGTAAAATAAGGTGCCACATCAAGTATCTAATTTCAAAATTAGCCCGAAGAATTAATAAAAAAGAATTATTGGTTCGATACAGATAGATGTCGTTTCTTTGAAAACTGATGTCTAATATGGCTGTTTCTATCATACATAATCTATGTGCCGATGCCATGACTTTGTCCTTTTTACCAAACCATAAATGAATAATAATATGGTGTTTTAATGATTTATTTATGCTTAGGGAAAACTGTATATTTTACGATCAAACAGTTCGTGATTAATCCGCGACAATGTATGTGATATATATTTGTGATGCGTTCTTCTTTCATGTCGTGATTCTGTGGCCAAATACAGACTACAATAAAGCCATTATTCAAACTTTGCGTCTAATGAATTGTTCGTTCGACAAGTAGATTGTTTTCCACAATGTCATACATCAGTTGTTGACAGAAAATAGTGTTAATAAGAAACTTTCCGCGTCTTATTGTTCTTTGGGTTACTTTGTCTGGTTTACTTTGATCGGTGTCACCAGAATGATTGCAGACAATTGGTGACACGTGGTATGTCTGTCTCCAAAAGAAGCGATTTTACAACTACTTGTACAGTAAAACGTTTTTGTAATGACTCCGATAAGAACAACTCAGTGAGCCGGATGTCTTTGAATGCTCATCGTAACTCACAGAATGCAAGAACGGCGGAAACATTCGTCCACTGGCCGACCATCTCTCTCTCTCTCTCTCTCTCTCTCTCTCTCTCTCTCTCTCTCTCTCTCTCTCTCTCTCTCTCTCCTCTCTCTCTCTCTCTCTCTCTCTCTCTCTCTCTCTCTCTCTCTCTCTCTCTCTCTCTCTCTCTCTCTCTCTCTCTCTCTCTCTCTCTCTCTCTCTCTCTCTCTCTCTCTCTCTCTCTCTCTCTCTCTCTCTCTCTCTCTCTCTCTCTACACTACATTTTTTATAACATTTTGTCCCTTAACAGCATCAATTCATTTGATTGTTGATTTGTTTACATTGTGTTTCAACATTTGTTGACACGTGCCTTACCATATGACTCGAATATAAACAAACGGGACAGAAAAACACCCTTAGGTTAATTCAAGCATGTATCATTTCGATCATTTGTATTTTTGTTTTTGTTAGTATTAAAGACAGATACCACGTGTACAGGTTTATTTTGATAACAATAAGCATCTTTTGTTACTAGTATCATTATATCTGTGTTATCATTTTGTGGTTTGTGGCTTTATTAACATTTCAGTCATATGCATAGTCCAGTTGTCCTGTATGTATCAAATAAAATAACTTGCTATTCCGCCATGTTGTCACTGTTGGGCATTGACATTGAAAAATTACCACAGCCTGTCCATGCCACGTATCAACCCCGGATATGTCATGAGGCAATGTTATATATGCACTCTAAGAACCAACCGATAGCAGGAAAACTTTAAGAGTTCTTGTTGCTGTGTAGTTCCATCTACTATAATGTAACACTTTGTCCGGTGACCTGCGTTAACAAGCTTTTGGTGTCAGTAGTCACCTTTTCTTCTTTTTGTGTGTTTTGGTGTCAGTAGTCATCTTTTCTTCTTTTTTGTGTGTTTTGGTGTCAGTAGTCATCTTTTTTCTTTTTGTGTGTTTTTGGTGTCAGTAGTCATCTTTTCTTCTTTTTGTGTGTTTTTGGTGTCAGTAGTCATCTTTTCTTCTTTTTGTGTGTTTTTGGTGTCAGTAGTCATCTTTTCTTCTTTTTGTGTGTTTTTGGTGTCAGTAGTCATCTTTTCTTCTTTTTGTGTGTTTTTGGTGTCAGTAGTCATCTTTTCTTCTTTTTGTGTGTTTTTGGTGTCAGTAGTCCTCTTTTCTTCTTTTTGTGTGTTTTTGGTGTCAGTAGTCAACTTTTCTTCTTTTTGTGTGTTTTTGGTGTCAGTAGTCATCTTTTCTTCTTTTTGTGTGTTTTGGTGTCAGTAGTCATCTTTTTTCTTTTTGTGTGTTTTGGTGTCAGTAGTCATCTTTTCTTCTTTTTTGTGTGTTTTGGTGTCAGTAGTCATCTTTTCTTCTTTTTGTGTACTTTGGTGCTTTTTGTGCTCTGCTATTGTTGTAGAATCGTGCTTTTCTTGTCCTATTTATCATTATCTGTTTGCCTCAGACTAGATAGCCAATTAACCACTTGCATCCAATTTTATTGATCGTCGGTAAATCACAACTAAGCAACATAACAGAGTAACCTGAAGCTCATAAAAAGTCTATTATCACTTTTGTTAGACGTTATTTAAACGTTTAAGTAGATGGCATAGTGTTGTATAGGGTAATTACTTGCTCTTTTAGCACTCTAGTGTGCGCTGTGTTAACACTTTGAAATAACTTTCACAACATGACTGTGACAAATGTGTTAAATTGTCGTGGCCCGTACAATCATTCCAGACACCTTCGAATGTCGTATCCCAGTGTGATACTAAATCTCTCTTTTTTATGCAATGTACTTAAATTTGCGCGCTCAACAGTCGTTCCAATGGCTGTTGGAGCATTGAGACCATGGATTATTGAGACCAGAAAATTTCTGGAGTATTGAGACCAGATTTCTGGAGTATTGAGACCAGATTTCTGGAGCATTGAGACCAGACTATGGAGTATTGAGACCGCATAATTAATACAGTTATTTGACTATTGAGGCCAATTAATATACTTACATTAATTTGATAAATCGACATAATCAATGTCTTCGACAATTTATAACATAAGTCGCAAAGGTACATGTATAAGCAACATATTTCGGCTTTAAGTACGTTTGTCGCTAAAATTGACTATATTCCCTAGAACTATCGACAGTATAAAGATAGTATTGTTAGTGTATAATCAATTTGATTTGTGAGTTGTAACACAAAGTTTTTTTTAACAAATAATAATTCAACCAAATTAATCGAATTTATGAAGTGAAAATCATTGAAGAACATTTTGAGCAAGTTAGTTTTAGCGCTGAATGTTGATTATATTCAGATTGATAATTGGAATTATTAGTCAATATAATATCAATGCTTTCATGATCTGATATGTCAGTTTATTCATCTATTAATCACCTCTCTATAGCAACAGCTTGTATTAGTACAGTACATCTTTAGACATTATTATAATTTCCTCTTTTGAACACATCCTCTAAATAACAACCAATATTTGCAGCTCACAAAGGGTGTTGCTCAAAAAAGGTTCTATTGTGTAATCAATATAATTATTTAACAATCTGTTAACAAATGTATAATTTTCAGCAGACAATTAATTAGAAAATCAAAGTATGCTGTATAATGTACATCAGATAATCCAATCAATTTGTATAATGGGTTGTTAAAGGATTATCGATAATCCCATTAAGTTGTATAATTGATAGGTAAATGCTGATCACTGGTATTATAGGTGTTGATAGGAATGTGATAATTGAAATAATCAATTAGGACTGTGAAATATCTTGTTTACTATGGTTAATGTAAAAATTAGGTTGTATTTAAACCAATATTATTATTTATATTGACATAATTCAAAGTATATATATATATATATATCTAGATAGTTTCACTTTAATTTGATACAAATTACAAATAATTAAAAATCTGTCTGTTAATGAGAATTAGGGCTTGGTAAAACTGATTATCAGAAATATATTTATTAGAGGCTGCATGGCCTCAGACTCTGTTATATTACAATCTCTTACACAGTACTATAGTTGATATCACTTGCAGATTTATTCATTACAAATGCAATAAATAGAAAATATGTGTGTCTTGTCTCAATAGTCCAGCAATCACACGACTATATGATAGGCACACGACTATAAAGTTTATAAGCAACATGTACATACATATGGTATTATAACAATTTGGTTATCATAAAAATGTACTTTGCAGGCCCGGATCCACCGGGGGGGCACAGGGGGCCCGTGCCCCCCAGTTCGCCTCGGAGTGACCATTTTATACATCCCAAAAATGTTAAAATCCTTAAAAAATTACCAATCGATCTGGCTAGGGATTGCTATTTTGTGATAACAGCCTCTGTATATTACATATACAACGGAAGGAGTGCAATAAAATGTGCCCCCTGTTGTTTATCCAGGCCCTAATTACTCCCAATCCGTTTCAGTCAGACGCTTTAACAAATGATTTTAAAGTGCCTAATATGATCATGATTTAGGGGATTCACTGATCTATGTCACTATAATGTGTGAACTGATCGATTTAATAATAGTGACAACTTAAATTACATTTCGAAATTTTCTTGTTGATGGATTTAAAACTGAATATGTATCAATGCAATTTTCATAATTTCATGCGAGTTTTAGAACATAAAAGCTTTAAAAAAGGTTTTAATTCAAAATTGACAAAAATCTTCGCAAGGGGGGGCACATCTTTTTTGAAGTTCATGTGTCTAGCGTTGAATTTTAATATTTTTTAAAAGTTAGAGTGCAGGAAATTTCATGATTTTTATTAAACTATTACAAAAAATCGATCAGAACCTGTGGAAACTTTCTAATATTGTTTATTTCATGTGTTATGTATTTCGATTTGTAGCAATAGACCTACACTTTTAATAATTTAACGTCTAACCTGGGACGAAAATCGCCCGGGTCTAACTAAAAAATTTAAGAATTCTTATTTGGAAAAATCTTAATGGGCTAGATTCTAAACATTTGTTTAAATAATTGCATGAAAAATTTACGCTGTCTGATTATGTAGCGAACAGTGAATTTTAATAATTTGACGCCCGATTTGTAAATTTTAGGGAATTGAAAGAAATTATTTTTAAATAATTGTTAAACTCGTCGTATTTTCTGTTGATGTAGCAGTACAATTTTAGTAGCTTGACTTCTGATTTAAAAAGCTTAAAGTGCAGGAAATTGCATGATTTAAATTCGAAAAGTGAAAAAATCTTCGCAGGGAGGGGATACCCCTCCCGCACCCACCCCACCATAACATCCCAATAGATAGCTGTGCCCCCCACTCGAAAATTTCTGGAACCGGGCCTGCTTTGTAAATGGAATCAACAGTAAACCACATTAAATTATTTAATATCAAGCATTGCTCTTTATAGCAAATTCACATAATATAGATATCGCAATTGATTAGTTTTTCTGATCTCATAATGATATTCAACGACATCCTCATACATCAGTGGTTAGTCAAGTTCCCAGACTACCTTATGTTTCGGACGAAGAATACTCTGGTGAACGAGAATGATTCAACGAACAAATGAACAAAAACCAATAATATGCACTTTAAACTCTAGAATATCACATATTTAATACCACTTAACGTTTTATTAATGGCAAGTGCAACAAATTGGGAAAATATTTGTCTGGTCTCAATACTCCAGAAATCTGGTCTCAATACTCCAGGTGTCTGGTCTCAATACTCCAGAAATCTGGTCTCAATGATCTTGTCTCAATGATCCATGGTCTCAATCATCCGGTATTCGTTCCAATGTGATGTTAGGGTTGGTTCCGTGGTAAAGGCTTGCTGTTTGTCTGGTCTTTGTCTAGGTGTTTTATATTTATGAGCACGTGTATTATATTTGACATTGTTAGGAGTAGGTACGTGTTATGGGTGGAGGGGTTGTTGCAATAAGTTCTAAGACTCTATGGTTCTGTGTTTGTTTGGTGCGAAATATACAGCGTTTAGTATGTGTCACCTTGTATGTGGTATTGCTGTAATAAGTCTACAATGATGTGTTTCCATTATGCGCAATGTACTGTAGTGTTTTATAGTATAAGGCAATGTTAGGCCGCTACGTTATGGTGTAATAAATCTAGGTGAACTTTTTTTTCATGGCTCTTCAAAGCTATGCGAGGGTCTCCAAACCGTGCCCAATGTGTTATTTTGTGTTTCACCATTTTATAGCCAAACTATCTTAAATTCAAACAAAACATATCCTTCAGTCTGAACTGTGACTTGTTCGATGGGATTACAAGAGGTCAAAGGGTCACACTGCGGGGTCAGGTGAAATCCCTGTTTGTCCATGCCTAGACTTCAGTGTCTGAGGGCTTTGTCAGAGACTATGTGTGTGGGTATAAGGCTGTATACCTGTGGGTATATACGGATGTATACCCGTCGTGTATTAGCATACATAATCATAATACACCGGCACATATTTGTATAGTCACGTCGACTTCAAACAGTTTATTATGTAGTTTATTCAACTAGGCGTCTTCATCGTTTATACTACAAAAATGTAAATCGCCGAATAATGACTTTCTAAAATAGGAAAATTACTTCCACATTCAGGTATTGTGGGTAATAGCTGTTAATACCCTTATTCAACTAATGCTATACACTAAGTTGAATAGTTTGTATCTAGCGAATATTTGCTTAAGGAACAACTGCGCAATAATGCGCTACAGCAAATAATATTTGTTGAACTTTGTCGCGAATTTTGTTAAGAATGACACCGGAATGTTTGGTAAGGCAACAAAAGAGAATGCTTATGTCTGTCAAAACGAGTATTTGAGCAGTTGTCGAGTCAGAATATTTGAGGATCTTATGGAAGATTTATTGATATTGTCAAATAAGTTTCCTCGTAAAATAAAGTATGCAATATTATTAGTATCATTATTATAGTGCACATTGAAAAAATGTGATAATACACAATTAATATATATACATGTAAATACTGTTATAACAATTAGATATTGGCCATTTATTTTACTTTACATTCTCTAGTAGAAAGGCTACCCAAACATGCTCATCAGTTCCCAGCTTTGCCATATAATAATATCGAATAATCTATACGAGGTTTTTTTGTATGTAACATAGTGACAAATTCGCTAATTTGCACATGCGCACAAAACCCTTATCTGCCGGTTTTGTCACACAATAATTATTATTGTGGTAAAATATTGGATTTTATATATTCTCCAAACAAGAAGTCCCGCATGTTTGCACAGATCTCGCATCATTATTTATATGCACGAGCTCCCTTGAGAGTTAAAACTATCGGAATTCAGTCAATCTGATAATTGTGAACAAGTCAAGGTAGTATTGTAGAGTATAGGAACAGTGAAACCTTCATAAGACAAACTCAACGACACTGATGGCTTAATGGAACTAGTGCGACCGCAACAATGAGAGAGGTCTATGTTCGCTCCATTCTCATGATATGCCAAAATACGAAAATATGGGTCTGGCATTTCCCTTGTTTGGCTTCAATCATATTGAAAAGGAAAACTGGCTTCTCTTCTCTCATAACATCATTTGAGTAACGATAAAAGCGCAGTACTTTGATCGCACGAACATACTGCCGTCGATAAAACATTTGGACAATCAGTCAAATACAGTCGAGTTGGGGTACTTTGTGACAGTCAATACGCGGTTCAAAATGACTTTAGTACGCATCAAACAGTCGCACGACTACCAATACACGTATTTAACAATAACCCACATAACCGAGCCAGTAGGTTGTGATAATCTGTTTCTAGCAACAATTGAGCGTTTTACTGTTGCACAATATTAGATGTAGAGTGATGTAATGTCATCATGTAATTAATACCAAGTTAATTACATCACAAGTTGATTAAACACCAGCACCATACACCTGCCATGATACAATGATGCATTTTACATGACTGAAGCCAATCGATACAAGTCATTCTGTAAATGGAATTCCTGTTCCGAAACCAATTACAAAAAGCCTATCAGAATTATATGCAAGACTTGCTGCGTGAGATTTGATTGGAATGGCAAATCGAGAATATATACAGTACCAAGGAAGTAACCTCAAATAAGTAACTTAGTCAGCGTTCCATTTGACTCAGGAGGAGGGATTTTGACCCTTGAAATTAAAAAAATCACATTTTGACCCTCATGATTTTGGTTTGAATGGTCATTTTCTCTTAAAATCATGAGTATTTTTGCCAATACAATCTGAGTTAAAATTAGTAAAAGTAACAAAATTACCCTTTCATGTTCAGAATCTAGTGAAACCCCTGTTAGCTTATTAAGACCTCACTGATAGGCAATCTCGGTAATAAGGCAGCCTCAACATACCGAACACGCTTTTCTGTATCATGTTCACTGTTTCGCTTTTTAACACTATTTTATCATAACAGCCGTATAATATCGTATTGGCAATTGATGTTGTTGCTGCTGAGGCTGGTGATCATTAAGACATAGAAGATAGGTATGTTGCTGGTATAATAATAATAATAATAATAATAATAGGTATTAAGTAAATTTGTTTTGGATAATGGCAATGATGGTGATGACGAAGTTGATGTTGTTGCTAATAAAGACAAGGATGATTACGTTGTTGTTGCTGTTGCTAATGTTGGCATCCGCCATATTGGTGATAAAGTTGCTTAAGTAAGACATGTTGTTAGTGATGGCGATATTGCTGTTGTTGCTGTTGTTGGTGTTGCTGTTGTTCATGATGTTGGTGTTGGTGACGATGGTGCTTAAGTTGCACATAATGATGATGAATGTGACGGAATTATTGCTGAACTTGACGACGATGATAACGACACAAAGATAAGGCATCGACTCGGACAGTCAAAGTCATTTGAAGCACATCGTAGACATTCTCGTTCATCAGCGTATTGTTTACATTGAGTCTGGTGTCTTGACGAACTACTGATATATGAGGATGTTCGCATACTGACAGTAACAATTAAAGACAAACATGAGCTTGATAGCTTTATTTATTGATCATGTAACTGTTGATATTGACTAGCGGCCTCATTAATAGTAATCTTAAGTCAATGGTCAATTTAATTTGCAGACATTAGATCAAGTGATATATACCGTTTATTATCATGAGAATACTGAGTGGAATTTGTTGTTGAACGGGTTTGACAAGTCATTTGTAATCTAAAGACATTAGAACCAGTCAATATTTACCGATCAGTTGATAAAATACGGAACCAGTCAACCGGAAATTGTTTCCCAAACCTTTATATTGTTTTATCATTTTCAAATCAGGTAGACACATCAGGGGATTTCGCTTCGGGCGCAATCGGGGCTGAATTTCAAGGGTCATTTTGGTAATTCTGTTATGGATTTTTCCATCAGACTGGCTCCCAAATGTTATCATTTTATACAGCCTATACTAAACCAGAAACTACATATAATGTCTATATTCTCTAAGTAAACGTAGAACATAACTATAATATTGTGTGGACACGTCAAATTCAGTTCCAATATTACTTTCATGTTAATTATGGTAATTATATTAAATTCAGTACATTACCCATTGTTGATAGTGATCTATAGTATAAATATGGTGTTGATGCTAATTAAACAAGCCTGAATAATTTAAACAGTAAGTGAGTCGGAATACAAGGTTCATCTCTCCCTAGGGGGTTTCTTAATATGGCAAAGATAGCGCGCAAATATCATAAGTGCGGTTTTAATGCGATATATTTGTCGACTTACGAGCTGTAAGCTATTTAATGTGGCGTTGATTTTAGTAAATCGAACTTTTTCGTATTACACAATCGTTTTTATCAAGGTTTTGTTTGCCTTATCTCTAAATGTTTTGTACAAGCACTTGAATATCCGTTTATCTTACGGTTAGCTTTTTGTACGTACTTGTGATCGGGGTTTTCCGTTGTCTAAATTGGTATGTTAACATTTTTTTTTCAAAATAACGGACATTACCGAACCATCACGAGACTTACCGAAACAGAATGGAAAATACCGAATTTCCTATTGATTAAATCACTTTTATTGGTTTTAATGATAATGATCATAAACTATTAAGAAAATGCAATAAAACGGGGAACACTTACATAAAACTAATATTTACCATGCCGTATAACGCACCCCAAACATTTTGTCTCTTTGACGGCTAATAAACCACGATAACACATGGCGACCCAGCTCGGCACAGACCGGTGTATGTCGGCAGCAAGGTCGTCACGTGATGCGCTGTGACACTTTGGCAGACAAAGCAATAGCGGTAGCTCACATTATATCTTTATTTGAAAAAATTAATGATGTCGATAGTTAATTTATTGCGTCTATCAAATAAATACGACTTCGCTATTCACATTCCCTCGGCTGTATGTAATTGAAGAAATTTGAACTCGGTTAAAAAATAAATAAAATTAATTCCTGTTTTAATTTCTCATACAAAATATGATCGCGATGCATTGATCAAACAGCAACATTTTGAATAGGCGTAAACATTGACAGTCAGTCTATATGCAATACGGACAGGTTAAACTATAGAACAACATTATATTAAGATCTTCAAGTGCTATCAATGGCGCCCATTATGCAGAATGTATCTATGCTTATTTAACCGTTTTTTGATGTGTTTAAATAATATAAATGCTGCTGATTTCTTGTCAGTGTTTATGCTGCCATTTTACATTGTGTCGTTGTTGTTGTTGGTATGATGTTGGCTGTGTATTGTTGATGCTGTTGTCGTTTTTGTTACGTTAGATTTTAAGTCACATTCTTGATATGTATTGTTTTCCTTTTTTGTTGATGCTGCTGGTGGGATTTTTTTAATTTCAGTAATTGTTACTGTTGCTAGTGGGGTTGTTGTTATTATTGCAGGTTAATTATTGCACTAGTTGATGTTGTGATTAATGCTGACATATAAGTACACTTTAGAAGCATCAATCATTCTACTTCAACCATTAGGAAAGGAATAACGGGGTTTTTGCGACATACCAGCATCCCATACCACATTAATCACGTATTTATCTGCCGGTTAAAGACAAGGAAAGTATTGAGCATGAGACATACACAAGTTGTGACACAACCATCATCTAACTTTAAAAGTTTAATGACAAGGAACACTAGTATCAGGGTATATGTGTCACATAGCGGTACCCGCATCCTTCATGGCTTCATATGGCAAACAGGCACCAAAGATTCCGCAAATAGTCACCAAGTACTCATCTCAACTTGTCCAACATTTAGCTGATTAAGTTCTACACGCATATGATATTACTATTTAAGTATTGAACATGGGGCGTACAGAGCACGGAGATCATGCCATGTAAGCCTGTCTACCAACATGGTATGTGAAATAAACTCATTAATTCCTAACAATAAGCTGAATGGATGGAAGCAGCAGGTTTCCGTACAATTATCGACATCTGTCCAACAGATTATGCCCATAAACAGTATAAAACAATCCGATTTGAACGTTGGTGGTAAACGTAATGTGATACTGGTCGTATAGGGTTGCAATGTTGGTACAACAACATTGGTTGTAGCAAGTACAAGACATTTGACAAGTCCCTGAACTCACAACAATGTAAGGTTCCAAATTACATAAGGGTTCTTGCGGTAACCGCACTACAAAACGTTTGACAATTACCTGAACTCACAACAATGTAAGGTTCCAAATTACATACGGGTTCTTGCGGTAACCGCACTACAAAACGTTTGACAATTACCTGAACTCACAACATGACGTATCAGGTTTCATATTTACAAAAGTGTTCTTTTAGTAACGGCTACAAGACCTTTGGCAATTCCCTGACTTCACTCTGTTGTTTTTGCAATGTTTCATATAAATTAATTTGATAATTCCCTGAAGTCGCAACAAGGTTCATATTTACACAGTTCATGGGGAAGCCACTAGAAGACTTTTTAGAATTTTCTAAACTCGTTGCAATATGAGGTGTCATATTTACACAAGAGCTCTCAATGTAACCACTAGAGGAACTTTGGCAAGTTGGTACAAAACGATACACAAAAAGAACTTTAAATTTATTGTTTGTATGTAGACAAACAAGATAAAAAAGACACAGAACAATTGGTTATAAAACGTGCATGTCTCCAGTGATCGCAGAAAGGTATTTAAACACTCTAGATAACCTGCTACAAAATCTTTTGCACGTTGGAACAAAATAAACAAAAGCTAATGTACTTAGACAAATTAGATAAATACAGACACGGAACATTAGGGTAGAGGTGAGCATGTCTTCAATGATTGAAGATAAAAAGGAAAGTACTATGATATTTAACCAGACAAATGTTATAAGGACTTCATTTCTACCCAATAGATAAAGTTTGACAATGTCAATAGATACGTCCATTGTAAATTAATTCCTAAGTTCTCAACCAATTGTTGTTCTCAAAAAAGTGGGCAATCATTTAAATTAACCCCTAATAGTGACTGATAACTTTTCAAAAAAGTTTTTATATAAAACCATGAAACCTTTCGATAGATAACGAACTAGAAGGGTTGGAAATTACATGCATGCCTGGAAAAATGAGAAGGTTATAAGGGGATGATAGTCTATGTATAAAATGTATGCAATCATTTTGGCCTAAATGAAAGTGTATAGGAGTGTAGTATAGTATACTTGTTAACGTTATGGCCTTAGCTTTCGTGATTTGTTTTAAGTATCGTCTATTGTCTAAATTTAATTGTGTGTATACTAGGCATTGTGATATGACAAATTTGATAATCATTTTGACGATTTTTGACAGCATTTTATAACCAGATAACATTGTAATTCGCATGGGTGCAATTAAGAAATTCTGAAAAACCTGAAATCCTGTAAGACTTTTTGGTACACTCATAAACCTGAAATCAGGTATAAACCTGAAAACCTGCACCCAGGTATTTGTAACACAAAACTGAACCTTATATATTGGCCCTACTCGTGAAGTTAAAAGTGTAGCTTTTATAAATTTCGGCGATCAAGGGGTTTACTCAATGGCACCGAAACGTTTCAACAAAAAATGCAAGCCTTCACTTACAAATCTAGTTGATATAAATACACATCGAAAATCAATGAGTATACCATCTGGATTATTAATATCAGCAAAATAATGTAAAGATCTATAAACGGTGATGTATTAAATCACAAAAAATGTCACACCGTCAACAGACGAAAAAATAATCTGCCCAGATTTTTCAGAATAATAAGAAATATGTGATTTCTATACAGACAAGATAACGATAACAAAAGTGTCAGATTTCCAGACATTTCACGAAACGACAATAAAAACTGCGAACAATACAGACACATAATGATAATAGCGCAATACGTACCTGTTAAGTCAAAACTGGTGAATATGAAAGATAAAATATAAAATATCCTGACTGCTTTTGTTCCTGACATCGTGTTTATGAATCTCGAGTAATCCAGTTTATGTCATAATGATGTATAATCTAAACTGATTGTGATTTCTTTTGAACATCATTAAAGAAGTTTAACATTTTCAAATCCAACGCTTTCGATCAGAACAAAATTCTCAAGATGTCGAAAACTCCACTCAAAACACTTTTTTTATTTTATAACTCCAATTGAAATTTCAAATGCATGTTAAACACTATGCAGCTGTTTTCATTATCTTCGACTATTTACAACTTCACTGTTAACTCACATTGTAAACACTAATGACACTGCTTCACTACACCTGAGCGTACAGTGTCAACTGTCGTACAGTAAGCGTCTAATAATGTGAACTGATCCATTCTACGTCGGTGTTACCGGGCGCTCGGTCATGCGCAACGAATGCGATCAATATGGCTACCTGGCAGACGAAGAGTTTCGCATTTTTAAAACCCATTGATCACGCGACTGTATCAGAATTTATAATGAAGATCGTTCACTTACTAATACAAATTACGAACTGATGTTAAAAATCGTCATAAGCAACCGGTACATTTTGTTCAACTGGACCACCAGTGGTCCACCGTGATTTGTTTCAATTTCAGCCCCATTGTATTGTTTTGTTTCTCGCGGTTTTATCTCGACAAAAGAGCACGCCAGACGTCTATACAAGATGACAATGGTTTTAAGTGGCTTAAACAAATTTCTGAGAAACGAACATTTGTCTTGATAAGGGGTATTATACGGATTTTCTTGCAGATTTAGTTTGATGTTCTGCTGAAATTGAATATAAAAGCAAGTCAGTCATTAGACATAACATAGTGAGTTTCTGGTGGCATGCCAAATACTAGAGTAGACAATCTGTTTTTAAGGATTCTTTTATTCACTTTCAGTATAAAAATACTAATAACAGTTTTAAACCTACATTTTAAAACTAGATCGGCTTAAGTTTTAAACCTACACATTTCAGGATGGTTATAAAATATGTTAAAGTTTATTAAAACACGGATATACACAGAATGTATTTCCGTGATTAAAACAACAAAGTTGAAAAAAGCACTTGCATTTGTGTGGACAGTAAAAAGCGGGAGATGCTTTAGGTTGGCTGAGTTATCAGGAAGAAAAAAAATATTAAGGCCTAAGCCGCCTTACCAAAGTAAGACACACGTATGCCTCCTTTAACACACCGTATTGTTTGTGTTTTTTTCAAATTGACGAATTTGAATGATAATCAGGTTTTTGTATCGTCACGGATATACACGGATGTTTTTCCGTGGTATCGTGTATAATTTAGTTTCAGGTTAAAGGGTAATATAATTTTTAAAACCTATCAATGAAATAATTTATTTGAAGAGTATATGAAATACATTATATGTAACTTTATATCCATAACGTTTAACTAAAGTAGTTGTTATTGTGGTTCTAGCTACATTTATGAGACTCAGAGTGTGTTTGTTCTGGAACTGTTTTAATTTATGATCATGTTTATTATCTGTTATGCCTTGTATTTTATCTTTATTGTACCATTGTAAAAATGTATGGGACTAAGTAGACTTAAACATTCAGACATAATCAGTAAAGAAAACCAACAAAGCCTTTGTCAAAGGGGATTTTTCTAAAAAATAGGTTAAATAATTTGGTTAATAAATAAATCAATAAACAAACACAAATGTGCCAAATTAGTTTGAATTTATCGAATAATATTATAATAAGTAACGAGACATAGAATAAAATAATTCGTACAGGGTCGGCTTGATTTAAATCACATGCTCAGTATATAAACATTATCATATGCACAAGTTAAAGTATGATATTGTGTAAAGTATTTTGTTTCGGTCTATATATAGACAAGAACTACTACGAAGTAACGGAGGTCCGCTGCATACAGTTTATCACTATGATACGACTCCGGTCAATTGATATACGAATTTAGTTTACGAAACACTTACGCTGTATGTGTCCCTTGACCTTCTTTTGGTGTTTTTCCTCATTCTTATGGGCAACTTTTTTCATCATACTTATGCGCAATATGGGTAAATTGGACCTATAGACTTTACGAGACATGCTAAAAATATAATGCCCAAATTTAGATATTATCTTTCTAATACAAATTTAATCTCTATAAAGACCAACTCAATAATAAGACAACCTCATTTAAAATCATAATTAAAAGCACAAAAATTAAGTCTATTCTGACGGTTTGCTTTTTAATCAATATCAATATGATCATGAACTCATTCGATAAACTTAACCGTTCAGTAAATTTAAAGTAACCGGATTTCAAGGTAACAAGGAGTGGTCTTATAATCGAGGCTTTACTATGGATAGTAAATGTGTGTTTTATTGATGAAATGTTGATCTGAACTTTATATTTTAGAACTTAATCTCCATTGTTTCAAACATTGAACATGTGGTCGTTGTTTGAACAAACATATACCCTGTGACTAGCCGCTATCTCATATAGCTCACAAGATCACCATATTCTACATAGAAGAAGGCAGTAATTTATCATTTACAAGCCGCGATAACCTGTCAACGAACGTAATCTAAATAGCCTTCTACATTCCTTCACACGACATTGTGAATATTGAACAGTTTATTATCAAAGAACTCTTTGAACAGACAGATTTGATAATCCGTGAAATATTGTCTTTGTTTTGCAGACTACGTCAGAGTTTTCTAGTTTATTTTTATCTCATCAATCGTAAGACAAAGTTGAATCCATCGATAAATCCCCTGTAGACCCACCGCTTTCAGACATCTTCCAACCGAACGCTGCATGGTTGTTTAGCGTCGCATTGGTAGTTATTCAGTCCGTTGGAATAATAACCCAGCTATATTAGACTGACACCGGACCAACCAGTTCCGGTACCACCCTTAAATTATAGGTCGCGCATCAAGCAAGCCAGCTACATCGATAGCACTATTATAGGACATTGGAAGGTTCGGGTCTGGGAAAACCACAACCTCGTTCACTCGACGCGGACGCTCTGACCACGATATCAACAGGAATGGTATCATTCTGATAATAAATTAGATAATTTATACAAAGGCATGGGTTTGGTCAAACAGCTCATAAAACAACCAAAGGTTACAATCGTACGGACGGGAGAGTATTCAATCCCTGTAAAGAATCACACACAGTGTTAGCTATAATCACACCGTCTATAATAACCATTTATATGCAACAGATTGTCCGAGATTGCAGGGAAGGATCAGCAGATCAATTTCTCTATAAAACCAATTTCTCGGCACGCTGCAACATTATCGTTCACGGTTTAGCACATTATGTCTATTCTAAACACAATCGCATTACTGGCTATAGGGCATTCTCCATGATCGAGTGGTCATATATATAAATGATGTTTGCAATGGGAGGAGAGGTCGAAGGTTCGAACTTCAATTGCAAGATGTACCACCAGCCTGTGTCAATTTGCCTAGTGTCTGGCATCTAAGGACATGAGATTGTACATGAAACAATAAAGCTAGTGTTATGCAATAGACAAAATTAGAGGACCCTGTCACTATTCATTTTCTTTGAGTGATACACTAGATGTAGACAACATCCACCCGATCTGAGTTCGACTAAACACGGGTGTCAATCAATCAATTAAAGTAGCAAGAAAAAGTACATTAGTCTACTAGTATATATCTACTTTTAAAGTGCTTTCAAGCAATGCAACTTATATAGATGACGAAATCCTCGACCACAAAGTCCTTGGTCCTCCAGGTCGGGTTTAAACACAAGGCCTTCTACATTATCATGTAAAAAGTACACATTTACAGTTGAAATATAGAGGCATCTTATCTTGAATGATGGAGTAAAAACATTTTTGGATTGCTTTTGTCAGAGTTCAAAAACGATTCAGTTTATATGATTCGCGTGACCTTGTTTCCTATGACGTGGGGTGACACTATCTTGCTTATTGTCCGTTTATCTCTTAAACTATTTTATTTGAAGTAGACTTATTGATAACCCTATCACTTTAATTGCGGTATATCTTCATCCAAAATATGTAATACAATGTCATAGTACCCCACCTGATGTCGGTCGTAGTGTGTTCGTTCTTTAGTTACCGTAGAAACAGCATGAAAATAATAACAACTGGAAGGAAGTCTGCACGTAAAGACTACCCATGGAAACCGTCACTCTACCAGGCCCCAATTCCAAGAAAAAACTTAAGTTATCGCTCAGCTAAGACTGTTATTTTGAATTTATTATATGACTTCAATTATACGGTCTTGTGATGCAGATTGCTACCAGAAACTGTGTATTTATTGTTAAATATTGGACATAATGATTTAGTAGGTGATTTTTATATGAAATGCTCATGGAAATCCAACAGTAATGAACAATAAAGAACTTCGTACTTGAGCTTGTTATAACAGACTTAAGTTTTTACTTAAGATGTTCATGTATAACTTTTAAGCACTCTTCTGTAAAAATCGGGCTTATTACAGTGTTGCTGTATTAAATTGACATCTAACTGTTAGGAAACAGTATTTTACAAGGAACAACAAAATATGTTTTTAAAGTTGCAGTCTCGGCTGAGCAATAACTTAAGTTTTTCATGGAGTCAGTGTCTAGTCGGGTAATGATCTTCTTTAACAATTGCTACGGGTTTGTGTCCTCCGAATAGTGGCCAGACCCGTATTTCAAACATATTTTATAAGGCCGCACGAATACTCTCCCTTTGAAATATCATGTGTGGGAGACAACTCGATTTCGGTTCAATACAGTGTAATAGCGATTACGTCCCTTATATGGTACATGTATAGAGAATATTTGTTGATATTGCGAGATCGGATTTTATTTGAGCTTTCATTAGAAATCAACAAATTCTCTGTTTATTAGATGCTTCAATTTCTGTTAAAATGGTAAAGTTATTAGTTTAAATGAAAAAAAACACAAAGTACATAGGAGGGATTATACGAGGCGATTACGTCCCTTCGATGAAAGAACGCCATTACACACCAAGTACGCACAGGTTTGTATCATCAAGTGTATATACTGTCTTGTTTTTAGTATGTATTTTAAGGTTAACGAATGACTAAATAACATATAGGTACAATGGTTATCTTTGAACTCACGATCGCATATAAAACTATTGATTCAAAATCTGCATGTATAATTCCGCAGAGCTTTCAGCTTTGTTTACCTTCACTGATAACATTAACAAACTGGCTTTAATTTCTTAAATAATTACAAGCAGGTGAAACTCTGTAATCTTTGAAACTTTAAACCAAACATACAGATAGATTTGTGAACGTATCTAAACATAAATATGTCTTGTTGTCCGGGCGGATGTTTGTCAGACAACTCTTTGATGAGTCCGGGATACAAGATGGACATAAATAAGGAAAAGGAAACTATTGTCCGCCTACGAGACGCAGGAACGGACAATATAGCGACGGACAAGAATCGAAATTCGGCAGACAAGAGAATGAAGACGTTTGTGAAACACGTAAGCGCGGTTTTTATTGTTTTGTTAACAATGCCGGATCCTGGATACAGTTTCTTAAATATTCTAGATCAAGGGGTGAGCATACTGTTCTTTCACTTTGTTACACAATGCGTTTACTCAGTCCGAGTAAATAGTAACTCGGTTTTGTACATAGATTCAAATGTCGGGCTGTCAAGCAGACCCTATACCGTTCCATTACGTTTTACTACTTTTTATAGTGTCGATGCTACTTGTATTTATTTCTGTTGTAAATTGTCATTGAAATATTGGAAAACGTTATCAAGAGGGTACCTATGTTATCCGGGAGATTAGAACGTCTGTAAATTAATAATAATAATTTTACGAGGAAACTCATTTGACAATATAAATATATATCAGTCTTCCATAAGACCCCCCAAAATGAACTAGAAAAATAACTATGCATAAAGAATATTAAACTATTTGATATTTTGGCCATATGATGTGTCACATATAGTTTGCAAATATTTATAGAAGAGACTCAGTGTCAGTGAAAAGATATGAAAAAACTGAGGTATACATACCTACAAAAACAAACTATGCACATAGAAACTTCATCAAAATATACAAATATAATTACATGTATAGGCCTACTATATTATAACCGAAAACAATGTTTCCCATGTGGACACACCATAAGAGCCAGCGTATCATTTTACATGTGTACACGATCAGGTAGTTGTATTCTAATACAACTACCTGACACGATACAGCATATAATGAAACAACATAAAACGCAATGGGAAAATTTTGCAGACGGATATATACATGTTTATACCTGCAATAGAAAGGCTTACATTAAATTTACTAATTATTCATAAGATGTAGTAGCAGCAGCATGGGTTGAAAATTTTAATTTGTTTGTGCATGCCACAAAAGGTTAAACACAATTAATACTAAGGCATCTTACAGTCCTTAATTAAGTAAAAGAAGGTTCGTATGAATTGTGTTTTTTGTTTTTAAATGTAATGAAGTCAAAGAATACGATAGTATGTGTGTATGATTTTTGATTGAAGTATATCAGAGAGTCTCTGATTAGGCCAAAGATCAGTTTTGATGTAATCAAATGGGACCGCATATAACAATTATATAGTCGCACTATATAACTGCTTATGGTTTGACATAGGTTTTCGCGACATTCAAAATTAGACATTATTCTTGTAATATCTAAGTCTTAAATTGATGTCATCTGCTGAGAGTCGACTGAAAGTTGCTGTCGGACATTTGAATTCGCCCGGTGTAGAGGTAATCTAGTTTATATGATGCATGTGCATATTGCAAGATATTTGAGATTTGACAATTTGCCCAATTGGCTAAAATTAAAAGGTTCAAAAGTAAACAAACTGCTGTCATTGACATTTCTTTATTATATAGGATATATCTTTTCATTTAAAATTAATCAATGAGTTCATGGACAACATCAGGCTCTTGTCGTATAGTACTATACCAAGGGGACGAGTGGACCGGGTTTGGTGTCACACTTGACAGCTGACGTGGTGGATGTCCTATTCTACAAAGCCAAGAGCTTCACTGTCACCATTCCAGCGTTTAAAACACAACCACAGTGAATCATCAAGCTCAGCTGCCACCCTTGAAGCTATGGTGACAATGTGGGGTTCAAACCCACAACCCCAAGTACTGAGCAAGATAGGTCCTTTTTTAATGTTATTTTTTATCAGTTGTTGAAAGTCATACAATGAAACAGTTAGACTGCGATTGACTAACATGCAGTGTCACAGAGTAATGTTGATATTGTTACTCTAGATATTAAATTTCTCTCTGATACACTTTCAGTTAACAATGTCTGGAGGTGTGCCGCCACTGACCACTCACATTCTGGATACAGCTGTCGGATTACCGGCGGCTAATGTCACAATGGTTCTATCAAGACAGAATTCAAGCAAAGGTTTTGACGAAATTGAGAAGGGGTTTGTATAATTTAGTGTTTTCCTCTGCCTTGGATATTCCATCTACACACTCTGAAGTGCTCTTTGACTGAAGTCGTACTGTACTACAGTATGATGTGGTCTTTGACTGAAGACGTACTGTACTGTAGACTGAGGTGGTCTTTGACTGAAGTAATACTGTACTGCAGACTAAGATAGTCTTTGACTGAAGTCATACTGTACTGTAGACTGAGGTGGTCTTTGACTGAAGTAATACTGTAGCGCAGACTGAGGTTGTCTCTGACTGAAGTTGTACTGTACTGTTAACTGAGGTTGTCTCTGAGTGAAGTTGTACTGTACTGTAGACTGAGGTTGTCTCTGACTGAAGTTGTACTGTACTGTTGACTGAGGTTGTCTCTGACTGAAGTTGTACTGTTCTGTAGACTGAGGTTGTCTCTGACTGAAGTTGTACTGTACTTTTAACTGAGGTTGTCTCTGACTGAAGTTGTACTGTACTGTTGACTGAGGTTGTCTCTGACTGAAGTTGTACTGTTCTGTAGACTGAGGTTGTCTCTGACTGAAGTTGTACTGTACTGTTAACTGAGGTGGTCTTTGACTTAAGTTGTACTGTACTGCTGTCTGAGGTAGTCTTTGACTGAAGTCGTACTGTACTGTAGTCAGAGGTGGTCATTGACTATAGTCATACTGTACTATAGTCAGAGGTACTCTTTGACTGAAGTCGTACTGTAATGTAGTCAGAGGTGGCCTTTGACTGAAATCATACTGTACAGCTGTCTGAGGTGGTCTTTGACTATAGTCATACTGTACTGTAGTCAGAGGTGGTCTTTGACTGAAATCATGCTGTACTGTAGTCAGAGGTGGTCTTTGACTGAAGTCATACTGTGCTGTAGTCAGAGGTGGTCATTGACTGAAGTCGTACTGTACTGTAGTCAGAGGTGGTCATTGACCGAAGTCATACTGTACTGTAGTCAGAGGTGGTCATTGACCGAAGTCATACTGTACTGTAGTCAGAGGTGGTCATTGACTGAAGTCATACTGCAATGTAGTCAGAGGTGGTCATTGACCGAAGTCATACTGTACTGTAGTCAGAGGTGGTCATTGACTGAAGTAATACTGTGCTGTAGTCAGAGGTGGTATTTGACCGAAGTCATACTGTACTGTAGTCAGAGGTGGTCATTGACCGAAGTCATACTGTAATGTAGTCAGAGGTGGTCATTGACTGAAGTCATACTGTACTGTAGTCAGAGGTGGTCTTTGACTGAAGTCATACTGTACTGTAGTCAGAGGTGGTCTTTGACTGAAGTCATACTGTTATGAAGTCAGAGGTGGTCATTGACTGAAGTCATACTGTAATGTAGTCAGAGGTGGTCATTGACTGAAGTTATACTGTACTGTAGTCAGAGGTGGTCTTTGACTGAAGTCATAATGTCATGTAGTCAAAGGTGGTTATTGACTGAAGTCATACTGTAATGTAGTCAGAGATGGTCATTGACTGAAGTCATACTGTAATGTAGTCAGAGGTGGTCTTTGACTGAAGTCATACTGTAATGTAGTCAGAGGTGGTCATTGACTAAAGTCATACTGTAATGTAGTCAGAGGTGGTCATTGACTGAAGTTATACTGTACTGTAGTCAGAGGTGGTCTTTGACTGAAGTCATAAGGTAATGTAGTCAAAGGTGGTCATTGACTGAAGTCATACTGTAATGTAGTCAGAGATGGTCATTGACTGAAGTCATACTGTAATGTAGTCAGAGGTGGTCTTTGACTGAAGTCATACTGTAATGTAGTCAGAGATGGTCATTGACTGAAGTCATACTGTAATGTAGTCAGAGGTGGTCTTTGACTGAAGTCATACTGTACTGCAGTCAGAGGTGGTCATTGACTGTAGTCATACTGTACTGTAGTCAGAGGTGGTCTTTGACTGAAGTGATACTGTAATGTAGTCAGAGGGGGTCATTGACTGAAGTCATACTGTACTGTAGTCAGAGGTGGTCTTTGACTGAAGTCATACTGTAATGTAGTCAGAGGTGGTCATTGACTGAAGTCATACTGTAATGTAGTCAGAGGTGGTCTTTGACTGAAGTTATACTGTACTGTAGTCAGAGGTGGTCTTTGACTGAAGTCATACTGTAATGTAGTCAAAGGTTGTCATTGACTGAAGTCATACTGTAATGAAGTCAGAGATGATCATTGACTGAAATCATACTGTACTGTAGTCAGAGGTGGTCTTTGACTGAAGTCATACTGTAATGTAGTCAGAGATGGTCATTGACTGAGGTCATACTGTAATGTAGTCAGAGGTGGTCTTTGACTGAAGTCATACTGTACTGCAGGCAGAGGTGGTCATTGACTGAAGTCATACTGTACTGTAGTCAGAGGTGGTCTTTGACTATAGTCATGCTGTACTGTAGTCAGAGGTGGTCTTTGACTGAAATCATGCTGTACTGCTGTCTAAGGTGGTCTTTGACTATAGTTGTACTGTACTGTAGTTAGAGTTGGTCTTTGACTGAAGTCGTACTGTACTGTAGTCGGAGGTGGTCTTTGACTATAGTAGTTCTGTACTGTAGTCAGGGGTGGTCTTTGACTGAAATCATGCTGTACTGCTGTCTAAGGTGGTCTTTGACTATAGTTGTACTGTACTGTAGTTAGAGTTGGTCTTTGACTGAAGTCGTACTGTACTGTAGTCGGAGGTGGTCTTTGACTATAGTAGTTCTGTACTGTAGTCAGGGGTGGTCTTTGACTCAAGTCGTACTATACTGTAGTCTTAGGTGGTCTTTGACTGAAGTCATACGGTACTGTAGTCTGATGTGGTCTTTAACTGAAGTCGTACTGTACTACAGTCTTAGGTGGTTTTGACTGAAGTCATACGGTATTGTTCTCTGATGTGGTCTTTGACTGAAGTCATACTGTACTGTAGTCTGTGGTGGTCTTTGGCTGAAGTCATACTGTACTGTAGTCTGATGTGGTCTTTGACTGAGGTCATACTGTACTGTAGTCTGATGTGGTCTTTGACTGAAGTCGTACTGTACTACAGTCTGAAGTGGTCTTTGACTTAAGTCGTAATGTACTGCAGTCTGATGTGGTGTTTGACTGAAGTCATACTGTAGTACAGTCTGATGTGGTCTTTGATTGAAGTCGTACTGTACTGTGGTCTGAGGTGGTCTTTGACTGAAGTTGTATTGTATTGTAGTCTGAGGTGGTCTTTGACTGAAGTCATACTGTACTGTAGTCTGATGAGTTCTTTAACTGAAGCCGTACTGTACTGTAGTCTGATGAGTTCTTTAACTGAAGCCGTACTGTACTGTAGTCTGTTGTAATCTTTGACTGAAGTCATACTGTACTATACTACAGTCTGATGTGGTCTTTGACTCAAGTTGTACTGTACTGTACTGTACTGTAGTCTGATGTGGTCTTTGACTGAAGTTGTACTGTACTGTAGTCTGATGTGGTCTTTGACAGAAGTTGTACTGTACTGTAGTCTGTTGTGGTCTTTTACTGAAGTCATACTGTACTACAGTCTGAGGTGGTTCTTGACTGTAGTCTTACTGTACTATGGTCTAACATGGTTAAAAACAGTCTGCTTACAAAGACCACTATATATTACATAACTTGTCTGCAAAGACCACTAATTTTATCTCCCATCTTACCATTTCCAATTACATGTACATTCAACTTGTTAACAAAGACCACCAGTTAACAAAAAACACTTGCAGGTCTTATAGTTGGATTTTACAGTAAGGTCTCTCTGTATTTATATAGTACAGTACATCCTCTGTAGAGCAACAACCTTTAGGGGCTACACATATTGGTCATTGTTCTCAACTTCTGAGGTTGTTGCTGTACAGAGTTGTAATGTGTAGTAAATTTCAACTTTGAAATGTTGAAGGTGTTGTTATAAATACAAATGTACAGTGCTGGTATTCACAAAGCATCTTAGTGGAAAACTTAAATATTTTGACTTAAGTAAAAAACTTGGGTTGCGCTTATTTCCCACACATTGAAGATTAACCTATGTTTTCTTAGTGATTATTGTAGCTCTTACTACAATGCTTTAAACCTATGTCAAAATTCAAGCATTTTGAGTATCTTGTTAGGCTGACACACTTAAGGAAATTTGATGTTTTTAAGAAAATTCTAAGATTTCTACTTAGATGCTTTATGAATACCAGCCCTGAGGTTGTTGCCCTACAGAGTGCTGCACTTGAGAGGTTCACCATTGTAGTGTATTATGCTTTGTCTTTTATTACAGAGCTACCAACAATGATGGACGTGGAGGGTTCCTTAAAGAGCAGAAATGGCAGCCAGGCGTATATAAACTTTATTTTAACACAGATGAATACTTTAAGAAACAGAATACTACTGGCTTTTATCCATATGTGGAGGTATAGTATAAAATTATTAAATCCTCTGGGGGGTTTTTTAAGCTCACCTGAGTATGAACTGTTCATGGTGATCGCTTAGGATCATGCATTGTCTGTCTGTCAGGCCGAACGTAAAATATTCTTGGTTTCCCCTTCCCGACCCTAGCAAATATAGAATTTGGAATTTTTCAGAATGACAGTTACATTTATTGGTTAAGATATACTAAAATTAAATTTAGTAATAACTCTAAGGTGAAAACCAACAGTCTTAAATTTAACATAGGTACCAAATTTAATGGTAAGAAACAAGTCTGTATGCAAAAAATAACATTTTCATCCCCAATTTTTCATAAAAAAAATATTTCAATTTGGGCAATAAAATATTTTGGGTAGGGTCCCTTTTTATCTGGTAGGTAGGGGATGGGGAAACAAACACTATTTTATTTTAGGCCTCATCCGTCCATCGTTCACATTGAGTTTGTTAATACTCTAGTATCCACATTTCTTTTGCAATCTCAATCATACTTGGCAGTAGTGTACCTAGATACAATATATTTGATGTGTTCTGTTCGGGTAAAAAATTGCTATCAGTATTAGATCTAGTCTTATTGCCCTTGGTTTATTGTAATTTTGGTCATTTTATCGTGTTTACACTGTAGCAAATCCACGTTTTTTTGCATTCTTAATGAAACTTGTCAGCTGTTTATAGTTAACTTGTAATTGACAACAGTTACAGTAACACTCTTGATATTAGCATGGAAATCTGTGCAATGCATCAACATATGTCCTCATTGAGTAAAGGTTTAAACGCTATTTTCAGATTGTGTTCAGAATTGTAGATCCAAGCCAACATTACCATGTTCCTCTATTGCTCAGTCCTTACGGCTACAGCACATACAGAGGAAGCTGATATGTAACAATATTTTATAAAATATTTTATAACTTTGTGATAATCAGACAGTTTACTACTTAGATTTATGTTTGATATATGATTTGTATAAGAGCTAGCGACTTATAAATGAAATGAATGAATGAAATTGTGATGTTTTTTTCCCGCAATTTTTAGGGAAGGAATAATCTTGTAAATTGACATTTCATAGTGAATGAAGATTTTATTTTAGGCATGAATTTCTTAGAGAAATTGTCTAGAACAAATTAACATGAGTTTACAGTGTGACCGGTTTTACGGCTACCATTACAGTATTACATTAATATCTCATCTCTTCATTTGTTGTGTTATGTAGAGGTCTGGTTTGCAGTTGTATAAATGTAACTTATTATTCATAGAAATGTATCGGTAGATTGATGAAATAAATATCGAGTCATTTGCCAGTTTTAGTTTTGGTTTTATACTGCATAACAATTTTATTTTAAAGGGAGAAAACTGTTACCAGTAGATGTTGTGATAATGCTGGAGTTGCTCCCCTTTGTCCGTCCTGCCACTAAACCTCGTTCAAAATATTTGATCTAGTTTATTATTGCTGTTAATTTATATATTGTTGTATTAAACGTGATGTCCAGGAATGGGCGCGCTGGTGTGCATTTCATCAAAAATAAATAGCCTTTTTATATTGCCAACCATTCAAAGTACTGTACATGTATCACTACATGGTATTATACCGTGGCAAGGGAGATCACTCCGTAAAAGTTTGATTGTAAAGATGTAAGAGTTACTTCCCTTCAGCCAAAATAGACTTCATCAGTGTGACGATTATACTAAAATGTATTTAACGTCGTTTAACCTCGTGACATAAATACTAATACAAAGCACTAAGCCCGGTTTTCCTGGAGAACGGCTCGTTTATATTATTGTTATGGGCGGGTGGCCAATATCAAATAAAATCATTGACATCACCACACAACCTGATGCTAAGACCAAGAATTATACCACACATCGGACCATATGCAACAATACTTTTATATGCACCATTAATGCAGCTACCTACACCATATACCAAGTTACAAATTGGTCACTTTTCAAACTGTTATATGTTTGATAGATATAATATCATATAAGATATCTACCTCAATCGGTTCATGTTCTTTAAGTCGTTGACATTAATCACTTAGGACGGTAACCGGGATATAGGTTTGAAGCATAAAGAACTCCTTCAATACCAGATTAATGTATGAGAACCGAAGTGGTGAATCTCATCTAATGTTGATTAAATAAAATGACTTTATTGAATTTACATTTGACTCACGGTATCAAAAGCTGGACTGGTTATTTGTGAAACTTTCACATACGGTATACGATGTGCATATACCACTGATGAACCTATCCACCGGTCCCCTTACTACGATATTGAATCAACATCAGGTGACAAAGTACGTAAGCATACAATATGTAACGATAAAAATATCATTTCACGATTTGTTTTAAGAACAATATTTATTTGAACGGCTTCCACAACATTTCAAAAACAACAATTAGGAGTTTTCAAAGACTATATTATTGACAAGTTTAAAAAAATTGTTTTTAACGTTTTCATCAATACATCACGACTTGATCAGCAACTTAACACGACATAAGGTTCCGCTGTGGAATATGGCAGTCCATACTACATGTAGTTAGTCCTCGCGGTGAGTCAATTTGTCCATCTCACACCTCGCAGTTAATGCCCATTTTTCTGACATGTGTACATCATAGAACACATTTGTGAGCCCCTGATCTTCTAGGGGTCAATGTTGTATAATGTCGCTTGCTCCTTTATCGACCTCTTGACCTAGAGTCAATTAGCCCCTCGAGTAGAAAACATAATTTAGTGACAATTACCTGGCAGGTATGCGGACCTGTTTCATACATTGTATAACTAATGATACTAGGTGACTAACAGATGGGACGAACAACCTCTTCTTGAGTCCTGTATATGGGGGTGCAGTTAAACTTGTATTAAAGACCACCTGCAAACAAATACCACTCTAAAACTTGTCTTAAAAAACTACAAAATTTACTGTTTTGCCATGGATGGTCGTTGCAGACATGGTTTACTACGATGAAATTAATGACGCGTGATCCATGACGGGTGGTCTTTAACGCAAGTTTGACTTACACTGTACATAGCACTTTTTATTTATGTGATAATTCAAAAGTTCGAGTTTTTTCTGTACTGTTCGTCATATTTCCGAATATATGAATGGAGTCAATATTCAGTCGGAACTCTAAAGCGTAGAAGTCACGTGGTGGTCCACATTAATGGTTGTTTATTATGATAAGTGATTGAACCAATAACAAGGCTAATTGATCAATTTGTCAGCATTTATCGACTCCCTAGGGGCTGGCGTGGTACTGCCGGAGCCCTTAGCTAACATTACAGAACTGATGATGTAATATTCAGGGAACTAACTCCCCGGAAAGTAGGTACCCTTCACGGAACTACGTCTCGACCCATAAAACGATCGAACAGTTTGCGGATTCGGTAATTATCATTATATCAAAGATCGTACACCCAGTATTCTTTATCATTTTCATAGTATTCAATCTGATCATCTCAACAAACGATTCGGATTGTCCAGTCCGGATAAAAATCCAGTGACGCAGCGGTCGAGTTTACTATAACGGTGTAAAACCAATTATAAAGGCTTAATTATACTGTGCAAAAAACTATAATTTCAATGCTTAACTAACATACTAAACTTCGCTCTACCTGTTTAGACAATGGTTGTTATTTTTTGCGTACACATAAACTGCAACGTCACTGTCACAATATCCTAACTGGACTATACCTGGTTTACGTTGAATGTTTACATTTTCAGTCACAAATAGTTGACCTAACAACGTTTCCCTGAATCCTCACCCGGTTCATTATTAGAATTAATATCATAATTTACTATTTGTTCTTCCACAAATAACTGAATCTTTTTCAAAAGAGGGAGCACTGAAAAGACTGACAGACACATTTAGAAACTATGAAATACAAATTGTGTTAAGGGGGTGGAGTGAGCACAAAAGTGGGAGGGGTGGTAAACAATAATGGCTAAAATGCTGAGAAAATAAATGAAAACGTTTAAATAAAATTTAGTGCAAATGTAAGTATCGGGAAAACATATAAACATACAATAAACAAGCTGTGTGAAGTTGGCTCAACATACGACTTACGACATACGACATTCAAAAAATCGAATGTCGTCCAATGTCGTATGTCGAGCTGGACGACATTCAAAAAATCATCAAAAATCGAATGTCGTCCAGCTCGACATACGACATTGGACGACATTCAAAAAATCATCAAAAATCGAATGTCGTCCAGCTCGACATTGGACGACATTGGACGACATTCAAATATCATCAAAAATCGAATGTCGTCCAGCTCGACATTGGACGACATTCAAAAACTCGTCTAAAATCGAATGTCGTCCAGCTCGACATTGGACGACATTGGACGACATTCAAAAAAATCGTCTAAAATCGAATGTCGTCCAGCTCGACATTGGACGACATTCAAAAAATCATCTAAAATCGAATGTCGTCCAGCTCGACATTGGACGACATTGGACGACATTCAAAAAAATGGTCAAAAATCGAATATCGTCCAGCTCGACATTGGACGACATTGGACGACATTCAAAAAATCATCTAAAATCGAATGTCGGCCAGCTCGACATTGGACGACATTGGACGACATTCAAAAAATCATCTAAAATCGAATGTCGTCCAGCTCGACATTGGACGACATTGGACGACATTCAAAAAATCATCAAAAATCGAATGTCGTCCAGCTCGACATTGGACGACATTGGACGACATTCAAAAAAATCGTCTTAAATCGAATGTCGTCCAGCTCGACATTGGACGACATTGGACGACATTCAAAAAATCATCTAAAATCGAATGTCGTCCAGCTCGACATTGGACGACATTGGACGACATTCAAAAAAATGGTCAAAAATCGAATGTCGTCCAGCTCGACATTGGACGACATTGGACGACATTCAAAAACTCGTCTAAAATCGAATGTCGTCCAGCTCGACATTGGACGACATTGGAGGACATTCAAAAAAATCGTCTAAAATCGAATGTCGTCCAGCTCGACATTGGACGACATTGGACGACATTCAAAAAATCATCTAAAATCGAATGTCGTCCAGCTCGACATTGGACGACATTCAAAAAAATGGTCAAAAATCGAATGTCGTCCAGCTCGACATTGGACGACATTCAAAAAATCATCTAAAATCGAATGTCGTCCAGCTCGACATTGGACGACATTGGACGACATTCAAAAAATCCTCTAAAATCGAATGTCGTCCAGCTCGACATTGGACGACATTGGACGACATTCAAAAAATCCTCTAAAATCGAATGTCGTCCAGCTCGACATTGGACGACATTGGACGACATTCAAAACGTTGTCAGTAATTGAATGCCTTGCAGCTCGAAGACGTTAAAACATAGTTGAGATGATGTTAGTAGTCAGTAATTTGGAAAATATCGTCTCTGGTGTACACTAGAATGTCGCGAAAATTAATTACATTACTCACCTTTACTAGCAATATCCTGTGTACAGTATACCGCAGTGATGATTACATTTTAAATATTGTTACGGCATTTTGACCCCATTAAAAACAATAATTAAAACCAGTGTATGTAGTTATTTATACCCGCGCGAAATCCCGTTCACAACGGTCCCATGATTGTGTGTACCGTATTATGGAAACATATGCGTGCACATTCTCCGCTGTCGGCGGATTCGAAATGCATGATTGTTATATTCGAATTTTATTTGAATTGTATTCGAATTATCTTAGAAGTATTTCTAACGACATTTAGACAAGCTGTAATAATTTTGGTCATTTCGAATCATCATTCGGAATTTGTTTCAAATTTTTAGTTTTTATTAATTCCGACTCATTCGGACCCATTCCGGCTGATTCGAGATTCGTATGATTGGGGTATCAATTACGTCTATCGCAAGCCCGATACCTGTAAAAACTACATACACATGGGTAACGAACTAGTATGTGTTTATCCACGTCCCTATTGTTTCGCTTACCAATCATGATGTAATAGTGTATGTTGAACGCATAGCTAGACTGATTCTGACCCTGTGGTTCGGCTGTGCACTTTCCACTAACGGAAGTGTACACAGCATTACTCAAGTTTTGCGGTCAAACCTCGTAAATTTTTTCGATTTGTTTTATGTCATTTCATGGGCATTATGAAATGAATAATAACCAAACCAGCATTGGAGACTACATATGTACATAAATATCAAATTGCATCACATATAATTTCAGGTGTATTCGTAAGTAATATGGCGTCCATCTTTGACGTCATTTTGGATTCCCGGGTTCGTACAATATGTTGATAATTCATGCCGACAGTTATATATTCCATATATAAACCAAATCACTGTACAACTTATTGTGATACTATACAATTTAACTTTTATGACTTATTGTGATTGAAATATCCGGTTATTTCCCATCACTGTACGACTTATTGCAATACTATACAAGTCAACGTGTACTCCTTATTGTGATAACCGGAAGTTGACTCGTTTATACACTGTTCTATTAGTATTTAACATTGCTTGTTGCATTTTAGTTGTCACCTACCCATGAATAGGCTACTTTTGTGCCGAGTGTCACTCGACTCTTAGGCACCGTGGACAGCAACTGTAGATACTAGTATACAACAGACGGACGAACAAGAGCATTCAAAATATTATCTTAAATCCTTGTCAGGCTGCCTGAACATAACTAGTAATTATTGAACAAACACAAGTTTAGATTAAATGTCCGTGACTTTATTAACAGAACTATTATTATAACAAATATTCCAGTTGACACAAGAAAAATATAAAGTAAAACCAAAATATCCGGTAATATCGCAAAGCAACTCGCAAATATTCCAAACTATTCACGATTTACTGAAAGTACACAAGTCTTAGCGAATCTATAAACTCCTCTAACCAAATTGATTAAGTAAATAAAACTATATTTTGTTATGTTTCCGAAATTTTGTGCATTGTGTACCGTTGAAATTCACGAAAAGAAACGCCCCACTTAAACTTCTGTGAATAGCCATGCAACCAAAATAACCTCAAATTGCGTTTCCTGATGCTAAGATTAAAGATTGTAAAAACCAAATAAGTTGTTCCGCACATTGAATAATTTAAACTCCTTCGGTTGCTAAGCGACTCATCACAAAGAAAAACAATATAGCGGACAATAAAGTATCAACAAATACAAACTTTACATGACTGACTCCTTACATCAGCAAATGACAATATTCGTTCATTCTACAATGATTGAACAAAAAGTGCAACATTTTAAATCCAAACATGCACACATAAACAAGGTAAAGTCGCGGAAATTGATTACGTTTAGATAGGCCGTTCTGATATGGGTAAATATGCTAGATCTAAATGTAAGTAAGATTATTAGCATAATATAACAGAGAAATGTGCTTTGTCAGTTGAGACGTTCAAAGTTAACATAGAATAACAGAAATAATGATCGTATATTAAATGCACGCCTTAATGTTATTATACATTCGATTTTAGACGATTTTTTGAATGTCGTCCAATGTCGTCCAATGTCGAGCTGGACGACATTCGATTTTTGATGATTTTTTGAATGTCGTCCAATGTCGTCCAATGTCGATCTGGACGACATTCGATTTTAGACGATTTTTTGAATGTCGTCCAATGTCGATCTGGACGACATTCGATTTTTAATGATTTTTTGAATGTCGTCCAATGTCGTCCAATGTCGATCTGGACGACATTCGATTTTTGATGATTTTTTGAATGTCGTCCAATGTCGATCTGGACGACATTCGATTTTTGATGATTTTTTGAATGTCGTCCAATGTCGTCCAATGTCGATCTGGACGACATTCGATTTTAGACGATTTTTTGAATGTCGTCCAATGTCGTCCAATGTCGATCTGGACGACATTCGATTTTAGACGATTTTTTTAATGTCGTCCAATGTCGAGCTGGACGACATTCGATTTTTGATGATTTTTTGAATGTCGTCCAATGTCGTCCAATGTCGATCTGGACGACATTCGATTTTTGATGATTTTTTTAATGTCGTCCAATGTCGTCCAATGTCGATCTGGACGACATTCGATTTTAGACGATTTTTTTAATGTCGTCCAATGTCGAGCTGGACGACATTGGATTTTTGATGATTTTTTAAATGTCGTCCAATGTCGTCCAATGTCGAGCTGGACGACATTCGATTTTAGACGATTTTTTGAATGTCGTCCAATGTCGTCCAATGTCGAGCTGGACGACATTCGATTTTTGATGATTTTTTGAATGTCGTCCAATGTCGTATGTCGAGTTGGACGACATTCGATTTTTTGAATGTCGTCCAATGTCGTATGTCGAGCTGGACGACATTCAATTTTTTGAATGTCGTCCAATGTCGTATGTCGAGCTGCACGACATTCGATTTTTTGAATGTCGTATGTAGTATGTTGAGCCAACTTCACACAGCTCAATAAACAAACATTACCAAACGAACCTGACTCCCGGGAAAGTAATTTGGCATGTTTTTATTTTTTTTAGTTTTTTACCCCACCCACCAGTTTAGTAATGGAATATTTTTTTCAGCATGTTAACCGACATTTCGATTAGTATTTTCTATTTTGTTGCGTAATACTTATCCAAACTGATCAATATTATTTGATTTAGATTATGTTGACATATTTTGCATTTATAAGGCACATAACGTACTATGACGCATGCGCACTAAACCGATCCAGCATCCTTAAATTATTTCATTGGTCAACAGGTGACTGAATTCACGATCCACAGCAAGCGTAATGTTAAGTAAGACCACATTTATTGAGGTTTTACTGTGGACGTGTATTTCGCAAAATGAAGATAAAAAATAAGAACTTTAAAACCCTGTGTCAAAGCTGGCTGTGACGTCACAAACCAACTTGGTGTTATAGAAGGGTATCATTCTATGTTTTAATGGGTAATTAGGAAGCACTCGACAAGCACCGATAATGTCTGTCAATACTAGATACTGGTTGAGTGATTCTCGATATCCTACTGACCAGCACGTGACGTGTAAATGATGCTTGAAATGAATGAAATATTCTAATTAATCTCCAATTAACAATGCTCATTATCGGCACACTCTAATAAATTCGCGACTAACGCGGCAACATACCCTGTTGACCATCTACTTCCGTCAGTCTCTACTTCCGGTACATTCTACTTCAGGTATACACATTGTGGTAAATTGATCTGATGCCGTAGCATTGTATGGTCGCTTATATTTATTTTGAAAAAGCATCTCACTTGTGAATTCATATATATGTATACCGAGTACGTTGACTTACGAATACTAGTCAACATCGATGAATCACTGCTATTACTTTGATTACTATCGACCTAGTAAATGTTTTTGTATTAACAAACCTTACCCACGCTTTCTGATTACATGGCTCAAACTCTTGATGCCATGGCAAATACGATTTCGGACACGAAGTCATTTTGTAACAGATTTGACATGTTACGAATGTGACCAAGTTCAGACCAATATGTTACTACTATGGTATATTATCTGTTAATGTGGTCATGCAAAGATCTAGACACATTATGTACGTTTAGACACAGCTTTTACAGTTGTACTATATTAATGAGTGTAAAATGTGCATTGAGTTGAACTCACAACCTGCATTCAACCTCCCCCCCCCCCAAACGGACCCTCGGTACCACGAGGGCTTGCCATTTTTTTCGGAAATAAGCAGACTGTCCAAAAACCTGGTGTCAGCACAAACTATAACTATAAATATCGTCGGAATGTTTTAAGATTGAATGCAAAATTCAGCACGTGCGTACTGTCCGCCCAGAACATTAAACATTTCGACAAGTGGATGAACCCACACAAAAAGCCATGTGACCAAATATGACCAAATACTGGACACTTGACCCTCCCTTATGGTGTCCGATGTGGGCTTTATTGGCGTTTGATAGTTACTGCTTGATGAGATAATGACCACTTCTGGCTCACTAGACGCTTTGATCATGATTGTTGGGCGCTTGCTGGATACTTGCAAGTAACATCATTAAGATACAAACCAAAACAAGGTGGGGCGAAGTATTGCCACGGGCAAGATGCCCAAATAGGACTTGAAATTTAAGCAGACCTTTGAACTGTGATAATTTTAAAAGAAAACATCGAAAAATATTGCCGGAATTCAACGGCAATTGCCCAATGCAGTGCTATTTGACGGAGGAGGGCTGAGTCCGTAACCACGCATTCCATTCGCGTATGAATATCTGATTAAAATGTAATTTACATGTGTATTTTTTCTTTTATATAATAATATATATGATATAATTCTTTATATATATAACTGTGTGTTGTTTTAACATTGTTTACATCTATTTACCTACACTAATAGTGTACTCAGTTTGTTGTTCAGTTTAGTTGAAAGAAATATGACAAATACATGTACTCTAAGTTATGTTTAATGCTTTCGTACTTTGCATTGCTAGGCGATGGCCCCGCACAGTATCTTACATAAATGGGTTCGAATCATTTCGACCACTTTTGGTGCAAACTATTTATTTCACAACCAGTATGGACATATCACGTGATAGGTTGGCTAAGAACACAAGAGAAACATCTGTCCACAAACACAAAGGCAGAGAACGACTCTATGGGCACTCACAGTTTTTGCCCGAAACCGATATAGCAGTTGAGTCGGTTTCGGGTAAAAACCCTTACCTAATGCACAAAAATATCAAGTTGCGTTGATAGTACTCATTCACTAATGGTGCCGCGAACTGAAAATTTACCCAGTACTGATATATACAAGCAGTGAGTTAGTCACTGCATCAGTCCAAGTTGGAGGGATTGGGCGCAAACGTTTCCCAAATTGAAAATCCTGAAAACCATATAGGGCGGACCATTTTTGCCAAACTAGAGGCATTCAGCCACATTATTGTTTCCATATTTAACTCCGTTTGTATCCTTCAGAGCAGATTAAATTGACCATAACTTTGCCATTTCTTGAGATTTAAAAAAACAACAAAAAAAACTTTATTTTGGTCAGAAATCATAGCTCTTCTAGGATTGATAAATCCAGAATTCCGGATCAATCAGGAATATTGACACCCTTTCAATAACAGGAATTATGAAATTAAGTTTATGAACACTGTATCAGATTTTACATCAAGTTTAGTCCCCAGATTTTATATCAAGTTTAGTTATATGCCCTTCAAACTGTATTCTTCTACAAATTTGCAAATTCAAGGGCATATTACTCCAGAACAAGCATGATGTCCTATGTGGGGTATTTTTCATAATTTTGTTTTTAACACTGTGTTCATGTTTTATACATAGTTTGAACACATTATTTTATTGGGAAAAATACCGAATCTGCAGCAAACTCTGAAGTTGTTCCGCAAATGTTCGAGGTATCCGAACTTTTCACAACATAATTAAACCTCGTATTAGTTTGTGCTTTACACTAGATCATTATGCCTGCTATTAAAACCTTGTCGTTTTCGTATCATTCTGTTCCGCTCAGGTGGAATGTCAGTCAAAATCAAGTCTGAATTCTGACCAGCAATAATTCGGATGACCGAACTTGCTAGATTTAACCTGGTGATAAGCGCACTATCTTCAAGCTGAGGAGTCCCTAGAGTCGAATCAGAAATCTTATTGCTCCGGCGAGCACACCAGGTACCAGTAAATAACGCGAGATCTCGTCAGAGGCGAGAGGATATATCCTTACGCCACAAGATGTCTTTGTTTCGGCGAAATGAGTCCAATCAATCGTTGTGAAGATAAAAGTGAGTTTAGTGATCGGCTCATGCCGAGTTGGAGATGTAAATGCAACCGAAGATATTGTAATTATGTTGTTATCAGCGTTTTCCTGTGGTGAGTTACAACAAAATAGTCCCAGGGCTCCACTGATGGTTTTAAGTCTTCTCAACAGAAATTACGCGATTATTAGCAACTTAAATGTTTACATTAACAAGTCAATGACGAAGAAGGGTAGCATTGTACCTATTTGAATGCGTTCCTTGATTAATCATTATAGTATATTATCTATGTAGTATGTTATCTATGAATCAATCTGTTGAGTATTTAAGAAATGCGCAGGCAAGTATTACATTAAATTGTGAGTGTTTGTTTTCAGTGGTTTTCAATAGTTTATACAATACGGCGGACGGTCACAGATTGTGTTATTTCAACAGCAGTATTCCAAAGTAACTGGTAGCTGTGCCAAATATGGAGGTCAAAACCATAAAGCCAGTGCCGTGCTAAAGAACGAAACACCCATTCAATCGTGACTGCTTGATGATGAAATCGTTAAATCGTTGTGTTGAAATCACGAATTGTTTCTGTGCGTTCGACCGAGACAGTCGTAGTGCGTGGCCCGTCGGTGTTAGCCCTGCCGAATTGGCAAATAATCTCCGGCTTCAAGAGAAGAGGGAGAAAATGTGTGCGTGGTAAGAGGAATTCGGGTGCGCTGCCGTAGCATTTTCCGAATAGACTCTTTGGTTCTTTTAAACGTGTCTGACGTATAGCACCGATACACACATTTGACATCGAGGATTCGAAATGAATTCGTGAATTTGCATTTGTGAAGTCTTGAAATTGTTAATTAACATGTGCCCATTGTATCATAGCAGGGAGCTGATCTGCAAGTTTGGTCGTCGATTTTACGAAAGACCGGTGGGGACATTTCGATTTATTTTTAAATTTCTATTATTCAAATCGCAAAATCATGCAATTTAAAATTGTGAAATATCTAAGTAAAATCTTGATTCGTGACTTAACTTCAAAACAGATTTCAATTCAAATTTTCACAATGTCACGATTTCAACTTCGTCACGATTTGAAATCGCGATATTTTGACGGACTGAAATGTCATCACGGTCCTTCTAAGAATTCGACAACTTAATTGCAAAGTTTGGCTAATTACAGTGCAGTGCACCCGTTTTGACCATCCGTGCTAATACGCTTATAAATAACACAGGCATAAAAAAGAAACACTTTCTGCATTAAAATAAATTTAATAACAGAACACAAATACATTATGTATAACAACATATCTACAACAGTGACAGAGTGTGACAGAAAGAGATGAGAGTGAATAATATGAGAGTGAATATATTGTACATGCTCAATTATTATTACATGCACACCACAATGTAGGAAAGCAAGTAAGATATAACTCACGCAGGATTACATGATTTTTTAAATAATTTTTATAAATTTTATTTTTAAGGAGTGAAATAGTTCAAATAATTCTGTTTTCTCGTGTTGCAAACAAACAAAACCTGATTTAATCTCATTCTTACTTATTTAATTCTATACAGTATTCGAGTAATAATTTTATAGATAAGGTTCTACATGTATGAAAGCAATGTATTCAACATACGATGCTGAATATTGTGGTCCACCTACCAGCCTGGTCTAATTATCTGACTAGATAACAACATAATGTTTTATTGTATCAACATTTCTATCACAGAAATTTACATATTATTTACATTCATGTACATATATTACCACATATATATATATATTGTATCAAATATTATACATATACAACGATATACAGTTTACTGGTCACAGAAGAGAATGTTACAATCAATATAAAAAAGCACTAAGAAAAGACATGTATACATAGTTGAAAGAACAAAGAGGCATGCTATGTACATCAATAGAAAATTAGTAAAATTAATACCAAGAAGAACAACCCTCAAAATCAATTTAATGTGTTGGTGCGAAATTACTTAGTATATATTAGTGTTCATCCTTACTGTTCTATAGAAATTAGAAACTTCGACGGGAGCGAAGCGACATGAAAGTTAGACATGGTATTTACATGGAAGTAAGTTGGTTTGTCCCAGTATCTTACATGAAAGTAAGACATGGTATTTACATGAAAGTAAGTTGGTTGTCCCAGAATCTTACATGGAAGTAAGACATGGTATTTACATGAAAGTAAGTTGGTTTGTCCAAGGATCTTTCAGGAAAGTAAGACATGGTATTTACATGAAAGTAAGTTGGTTTGTCCAAGGATCTTACATGAAAGTAAGACATCATATTTACATAAAAGTAAGTTGGTTTGTCCCAGTATCTTACATGAAAGTAAGACATGGTATTTACATGAAAGTAAGTTGGTTTGTCCCAGAATCTTACATGAAAGTAAGATGTGGTATTTACATGAAAGTAAGTTGGTTTGTCCAAGGATCTTTCAGGAAAGTAAGACATGGTTTTTACATGAAAGTAAGTTGGTTTGTCCCAGAATCTTACATGAAAGTAAGATGTGGTATTTACATGAAAGTAAGTTGGTTTGTCCAAGGATCTTTCAGGAAAGTAAGACATGGTATTTACATGAAAGTAAGTTGGTTTGTCCCAGTATCTTACATGAAAGTAAGACATGTTATTTACATGAAAGTAAGTTGGTTTGTCCCAGAATCTTACATGAAAGTAAGTTGGTTTGTCCCAGAATCTTACATGAAAGTAAGTTGGTTAGTCCCAGAATCTTACATGAAAGTAAGTTAGTTTGTCCCAGAATCTTACATGAAACTAAGTTGGTTTGTCCCAGAATCTTACATGAAAGAAAGTTGGTTTGTCCCAGAATCTTACATGAAAGTAAGACATGGTATTTACATGGAAGTAAGTTGGTTTGTCCCAAGATCTTACATGATAGTAAGACATGGTATTTACATGAAAGTAAGTTGGTTTGTCCCAGTATCTTACATGAAAGTAAGGCATGGTATTTACATGAAAGTAAGTTCGTTTGTCCCATAATCTTACATGAAAGTAAGACATGGTATTTACATGAAAGTAAGTTGGTTTGTCCCAGGATCTTACATGAAAGTAAGACATGGTATTTACATGAAAGTATGTTGGTTTGTCCCAGTATCTTACATGACATTAAGACATGGTATTTACATGAAAGTAAGTTGGTTTGTCCCAAAATATTACATGAAAGTAAACATGGTATTTACATGAAAGTAAGTTGGTTTGTCCCAGAATCTTACATGAAAATAAGACATGGTATCAACAGGAAAGTAAGTTGGTTTGTCCCAGAATCTTACATGAAAGTAAGACATGGTATTTACATGAAAGTAAGTTAGTTTGTCCCAGAATCTTACATGAAAGTAAGAGGTGGTATTTTCATGAAAGTAAGCTTTGTTGGTCCCAGAATCTTACATGGGTAGTAAGACATGGTATTTACACGTTGGTAAGTTTTTGTCTCAGAATCTTATATGAAAGTAAGGCATGGTTTTTACATGAAAGTAAGTTTTGCTGGTCCCAGAATCTTTCATGAAAATAAGAAATGATATTTACATGAAAGTAAGTTTGTGTCCCAGGATCTTACATCAACCGTTAGAAATACAATGTACACGTATTTACAAGAAAGTATAAGTTACACCAATGATAACGATTACGTAACGTATAATATCAAAACAGTTTGTATGGGGTAGTTTGTCCTCCTACAAAACACACATTTTGGTGTCATCATTATTCTTCGGCATAAACTTTGAATATACCGGTAACAATATCATATTAGCTAGCACATTTCATTTTCAAACATCAGTCTTTAACTCTTATCGTTCCTATTCACTTGGCTGCAAGTCCTGAATATTCTGCTCTCAGTGACGCCATTGCTGCTTGGGACTGGTACGCGGCTTCAGCTAATGATAAACTAGAATTGTATCTGGGAACCAGTCCATGTGACATATACTGAGCTTCCGGTAAACCCATTCCTCCAAACACTGGCAGGTAGCCAACTGGTAGATGTTCGTGGTTGATATATCTAGAAGATTGTGACGTCATGAACATCATGGGATTGTAGAAGGGGAACATTCGGGGGTCATACATGTCTGTGGGTTTGGGTGGGGATTTCGCGGTTGTTGACACGGTGTTTTCATCATTTGTAAGTTTGGATATACTGAAGTCACTTAGATGTCGTCTGGCCGGGGATTTACTGGGTGAGGGAGATCGTCTGCAGTCTGAACACTTGTCGGATGTGACGTCATCTTTCTTCAAGAACGTTCTTCCGCAATCAACACAGCTACCTTGGTTATCTTCTGAAAATGATACAAAAGATATAAAACGTTATAAAAATATTGTTCCTTTCAAAACTACTCGTTCCACCGCATTATTATTGTTGTATATATATTTTAATTTACAAGGACAGACAATATATGTTAAGATTTTACATCAACTTCGACGCATCATGTTGTATTCTCATAATTTGCAGTTGTTCTGTAAGGCAGCTACTTTGTCAATTTTGTCAGACCGGAAGCTGTTAAATTTAAAACAGGAAGTTGTCGACAATCGTAACACCTCGAAATTGTTTGAAAGTCTTGCCAATTACGTAAATATTACCATATTGGAGTGTATGGATTACCCCAAGCATGAAACTAAACGTTTATTTACAATTTACCCAAAGCATGAAACTAAAGGTTTATTAACAAATAAATTGTCAATAATTGGACACTGACTACGATGTTTCTATACCTTTACTGGGCATATTAAGGGTGCATGAATGGGCTTAGTTTCAGTATTATAATTGAGAAAATTGTAAAAAAGTGATAAAACACAAATTAAACCAATATTTACCTTCGTGTGTTTTCTGGTGGGTTTTAAGGTTACAGTACAGGGCAAACTTTTTCTGACACGTGGTACATTCGTGGGGCTTGTCACCTGAAAATATAAAAACAAAAACATGTCAATATAGTCACAGAAATGGAGAAAAATAGCGGGAAAGATGCATGCATCATTGACGTTTAGAATGACAGTACAATCTCTGTAGAGCATCAGTTTAGGGCAAATTGTGAATATGTTGTTATAGAGAGGTTTTCGCTCTACAGAGGGCTACTAGAGAGGTTGTACTGTATATGTATTGATGTATGTATGACCAAAGCAATAAAACTTTAGTTAATTATTATATTGTGTCGTCCTTGTGACCGTCCTGGTTGTCTTCAAAAAGTGTATACATGTGTATGTATTACATGTACCTAATGAATATTTCATCGAAGAAAACGTTCGAGCATAAACGTTAATTAAACCAAACTTTTAATTACAGTAGCAATACTAACCGGTATGAAGGAGTAGGTGGTTCTTCAAGTTGGTCTGTTTACTGAATCCCCTATTACATACGTCACATCTGAAGGGCCAGGAACCATTATGTACATACATATGGGATCTCAAATCACCAGGGGTCGGGAACGATTTTGAGCACATGCTACACTTGTGGGGTTTGTCCTGGAAGATAAAAGTAATAAAATATACCAACACTTCTTGTAAAAAATATAGAACAATGTACGTATAAGTAGATGGTGTATCAAGTAGCAAAACAGTAGAAGAAAACAGTCAGAGTTTCCTACTACATGTATTTTGCCTGAAATTGGAAATTCTCATTGATGTTCTTTAGATTCGTACCGGCTGCAAACTTAATGCAATCACTGTGTTCGGGCATTTAGACTATATAGGTACTTACTAATAGTTATTTTTATTTCATAACCAATGTGTTTAACTTTATTTAAGTTGAGCAAATTTGTTTCACTTTAATAACACAGACTTGCTCTTCCACAGGCAACTGCCACTTTCTACACGAGGTGGACATGTTCATAAAGAACAAATACTTGCCCAATCAGTCTCGGGAATCGAAACTGACTCTACAAACGAATGTACTATAATATATCAAATCACAAAATGGAAACTACGTGTATATTTACCTTATTATGTGTCATTTTATGATAGTAGAGGTTGGAGCTGGCTGTGAATCGTTTACCACATACACCACATTGATGTGGTTTCTCACCACTGTGTATACGTCTGTGTGTGTTCAATGATGATGACGTCGAGAAGGCTTTACCACATACGTCACAAGCATGGGGCTTTTCACCTAGAATAAAAAAACAAGAAATAAAATTAGATTTGGGTATATAATGTATGTACAGCAGGAATATAGAACAAACATAACGCTCAGTATCCGCCTTCCAATGTGTCCGTCATGGTGCACTGGAATGGGTTCCACTCGTTACAGCGGTACAACATACCAGTCACATACTAGTTAGTATTTAATCACTATGTCCATAAAATGGGTTGTTTATGACAGATATATTATTAGTTTGTAATTCACTGTGTTTTATTAAAAGTAGGTGCTTGATTCAAGTGACCTTAAATAGTTTGTGGGAAACAGTGAAAAGTGTTTCAGAAATGACGATGTGCTCCGACCTAAATTCGAACTTCTCAATCCGTAATGAAGAGCACCACTAGACCACCAGGCCTTCCCCGTTGTCTACTTAACAAAGACGCTATTTATGCAATGGTTCAACATTATAGATAATTCAGATTGAGTGTAATGTTACAGTTTGACGGAACAATGAATGCATACATACCGGTATGGGTTCTCATATGACGCTTCAGCAAGGAGGGACGGTCAAACTTCTTTCCACAAACTTCACAGGGTAACCAAGTACGTTCACGGTTACGTTTTGGACGCATCGTAGACTCTGACGGAGAGGTCATGTGGTCAAGATGATGAGTGGAATAGGGTGGTGACAAACTGCTCGGCGATGTCATTGGTGAACGTGATGATGACGTCATCGGTGATGTAAACGTCGGGGAGGATCCGGAAGGTTGGCTAGATTTGGACGGTGTTCGGTATGACGTAAGGTTCAGTGGTGACATCTGCTGGGCATAACAGTTGGCGAAGATTGGAGACACGTCTGGGTCAGAATAACGCTCAGTTTCTGGTGTAGTCGTCATGTTGGATTGGTGTGGACTGGACTCGTCACCGCTGTGGGTACCATCACTAACGCTGGATTTACAATCGTCATCACGTGATTGAGGGGATATCAGTAGGTCACGTGCTCCGGAAAAGGGGACTGGGGACAATGGAGTCATCTCTCGTTCAACTTTCACTGCAAAAGAAAATGATTTACTCAAGACAATATTTCAAAATGAATTTTAAATCTATGTTCATGTCATTTATAGATTACATAGAAATCTAGAGCTAGACCTAGAAGATTCAAATAGCACGTAAAATCAAATACCTAATATATATAAGTATATTTAGGTCTTTGGTAAAATTAAGGGCGACGTATACATTTCAGTCGTTCGTTCACTTCTGTCTATGAAATCGTTCACAAGCCATTATTCCAAACGTTAGCATGAATATTGATATAAATTATAATAACAATAAAAAATGTGATGTGATAGATCCATCAAAAACTACTTAAAAGAACTGTAAAGGAATGTTGACCTCAGCCAGTTATGATCTAGGTTTTATATTGATTGCCAATTTGGTTACAAATTTAGTGCATACCTTTGCTTAAATCTGGTACATGAGATGAGTGTTTACTATTGGCTCTCATTACGTCTTCGATGTTCACACGATCGTCTGGTCCTTGGAGGTACGCAACAATTTCTTCGTTTGGTAGAATGGTTTTCACTGTTTGAAAAATAACCTCATCCTTGACTTTCATACCAACAATGTTCACGTCAGCGATAACGTCAGATGTTTTCAGGAATCGAATCCAGTTGCAATGTCTGACGTCTCTACCATCAACGGCACTTATCCTGTCATCACAACCATATGCATGACGAACCTGAAAGTATTCGGAAAGCTGACGAATTAGAATAAAGTTGATATTCTGAATATTTCTCCAATAGATGGATTTCTAACTTATATTTATAGTATAATTTCATAGCCATACAGCGATATACCACATCATAGATATACCACACAGCGAAATTACGAACAACAATTACAACTTAATTTAAAGTTAATTTAATAACGTGTTACCCTCTTGAATCGAGATGAACACTATTTTGAACGAAAACATCCGAGGTACGTCGATCGTCGCGTTTTTGCGGAAACCCGTTACTAAGTTCTTGAACTTCGGTCCACTCCTCATTACAATCAGTGTCAATAAAAGTGTCTACTAAAGTAGAATTTTAAAAAAAAGCTTCTTTTCTTGTTTATTTTTATAAAAAAAATATCATTCTAAGTATACCGGACTGGTAGATCTATTGAAATAAAATTCAGGATTTGCGCTGATATCAATTAAGAACATTTATTTGAAAAACTATGTTGATATTAAATTCGTCCAGCGTCTCTGACTAAACCTTCGGTCCTTGTTTTCAGTGTGACAAAATGTAACAGAACTCAGAAATTGACCACATATCGATGCATGATTAATGCCTCAGATATTCGTCAACGTTTCAGCATGTAAAATAACCAAATTAAAGATTGAATCATCTTGTCAAACAAACGCCAGTTGGTCCTGATTCCTGCCTATCAATTAACGCCCCGATTGCAGCGTGTTAGTCAGAATTAAAATTAACCAAAAATATCCCCTTTGATCGGCAGACGAAAGTGACCACTCATTTTCTCGCTAGTATCAATTTGAAAATTTATTAACGGCGCGTGTCCCTTGTTAATAATTTTAGGGGTGAACAGATGCGCGCGTGTAATATTGCGATGAGAGACATGTTCCTTGATTCACGCATGCGTGCACGTAAACGTCGCCAATAAGTCAGAAAGGTGGTCTCTATCGCAGATTATTTTGTTCCTTTCTTTCTTTAAAATTGCTTAAATATGCAGGATTGAATAATAATAAAAAATCTTATTCGTGTAACTTTCCGGTTAATTTTTTAAGCCTTGTACCGCTGCTTTTAGAATACTTGCCTACCATAGAACTTCTAAAACTTACTCCTTAATCGATAAGTTTCAATTATTTATTTCAGGTTATGTACGTATATCAACACACGTATAGATGGAATTAACAATAAGTAAAGTATCTGACCACAGAAAACTATTTCACTTGTATTTGCTGAAATGTAAATGTTCTTGTGAAATACATTTATCCGTTGGGTTCGAATTTTTGAAAAATCGTAGCAGGTCTATATGCGCTCGACTTGCTCCGTATCATCTGGGCGATTGCTCAATCAGGAAGTCTGACAAATTGCAAGCGTCGATAAAACACAGATAAACGTTGGATTCATTTGAACTAAATGATGCACGATACGGTGTTAATGAATTATTTGAAGCAATCAGTGAAATAAAAGAAACATAAAATCCTCAATGATACTCGAATAAAACTCGCAATGACAAGTTGTCAGTATCAAGATAACGTCTGTCAATAAATTACGATCATTTTCGATAAGAAACCACAGAAACACGTGCTCGCTTCGACGGTAGCAAACGTTAGTAACAAATCCATGAAACATTTCTTTAAAACTCATGCATAATTATAAATTATTATGTAATAATAGTTATAGATTCTAATACATGATGCATAGAGCAGCATGACGTCACCGGACTATTCAAATTATCGTAAAATCAAAAACTCACTTCTATACTTTTACAAATTTGCAAAAGACTCGAAACTTTAATACAATCATTTGTACGCAATACAAGTCACGCTGTAATTTTGCCGGAGTATCAATAGGTATTTTATTTTGAAATAATTCAAGTAATAAAACTGTTTTATAGATGTATGGCAGAACCGAAGTTAAACATGTGTAATTATTTTATTTTGATTTCTGTTTTAGTTAGACTTTTCATTTACGTTAAATCATTGGTAGTGAACATTATTGTACAAAGACATTAGAAATGCCAATTATTCTAAAGAAACTGAACTCACCATATAATTATAATAATTGCATTAATTAAGATACTTATAATTATAAATTCATGCTGGACGTAAGATATGCATATGAACTGGTCAAACAAGCCACAGGAATCCGGTGCCAAAATTACTGTCATCAATTCACGGTGAATTATTTCAATTATTCTAAGTAAGTATATGATTATATACTAATTAGTATTCAATTAAGTGAGTCAGTTGTAAGTCACAATGGTAGATATACAAAACAATGCGTGTCAAATGTGAATTCCTGATCTAGCATGTATATGAGACAATACGTACATAATTATCACTAGTTCACACCATGTCATCAGATTATACGTCAGATTAGAAACACTGTGCTGTAATCCACACCCTGTTCCACCATGCTGGATACCAGATGGGGTACCAACACACTGCCAGAATGATTTAAACGTTCTCAACTTCAGAAAATGATAAAAATCTCACTTTCCTTCAATTTTCGCAAATGATTCTTAGAGTATGGTAGAGTCAGTTTACAGTGTAAATACTGCATGATTCAGTAGATCTTACAAAACTTCAGCGGTATGGCCATATAATTTATTTTAAAAAAGCTTACTTTGGAAGTATGTTTGGTAAACTATGACGATAAAATGATTACATAACTTAGCATTTAATGACATGCATAATTATGAAATAAAAGATAATATTTCAAGCATTTCTCTAACAGAATGTTTAACATCTAAGAGTTCAATATATTCTATATGCACCATTGGGCTTTTGTACTCAATTTGGGTACCTGTGTAGAGCCTCCTTTGTAGTACAAATGTCTTATAAATCATATAAATCGGTGACTGAGAACTGCATCGATTACAATCAGCAGCAATGTAAGTATTTCGATTTTAAAATGATTAAATCTTAAATATGATTATAATGATGTCCAAATGGTTCGAATTCAAAATCTGTGTACAATGAAATCCTAGGATGTCGATTAAAAAATCTGATATTATCAAAAACTACAAACAATGAAATGCTAGCATCTGTGTAATCACTTTTCTCGGACATTAAACGATGGTTAATTATTATTAGGTAGCTAGATAATTAATTATCAATTCCAGTACACATGCTCACTGTGTAATGTTTACATATCTATTACATAAACAGGGCGGGTAAGATTTCTATCATCAGAGTATCTGATAAATACATCAATCTATTGTTACAGCCACGGCACCTCATACTGATATACATATTGATATACAAATGAACATCGTAATGGCAACAAAGCCCAATCTGCCGAGGAATCTCAAGTAGAATTTTAGACTCAAACCAGTGTCTGAGTTTCCAACAAAAATTAATAAGGTGACATGGTTACTACTTTACTATAACAAACTCCGGTGTTTTCATTTTGTGATTTAATTTTGATTTGTATATATGTTTACTTGGCGATGGACTTTGATGTTTATGCCAATAAATAATTTGATTTGACTTTACTTGATTTAGAGTTTAGACGCAGACGCACATTGAAATAATCTCACTTATATAAACGACAATATCTTGTGTCCAGTATACAGATACAATACAATTAATAGGAGTACAAAGAAAATAGGAGCACATTTGCCTAAACAACTCTACACATACTGTAAGTGCACCGGATATACAAAACGAATTCATATGTATTGTTAAACTATGTTGACAATGACAATTTCGGGCAATTTGTTCTATTGTGGCATGTTTGCCTGTGGAATATTGTAAACATATGAAGTACATACTCATCAAACCACCCAGCCATGTAATAATGACAATATACCATGTGTATACCTAATCTCACTAACACCTTGACTGTTCTTAGTGTCACTTATGTATAATCAGACCACCACCCTTGGTTTCCAAGTACGACCCCTGTTGCGCTGATTGAATATCTAATTTCTCGTATTTATCTACACACAATGCAATTGTATGCATACTTATTAATTATATGTATTGTCATACCATGATACAATAATAATACTATTGCCATATCAATGATATATGTAAAGGAAACTATGTTGGTAACTTTGACAGTTTTTGTCGCGCATTCATTTCTCTGATTGGGCCGATTCTCACCCACTGCGCGATGAAGAACCAGTTTTTGTCGACTTTATCGGGTAACTGCCAAAATTAGATAAAGGCTTTTAATGGATGTTTCATGTGAGAAGAAATTGGCTATTTCAAAGGTGCTAGATCCATTTTCCAATACGGGCTCAGCACTTTTTAAAATTTCAATTTCGCATTAAGCATGTCGGGATATATAACCAATTTCCGGTGCGTTACTTTACGGATCATTCTGAACTTTATGCGGCACCACAATGCTTTTTTAAACCTCATTGAAACTTTTTGCCTGATATGTGACATACTAAAGCACCGATTATACAAGGTCGGCATCAAAGCTATCACTTACTTTATACAATACAGACTCAATCAAAATTGGAATTTTTCGATTACATGATATTTACGGTGAATTGACTTTTGACTGGCGAAGTAGATCGATCGATGTTTTTATTTTCCATTTAAAAAAGTTCGATTACGTAAACGTTCGACAGGGAGACTCCGGATCGTAACAATGAATTAAATTTAGCGTTAGACAGAAGGGTCGAATTTTTATCAGATCAAAAAACATTCCATTGCACGCGCAACTTTGCCTCCGGCGAAGATGGACACTTGTTCTTGTTTGAAGACCGGAGAACTTAACATGTGATTTTCGACGCGTATCAGTCTTTATCGGGATTTTAAAATTATGTATTGTAGTTAATTTGAATAGTTGGTAGGAAATGTTTACTTAACGTGTTAAATCTATCACGTACGGTGTCTCTATACCCACAAAGAGGAGACATTATTTTAGGTGTGAAGATGTTTCGATCAAAAGATTTTGAGCGGCGTCTACTTAAAGTGTATCTGGTTAATAATTGAAAGTGATCTATTTAAATGAAGTCAGGTACTTATTAACAAATACATTATTTCTTTGACCACGTAACAAATCTGTCATTACATCCATGAAAATTGAGGTAATTTGTTGTAGATTTTACAAGATAGGTGGTATAATTGGCGCACCTGCTCTAACCCCTACATGGACATTTCCGTTCTCTTCTTACAACTCCCCGTGTATTAGGGACCCAAGTCAGAACATCCCCTCCCATTCTCAAATTGCATAATGACAAAATGTATCAAATTAAACCAGAAAACCTCATGGACATGATGAAAAGATGTGTCACCATATATCATATATGCACAGAACAGAACAGAACAGAACGGAGCATGTTTTTATAATAAGAAAGAAATAATATTTCTAATAATTCTTAAATAGAATTTAGCTGAAATTTCATTGTTATAATCATTCTGAATTTTATTGTATTAAAGTAACTTTTTAAACGTTAAGCTTTCTAAATTTCAAATTAATTACTTAGTACTACATATACGATTCTAATTAATAGCGTTTATCAACGCATATAGACATCAAATGTAAGAAAATAATAAATTATATATGACATTATGAATTAAAAAGTTTCTGTCGTTTCCATCGATTAAAAAGCGCGCGAAAATGTGAGCTGCTGTTGCATATTCCGGTATATCACCAAGCATGGTCTCGTTAATTAATTACCCGCTTCCTTATTTGGTGCTACTGTCTAAGTTTCTTTAATCTTTGATTTATGGCCCTTCTTGTATGTTTTCAAGAATGCTACTTGTTTACTTAAGGCTTATAAGCGGCGACATTAAAAGGGGTAAACAGAAAGGGGTCATCGCCAGACGCGTGTCTCGTGATTGCTATGTACACAATCACGCACTTTAACAATCGATAGTCATGGTGATTAATTTTTTACATTTTTATGTGAACTTACGGATTACAAACAAGGCACGCATCCACATATTTGAAATAATTCACCTCATAATTATATCGCGGATTTTTTTTATAATATATCAAGAAATCAAAGATGAGTATAAAATATTTTATAGAAAAGTATGATGTCATACTTTTCTCGCATATGGACAGCATGCTTCCATTTGTGTTGCTAATGAATTGAATTGACCTCCTAAGAAATTGCCACCAAATTTACAGTCAATCGGAAGTATATAAATTAATGATCTAACACATTTATAATTAATTGCTTATAAATTAAATTGAATTAATGTATCTGACTTTAAAGTGAGAAACAGTTTAATGTACCAATTCAATTTTAATTGCGAATCGATTAAAATTAAGCTGAAAACACTTTTCAAAGCCAATTTAACCATTTTTACAGGAAACGGTATTTTTTCTTATAATGCTGAAAAGTACCCGGTGCATCATCTAATACAAGTGTCAATTATATAGATAGGTAGGTATCAACTTAAGTGTTGAAAAATTGATCCGATCTGATGCGATACTTGTTATATTCAATGGCCCCTTTTGATGCACTATGAAGGGCCAGGGGATGGGGGATTAGGTGGGATCATGATTGACTTAGGGTAGGTAACGGAGACTTAGTGTCATCGATTCACACATTGTAATTCGTATTATTCAAAGTTTCCGTTATTAGGTAACCTAAACGCATTTATACCAATTCTTCCCAGATGTTTTATAAAATAATCGCACGAAAGTATTATTTTCGAGGAATTGGGGATCTTCTAATGTGTCGCATAGCTTATGAGAAAAAATGTCAACGCTGTCATAATATCTAAAACATTAATCTATGTACAAGAGAAAAAATCGCAACCAAATTATGAATATTTCAAACATGTGAATATTATGGCATCGCGCCGTTTTTAGATTCTTTAAAATTCACGTAAAAAATGTCAAGAACCAATCGCCATGACAACCAGTGTGCGATTATGTACATTGCAATCACGAGACACGCGTCTGGCGATGACCCCTTTTTATTGACCCCTTTTAATGTCGCCGCTTATATAAACAAGTAGCGTCCTTGAAAACATGCAAGAAGGGTCATAAATTAAAGATTAAAGAAACTTAGACAGTAGCGCCAAATTAGGAAGCTGTAATCAATTAACGAGACCATGCTTGGTGATATACCGGAATATGCAACAGTAGCTCACATTTTCGCGCGCTTTTTTAATCCAGCTAAACGGTAGCATCTGTTGATTTATGATCATTATATACTCTGTACATTTTTTAACGCACACTCTGTACTAAATCATTCTCAATATTTATATTTAGTATTATTTCTGACAAAAGTTTATGAAAATACATGTAAATTCCAATGAGCTGCAGGATACCTGCGGCAAATATGTAAAATAACAGTGTGTTAAATCCATTTGAAGTATTTTATGCCAGTAAACGAACAGAAAGAAAATCAGTAGTGTGCGTTTTTAAATGTACTGAGTATATATCAGAACTTTATTAAAATAATGATTTGTTTTTACTTTTCTCTATTCAACTATATTTTGATAATTTACTCAAAGTCGAGTAAGCGATGCGAGACATTATGATAAATTCAGTAATACATTCTAGAAAGTAATTAGTATCTAAGGTATAATTGGAATTTAGAAAGAAACTATGAAAACTATATAAATTTAGCAAAATTGATATAATGTGATACATTTTCAACGTTGGTAATATTGTCCAACAAAAGTCCTCATGTTTTAATATATTTTAAATGATAAATCAGTTGTACAACCAATATCATCAGAAAAGTTTCAAATATCTAGAATGATTCCAGAAGTAGACAAAACTTATTCGGTTACCATGCATGTATATTTAAATAACTCAGGATTTACTTAGGTAATAATATACACAAGTATAATTATAAAGTTTTATATTAAGTTATTCAAAGAACGTACACATACAGAAGACATTGCGCAAATGTTGAAATTAAGAAAGTTAATCATAATTTATACATTTTGGATTGCAAATATATCTGCGTTTGCATACAAAAATGGTCATATTTCGTCAGTGAAACGACAGCAAAATAAGCTAAACATTTACAAATATAAGATAATAAAATAGGAAACATTCTTATAACAACTTACAACCAACAGTTGGGTAGCCAAATACCTTTTAACAGACAACTGCTCTTTAAATAAAATAGAAACTCAGCATGTCTACTTATATTTACCAACAAATATAGTACAAGGGTGCAATTACAAAATTTACCGATTTCAATAAATTTAGTGCTACCCACTCAAGCAAGGCTCCATGCTTTAAAACTAGCACCATGCCAAGTATATACCTGTAAAAAAGATAAGTATTATTTTAGAAATAATTATATATATACTTACATCGTCTTCACTAAGTTTGGCATATACTTCAAGCTTGTCCAGTTTCACCGTTCCTTGATCAGGGTAGAATCTCGAACCTGTAGACAATGTCTGATTGCTCCATAACGCCACATTCATTTCCAAAATGTTCTTAGGGTTGGGATGCAAGGATAGCACCAAGCTAAACTCATCCGGTAACACCACGTACGTATCCATTTCCGTACAAAGTCTCTATCTTCACAAACCACCTCTTTAAAGTCTTAAAATGCTACGTACAAATTCTATCAAACTATTTATTACAGTCTTAAAGTATTCAAACTTTTTCAAAGTATTTTTCTTGTTAAACTTTTTTAAAATAGAACAATATGTGTTTGAGACGCTATGACATCGTTCACCGTGCAATATCAACAAACGAATTTGTGATTTTTGGAACCACAACTAATATTTTCAGAATCCAAAGATTGCACCGATAACAGATTGACGTAAGCTCCGCCCCCTGACACCTACCGGTAATGTATTATATAATAACGATACTGACCGGTCTTCTCCGTTCTGCGCGCTGATTGGCTGACACTGACAATGCAATCGAACGTAATCGCGCGCATCTTTTATCACGTGATTGTCCACTGGAGAATAATTTCAACCTTTGATGGCCGGCTTTTGACTTTCATTTATTTTCTCTAAAAACGTAATTAATTGCTTGAACAAACTAATAAACAGAATGACGAGTGCTTGAAAATAAATAAACACTCATTTCTACTAGATATACTTGAAAATAATTATTTTAAGTTCATGATAATTTATTGTTACGTATCGCCACTGGTCATTGGAATTAAACTTCAACCAAAATAAATGTACATACTAAGTCTTGTCATTTTCCCATTCATAACATCGTTCCTTTAACATTTGAAGAATATACATGTATATTGTGGATCCGTATATCAATTTTGGAGTGAAATGGGACCGAATACAGACACCTTATTTAAAACTCCAGTATTTGAAATTAAATCTGAATTTACAAATGGAGAAGATATTAAGAAATATAACATAATAAATTGTAGTCTTCCATTCTCACCCATTCCTGTATTTTATTTTTAGCAATGAACACACGTTTCGAAAAGTATTTTTTAAACAAAATGCTGGTTTGTCAGTTTAAAATATCTAGCTAGAGCAGTTACAGTCTCTTAAACAAGATCTGTTAGACATGAGCAGTTTTTTATAAATAGTCTCAAATTCATAAGTATTGCACCAATTGATGCATTTTTCGGCATTTTCTCGATCGCAAACATTATTAATCTAATAGACATCCATGTTCTTTGACAGACTGTTTGCGTTTATACATATATAACACGTTATAACTTTAGAAGACATCGAAAATAAATTTGAGATAATTATAATGTTGTATACTTTCCGCTGATTTCAGTGTTTTGAGCTTCCAATCTTTTCGGTCGACGTTATGTTCACATTCAGTTTGAAACGCTTGAGGACGATGTCTTTGTAGTGGTACTTTCATCATCTTAAGCGTTGTGAAATCATACCCTAAATCTTCGCATAGGAAAGAATCATTATTACGAATGACTGAATATGTTAGTAGTATGTTTAGTCCTTATGTGTAGGATGCTGCAACATGTCATGAAGGGGCCTCTGAAACACGGCTCCGATACAGCTTTTTTACAACATAATATCGCATACAAAACATTTAATGTTTTAACTAAGTCACTTACTCCTACTGGAGTGCAATTATGGATGAGGGGTCCAGAGGTCTAAGGTTCGATCCCTGTCTGCGCCACTGCTATATTTCTCTGAGTAAGAATACCCGACCTGAGTGCTCCACTCGACCAAGGTGTGAATTGGTACCTGTGAGGGCGGTGTATGTACATGTTCGATATTCCTGAGCGCCGTACCTCGAAGTTGGCTGCACACCCACCAGGAGAGAAATAGTCTCCCCAGGGAGATTCGAATGCAGGTTTTCTTAGGTAACCCGATGACCAGGGGATGTTAGATTTCAAATGGTTGCTGAACTGCTGAAAGCAGCCATCGAAAATGGGCGACTTAAGATAATCCGATCGCCGTCCGATCATGATCGGTTAACGTACCTTTTAGTTATTCAGACCGGAGTCTGACATAACGACCATCGACTGATGCCCGTCCGGCACCCTTTGTCCAGAATTCTCTGCCCATCACCGGCAGATATAGACTCGATTCCTGACTGATTGGGTTTCGCCGGGCACATCGATTACAGTTGTGGCTTCCTCATAAGGTAAAGAGTGTGCCTCCGTAACTAAAGTGTGCCTCCGTTGCTAAATGGTTAGCACGCTTGCCGTTTAATCTGGAAAATACGACTGGAGGCACTCATATGCCTGCCATATTTCTATGCTCGACATGTAAAACAAAAATAATCTTCAGTTAAATTGTAGTGCTTTAATAATATGAGAGCTATATCAATTGCATATTTCCCTTATATATAATATATTGATGGCCTCCATAATATGAATGCATCATACGCACCTCGAATTCGGTGTAAAGTTATTGGTTGTGATGTCCGCTTTTGGAAACAGTAGTCAAATGCATGAAGTCGATCCTGTCTACCGTATTGGTATAGTTCTATAGCTTGGTACCCAGCTTATAAAGCTTGTTCAGAAATGGATGGCCCAGTCAAAGACCTAAAAATACAGATCTTTGGCTCAGTGTAGGTGTCCTATAAAACATCCAGACAACCGGAAGGTATAGGACCATACTAGTACTAGGAACTTACATACTCATATAATATCGTGACCCAGTGTCCAGATTATGCTGTATTCAAATGAAATACTGTTGGTGCGTACATACTAACAAAACAATACATAAATAAATGACCAACTATCATTTTTGAAATATATCTTAAGCTGTAAACTGATGATTATGAAATCAAATAATAAGTACATAATTATTCTATTTTCCATTTTTTTTCCTGGCGAATAGGAACGCCATTTTTTTAAGAACGACTTATCGGCAATAATGAAGCTTGCAATCTCCATGAAGCTCGGGTGGATAGCACGTGATTTCTTGGGCCGCAGCCTTTTACCGGAAGAAAAAAAAACGAACTAAATGTCCGTACGTCACGGAATTTGCAAGTTGATATTATTACCGATAAGTTATTCTCAGTAAATAAGGTGAATCTATTTGCCATCCAAAATGTTTGAATAAATGGTTGTACCGGTTATTGAGTTCTAGCTAGAAAATAATAAAAATTTATTCTACGTTTTGAGTAGCATACCACCATTGACTGTGCCGTCACAATTATTTATAGGTGGAGGCATGTAGCATTGGTGGTGTCCGTTCATCCGTTGAACTCGACCCAAACAACCTCAACGAATAGATCATCATAGATGGTACACTTTTGGTGGCCTCCATTTTTACCAGAATTATGGCCCTTGGTTACTTTTACCATAATATATTTCGTTATGAAAACTCTTGTCTGTTGAACTCCTAATACAGTGTTAGGTAAGCAAAGTTTTCGAAATTTTGCAGATTTACAACCTCAATGTACAGATGACTGTAAAGGATGAATTTTTCACTGAATGTCTTTTTTACTAGATGTATGGACCTTAGACATTTGAGTATATGGTATCCCCCCCTCCCCCGGACTTCCCCTATCCTGAAATTATGTGTGCCATCACGCACGTAAATGGATAAATTTGATAAAACTTCGTGGTGCCATTATTGTGGTGTCCACCCGTGCCCTGTGGATACGAGTCTAGGTTTTCATCTACTCTGGCAGTTTTTTAAGTGTTGAATCCACCTAAGCAATGTGTTGTTTAAGTATAAAGTTATAATTCAGTATTAAATTGTGTTTAAAGTTAAATATTGAATACAGAATATTACTTTAAACGGTCTTGTTCTTGTTAAACATAATCGTGATTAACAGCATTTTTAGACTTCTATTCTTTTTTTAAATAAAAACAGTGATAGTAGATCTATACTTTTAATAAGAAAATAAACAATTTGTCATTGATAGTATCATCATCAAACATAACATTCTTCGCACACGTGGCTTCGTTATCATAAACACAATTAGTACAATTTGTTTATTTTGTAATTTTCACCAAATTTGACATTTTATTTGTTTAAAAATTCGTTATCAACAATTTTCAAAATTCTTCACGTTTCTAATAAACAAGTACATTGTCTCGCATTCCATAAATTACTACTGATAACGATCAAACAATTTTATTGGTCGGTGATTGACATGATCAGATGTTATGATCGATAATCGATAGTTGTTTTACTGATCAATGTCTGATTTCCCAGGATATCGCGTATTTTAATAATTTCTTACAATACCTGGGCGGTGTCCTTACACGACCTGGGTCGGGTGATAACCAATTTTTAAATAATTTCGATCGACTTCGGCGTTTATCAAACCAGATGATCTAATGATAGTATTGACTAGCGCTAATTATATCTCAATAAAGGTGTTAATATTTAGTACTAGTTATATTTATCATTTGTTCGCAGGTAATATGTCTGTCTACGTATAGATAGTAACGGTTTTAAACAATTATATTAACACCTTCTTTAAACGATAATCAACTGACCGGTACATCGCCGGCCACTTCAAAGCATAATTATTAGTAAATATATATTTCTAATTAGCGGAACAGTAAATTCCGCGAAATATTTTCGTCATTCTGCTGTTTCTCCACATTCCGGATAATAAGACGGGGCTTTAAAGTATCCGAGTAGTTTATTAGTATCAAAGAATAATTGCATACATTATTATTCATCAAATTATGTTAATATGCATACAGTTAATTAGTAGCCTATTAATTAGTATCTCTTTATTGACTCCATTTTCTGAAGATTTACAATGAAATAAATTCATGTGGTAATATAGATATAAACCACGCATGCTAATTAACATGCGTGATATAAACGGTATATATATATATATAATTAAAACACAGTAATATTTTTTATTATTTCATATAAATATATAAATGTGCAACAATATTTCCAGAGAATGTATATATACGTGTAAACATAATACAAATAACTCAAAGAAAATCCCCCCTCAATAAATATATATTTTTCTATCAATAATATTCAAAAATATTGCGCTACCAAGGTAAAACAGGACTAAAACATTTTTATTCGAAGAACACAGCCAATTAACAAATGTCGCTGTCAGCATTTCAAATAAAATTCTTCAAAATTTCTAATGAACGGTTGGTGTTTTTGCACGAGCACGAGTTTAACCTTGGTCATACAGACAATATTGTCGCAAGGCGGCGTCATACAGGTAACACACCAGTCGCATTCCGAATGATTTGTATTTTCTTAAGTTAACAAGCCAATTTTTTTTTTCTAAACGATGCCGACTACATTTTACTCAATTGCTAATGGCAAACCCTAGAATGACCCTTTAATCTCCTATTCATGCGATTTTAAAAGGGGTCTCGAGTCAAAAATGCGCCGTGACAATCGCTCCCGGGGGCTTGGTCAGTTGTTGTACGTAGAGCAGGGGGCGTAATTGTAGCAAAATATTGGCCTCGCAAGGAGAAAAGCCCTTTAAGATCTAATTAAAACCAGTTCACTGTTCATTACCGCTGGTAACTACTCTGTATTAATGGTGCACGGAGCTTTATTATTCTTTGATGTCCTCTTGATGACAATAGATTGAACAACACTTGGACAGATTTGAAAAGTACCCCGACACCGCTTACTGGGTCGCGTGCCGTGACGTTTGTATGGTGACGTAATCAATTGCAAAGATGGCGGACAGGAAGCGTCGTTGCGGAAGATTGTGCATAATGCACTGACTATCGGATTAAATTCGGACAGTAGCCACGACATCTGTCAACTATAAAGAAAGTAATGATCTTTCCTGATAATATCTAGACTTGATGCTGCTGTGCTGTACAACATTACAGATAATGCTGGAAGTGCTCATTATGTTTGACACCATTTAAAATTGGATCCGTAAATTATGTTAATTATATATGCCGAGTGCCAATTTACGTGTTTTTATATTATATGTTCAATATCATACATGTAGAGTATAATGTGTTTTATTTCAGTCCCGATGGAATAGATTTGTTTAAGAAGCGAGGGATGAAGCGTGATCAGTGACCAAATACGTTTTCGATCCCCGACATAGGTCTAAAGTTAAACTAAAATCTTATAAATGTCCGCATGAGCAAGAACTTGTACGTGAGTCCACCAATTTTAGAAACCAGCCGTGTTTGCAACGAACTCGCACAGTGCTTTTAGGTTCGTACGTCGATTAGCATTGGACTGGTTGGCAAATGTAAGAGTAATTTTAAATGCTGTAAACAATTTCGATATTACCGAAATCTTTCATAATGTCGATAAGACAATGCTATTTAAATGATATTGGGATATATGGCCGTCCACTTTATCGACTGCACTCATCGTGTTGAACCAAGCTAATGAGACCGATATGTAACACCAGTAACAAATTGTCACGTGACAATTCATTCAAAAGCATTAACTTGTTTTGTTCAATATTATCCTATTTACAAATGGACGGTTAAATATTTTGATTAATAGGTTATCTGTCACGATTTCACCGAGATAATACTATTAGTGTGATAGACAATGATTATAGATGGTTAATTGGTCCAGCAACAGGTGAAAAGAACACTTCACTGTATCTATCCGGATATAGTTCGGATAGAATCTATTAATCTGCCGCAATAATTGAGCTTAATAAATACTCCATAAATTGTTCATGAAACCGTACGAGTGATCGCTAATGTTGTCTGAAGATATTTACCAATAGGTTATTGTATAGAATAATGTTTGCCAATTGTGACAACAATAAAACTCTGATTCAAATTATTCGCAATATTAAACCACGTGTAACGTAATATGACGTTTGGGTTTCTCCGCGTTGTATTAACGTTATTATGTAATTAAATGAACAACACCAAAATAAGACCAATATAAAAATATATAAGAATTCACCCAAAGACCTAAACATTACATTTTTGGTGCAACTTTAAAACTTTGCCCTATGAATTATGTCATAATCATTATAATGTAACTCATAGGGTAGGATGGTAGGATGTCTGAACTCGGGCTCCAATGCTCATTACCACACAACACTAAGACAGTTTTTAATGACAGGCCATGAATATATTCAAGTAGACATACTGCAGAGTATGTAACTTTGACCTAATTTATATGCGGGGTCAGAATTATGTGAAGTCAGCGGCGTACTCGCATACAGGAAGCTACGTGCCTTATTTCTATGAAAACCTCGATTAAAGAGTTTAGACAACCTACCACTTAAATTAACAATACAACATTCCTGTAATTACAACAGTGCCATTTATAACAAATTTGAACTATATTTGTATATTTAATACTTACACAGTTATACTATCAAGTTGTCAAGTGCGAGCCAAGAACACGTATTCGACTTTATTACTGGTGCCTAACCGTACAATATTTGACTGCACCAACCCCGTCTTTTTGTCTTCAAACTTTAATCTTTTTAAATAATTTTGTAAGCATCGGTGGTTCAGTGGTAGAATGCTCGCCTGCCACGCGGGCGGCCCGGGTTCGATTCCCGGCCGATGCACATCTTTTGTTAATAAATATTAAACACTTTAAAATAAATCAATTCTTCATATTGTCTAAATTTTGACAAAAGCGTTTAATTATTAGAATGTAGAGAGGATACCCTAAACAGATCATTTATTACACATAAAAAATATGCTGCATAAATGATTACGTTTGCTAACGTGTACATATTCATATATTCGCGAGTTTTGAGTGTTTTAAAGCATTTAAATTTCATTTAAACTTATAAAGATTACTATTCAGTTCAATCACACTTCTAAGACATGGAAAGAAACGAGTACAACCCCTTTAATATAGAATATGTTGGTAAAGGGACAGAAAACCGTTTGCTATTTATGGTTTACAGAACATTTTCACAATTCGTTCCTACTTTGGAAAAAATATTCGTCCTAAAGATCAGTATTCTTTGGAAAATCATAGACTACGGAATCAGTAACTTTTCAAACGTTCGTCGTAATAGAATGGCATGGGTTAGCTGCCAGAAAGGACTTCAGCAGTGTGGGGATACTTACTCTTAATTTTAGACGGAACATTAATTAATCTCTTGGGAACATAACATATTATATTGATTGACTTTTATACTTATTAAAAATGAAAATGATATATTTTGATTTGCGATCAAATCATTTATAACATTAATTGTAAGCATCGGTGGTTCAGTGGTAGAATGCTCGCCTGCCACATTAATTGTAAGCATCGGTGGTTCAGTGGTAGAATGCTCGCCTGCCACGCGGGCGGCCCGGGTTCGATTCCCGGCCGATGCACATTTTTTACTGTCATTCAATTGACTTACGTATTTCCGTTCCATGCATACCTCACCGGGCGTCCATTCAACACGAACCGCACCTGACTCTAGATTCAAAGAACAGTAAACATAATTCGTTTAATTGTGCGTTTTTTCAGTCCGAATGCAACAGAAAAATTGCAACTCTTTCATAATCGGAGCCAGTCAATTAACTTTACAGGAAAGGTTAATGAAAAGATCTCGTGATTTTCGGGAATTGTGTCTGTACGCTAAACACGTGCATTCACACAAGCAACACAGTCGTGAAGTAGAGCATTTTATATTTAATGGGTGAAAAATCCTACATTTACTGCATTCAGCAGGATTTAGATTATCTAGTGTGAGGTGCAGATAGGAAATCAATGTAACAGGTACTAATATTGAGACAACCTTTTTTGGAAATGCCCTAGCTCTGTATTTCCCCCTTTTGCATGTGCTCTTAAACATAGAACGAAGAACAAATAAAACAAATGCCCTATAAAATATTATGTTCTCGTGCTTGTTTCCATTTATTTATTTACTAATACATGTATCAACAGTGGCATACTCATAGTAAACATTCAATTAAAGATCATCTAAAAGTCTGGGTGACACGAGTTGTAAAATCGTTTTTCCATTTTCATCATTCGTTACCACTTTGGAAAAATGTATTTGTCCGAAATTCATAGTAGGTTGTAGGTTGTGTTTAAGAAAGGCGGCAGGGTGGAAATACTTTAGAATATTTCAATAATCTTTGCTTTAAAATAATGGAAAGTAAATCTTTGGAATATTTTATTATTCAACAAATATTTCTTTTATACAGTTTTGCAACACTCCACACGCAAATTGGGAACACAATTAACTATATTGATTGACTTTGTATAATTATACATTGTATAACAAATAAGATTTTTTCATTTGGTATCTACTCATTGTTGATGTACGTAAGCATCGGTGGTTCAGTGGTAGAATGCTCGCCTGCCACGCGGGCGGCCCGGGTTCGATTCCCGGCCGATGCACACGTTTTACTGCCATTTAATTGCCTTACTCGTATTAATAATTTCCTTTTCATGAATACCTAACCGGGTAACCATAAAACACGAACAGCACCTGATTCCAGATTCAAAGAACAGCTAACATTCGTTAAATTGTACGATTTTACTGTCCGAATGCCAAGAAAAGAGTGCACGTTTTCATAATCGAAGCCAATTATATTTAGTTTACAAAAAATAAAGGAAAAAATCTCGTGCTTTTCGGAAATTGGGTTCTATATATTCCATCACACCAGCAACCATGTAGTGAACATGGCGGGTTTATATTTAAAAGGATGTAAATCCAACATTCAGCAGCGTTTATATTATCGAGTTTGGTCCCCTGTTGTAAGAGAATGGTCGTATGTAATATTGCTGGACTTTTTGCTATTCTAATGTAGTAACACATTTCTTTTTAAATATGTCCAAGCTTTGTTTTCCCCCTTTTGCATGTGCTCTTAAACATAGGACAAAGAACAAATAAAACAAAAATAGAACAAATGCCACCAAAAAACATTATTAATTAATTAATTTGAAAAAAAGACGTTTTTATTATCATTAATAATAATAATGGTAATAAAAACGTCTTTATTTTCTGTGTACATGTATAACATAATTGGCAAACCAATTTTCTTACAAACCACAAACATGTAAATGTATCCACATATAGTTATTTTACATGTACATTATTTACATATTATAACTTATAAGTATAAACAAATGGTATACTTATACATTTTGTAGTAAACATTCAATAAAAGATCACCTCAAATTTCTGGGTAACAAGTGTAATAAAATCGTTTTTCCATTTTCATAATTCGTTACCAATTCGTGACAAACGTATTTGTCCGAAAATCATGCACATGAACTGTGGAATCAGAATGTCACGGGTTTTGTGTAAGTAAGCACAATAGTGTTGGAAAATTTGTTTTCGTAAGCATCGGTGGTTCAGTGGTAGAATGCTCGCCTGCCACGCGGGCGGCCCGGGTTCGATTCCCGGCCGATGCACACTTTTTATTTTCAGTTAATTGACTTACCTGTATTTCCGTTCCTTGAATACCACAACGGGGACCCATACAACAAGAACTGCACCTGACTCCGAATTCAAGAAACAGCGAACATGATTCGTGGAAGTCAAAGAATACAGGAGAATTGTGTATGAACTTTGTGGAAGTGTACGATTTTACTGTCCGAATGCCACGAAAAGAGTGCACGCTGTCAAAAGCGAAGCCAATTTAATTTAGTTTACATGACAATTAAAAAGAAAATATCTCGTGTGCGCTTAACATGTGCATTCACACCAGCAACGGCGAGTTTTATATTCAACGGGAGGTAAATCCTCATTCAGCAGAATTTAGATATTCGAGTTAGGTCCCCTGGTTAAGAGAATAGTCGTACTTTTTTACTCCACTTATGTTGAAAATTTATTTAAATATGTCCATGCTCTGTCTTTCTCCTTTCGCATGTGCTCTTTAAAAAAGGACAAAGAACAAATAAAACACAAATAGACCAAATAGACCAAAGGCCCCAAAACATTAATAATAGTAATGCTAATAATAACGTCTTTATTTTCTGTGTACATGTATAACATAATTGGCAAACCAATTTTCTTACAAACCACAAACATGTAAATGTATCCAAATATATTTATTTTACATGTACATTATTTACATAATATTATAAGTATAAAAATGGTATACTTATACATTTTGTAGTAAACATTCAATAAAAGCTCACCTAAAAATTTGGGTAACCCGTGTAATAAAATCGTTTTTCAATTTTCATAATTCGTTACCACTTTGGAAAAAGTATTTCTCCGAAAATCACGCACATGTACTGTGGAATCAGTTTCGTTGTTATAAAATGGCACGGGTTTAACTTTTGTGTATGTAAGGACAATAGTGTGCGAAAATCTGTTTTCGTATGCATCGGTGGTTCAGTGGTAGAATGCTCGCCTGCCACGCGGGCGGCCCGGGTTCGATTCCCGGCCGATGCACACTTTTTACTGCCATTTAATTGACTTACCTGTATTTCCGTTTCTTGAATACCTCACCGGGCAATCCAATCGTTACGAAACGCACCTAGTTCAGTATTCAAGGAACAGCGAACATGATTCGTGCAAAAGTGTGACGATTCTACAATCCGAATATATTGCCACAAAAAGAGTGCAAAATCGGAGCCAATCAATTCATTTTACAAGAGAAGTTAAAGAAAATATCTCGTGATTTTCAAGAATCTGTTTTGTGCGCTACACATGCATTCACACAAGCAACTCAGGAGTGATGTTTTCATATTTCATATACTACTAGGTCTCATCGAGCATAGCCTTTATTTGCCACTCAGCTTTCTTCTGAAATATGGCAGGCATATCAGTGCCTCGTACTTGAAACCATGGACGCCAGATTAGACGACAAGCGCGCTAACCATTGAGCTACGGAAGCACACACCAGTGACAGAGTAGCAACGTATTACAGAACGATATATTGAGTCCCAATAGTTGATGTCAGTCTTGACTGCTTACATTACTACATTTTGCAAGGACTTGGGGTTTAACGTGTCAGTTATTTGATTGACCATTTTCAGAAAAAAGGAAGCAACCGAAAAAAGCTTATTTTTCCACACAATGCTTGTTTCCCGGTTGGTATTTATGCCTGCAGATGTCCTTTCTTCCACAAAAAGTGTCTATTTTCTAGATTTTATTCACTCATGTTTTTTGATATTCATTGACACTAGTCACCAACCGATTAGAAAATAATATGAATTTTGTTTTGGTTCGGAATCCAGATAAACCAGTACTGGTGATGTATTGCAATTTAGCATTGAACTCCTAGATGTCTGGATAAGCCTTTATACATGTAATTGATTTGACAACGTAATAGTGAACTCGACCACTGCGTCACTCGATTTGTCTCCTAACATGACAGTTCTTTCAAAATGCTTCACTGTGTTGTTATCGCCATACCATTTACTGGTACAGTCGGACTTTATGTACGATATTATATACAGTGTTATATACATGTACAGTATAACCTCTGCAGAGCATCACCCATTACACGTTCGGCTAAAACAACGGCGATTGAAAGGTTATCGCTCTAGAAAGATTGATACTCTACTAAAGTATTGCCAATGTCACTTAAAAGTTGGAATTGAATATACATGTGTAGTCACTAAGGAATAGTTTCTCATAGAAAGTTCAGTTTCCTCCTAGTCGCCAAGTTGTATGGGAATCCAAGGCAAGTTGCACACATTCTACATGAATGTTATCTGTAAACAAAACAAATATCCATCATTAGCGTACCATAGTTCATGCAATGTTAAAGTCCGGAGAATTTGATACGACTCTCAACCTTCTATTAGAATAATTTACCAGCTGATTTAGTGTCTATATTTTTAAATCGGTTGTATGTTTTCATAAGCAGAGAGTATCACGAAGACGCTCGATGTGTAATACAAACACAAATCTAAAGGACCGATATTGCACGATTTGCGCGCGGATTTATATATATTCAACACAAGAACCAATTCAACTTTGTAATATATTCATGCATAAAGGTCAGGATCACGTCTAATTCTCCGTGCTATACTTATGTAAACGAGTCAGTTAAGAGATAAATCAAATACAGTTGCTTAATATAATAGACAGTTTAATACAGAGATACAGCATAACTCACTTAAATAATACGCATCATAGGGCCACCTCAATATATCAAATCAACTCAATAATGATATCAGTTGTCACGTATCCTTGGATTCTCTTATTATTGAAATCAACGTAATCACATAACACTTAACAATTTTTATATTCGTTCATTTATTTTGGGAACCAAACAAACCACTGATGTATGAGGATGATGACTTTGTTACGGTCACAGGATATTATTAATACTCCATTTACTGTTTGAAGTACTGATTGATTTGTTTGATAAAAATGAAACTTACTTATAAATATGGTAAAGCTCAGATACGTTTATTGCGTTTACATGTTTATTATAACTTGTCTAACTTGTTTATTATACAGTCTAACTTGTATTAGGCGACCGCCGATGGGAAGGTCTGACAACGGTCGCTTAACGTATATTAAAATGCAATTACATGACTTTGTACAAAACACCAATACATGTTCATTCTATAATTTATACTTTTCTAATTTGGCAGGACATCTAAGACAAAGCAAGCAAGTCACACGATGCTTACAACTGTACGACACAGGTGATTATGATACCCTGATGGTGGAGGGGTTAGCGGACATTGTAGCTTCACTGTATACATATATATCTAAACTCCTACACTAAAGGAACACACACACGTGTTGACATTATAATCAAACTACTACATGAAAACTCTACAAGGGAAACACTAAGGACTGAGGGTTAGTACACGTACTGTCTTACGTCATGATACCAATGACGATCACATGGCCGTTTCCTCTTGTATCACATCAAACGGTGCAACAGAATGCTATAAATGCAACCATTAGATACTGAGTTTCGAGTTTCATTGTCAAAATTGTAACTAATCTTGATTTATATTTGAAACAAATTAAATATTCATTATCGTTAACGATTTGCTACACAAAGAGAGCCCTTTGCACTTTGCATCGGTTCGGTCAGGTATATATTACTGTTGGACAATGACCACAACACATGAGGAAGTTGTGGGTTGCTTGAGTTGTCCGTTACTTGTGGAATCTAGACAAAACAAAAGGTCAGGTAAACTGGACGACGTAAATTACTGAAAATACTTTGAAATTTGAGCAAAATCTTACGAAATAAACACACTTGCCTTGTCGCTACCATTTTCGGTGACATCTTTAGGTTCACTCTTGACCGCTTGTAAAGCATCATCAATGGTTAAAAATAAGGAGTCAGTGTATGTTGGGAGAATACCTGTGGCTTCAAATATGCTCCAGATATCATCTGAAGAAAATAACATCCATTGAATATCAATATGCAACACATCCATTAACCATTTACTTTATGTACCCTGTACTTCTATTGAGAGATGGTCTAGAATATGTGCATAACTCACGCGCAGCTTTTTGTGACAAATATCACGAATTATCTCCCTTGATAAGGTGTTTTGTTGATAACCATTTTAACTGGATTATCTCCATACTCGTTATTTGAAACGTTGATGAATACCGGAACACATAATTTAATATGATTTTTGCAGTTGCAATATTTATTGCTATGTACGCTTTTCACTATACACAGAAAATAAACCGGCGATATAACAGATCTTGATATTCAAATGAAAGACCCAACATGAATGTACTCTTTCTGGATATCAGCACGACAAAACTCCCTAAAGAAGAAGAAATGATGAACTAACCTGAGATGCCCGTCAAGTATACCTTCACATCAACCGTCGCATAATCTTGAATCAACTAAAATGTCAAGCAAACTTGTCTTAAACAAAGCAATGCAAACGTACAATGTATGTCCAAACTACAGCTTGCGAATTGACCTTTCTGCCGATTTTGATCGACAGATGGCGTTAGCCAATCGCATTGCAGCATTTCGGCAACGATTTATCGTTTTGAGTCGTTCCCAAAAGCAGTACACTCAAACTCGTTTTTTCGCTAGCTTTTATTCTACCTTTAATCAAGTTGAACAACATTTTTTATTGCAGTGCTTCATTGTCAGTTTAATTGTAGCGTATTTCGGTCATCCAATGAGATCAGTGGATACAACCAATGCGAATGGGTTATCGACAAGTACTAACTTACTCCTCTGTGAGAATCAGAACATTTATCCAATAAAGCAGTGTCCAAAGGTGCAGAACATCGCCAGTTCACCCGATACGTTTGGTGTTACACGCTTGAAGAGGTTCATTAGTTGTCAGGTTACGCGGCTCAGGTAATACCATGTTACCATATGGTATGAGGTTACTCGCTTGATATTTACCATGGTGGTCAGTTTGAGTCACGGAACGAGATATAATTCCATGTTTGGGTGTATTATCGTCAGTCACATTGCAACAACCACCAGGTACATGGATAAACCACGTCTGTATAATACAACAATTCAAATGAGAGCTCTATTATTGAGCCCTGTGGACAGGTGCCATATTAAATACTTGTTTATTCTCAGTCGTGAAAACGTATGTAAATCACCATCGATACCTTATTCCTGATGTTGTTTATCACCACTAGGGTATGCATGGGAGAAGATAATGCAAGTTACCTAATGTTGAGAATCAAGCAATGAAAATACAGACGCCATTATTAATTGACTGTAGTGCTTCGGGTGATTCTAGAGAAGTTACGGATCTATAATCAACATACCGTTTTTATGACTTTACATCCCACTGTGTCAACAAATGCTACTGATGAACAGTCAATTATAATATGACTTATTGCGTTCTCCCCCATGAACGGGTTCAAGTCATATATTTCTGGAAGTTGTCCATTTACGGACACCACACTGTCTTGTCGGGACATTCCGATAATATTCTGAAAAATAATTATAAAAAAATAAATGTGTATACGTTTGCAAACCCGAGATACATTACAGCAAAGAAGGACATTAGATTTATAAAAAAAATTTATATACACGATCCATGGTCATACAAATACGTACATGCATACTGAGATTCGTTGTAAAAAAGATAATATTAAGTCAGACAGGGAAGGCAGCACTCAGCTTAACCAGCCGAGCACAGAAAACACACAAGCGACACAGACAATGTCAAACGTAAAAAGCTAGCAACTACAAAAACACGGCATCACATATCACTGTCAGCAGAATAGACTGTGTTAAAAGTCAAATTGGATTTTTTTTGTGATATATAATATAACCATACATTTAAACTTGCACTGCTGGTCACGGTTGTTCGGCTACCCATGGTTTCACTCAGTTGTGATGCTCTTCGGATCATTTTCCTTAATGTTTCTGGTTTGACCGTAGCTAGTCTGTATACTTCACGAACAAACAAATCACCATTAGCGAAGTATATAGGGTAGTTATATCCAATGACCTTGATCTCTATAGATTGGCTAGTCTGAAATGAATGTATACTTAATTTAAATAGAGAAACTCTGGCGTTCACATATTTACAAATACCGTGGATACAGTCATCTCATTGTACAAAACGATATGACCCCTCACAGAAAGGTGCCGGTAAGTGATGTCCTAAATCTTTATCAGTGGTCAATCCAATGTCGCTGCTTATATGTGAGAGGTCGGTGATTACTTTCTTTATTTAAACAATGTTTTATTTTAACAAAATAATGTGTACATGATTGTAGCACATTTTATACTGTAATGTATTAAATTGATAATTTACAAAAAGAAAATTGTGTCAAGCACACATTAGTGCATTTCTGAAAAGTGCATTTCTGAAAAGACCAAATGCATAAAATAAACACATATACAGTCTAACTTGTATTAACCGACCACCCTGGGGAAGGTCTGAAAACGGTCGCTTAACGGAATGGTCGTTTAACACAAATGTAAAAAAAAACATGTATACCTTCACGTATTTCTTTGGGTCTTTGTATACATTCTGATCACTAATCTTCCCTAAACTGGTCGGTCTTGCCCTATCCGAAATATCATACACATACAAAACATAATATAAACATTCTGATCACTAATCTTCCCTAAACTGGTCGGTATTGTCCGAAATATCATACACAAAACATACTCACATGTTGAACAATAAGCCTCATAAAGTGCTTTATCGATTGTTTGAATAGCTTTAATAATAATCTAATAATTGATCATATATATTAATATTATAGTTATTATAGTTATAAGATACAACTGTTCCAGTTGTTTACCATATTTGGTACGTATAACGTTACGTGTTTGTTATTATCATATGTTTTCTCAATTAATTTGGACAAGTGGAAATAACGAATAAAATGACATTCGCCTTCTACATCTCATGACTTACAAACATGGCAACATATCGTAGTAAACTTACATCTGTGTTCGTAGAACGACTGTGAAGAATGAAAATACTAGACCAATAACCAGACCATAGTCTACATGTAACAATGTGGCACACACAAACGTCACTGTCCATATATACTGAAATATACAATAACCAGACCATAGTCTACGTGTAACAATGTGGCACACACACACGTCACTGTCCATATATACTGAAATATACAATAACCAGACCATAGTCAACATGTAACAATGTGGCACACACAAACGTCACTGTCCATATATACTGAAATACACAATAACCAGACCATAGTCTACATGTAACAATGTGGCACACACAAACGTCACTGTCCATATATACTGAAATACACAATAACCAGACCATAGTCAACATGTAACAATGTGGCACACACAAACGTCACTGTCCATATATACTGAAATACACAATAACCAGACCATAGTCTACATGTAACAATGTGGCACACACAAACGTCACTGTCCATATATACAGAAATATACAATAACCAGACCATAGTCTACGTGTAACAATGTGGCACACACAAACGTCACTGTCCATATATACTGAAATATACAATAACCAGACCATAGTCAACGTGTAACAATGTGGCACACACGAACGTCACTGTCCATATATACTGAAATATACAATAACCAGACCATAGTCAACGTGTAACAATGTGGCACACACAAACGTCACTGTCCATATATACTGAAATATACAATAACCAGACCATAGTCTACATGTAACAATGTGGCACACACAAACGTCACTGTCCATATATACTGAAATATACAATAACCAGACCATAGTCAACGTGTAACAATGTGGCACACACAAACGTCACCGTCCATATATACTGGAATATACATTAGCAAATGATTAGAGTATTGATGCCACTTGGAAAACATTATTTATGAATGAGACAAAAGCAAACCTTATGATGGTGTATTCGAACACCAAGTAGCAATAAATGTCATAGCAAACCCGTTGCGAACTATCAAATAATTCTTTAAAAGACGGCCCGTAGTCAAAACTTTAAACCACATATTTCTATTATTACTGTGCTGGTACCATACAGACTTACAGCTTATTGTATATCGTTACAGTCCATACTTCGGATGTACCAAAACAGTAATACCATATGATTAGGAACCAAGTCATGCCAGACAGTGTAATCTTACAAACAGACACTGTACATTACGTTTAAGGATAACGAAAGAGGTCTTACGAAGTCATATTTAGATGTTCTCCAGACCGAGGGAAGTTCCAACACTTGTAACAATAACCCTCTCAATGCCACCACAATGATAGCTGACAGGACACACTGAAATATAGGTTCACACAGAAATTAATGCAAATAACATTTAATCAGGCCCCAATCTAATGAAACATCTAAGCATAAGCTTAATCTAAGTTCCGAATACAAAAATTGCGCTGGTTTATTAAGAGCTTTCACTTCAGATTTGTCTTAAAGCCAATAAAAATACAATGTACTACAAAAGCTCGCAATTGTATGTTGCGTTTTCAACATTTGCAACATTTACACTAATAATATGCATTGAGGTATCAAAACAAGGTGATCATAAACAGTTGAAATGGACAGTAGTGCGTACATGTACTTACATTAGGTAGGTTCTCAAACAAAGGTCCGAGCCACAGTATGACCACCAACACCATACTGGCAGAAAACAAGCTTGCAATCTGTAACATATACAATACTGTGTTTGACAACTGTTCAAATCATGAGTAGTCTGAGTACACAATGTCGTATAGCACACAGAGAATTTGACATGATCCTGACCTTTATGCATGAATACATTACAAGGTTCTTGCGTTGAATATATAAATTTCCGCGAGCAAATCGTGCAATATCGGTTCTTTAGATTTGTATTGCTATTACACCTCGACCGTCTTCGTGATAATCCCCGCTTGTGAAAACATACAGCCGTGGTTATAAATATAGACACTATATCAGCTGTTAAATTATGCTAATTAAAGGTCGAGCGTCGTGTCAAATTCTCTGGACAATACTTGCATGTACAGGGTGGTTCATAATATCGAATGCCATGAGAAAATGCTTGCTCTTATCTGATGTCTTCATATATTGACTAAAACTCCAAAATGTTAGCTTTCCGTTGGTATTTGAAAACATCAGATGAGATTAAGCATGCTCTCATGGCATTTGGTTGTAATGGGGTCAGATATTATGAAACACCCTGTACGTAATATGCACGGTGACTGCTACAGGGAAATATTTACCACAAAGGGTTAAATAAGAGGGGGTCTTATACTTGCATTACCTAAGTAAACGTACTTAAGCATTTCTAATACACGACACACCGCATTAGGGCAAACATCTAGAAAGCAAATTGATAAGCTGATCAGACATATTTTTTAAGGTTGTAGTATATTTGTATTTGAATTACCTGAGACTTTCCACCTGCAGAATCTTGTACCGAGCTCCTTGAGACTGAGGCAGCATACGGATAACACGAGAAGAACGAACCAAACACGTTGCCTGCACCATAAGCTATCAGCTCCTTTAAATAAGATTATTTGGGTGAAAAGTTATGAATTTAGAAGTGTAAGACAAACATGAACTTCGTGAATATCTACTAACTCGTGTTGATGACCAATTAACTTCCTGATGTTGCCTCTATATATATCGTAGACAATCCTCCTACCTATAACCAACAACTTCCATTGATTCCTCTAATATCCGGTAGCATCATATTACATGCAGATAGACACACCGTTATCCAACAAGCTGGTGTGGCTAACAAACCGGTCATACCGGTCAAGATACCTTCCGGGATCCGAGTATTCGACCTTCCGCCCATCCAACGGAGCGTGCAATAAGCACTTGGTCACTTTATACAATGTACTAGTATGTATTACATGGAATATATTAACGTATACAATGATACATAAGCGGGAGTATTGAAAGAACAAGAACTTTCCGTAAAACAACACACTCGAGTCTGCCACAACGATGGTAGCAAAATATTACTTTCAGACGTCATCATTACTGATGAGATTACGAGCATGTATACACCGTTTGATGGCTGAATAATAGCTCAGTGTAACGTTTTTAACAATGCCTGATTAGTGTCGTGACAAATGGACTTTATGATTCAAATTTCAGATCATACATGCCATGTTCCATCGTTGTATTTGCTAGTGCCGTACCATCCACAGTCATGAAGATACCGGTAAGAGAGAGAGCAAGCAAATTATTCCTGTAACGCCGTACATTACTAAACTATTCTCGTAAGCACGAGTAATGCTGATACATATGACAAAGTTAATACAATGTTAATAAACAGAGTGTACCTGGTTGGCATCGATTGTGTACTTGTTCTTCTTGGCCATGATTGCCGCTATTGATACTGATTGAGCGAATGAGATGATAGCGATAATTGGAATGTCGGCAATATATACACCCACACCCTTGAACGAAGGTAAGGCTGGTTGCGGTAATCTAATAAAAAAAAAATATCATAATAAAAGATAAAACATTGACAAAATTCTCGTTCACTAATTGTTCAAGAAAGCAAATCTCAGTACACGTAGTGAGAAGATTTGTTAACATCATTACATACTTATTTGGAACAAAAAATAAACAAAGGCTTCTGGCTATTGTTCATGACAATCATGCCAATCGTGTCGATAGTGTTTCAACATAACAAACGACCCAACATATAGCTAAAATAAATAAGACTTAATTTAACCTAAAGATTAACTGTAATTATTATGCTTGTAAATTATGATTTTATTAAGGTGAGGGTTGTGGCCAATCTTTGATTGTTTACGTTAGTATGTTCACAGACAGAGCTCATAGATTTCATAGAGAAATTCCAACGATATGTTAATTCCTTGTAAGAGATAAGTTTACGGCCATTATAATAATAATAATTATATAATAATTTGATTAATTTCATAAGGTTTGACGTCAGACTTACCCTGCAGGTACATTGCCTACGATCTTGATATGGTAGGTATCATGAAACTTCAGAAAATAGGATAATACCGTTCCCACAACCACCTGAAGAAATGACAGACTTTTATATACGTATTCGGTAGCAAAAAGTTTTATCTACAAGTACAGCGATTAATTTCACAACACACACACATAACTTATATAATTATAATTAAACACGTACAGGGTGACAATTAATATATGTCCGGAATAACTTTGTCCATGTTTGTCTTAGAGAGCTGCACTTGGTCTTATTTTAAAGATGAACAATTGAAAATGTGTACTCCATTAGTGAATGCCTCCATGTGATGTCATGGTTATATTTATGGTGTCATTGACAACGTCATACATTCCATAGAATATGAAAATGTCTGACGCGTCAAAAATAATCAAGCTGTACTATTTAGTTTGGAAATTTCCTCTCATTGATTAGTAACAGGTTAAAAAAATGTATCCAGATGCAGAGATACATTCTACCAAGCAAATCAGAAGATTATCTTTGCACGTGTGAATCCTATGCGAGTATTTAGACGTTTTACCCGAACTGTCCGTACAGATGAAAAAATTGAGTAAGTGCGCCAAATAAATTACATGTAGAGGCAAAAGCATGCATACATGTTGCATTGTTATGGCGGATGTTACAAATATATATCAAAAGGGGGAATTGATTGCCAAATGTTAGTTTTGACTGGATAAGGCTGCTCCATCAGAATATTTCTCGATATTTTAAGCAAACATTTGAAAATCTGCTTAGTTCACAGAAAACCACCCACCCATAGCCACCTCCTCAATCGCCATACTTGAGCCCACTGGATTGTCTTTAAGGGGATATGTTAAGGGAAGGGTTAATATATACATGTACTAGTTTGCAAACCACAAAATAATGACATAATTATTGAAATACTCCATTCGTCGAGAAATGTGAAGATTGTAACGACGTGATTAGGATTTTTTGGCGTCGCTTTCAATTTTATAACAAATAAGAGGTGTCATGTTAAACACATACTTCAGACAATTTAAGTGAACTATCTTGGAACTAAATACGTAAAACAAAATTTGCACATGTGCTTTTAATGAATATGCATTGATAAGCTTAATATCGAAAATTATTTTGAACATATTGCATTTTGTTATCCGGACATATATTAGTTGTCACCCTGTATATGACTCAAAATAATCAGAATATTTTTATGCTAAAGTCTACATAACAACTCCGGCGTGACGATTATCGGACATGGTGACCGATAATCGTATTGTGACCCAATTATCGTATATCGATATGACGATAACTTACCACAATCAGTTCAACAGGTATGGGTATCTTGAGTTTCTGTTTAAATCTTTGATTGATCTGTACTTTAACCAGGTAGATAATTACAATACATGTAAGGGAGACAATCAGGGTGGCTATATTGGTATCAGTTATCTTCTCTATTAGGAACTTGTACGTCTGAAATACAACATTTGGAAAACAAATAATCAAAATTGCCGGTAATTACTCTGGTATCTGTAACTCTAAAAATAAAACATTAACATAAATTGATTTCTTTTTACTTTTTTTCAATCATACAGTTATTTGTGGGTATTTATTGGATGGAATTTTCAAATACCTATATTGCATTACATAAAAGTATTATGATATCCTAGTATGAAGAATGACAAAAAGGGAGCTCTTTGTTTTGATACTTATTCTTTCTTTATTATTTTCATAGAGAAATGTTATTTTAAAATTACTTTCTTTTATAGATTTCCTGGTTCAACTTATTCATAGTATGTGTCATTCTACTCGACCTAAACAGAGCTGAACTTTGAAGTACATTGTGCATACCTTAATGACTTGAAATAAACCGTCAGTACGAGGTATCTTGAGACCGAGTATATATTTGACTTGACTGGTTCCTACATGTACAGCAGTACCCGTAGTGAAGCCGGCTATCAGAGGGTCGGACATATATGTCGTCACAAAACCTAGACGGAACAGCCCCATGGCAACCTGAAGCGATAATTAAAGTCATAATTATCAGGTTGTCTGACAGAAACCTGATATGGACATTAAAACGTACATGGTTGAAAACAATCCTTACAATCCACGCTCTGTGTGGTAGCTGACAATGTGTTTTCGCCATGTTTTCTTCAGATCCTTGTTGCTAACTCCAGGCGAACTTCTAGATCAACTTTTCGGCGTGTAGCCAAGTTCGGAACAGAACTGTTGATATACGGGGTACATTTTCACTTTTTTAGTCCCATACCGGTTTTTGACCGGAGGGAACTATAGGTTTGCCCTCCGTCCGTCAGTCAGTCCGTCCCCAAAAAAGCTGGATCCTGACATAACTCAAACAGTTTCCAAACTAGGTTTATAAACCTTGGTATGTGGATAGGGGCAATTAGGGGGTAATGGGATCCAAAAGTATTTTGATTCCGACCAAAATTGTGGTTGCTATGGCAACAGAAACATTGAAAATGGCTTAAAACCGGAAGGGGACTTCTGTATTGCTTGCAATTTTTAATGACTTGTTGTATATGGTTTTGTCAACATTCCATGCGAGATGACTGATTATCAAGGGGAAAAAAGCAAAATTGACTCATGTAGATATAGTATTAGTATTACTAAGGTGGTCTTAATGTCATGGTTGTGTTTAAATGATGAGGCTAAATGTTCATAAATCGTTGATCAATATAGCTTACCTGTGTAAAACCGACAAGCATGGAGATGGTCATTGCGATTCCAATTTTCGTTTCATCACTTAGTGTGGATGTAGCGCCATCAACATCATTCGCAGTGAAGTTGTCAAAAGGTGATGTGACGTTATCGCTAGTGTTTGTGATGTCACCATTCTTACCGTAAAATTTGGCAATGACAGATCCTGTCAGTAAACTGACCACAGCAACGGTTCCTAAAAATTAACCAAACAAGTTTCAATGATGCGCTGTATGTTATGCCCTGCCATGGGTTTTTATGTCGAAGGCTTGCGATTGAATGAACGGAGGTAAATTTATGTGTTGTCGACTGAAAGGACACATGCCTGAAAGTTGACGCTTTTTACCTCAGTTTTATGCTTTAAGTATATCATCGAGAAGTGTCATTTGTGTTTGAGTGGTTATGTTACAGCCTACTTTAAATGCAATGCCAATCACAGGTCCGGGTTCAAATCCCACACTGGTTGTATAATTTGAAATTCGCATCCATCTGGCTTGCAAAGGTTGGGTTTTCTACCATGGTTTCCACTTTTGCCAAAAATAAGTGTAAACACCTTGTCATTCTCAACCTTAAATTGTATTGTATTGCCCAACATGTGCAGTACTTTGGACAATGCAATATATCAAACATTGTTTCCATTCATAACATATCTTGGCCAGATATGCCTACAGAGATAATACAATAGCCTTGTATTCCGTCAACATATTTGTCTGGACTGCTTGTTCTGTCTTATCCAATAAACTGACATTTTTCTCGGTGCATAAAACACAAATCGTTTCTGTCGGAATTACATTCATTTGCAATTAAAACCTAGGACAGATGTTTTGATTCATGTAACATAAACATTGAATGAAACCAGTACAAACATTTGCATGGTTCAGATATATCTTAACGATATTTAGTTTGTATTGCTTAAAACATTAACATTATGGTCTGATATAATGTGATGTTGTTGCATGTATATGTGTATATGTTAACATACAACTGATTAAAATGTGTTAGGCCTATACTGTATAACATGCTATATTTACAACAATGTACTTCACAAATTCACTTTATCATAATAATCATAATTTGAGTGCTAATTTCTATATATAGTTACTGGCTACGTATTTACCAGTTCATGTACGTACCTGACATTATTCACGCAACATGCATGACGTCAAGAACTATGGAATCTGACGATTATTCTAGTATTAAATTATCCATCATGTAAGCTATTGCCATTGCGTATCTTACGCACGCATAAACTTTCTCGCTTTAATTAAAGTTATTGCAGCAAACCTGACATGTTTAGATGACTCCAGTATGGTACAACTTACCCATTGAGACATGTTTGGATGACCCCAGTATGAAGTAGATGAGTACAGGGAAGAAAGACATATATAGACCAACAACAGGCGGCATCTCTGCTAACATGGCGTACGCCATTCCTGAAACACAATAATCAGCCGATTACAACCTGCAAGCATGGACCACCTGCAAAGGCAGATGATCAGTACGAACATGTCTGAGAATACAACCCATATTAACTCACCATAAAATCTTTTTGGAAGATATTTAAAATGCTGAGAAAGGTTACCTGTCAACAGAGACGACTTGTTGCTGTTACAAATTGCATAAAAAGTGTACTTCACTGACAGGTACTAATTTAGGTTGTACATGCGATTTCTGTAGGCCTACGTATAGATGCATACACATGATATACAGTACGTTGTAGATCTTGTATTCGAAAGTACCATATTCTATTATTGCTTTAGTTTACTCAGTTAGATAGATACAACACGCACGACACATGCAAGGACATTACACAAACACGTAAGTTTATTGCCTTGCAACGGAATTAACTAACTTGATGGTAGAATATTCTTCCCGAATGTCAATTGGTTAAATAGTTCGATTCGTGAATGGGATGTATGACAGTATATGACATTCGAAAAGGCGTTGAAAAGTCTCATTATCTAAACATCTACTCCATTCATCCTTGACAATTCCGATAATATCTAAATCAATATCAAGAATGATCTCTTCTGAAAAGGTAGTTAAGTCTTTTTTCCGTTTCATTATAGGAAACTATTTGGTGATGAACATTGGAAATATGTGTGAATTGAGATATCTACGGAGTAAAGGGTTAATGATAGTTCCAGGACCGGTCATCCCCATACACCAGTGGTTAGTCAAGTTCCTAGACATGATTTCGGTGAAAAATACGCTGGTGAGCGAGAATGGGACAGGTTGGCACAGTATCACGAAACTGTAGCTTGGGATGTCTTCGTAGAACTGAGTACTGACAACGGAACTTTAAACATTACAACATACCACAGTCAAATTACCTTGTGGAAGTTGCATGATGCCCACTGTTAGGCCACAAATTATGTCCGCTAAGAAATCCGTCCTCCAATTGTACTTAGCCATGATTCGAATCATTGGTACAAAACGAGTGACCAAAGTTTTTGCCTTCTTCTTGTCGCACGTACAGCATGGCTTCTTTCTTGTCTCGTCCGGTGCAAGTTTAAGAAACTGATCACGGAATTCCCCCACTTTACGGCATTTACATCTTTGTGTCGTCATTTTCAGCACATGCGCACGAAGACTTCCGGTGTAGCTGAAGATTGGACGAGTAGTTTCCTTTATCGGCAGAGTTGGTACTGACTGTGGAAAAAAGAGAAAACATCGCATACTTTTATGTCTAATTATAATGTTTGGCCTCTAAGAAATGTGTATATACATTCTACTAATGGATGTCACAATTATTTTTTACAAACAATATATTCGTATGCGTTTTTAGGTATTAAGAAAAAGCCCAACCGACGTCAAATGCATTAACATAATGCTAACGAAACAATTATCTATACGCATACAAAAAATGATATTTATTAAAATCTTGGTTTATTTATAGTGTAATTTCATAATTTGTTTATTATTTCCCTAGTGTGAGTGATGAATGTTAATTCGTTAGTTGTTATAAAAGTCACATTCATGAATCCTATACAAAATGTATCACTCTTTGCGCAAATACTTGACAAGGTCGAAAATCACATTTTTTACCAATAGATAAAATAATATGTAGGCCTAATAATTTTAATAAATGATAGATTTATTAATCGTAAAATCAGGAAATATATTACAGGAATTATATATCATACTTTGCGCTTGACAGCCGATAAATTTAAACAATTTATTAAACCAACTCCGGCGATCAATCAAGATGTATTACTTATCATAAAATTTGATGATACTTCCTTGGAAGAAAATGGTGCATTAATGTACGTTCACATTCTTATACCGCGGCATTTCTATTTTTGACAGCGCGTCCTTTTTATATTTTTTATTATTCCCATTAATACAAGTACGCCATTAGCAAGCATGATTGTCTACTATAATGGACCCAAACATGTAAACATGATTTAAGTGATGTATACTGTTGTTTAAAATATCTAGCACTAAGCAAATATAGTTACAACGCTTTTGTTGTTTAGATTCATTAGATGGGTTCTCAATTCTGATGTTGGTCTACGGTGTATTCTTGTTGAGATATAATTCACACCAACGAGATCCCTATGGTATAATATGGACTGGCTTGTCAAACCTAGTGATGTGTATGACTGTATGGACCGAAACTAAGGTGTGGTCCACATGCAACACTTAGGTGGACTAGCCAGTCTATATAATGCCATAGGGCATGTAGTGATGTGAGCTATTTCTTATATTACATCGAAGCAGGGACCTTACATACTAATTTTCTAGACCCGGTCCCATATCGAACATTCCATTTCGATATTATATTGATTCTTACTATATAAAACATTCAATAAAGGTAGCCCTTGTTTTTATTTGCTTCAGATCATTATGGCTAGAGCATATACAGCAACCGTTTCACTGTTGTATTAAGAACATGCAAGTCAGTCAGTCTAACGCTAGGTATATGAACGGATTTGAATAACGAGGCAACAGTTGAATGAAGTTAAAGTGATGTCTAATATTCTCAATAAGCGGACTGTTTAACACTTCACTTCACGTTTCGGCTAGATGGTCGACAATATAAGAACATATAATAACAACTCTGCTGTTTGGAAACAAAACAAGTAGTTAGATAACCTGATTGCAGATTTGAAACTGTCGCAGTCTAAACATTTCCTAATCAGTAAAAAGAGTTCGTTTCACAAAAAGACAAAATGACGCAGAATCCCTATAATGAATCAGGAAGTCGTGATGTAATGTTTACAGGAAATACACTTCAAAAACACTAATAGGCAAAACGTTTTATTACAAAATGGAGGACATATGTCATACAAGACAAAAACAGAAAATGCGGTTAGATTAAATAAAATAAGTAGACGGCTCATGTGATGCAAGGATGAACTTTATAATGTGCTACATGTTATTTTAAAAGTCAGTTGACCTAAACCTGGCGTCAATCGTTCAACCGATGTGAATGTACGTTAAACCTTCACTTCAATCTAAGAAAGGATTATTTTTAAAGGGAACATTTTCAGATTTATTTTGATATCTTTATTTATAACCAAAATACGTTACTAGTGAAGAAGTGGCACCTTTCATCTTCAGACATATAAGTACCAACTCGTCGGTCTAATGGTTAGAGGGTCCATTTCTTCGAATTCGAAATCGATATAAACATTACATTTTAAGACATCGACGAATTTGTGAAAGAGTAAGTTGCGCTACTTGAGGTTTTCCTGATATTTTCGAATTCGCGAGTTGGCACGCATGTCGTTTTCGCAGACTTTTCTGGTAATACAAGTCTATTTTTTGCTTTTTTTCATTCAACGCAACAACAATGCACAGCCCAGTATCCATAAACCTACATTAACGCTACATATGGCCTTACACATTTGTCTTATGACTTACTTTGTTGTCATAACAATTAAAATTCTATTATAAAATGATTAAAACAAAAACAAACAAAAAGATGGACAAACAAGATTTTTAGTCTGTTCATCACTTCTAGCTCAAATGATAGAAAAACTGCATCAGTTGTTTATAACTTAACCACAAATATGACATTGCAATTTATGATACGTTTTGAGATGCAGAACAATCTTGTTTATTTCAAAATGCATGATTTACGTTAATTGTGTCAATTGCGCTCAGTGCACATGGTATATAGTTAAGTAATCCATCAATCAAGTTTGCATCGGTGGAAAATTACGATCAGTAGATCTTGTGGTTTAGTCATGATAATAATTGTGAAAAATTTTGGTAAAAATATAATATATAGTTCATCAATAAATACAGCGTCGCGCTGGCGATTTTCGCGTCCAAACCATAATGAAACGATATATATGTATATACATTGTATATGTTTTAAAAACATGTGTACGTTGCAAAACTATGATTTTGAATAAGTAGAACTAGAAATAATGTGTGCAATATCCACTATAATTTAGACTACATGTAATCTATTTTAGGCCTTGTCAAATAATGAGTGACTAATTTGTCTTTTAAAGGTATTTCAGGCAACCTTTTCGTTTCATTATTTTTGTGGTAAATAAACAGATTTACGATTTGTGATTCAATTCAAAGTTTTAAGATAGAGACAAACACTAATGCGACAAATTCACTTTAATTCTAACATGACGGACGATTTCGCCTATGTAGACAAAGAACAAACATAACGTTGTATATCGGGCGATATACAATGAAAGTGACGTCACGTCGTTTTTTGACGTCATGCAGGTAAACAAGTAACGTAAACAACATATTCTCACAAAGTATAGTTGCGTGCTTAAATTATTTTAGAATCGAAATAAAATATTCTCAAGCCGTAGTATACCTTTTATTATACAATGGTTTGTCGTTCTGACGCTTGTATTCACCACTCAGGTCTATGGCCTTCGTGGTCAGAACCCCAAACCATTGTATAACGTTCGCTAAATAACCCTTTTTCATATTTGATTTATTAATTATATTTAGATTTTACATTAGTTTAACCTATAGATGTTAAAATCCATCCAGTCCGGTCACTTTATTTATGTCTAAGGTCTATAACTAGTCTATAGTAAGCGCCAGAGTTATACGAGAACCATTTTAAAGACTTTAGTTTAGATACAATATAAAGTCGGACAAGGAAGGCAGCACTCAACTTAGCAAGCTGAGCGCAGAAAACATAAAATCATCACAAACTACAATTACAAGACGGAAAACATAAAATCATCACAAACTACAAGTACAAGACAGAATGCCTAACACATAACCGAACGAGAAAATCAACTGCCCAAGTCTCAGTGCTGGTATTCACAAAGCATCTTAGTGGAAAACTTAAATATTTTGACTTAAGTAAAAAACTTGGGTTGCGCTTATTTCCCACACATTGAAGATTAACCCATGTTTTCTTAGTGATTATTGTAGCTCTTACTACAATGCTTTAAACCTATGTCAAAATTCAAGCTATTTGAGTATCTTGTTAGGCTGACACACTTAAGGAAATTTGATGTTTTTAAGAAAATTCTAAGATTTCTACTAAGATGCTTTATGAATACAAGCCCTGGTGTCAAAAAGCTGAATTAGACGGTCCCTGATTATGGTTATCATAATAATTACTTATTTATCCTATTAATACGAGCATTATGCGTGGAAGTATTATTTTAACTAATAAAATACTAATAATATTTATGTTAGTATGAACTATTATATAAACCCGCTTACCCAGAAATCTAAGTCATTTTGCTGACTAATTTGCGAAATAGTCTCCCTTATTTTACACCCTATCGAGACACTCGATTAGCCGTTATCGGTCGCTTTTCGCCTATTGAAATATAGAGTGGAGAAATCTTTAACTCATCAAAAGTTATCAAAAGCATTACATTTTTTTTATTTGACAAAATTTTAACCAATTTTTGAATCTTTGCAGTTTACTTTAATATATTTTTTATTAAAATTGAATAATATTATGATCTTTTTGCGTCCCTAAGCGTTTGAAATAAGTCTCTATTTTTGAGTTCGGGTCTCATTGAGTTCTGTAAAAATAATACCATTTTAAGCGTTACATTTAGCGTCTTTTTAGATGATATTGTTCATTCAGTTATTGAATTTAACTAGAAAGTTGAATCTTACTTTAAATTATTTTATATTTAAATTATGCATTTGTCTTCTCACTTCCCTATGCGTTTTTATTTCACTAATTTCAAGAATTTTATTAGTATAAAAAATAATTGTGATATTAGTATTATCATCGCGCAGGTATGATCAATATCATTGTATCCTTATAATTTATGTATATTACAATATAATTATACTACAGAATTATAATATTTAGTTTGTATATTTAAACATTGTTTTTCACCAAACGCATAATTATATACTATTTTGCCAAATTGACTTAACACACTTAGAAATATTATTATTACTATTGTTAAAAATATTAAATATTACTAATTACCACATATTTATTTATGAGTGTTATTTTAATAATACAATTTGCCAACTTACTCAGTGTTACACACACAGTCGTCTTTGCTAGCTTGAAGAAAATCACAGGACTGACACGAGGGAACTTAACTTCCGTAAAATTAAATGTTCAGTTCATACAAGCATACGCTTTAACGATCATTGATGTACGTGATAGGGACACCTTGTTGGTAAGAAATACATTAACAAGATTGTCGTACATATCATACACGCACGACTATGTGGAGTATACGGAAGAAGAAGTTTCTTTCAAATTCAAAAGGCCACATAGCCCACGAGAACATCAATATACAATACCCAATTTATACAATGACACAACAAATGACACAACTTAGCAACATAAATTCAAAAGAATGAGTGCGTGTACACGCACAAAGATGTGACAATAGGGTAATAATAAACAAGAGAGAAAGATGGAGTGGTTAGAGAGTGGGGTGGCATATCACGGAAGGAATATGGGTATTGAAAAGACGAAGAACGAAATATGTATAGCAACGTTAGAAAGAAAATCGGCGAGTTTAACTAAAGCTGCGGACAGAAAGAAAAAGGTTGAGTGGATAGGGCATACAGAGCAAGAGTGTTAAGCGGAGAAAGATGCATAGCCCGTTTAGAAAAAGCAATACGAAGCAAACATACACACCGTCGTTATACATAATAATATAGGTATGTAGCTGCTTCACAAAATGTATTTACATTAAAGGTTTACAAACAACACTGTTTATATAAGCGAGACCCAGTGACGCATCCAATTTAATTATTTGATGTTGTGAATAATTGTAATTTTAAATTGTAATAATTGTAAGTATAAATACGATAAAATTATACTGATTTATTTTAGGTCGAGTGTAAAACAATTTCTCACAACTTCTCTCGACTTATATCAACCACTCTTGACACCTCATTCTTGATAGCGTTCATCGCAACGAGGATATGAGAGAAGAGAAACCAGCTTCCACTTTTAATGCTTAATCTCAAGCAGTGAATACAGTGAAGAGTGCCATATTTTTTGTCTTTTTGGCATTTGGCGATGTTGCATTGTGGTTGGTCCTGAAAGGGACTGAAGACTTGTCACACTAAACAATTTATGCATTATTATTAGAAATTCTTATACATATCACAAAGCTCCATTCAGGGTTAATGTGGTTGGAATAAAAACGGTAATTGAAAATGTATAACACAATGTAAACGAAATAACTAATACTGTCGGAAGGATTTAAAACAGTTTTTAAAAAAGGCCAGGCGAGCTGTAATTTAAATTGTTATGGTCGTCCATCACTCTGATACATCTTAAATCATACAAAATGTTCATTTTTTATACATTTACGTAAGAAAATAACCACAGTATAACCTTGAAGTCATTGAAAAAACTTTAATGAACTAAGTCCAACACCTACCGGCCAAGTGAAATGATTTGCACATTTGGTTGCCGTCACTGACACAATTTGATGCGCATTTTTATGCGTTTACTTACTTAATTCAAAAGACGAAAACACACTTTTACAAAGTAGCATGCTTAATAATGTTTCAATTTAAAACTTAATAAATTTATTTTAAATGGTTTGTAAACAATATCTTTCTTGCTACCAGCCGCATGGCGGTACTTGCGCATAGTGTTCGGATTTGATGTTTGCGATCCAACTATGCACATCGCTGAGCTCTGACTCGAGACGTTGTTACCCAAGGCGTTGTGAGCTCTACCATTAACACTTGATATACGCCATAAGACCCCCATTGAAGAGATGCACATTGTGCGTGTTGCCGTCGAGAAGTGGTTTGTTCATAGTGGTTTATACTACAGATAGTATTTACCACATGAGAAAATGATCGTCTCAAACCATTTAATTTCGATGGCATGAAAGTTCGTGGTTTATGAGTTTCGGCGACTACTGGCAACACACATCATTCTTGGTGAACTAGGGTATATAAGCCGCACCGGGTAGAACCAGATCATTATTTCGGTACTGGACCTTCGACGGACTGGGGTGATCGTACCAGATATTGGCCCGAAGGTCCATGACAGTGCGTGACGGTGCAGCCTAGGTTCCGATTATTTACAGACAAATGCGATTGATCGCAAAGACAAAAAGCAAAGATCTGGAACTCTCGGGACCAAACCAAATGTAGGTGAAATGGGGGAATTTGAGATCAACATTTCTTAAACTCATCATGAGAACAACCTATCAAGCTCACCATAGGCTTGCTAAATAACTTGTGTTTGATCTAGACTCATTTGAGAAATGTTGATCCCCAAATAGCATTCATGACGGGTGATATATTTATCAAAATACCAGAACGACCGTCTGTTTTATTATTAAGTTTACTACTTGAAATGTCTGGAGTCAAACTTAGAGATACAATACATGTACATGAAGTAAGTGAAGTACATGTACACACTGGTACTGTTTTATAAACGCACTTACGACTATCGTAAACTTACGTTCAAATTTAAATTCTGCATAATTAATTTACAACTACAATTTACAAGTGTGGTAAATTAATCTGCAATACTTAAATTGATCCATTTAATGAGCTTCTACAAACTGTATCGGTCCCAATAAGCTGTTGTTAAAGCATAACTACGATTTTCAATTTGAACGTAAATAATTAAATACAGGTTTTCGTAAGTGCTTTGATAAAACAGTACCACTGTGTATAAAGAACGAGAGAGGATGCAGCTAAGTGACAACTTTTAACTGTAAGCGTTTTAAAATAACAACAAAGTCTATGTGATTGTAACGTACGTGTTATGCTCACGGCAGTACATATACATTATGTATCATTTTTCACAGAAAGAACAAAAATTAAAGCCACATTCACAACTAATTTAATATTTAAAACATATAACTATGAGTTTTATATCAGCTGTAGTTAGGGAATCAAATGTATTATAATTGTACTAGGTCTGTGTATATACAACCGGAAAGGTCCTATACATTCAGATCCAATTCTCGGCAGCAGAAGTAGCAGCACAGTCTAACAAACCATATTTTAACATAATTTATTTTAACATAATTTAATATGCTTTATCGATTTAAAAAAAAAATCATAATATTATTTTCATATTTTTTCATTTTTACATTAACCTGCGTCTCTGCTTTTTTTTAATATATCTACTTTTTAATTATGTCCCCTTAGGGACGAACATAAATTGCGCTCGCCGCCCATTTTTCAGGGCGTCGGCACGGGGTATTGGGTATAGTTTTCAACTAGCAATAACCACGCCTCGGATAAACCTCATTGGCTATGGTACCGCCACTGCGCAAAGCTATAGAATCATCGTAGGTGGATGGTATTATACAGGTAGCATAAAACAATATTGTGTTTTTTCAGACATAAAGGACATTGCTTAAATGTATTAAAATAATTTAAAAAATTCTAAAATAATTTATTTTGTGCTTACGAACTTGTCATTCTAAGCAAGTGAGTCAACTTTTGCATTATTGTGACTTTTCATTTGACAGCAATACTAATAATTTGAAACAATGTTCATCTGTAAGATGTGAACATATTTAAGCACCAATATACTATTTGTTTATGAATATTCTAAATTTTAACCAAGTTCCTTCATAAATAATTAATAAATAATGAACACTAGGTATGACTTTAGAAAGTGTGTTTGCTTCATATTTTTTCAATTTAAAACTTATTTATTTTAAATGGGTTGTAAAACAATATCTTGTTGTCTCTCTTGATCCCAGCCATGTAGGTACTTGTGCAAAGTGCACGGAGTTAGATACTGCACATAACTGAGCTCTGACTCAAGACGTTGGGACTTGGTGTCAGTGTGGGCTCTACCATTTACACTTGATATGTACGCCTCCAGTAGCAACACTAGGAGTGGTTTGTTTATAGAAGTGTATTCATTGGTAAATATTTACAACATGGGCAAATGATCGTGTTATTGTAAAACGATTTAATTGGCATAAAAGTTCGTGGTTTTCGTAGAAAATACCATTTCGTGTGGACGTACGTTTGTGGATTTTGAGTTTCGCGGACTTTTGGGATCACAATAATTCTTTAAGTACTTAGAGTATATAAACCGCACCAGATAGAAGCCGCCCATTATTTCGGTACTCGGCACACAACGGACTGTGGTAATCGTACCAGATATTTAACCAAAGGTACATGGTAATGCGTGACGATGCAGGCTATCTTCCAATTATTTTCGGACAAAAGCGGCCGATCGACCAAAAGCATGGATCGGGCACTCTCGGACCAAAACAAACATTGGCGAAATGGGGGCGGGATTTGGGATCAACATTTCTTAAATTCGTCGCGAACAAACTATCAAGCTCACCAAAGGCTCGCTAAATAACTTGTGTTTCATCTAGACTCGTTTGAGAATTGTTGATCTCTAAAGACCATTCATGACGGATCATAATATATAGCTGAACGACCGCCTATTGTATTGTTTATGTTACTATTTGAAATGTCGAACTGAGAGACAATATACCGGCAGTTTATACGTCATGTATCATTTTTCGCTGAAAGAACAAATATTAAAGCCACATTTACAACCGTAATTTAATATTTAAATATATAACTATGAGTTTGTTTATCAGCTGTAGTTAGGGAATAAAATGAATCATAAGTATACTAGTTCTCGGCAGCAAAAGTAGCAGCACAATCTAACAAACCAAATTTTAACATAATTATACTATTATCCATTTTTTTTTAATTTATCCAATTTTTAATTATGTCCCCTTAGGGACGAACATAAATTGCGCTCGCCGCCCATATTTCAGGGCGTCGGCACGGGGTATTGGGTATAGTTTTCAACTAGCAATAACCACGCCTCGGATAAACCTCATTGGCTATGGTACCGCCACTGCGCAAAGCTAACCTGTTCTTGTCCGACGTAGGTATTTATACAGTTGATTTGTAACACAGGTTATGTAATATTACGTGTAATTAGTATGCCTTACTTTTCTGAAAACATTCAACTATTTATTAACAGGAAAGTATAAAGCCTTCGTGCAATTATATATACCTCGATGTATGACAATAATATACTTTTACAACATTTTAAACTGTTTTTGTCTCCCTTTTTCAAACGGTATGCTTACTCAAGTTGACGATGTTATTACGTTGAGTGACGATGTGATTACGTTGGGTAACGATGTGATTACGTTGGGTAACGATGTGATTACGCTGGTTGACGATGTGCTTATGTTAATGGGAGAAATCACTGAATATCTCATATTTCTTTTGAAGGCAAAATCATAACTAGATTTTTGAGAACACACATTGTTTCCAATTTCACACTTCGCTCTTTATTTCAAATCTGGTTGAAGACTTGGGCTGTGCCGGTTTCCAAGAGTCCCAATATATGTTATGTATTCGTCTTATTGATGCATCACTGTAAATCATCATTTGTACAAAAACTGGAACCATCGACTCAAACCGATGCGTTTTACGAAATGGCTTGGCCGGAGCTGCATAGGGTAAATATAAGTAATGCTCTCTTACCAATATGCCACAGTGTTAGGTTATAAAAGAATGTAAAACGTAAAACAATATACCAACATATCTTAAGCTAAAGTAAATTAGTAGGCACGACCTTAAACAAATTATAATAAACTACACGTAACCTAAATGAAGTTACAATATTTTACGAACGAATTGGAAACACGAAAATCATTCGACATTTTAGTTATGTCCCCGTAGGGACGAACATAAATTGCGCTCGCCGCCCATTTTTCAGGGCGTCGGCACGGGGTATTGGGTATAGTTTTCAACTAGCAATAACCACGCCTCGGATAAACCTCATTGGCTATGGTACCGCCACTGCGCAAAGCTATAGAACCATCGTCGGTGGATAATATTATACAGGTAGCATAAAACAATATTGTGTTTTTTTCAGACATAAAGGACATTACTTAAATGTATTAAAATAATTGAAATGAGTGACTTTGGAATATACGTCAGTTTAAGAGCTATTTTATTTGTACATTGTTGTATTTTATAATTTAGTAATTCAACTTATTTTTACTATTATCTCCCTTTTTTTGAACGTCGATTTCAGGCCACTGTAATATATTTTGTATATTTTGTATATTATCCACGCTTGACGAAACTTCTAATGATGTTTTTATCAATAAAATCTGACCTTTGAGCCATAACCTTTTGGTCGAATCCATGTATAAAGTAAATCAATAAATGGTCAGCGAAGCATTAATAATTTCAAGAATTAATTCTAATTGTCAGCTATGTATTCTTATTTGTTATTATCATGGGCGCACATAACTCCCCTTGCCGCTTAATATTTAATATTTTTGTTTTATTTATTCTATAACAACTAAATTCCGACAGATGCATTTGAACTAACAGCCACTCACGTTCTTCAATTACCTTGTCCAAGAAATTGAATTTGCTGGCTTATTAATGCAATTGTCATCTAATTAACACCTTATCCGAGCATAGCCTTTATTTGCCATTCAGCCCGTATTTTAACCTGTGTGGCTAGATTATTGAAATAATCTGCAATCTTTGTACTTTCGTTCAATATGTTTTTTTTCAAGTTAAAATCAACTATACTATACATCTGTACTATGAATATCTAAGACAGGGATCTGAGTTTATGACAAGCCCTCATTTACCCAAATTAACATTATTTTTAATATTTTAAACAAGCCGAATGCAATCATTTAATGTGTACTGCACACGTTTCGACAATATAATATTATACATAAAAATACAACTTTTATCAATACACGAGCACATTTGTCGCCTGTGTCGCGTATAGAATGTTCGCAAAATGCGTAAAACCCGGTTTGGGGACAAACGTTTGAGCCGACAGAAACTAGAAAACGGCCTTCGATAAAGAAGAGAAATCATTATTTACGCGTGATCTCAGGAAATCAGTACGACGATTTGATAGCGGGACATATTTTTTGCAACTTACGGCCACCTATCTGTTTCTGTATCGCTTGAATAAACGATAATCTGTGTTTAGGGAGAACTGATATTCAATTTCTAATATTTACATTCATTTCGACCATTTGTAGTATCACGTGACGGATCATGTCACAATATAGAAAATGATTGGTGTTCGGGTAATACCATGCAACTCTTCAGCCAATCAAATTACTCGTGCTGTTACTGTGAAAATGGCCGAAGTCGTCGAATTGTTTTCAGTCAATGTTGTTGAATTGCTGCTTTTGTCTAATTAAACGGTACAGAAACGGATGAGTGTCGGTGAGTTGCTCCAAACATGTTCCTCTATCAAATCGCCGTACTAATTTCCTGAGATCGTGCGTAAATAATGATTACACAAACCGTTCACCTTTTTGAAAATGGACGGTCTGGATATTAAGTCTAGACATTGAGAGAGCGACATACATTTCAGGACTACATCGTTATAAGAAAGCGATTTGGTATATAATTGGCGGTACCCATTAAAGAAACACGACATGATACCGTACAAATAGTTAAAATATTCCACAGTCCGACCTTTAAAGCCGTGAGGAAAACGTGTTCCGTAAAATCTACCTGATCGAAAATACGCTCCGATCCCGCCGCTCGGTCGTATAAAAACACGCCACGCTGACGGCCGGGTATTAGAGGGTTCAGTTAGTTTTAAACTGCTTGAGCGGGTGAGGTATTTGTTGAATACAATGCATTTTATATGTATGTCGATAAAATAAGGATTTCTTGGGAAAGCTGATCCATTTACGACGAGAAAACAACGGGGCGGTAGCAAAACAGACGAGTTGCGATGGGGTTTTCCCGAATGTTAGAAAAAAATACAAGTGCTATGCATATTTCAATGCATCACGATCAAAGAGCATCTATTGTAGGTCATCTGCGGCCAATTCCTAATCTCATAGTTTTAAAATTAAAAGAATGGTGAAGAAAAACATTACCTTGACACTCCTTACGATCCACCTTTCTCGCATTGCTCCGTCGTATTCGATCTCCACGCTCGAAATACGCTTAGACAGGGTGGATAATGATCTACTTATTGTGTCATTTTATTCGGTCGTCTTGATCGAAGTATATTAATTTCACTGTTATTTTGTCTACCCGGACCTGTTTATAATGAAATGGCTGTCCATGCCCGTTAGAATGCTGCTCGACGTTGTTAACATTGACTCATTCAATGTAATGCCGGGATAATGACCCATATGGACATTTGGATTTTTTTCTGTTCACTTTTTAAATTTGGACCCAGTGCACCCAGCAGAGTAGTAACATCCCCGTATTGTAGCTGTAACTGTAAGGTATTTGCTAAAAACATGCAACGAATCTTTTGTAAATCCAAATTTAACATGCACATATCGTCAGATATACTCTCTTTTTACATTTCGTGCTCAATTTTCGATTATTTTTATCAAAAATGAGCAATTCAAACCACAATTGAAACATACTGACTAACTTTTGTGTTGAGTATATATGTATATCTTGGCAAGTGTCTCGATTGGTCTATTACTATCTTTTGTATACTATCTATAAGTACACGCTTCACACTTTGTTCTTATCATTGTCGACTATACCGCGACAATGTGGACACTAACTGTGTGTTTTATGACAATATGTTTGCTGGTACAAGTCAAAGCTTCACCAGATATTTCTCTTGAAGATCTGTTAGAGAGGTTGATAACCTTGGAGGACTGGAAAAGGTAAACGTTAATAATCATGATTAAGATATGTTTTATCCATATTGCGCTGCACAAGAAGCATGCGTAATGGTTATCAGAGGTGAAGTGAACGTGACGATTGTTAAAAGTCTCCACATAGTTATATTCAGTGTAGTTATCATTCATAATTACCTTCCCTTATTGATAATTACGCACGGAGTTAGAAGTCCGCAGTGTGTCATTCATTGCAGGATGAGTATATACATGTATATATTGCTTGAAATATCCATTTTTTTGGGGATATAAATGGTTCGTTCTACGCATGACTCTCGTGTGGAAGGCTTCGCGCTGTCGTCGTTTAGTGGTCGTCACCAATTATTCGTGGTTATTAGATATATCTTAATCCCGCTATAGAGAAACAGAAACAGTAGTATCGATGCTACGAGAGACTGTAGCTCAGCAAGGTGAAATCATAAAGAACCTAGAAAGATACCTAGCCATACAAGCGAACCTAACTGCCGCTCTCCAATCATCCAAACAAGACGTGAATCAAGAAACGCATGAACATCATGTGGAAACAGAAGGTGCTGTTGTGAGCGACGGACACGTATCTGATAACACAATTAGAGATTTAGATAAGCCAGTTCCAGTACAGTCATCAAAACTCAACAGACGAGGTATGTTTGTAGTCTTAACATCACAACTACATTTATAACACACAAGTACAGTCTTACGACGTTATTACCATTCCCTTTTTATAACATCCGCTCTACATTATGAGTATTTATAGCCTAACAAATAAGGATACAATTGTTTTTAACTGAATACTGTATAATCTGGAAAGTAAGCGCATATATTCGAAATGCGCTTATTCCATTTTTGTAACAACCGCTCTACATTATGAGTTTATTATAGCCTAGCAAATAAGGATACTAGACTTTTTAACTGAATCTGTGGGCACCGTTGAAATACTCAATATGAATGACCGGTTTAATTTTGTAAAATAAACATTCAACATAATTGCAATGAATAACAAATGTTTGAAACTTGACAAAATGTAGTGTATCCGAAAAAGTGGTTATCAGAGAGTCATCCTGATAACCAACCAGGGTGGCTATCTCTCCCACATTTTATGGTGAATATGTTTTCAGAAATCGCTGGTGGTGTTGCTTTCACTGCGTACTTGGATCATAACGTCGACCCGGGGGACCAACAGACGATAAAGTTCAACCAGGTAAGTATGCACAGTAATGAATAAATTACTGAGAATAGAAAATTGCAAACTTATAATTGACCACTGTGCCTTTTTGAGAAGCTGTATTCATTTTGTATATGCCCTTTTGCTATTCCGTTGACCAGCATAAGGCTGCTTTGAATCTTTCAAAATTACATACACACTGTTTGATGTGGGTTGTCCATGGGGTATGTTGTCGACCGTTTGGTGTGTTCTTGTCCTCTGGTTTGGTCTGACTAAGTGACTGAGATATAATAAATGGTGCTGGGTTTGAATTTAGCTCAAATACCGTCTACATGAATATGCTTTGAACTTATATAATTAATCGAATGCCACTGATATAGTATTCGTCATTTTGACTGGTGCAAAATTCTCTCGGAGCTAGTTATTTTCTTCGCATTCACAAATCTGATTCGTTCGTGCTACTCGTACCCTATCCGGTTCGTCTATAATTTATATGTTTACACAGAATGGTGTAGAGTCATGTAATTTGTTCTTAGTTGCTAGTGTAATTTTCATTTTCTTGCTTCCTTTCATCCTCTATCCAATTACTTATTATACTATATTCTTTATATTCACTTCCGTCAAACATTATTTGTGCAGCTGCAGAGATGTACCATTTCCTTAAATCTTAATTTCCCCTTAATCTTGAAACTAGGTATTTCGATCCTTTTTTACTGCTGGGTCATTCAGCTCTTTATAGCTGAAACTAGTTCAGTCTGCTTTTTTTAGCTTTTTCAGCTTTTTGACAGCTGAAACTTGGACTTTCGACTTATTGACAGCTGAACTTGCACTTTCAGTTCATTGTCTAATTCGGATGTGTGATGTGCCGTGTAATTGTGATCTTTGTTGTTTTTATGTTTCACCAATCATTCTCAATTGGTTATTGTCTCATTACTGCTTTCTCGTCCCTCATATAAATTTGATTTTATATTTCAGATTATAACAAATGACGGAAACGCGTACAACATTCACACTGGTGTCTTCACGTGTCCGGAGGCTGGAATGTATCTGTTTTCGTTCCATATGGCAGAAAGGAGTGCGACAGAGGGCATGCGTCAACTTTATACAGAACTACGAGTGAATAGTAAGCCAATAGTAGGAGCTGTTGCTGAAACAGTTCATAGTACTGCAGATGACCAGGGTGGAAATACTGCCGTTGTCCGACTACAACTAGGCGATACCGTCTGGGTGGATGCATCGCCTGTAACCGCGCGTCACGTGGAAGGAAACAGTAATCGATTTACAACCTTTACGGGGGTTTATCTGTATGGCTAATGCTCTTTATATAAATACGCGTATTAAAAGAAATACTCCAATACAGAATATGTCTTGATCAAACATACTACATGTAATTTACTTACATGTATACCATAAAAAGATACGGGAAGTTCATATGCACAGCAAGTCTTAAACAATTAATAAATCATGCTGGGCAACCATGGCAGCACGAGGTCTGTTATTGGTATGCTGTTAGACCATACCATAGTTTAATGGACATAATAAGATGCTCAAGAAAATCATGAACGCACAACCTTGTCAAGAGCACACATCCGAAACTATGATGTCCAACTCTACAAATGCCGTTATCAAGGAAAATCATTTCCGGTGTTCCCTAATAATAAACTCGACGCTCTACCCAACCTATTCACTCATCCCGCCACATTCAACAACCCGTCTCCACATATACGTACAAACGTTTGTCACTACAGTACATTATGACATAACATTTATCTATAATCACTGTTACATTCCCTATTTCCTACCACCGAGCGAGAAGCACCGCATAGTAGGCACGATTACAACAATGGTCTACAGTAGTTTGTACTAATTTATTTTAGGTCGTTTGAGAAACAATATTTTTAACTTATATTAATAACTCTCGACACCTCATTGTTGGTGTTATCCATCGTCAAGAAAGGAAGCTAGTTCCTTTTTTGCTGAGCGTCAAGCAAGGGAATTACTGGTACCATTTTTATGTCGTCTTTGGTATGATGCAGCCTGGGATCGAAGTCGAGACATAAGGCACTCGAAGCGGATGCTCAACCAATAGACTATCGAGGAGGCGGTCAGTAGCGTCCACTGCTATATGGCGTCGGTCAACTGTCATGACATTAACATATTAACCACGTACACACCCTGTTGTTTTTTGCCATGATCACAATATCAATATTATTACAGTGTCATGTCAGTTGTGAATGTGACCGATCTGTGCTACAACAGACTTTAAATGCGCTGGGGTAATAATAGATTCACTGACCGCCTCGGATAAACGTCATCGGCCATGGTACAGCCACTGTGTTAATCTATAGAATCATTCTCGGTATATACTGACACTGATAACACCGATAAGGATCGCTCTCAAGAAGAGATAAGTCATTGTCAGGGACAGTCGAAAGTTACCGTGCCCGAGAAACACACTATCCGAGAAGAATTTAACATAACACTTCAAAACTGATTCAACTACAGCTCTTAAGTATACAAGCCCATGTATGATGCTGCTGCATCAGCATTGGGCTACAGGCAATGTGCCAAAACTGAATGGTCATCTGAGAACACGCGGTCTTTGTTTGAAAAGACGAACAACTGAAGAAAAACTTCCTAGATGCCAAGTCACCAAGGTTGAAAGAAAGGACAGCCATACTTTACAGAGAGAAAGATAAGGACATGACGACAGGTACACATTCATAACCTTGTTCTTATCATAGCTTACCAAATATCGACAATGTGGTTATTCACTGTTTGTTTTATGGCATTATGTTTGTTGGTACAAGTCAAAGCTTCCCTAGATATTTCTCTAGGAGATCTATTAGATCGGTTGACAACCTTGGAGGACTGGAAAAGGTAAACGTTATAAATCATTTATAATATCCAAATCATTCGTAGTGATTATCGGAGGTTAATTTTGTTAGCGGACCTGATCGAAATCAATATCTCGGCGAAACACTACAAGCCCAAACATGAAATTACATTGTCTGAGTAACAGTTTATTGCTCAACTTATTGCATATGCCATCCACGCTCCTCCACATCGCATCCGCTGTATTAACGTGTTGTATTGCAAACTCGGACAACCGTTCTATAGGAAGAGGGTCGTTATGAAGGGAACTGCAGGTGGTATCAAATGTTGGCCCGTGTATCGTCCTCGATGAGTATTATGTCAGTAGTAAGCAAGTACATAATATATATTTTTATCACCGGCCAGGGAGAATACAAAAACAGATATAATGTAGGTTAAACGTAGTCATCCATGTTGAGTGACCGGTTTAATGTTAACAATTAAACATAATAAAATACCAATACATGACAAGCAAATAAACAAATTTTATAAAAGTATACATATGAAAAGTAATAACTTAAAATGTGTAGTTTCCGAAGGAAAAATGAGCCCAACACACAAGAAACGTTATAAAGTCCAAAAATACGATGTAAAATTTTCTAAACAAAGGAATCTGGAATTAATTGCGTAGTCTGATTGTAATGGATAAACACCAGCGTTTCCGTACCGTGATTGACCCGGGACGGACCGCAGTTATCTCCCTTATCTTAATACCGATGATGTGGCCGTACCGTACAGTTGTCCGGAACGGACCACTTATATCTCCCTTATCGTTCATAAAATCAGCTGATACCTTGGTATAGCTAGTATTTATGACATGTATGTGCGTCCGTCTCACTGACTGACATATGATTTCAGTTATAAGATGATCCTTTTTCCCGCAGTTTAGTGTTTGGAAGAATGAATGTATGTATGTTAAAGTTTGGGTAGTTGACAGAAACTGAACTCAATTGCCGGTAACCCCATACCCGAACCAAATTACAGGCGCGAGGAATTGGAAATAGCTGACCTGTATAGTCGAAAAGAATTACGAGTAACTTAGATGTAACCAACTACACATAGTACAATGGGAACCGATTACATGAACGCACATTATACATGAATATCATTCATTATTCATTATATTTATCTACAACCCATTAAAGAGAAACTGAAAAAGAAGTGTCGGCACTACGAGAGACTGTTGTGCTGCAAGGTGAAATTATAAAGATCATAGAAAGAGATCTAGCTATACAAGCGGACCTAACAGCCGAAATTCAATCAACTAAACAAGACGTGAATCAAGACACACATGAAACACATATGGAAACAGACGATGATGCAGTAAGCGATGGACAAATATTTGAAAATAAAAATAGAATTTTTTAGGCCAGTACCGGTAGAGCAATCAACACTGAACAAAAGAGGTTAGTATGTCGGGTAAATATCCTATCTTGGCTTATAACATACCCTTTATTTACATTTGATTTGTTAACCCTTCCGCTTTACAACAACAACTTTTAACAGCGCTAAGACTGTATCATATACATGTATTTAAAACGTAACCCCAACACATAACAATGTAAATAGTTTTAGACTGAAGAAGTTACACGGTGTATTTTGATTACTAGTATTCATATCCACTATTGATTATCGGTATTACTTGTAATATTGTGAATGTGTTTTCAGAAATCGCTGGTGGTGTTGCTTTCACTGCGTACTTGGATCATAATGTCGACCCGGGGGACCAACAGACGATCAAGTTCAACCAGATTAGACAACTTTATATATATAAGAAAGTAGTATATGCCGTTTCTATCATTCTAGTAAGATCGAGGGATTTGAATAATATGACACTTTCTAAAAATCATACCGACTTGGAATCATTGCTTCCTTAACGAGCTTAGTTTGTTTGTATTTTCAATAAAAAGTTATCATTACGTTTGTTGGAGATTGATTACTGACGTAAAAATAAATATACGCTTATACATTTTCAGTGATGTTTTATATGGAACGGTGAAAGGTGATGGTGTATTAATGTACGACCGTCGTTGAAGCACAATTTGAACTCATTTATGAAAAGTAGACGGAAAGTGTATACGCTGACGTGTATACGTGCGAATATATTCTCATTTGTTTTATAATTCGTTTAAATTGATAGTGGGAGCTTCAAAACAGTTTGATATTCCCTCGTATAAACCACATTTAATATTTCAGATTATAACAAATGACGGCAACGGGTACAATGTTTACACTGGCGTCTTCACGTGTCCAGAGGCTGGAATGTATCTGTTCTCGTTCCATATGACAGAAAGGAGTGAGACCGAGAACGCGCGTCAACTGTATACTGAGCTACGAGTGAATAGTCAGCCAATAGTAGGCGCTGTTGCTCAAACGGATCACATGCTTGAAGATGACCAGGGTGGAAATACTGTCGTATTCAGACTACAGCAAGGCGATGCCGTCTGGGTTGCAGCGCTCAAAATGGGTGCCGATCACATAGAGGGAAACAGTTATCGATTTTCTACCTTCACGGGGTTTATCTGTATGCCTAATGCTCTGTATATACAAATATACATACGTTCATTCAAAGAAAAATAAGATTCAATGATCAAACATATTCATGTAGTCACATTAGGTTTGCCATTGGTATGTTGTAAAACGACACCAGGAGTTTGTTGTATGACTTATACAGTCGTAAATGGGTCCAGATGTTCAGGAACGTACTGTCTCATCGTGAGCGATCGTCCGCCATTGTAATGTTCACCTCTACCAATGCCGTTATCAAGTAAATTAATTCCGTTGTTCCCTAATAACTAATTCGACATTCTGTCCCACCTGTCTCCTCTGCACAACCAGGTATATGAAACACATTCAACATGTCATGGCACCAATATGCTAAAAGAGTATATTAAGTCAGACAGGGAAGGCAGCACTCAACTTAACCAGCCGAGCACAGAAAACATTAAAAACACACAAAGCACAATGCCCAACTAAACAAGCGCAGATCCGCCCAAGTCCAAGCTGTCGAAAAGTATAATAAATTATAACTAGCTGAATGACCCAGTAGAAAAGATACAGCAACCAAAAGGCGGAATGCCTACGCTGAATGACCTAGTAACAACAGTAAAACTGCTGAACTACATAGTTATAACAGCCTTTAGTCTCAAAGTTAAACGCAACATGATGTGTCAACTCGGTTACAATCAAATGTCGGTTAGTATGGTTACCAATCTTTGCCATGCTATAACAAAATATAATTGCGCTGGGGTAAAAATGGATTTACTGCCAATAAAAGACACAATAAAGGAGAAATGGTTTTCTCTTATGTTGGTGCATTTATGGCGATGGATACCACCAGGAATGTCGAAGAGTGGTTATTATACTTGTACATTGTAATAATGAAACTGGCAACATTGTATTATTAACTAGTAAGAATACTATGAAGAAACATGATATGAAGAAATTGAAAACGCATTAGATGATTTAAGTTCCCTAACATAAAAAGCGCTTGTCACCCATATTTCAGGGCGTCAACTTTGAATATTGGAAACTATTTTCAATTTGTAAGACACCGCGGATAAACATCATAGGCTATGGTACAGCCAATGTTCAAAGCTGTAAAATCATTCTCGGTATGTATGTACTGACACAGATAAGTATTACTCACAAGAAAGTCAATGGCGCAACGCAACACACCTTCTGTAGTTACCGAGTCCGTGAAGAATTTAACATCACACTCTGAAACCGATTCAGCTTCATCTCTCAAGTATACACGTCCTTACATGATTCTGTTGCATCAGCCATGGGCTAAAGCCAATGTGCCAAAACTGAATGATCAACTGAGAACACGTGGCTCAGACGAACAACAGAAGAAAAATGTCTTTGATGCCAAGTCACCAAGGTTGAAAGACATGGCAGCCACACTTTACAGGAAGAAAGATAGAGAAGTAACGACAACTACACCACCTTGGTTTTACCGTAGCAGACTAAAACTCGACTTTGGCTTTCTAGAAGAACAACTGGGGCGGTTAGTAACTTCGGAAGACTGAAAAAGGTAGGCCTATCCGTTACAATCAATACAACAATTTACAACGGAATTTAGCGTTTTTGTTGTTTACGGCAAAAGAGATGATTTTAACTTCGATACTGTAAATTAATGAAGATGTTCCAAATTCACGTGGTGTTTACTCTTCTGAATTAATCCGTTTTGCTAGAGCTCTTCTCGAGTGGAAGAATTTAACACTAGAAATGTTTGTATTATTAATAAGTTGCTGCAACAAGGATGACGCTTCAATAAACTTAAAACGTAAAACATTTGCAAACTTTTATTGGCGTAATACATATCTCATTTATAAATATGGCATTAATTTAAAGACTCTACTGAGACAAGATATGTCTCAAGTCTGAAATTGATGGTGATGTGTTATACGAATTTTGTAAGACTTTGGGGCGCCGTATGAATACCGGCACCACCAAAAAAACCAATGTGTACCCACTTCCTACACCTTTATTGTCTGGCTCCATTCCACCTCACTACCACTTCGATTCGGTCCAATTCCGACATAATTTTCAAAATACTCAAACAACTTTCCGCTTAATCCGATCAAATAATGATGAACTGTATATATACTGTATATATGTTGAAAACATCCATGAAAATATTGTCAATTTTGCTGTGTAAAATCTTTAAGACAAATGAATGCAGTTTGAGTGAAACGATGGCAAGTTCAAATTTACACCCGTCTGATTTAAAATGAGAGCTTAGTTTCTGTTGCGTTTGTGCTTTAATGTTTATTTCGTCTGTGATTTTGTAGTTGACTGCATGTCGTATGACTCATTCTATCAAAGAACGAGACATATAAGTGAGCGAGGAGTACCTAAAGGTTGCGTCAATGGAAACCTATCTACACTTAGTCGCAAAAGAAAGTATACATTGTACATTCTTTGAAATTGTATCATTTGGGGTTGACAGAATTAAACGAAATTTTGTATTAACAGAACTGTATGTTTATCTGACATTTTAAGATCAAACAATAACATGTCAATAAATACAATATCCCACAAATGAAGTCAACAGCGTCGGTACCTGAAAAATCGAATTAACAGAAATGTTCAATATTTTATGTGTCCGCCTCCGACGTAAAATGTACGAGACATTTATGCAGTGTTGCAAATTATGTTTATGAATGGTAAATTGGACTAGGTATGTCGTCAAATTAAATAAAAACACTCAAAATAATGCGATTTTTAACTGAACAGCGTGATGGTTGTGATTTGTTAAAAAATAGTCATTTTGCTTGGTCAAGGGGAGGTAACCATGTGAAAAAATGTTATAAGTTCTAAACCTGAATTGGGCTTTGTTGTAAACATTTTTTCCTTATTTATGTCTCCATGATAAGTTCATACGCTTAAAAACGAACCTTATCAGCAAATCGGGCATCTAGCTGCATCAAAAAAATGTCAAACGCCCGATGAACACACCGTGACAAATGTGTGGCATTAGCTCATGTTGATGTCATCAGTTTTATTCTGTTTGTTACAATTTCAACCAAATGTTATAAATGCGATTGAATTATAATACCACATATCCAAGCTACATATGTTGCAAATTTCAGCAAGATCAAGTTCCTATTGACAGATATATGGGTAAATATATCCATGTACACATATTTGTTAAGTGTATGACCATTTCTGTGAATTTGATTTTTCAAGTCCCAAAGCTTTGACTCTGTTTGTGCAGTATTGCTTTTATTGACATGTTGTCGCTTGATCTGAAAATGTCAGATAAACATGTTATTTAGTAAATATTAACATTATGTTTGTCCTGTAAACCCCCGGCGATATAATCTTAATTATGCACAATGTATACTTTCCTTTGCGACTGAGTGTACATTGTGGATACGTTTTTTACTATTTGTTGAGTATAGGTTGGAAACATGTCCAATTGCGATTTGATTGTGCTAATACTCTACTAATAAAGGACTACAACGTCAAAGATCCGCGGCTTTGCCTCCTGCAATACAGTACGTTTCGTATATGCAAAATGTACTAATTGGGCCTTTTTGTGCCATTTTAACGCATTTTTCATTGCAAAGAGACACAATTACGTCGTTACTGCAACTGCAACTAAAGGAATTCTCGTAACACGCCAATTTCGTTTTAGTTTATAATTACTATATTTTCATGAACTTGTATATAATATGCCAATGGGAGTTCTCATTTGGTGTTAGAATATTTTTCCGCGCAGATATATTGCGTCTCTTTTACGCAATTTCGCTGCGGTTTTGTGATGTAGCGCAAAAAGTAGTACCGTGATCTTTTTTGTTTAATTTAATTTTTGGATTGAGTACACTTTTATCAACACAATTAGAAATGCAAATTATATTGTGGATTTTTTGTCCTTTTTTTAGCAGTAATTTGTCGGAAATTTTGGAAATTCTTGTTTTATCAAAAACTTGTTGATTTTTTTATCAATACCAAAAGTGTAGAGGAATTTTTGAACAATATGTGTTTGTACATTTAAGCCCACGAAAATGATTTTAACAAGAAAAACTATCGCTTTTAATGCAAAAATGAATACATTGCGAAATATCAGGATTTTTGGTCATTTTCTTCAAAAGTGATGTTGCGAAAGGGCCCCCAACCCCTTAAACAGTACCGCGGCATACCTATTTTATTTCACACATTGCTTCAGTATTATATATTAAACTATAATTGTGCCTATTTTTGGTATCATCATAAAAAAGTACCCTATGAAACGTCCAACCAATGTTACGAGACATCTTTTCCCTACACATACTTTTGCAATGCCCCACGTGCATGTAAGTCACGTTTCGACTATTTTTGTAGCTAAATAACTATCTTTAAGTACACTGTACTCATCTTGTTCTTATCATAGCCGACTAAAACGCGACAATGTGGAGAGTAACTGTGTGTTTCATGACATTATGTCTGGTGGTACAAGTCAAAGCTTCACCAGATATTTCTCTAGAAGACCTACTGGAGCGGTTGGTAACTTTGGAAGACTGGAAAAGGTAAATTATTAAAATATTGTCCTAATCGCGCCACTCAACATTCAACTGTATGGAAGCATGCGTTGTTTGTTGCTTATTACATTTTTTTCAAATGTTTATTTTATCAGATGCCCATATGGGCCTTGGCTACAAATAAAACTTGAAACTTATGTAGTAGTTTTCACAGAAACTAGGAATGAGAGGTTATAACCAAATATTGCTCAACATAATAATGTACATGCAGCATATGATCCTCCACCTCTCATCATCTGTATGAACGGGTTGTATTGAAACCTATGGCACTCGTGCTGTAGGAAGGGAACAGTTGGGGTCTCATGGGCTGTCCCTTGTATCGTCGTCGACGTGTATTTAAATCAATAGTAAATATCTTAATAAATTTTGGTGCACGTATAATGGGTCGTCCGTCTGCAAGTCACAGTCATGATAACCCGGTGCTCATTTTGTGTCTCGGTCTATTGTTTTGAAGAATGTATGTATGTAGGTTGAAGTCGAAACTTATCAGATTTTGTACATTCGGTGCAAATGTCAAAGGTGGAAACTATTCTCTGTAAGATAACTCAAGTGTCCTTAGGCCTCGCGAGTCCTAACATGGTATAACGTAGGTTGAAAGTCTGTAGATTGTAGTTCGCATCCATGGCTATTCATAAACTGGAAATCATTGTCAAACTATAAGTACCGTTTACTTGGTAAAGTGGTTGCCAATGGAGACACAATGGCCTACAAGCAAATATAAAGCGGAAATTAAGCGCATTGTGACAATCTCTTTTTACCGGAATATGAAAGAAAATATTTTTCACTGTGTCTTTTCTTTTTATGGTTTTCATTGTATGCGTGGTTGTTTTTATATTTCGTCATTTGTGTGTTGACAGGCGTTTACTTCGGTAACGTTTATCTGCCAGATGCGGCAGTAAATCCGAGTGTAGAGTTTTTGTCACTGTCCCCTTTCACCTTACCGTTCACATTTGTGCTCTGTTGTTTCAGATGCGTGTTTATTTCTATTTATGATATATTGCTATTTCTTTGTTGACCTTAATTATACATGGAAGATTGGGAACTAAATGTGCAGCCTTGCTAAGTCTTTACTTACTTACTTATACCCGAAAAGTGCTGTAGTCACTTAAGGATGTTGGGGTGTTGTGAATTCCACGTTCAGATATTGTACAATTTTTGCCAGGCAGTAAAATAATCTATTCTAAAACAAACTATGATGGAAAAAACTACTAGGTGACCGAACTTGTTTTCCGATTAATCAGTCCTGTTTAGAGTGTGTATGAATAGTATTTATGGTTACATTGAAATTAGCAAACTAGTGGTGATGTTCAGATATGACATTTTATATAATGTTTGTAAATAACAAAATATGTTTCAAAATAGTTTGTATACACATTGTTATACCTTACCAAGAAACCAAAAATGGTATATTTAATTTTGTTCTAATATGTAATGTTATTTTACCGCGCCCACCTCATATTTAATTTGTGGACAACTAATCATAAATTATTATCATAAATGAAATCTGGATGACCATAAGCATATCAGCTGTATATAACATGATACTGTAATCAATTAAATAAATTCATTAATAGTGGCCAGACCATTATAGCATACTGGTGGTTTAGTGGGAGCAAATTACAAATGTGAATTAGGGGCCAATTAGGGGCGAATAAATCACATATTTAATGGGAAACAATTACACGTGCTGTAATACGAACAAAAACAAGTAATTATAGCAACCGGAGATTTAAACTACAACTTTAATCCAAGCACTTAATCTACTAACAGTAGTTCATGGAATAATATTACTAACAGTTTCCATTTGATACAACTTGTTGTCATACCTACCAGAGTAACTAGTACTACAAAAACAATAATCGACCATCGCTATACAAATATTTCCCCAACTATTTCTGAAGTTAATATTCCAGTACTATTAATCAGTGACAACTTTTCTGTGTGTTTTACCCGTACAGGTTCAAATACAGTGCCAAAATGTGCCTTACATGATATGATACAATATCTTAAATCACTCGAGTAACAGCCATGGTTAACAAGTATCTTAGATATACAAATATAAAGATCCAAATGATGTTTTAGGCTTTTTTCAATCATGCTCCATTGAAACAGAAGCGTGTAAAACACATACATTTACCAGACTGGTACAGCCTAGAGATTTTTTAAAAATGACAAAAGAAAGAGATAAGGCAAGAAGCTTAATAATACGGAACAATATAAATATTTGAGGAACAAAGTTAAAACTCTGATATCAAATTCTAAGAAACTATAAAATTCTGCTGAAACTATAAATCACAATAAATACGATGCCAACAAAATATGGACAAATCTTAGGCAGTTATCAGGTAAAGTCACTAATCACAAACTTCATTCATGATGATAAGGGGTCTCTAATTTTATCCAATTACTATTAAATTGAAATTTTCAAGTCAGCCCCTCAAAACTGCTTCTATTTCTCAGAAAACGATAAAACAAAACGATGTGAATTCATTGAAAAGTATTGTGAACACGATACTTCGATTTCAATACCTAGTATAACAAGCACATTTATAGAAAAAGAGCTACAAACCCTTGACATAAATAAATCAATACATAAGATGGTATGGGACCTACATTTCTTAAATTAAGTGCTATAATCATATCAAACCATCTCGCACAAATAATTAACCTACGTTTATCAAATGGAATATTTCCCTCGTTATTCAAGACAGCAAAGGTTACACCTATCTATAAAAATGTGTCTAAAAGTGAGAAAAGTAGTTACAAACCAATTTCAATCTTACCAGTTCTATCAAAAGTATTTGAAAAACATGTCAGCAATAACTTAAAACTTTTCTTGAAAACACGTTTCTTCTTCACCAAAATCAATCTAGGTTTCGAACTCAACACTCATGTGAAACTGCTCTGACTGCCATTTTGGCAACTGGATAAAGGAAGCAAGAAATGGAAAGTCTTGTTGAAACTTTTTTCTCGATCTTACTAAAGCTTACTAAAAACTACAGCTACGTAAAATTGGTGAAAATGCAATTGCCTGGATCAGGTCATATCTAACAGATCACTAACAACAGGTGTGTATTTTCGTGAAAATAAGTGTTTAACACATACTAGCTGGTGTGCCTTAAGGCTCCGTGCTGGGACCTCTCCCATTTATGTATAAATGATATGCCCCTACATCTAGCAAATTCTGTGTCAGATATGTTTGCTGATGAAATCACTATCTCATCACTTAAAAGTACTTTAGATTCAGTTTGTACTTAGATTCTATCAAACCTTGTTTTCTATACAAAACTAGTTAAAAAGAAACTCCATGGTTGCGAATTTCGAAAAAAATAAAAGCTATGTTTATTTCACCATCAACTCGCAGTTCCGAAGAAGATTCAAATCTTTCATTCAATGGAAAACTATTCAATTTTCAAAAACAGAAAAACTTCTGGGAGTTCATATTGATCACACAATTAATTGGCAAACACAAGTACAAATGACCACTCAAAAATGCAACTAAGTATTACTCTTACTTATGAGAATTAAACAATATTTGAATAGGCATACTAAATAAATATTTTTCAATGCATATATCGTTCCCCAAGAAGTCTACTGTTGTTCTATTTAGGGAAACTGCACCAATGATATATATATATTTTAAAAACGTGCAACTCGAACTATTTTAGACAAGGCTTTTGATACACCGTCAGATGAATTATTTTTGCAAAATAAATGGATGAAATTTTCAGACAGAGTTAACTATAAAAATGCCATTATAGTGTACAAATCTGTAAACGGCTTTCTCCCAAATTACATGGAGCAACTTTTTACCTATCATAAAAATAAATCATTGAGATCATTTGAACAAAAACTACTAGCAGTTCCAAAACCTAGCCTAGAATTTTGCAGAAAATCATTGGCATACGCTGGTTCAAAATTATGGAACTGTCTTCCTTACGATGAAAGAACATCTGAGCGCTGCTGTGGGATTTCCAACCTGAGATCAAAATTTTAACTCTTTATATTTTGATAGAATAGTGTAGTTTAATGTTAAAGGTTTCCAAAAAGTTATACCTTTTCAAAATGGTCCAACTTAGTGACATGCTATGACATGATGAAAACTAGACATGACGATTGAAATGACGTTATTGACGTCGCGTAAATACAATAATTATGATGACGTCATTTAATTAGCACAGGTCCCCTTGTAAGTGCAACATTTACTAAAAGGGAAATAAAATACCCAGAAAACAAATTTGTTGAATCATGTATTGTTATGGATGTCTTGTAAAATACTGAAATCAAGTTCCATAACGTGCAGTATTTATTTTATGGGGTAAAAATTACAAAATAATCAACCGATTCCCAAAATTCACACTTTTTCGTTTATATTTTGTAATATTTTACCCCCAAAAGACTCTCATTAAGTGCAAAATTTTGGCAATTTATTTTTGATGCATTAAACTACAAGGCACTATGTACCTATCACAGTGATTTTTTATCAAATAAATTTATTAATAACTTTGTATTCAACCAATTCCTAAAACTCACAGTTTTGTTTATATTTTTAAAGGTTTTGCCCCAAAATATCGCATTTTGCGCACTAACATGGAAAACGATGTTTGATATCTTAAACTACAAGTAACAACCTACCTATCACAAAATATCATTATCAAATACATCCATTAATGACAAAGTGATCCACAGATTCCAATAATTCGAGCTACGCTTTTATAATTTGCAAGGTTTTACCCCAAAAAAGTCGACTTATAGAGTATAGACCTAGAATTTTAGTATGTTACAAAATACACATTATGTGACATGATCCTAGAAAAATACTTGGTTTGCATTTTTTCCACAAAAAATATCTACTCTGTACTAAATGTGATTTTCTCCAATTGTGTTATTTTTTGAAGAGGTTGGAAATCGCACAGCGGAGCTCATCTGCAAATGTTAACTTATTTAAAAGCAACTCGATGGGTTGGCGGAAAACTATTGTAACTCCTTCATAAAACATAGCGAGTTACAATAGTTTTCCGCCAAACCATCGAACTACACTCGGCAAAAATAATAAATACACACTTGTTTATTCGGCCATAGCTCGGTCAATACGTGTTTAATCTTGTTGAAAATGTCAACATATGTAGATTGGATGTGTGGAATAACAATACAATCGATGATTTTAACATCTAATTAAAATTGTCACTAACAGAACTATGATGACATCAGCAGAATCTAAAATCACACAATAATGCCGTGTGTTCATCGGGCGATTGTCAGGTTGCTAATGCACATAATTATGGCCCGCTGCGCTGATACCGTTCGATTTCAAGTCTATGTTCTTATCACGGACACAGTAATAAAGAAAACAATGATAGGAACAAGCCCAATTTAGGTTTATAAATATCGACTTGAGATAAAAATCCAATTTCGGACACGGTTAACTCCCCTTGACCATTACAATAAAGACCATTTTTAAAAGTAAAATTTACTTAATTTGACGATAAAACTAAAATTCAAATTGTCCATACATAAAAATAATTTGCACCTACGCGTCAATTTCTCGGCCATTTTACGGTTTTTGATGTTTCATGGTTCAATGAACCGCTGTATTTAATTTTGAAAACAAAAACACTTTATTGATCCAGTCCTTTGATAGCCATCACCATGTACACAAAATTTCATGCAAAAAAAAAACAAATAAAAACGTTATAACGGTAACACCACGTGTGTACTTATACGTTTTGCCGAGTGTACTTGAAATGGTAGTTCTCTGATGATCAAACAAACACCTCTCTCACTGGAGAGATACATTAATAATCAGTACCCGTTATGCAATTGATCCAATCATTTAAGGTGTTAAAGGGGGTTATATCTTTTGCTTAGTCACTTTCTTTTCTTTCAGCTGTGTATACTTGTATATATTTATATTATTTTGTCTTTCATTTAATTTTTGTAAATGTACTTGTGTTAATGTTATATGAGGCTCACAGAGAAGACTGGGTAAGCCCAACTGTGTTGCCTCTTTAAAGCAATTCTTTATGATTATTATTACATGTATTATGACATGTAATATCATTATTATAACCAATTGCAAATGGGGGTGGGGGTTTTGTGGGAACCAATTTAGGCATAGAGAGCACTACTAGTAATTGCACCAACTACACATAGTTTATTTGGAACCAATTACATGTGGTACAGTGGGACACAATTACACTTGGTTTAATGATAACGTATTAAATGGACAACAATGGCACGTGGCAAAGTAGGACCCAATTACATGTGTTATATATTATTTCACATACATTATTGACTAGATCCCATCCTATCATAGGGAAACAGAAAAAGAGGTGTCGTCACTACGAGAGACTGTTGTGCAGCAAGGTATCATCATAAAAAACCTAGAAAGAGACCTGGCAATACAAGCGAAATTAACAGCCGCACTCCAATCAGCCAAGCAAGACTCGTACCAAGACAAACATGGACAACATATTGAATCAGTAGATGATGCTGTAAGCGATGGACACGTTCCTGGAAACAAACTTAGAGTTGTACCAGTACAGCCATCTACTTTGAATAAACGGGGTGAGCATGTAGGCTTAATAACAATACTTCTAATATACCTTGTAGTATCTGTTAGCCAATCTGTTATGCAGCAACATGCTTTTCATAAAATCACCAATGAGTAACCTCGGCAAATAACTATGATGAACAATAGGTCGTTATCTGTTCTTTTAAAGTATGACTTGACGCAAATCGCAAAGTCACATACAAGTGTAACGAAATCATCTTCTTCAATAATTGATCATTTATAGACTAACTTACCGGTCAGAATAACAGAAGTATTCGTACCTAACTATGATATCAGTGAACATTTTCCCGTCTGCTTTACTCGACACATAAATAACAAAAAATCAACAACACATAGCCATAAAGAACAGACGATATTAACATTTCCATATAAATGAACAAATCAGAACTTAAACTTTCTCACGTAGCTTAAATTACCATGATCCATGATCTTAATCAAGTTTAGATACATTAACAAGTACCTTAATAGCTGCACTTGACAACATGCAACCATTAAAGAAAAATGAGTAAAGCCTGCAGGGTTTACTGTCGAAAAGCTAAATGAACTGGATTCAGCAATATAAAAGCTGAATGTCCAAACTGAATGATCCAGTTCCAACAGTAGAATGCCTGAAATACCGAGTTTTAGCTGTCAGAAGTCTTATTAAGTTGAAAAATAACAGTTCGAATTAAAAAGCTGAATGTCAACTGAATGACCTACTTTCAGCTATAAAACAGCTAAAAAAGGGATGAACGCCTAAGTCGGATGACCCAGTTTCAACAAAGTCAATGCCTTAGCTAGATGGCCTGCATGAAGAAGCCGAACGCAGTAGAACGACACAGCTCCAATGAGCGGAATGCCCACAGCGTAATGACATACTTTAAACAATGAGTATTCCGAGGATGAATAACCACCTTTCAACAGCAAAAAGGCCGAAACACCCCATTTTAGCTGTCTGAAGTCATAAAAGTTAAGAAAAACAGTAAAATGTAAATCCCTGCAACCGGGCATATTGACTTATGAACGAACCACATAGGGTATGAGTAGTACGAATCAGATAGGGAACAAAAGAGAACGCGAAGAATAAAAGCGCTAACTCCATAGAATTGGTCCTGGTCAAAATGACACATACTGAGAAATAATGACACACTGTTGATTAATATAGAAGTCGAAATTCAAAAACCTGCCTGGCGTCTATATTGATCATAATTTAAATTATAATTAACAAATCAAATATGTTTGCAATAAATTGAAGTAAAAAAAAACACTGCTCAATCGACTAAACAATTACCTAACTAAGGACATAAAATAGCTTCATTTCAATTCTATATATATATTATATAATATTATCAACTATGGATTACTGTTGTGTTATCTGGAGCATATGTATTATCTCCAAAATAAAAATTCTACAAAAGCGCTGTGCTAAAATAATACTTAGAAAACCTAATCGCACCCCTTCCATTAAACTATTTCAAGAATTAGAATGGTTACAGTTTGAAAACCGATGTAAATATCTTACTGCATTCATCATATACAAATGTCTCACTTCTTTATACTTACAAACTAGCTTACATTTAGCTAACAATACGTCATACACTTTGAGATCCACCACCCATTGAGATGCATTACATGCTCAGAAAAATACTAGTAATTATCAATAAACGTTCTCCTATCAGCCTATAATTATGAAGCCATGAAATTATGAAAACAGAATACACTTTTCATTTTTCGTTCTTAAACAAAAATATAAAAAATAGAAATATTATTATCATATTTATTATTATTATTATTATTATTATTATACGGTGAATATGTTTTCAGCTATTGCTGGTGGCGTTGCTTTCACTGCGTACTTGGATCATGATGTCGACCCCGGGAGCGCACAGACGATCAAGTTTAATAGGGTAAGAATTACATATTAATGTGTGTGTCTTTTCATTCTGATAATTTTGTTCTAGGGATTTAAATTACATGTCATCGTACTACAACGCCGTACTGTTATGTCGTCGTTTGCTACGTGCACCATTGAAACATACGAACATTAGGGCTCATGACGTCAAGTGAGGTTGCCATATGAAACCGTGTTCGTTCAAACTTTGGTCAATATTAACGTTTAGTGGTGAATCAATTTGAAATTAATTTACCTACCTAAATGGAAAGCTTTATATACTTTCAATGGAGTCTAAAGAACATACGATACGTTTCCGCGTATTTGTTGATCATCCCTCGTATAGACAGTTGTTCACAGAAATACATTTTAATGGGGCACAAATTTGGCACTAAACTTCATATTTCAAGCATTTACGTGGCTGTCTATATAAGAATTTTCTTCTTTGTTTCGCCAAATATTCAATTTACGTATACATGTATTCCGTGTCACAAACATTTTGATTGACCCTCGCACAATTTTTCAGATAATTACGAACGACGGAAACGCGTACAACATCAACAGTGGCGTCTTCACGTGTCCGGAGGCTGGAATGTATCTGTTCTCGTTCCATATGGCAGAGAGGAGTGATTCAGGCGGCGCGCGTCAACTTTATACTGAACTAAGAGTGAATAGTCAGCCGCTAGTAGGCGCTGTTGCTCAAACGGATAACATTTATGAAGATGACCAGGGTGGAAATACTGTCGTTGTCCGACTACAACAAGGCGATGCTGTCTGGGTCGACGCATTCAAAGTAAATGTCCATCACGTTGAGGGAAATAATTATCGATTTTCTACCTTTACTGGGGTTTACCTGTACGGATAATGGTAGTTTAAGTTCATTAAAAGAAAATCTTCAAATCAAAGTAATACTATTTTTATCATACTAATTCATGTATACAGATGATCGTCACATGGGCGATTTGTTAGTCCGTAGTACATGCGCCAGGTTGAAGGTTCGACTGTTGGTAGAGATCTATTCTGAAATTCTGATATAAATTTATAAATAAAAATGAAGTAAATAAATGTAAATATGCCCAGAAACAGAATACCATTTTATCGTGCTGAGAAACCGTGGCAGCATGAGGTCTGGCATCGATATGCTGTATGACCATAACGTAATGTTTGCAAGAATAACACAGCCTCTGGTTAATCATGAAATTAATCAGTGTACATCTTTGTTGTGAGAACACATGAATTACCACGATGCCAACCTCTTATACTGCCCACATCAAGGAATACCAATACCCTGATGACTAATTCCACGTTATGTCCCACTTATTCGCTTAGCACAACTAACTGGAACACATTTACAACGACGTCTGTATATATGCAAACGTTTATCTCTAATGCACCATGACTTTACACTCATCTGCAAACTTTTACATTAGTGATGGCCTGGTGGTTGAGTGGGTAATGCTCTTGACTACCGATCGAGACATCATATATGTTCGAATACTTACACTCAACACTCAAATGTTGATATATATTTTTTTGGATCATATATGACCACTGTTTGAGAGCAAGAACTCGATATAATGTTTAATAAGTACAGTACTAAATCTTATTTGTGGCTTATTCTTTTGTGTAATTTGGTGTATTTATAAGCCAATATTGTAATACATTAGTCTTGAGGTCAGAGTGTGAATAGTCAGTCGATAGAAGGCTCTGTTGCGGAAACAGTTCACGACAATGAAGATGCCTAGGGTGGAAATACTGCCACTGTTATCAAAATACAACAAGGTGATTCCGTCTGGGTGGACGCAACGCATATAACTGCTCGACACGTTGCCTAATGCTCTTCATATAAATACGTTTATTACAACAAAGACGTCAATATACAATACACTCAACCAAATTCCTAATCGGTCATTTTTCAAACTGGTCGATTTTTGTGCACAACAATAGAGAAGTACATATCAGGCACTGAACTCAATTGTCTTTATGCTCCTAAGCAAATTCATTTTTTGTTTAACACAGTGTTGTCAACTAAGCCGAGTTTTTGCCAATTGTTTACAAAACGGTTTTTTGTGTGTAATGCAACATTTGTTATTGAAAATGTAACAAAATATACACAATACCACTCAATGACGATCGCCAAAACAGAAAAACAGCAACAACTGCTAAAGGAATTACACGTTATAAAGATACACAGCTTTAAAGTTCAGGAAATTGAAATTACCTCCATTTTAATTGAAAATAGAACAAAATAAACGTCTCAATATATTGTCAAATTTTATACACTTTTTCATTTGTTAATTGTCTTCCCTGTGTTTCAATTAGAGCAACCTATTAACACGTTTGAACTTTACAGGCGACACTGAATTCCTATGGTGAATTACGTTGTAACTATCAAAAATCAAGAAAAATCTCACAAGTCGATGATTTAAATTTGGTATATCTCCTCAACTAAACGACCTTTCACAGTGAAACTTTGCCACTTGCTTAATTGTTGTCTAATCGTTCATATAAAATTATTGTTTACTATATGTAATGTTTAATAAAAGGGTTACTGATAATGCCTTTGCTGTTATTAATATGTGATATCTGGTTTTGAGGGTTGTTGCTTATTAGAATCGACAATTATGTTAAAGAATAGTAGACTCTTCATTATTGTTTTTATTTTTATGTTGTATACGCATAGCTTTACATTTAAAACGAATAAAACATATTTTAAATACTTTTGTGACAGACATTTTGGTACTATGATAAGTGACCGATTAGGAGTTTTGTTGAGTCAACCAAATTCCTAATCGGTCACTTTCAAAATTATGTATTTTTGTACACAACAATAGAGAAGTATGTATCATATATTTAACTAAATGGTCTTTATGCTCCTAAGCAAATTCGAATTTTGTTTAATACAGTGCCGTCAACTATGCCGAGTTATTGCCCATTGTATACAAAAAGGTTTTTCATGTGTAATGCAACATTTAGCATTGGAAATGTTACAAAATATACACAATATCACTCAATGACGATCGCCAAAACAGAAAAAAACATCAATCATTGCTAAAATAATTACACGTTATAACGAAACACAGCTTTGAAGTTCAGGAAATTGAAATTACCTCCCTTTTAATTGTAATATAGAATAAAATAAATGTCTTAATATAATGGCACCACGGGAGAATAGATAAGTCAAATTTTATACAGTCGTTCGCTTGTCAATTGTCTTCTCCGTGCTTCAATTAGAGCGTTTGAACTTTACAGGCGCCGCTAAATTCCTATGGTGAATTACATTGTAACTATCAAAAATCAAGATAAATCTCACAAGTCGATGAATTTAAATTTGATAAATCTCCTTATATAAATAACCATCCGTTGTGAAACTTTGCCACGTACTTTATTTTTGTCTAATTATCCCCATAGATATATTGTTTATTATATTTAATGTTTAATACATTTTATACTACATTTTATACTACTATTATTATGTGATTTCTGGTTTTGAGGGTTGTTGTTTATTAGAGTAAAAAAATATATTAAAAAATCTTATTTTTTATTTTTATGTTGTATACACTTAGTTTATACATTTACAACTAATACAATATATTTTAAATAATTTAGTGACATAAATTTTGGTACTATGTTAAGTGACCGATTAGGACATGGGTTGAGTGTAACTCTTGACACCTCATTCCTGGTGTAATCCATCACCACGAGGGTAAGAAAGAAGAGAAGCCAGTTTTTCTTTTTTGCTGAGCATCAAGCAAGGGAATTACTGGAACCATTTTTTATTTCTTCTTTGGAATCCCGCAGTCTGAAATCGAACCTGATACCTCACATGTACATGTATATACCGACACCGATAAGGTATACTCTCAACCTGAAGTAAGACATTGTCAAGGCAAAACGAAGCACGCCTTGTGCAGTTACCGAGCCCGAGAATCAAACTATCCGAGAAGAATTTAACATAACAATCAGAAAACTCCATGCCCGATGCTGCTGCATCAGCCTTGGGCTACAGACAATGTGCTAAAACTGAATGGTCATCTGAGAACACGCGGTCTTTGTTTGAAACAATTGAAGAAAAACTTCCTAGATGCCAAGTTATCAAGGTTGAAAGAAAGGACAGCAACACTTTACAGAGAGAAAGATAAGGACATGACGACAAATACACATTCATAACTTTGTTCTTATCATAGCTTACCTAAAATCGACAATGTGGTCATTCACTGTTTGTTTTATGGCATTATGTTTGTTAGTACAAGTCAAAGCTTCACCAGCTATTTCTCTAGGAGATCTATTAGATCGGTTGACAACCTTGGAGGACTGGAAAAGGTAAACGTTATAAATCATTTATAATATCCAAATCATTCGTAGTGATTATCGGAGGTTAATTTTATTAGCGGACCTGATCGAAATCAATATCTCGGCGAAACACTACAAGCCCAAACATGAACTTACATTGTCTGAGTAACAGTTATTGCATATGCCGTCCACGCTCCTCTACATCTCATCCGCTGTATTAACGTGTTGTATAGCAAACTCGGACAACCGTTCTATAGGAAGAGGGTCGTTGTGAAGGGAACTGCAGGTGGTATCAAATGTTGGCCCGTGTACCGTCCTCGATGAGTATTATGTCAGTAGTAAGCAAGTACATATACATTTTTATCACCGGCAAGGGCGATTACAAAAACAGATATAATGTAGGTTGAAACATGGTCATCCATGTTGAGTGATCAACATAAATGACCGGTTTAATGTTAAAAATTAAACATAATAAAATACCTATACATGACAAACAAATAAACAAATTTTATAAATATATACATATAAAAGTAATAACTTAAAATGTGTAGTTTCCGAAGGAAAAATGAGCCAAACACACAGGAAACGCAGTTATCTCCCTTATCTAAATACCGATGATGTGGCCGTACCACACAGTTGTCCGGAACGGACCACTTATATCTCCCTTATCGTTCATAAAATCAGCTGATACCTTGGTATAGCTAGTATCTAAGACAAGTATGAGCGTCCGTCTCACTGACTGACATATGATTTCAGTTATAAGATGATCCTTTTCCCCCCAATTTAGTGTTTGGAAGAATGAATGTATGTATGTTAAAGTTTGGGTAGTTGACAGAAATTGAACTCAATTGCCGGTAACCCCATACCCGAACCAAATTACAGGAGCGATGAATTGGAAATAGCTGACCTGTATAGTCGAAAATAATTACGAGTAGCATAGATGTAACTAACTACACATAGTACAATGGGAACATATTACATGAACACACATTATACATGTATATCATATCACATTGATTATTCATTATATTTATCTACAACCCATTAAAGAGAAACTGAAAAAGAAGTGTCGGCACTACGAGAGACTGCTGCAAGGTGAAATTATAAAGATCCTAGAAAGAGACCTAGCTATACCAGCAAACCTAACAGCCGAAATCAATCAACTAAACAAGACGTGAATCAAGACACACATGAAACACATATGGAAACAGACGATGATGCAGTAAGCGTTGGACAAATATTTGAAAATAAAAATAGAAATTTATTTAAGCCAGTACCGGTAGAGCAATCAACACTGAACAAAAGAGGTTAGTATGTCGGATAAACATCCTATCATGGCTTATAACATACCCTTTATTTACATTTGATTTGTGAGCCCTTCCGCTTTACAACAATAACTTTTAACAGCGTTAAGATTGTATCAGATACATGTATTTAGAACTCAACCCCAACACATAACAATGTAAATAGTTTTAGACTGAAGAAGTTACACGGTGTATTTTGATTATTCATACCCACTATTGATTATCGGTATTACTTGTAATATGGTGAATGTGTTTTCAGATATCGCTGGTGGTGTTGCTTTCACTGCGTACTTGGATCATAACGTCGACCCGGGGGACCAACAGACGATAAAGTTCAATCAGGTAAGACAACTTTATATATACATGTATAAGAAAGAAGTATGTGCCGTTATCATTCTAGTAAGATCGAGGGATTTTAATAATATGACACTTTCTAAAAATCATACTGACTTGGAATCATTGTTTCCTTAACGAGCTTAGTTTTTTGTATTTTTAATGAAAAGTTATCATTACGTTTGTTGGAGATAGGTTACTGACGTACATAAAAAAATATACACTTATACATGTTCAGTGATGTTTTATATGGAACGGTGAAAGGTGATGGCGTATTAATGTACGACCGTCGTTGAAGCACAATTTGAACTCATTTATGAAAAGTAGACGGAAAGTGTATACGCTGCCGTGTATACGTGCGAATATATTCTCATTTGTTTTATAATTCGTTTAATTTGATAGTGTAAGCTTCAAGACAGTTTGATAGTCCCTCGTATAAACCACATTTAATGTTTCAGATTATAACAAATGACGGCAACGGGTACAACATTCACACTGGCGTCTTCACGTGTCCGGAGGATGGAATGTATCTGTTTTCGTTCCATATGACAGAAAGGAGTGAGACCGAGAACGCGCGTCAACTGTATACTGAACTACGAGTGAATAGTCAACAATAGTAGGCGCTGTTGCTCAAACATATCACATGCTTGAAGATGACCAGGGTGGAAATACTGTCGTAATCACACTACAACAAGGCGATGCCGTCTGGGTTGCAGCGCTCAAAACGGGTGCCGATCACATAGAGGGAAACAGTTATCGATTTTCTACCTTCACGGGGGTTTATCTGTATGCCTAATGCTCTGTATATACAAATGTACATACGTTCATTTAAAGAAAAATAAACTTCAATGATCAAACATATATATGTAGTCACATTAGGTTTGCCATTGGTATGTTGTAAAACGACACCAGGAGTTTGTTGTATGACTAATACAGTCGTAAATGGGTCCAGATGTTCAGGAACGTACTGTCTCATCGTGAGCGATCGTCCGCCATTGTAATGTCCACCTCTACCAATGCCGTTATCAAGTAAATTAATTCCGTTGTTCCCTAATTCGACATTCTATCCCACCTGTCTTCTCTGCACAACCAGGTATATGAAACACAGTCAACATGTCATGGCACCAATATGCTTAACACGTACGCAACATGATGTGTCAACTCGGTTACAATCAAATGTCGGTTAGAATGGTTACCAATCTTTGTCGTGCTATAACAAAATATAATTGCGCTGGGGTAAAAATGGATTTACTGACAATAAAAGACACAATAAAGGAGAAATGGTTTCTCATATGTTGGTGCATTTATGGCGATGAATACCATCAGGAATGTCGAAGAGTGGTTAATATACTCGTACAATGTACTAATGAAACTGGCAAGTACATTGTATTTATTAGTAAGAATACCATGAAGAAACATGATATGAAGAAAAAGAAAACGCATTAGATGATTTAAGTTCCGTAACATAAAAAGCGCTTGTCACCCATATTTCAGGGCGTCAACTATGAATATTGGAAACTATTTTCAGTTTGTAAGACACCGCGGATAAACCTCATAGGCTATGGTACAGTCAATGTTCAAAGCTATAAAATCATCCTCGGTATATGTACTGACACAGATAAGGATTACTCACAAGGAACGTCAATGTCAATGAGTCCGCGAACTATCCGAGAGGAAGTTAACATCAAACTCTGAAACCGATTCAGCTTCATCTCTCAAGTATACATGTCCTTACATGATGCTGTTGCATCAGCCAAAGGCTAAAGCCAATGTGTCAAAACTGAATGGTCGACTGAGAACACGTGGCTCTGACGAACAACAGAAGAAAACACTCTTTGATGCCAAGTCACCAAGGTTGAAAGACATGACAGCCACACTTTACAGAAAGAAAGATAGAGCAGTGACGACAACTTCACCACCTTTTGTTATCGTAGCCGACTTAAACTCGACGTTGGCATTCTAGAAGATCAACTGGAGCGGTAAGCACTAGTAACTTCGGAAGTCTGAAAGAGGTATATATTACAATCAATACAACAATACACGTATTATTCAAATTGCGCCACTATACATTACGTTGCGCGGAATCAAGCTTTTTTGTTGTTTACTTTCTTAATACATGCAAGTACCCGGTACCTCGACATACGAGGGTCATTTCATTAGTAATACAACTGTTCATCGTGTCACCATGATTTGCACGGTATTCTCTTGAAAGTTTACCTATGATTCGAGACATCCATTCCTTTTCCCTATACATGTACACACTTTTGAAATGTCCCACGTACATTTAAGTCACGTTCCGACTATTCTTTGTAGGTTAATCATTATCTCTAAGTACACTGCAATCACATTATTCTTAACATTGCCGACTAAAACGCGACAATGTGGACAGTAACTGTGTGTTTTATGACAATATGTTTGTTGGAACAAGTCAAAGCTTCACCGGATATTTCACTGGAAGATCTACTAGAGCGGTTGGTTACTTTGGAAGATTGGAAAAGGTAAACAAATATTATTCAGTTTACACCACGCAACAGTACGGTGCACATAATCATGAGTATGTTATCGAAGATTAACTTATATGTGCAAATGTGATACAAGGTTAAGTGGGAACCAAGGTTTTGTGTTCAGAAGAAAACAGTTTCACATGGTTAAGTGGGAACCAATTATTTATTTGTTAGTGGGGACTAGCTTTTCATGGTTTGCACATATCTTACATTATATCACATTAATTGTTAATTAGATGTATCTTCGTCCCATTATAGAGAAACAGAAAAAGAAGTGTCGATTCTACGAGAGACTGTTGCACAACAAGGTGTCATCATAAAGAACCTAGAAAGAGACCTAGCCATACAAGCGATCCTAACAGCCTCACTCCAATCATCTAAGCAGGACGTGAATCAAGAAACTCATGAACATCACGTGGAAACAGAAAATGATGACGGACAAATAGCTGACAATGAATTTAGAGGTTTAGATAAGCCCGTACCAGTACAACAATCTTCACTTAATAAACGAGGTAAGGCCGTAATCTAAACATCCAACTAGCACGTGTAGCATATCCTGTAGTTACTTTTCATTAGCAAATCCGCTTTGCAGCAACAACATATAAACGGTGTTAAGACTTTATCATATCTTCCAAATATTACCCGACAAATAACGATGTAAGAGTTTAAAACTGAAGAAGAGACCCGATCCATTTTAAGTTTGTATACACACCATTGAAAAGATGTCTTAACATGGTGAATATGTTTTCAGAAATCGCTGGTGGTGTGGCTTTCACTGCGTACTTGGACCATGATGTTGATCCAGGGAGCCAACAAACGATCAAGTTTAATCGGGTAAGAATACATACTAGAATTAATACAGGAAGGGTAACTCCAGAGAGACTAAACATAACATACTAGTAGTATCTTGTAACTCTAACGATAAGAACGATGTTTCAGTGTCAACTTATCGGTATTCCAATGGCGTGTTTATCGCAGAAACCAAATTGTACGGAATATTGCACAAGGAAACATTTTTTCTAAATGTGTGCAATGTTAGCACTGGATTTCACATTTCACACTTGTACTGTGTACGTATGAATGTAGCCATTTGTTTCACCAGTTATATTTGATTGATACAATGTGCCTCAAAACATTTCAAGCGCCCTTCATATAAAGTTGATTTAATGTTTCAGATTATAACAAATGACGGAAACGCGTACAACATTCACACTGGTGTCTTCACGTGTCCAGAGGCAGGAATGTATCTGTTTTCGTTCCATATGGCAGAGAGAAGTGAATCAGAAAACATGCGTCAACTTTATACTGAACTAAGAGTGAATAGTCAAGCGATAGTAGGCGCCGTTGCTGAAACGGTTCACACTAATGAAGATGCGCAGGGTGGAAATACTGCCGTTGTCAGACTACAGCAAGGTGATGCCGTTTGGGTGGACACATTGTCAGTGGGTGGGCTACACATAGAGGGAAGCAAACGATTCTCTACCTTTACTGGTGTTTACCTGTATGCCTAGTGCTATTTTACGCTCATTAAAAGAAAAACTTCATATTATAGTATTCTTTTTAACCATACAAGTACACGCATGTTGATGAATGTCCCATTGACCGAGTGAAGATATGTGCCATAGCCAATGGTAACTATTCAGAGCCTGATAACAACATAAATATAGTAGAAAACTATACCCAATTTCTTAGTGGTTAGCGCTTTCGACTGCCAATCAGGAGGTCCCTGATTAGAATCTTGTCCGGGCAGTGGACATTTCAGATACTCTTCAGTGTTCACAGTAATGACTAAAGATTAACTGGTTGGAAACCCAAAGTAGAGATTGTACCAGTGAAATACACCCGCTAAGTTAGAGAACCAAAGAGCGTATTCGGAAATAGCTAAAGCAGCGCGCCCGGATTCTTGATATGTATCACATGAACTTTTTGTCTCTGTCGTCTAAGCCGGGGGACATTGGCAAATTTGGCAGGGATAAAACCGACTGGCCACGCACAACGACTCTCAATCGAACGCACAAATATCCAATGCCAACGCCCTGAATTATTTTCTATGTTTGATTAGAAATGTCACGCGGTACCTTTTGCGAGATTTGTCCATGACCAATACGTGTGTCCACTGGGTAAAATAATACTGACACATGCGCACACAATCACTGGAGCATTGGTTGTCGTCTAGGGATAAGTTGCAAACCAACTTATGGACGTAGAAGTCTTGAGCCATATACCAGATTCTCAATTCTAACGGTATCCAGACATAGCTACCTGGTTACATGGTTACCTTCAACATTGTTTGGTTTATGACACAAATCTGTCACGCTGTTATAACGTGGCCGTCTGACCGAGATATGATAAAACTTCGACTTTTGAATTGACCCTATATTGGTAGAGCAATATTTCTACCCATACACACTTCGGACATTCGTCCACTGTCGCTTTCATTTGTTTGAATCGAATTTGCCCACAGCACGGAGCCGTTTTGGTTGTGGTAGTGTTGTGGTATGGATTGTGATAACAGGGGATACAAATTTCGAAGTTTTGTTTTTGTTTCTGTACATCTTTCATAACATAGAAACTGTAATTTTCACATTAGCTCCCAATGTCGTTTTCTTAAATATTACAAAGAACTACGTTTTGAATGTATTTTGTTCCGAAACCAATCATTTCGAATATTTTAAAATATTCGAGTTACATAGTTATGTCCGAAATACAAGAATTTTGTTTTATACTACCTGTATAGTACCACCAACCGTCAATGGTTCATTAGCTTTGAGCAGTGGCGGTTCCGATCCAATGAGGTTTATCTGAGGCGTAGTTATTGCTAGTTGAAAACTATACCCGATATCCTATGCCGACTACCAACAATGGGCGGCGAGCGCAACGTATGTTCGTCTCTATGGCGACATTATTGAAAATGCCAAAAATATACAGCTGGCCATAAATCTGAAAATTTTCGCATGGCCTCGACACCCCGGGGACCACCCGGCCATGTTCTTTGGAAACGCCACGGACACTGACCATACGGACCCCCACCACCGCACCCAGCAATGATGTGGGGCCTTCCACCATCCTAAGCAATGATGTGTCCACCACCCCTACCACCTCGATACTAACCCCAGGAATCAACGCAACAAACACTGAATTCTTCAATAAACGAGGCTTAAACATCTTTCATTTAAATATTCATTATCTATATCCAAAATTTGACAAGATAAAAATCCTACTACATAATCATGAAGAAATCGATATACTTTGTTTGTGTGAAACATTCTTAAATGATAATTTTGATGACAGTGAATTTCAACTGAATAATTATAACATGTTTCGGAGAGATAGACAGACAAATGGAGGGGGTATAGTGGTTTATGTAAAATCTAAATATCATTGTGTGCAAAGAGAGGACCTAGCTAGTGATGACATAGAAGCCATTTGGCTTGAAATGCGATGCTCAAAGCAAAAACCTATAGTCTTTGGATATATCTACAGACCCCCTTCATCAAAAAGTGACTGGAACTATGAATTTGAAAAAAAGTTAGAAAAACTGTATACAGAAAACAAGGAAATCATTTTAACTGGTGATTTTAACTACAATTCATTATTATTGGACTCTAATTCAGTGTGGAACAATACAATTAATTCCTTTAACTTGTCTCAATTGGTTGACAAGCCCACCAGGGTAACCACCCAAACACCTACTATAATAGATCATGTCTACACAAACATGCCATGCAACATAACAGAAATAAATATTCCTCACATTGCACTCAGTGATCACTACCCAGTCTGTTTTACACGCAAATTAACATCACAGAAGGATAATGGTCCATCACATAATTTGATTAACTACAGAAATGTAAAAAACTTCAATGAAACTGATTTCTTATGCTCTCTTGAGACACAACCATGGTCAATACTTGACATCTTCGATGACACTGACGATGCACTTGATAGTTTTATCAAACTATATAGTAATGTACTAAATGTACATGCTCCACTTAAACAAAGAAGAGTAAAACACAAAAATTTACCAGACTGGTTTAATCCTAATATAACAAATGCAATGAAACATAGAGACAAAGCCAAACAATCAAATAATACTGAAAATTTTAGATATTGGAGAAATAAAACTCAATCTCTAATCAAAGAAGCAAAAAAATCCTTTTATTCCGAATCTATTAATAATAACCAACAAAACCCAAGACAAATTTGGAAGAATTTAAAAGATCTATCAGGAAAATCAAGTAAACATCAAAGTCACTTAATTGTCGATGAATCAGGAAAGCCTATTCAAGATGCTGATACAACCGCAGAGTATTTCAATGACTTTTTTGCAAATATATTCAATAAAGCACCACATCACTGTGATACCATCTCACAAGATGATAAGACTATTTTAAGTGAATTCATCAAAGATCGCATATCACCAACAACTTCATTTCACATCCCATTAATTAAGGAGAGTTTCATTCTAAAACAACTTAAATCTATGGACTGTAACAAAGCCACAGGCTTAGTTGGAATTGGTGTTAAATTTCTCAAATTATCAGCAGAAATCATAGCAAGACCACTAACTAATATATTCAATAAAAGTATCTCGTCTGCAAGGTTCCCGAACCTCTTCAAAAAAGCAAAGGTTGTACCAATTTTCAAAAAAGGATCAAAATCAGATGCTAACAACTATCGTCCAATCTCAATTCTTCCAGTACTGTCTAAAATACTTGAAAAACATGTTAGTGATAATTTGAAAACCTACATTGAAACACATTCTTTGATACATAGCACACAATCAGGATCTCGATCAAAACACTCATGTGAAACAGCTCTTACCTCAATCATTGATTCGTGGATATCAGCTATAAATGACAACAAAATTGTTGGGACAGTGTTCCTTGATCTCACAAAAGCATTCGACTTACTCAATCATTCAATACTGTTAGATAAAATGAAAGAATATAAATTTGATGAGAAAACACTTGCCTGGTTCACATCGTACCTATCAGACAGAACTCAGCAAGTTTCCATTTCGGGAAAACTATCAGGATCACGAGCTATAGCATCTGGAGTTCCTCAGGGGTCTATTTTGGGCCCCATATTGTTTATACTCTACATAAATGATCTACCACTACACCTCAAAAATACATCTACTGACATGTTTGCTGATGACACTACTGTCACTGCTTTTGAACAATCACTACCAGAAGTATATAACTCACTGCAACAAAGTATAACTATTATCAATGACTGGTGTTCACGAAATTCAATGTTGCCTAACCCCCAAAAAACCAAAGCCATGATAATTTCACCTTCAAATACAATCTATAACTCTCTTAAAACCAGCAGTGAGTTCACCCTAACAATGCAAAACCAAGTAATAGGATTTTCGGAGACAGAAAAATTGTTAGGAGTTCATGTTGATCATAAACTTAACTGGCAAACACAGGTTGAACATCTGCTTAAGAAATGCAATTCTTTACTCTATCTTCTTCTCAGAATAAAATCCTTTCTAAAGAAACACATGAGAATCCTCTTCTTCAATGCATACATCTTACCCCATATTGACTACTGCTGCACCATTTGGGGAAATTGTAATAATGAGCTTCTCAATACCCTGTACAAATTTCAGAAAAGAGCTGCTCGTATTATACTAGACAAGGACATAGACACTCCATCACACTATCTCTTTCAAGAACTCAAGTGGATGACTATACATGAAAGAATCTATTTCAAAAAAGCAATTTTTGTTTACAAATCTATTAACAATCTCTTTCCTGAATACATGTCAAATTTATTCACATTCTCAAATAATCATTCACTAAGATCCCACACTCAACAATCCCTTAAGGTTCCAAAACCAAGACTAGAATTTTTTAGGAAAACTCTAGCTTATTCAGGTCCCAAACTCTGGAATACTATACCACTACACATAAAACAATCAGAAAGCTTGGCAATCTTTAAGTCATCATACCTTAAATGGTGGTTCTCTGGTGGGAAAAACTTGTTAAACATGTAAAATTCTTGCGTCACTTAATATGTATATAAATGTAATTTTATTCTTTGTTTTATAGTTCAATTTCACTGAACTGTACTATAAATTGTTGGTCTAACTTTCTTTTGATATGTTTTAGTAGCTTAATTAACGCACTGCTGTTACATCTAATGTAAATATCATTCTGTAAATGTTATATTTGTTCACTTTTGTTGTAAATTGTATGTACACTGTATATATATATTGAGGCTCACAGGTAAGACTGGCTTTGCCAAATGTGTTGCCTCATTAAATAAAGTCTTTATTATTATTATTATATATACAATGTACTGTTGATTCAAAGTTATCTGTCACAACCGCGTAAACAAACATTCAACACGATCGATTATTACAGGTGTGTCAGGATTAAGTCCTAACATCATAAGTACATTTACGTGGTCAAAACTTTAACTGCCCTATAGCCGAGTGGTAAACAGTTAAGGTTTTGTGGGTCTTATTTTGAAAATGTATACAATTTACTGCGAGTTCAAATCCCAATAATGCCTAGATTTTTTTACTTTTGCTTAAACTATGTATTTTAATGCTTTTGCTCATTCCGGTGATTACATATATACAATGAATAAACTAGATACAATGTATATTCGCATTTGTATTCCAGCACACCAGGATTAAATTTATCCTACGAAGCTGCAATCATGTTTTGCATTCAATGTACTACTAAATACAAAAAACAAAGTGTATCTATATCAAGCCAGCTTCTTTTTTTTCGCAGAGAAAAGTGTGATAAAATTAATTTGTCGATATAAAACATCAGAAAAACTACATTATAAAAAGCATAACAAATAAAATGCGTATCAGACTGAATTCGAACCTTTACTTGGATTTCACCAATGCTTTATGCTGATACCGTGCATTTAACGCACTACGCTAAGAACGCTAATGAAATACACTATGCTTATTTTAATACATAAAGCTATAGTCAAAGATGGTATGAGTAAAATAAGAGTGCTGATTGGTCAATCCATACATCTACCTATTAAGAAATGGAACATTCTGGTGGTTTTGACAGATATCTTTGAATCGACAGTAGTCTTTATATTGATTATATAGTACGTGAAGAGTGTAAACATACCTTTGTGTCTAACGTCCCAGTTCTTTCCTTAAGTTGATCGTGCTCGTGAAAATAGACACATGGAGGCGGGATAATCGTATACGGGTGTCGTAGTCGATTCTGGAGTTCACTAATATCCCGACTCCACCACCGGTTATAGATTAGGCAGCACGAGAAACATTCAGGATAATATGTGGTCCTGTAAGTGACATGATTGTCCACCAATGTCTGCACGACGCTTGGCAGACGACCAGTGGCGACACTCACTGTTGTCGTAAACGTGCTAAGTGTTCTTCGCTTCCCGCTCGGTGGCAGCTGAATGGAACGTTACTATCAACCGTTTACAGATGAATGTAAAGTCATGGTGCGCTTTAGTGACAAACCACAGCATACAAACATTATGTAAAGACATTGTGGTGAAAAGAAAAAGATGCAGACCAAGGACAACATGAAGAAAACATCAAATCTTATTCCGGAGTCAATGCCCAACACGCAGGGAATTTGTTGTAGCCTTATAAATGTCCCATCGGGGATGAAGAGGAAAAGTATGTTATGGAAGTTGCCAGATACCAGGCATGTAGGAACACGGTACCTATTATTTAACAAACTGGCGGTTCATCAACCAATCCTATCAGAACATTATCAGAACACTATTATGAATGTCCCATCGGGGATGAAGAGGTTAAGTTTGTAATGGAAGTTGCCAGATACCAGGCAAGTAGGAACACGATACCAATTAATTAACAAACTAGCGGCTCACCAACTAGTCATATCAGAATAGACACCACCGGTATTCGAACTTTCAACCTCGTGTTAATACGATGGACGCCTTAATCACCAATCTGACTAAAGTACTTGATCTTCATGCGTAGCGGGTTTGAGGATATGATTTCAATCAGATTGCCTTTATCACTCGGCCATAAATTATGACGGTTATTTATATGTATGTACTCATATTTGTGATTGAAAAAAATATTTTTCTTGAAGTTATCCTTTAATGAACATGAAACATCTTAGGCATAAAGGTAAACCCAAGTAAAGGTAGAATATCGATAACCGTTTCCCTCTACGTGAATCCCAAACACTGCTTTAACGTCAACCCAGACGGCATCGCCTTGGTGTAGTCGGATTACAGCAGTATTCCCACCCTGGTCATCTTCGGCAGGGTGTCTAGTTTCAGCAACAGCGCCTACTATCGGCCGATTATTCACTCGAAGTTCGGTATATAGTTGATGTATGCCCTCAGTGTCACTTCTCTCTGCCATATGGATCGAAAATAGATACATTCCATCCTTCGGACACGTGAAGACACCAGTGTGAATATTGTAACCGTTGCCGTCATTTGTAATAATCTGAAATGTTAAGTAATTCTTATACATTCAAAGTACGATCAAAACGTTTGGTGGCTCATATTAGGAATTGAAAACGAATGCTAATTAATACAAATGATACAACTTCGGTTGTATACTCTTAACGTCGTAAGATGTATTCCCTCTCCATCTGCGTTTCCTAAACACAGCCGTCGTCGCTATTTAATACTTCAATTTCAATTATGGCCTTAACGCAATATCCTAACTCGGACATCTTGGTAAAACGTGACCACTTTTCACCGTTCGATATGAGAAACATTTAGGAAATAATCTGTCAAGTATCAAATAGAATGCTAGCCTTGTTCATCATGAGAAAACCGATTATTTATGCTTGAACTGGGTAGTGACCAAAGCATTTTGATTTTAGCGAATGAATGCGCCAATGAAAACCCTATAAGTGAGTGAATGATAATGCTGCAAATAGACGTAAACATGGGCTAATCGTCACTTGTAATTGTAATCAGTTGCAATATCATTAATATCCCAACCATTAATAAACCTCCGATAATAGTAAGTTTATTTTCACTGAACTACTAGAACGCTAGAAAATGAAATCTATGAATTCATAATAGCATACTTGTAGCCAGTTGCCATTAAATGTAAATACATCGATCATACGAGTATATTGCATGAACTCGACACATACTGTGTACAGTACAATTTCACCTTATTGAACTTTATCGTCTGTTGGTCCCCCGGTTCGACATTATGATCCACGTACGCTGTGAAAGCGACGCCACCGGCGATATCTGGAAACACATCTACCATATTACGGCAACTCTTTATATATTAAAACTATGAACCAACAAAAACGTAGTGCAGCTTCTTCAGTTTGAAACTCTTACATCGGTACTGGTTATGGTAACTCTTGGGGGATCCTTAAAAGGACTTATTACGGTGGTAAAAGATTGTTGTTGCAGAGCGGATGCATTAAAATGAGAGAAACTATAAAATTTGGTATAAGTATAGATACATACTACATACTAACCTCGTTTATTCAGTGTTCATGGTTGTACGGGTGCTTGGTTTTTTAAATCTCTAATTTGGTTATCAGGTACTCGTCTGTTTCCACATGGTGTTCATGTGTGTGTCTTGATTCACGTCTTGTTTAGTTGATTGGAGTATGGCTGATAGGTCCGCTTGTACGGCTAGGTCTCTTGTTAGGTGCTGTAATGTCGACACTTCTTTTTCAGTGTCTTTATATCAGTGTAGCAATACCACGTGACTTTTGACTACAATTACAAGAAGATCCTCCAGTAAGCACTTTTTTGATATCATAACAGATTAACGGACGACCCGCCGCTTATATATATCCGTTCACCAAAAAGCTTGACTTAAATATGCATCGATAATAAAGATGATACGCTACATACAACAAGCGCACTCATATGATTGAATGTGGAAGAGCATGGACATTATTCGCAGTCCTGTTGGTCAGACAATGTGAGTTCAATTCTCATGTTTTAGTGTTGTGTTCTGTGGTGATATTAACTACGGTCAAGTTCTTTAATTACACCTCTGATAATCACTGTGCATGATTCTTTCGTGGCACAATTTTAATATTATCTGAATTTAATCTTTTAACGTTTACCTTTTCCAGTATTCCAAAGTTACCAACCGCTCTAGTAGATCTTCTAAAGAAATGTCTGGTTAAGCCTTGACTTGTACCAGCAAACATATTGTCATAAAACACACAGTGACCGTCCACATTGTCGCGTTTTAGTCGGCGATGATCCGATCAAGGTGATTAGAGTGTAGTTATAGATAATGTACAATCTACAAACAGTAGACGGATCTTGAGACATCTCGAGACAAATACATGTATATAGAACGCTCGTTATACTATTATTTACAGACAACATTGTAGGAGACGTTCCGTTTATCTTCGCCCGACAACAAAACTACAAAAGCCATTGAAAAAGTGATGATGTCATGAAGTGTAAAGATTATTATACATGTTCACAAGCAGACTAACAGGCGAATTTCACAAAGACGCAACTCCAATGTGTCTAAGGTGAAATCACATATTGTGTTGATGGGTCACACTAATCGAAATGAATTGATACGAACCGACACGAATAGTCAAATAACCGTCACGAAAGCTCATTGCAACAAAAGAGGCCGAAAGAAGTTGTAATACAGCTTGGAAGCACGTTTCATATAATATCATATCTGAGAACCAATTTCTTACTAGAATGAAACCCGTGTTTATCTATATTTTACGAGGTAAATGCAAAAATGCGCCATGAGCAAAGCTTTAATATCATAGAACATGAATTGCAATTAAAAACTAAATAAGGGTCAAATGAAATGTTGAAAACCATGAAACAAATTCAACCGGGTCCATACAGTTTTTCTCACAATTAATAGTTCGCACATAATCTACATGTACTTATATTTGTATACTCTATTTATAGCAATGCACAGTTGGCTTAAATATAACACATAATATATGTTTAACAACATTTTACAAAATAATGTTTTTATCATACTGGTACTCTTATATCCAGGGCATGGTTACGTTTAAATCTATCATTTATTTACTTCGGTTCAGGTAGATATCTTCTTATAAGTAACTGTATATGTGTCAAGCCAACTTATTGGTAAATACGACTTCTTAAAGAGGTCAAACATGATATAAATAGTCAAAGGACAAAAATAATCTAAGTGAAAAAACCTTTAATTAAATGATAAATGCACAAAATAGTCATGTTTATACATATATCGTCCTGTTGGACCCTGAAGTTGCAAAAAGACACAACCAAAATTAGTACTGTTAAACAGTAACATTCATTTTGTAATTGTCTTTATTATTTTGTTAACTATGAAATGGGCGAAATACATCAAGAATGTCACAGGGGCTTGTACGTTGTACAATTCACTAACCCGGAACGGAATAATGTAACTAAAATTACCCGTCATGAAATGCTCTCTAACCAAAAAGCCACAGTGATAGGTTATAAAAGATGTGTCTAGTTGTAAACGAGCTACAATAAATAAGTATCTACGACCTTTAATAAATTATCATAACTTAGACGTAACGTAAATGAAGTGTTGTTCATACAATGTTTACAAGGGATAGCGAACAAATTGCAAACATGATATCCATTTGACATTTTAGTTATGTCCCCGTAGGGACGAACATAAATTGCGCTCGCCACCCATATTTCAGGGCGTCGGCACGGGGTATTGGGTATAGTTTTCAACTAGCAATAACCACGCCTCGGATTAACCTCATTGGCTATGGTACCGCCACTGCGCAAAGCTAATCTGTTCTTGTCCGACATAGGTATTCATACAGTTGATATGTTACACAGTTTATGTTATCTGACGTTTAATTAGCATGCCTTACTTTTCTGAAATCATTCAACCGTTTATTAACAGGAAATTATAAAGCCTTCGTGCAATTATATATACTTCGATGTATGACAATAATATAATTTTACAACAGCTTAAAATGTTTTTGTCTCCCCTTTTCAAACGGTATACGTACGTAAGTTGACGATGACATTACGTTTGGTGACGATGTAATTAAGTTGGATGACGATGGGCTTACGTTAATGGCAGAAATCACTTATTATCTCATATTGCTTTTGAAAACAAAATCATATCTAGACTAAAACACTAATTGAATCCAATTTCACACGTTGCTCTTTATTTCAAACTTGGTTGAAGACTTGGACTTCTTTAATACGGAACGATATCCAAGAGTCCCAATGAATGCTATATACTCGTATTGAAGTTTCACTGTAAATCATCAACTTGTAAATACACTGGAACAATGGACTCAACCCGAAAAGTTTTATGATGCAATTTGCCCGGAACAGGATAGTGTAACCAAAGTTTCGCGCCATGAAATGCTCCCTCACAAAATGACCACAGTGATAGGATATAAAAGAATGTTAAACATGAAACAAGATATCAACATATCTCAACTAGTTCTAAACGACCTTAAATAAATTGTTATAAACTACACGTAACGTAAATGAGATATTTTTCATAAAATGTTTACCAAATTTAACTAAAATATTGCAAACATGATATTCATTGGACAGTTTTGTTATGTCCCCGTAGGGACGAACATAAATTGCGCTCGCCGCCCATATTTCAGGGCGTCGGCACGGGGTATTGGGTATAGTTTTCAACTAGCAATAACCACGCCTCGGATAAACCTCATTGGCTATGGTACCGCCACTGCGCAAAGCTAACTTGTTCTTGTCGGCCGTAGGTATTTATACAGTTGATATGTAACACAGGTTATGTAATACTACGTTTAATTAGTATGCCTTACTTTTCTGAAAACATTCAACTGTTTATTAACAGGAAAGTATAAAGCCTTCGTGCAATTATATATACCTCGATGTATGACAATAATATACTTTTACAACATCTTAAACTGTTTTTGTCTCCCTTTTTCAAACGGTATGCTTACGTAAGTTGACGATGTGATTACGTTGGGTGACGATGTGATCACGTTGGGTGACGATGTGATTACGCTGATTGACGATGTGCTTACGTTAATGGGAGAAATCACACATTATCTCATATTTCTTTTGAAGGCAAAATCATAACTAGATTTTTAAGAACACACATTGTGTCCAATTTTACACTTTGCTCTTTATTTCAAATCTGGTTAAAGACTTGGACTGTGCCGGTTTCAAAGAGTCCCAATAGATGTTATGTATTCGTCTTATTCATGCATCACTGTAAATCATCATTTGTACAAAAACTGGAACCATCGACTCAAACCGATGCGTTTTACGATATGCTTGGCCGGAGCTGCATAGGGTAAATATAAGTAATGCTCTCTAACCAATATGCCACAGTGTTAGGTTATAAAAGAATGTAAAACGTAAAACAATATACCAACATTATCTTAAGCTAAAGTAAATTAGTAGGCACGACCTTAAATAAATATAAACTACACGTATTGAAGTTACAATATTTTACGAACGAATTGCAAACACGAAAGTCATTCGACATTTTAGTTATGTCCCCGTAGGGACGAACATAAATTGCGCTCGCCGCCCATATTTCAGGGCGTCGGCACGGGGTATTGGGTATAGTTTTCAACTAGCAATAACCACGCCTCGGATAAACCTCATTGGCTATGGTACCGCCACTGCGCAAAGCTAATTAGTTCATGTCGGCCGTAGGTATTTATACAGTTAACATGTAACACAATTCATGTTATTTGACGTTTAAATAACTTGACAAACCTGTCTTAAAACATTGAACCGGTCGTTAATAGAAAGTGTTAAAGCCTTCAGGCAATTCGTATATACCTCGATGTATGGCATTAGTGTACTTTTGCAACATCTAATACCGTTTTGTCTCCCTTTTTGAAACGGTGTACTTACGTTGGGTGACGGTTTGTTTACGTTGATTTACGATGTGCTTACATTGTTTGGAGAAATCACTAAGATTTTATTCCATCTGGTCTTGCTTTTGAAGACTAAAACATGATTAGATTAAGAACACACATTGCGTCTAATTTCACACTTTGCTCTTTATTTAAATCTTAATTGAAGATTTGAACTACTGCAAAAGACAGACTGGCTTTCAATGGTCACAGTGGTCGTTGTAGGTTATAAACTGACGTTTTAAATATAGATTTACTATATACATGTTTATGTTAAATAATCAACTTGCATGAAACTGGAACAATGAACTCGCCTGATACTTTATCGTCATCACAATTATCAGCATTGTACAGGTAGAATATCAGAAGTTAATGAGGATTGTTCTTATTCCATATTGACATTTAAAAGTTAAAATATATTTACAGTGTATATGTGGACTTTCTGTTGTAGTTTATATTTCCAAAAACCATAGATACGCAACCTTTTACATGTTATGTTGTTTTCCTAACACCGCGGTACAGGTAAGTTACAACAATGGTGGTAGAACTTTATTTAATGAGCTCAACCACCAGTTTTTATTTTTGTGAATGTGCCAGGTTGGATAACCGAAAACGCTGCTACTTGAGTTAACTGGTGGCTTGGTGTGTCGTCATATTAAAAAATGTTTATCACTAAATCGCAAACATACGGATGCATAGAAGTGATTTGGTTGATATTTTTATTAAGTTGGGTTTATTTGGGTAAACTAACCACCACTATAATTATACACATTATGGAAATAATGGTTTACCACGTAATCATAATTATAAATGTTTATAAACATATCAACATATCTCATCTAGCTGTAAACGAGCTAACATAAATTAGTATAGGCTACCTAAAATAAATCAATAGAGAGGTTGCGATGCGAACGTTTACGACGACGTGAACGTGCCGATACCCGTACATGTACACGTTGCAATTAAAATTAGATTGCGAAACACAACGTGCGCGTTTAAAAACACAAGACAGTTGTAACACGATTTCTTAAAGCATCGATAATGAGTGTTAATATAAACTCAATGAGACCACGGGCGATACAATATTTTGTTTCTCATGCATACACATACCTGTGTGACATACTACACATTATATGTTCGTCTGTCACACGTCCGTTACTTGTAAAAACTACGCATACCTCGATGACGAAATACCCAAAAAAGAGCATTTCGTAACGTACACGTTACATGTTGCCTTTCGCAACCTGTATTATTTATATATACTACACGTAACCTAATGAAGTTTTTAAATGAACATTTTACCAACAAATTACGAACACGAAAATCACTTGACATTTTAGTTATGTCCCCGTAGGGACGAACATAAATTGCGCTCGCCGCCCATATTTCAGGGCGTCGGCACGGGGTATTGGGTATAGTTTTCAACTAGCAATAACCACGCCTCGGATAAACCTCATTGGCTATGGTACCGCCACTGCGCAAAGCTAACCGTTCATGTCCGACGTAGGTATTCATACAGTTGATATGTTACACAGTTTATGTTATCTGACGTTTAATTAGCATGCCTTACTTTTCTGAAAACATTCAACCGTTTATTAACAGGAAAGTATAAAGCCTTCGTGCAATTATATATACCTCGATGTATGACAATTATATACTTTTGCAACATTTTAAACTGTTTTTGTCTCCCTTTTTTTAAACGGTATGCTTACATTAGTTGACGATGTGATTACGTTGGTTGACGATGTGCTTACCCTGGGCGACGATGTGATTACGTTGGTTGACGATGTGATTACGCTGGGTGACGATGTGATTGCGCTGGTTGACGATGTGCTTACGTTGATGGCAGAAATCACTTATTATCTCAAATTGCTTTTGAAAACAAAATCATATCTAGACTAGTACACGCATTGCGTCCAATTTCACACGTTGCTCTTTATTTCAAACTTGGACTTGTACTTTTTCAAGCCTGAACGACCGGTATTCAAGAGTCCCAATGAATGCTTTAGTACGTATGGTTAGCGGATTTCAAAACGCGACACTTTGGCATGTTGGTATATTTAAGTAAAACAACTTCCCATATGAAATGTATTTATATTTTTGTAAAGGCTAATTGAATGCGTCATTTGGATACCAAATTTAATAAAATCCAACGAGTATTAACTAAATTATTGCACGAATAAGACATTGATCCTTATAACAAAAGTAACATGTTTATCGGCGCATTGGTTTTATCGTTGAAGATGACCAGCCTGTATAACAGATCGAATGTTTACGTAAGGCAAGTTTGACTTTTATATACAAATTCTTAATGAAATTGACTATAATAAATGACATATCCAACTTTTATTTAAAATGTGTCTATATGACACGGAAACATTGTTGCAGGAAACATACACCGTTGTCTCATAGACCTACATAATGTTTTATGGTCAATGGGAGGTAAGCCCGTAAGAAATTTTGGTCCAAATGCGACTCTTGTTTTCTGGATCGACGTATTGATTGTACTATATATTTGTTAATACTCATCTCATTTTTATCATCTTAGTACCAAAATGACGCCAATACATTTACCTTTACTCTGCACTATTCCAATACATGTACCGGCATAAACTTGAGTTGACTGCTATAAAACAACATACCCCAGTGTCGCGTTTTTAAATCCGTTAAGTATACATACTCGTATTGAAGTTTTACTGTAAATCATTAACTTGAAAATACACTGGAACAAAGGACTTAACCCGATAAGTTTTACAATGCACTTGCCCGGAACAGGATAGTGTAAATAAAGTTTCGCGCCATGAAATGCTCCCTCATCCAAAGACCACAGTGATAGGATATATAAGAATGTTAAACATGAAACAAGATTTTAACATATCCCACCTTGTTGTAAACGACCTTAGAATATAACCTACATTATGAGCCAATGAAAACGCCGCATTTTCGCGGTTAAATGAAAATTTAATCATTAAAATTTTCTCTTAACAGACTTGACGTCATGCGTTGGCGCTAATTTCTATCGGCCAATCAGAATGCAGAATGTTATATTCTAAGTTAGTTTCGCTCGCTCTGGCCTTTTTAATCATTAAAATTTACTTAATATGTTCTAACTATAACTTAAATAAGTTATTATAAACTATTTGTAACGTAAATGAGATGTTTTTAATACCATGTTCAAAATTTAACGACAAAATTCCAAACGTGATATTCATTTGACATTTTTGTTATGTCCCCGTAGGAACGAACATAAATTGCGCTCGCCGCCCATATTTCAGGGCGTCGGCACGGGGTATTGGGTATAGTTTTCAACTAGCAATAACCACGCCTCGGATAAACCTCATTGGCAATGGTACCGCCACTGCGCAAAGCTAATATGTTCTTGCCCGAAATAGGTATTTATACAGTTGATATGTTACACAGTTTATGTTATCTGGCGTTTAAGTAGCATGCCTTACTTTTCTGAAAACATTCAACCGTTTATTAACAGGAAGTATAAGCCTTCGTGCAATTATATATACCTCGATGTATGACAATTATATACTTTTACAACATCTTAAACTGTTTTTGTCTCCCTTTTTCAAACGGTTTGGTTAGGTTAGTTTACAATATTATTACGTTTGATGACAATGTGCGTACGTTAGTTGACGATGTGCTTACGTTCATGGCAGAAATCACTTATTATCTCATATTGCTTTAGAAAACAAAATTATAACTAGACTATAACAGTCATTGCGTCCAATTTCACCCCTTGCTCTTTATTTTAAACTTAGTTGAAGACTTGGACATCTTTAATACTGGACGACCGGTATCAAAGAGTAACAATGAACGCTATATACTCGTTTCACTGTAAAGCATCAACTTGTTAATACACTGGGACAATGAACTCACCCCGATACGTTTTACGATGCACTTGCCCGGAACAGGATAGTGTAAATAAAGTTTCCCGTCATGAAATGCTCCTTCGCCAAAAGACCACAGTGAAAGGATATAAAAGAGTTTTAAACATGAAACTAGATATCAACATTTTTATCTAGATGTAAGCGACTTTAAATAGATTATTATAAACTACAATTAACGGTAAATGAGGTGTTTTTCATACAATGTTTACAAAATTTAAGGTATCAGAGGATAATTTATAGTGAGATTGAGCATGTTTTTTTAAAAAGCATTTCATTCTTAAAATTAAAATGTGTTGGGTACAGTAAGCATAGTATTATGATGCACTACATGTACTCATGAAGTTCAACCAAAATAAATATTGATAAAGTGAATTTATTGAAGCATGACAGCATTTTTGTTGCAAATCTTACTCGTTTACAAACAAAGTCAACATGACATTAAGAGTCAAAGTTTGTTGTCGGGGACATAGCCAATAGTTTAAGGAACAAACTCTTACAAAGAAATAATTATGAAACAAATTCATGAACTTGTATCATGCAAAAAATCAATGATCACCAATGACCTTGCAAACCGAAAGTAGAAATATGGCAGTGTTTCTTGAATATCTTTCAAAGTATACATTTTCCAATCTTAAACTAAGTAAGAGTTTGTTCCCTAGAGTTATATTGTAAGAATGATATACATTTTAGCAAGTAACCTTGGCCAGTTTTTGTGTTTGCGAACGAGCAAGATTTACAATGAAAATGCTGTCATACTTCAATAAATTCACTTTATTAATATTTATTTTTTGTTTAACTTCAAGGGTATATGTAGTGCATCATAATGCTATGCTTACTGTACCCATCAAATATCAATTTGAAGAATAAAATGCATTTGAAAAAAGCATGCACCCGCCCACTATAGATCATCCCCCATGTCCTTAACGATAAAAATGCAAATATGATATTCTTTGATATTTCAGTTATGTCCCCGTAGGGACGAACAAAGTCCGACAAAGGTATTTATACAGTTGATACGTTACACAGTTTATGTTATCTGACGTTTAATGAGCATGCCTTACTTTTCTGAAAACATTCAACCGTTTATTAACAGGAAAGTATAAAGCCTTGTGCAATTATATATAACTCGATGTATGACAATAATATACTTTTGCAACATCTTAAACTGTTTTTATCTCCCTTTTTCAAACGGTGTGCTTACGTTGGTTGACGATGTGATTACGTTGGTTGACGATGTGATTACGCTGGTTGACGATGTGATTACGCTGGGTGACGATATGATTACGCTGGTTGACGATGTGATTACGTTGATGGCAGAAATCACTAATTATCTCATATTGCATTTGAAAACAAAATCATATCTAGACTAGTACACGCATTGCGTCCAATTTCACACGTTGCTCTTTATTTCAAACTTGGTTGAAGACTTGGACTTCTTTAATATTGAACGACCGGTATCCAATGGTCCCAATCAATGCTATATACTCGTATTAATGTTTCACTGTAAATCATCAACTTGTACATACACTGGAACAATGGACTCAACCCGAAATGTTTTACGATGCACTTGCCCGGAACAGGATAGTGTAAATAAAGTTTCCCGCCATGAAATGTTCCCTCATCAAAAGACCACATTGATAGGATATAAAAGAATGTTAAACATGAAACAAGATATCAACATATCTCATCTAGTTGCAAACGACCATAATTAAATTATTATAAACTACACGTAACGTAAATGAGATGTTTTTCATACCATGTTTACAAAATTTAACGAAAGAATTGCAAACATGATATTCATTTGACATATTTTTATGTCCCCGTAGGGACGAACATAAATTGCGCTCGTCGCCCATATTTCAGGGCGTCGGCACGGGGTATTGGGTATAGTTTTCAACTAGCAATAACCACGCCTCGGATAAACCTCATTGGCTATGGTACCGCCACTGCGCAAAGCTAACCTGCTCTTCCCGGCCGTAGATATTCATACAGTTGACATGTAACACAATTCATGTTATTTGACGTTTAAATAACTTGACCAACTTGTCTTAAAATATTGAACCGGTCGTTTACAGAAAACATTAAATCCTTCAGGCAATTAGATATACCTCGATGTATGGCATTAGTGTACTTTTGCAACATCTAATACCGTTTTTGTCTCCCTTTTTGAAACAGTGGTCTTACGTTTGGCTGCGATGTGCGTACGTTGATTGACGTCTTGTTAACGTTGATTGGAGAAATCACTAAACTTGTATTTCATCTGATCTTGCTTTTGACTAAAGACTCAAATCAGGGTCCAATTTCACACTTTACTTTTTATTTAAACCCTTCTTGAAGATTTGGACTTCTTCAATAGAAAGACCGGTTTTTTAAAAGTCCAAATGGCCCTTGGAGGTGATATAACTGACGTTTTAAATTTACTATATATACACATAAAATGAGCACATTTTATAAAAACTAGAACAATGACCTTACCTGATACTTGATCATCATCACAATGATCATCATCAGCCAAAGTATCGGAATTGTTTAGAGATTCTTCTTATCCCAATGCTCACAATTGTCATTTCAAAGTTCAGCCATGAAAACCATCTCTAACTAAATTGAAGTCATGTAAAACTTGCTTTTCTTTTGTCGGTCAGATCAACGGATCGGATGTAACATAAGTATGTATGTTATTTGTTTTGAGATTTTACATAAAACAATCACATTAAAATCCCTGATCATACGTATGAACCATTGTGTCATAAGAACGTTTACAAGCGTCCGTTCTATTTCTGTTAAGATAAACTCATCATCATCTACAAGAATCCATGAATTCACACTATCAAGTCTAGATCTATAGATTCCGGATTAGACTGATTTAAACCCAAATTGTAATCTTGTATTTCAGCTACAAAAACGTCTGAATTGTGTTTCTAAGGTTACTGCGTTTGTTTACTTGGTCGACCTAACAATTACATTTTGTATTGATATCGAATATCCATGACGTCATCAACTGTCATGTTTCGTCTTGTTCAACCTTGGTTACAATGTAATTTCTTGTAAGTTTAGAAACATCCTATCAACAAGAAAAGTTCTCAACATAGTAGTGTTTAGTCATGATAATACACGTGTATCGCGTGTGGTTTTAATTCTACATAATTCTGTGCCTGTTAATTTTGCCAAAACTCCTATGTGTATGTGATGACCTCTTAAATTTCCTCTTTCAGAAAACCAGTGTATCGATTCAATCTAAGCGCACACCGGAAAATTTCAACATGTCAGGATTTTGTTTCTGTGTTTTTACTTTTTATTCAGTTTTCAGATACATATAGATACATCAAAAACAGTACAATGCACTCAACACCAACACCAATTAACACAAGATAAGTAATATTTGTTTGATTGAATTGTCATGTGGTTATTAGTATGTGTACTGAATTGTTTTTAAAGAGGGTGGTTTGATCTTTGATCAGAAGAGAAAAAGAAGAAAGGAAAAAAAAGAAAAACGATAAGGGGGATAGAAGAAAAAAGGAGTTAGAAAGAAAGGAAAAAGATCTTGTGAGCCTTTAAATCAATTTAAGAAAAAAACATTTTTATTTTTTCACTTTTGTTTTGTGTTGCGTTATCACGCTAGGCATTAAATCTATTCCATTTGGTTATCGAATATTTCTAGTTTATCTTTGTGTATTGCAATGATTTTTTCGATGGATATATGTCTTGCGAGGTAATGTTTGAATGGTTCTATGTTAGGAATTGTTTTATTGTACAGGATTTTGTTTCTATCTAAAGGTCGGTGTATCCCCGTTCATCGGGGTACCATATATCAAATAATTTATTACTGTCGTGATTTGGCTCATGACCAAGTAGGGCTCGATCTTCTGGCCGCTTCATGCGAAAAGCATGTCAAGGCTCTTAGCGTACACAAGTAGTTTTAAGACTCGTAGGCCCAGTGCCATGATAAATTATGACAATAAATATAATTACTTCACTTACTTTAATTTTGTCTGCAAATGGGTTTTACTTCCGTCCAAAAGGTTCAATATCCAAGTTGTTATAACAGAATTAGTTTAATGTAAAACTGATGATGCTCATTATTTGAAATGCTTGCTAGTAATCCAAAAGGATAGCACTCGACGGCAAAAAGTTTGTTTTATTTGATGTACCCCGTACTGTAGAGTCATTTTTGTTGGTTGGGAACAATTTTCGTGCGTTTCTTGAAAAACAACACATTTTTTTATTTTGTAATGAATTTCAGTAAAAATTGACGAATCTTAGTGAATATCGTGAACTCGACCACACGATCAAATCAGAAACACAGAAATTCATTGTTCTTGTGATTCGCATTGATTGAACAAAAAACCGTGTGAAATCAAATCCCGTAATGTATTGATTTTTGTCCTTTTCCTCGTGATGAGGAGTACAAATACGTATATTTTGTCAATTAATTTTATCATGAAATCACTCACAATTAATGTATTTATGGTTATATCTGTTGAAATTCTAACCAACGACTCCGCCAAAATTGTCTTCCACGAAAATAAATGGTTTTAAACCACATGATCTTTGGTCATTTCAATTTTTATTTTCTCTCCGTTGGGGGATTTTGTGTGAGTCAAATTAGGATGTGGTTAGACAAGGACCGTATACATAATAGATCGTTAGATCCATGTATTAAGCGATATGACTCATTCGAGGTTAAAGGAGTGAAAAAAAATCCCCTTTTATATAAATTCGTATCTAGCTGTAACCATCGTGCAGACAATAGGCTACTAGTATGTATCTCATTGATATGCTCACGTTTATCAAATATTCAGACGGTCTGGCCACTCTTTAGTTACTAGTATTGTGTTGATGACCTTTTTTATGTGTGCCTGTGTCCGTCTGTGCGCAAGTCGGTTAATATCAATTCAAACCATTCAAACTCTCAGTGTGAGCTATGTTGGTTATCGATGAAAAAATGTATTTTTACAGAAACTGAAAATTTAATATAATTTTTTTCATTAGTTCCATTAGATGAATAAATTTATCTCACAAAAATAATTTTGTTTTTATTCTTTTTAAGTGATACGAATAGTTTCCTGGGTTCCAAAAGCATTGTTTCTCCAAGAAACGACTTTCTGCAAAGGTTACGAGGTATTGTTTAATGCATTTGTAATGGAACATAGAACTGTGTCAGCAGATTAAAACAGTCACTTGACTTATACAGTCGGCTGAGAAGCATGGCAGGGTCCACTGTGTGATACTGAACACAGTTTACTGCGTCATTGATGAAGTTTATTAATTCAAACTTTAGGAAAGCCACGATGTATGGATTTTACAAAACAATATTTTGTGTTTGTTCTTTTTCAATGATGAGTTACCTGTGATACTGAGTACTATTTCGTACGGAATCCTGTTAGTGCCATTTTAAATATCGTGTATCGAAGTCCAAGGGCGAGACACGAGAATTGCGCGAGGCAAGAAACGAGACACGAGAATTAGACGCGATATTTGAAACGAGACACGAGAATTGCGCGAGGCAAGAAACGAGACACGAGAATTAAAAATTGTATTCTCCAGTTTTTGGGAGGCGTTAAGCCTCTCATTACTACCATTGCCCATTTCTTAATGAACGAGAATTGCGCGATAGCATTGTCGTATCTCGCCGTTCTGTGTCTGTCACTTGTGTGTGTGAATAGGCACTACCACGTGGTGCTGTCGCTGTTTCTATATGGCTTCCGTTCGAATGAGCTGTGCATGTACAGTATTTAATTCTTAAGACAAGCGTAACTGTCCGATTATATAACTTACAAAGCAAAATGAACAAGGAACTCATTTGTTAGGTTCTGGATATTTTATTCACTAAACTTAACTGATAAACAATCTCCGTTACACATCACTATATCATTATCATACTGGCATAACGTATCCACTGATTATGTACATTATCATACTGGCATAACGTATCCACTGATTATGTACATTATCATACTGGCATAACGTATCCACTGATTATGTACATTATCATACTGGCATAACGTATCCACTGATTATGTACATTATCATACTGGCATAACGTATCCACTGATTATGTACATTATCATACTGGCATAACGTATCCACTGATTATGTACATTATCATACTGGCATAACGTATCCACTGATTATGTACATTATCATACTGGCATAACGTATCCACTGATTATGTACATTATCATACTGGCATAACGTATCCACTGATTATGTACATTATCATACTGGCATAACGTATCCACTGATTATGTACATTTTCATACTGGCATAACGTATCCACTGATTATGTACATTATCATACTGGCATAACGTATCCACTGATTATGTACATTATCATACTGGCATAACGTATCCACTGATTATGTACATTATCATACTGGCATAACGTATCCACTGATTATGTACATTATCATACTGGCATAACGTATCCACTGATTATGTACATTATCATACTGGCATAACGTATCCACTGATTATGTACATTAGCATACTGGCATAACGTATCCACTGATTATGTACATTATCATACTGGCATAACGTATCCACTGATTATGTACATGATATCATTAATATAACACTGATAACAATATAAAGAATCAATCAATATAAACAATAATATATAATATATATAGTAATAACAGTTATTACATTGACAAAATTGGTAATGTGAAGAATTATGTAATGTTTAAGGTATAATAAAATTATGCCCATCTAAAGTTACAACGACAAAATTATTACTAATGTTCTAGCCAAGGCGTTCACAAGAGGCATATTTTTGTTAGTTGTTGAAACTTGTTAAGAATGCGTATGACGTAACGTCAAAGGTTGAGGGTCACTGGAAATTAGTCAACAGATCGACTTTGTCTTTTGCATTGTTCCAGCGGTATGCACTTAAAATAAATGACTTTGGTATGAATATAAAGCTAATAAAACGAACTCGACGTACATTACAATGGATATTATGTTTAGAAGAGAAAATGTAAATTTAAAGCTGATGTTTGCGGAAAATTACTCAAATATCGAAATGTAATTTGTAACAAAACTCCGTCAGTTAAAGTGTCATCGTTTAACATGAAGAATTCGGTACAGAGAAGAATATGGAATTTGTATTCATCAAATGCAATATCAACCCATACTGGGTGATCATGGTCCACACCTGGGCCCGGAATTACAACCAACACAGTACTTACACTCAGCACTAAACACTCTACTATTGAAAATGTTATATATAATGAGCTATTACGTGCCATAGATTGCAAATCTAGATGAGGTAAATGCATGAAATTGTTACATAAGTGTTAAAAATAATATTGCTACATTTTGTTTGCCATTGTGACCGATTTATTAGGTAAGGATGTAATAATTGGACCTGAGTGCAACACTCAGCACTCAGACTGATAAATTACTATTACCGCTTACAAATACACCAAATTACACAAGGATGTAAGTCAAAAATAATATTTAGTATTAATTTAATATCATTAAACCTTCTGGCTCTCAAAACTGTCACTATGAACCTCAAACAGGGTATTTTAATATTTGAGTGCTGAGTGTCAGTATTGGTTGTAATTCCGGGCCCAGAACCTTAGTGTCTGTATGATACCTGCATTGTACGTCGATTGAACTGAAAACAAGAACGGTTTGCATATATGTCTCCGATATTTGAAGCCTCAAATAATGCATCAATGATTTCTTCAGTATTCAAACCGAAGTTCAGACGGTTTTAAAGGCTGTTCTTCGTAAGGTTCCGGATATGTTCGGTAAAAGTCGATCTCACTTTTCATGTCTGTTTAATTAAGCCATGTTCTCCAAGGGAGTGTACTTCATCTGCTTTGATATGAAATATGAAAATATTCATGTATTTAAAGTCACGCATTTATGACACAGGGCCGTCATCATGACCCTGAAGGCCCTCCTCTGTTAGTTCTATTCATATATCTGCGCTATCACATGCTGACATGTCTGAGGTTGTTTAAATAAAGTTTTTTTATAATAAAAATAACCAATTGACATTGAACAATATGAATATGAACAATATTTACTGCTAAAGACAGATGCCTGCGAAATCCGAGTGACCGCAAATGTACAGAAGAACTCTATTTCAAATACTATATAATACTATTATACAAGATATAACGATCGTCATTAAATTATATTGAGTTGAATATACACATATGACATAAAACTACACTAAAAGTCATAATGATGAAAATCTCAATTTTAGGAAAACCACAGTATAATGAAATGACGTAATTTATCATCGAACAGTCAATCATGATATTAATGTATGATAATGATGTATAATGTTAGTTATACGTCACAATAATTGAGATATATCACAGAAAATGAGATATGTTGAAAACAATACGGGATTTATTTATCATTTTATCTAAAGGTATATCACACATTTTATTAACTTCATTCGGCTCTTCATACGGTTGTCAATACAAACTATCTCTTTATAATTCAAATTGATAATCGATCTGGGAGTTCTAAGGATAGAACCCCTGCCTTTTGGATGGAGGTTGTGGGTTCTATTCCAGAACGCAACATACCAAAGGTGTCACCATTAAGGGTACTGATTCCTTGCAGCGAACAGGCACTCAGTGCAAAAGGATTGTTTTAGTATAAGATTATTTGATAGAAAATAAACTAAATGCAAACTTAAATGAACGACAACTGCTTGTAGTTTACACTTTAGAGATGATATATTCTTATTGCACGCAATATTTACCAAAGGGGACAGTTTAAAACATTTGAAGTGTTAAACTCGTTCATTTCTTCGTCACATATTTTCCCCTTTTTATCAACATTCGGAATTCCTCGGGCATTACCGTGAACATCATGGAAATGAACTAGACCTCTGTTTACAGGACCCGTTTTTATGTGGTGACAGTTTAAAGTATCAATTTATCAAATAACTCTGGCCATTATGAAACGCAATTAATTACAAAATGTAGCACTAACAAACGGGTTACTGAATAAAATCTCAATTTTATTGTTATTGAATAAAACAATAACGCAATGCTTGCACATGCATATGGTCATGTTATTTATGCTCAGTCCGGGTGAACTTAGAGTCCCTTGTTGTTAGTGCCACGTAATTTAAAGTTAGAGTCACTGCGATAATCTCGCGCCGCACCGAATCACTACAACTTACTATCACTTAATGAGTTACACGTACTTAGTACCAAATAGTTTATAGTCAATAATTTCGTAATCATAAAAAAGTTATTTTATACATAATAAGGAGATAATGACATAGACTTGAATTAGTATATGTGTATGTATTTCTGTACAAAACTATAATTAGGCCTACTTTTGACAGTCCAAATAAGGTTACATTGTTTAAGTACTTATATTATATTTCATACGTATTTTAGTTTGATTTAATCATAATAATGCAGTACGATGTTACTAATACATGTATAACAAATCGGGCATGTATCTTTAATTTATGGTATATATTTATGGTATGACTTTTCATATCATTGTAAAATAAATTAGCTTTTATCATTGATACCCACTTAATGAGTAATATTATACAGATTGATCACCTTAAATGTTGCTATGATATATTGTAAATAATACACATTATTATGATTATGAAGATGAAACGCTTAAAAATGTAATATTTCATAATTTTACGGATATACTTTAAAATGGTAACGGTAGTTTTTAAAAGCTCTGTCGTCTTTTATCCATGTTTCTAGAAATAAACTGACGTACTCACACTTAAGGAAATATAGTAAATTGTATTTTTTATGAGAATTGTTAAAAAGTTGAAAATATATATTTGCTTCCATTTTATAACCTGAACAATATGTTGATATAATGTTCTTCATGTGTTCTTATTATCGGTCCGAAGAGTGTGATTTTGAGTGCATTGAAAAACATTTTTGTACATGCATAAGGTGTTGTTATCCTTGGGGTAATCCAACGACAATATCTGCTACTTAAGAAATGATTACGAAGTCGAGGTTTATAGTTCTGGTTCCGGACATTATTTTACACCGAGTTGTATATTTGTTGAAAACTAAGACGTTTTCCATAAGATTGCCAGTTTGTAGGCGTGGTTTCTCACAGCGACTCCGCCCACCCTACCCGTCTAACCCCAATGTCTGATCACCCTATAATGCCTTTCAGACTCACAAAGTAGAATCTATAGACGTCAATACCTTCCACCATACCCGTCTAACCCCAATGTCTGATCATCCTATAATGCCTTACAGACTCACAAAGTAGATCCTATAGACGTCAATACCTTCCACCCTACCCGTCTAACCCCAATGTCTGATCATCCTATAATGCCTTACAGACTCACAAAGTAGATTCTATAGACGTCAATACCTCATCATCGGTGCCGCCTTCCATGTAACCATTTCTCTGAAAAACACAATCATAAACTGAATTATCGCCAGTTTAAAAAGCAAGCAAGTTCGTCCTTTTATTTGGACCATCTGCTTATTGTACTTAAGTGAGTAATTTCACATCGATATTCTTTAAAATAAAGTAGGCCTTCCATTTGGATTATATTATATTATAAATATGAACATTGCTCATAGCCTTCTCACGGGAGGCGTAGAACTAGTATGAACATGCGTTCTCTATGTTGAATTCTTAAATCCGAACAAAAGGGACTGTGTGTTTAACAGAGATGTGAGAGAATTCACTTTGATTACCTCAGTATCACTTCCAGGGTTCAACACCATTCGTACGTCATCTATAGCGTCATCAACAGTGAGATAAAATAAATCTGTATATTTCGGTAGCATTTCTGTAGCTTCTAGAACTCTCCATACTTCGTCTAAAATCATCATTAACAAAATGTAAAATACACTATAATGATGTGTAACATGAAGTGTAATTTATTTGAATAAGTTTGCACACAAAATAGTTTTAGTAAAAGAAATAACCTAGGTACACTACTTTTCTCAAAATGTTGCGTTTTGTTGTTGATTTTTTGTTTGCGTTCGTTTTGATAAGACAAAAATAAACTATAAAACCATTCGACGGAGACATTCGTGATTGCGTGGCCAATGATTTCCCCCTGCCAAACTGGCCAATGACATCCGGTTTCGAGGGAAGAGACAGTTCATTGAAACAAGAATTCTTGGTGCGCTACCCAAACTCTTTCAATAGACGCCTCAAGTGGTACTTAAACGTCCCCGGTGCACAGCAACGATACATACAAGAATACATAAGTATATGGATTTCCAACCAGTTCATCTCTCTAGATAGATGGGTGGGGGACACTGAAATGTGTATCAGAAATGGTCAAGTGCTCCGGCCAAAAATCGAACCTTGTACTTCTTGATCCGTGAGCATTATCCACTCGACCACTGTGCAACATGTCAATTCTTCGAGTGTATGGAATACATTTACAAAACATGTAGGCCTACATGTACAATGTTTCATTTTAACGACATAATTAAGCTTACCATTCGCACAACAGTATAAAACATTTACATGTACAGCCTCGTAATCTTCTATCAACTGAAACAGAATAACATGATTGTGTTTATATACAATTATGCAATAAGATAAAGTGTACAACGACTTATCAAAATCCGGAAAATGTGCTGGGCACGAGTAATAATTGATAACCGATGTTCCGTGACTCGACCAACGATTTACTTCCCAAGGATAGTCTGACGCTAAACGGGTGCTACATGGCAAAGTGTGCCATGGCAGTCATAAAACAATTAACCTATGTTTAGGGGACGACCAATTGATATTAATGGGACACCCAAGCCCAAGCCAAACAAGGATTATTAAACACAGTTGAACACAAACTTAGTTTCAGGTATCTTTGTGCTATTTTTTTTAATCCAAATTCACTCAATATAAATTGCTCGCCCCTTTTTACATTACCTGTTTTAAAACCTTGGATCCTACTGAATCAATGAACGTCACTCTGGATAAATCAATGACTATATGATGAAGTGAATTCTCTTCTAACAAAGCCGCCAGAATGTTCATCTGAGTTTCTGATCCATTCCAGAATTTAAGACCAGCAGACGATCTACGTCTCTTGTCGATGTTAGAACCAATCTCAGTCGTCATGTTTACCAAAGGGGCCATACTCTGGAAGGTAAACCACATTATGTAGTTAAATGATTGGTCTTTGACCTTATAAAACATTCAAACTGACCTTATTTACCTCCACACCGTCCACGAGTTTCCGGTAGTAGAATAACGACACATTTTGACGATACGAATAATAATAAGCGGCCTAATAATAACTATAAAGACACAAATAGTTTACGACGTAACTTACATGTAACTTGTATGTGATAATATACAAACTTGACCATCTTTCTTAAGATACAAATCCAATTTTATTGCTGTTGCAACCAGGCATCCGATTTTGATAACTTGATAGTGGTATAAGTACATTGCATCGTTTTATTTATAAATAAGAAATGCAATCGACATGCCGACTTTTGAAGTATAGGGGAAACAACCCCGATATCAAGATTGTCTAGTTTATCATGGTAGATCACTATGTTAGAAATATTCTGAAAAAATCGGGATGATTTGAATGTCTTACGTCTTTTCTACTAGATGCTATACTGTCAGATTTTCTGAGGCGTTTCATTCTTCTTTTCCGTTTCTCAGGTATTACCCCAGCAACATTGTAGACTTGTTTTACGAACAGGGATCCGTTAGCATAGTATATAGGAGAGTTATAACCTACAACCTTCACTCCACTCACTGCCTGTGTCTGAAGGTTGAAATAATCAAAAGAAAGAAGTTCAGTTACCAGTTTTTGAAAACCGTTTCAGCAATTCAGGCGTTCAGCCACCCTTTGACATTGTTATTCGTCTTGAGTGGGAACTTTTAATCAAAACAAAAGAACCATAAAGCACTAGATGTTTTACATGTGTCCCGTAACGTTCCACTAATAAGACCCCCTTAATATGTTTTAAAGCGTGCCATTTTGGCAAGTTAAACAACCAAAATCTGAACCTTACAACAAAATGGTCCTCTTAAAAAAGACCTATTCGCTAATATTAAAGGTGCTGCCTCACAGACCGGGCTACAACTTTTGTATGACGTAATTTTCCTAACTAACCAAGTATTAATGTAATAGAAAGTCATTTGCGATTGCTTTATGAAAGATTTGTGGCATATAAGCAATTTAAATCAGTTTTGAAATTCGGCACTCAGTATTTTTCCTTTTGAAAATATTGCCGAGTTTCCTTCCAAAATGCTTTGTGAATTATGTAATTCACACATGAGCAAACTGTAACTTTAACAAACTAAAGCCTAAACATCTTTGAGGTATTCGGATCCTTTCGCAATTCGTTTTTATCGAATGCAAACAAATTTCAGGCAATTTAAGTGATATTAGTGTTAATTCTATAGGGTATTAATAGTTTGGGTTTAAAAATGCTAAATTACTACAAAATGCTGATGTTTCTAAAGTTATTTTTCATGTCAACGTGATTGTTTATGGCATATACCAAAGGGATTCGATCCGATAAAATATCTTTTACATCTATACTATGAATATATAGACAGGGATCTGAGTTTATGTCTGGCCCTCATATACCTAACTCAACATTATGTCCAATATTTTAAACAAGCCGAACGCAATCATTTAATTTGCACAGCACACTTCAAGACAATATAATAGTATACATAAAAAATACATTGTGTACGTGTATTGATAAAAGTTGTATTTTTTATGTATAATATTATATTGTCTTGAAGTGTGCAGTGCAAATTAAATGATTGCGTTCGGCTTGTTTAAAATATTGGACATAATGTTGAGTTAGGTATATGAGGGCCAGACATAAACTCAGATCCCTGTCTACATATTCATAGTATAGATGTGAAATATATTTTTATCGGGTCGAATCCCTTTGGCATATACAAGCAACTATACCAAAATTACATGAATATTTGACAATTTAATTTTATTTTTCAATACACCAATACGTGAGGCAGTACCTTTAAGACCAGATTTTTTTTCTCAATATAAGCGAATCGGTCTTAATGTACAACAATATGCTACCGATTTTCCAGTATACGTATATATGTACGTAATGATGTCTAAAATAAACATTATTTATTTAAATACATGTATACATGTACCTTGTTATATTTCGAGCTGTCCTCGTACAGATTCACCTCTGGAACCTTTCTCAGATTTTCAGCAGGTGTTCTACAATACAGAGAGAGAATTATGTAAAATTACAACAATTATTCCACTCAGTCTGGTAATATTTCAAGATTTTACGACAATATTTCATGACTTCAATTTCATGATTACGATATTTGAAAATGTGAATTTAAAATTTCCCCACCGGTCTTACGTATTTTAGACATGAAGATAATAAATAAATAATCGGACAGGGAAGGCAGCATTCAACATGAACAGCCGAGCACAGAAACTATAAAACATCACATACCACAATTACACGACACAATGTCCAACTCAATCACTTACTTCTGTGAACGTATGACAACAGTGAAGAATGAGAAGAGCATGCCGAGCAGTATACCATAGTCTACATGTAATACCACCACAGCCAGAAATGTCACAATCCATATAAGCTGTAAGTAGAATACAATAGAGCATTGATATAGGTCGGAACATACGTCATGACATGAGACAAAAAACATGAATCCGAGTCTGCAAACCTGGCTCAAACCTTTACGGACATTTTGTAGAATCACCTTTTTTATTACGAAAGTTATATTTTATTGGACGAAAATATTTTTACCCAGGCATGACATACCCCGATATCAATGCGAGTTCAATCCCAGCTATAATATTGTCAGCACCATATTTTTGAGTGGCCGGAAAATTGGTACATGCATGTATCACAAAACAAGAACATTGTTCTTAGTTTACAGTTAACTTAGCGTTATTTTTTCATGAGTTCCAATTTCAATTTTTCTAAAATTTATTTTCTGATTGTAGTAAATTCTCAATTTGAGTTTATATTTGTACAAAATATACTTAGCGAGCTAAGGGAGATCGGGACCATGTGTCCAGGTACATTCTGAAGCTATGTATATTAAAATACCCACAACGTTATAAAGTTTACTCACAAAATCGTATACTGATGTTTTGTATATTTTCGGTAGCTCTAAAAATTGCAGGAATAGACTTCTCAACGCTACCATGATTATTGATGCAAGCACGCACTGAAATCAATACAAAGAGAAAACACACTTGATCAAACCTATCATTTAATTGGGGAACTTAAATGAACTATCTTTACTTTCATGTAAGACGACAAATACTATTTCACGCGTGTTTCGATACTTACTCAAAACATAGTAAAAAATCGGACATGGAAGCAAGCACTCTACTGAACGAAGAATGAACTTAACCGCTCAAATATTCTGTTAAGCAGTCCTTAGTGCTGTAGCATGTACAGAGAGGGAGACAACCGACGAGAATGCTGTCAATAAAGTGAGTATGATATACCTCCCTTACTTTATAAAGTTGTATTAAACGAGTGAAGCAATTTTTAATAATTATACCTTACACATCATAAGAATTATAGCCTAATGACTCTATAATTTTCAGAAGGAATAAAATTATAGTGATATATGATAATGCAAAATGACAGAGGATAGAGGATCAAACAATAAATATACCTAAACATTTTCTATACAATGGAATACAAGGGGGGTTGTAACGTCAATGGTAGTGCCTTGAGAACGTAGCTCCAACATACTTACATTTGGTAAAGACTCGAACAATGGTCCAATAGAAACAATAACAATTAGCACCATGGTAGCAGAAACAACACTTGCTAACTGAAAACATAAACACCAACTATATATGTGGCAAGTTGGAGTGTTAGATATGTGTATTTGACATGATCCTGACCTTTATGCATGAATATATTACAAGGTTCTTGCGTTGAATATATAAATTTCTGCGATTTCAAATCGTGCAATTACGGTCCTTTAGGTTTGTGTTGGTATTACACCTCGAGCGTCTTTGTGATACTTCCCGCTTATGAAAACATACAGCCGAGGTTTTAAATATAGACATTAAATCAGCTGTGACATTATGCTAATAGAAGGTCGAGAGTCGTGTCAAATTCTCTCAACTTTACATGTATGTACCTTATTTCAATAATGTATTGGTTATGTTGTCAATCGTTACCAGTGTTCTGTGTGTTGATTTATACTAATCAATGATTATGGCGACTGTGTAACACGCTCTACAACTGATTACGTCCGTTACCATATGCATTCGATGTACTGTTTATGCTGAGCGAATAAAGCAATGCTGACACTGGCACCAGTTTTATTTCGTCTTCGGTATGACGCGAGCTCGGAGCGAAGCGAACCCAAGACCTCGCGTATTCTCGACACGGACAATCTACCATGCACTATAGGCTATAAAGGCATGGTTTACTATAGACATACTAACGAAAGACCGGCGGTGAAACATTTTCGTTTCAATATTTCCTGAAATTTTGTAATTGCAGTATCCCAACCGGTCTATCCCGTATCATATCTTAACAAACTTTCCTTGTGAATATGTTGCTTCAACATTTATGTCTAAGTGTCGATAAGCCCAGCCTCATTAAAATGTGTGGGCTGCAGTCAAGCATATGTTATAACAGAATATGGTTCGGTTGTTTGTCACAGAAAAGTGACACAAATTTCCATTTTATTCTTGTCACTTGGTTCCTGCAATAGTGCTTATCAGTTACCTGGAAAAGGACGACATTATGTCAATGCAAACCAAATACATCTCATGAAATTTTCAAAATTTAGCAGCAGGTTAGATAATATTTTAAAATTTGCACAATGTTGTCTAAATCGAGTATGTTCAATTAACGTAAGATGGACTTGAACATTGATCTCTTGACCCTTATCAAACTTGGTGTAGTATATTATGGTAAACCTGTGTACGACCACCGGCAGACTCCTGCACAGAACTTCTAGACACAGAGGCTGCGTAGGGATAACATGAAAAGAACGAACCAAAAATATTCCCAGCACCATAGGCTATCAGTTCCTGAAATGAGAGGTGAATGAATTATGCAACGTATCATCAATTATATATGATACTAGTATACGGCTAGCTGAATGAATTCATAAAGTAAAAAAAGAACTACCGATCTATTTTGCGTTCGACTAAGACATTGGCTTTTATCGCTGCCTAACTGGCCAGTGACCTCCGGCTTCAAGGAAAATAGGCTGGTTACTAAGGCAGCCCGAAACAGAACAAAAAATATCAATTTACTAAAACGCGGAACGGACCGAAGATCGAAAAAAACTAAAAATAAAACAAAACTTGCTAAAACCCGGAACGGAAAAGTTAATGTTCTAAAAATAGAACAAAATTTACTAAAACCCGGAACGGAACAGGCACAATTATTCTAAAAATAGAACAAAATTTACTAAAACCCGGAACGGAACAATTAATGTTCTAAAAATAGAACAAAATTTACTAAAACCCGGAACGGAACAGGCACAGTTATTCTAAAAATAGAACAAAAATTACTAAAACCCGGAACGGAATAGAATAGTTCTAAAATGGAACAATATTTGCTAAAAGACGGAACGGAACAGGAATAATACGCAGAGTTCTTATGGAACCAAAAAATACTCATGTACGGAACAGACGTAATTTATACGTTACGTGGAAAGAGACTTCTCGATTCGAACCAATACTATACGACACCATTGCCTAGCAAGTTTGTTTTTCAGGTTCAGTCAAAGATCACCTGCGAACAAACGGACCACTATAACAGAACTATAACTAAACATATTTGTAAATATTTATAGTTGGATCTTCCATCAGACCAAAGCTATACTAACTGCCAACAAAGACCATTGTTCAATGTTCCCAATTGGACGGTCTTGACAGCAAGGTTTGACTTTATATGGAATAACAGGCTAACAAATCCACAATCTTCAACTTCAGGCGATATTAAAATAATGTATACCCCGTTGAAAGAACTCGTCGGATAATTCAAATAGTATCGTATTAAGTTATCAACATATTGAACCATACTGGCCGAAACATTGGAATGTTATAAACATGTATGTTTGTATGACCGAGATTAATTATCTACCCGCGTCCTTGGTGCTTATAAATGACGCAATAATGACCATATATAAGTCTACTCGATTTTTATCTTATTACCGGCCATGTTTGGCCAAGCTTGTTTGTAAATATGTCTGGTCATTATAATTAAAACTATGCAAATATTTGTTTACATTATACCATTATATTTATTTAAATAGACTCTTAAAAAGCCAAAGTCGTCCAAGGACAAGCGGAGCCAGTAGTTGATGAAAATAGAAATGGAAGATTCATTATTCCTGCAAATTTGTATCAATTCTGCACTGATTATTTGGTACTCAGTTTGTAAAGGTAAGTATAGGACTAGATGCCACGGTTAAAGGACAACGAGACACATATCCATATGACCGAAACACTGTTGGTAGGTTTTTATAGGGTCTTAACTCCAGATTAAGTGCAATTATGAAACCGTCTCCTCGATAATAGTTTGAAGAAGGTTAAATGACAACATTCTGAGTGAAACAATCATGGAATAACATTTTTTTATCGAAAGTGCATGTCAATATATATCACACTACACATTTTGTCGAAAGCAAAGTTTGTCCTTTTAATGCCCTCTTCATTTACGTACGCAAAACAAACTGTTCCTATCATATCGATTTGTAGAGAATAATCTAAGCTTTCAGTTGATTTGTCAATTTGTAATGTGAAGTTTAAAACAAGCGCACATTGTCGCATACAATGGCATTAGTTTTGACGTAACAAGAACGCGTTATGTACAGTGGCTATGTTCATGGCGTCATAAATAACACAATACAAGACGCATCAGTGAATTCCAAATAACTTATAGTTTCCAACGGTTCCAAATATTATAACCGAGCATTAAAGTTTTTAAAAATACGCATCCATCTGATATAGAGTTCCCACTGGAATTTGGCAACTACTAGCTATACATCTGTATATAAGGCTGTGTGATTTAGTATTTACTTTTCGAGAGCATTGGCCCGTAGAAGCATTAACAAAAGTTTTTGTGATTTTTGTCATCGTCTATAGTGTGATACCTTTAAATAAAAAAATGTGAAAATTCCGTACCCAGCTACCTTTCGTTCAACATATTATAAATTATAATGTAGGCTAATATGGATCAACTAATTATGTCCTTCATTAATTATATATACATGTATATCTTTAAAACTGGCAATAACATTTATACTTAGAAATGCAACTATGCCAAAATGCTTTCACTCGCTGCTCAGCAGCATTGTACTGTCGAAGACATACCTTCTAGTATACTTTGTAATTCCATGGTTGACTAACACGAAATGTGTCAGGTGAAAACAAATCAAAAAGTAAAAGATATATGTGGAGCAAGTAGGAGCAATTATGACGCAAACGTGACCATAACCCCATAAGAAGGTCAATCGTTATCTGTTCCTATTGCTTCAAATTAAATCAGGTCAAACAAAATTTAATACAGTCAACAAATAGAGAAGCGGCCTGAAGTCTAGCGTGAATCTGTGTCATATGACCTCATCGGAGACACAATTTCACTTGAAATGAATACATTTTTTAAAGGATGTCTTCCCTGTCCAATTTTCTGTTATCTTTTTGTGGTCTCTTTTCGAAAATCCGAGAATGGCATGACATGCACATCGATTGATCTTTATTGCTTATATAGAACAACATACTCATAAACTTAGCAAACTATGTTTATTTAGCATTTGGAAAGCGTCAATCATATATGGAATGACCGGTAATAATATTTACACGTTCATTAATATACATACATGCATACCTATTGTTTTCTTGTGTATGCAAATTTATTTTGAAAAATGCAGGATGGAATTTAGCATTTCGCATTTCTTTCACTTTGTTTGTTATCTCGAAAAAAGGCAAATTATAGTATGTCGCTTTAAACTTCTTTCTTGCATATAGATTGAAACAGAGTGGCATGCCAATTTAACATGAACATGATAATATAACGGGTTGCCGAGTTACCTGGTTAGCATCAAAGCTGTATCCATGTTTCTTTGCCATGAGGGCCGCCAAACTGACACATTGGGAGAAGGCAACTATAGCAATGATAAACGCTTCAGTTGTATACACACTGGTTGATGGCAAACTCGGTATCTGTGGTTTTGGCAACCTATAGAACAAAATCAATGACGTCATACCAATATTTATGACATAAGCTTTCTCAGCTGAAACATTCAAATTGATGTTGAGGCATTAAAAGAGTATGAAGCTCGAGAAGGGTATCTTGGAAATGCATCTTAACAGTAGTCCAGCAATGATGACCAAAAACATTATTTTTTAGGAAAGGATTGGACAACCATTCCTTGAACCATGTTAGAATGTTACTAACAATAGATACACACTGTACTAAAACAAAATTGACAAGGGTATACTACAGTGGAGAGGTACCTGAACATTTTAATGCAATATTAATATAAGAACATACCCAGCAGGAATTTCTCCGACAATTTTCATGTGATATGTCTCGGAAAATTTGAGAAAATGTGACAGCATGGTACCCGCTACGACCTGAAAGACCAGAATTATTAACAGGTTTATACTTTCAAAGGCACATATCTTCTATATGTACTGCACATGTTATGCCCCGGGGCGAATATTTTCATGGCCACCTAGCGGCAATAACTATAGTGTGATAGACAGAAATACATCCATAATCTAGAAATACAATAAATTCAATAATGTCATTATTTCTAAATTACTTTCAGTTCTTTGATTCAAGCACAAATACAGCATGAATCAAAGAACTGACAGTATCATTAAATTGCACCATATGGTACCATTGCATCTACACGAATTAGTAGTGTAACACGGACCAATTGGTAGAGATGAGACAACTGGACACAAATACAATACAAAATGTATACGACATTTCGAAGTTGGTTCGAGAGTCCGAAGAGCATTTGAGTTAAAGTATCTCAATTCAGACTAAGCGTTTATTGCATAGTGCATACGACTTGATTATCAAAATATGTTGCGTTCATTGGTGATCTATTTATCGATTGCAATATAAAGTTTGAACAAATATTTATGGATACAACTAATACGAGTACTCACGACAAAAAGTTCTACCGGAACCGGAAATCGCATCTTGCTTTTGAATCTTTGATTGACTTGTACTTTGATGAGGTAGATTATAATCATACAGATTATAGACATGATCAATGTTGGTACGTTAGTTTGTCCAATATGGTGGAATATCAGTACATACGTCTGAAAATACCAACAGAAGGATGGGCTATTAATAAACAATTTTCAAAATAATGCTCAGTGCTCCAATTAATTGTGATTTTAGCCAAATATTAAAGTTGCTGAAGTCCAGATGACCAACACTTTGTGGGTTTAAAAAAAAACACTGCAAGTGATTTTGAGAAATATATCTCTCTCGATTGTCACTTTCATCGTATATATGTTGGAATACATTTTGTTTGCATATAACTTTAGCTAACTATTTTACCAGATTAAATATTATTGAAAATGGTCAGACGGGAGATGCAATAGATGATATTTGTAGAAAGATTTTGAAATGCTAGACTTTGTTCAAAGATAGATTTTATATTATTTAACAAGTGGTCGCAATATCGACTAAAATAATATGTTGTAATACCTTGATGATTTGGAAGACACCATCAGAACGTGGAATGTGCAGACCAAATATATATTTCACTTGACTGGTTCCTACATGTACAGCAGCCCCTGTTGTGAACCCTCCAATCATAGGGTCTGACATATAGGTTGTGATGAAACCCATTCGTAGAAATCCCATGATCAACTGGAAAAGTGCAGATCTAGATTAATTAAAAAGAATATTTGTAGTTTAATTCTAAAAAAACAAGACATTGGTCTGTCCCTAATACCGAAGGACAAGGTGTTATGAACACCAAAAAAATGCTGCTTTGTATATGTAGTTTAATTTATTAGTACTGATGTCTCAAGATGGGTGTTAATCAAGTTGAACTATTAACTGAATAAAAATTGTTTGTACTTAAAATGAAGTTTAGGATGCGTGTCTGAAATGTCGCTATTTTGAAATTATCTTCATTGACACAATTGGAATAACATTTCCCGGGTAGAATTTTCTATTTTGATTGGTCTAAAATGTTGTCGGAACAGCTTCGCCGAATAATACAATCCTGTATGTACTTATTCTGTCGTGTTACCTGTACAATCCCAACAAGAAGGCAGACAGATGACGCAATCATTATTTTGACGTCATCAGGTAGCTCTACTTCTATTGGATCAATGCCATCTGACGTCACATTCTCAAGCATGTGATCAGTGATGTTGTTCCCTAACACAGTAGCTGCAAGCGCTGGATGATAGAACCTTGAGATCACAGAACCCGTCAACAAACTACATAAAGCCACGGTACCTGTGAATAGAGACGACAAAAAAGAAGATGGAGAGAATTATATTGAACATGACTTTCTATAATATTAGTACAATGATTGTTCAAAAATGAATGTATCTAAACAAATAAAAGTGTATCGTTATAGGACTAAATAAAATTCTTTTTGAACCCTTTGAATTGATGTTGACATCAGTCTTAAATGGATTCGTCTCAGTAGACTTATACAAATTAATCCAAAGATTGATAATGAATAAGAAGATTCAACATATGATTGTGACAATGTCGTGTGTCCATATCTTCTAAACGGTCCAAACGATCAAATGCTCCTTCACTCTTTAAAAGTCCATATCCGCATTATATGTAGCACGTGTTGTGTTCTTAGCCATGTAGTGGCTATGGTCTTGGTTCTATTTAAAACATACATTTATAAGACAGAAATGGAAAATGTTAATCAGCACTAATAATACTTTCAGTTCTTTGATTTCAAATGATATCAAAGAACTGAAGCTACCATAGTTAACAAAAGAATTACAAACGTAAGTATAACAATGCCGATTAAAGTGACGAAAAGTGCTTGAGATCAATAATGTTTTGATCGCCTGTTTCAGATTTCTATCTTCATTTGCCATTGTGTCATGTTCATATAACAACTGTAAAATAATAAGTTAACTTTAACTGTATGTTTGCTATTATGAAGATAAGACGGTACTGGATAATTGGAAGACGAAGGGGTGTACAATTTGTAGTTTAAACGTTACAAGATGTCACTCACCCATTGAGATATGTCTAGAAGTTCCCAGCAGGAAATAAATGAGAACAGGAAAGAACGCCATGTATAAACCAACCACCGGAGGCATTTCTGCCAAAAGCGCATACGCCATTCCTAAAACAAAATGTTAGAAAACTGTTTTAACCTACACTACTACAGTTAAGGAGAATACGTGTTCTTTGTAAAAATATTATAACAAATCGGACAGGGATGAAGCACTCAACGAAGACAATAAGGCTCTTTGAATTTGCTGGTACATGGAAATAAACTTTAGCAACTTTCATAAAATAATGCAATCAAAGAACATCTAAGTTGTACTCGTGTACGGGGTCAATCCAGAACTAAACGGACTAATGCTATATTGCCATGAATTTTGTACTGAAACTTAGCAAGTATATGCATCAACATGTAACTGATGTTTATGTTCAAATATACTTTTGAAAGCTCCTTAGTTTTGTTACTATAGCCACCCACAAACGCATGACTGGGACCAGGGGGTATTCATGTCTCACGCTCGGAGACGCTGTGAACTATAGGCGTTGACACCAGAGAAACATGTGACCTGACAAGTGTGAATTGCGAAACTAAACAGACGATATTGACTGAAAAACATCACATTTGATATGAAGACATGTACATGTATATTATGTCATTACCAATTGTTTTATCGGTATGTTAAATGTATCGACATAAAAAATGACTTTTTAAACAAGTAGACATTGTGAAGTACGTACAATTCTAAAACTACGTCACACGACGTCATCTTACCTGGCCCCGCACAGCGGTCATCTACTGTGCAGTTTCATATATAGTACAATTGTTATTTGCGTTAATCACTTGAATTTTTCGAGAAATATCAAGCAAGCATTTTTTCGTAGTTTTGGTGTTTATGCTTTGCAACAAATATAATATTGTAGTAATTAACGCTCGGTTGCCCCTCGTATATGTGACTTTTTAAAACAAGCTTGCACTATTTCTATTAAAGACTTTCAATGACCACCTCCTGAATTATACACCGGTAATATGACATAATTATGGTATACGCTATATTGTATAATGGAATCGCGATTCAACCTCGCTCAGGACAGAACACGAACCAACCACATATGTTTGAAAAAGACAGATATATACTTTTGAGTTTTGTTTTAAACACTGTGTTTACCTTGTGGAAGTTGCATAATTCCTACAGTCAGACCGGAAACGACGTCATTTGGTGTATCTTCCCGCCATTTGTAACTTTTCATTATCTTCCAAACCGGAAATCGTTTAGCCCAATATTTTTTCTGTGATCGCGTGTCGCATGGACAGGCGCTTGTAATAGTTCGCTTTAAAGCGTCTGGAGTGCTCAGTGGAGGATCATCAGGTCGTCTGTATTCCTTCCTGAAGTTGTCTGTCTTACGGCTACTGAAACACAGATTATAAAAACGTAGAACAGCATCCATTGACAGCGTCAATCCACAATCGACTGATCAAATTAAGTCAACTAGTGTCATAATTAAAACGTGTTTGGCCCAAAGTTTTTCTGAGATTTAAATGTAAATCCGTAGATAATGCAAGCATTTGCATTATTAGAAATATAGTAGATGCCAAAATTAGATCTTTCGATTCGTGAACTGAATTCTTATTAATTTACATGAGTAAACGATCTTTACTGCAAACATTGTACAACTCGGGCACCAGACGAAACTATGTATTGGTATTTAATACAATATCCACACAAATGTTGGGTGTAAAACTCTATGAATTTGTTTCAAAGAAAGGGTCAGACGCAAAATAATCAAGAAAATACGATGAAGGAATATTGTCATTCCCGATTTGTTCATCGGAGACACGGATACTATCTGAAGCTATGTTAAGGACGCATCCAACTTTTGATTACTTTTCGGGGTTGATAAAAGTGTGGGTAAACATTAAATCTCATCATCGTTATAAAAAAGGTACCTGGTGTGTCTGTGAACGTCGCCATTACTGTGTTCTGTAGTTATGACGTCATTTACGTCAACAGCCACCTCCTCTTCGTCCATAGCTAACTGATACTGGATATCCTGGCTCATCCTATCCCTTAATTCCATAAACAATGTAGAATATCACAATTTAAGAATGTTAAGATGTTGCTGACGTATCGTTTACCAGGCATTTCGTACGTTTTATTCCAGAATATAAAACAATAGCAGTTAAATATTGTTCAGATATTTTGTTTGTTTTACGCTTTAGGCATTCGCGTCATTTCATAATTATAAATACATTAGTATGTGTAATCTCATTGATGCGAACATATAAATACTAATACTCTAACAAGATGTGAACTGAAATAAATAAAGTATTCATGAAGTAGATAAAGTCGTTTTTATTTTTTAATTACTTTTTTCATTGATATGAAACATAATGACTACACAATTCATTTATAAGATAAAACATCTTGATTTAAAAAATCATGTACGTACCTTGATTTAAGATTTAATATCAACTACCTGGATTTTTTCTAATAAGCCTCGGATATGTATACTTGATCAAAACACCCTGACTAATAAATCTGGCAATCACAGATATTAATTAGTTTATATACCAGTGATGGCTGATACAAATCGAACCTATCCTTAGATAAATCAAAGTCAACAAGAAAATGCAGGATTGCACCAACACATGTATACTTTATTGAATATGCTACATGTCAGCTAATTTAATTTTAAAACATCAAAGTCAGTGTCACGACATGCCGCGCAAATCAGTGGCCTATCATTCATCTAAATATTGACATAGCCGAGTACCGTGCTACTTTGACTAACATGTATACTCCTGAGGTCGTGCAAGTTGTCCTAGCCTTTGAAAGGCGCGGGTTGTGTATATTTAAATGATGATAAGTTGTTTGGTTTTAAGGTCAGGTATATATCTATAATCATACTATCTACAGAAGTCTGGTGATAGTAGACAGTTTGGTAAGTGATAATGGCTTATAGTATTTGCTCATTCAGAATGTTCATACTTACGCATGCGTTCGATCTTACTAACAGAGTTGTCGTTCTTTGCTCTAACAGAATTAAAGTGGCGTTGGTAAAGAGTAAAGCTGGTGTACGTGTACATACGATTCGAGTACAAAATCTAAATAATCTTTCACAATTTGATAGACTATGGCAAGGAAATTAATTTATGAAACAAATGTTCATGTCATTCATGAACATAATTGGGCTGTTATTAGTATTTAGCTCTAATCAACGCCTCTTTCACTTGTTATGTGGGTTATAAGGAAACCCATTTAATGGTGCTTCTGTTTTTTGGTCCAAGTAAGGCGCATAATAACGGGGGAGCCGACATGCACATGTCAGAATGGCCTGGAAAGGATCTACACAAACGAGGGAATAAAGGAATAAAGGCGCATATCTGCATATGGAGAAAAAAACAATACAAAACGGACAAGAATGCACTGATGGTGGGCATGCCGAAACACAAAGGACAAGGGAAGTCTATGAGAAGAGTGCTTTAAATTACCATACAGTCAGATCAATGGATATGTATAACCACAGCTACACGTCCAGTGTGGCATGCTAATAGTAACCTTACTAGACTATACTTCGAAACCGAATAATGCGGACAATCCTTACCATAGTTGTAACATATACTTGGAATGTCGTGACATACATGTACATGTATTTGTTAATATAGTTATAACCTTGACATTGGAAACTTTATACAAGCAGTATATAATTATAATTGCGTAATGAAGGTGTTTATAAAGAACGTTATTTATCAATGGGGTTACTGATGTTATTAATGTATAGACGTCAAACTTAGACTCAAACTATTTTTCATTCAAATTTTAATTACTAAACAATTACGCCTTATGTAACGAGACAACCAACGGATCATTTGGAAGCGTCATCTGTCTATCCCGTAAATAAATAAAACGAATAGATAACAGAACCAGTACGAGTACCGGGGTCTCGTTTCAAGGACTTCAAATTTAGTCTGTATCAATGGCGACTGGCCAGCCAAGGTTCTATGTTATAGAGGCAGAGCTAGACGGTGTCCCCCAGCATATCTTGGATTGTCCTACGTGATAGAGGCAGAGCTAGACGTTGTCCCCAACATATCTTGGATTGTCCTACATGATAGAGGCAAATCTAGACGGTGTCGCCCAGCATATCTTGGATTGTCCTATGTGATAGAGGCAAAGCTAGACGTTGTCCCCAACATATCTTGGATTGTCCTACATGATAGAGGCAGAGCTATACGGTGTCCCCAACATATCTTGGATTGTCCTACATGATAGAGGCAGAGCTAGACGGTGTCCCCAACATATCTTGGATTGTCCTATGTGATAGAGGCAAAGCTAGACGGTGTCGCCCAGCATATCTTGGATTGTCCTATGTGATAGAGGCAGAGCTATACGGTGTCCACCAGCATATCTTGGATTGTCCTACATGATAGAGGCAAAGCTAGACGGTGTCCCCAACATATCGTAGATTGTCCTATGTGATAGAGGCAGAGCTAGACGGTGTCCCCAACATATCTTGGATTGTCCTACGTGATAGAGGCAGAGCTAGACGGTGTCCCCCAGCATATCTTGGATTGTCCTACGTGATAGAGGCAATTATAGATTTCAATAGAAAAGTTGTCAGTTGTTAAAGGAAGAATATAACCGTTTGTCGCTTGCTATGTGTTGTTGCACCTGCTCGGTATTGTGACGCTATTTATGTACTATAACGCCCGTTATGTGACGTGACGGCAGTGACGTATTGTGATACCAGATATTTATTGCGACGTCCACTACAATGTCTTGTGACGCCAGTTATGTATGGTGACGCCCGCTGTGTATTGTGAAAGCGTCTATGCAATGTCTACAATTCCATCTTTGCAATATTATGCCAGGTATGTGCTGTGACAACAGCTATGCCAAATTTTATAACCTCCAATTTGAGGAAATTAAATTCTCTCAATTAAAGAACTCTAAACCTCTAAATTGAAGAAGTTAAAAACCTCCCAATTGAAGAGCTTATAAACTCCAAATCGAAGAATTTGTATATTCTGAAATTTTAGCATCTAAATTGAAGAAATCAAAACATCAAAAATGAAGATTTCCAAACTCAATCTCATTACCTCTAAATTAAAGAGTGATATATATCACTCATATCTTTACTATTAATATTCAATGTAAAAACAATAAACATCATTTTTTAAGTTTAAATTTTATTCTTTGGACCCTTTCGTAGCAAATAATGTACAGTAGTATATGCCGTAATAAAAACAATTAACACATAAATATCAACAAAGTACATCAACAAATCGCTGACAGATTAAAACTGTCATGCATGATACATTAACATGTACAAAATACCCGAAAATATACATGTATATACTATATAGAAGCCTGCCATAGTTACTTCCCACAACTCTGGCAAAAACATTACAACATGTTTAGCATCTATAGGTTGATAACCAAACAATTATGTATAATACTATATTACATACAGTCAGAACTCGATATAACGACATCCGATATACTGACAAATTCATTATACTGACATCATATTTGGGGACAAAAGTTTTAAAATGCTCTTTGAATCAATTCAGTATACTGACATATTCGTTACAACGACATTTTTCTTGGAAACGAACTGCGTCGTTGTATCGAGTTCTGACTGTACTAATTAAATGATACATTATAATTATTATATAAATTAAGCAATTATGATCAATGTACAATGTATGAACTCTCCACACAATTATAATATATATAACATTAAAGCTGTTTCCATGACTTCATACCCTTAAAAATGAGCAACAAAAAAGAACATCCATAAAATACATTAAAACAATAGTCAAATCAGAACATACATATAACCTAGTTATAATCTGGGATGAGTTACAGTATATTTGGTTTAGTGAATTTATTTATAGATGGGATTACGTGACACAGCCCCTTTTATCATGGGGAATCCAGGGACAATGTGGCATCCAATGAGCCACTAAATCTGTCACAATATGTCTAAAATATATCGGCAAACTTAATATTTATACATGTATGGTAATACAATAATCAATTATTCCTCTGCAATTACACCAATGTATAAATGCCGAATCAGGTTGATTTGAGATGTTCAGTACCTGGTATATGTGTATTTGTCAATGACTGTTAAGTAGATGTCAGTATGGTAAGTAAACGGTTGGAGTGCAAAGATGTAAGTTTAATAACAGCATATAAGTAAATACATAAAATATGTTACAATAATAGTCAAGAACAATTTCATTCGAGCAAATGAGGTTGGTTCATTATTGGTCATAAATTGATGATAGACAGGGGCACAATTAAATATATAACTGGGGCAAAGGTTTTATTTTTTCTCAACAAAATAACTTTCATTACCATTTAATGTTTAAGAGTTAGTACAATGCATGTAGTGTATACCTTGCTAGCCTATCAAAGTTACATTATTCCAGCAACAAAGTGTATGATATGTTTATAACAAGTTCACCGTCAGCTTAAAAACTTGCAAGCTAATGAAAGTTTTATTTCACCATCGGTCTACGTGCGTCCATAGGACATGGAACAGGATGCCAATGAAGAAGATATGGTATAAGCTTTTAGTTGATGAATAATTGACTCTCATCCTCGATGTTATGGGTTCAAACCACACAAAGACCAAACTACAACATCATATCATACAGAAACTCAGACTATAGCTAGAAAAATTACAGTTTTAAAATTTCTGTCAATAAGGCCCAAAATGTTTCCAGTATTGATTCTGGAATCAAGTATAAATCAGTGTTACTTTATTACCGCAATAACATGTAATAGAGTTGTACAAAAATGTAGACTGTATAGATGTAAATAATAACACAAACAAAACTCAGCAGAACCTTATAAATAAATAACAACATATTTATATTAATACTAACAACAACATTTTTTACATGATTGTCATTTTTCAGGGCGCCTTCAGTATTCTCAGTGTCTGTTACCATGTTACCATGACAACTGCACTATTATTATCCTCATATCACACATTTCCTTGGCAACCATACTCATTTACCCTGTAACCATAGCAACGTCTCACATATGATTCAACTGAAAGAAAGAAAAAATGAAAAATGTTATACAAAATGTATTATATGTACATGAGTTTTAAAAAGAAAACATATACTGTAGAAACACAATTATATTACTGAAAATATGAAAAAGAATTATAACTACAAATGTATTTGTAGTTTTATCCTTAGAGAATTGATAACTTTGATATATCCATGGCATTCGTAGAATGTTCCCGTACCCATTAAAGCAACTTTGTCATGATACAGAAAATAATAATCATAATCTTAATTAATAATTAACAATGATTGGTTCAACAAATATAGTTTATATTACTGATGAAAAGTATTGGATTTAAACAATATTCATTAGAATTAAAATCAGTTTAACTAATGTATCAACCATTTATTGACATTTACAGAGTAGTGACGTAAACATTATTGCACAACATCAAAACAAAAATAAGGAACTAGCTAAAATACAACATTTATAAATTATATCAAACTAAATACACATGATATAAGATATTATTTACATGTATATAGGCAGTTAGTAGTACAAGTGAAATTAGTGTATGTATAAGAATTGTCTGGTAAGGTACAAAACTAATGTTACTAGACCACACGAGTGTCAGGAAGTTACCTCCCTTTGCAGGAAATTCTCAACCTTTTATCAAACGTTAAACATTAGAACGACATTTTCTATACTATAGTAAAGCTGCTGATGATGAGAAAGGCCGGTGTGACTAGACTGTACATTTTGTACAATGTTTTATATTATACTTTTTTAATTAGTCTTTTTTATTATATTTTCGATAAAAGAGGGACAGGCTTTTTGACAATCTCCTAAACAGTACTGTACAAGAATCTAAATTAATACAAGCTTGTGACTAGCACTATTATATATCAATTTTAAAGCAAAGACAAGAAGTGTTTCTGAGTTTAAGGGAAATATCTTTTCTATATTTTCTTTATTATCACTTTTAGACTGACACTTTTGTTACGCAATCATCAAATGATTTAAACAAAATAAGTTTTGTGTCAAGACATTACAACTGGTGTCAGAAGTGGGATAAACAGAAGGGAGAGAGAGAGGGTTTATAGGTTTAAGTACGAGGATAAAGGGGAAAGGAACAGATGATTAACTGAAAATTATATCTTAATCCAATTTTTTACATATAGGAATAAAATGCTAAAATATTTCTAAATCTTATAAATAACATCCACCACATACCAAAAGATTAATAACAAATATTTGTATCGTTACATGATGAGAAATAAAGCATAAGAAAGTGCAAAATGAAATTAAAACAACAAACAAGTGAAATCAAACTAAACGCTAATAAACGGAGCAAATAAAAGTTAAATAAATAAATTAGTTAAAAATGCACACACGCAGATAGAATTGCTAGCTAATAAAGCAAGGGTGAGTGGGTGAGGTTTTAGGGAACACACGGTGCCCACACGACTCACAATTCTGACTCAAGACACAGTAACGACTCGTCTTCATTAGCATCGGGATTGTTGTTTTGTCTTAAAACCCTTCGTCTTGGTTGATGATACTCCTGTTTCTTCTAATTGGTAACAGTGTCAAATTAATATATGACAATAAATCATATTCATGTTACCATGGTTACTAAGCCAACAAAATCAACACCATGTTGCTAGGCAATTTCTATGATAACATGTCTGTTCTTTTTAACATGAATCAAATGTCATTACAAAAATTCAATGAAGCCATTTGAAGAAAGAAATCAATGTATGAAATTCAATTGTAATAACGTTCGGTGCAAAAGAGTTGACAGTATAAAATGATAGCATAGTTCCATGCAATGTTCCTCGCCCATATGCCATGTGCATTGCTGAATGAAAGCAACATATAATTCTATATACATCAGTATTGCAATTTAGAATCATTATCAAAGTCATGCAGAATCCCTTGTCACCAATATTTGTATCATAACTACCTTTCCACCATATTCAATAGCAAACATTTGCATTACAAAATGACCCCTGAACAAATATATGGTCAAAGCATCTCTTATTCGTCAAAATAACCACCATAGTATGGTCAAAACACTTGCATGCATCAGGCAAAAGGAGGTATTGACCTATCAAAAAATGGGGATATTTTGCCAAAATCAAGGAGGCTTTGTGTAGGAGGGGCAACTGTAAAGCTCAAAACCCCTTTCAAATTGTCAGATTTTTGTAAAGGTTTGTATGCCCAATAACCAGTTACATGTAGTTCTCATCTAGTTGCCATTCAGATCAGACCGAGGGTTTCAGTGGTCATAAAACAATGTTTGACTATGAGAGACATGCTAGTATCTTCAATAAGTTTATCTAGATTATATGAATAATGCATGCATCTGTACAAATACCTACTTTCATTTCGGATGCTGAACGCATCTGTGATTGGACTCGTATATCATTCATAGCATCGTCCACTGTTAAATACAGTCTCTCTTCATACAGCTTCAAGAATTCTGTAGCTTCTAGAACCCTCCACACTTCCTCTATAAATAGTATCATAGATTGAATCAATCAAATGGAGTGGTACATTAAAAATTCGTTTCAGCCAATCAAAACACAAAAACATTTCCATCTAATCAAATTGAAAGTTACATCACTAAATTTAACCATATATGTTTTAACTCATCAAAACACAGAAACATATTTTAATTAATTCGATAAAGTAAAAGAACTTCAATAAAAACTCACATGAAGTATTGTATTGAAAAGAATAACAAATGTTAGGTACATGATTGCAAAATATTTTTCTGTTTCATTTTAAAATATAATATGTTAACATCAAATGGTTCAGCCAATAAAACAAGTTTATATCAAAGTGCAAGGGCATTCAGAAGAAACTATGATGATAGCATATTTAAAAAAATCTTTGATGGCATCCATGGCCCCATAGGCTTGTCTTTTTACGAAATCCTTGAAAATGAGGGGTTAACAGTACCAACTAACCAAAGAAACAGACAACAGTTTAGTAGGAATTTCAGAATTACTATATTATATTGTATAGAAGTTTGACATACCATTGACACAGGTTAGCAACACAGTTATCTTCACAGCATGATAGTCCTCGACAATCTGAATAATTCAACAATACATCTCCATTATACAAACACAATGTATCAATCCGCTACATTAAAATATGTAAAAACATTAAGCATCTCTTTGCCGTTTTTCACAAGGAAACATGGTTTTCTTTAATATTTTTCAAGAAGTTTTTTACCTATGTTAATGCATTAATAAGCCATGAAAATGAGCTATAAAATGATAAGACAATCATAATAAGTTTTATAGAATAATTAGCCAATCAAAATCAGTTTTATAGAATGATTAGCCAATCAAATGCAGTTTTATAGTATAATTAGCCCATTAAAACAACAGATAGATTCATTCATTTGTGTATAGCCATGATGATTTACAAGGACATTAAATAACCAATTAATAAAGTTAGTGCACCCACCTGCTTCAAAACTTTGGATCCAACAGAATCAATAAATGTGACCTTTGACAGGTCAAGTATAATATGATGTAAAGCATTTTGATCGTTGATCGATGTCAATATATTATTTTGTTTGCCGGAACTTTTCCATTTGTTCTGTTGATCAATTGGCTCTGCCTTGTAGTCCAAACTTTGCACAGATCCTAATTCATTGGTCTCCTTCACTAGCTGTGTCATACTCTGCAGAGAATAAAACAAAGTAAATAATTATATTGTATAACAGCAATTAGTCATGTTGTAACCTATAGAGGTTTTTTTCAATCATTCAATCCATTAACAGGACAGTTAAAGCCCCTATTCCATGCCCTTCAGTAATTATTTTCCACTAATGAGTAATAAAGGGAGACAATCCAAATACAAAAATGCACTTATCAAGACACATTATCAAGGGAGATCACTTTTGAAATTTATTTCAAAAAGCTGCTCATGAAATGTGAACACATCCTCATCATCTCTTTTCATAAAACTATACAGGGTCGATCAATTCAAATGTAACAAGGCATGTCTTTCTCGCAAAAATGATATATTCCATATTAAGAAGCTAGTTATATATAACTCATACTTAAAAGCCAAGGACCAGGTTATTTTGCACTATACAACAAGTATACTCACACTTCTACTGTCCATCAAATGATGAGGAGATTGTTCTTGCGTTTTCTTCAACCTTTTCAACTGTTTCTTACGTTTTTCTGGTATAACACCAGTCACATGGTAGACATCTTTCACAAAGAGGCTTCCGTTAGCGTAATATAACGGTGAACTATAACCAATAATCTTCACACCAGATACACTGTGTGTCTGAAAATAGACATAAATATATCAAAATCAAAGACTGACCTGTTATAATCACAACTGTATCATTGATAAAGACTAAAAATAAATTTTTTTTGGAAAATTTATTTTGTACTGTAAAGGTCCATTTGTCGGGAAATTGACGAGACAGTCTCTAATGTGCATATAGTACAATATATTTTTATATTTGTTTTACTCTTTATCAATGATACAGTTACCTGCGGTTTTAAACAGCCTGTCGGGGACACGTGGTCTGTAGGAAATATGACTGCTTATAATAGATGGTTGTTTAATACTGGTTTATAGATTTAATATAAAATAAACAACTGAGATTCATTCTAATTGGCTGTTTAAAATAGGTGATTGGTTAATTCCCAAGACAAATGAGAGTTAATTTCACTTCTTAAGAGTTTTCAAAAAATACAATATACCATTGAAATAAAAAATACATGAATTACAATATCAATATAAAACTTACCATATTATATTTTGAGCTGTCTTCATAAATATGTACATCACTGATTTTCTCAAGACTTTGTGCCTTTGTCCTACACAAAATTAGAAAAAAAATTATTGCATGTGATATTCTAAACCATTGTTCCATGCACTAGTTCTGATTGCATGTGCGTTGGTTTTATCAGGAGATGTTTAAAGTATAATAAAGCACAAATTACAAAAAATAAGCACAGGATTTTAATACAAAGCACTAATAAAGGCTACTCCTAACACCAAATAATGATAAAATCTATGTTTTAAAACAATTACAAAGGTTGCTTAGACTCAATACAAAAGTAAATTCTAAATGATTTAAGCAATGCAAATAGGTTTTGTAAACCTGTAAAGGTCTTCTATGTATATAAAAGTTATTAAAAACCTTACATTTTGTACAGACAGAGAAAAGTAACGTACCTTTGTGAACGTATGACAACAGTGAAGAACGAGAAGAGCATGCCGAGCAGTATACCATAGTCTACATGTAGTACCACCACAGAGACAAACGTCACCACCCAGATCAACTGTAATATGAATAATAATAATACATACAAAACATGTCAGTATACATTATAACCTCGATATAGTATTTCCACTCTTGGAACCCTTGAAATGTGGTCTCATAAATTATTCTTAAATATAATTTTACTTAATTTCTGAAAAAAATAAGTAAAGTTAAAAACATCTTGTTTTTCTAAAATTGGGTTAAAACTGATTACGATATTTTAACATTATTTTGATCATGTTATAGTAACCTATCACAGTCGCAAAATTATTAAGTAAAATAAATTTTCTGATATGATATATGTTAAAAATATTCAACATAATCAGGGATACTTACAAAGTCATAGACTGAAGTTCTGTATATTTTTGGAAGATCCAAGAGTTGAAGGAACAAACTTCGTAAGGCAACAATGATGATTGAGGCAAGAACACACTGAAAATGGAAAGAAATATTATTAATATTTCATTGAAATTACATTAAGTAAGTGAAGTTATGTTCATTATGTCTTTGATTTAATGCAGGCGGGATTTAATGCGTTCCAAAAATGGATCAGTTCTATTCAGAGCAGCTAAGATTGTTTATTAAAATTCATAATACATATACACTTTTATACCGATACCTGCATGCGTAATGGGTGACGGTTTTAAGACTAGGGATTTGAGGCATTTAGGAGAATATGGTAATGGTTATACTCACGTTAGGTAGAGATTCAAACAATGGTCCTATGGAAACTATCACAATGAGTACAAGGGTAGCTGACACAACACTAGCGATCTGTGTACGACCACCGGCAGATTCCTGCACTGAACTCCTGGACACTGAGGCAGCATACGGATAGCACGAGAATATTGAACCAAATATATTCCCCGCACCATAAGCTATCAGTTCCTGAAAGGAAATTGGAAAGATATAGTTTTGTAATTTAAAATAAATGTTCTATACAATTCAGTGAACAAAATTAATACAAGCATGCATATTTGGCTTGAACTTGTGAATTTGTTAACTGGAAAACCATGTTTCTAAACAACGGCTGAGACAGTAGAACCAGTCTCTGACAAGGGCCAATAACTGCTGAAACCCAGGTACATATTTTCACACCTTGCTTAACATTCCTACAAAGTTATATCGAAATTATTTTGGAGAGATAGTGTACGTAATGATGCCACATAAAATGATACACAGCTGGTCAACCAAATACAATACATGTACTAGTATAAATTGTCATTTTTCCAGTTTCTACTGAGACTTGTAACAGTGGTCAAATAATGACCTTGACGACAATGATATTAAATTTTGTTTAGTTACCTGGTTAGCATCGAAGCTGTATCCATGTTTTTTTGCCATGAGAGCAGCAAGACCGACACATTGGGAGAAAGCAACTATAGCAATGATGAACACGTCGGCCGTATAGACACTGGTAGAAGGCAGGCTTGGAATGGTAGGCACTGGTAACCTGTAGATAGACAGTCATTTCTTATAACAAGAACTTGACAATAATACAGTCATACCTGTTCAGAAGGACCACCTATAGGAGCAACAGTATGTGAACTTTGTTGACCTGCGGTCTCTCTTAACAGGTTATAAATCATTGAAAAAAGAATCTATAATCTTGGAACATCTAAAAAGAAGCTTAACAACTACATAACGATGCTCTTGAAATCCACACTGTCAAATTATCACAATTATGTCATGTACCACTTTTCTATTTTGCTTGTACTTATTTTTGTTAATGGCTAAATGGCAAGTGGATTTCTGATTGCTGTTACCTTGCAGTCTATATAGAGAGACCAGTCTTGTTTCATTAGGAGTATTGTCATCTAACAAAGTGGGGGGGTAAGAGAACAGCAATAAAATAATAAAAGATCATACATACCCAGCTGGTATTTCACCAACAATCTTCATATGATAGTTCTCTGAAAACTTAAGGAAATGGGATAACAACGTTCCAGCAACAACCTGAAATATAAAACAATGAGGGTTGTATAATCAGTAATACAACCCAAACATATTTTAGGGGGAGGGGAACAAACATTATTTTAAGCAATGTCAAAATAAATTTTAGAGTAAGAATGGTTTTAGAAGGGTCAGTGGACCCTATATGGGGCTATGAACCCAAAAGGCTGTAAACAAGGAGGGAAGAACAAGTAATAAAAGCAAGTAATAAACCCCTCCCAAACAGTTAACTTAGATCAGGGTATATTGAGGGTCAACTATTAAGTAATAAACACTGTTTGATGCCTTTGTACAACTACATGTAATAGGTAATCTTTTTTTCTAAAACTTATTTGAGCGTCATAAAATAAGAAATTGGTCCTTTCAAACATTGTGGGCTGTATAAAACTATAATAAACATGCCTGAAGTGTTGTAAAAAAAGTAAACTTACAACAAACAATTCCACAGGTACTGGAAATCTCATTTTTGCCTTAAATCGTTGATTTATTTGTACTTTAACAATATATATGATGATGATACAAATGGCTGACATAATAAGTGTCGGGTAATTGGTCTCAGTAATATGGCGGATGATTAACGCATATGTCTGAAAAGAAAAGGAAACACTATTTACATAAACAAAGTACATGTATAAATAACAACAATATTTTATAACTACTTGTAACAACCTACTGTTGTATCCGTAATTTGGTTAATTAATGGTTGTGACATTGTTACAGTCTATCCCAATTAATACAAGCTGAAAAGGTTAACACTACCGGATATGGATAGATATAATTGTGTAAACGTGATTCTAGGAACCCATTTAAAACGGGTCAAGTTTGGCTATAATATTAATAGGTAGTCTTCTGTTTAAAGTAGAAAAAATGACATAACCTAGATATTTTCTAGCATGGTAATGAATACCCGCAACATAAAGCTGAGTCACTTACAAATCACACCAAACAAAGGGCAATAACTCCAGTGATGGATCTAAACTTGATGGTGATAATGTGTATGAATTTTTTTGTGGGATTCCTTTTAAAAATGTAGAAGTAGTTGGCCCAACCAGTGTTTGGCAATGGACAGACTGACCAACCATAAGATTGCTTTCATCATCTCCTGAGATGGCGAGAGGTTATTAATATTAATGTTCATGAGAGGGTAAACTGGAGAGATTGCAATGGGTTACACGACTTAAGCAATTGGTTTAAAAGCCTACCTTGATAATTTGGAAGACACCATCAGAACGTGGAATGTGCAGACCAAATATATATTTGACTTGACTGGTCCCAACATGTACAGCGGCCCCTGTTGTAAACCCTCCAATCATAGGGTCTGACATGTAGGTTGTAATGAAACCCATACGGAATACACCCATAAGAAACTGAAAGATACAAGAACACACTTATAAAAAACATAATTGAACTTTGAAATTGAGTTGATGTCACCCGAGTTAAGCAACGACAATACTAGTATATATCCGTCATAGACAACCAATACGATCAATCCCAGTTCATCGTTTTTCTGAACAGTCACCTGCTTTTAACTGCATCAAATATTCAGGTCAATTTGCATTATCATAGGGAGAAGTGAAAAGGATGGCCAGAGACGGGTGTAGATGGGACGTGTAGTAAAGGTTCTATGCTCACTAATGGGCGAGTGTAGTAAAGGTTCTATGCTCACTAATGGGCGAAAAGGACTGAGTAAGTTAGTAAATACCTAGGCCCATAGCTGCCAGACACGTTAATTGGCCACAACTCAAAGAGTAATAAAGAAATTGTTTATTGACATTTTTGGATGGCTTTATTGAATGTTGTAAGTTTTTTATCAATCAATGAGCCTGGCACATATGGTCCAAAGTTGAACTGGTTCAAGAGAAAAATATCATTAAGTTTGTTTGCACGTCCAAATACAACAATCAAAGATTAAAATAGCACAAGACAAACCAGTACACAAATACAACAATCAATGCTTACCTGTACTAGGCCAACAAGAAGACAAACAGATGATGCGATGGAAATCTTGATATGATTCGGTAAATCCACTTCCACCGGATCAGCAGGGTCGATCACCGGTGCTAATGTAGCGTTCTGTATTAACGTATCATTCATATTGGTTCCCAGGTTAGTCACTACATCGGTACCTAGTACCTTTGCAGCCAGCGCTGGGTCGTAGAATCTCGAAACAACGGAACCAGTCAGTAAACTACATAAAGCCACAGTACCTGAAAAACAAGAGTTCGGCAAATAGTAATCAAAGAAATACAGATAAATGAAGGTTGGCTAAACAAGACTTAAAATAACAAGAAACTTTATTACAAAGGGGACCATTCATGATTTTTGTCTCAAAAAGCTTCACATAATCTCGAGATGTGTACACATTCAAACTTCACACATATAGAAATTTAGTTTAGGATATATGGAGAAAAGGGCTAACATCAGATGAAAACTTACCCATAGAAATATGTTTGGAAGATCCTAGCAGAAAGTATATAAGAACAGGAAAGAAGGCCATGTATAGTCCAACCACGGGAGGTAACTCTGCTAATAACGCATAGGCCATACCTGAAAGTATAGCAAATAAAATATAAACTGTCAAAGATTTACAAAAGAAACTACATGTTTCAACGATTTACAAAAAAAAAACGGTCATAGAACTACAAAAAAAGTTATTTTAGTATTTTACTGAAATCAGGATCGTATATGGTCCCTACTGAAATCGCTTCACAATGACAATGTGAATAATGTGGATTATACGCCTATCACCACTATTCATCTGTCTGTTAATGGTGTCTTTATGTGTTTTATGTTTCCTGTGCTCGGTTGGTTCAGTTGGGCATTGTGCTTTGTGTGTTTTTAATGTTTTCTGTGCTCGACTGGTTAAGTTGAGTGCTGCCTTCCCTGTCTGATTTTATATAATCTTTTTACACCACTACGTGTTAATATTACCCAGGAGTGTTTTGATATATTCATATCACACAAAAATATCCCTACTAGTCAGATCATTCAGGCAAGACAAAGGTCATTATCTCCCTAGGATCTCAAACAGTTCTCAATTTCTCAAACATTGCTCAACAAAGGGCAATAACTCTGCAAACAGAGTAGGCAGAGTTACGGATCGTGCGCACTCTCCATTAATTTAGTAGATATCTTTCAATTGTCATACTAATATCTTGACGGGTAGTGATTTTGTGCTCCGGACAAAGTTTGCAGATGGACGGACACACAAATGCACGAATGTTAAAAATTCTCTTTCCGGCCATTTATCAGCTCGAACAGGCGAAAAATCTGCAAAAAAATTCTAGCAGCAAAATCAGAAGACACCAACCTTGTGGTAACTGCATGATCCCAACTGTCAGACCGGATATGAAGTCATTAGGCAAATCTTCCCGCCATTTGTATTTTCTCATAATACGCCAAACAGGAAAACGTTTCGACCAGAATTTCTTTTGCGACGTTTTATCACATGGGCACGTGGACTTGATTTGTTTCTTGCATGCTTCCGGCAGACTGAGAGCAGGTTCTGCCGAACGCTTGTAATCTTTCCTGAACTCGCTCGTCTTTTTACACCTGTAGATAGTAGCACGTGAAGATTAAAATCAATCTTTTACAATGACATGCAACAGACATTCATACAAACATGCCACGTCTTATAAACACTTTGCAAACCTTTGTTAACAAATACTAGTATATAAATACATTGACAATCCAAAGCCACACAGAAACGACGGTAGTGCCTATCCTCCAACGCAAGATTCAGACATAGAACGAACCATCCATATCCCCATAAAAACGTCGTTCGACGTACATTCCACACAGCGAATATAACAATGATATGTTCCGGATAAAGTATGTTTTATTGAAATTCATCAAAATGCAATCAATCTGCCAAATGAGACAGAGATGTGGTTCCTTCACTCAGGCACTTCTTATGTTGGTAATTTACAACGTATCTATCATGTTACAACTCAATATCTTAAAGGGACTGCCTCACATATTGGTGTATTGCAAAAATAAAATAAAATTGTCAAATATTTGCGTAATTTTGGTATAGTTGCCTGTATATCCCATAAACAACCACACCGACATGTAAATTAACTTGAGAAACTTCGGCATTTTGTAGTTATTTAGTATTTTTACATCAAAAATTCTATACAGTAGGGTATTAATACCCTATAAAATTAACACTACTATTACTTAAATTGCCTGAAATGTGTTCGCATTGGATGAAAACGAATCGAAAAACGAACCGAATACCTCGCTGATGTTTACGCTGTAGTTTGATGGTGTTATTGTTCGATCACGTGTGAATTAAATAATCCACAAAGCATGTTGGAAGGAAACTTAGCGTTTTTTGTCAACAAAAAAATACTTAGTGGGCGATATCGAGAGTGGTTAAAATTGCTTATTTGCACTAAATATTTCATAAAGCAACAGCCAGTGGCTTTCTATTACATCAATACTAAGTTAGGTGGGAAAATTACGATATACACAAATTTTAGCCCAATCTGTGAGGCAGCACCTTTAAAAAGTTATGAAGTTATGCTACGGACCAAATATTTCTTGAAAAATCAGCAAAGGGCAATACCTATAATAAAGATGCAAATAACGGAAGCAGAGTTATGGTTCAAATCACTTATGTGAAAATGTTTCTTAAACATAGAAATCGTTAATACAGATCGAAAACGAGTATTAAGCCGTGACTGAACTTTTAGTTATTGACTTTATAATAATGGATACCCAAAGGTTACGACCCAGGGGTCAGATTTTATATATACCTGTTTTTCAAAGCATCATAGTATTCGTTCTCCGAGCCAGACACGACTGTGATGGGTGGGGTGGTACCATCTATGTCCAGGACCACGTGGAACTGTGTATTCTGGTTCATGTTAGCACGTGTCTCGTTCTTCTCGTGCCTGCAAATAAATAACATCAATCAACATGTATATGTCACAGCCACACGTGCGCAATTCACTAGATTATCTAGGATACATTGTCATATCATTATTATAGCAAGTTCCGCGTTTTTAATTGTATGCAAGGCATGTGCATCACTGTCGCATCAATAAAAATACGGGAGTTGATGCATATCAACGTTGATAAGATAATGTTATACTTGTTTACAAAAGAAAACATTAAATTTTTTGAACCGAAACGAACAGATCGGAGTAAGAATCGATCAAAACATAGCCTTAAAATCATTATAATTATGGTCATATGTTCATAGACACCATTTTTATCCTAAATTTTATTGACAAGTTCGACACATTCCTTGATAAATATCTCCTTTTCAAGTATAAACTTTGATACATTTAAGTAGAAATTTCAATTTGACTCATAGATTTAAAATGCTTTTAATTGATTTACAATTTGCGAATATTACATACACTTAAAGATATTATTTTTAGCGACCGACCTTCGTGATTTTGCAATTGATGCATATAAGTTTATTTGCGTTGTTTGCGGTTAAAAGTACATGTATATTTTTTACAATATTTTTAATTAGATCATATTATAAACGTTAATCAATATATCATACGATTTGCAAAATAGACATGTGTACGCAAACACATATGCTAAACAAGTTCTTCCGTACGTATATATAAACAGAAACGCAACTTCATGACGCAAACTTTCCGCGCCAAAAATATTCAGCAAATTTTCTAAAATGCAAATGAATCTTTGCAATTTGCATACACTTAATCCGTAAGCATGTAGCAGCCAATTACTGCATGCACAATCTTAATGACCATAAAAAATATTTCAATCACATTTTTTTATCTTTAGAAACGGATATATTGCTAACAAAATAACGACTGTACTTACGCTCCGTCATTTTTGAGGCCCATATTTTATCAAGTTGTTTTTCACGCACAAAAACAATAGAAAATCACTGAACAATTTGTAATGTTCAATTCAAAATAGATTTACACAGATTTATAACAATATAGTCCAGCGGCAAATATCATACGTATAAGATCGTTGATTTAACACAAAATTTGCGAAAGTACATTTTTCACTAAACAAGTTAATAATATTCTGTATAATATTATGCTTGCTTGCAGCTTCGTTTCAGTCAATGGTTTAAATTGATTGCCCAAATGCTGGGTGCCTTTATATATATATACCCTTTCTGCCAAAATTAAGGAGGTCGTCAACTTTGTCAAACTGATGATTAAGGTGACCACAATATACGTAGGCTGAGATCTAGATGCATACATGATAGAGCTCATGTGACGTAGACAGAAAAATAAAAATATAACAACAGTCGTTGTAAATAAATTGATGTTCGTTCTTTTCCAAGATGTCTAGTGTTGATTTATGCGTATCATCCAGTGTGTTAATTAACCGTACATAACAATCATAGCAAATGTCAACAAACGGATATAACAGCAACATTAATACAAACTGTATTTTGAAATCGTTAGTTTTATTTATACACACTTTAAACCTTATTCATTCTGGGTGGTGAAAGCGATAATAACGTAAGTCTGGCTCACATTAACGTCAAATACGTCATTAACGCAATGCGTTCTTAATGTGTTGTATAATGACATACAAAGGTACAAACACTAGAAAGACATGCCCTATTACATGGTACACATCGGGTTTGGCCAACATTTGACTTTTCTACAATGTATTTTACGACAGTTAACTGCTTTCAATGATAAACACCTAGTTTGGAAGGTGGTACTTTTATCAGTTGAGTAGTTTTTTAGTAGCATGTAACAGATGTATGGTGTCGGAATCTAGTAATCTAACAACACCATCATGACTAGACAACAATACGTGTTGATGAATACGTCACGATGAAAGGTGAAACAACACCAACGGTTGAGTGACCGGGCACAATGGTCTAACGGTCAAACATCCGCCTGATGGAAAGGCACGTAGCAGGTTCGATCCAATGTCGCGACATAGCAAAGTTATTTTAACTGGTACACCGCTGTTGTTTTGACGTTCCATGTGCAAAGAAATCTCCTGGATTGCTTGGCAATTTTATTGCGATGTCAACCAGGCATGACAGATTAACTTTAGATGGTACTTTACGCAAACAGAATAAAAAAAATGGTTGATAAAAGTATTAGAATATGCAGCGACGATGGATATGGCTTAACAAAGCTTACGTTGCTAATGTTAGTATCTTATTGAAGGCAATGGCGATGATGAAGACGATGTTAATGATGATAATGAGGTTGTTGCTGATGCTGATGCTGTTGTTGATGATGATTATCTTGCCAGATGCTGATAACGACATGGGCTACGATTACGATTCATAGACTATTCGAAATGCTGTTCTGAGAACGATGGTGGTAGCGACGATTATAAAGATGACGATACTAACAATGGCGTGAACAGTGATGTTCATGACGACAACAAATGTTGCGTTCTTACGAATGGATTACTATTTTAAAAAACGCACAGCCGCGACCATGGTACAGTGGTTAGTGCGCTGGATTTGTAACCAGGTGATACGCGCTCGAATCCCGGTCGTGACAGGCATTGCCCTTCCGTAACAATGCCGAATTTCCTTCATATGAGGTGAAGTTAATAGTTCCCTGTGGAGGGATAAGTTAGTACTGCCGGGTTAGTATACAGACCAGGAAAATAATCAACCGGCGCATGTAACTGAAAAAATGTTAAGACACGGAGTTTAACCCCGAGTAAACAAACACAGATCATAACCCTGCCAAATGTACAATTCAGAATTGAATTGAATTGAATTGAATTGAATTGAATTGAATTGAATTGAAATTGATTTATGGATACGGACATAGAGCATGTTGTTTTGGTAATTTGTTTGATAAACATTTACAGATGTGCAAAGTCTGCACTACATTGTATTAACTGTAATTTACTTTACATTTTCTGTAATAAATTCATCACAATTCGAATAATCACGTCAAGCTAAGACAATCATTGACGTATGTTTACTTGCAGCATGTGTGTAAATTACCAGTCAATTAACTGCATTCATGACTTTCCGCATTAATTAAGTTGTTTTTACATTCGTTTACGTGCATTAAGCGTGTTTTTGCTTTTGCGGTAGAAAAAATGTAAGGAATTGACCCAAACTAAACACAATACACAATGTACTTCAATTTATAAATGTTCAACCCTGCGGCAATTAATCGTACTTGTGTGATGTAATTAATAAAACATACACACGTGGTTACAACTTAATTATCTTGCTGTCATGTATAAAAAAAAATGCCGAGCATAGCCTTTATTTGCCAGTCAGCTTTATGCTGAAATATGGCAAGCATATATGTGTGCCCCCGTCCGGATTTGAACCCGGGTCGCCAGATTAGACGATAAGCGCGTTAACCCATTGAGCTACGGAGGCCACATCTACAGTTATGTACATAATATATTGACCTTTTTTCAAACAAACTAACGTGAGGGTATTCTTAGCAAATAAGACATGTAATAGAATCTAGTCATATTAACATATGCGCTTGAAAATGCGTTTGGAAAAATGTTCAATACTCTGACATATCCCTTCGGATACTCAAAATTGTGAAAGCGGTCATGGAGTCCAAGAAAAACGCCAATAAGTCTGCGATGCCCGGACCAAACGCATACTTATTAAATGCTATTTATTTGATGGTAATCATGTACATGAAGTTTAGTTGGAATTAATTTTTCAAACTGTGCAAGTCGGCAACAAACTAATAAAACAAAACTTTGACCATAATATACGAAGCTTCTACTTCCGGTTCGAGATGCACATGCGCACTAACCTGAATAGCAACGTTGAGCTCACATACATGGATGTTCTTGGATAGTTGCGGGGAATCTGGTGAATAATCATAACAATTACTACCACGATCTGTCAGAAGTCTACCGGCATTTGTCCAAGGATGTTTACCGAGGCATCAGCCGATTCACCAAATTGACGTCCACTCGATACTGGTGAACTACATCGGTAGACGTTTGCAAACAACATTAGTTGATTAGTAACATTAGATCGGTTTATTTCATAACATTAACTTCGGTGATCCATGAAATGATTTACAAGTAAGAAAGTAAGAACGTCTGGGTGTCTTCATGCGATATTTACACGTGTGTTGAAAGCGGAAGTGGTGGTAAGGGTTGTTGCTGTTGTCTTTCCATGTGATATGATTCACATGGCGTCTCTACGTACTTGTATAAATGTCTATGGTAGTAGTTGATGATACAGGTGAGGAGCACAATCACGTCATAAACACAAGTCACGTGATACAGTACACGTCACGTGACCCGTCACAAGTCGTGAAGCATATTACAACGGGGCAGATATCAAATTCAACAATACCACTCGAAAATCACAAATATCAATTTTCTGTTTAGACGCAGTGGTGTTATGTCCGGAGCAGACGAACAGCAGAATGACGCGTAATCAAAACGACTCGCAAATCCACTCGACACCCGTACACCGATAACGTATCCATCCACTTAATCCGCGAGATCAATCCAAACACCAAACGAAATGTAAGAACAAAGATTAAAACAATATTGTTTGGATAATATTCCACGTACAGTTGCCATCTGTGACCAGCTGATCAATAGGACGAGATGCAATCATTTAATTCCGTGTTTGTACGCTTGTACATCGACAATTTTATATCTTATATCGATTCTGGCAAAGCCGACGACTTTTGCGGTTCAACAGAAATTTCTTGACGGCGAACTTATAGAGTTGAATGATGTATATACACGAATGTTAATCGGGCTTCAAGAAAATTGCAAGATCGTCTGACATGAGAGACAAAGCTAATTGATTGATTGGATGGTTGTTCCGAGCTTTTACGTCGTTTGTCAATCGGGTTCCAGTCAATTCCGGTTTGTGGCCCAATTTAACAACAGTGCACTCGGGCGCCAACCGGTACAAACCCGCTACTCTGAAAACAACGGACAAATTCCCCGCAATAATCAGAATAAAAAGGTGGATGACGAATGACTTTAGTGTATTATCTGCCGATAGCTAAACTACCGCGGGCGAACATACGTCTCTCACAAACTTCGAATCCAAAAAACCCTAAAACAGCAGCCTGGCTTCCCAAGACTGCAACCAAAATTAATGATATTAATGGACTCTAAAGTAAACGGGTTACAAGTAGTCATGATGCACACAATTTGCATGAATTTTGCTTGCTATTAATTCCAAGCAGACGACAACATGTTTTCTGTTAATTCCTCCTCTAATACAGGTTCAATCTGTTGACAATATTCTCCTGATGATATCAGCACAAAATCAGCAAGAATATTTCTTCGTTTTGATAGGATTCTAGTACATGGTTATAAAACCTATATGCTCGGTTGCAACGCTCGTAAGCAATATTCAATTTCAAAATATTCGGTCTTAGTCGGAAGGTAGTCTGAATTTACAAGTAGTATAACTTGTGTATGAAATATGAACAACAAGTAACGTTGACAATAAAAAGACAGCTACAAGTTACCACTGGGTATACATACGTACGATTTTGATAACATAAAATATAATTATAAATAATTCCATTAGATAATAATAACAATTTACAAGTGAGCCATACATATTGTTAACATATGTTAAGATTTCCGTCATACGTTTACCATGACTGGGTTATGTTTATTATGTTGTATTGTATTTTGTACACTCACTTAGTCGTTTATACGATTTGAGTTAGTTCTGTTCTGTTCTGTTCTGTTCTGTTCTGTTCTGTTCTGTTCTGTTCTGTTCTGTTCTGTTCTGTTCTGTTCTGTTCTGTTCTGTTCTGTTCTGTTCTGTTCTGTTCTGTTCTGTTCTGTTATGTTCTGTTCTGGTACCATTTCAACTACCAATACCCAATAAGATCACCATAGCTGTTTCCCCGAACATGTACTGTCGAAGTGAAAAACAAACCTTAGACGACCACGAGCTAGAGTGACGAAACATGACACTATTTTTAACGCGTGAATGAAACAAGAGTTGAAAGACTGACAGCATAACTGTTCTATTTGTTCTTTATTTAAAAAAAATAAAAAAAGAATTAATTTTGCTTTCAATTAACGAATTTTACTTAAATTAACTTTATACCTTTCACACTAAGATATTATTTTAAAAGATTTAAAATTCCACGACATCATAAAATATTTTTTAATATTTACCTTGGCGCCATATTGAATGTCATTAAAGCTGATATTTAAACATGTGTTAGTTAGGTGAAATCTGACATGGCTAAACAGGTTTAAAATAAATGCATGTTGGGTATTCTCTACTACATGAACTTTATGTTATTTAGAAACGTTCCTGATTTTACATATTCAACCGGGACGAAAGGTAAAATTTAGAATACTGGATGGTCGCATGATAACATGAAAGAAAAAGAACCGGGACACTGTTCTAGTTATCAGTTTGGTGGTAAACGTCTATTTAAATCATCGCCTCGGAGACATTATGAATAAATAGTCATAGCATAATGCGGTTACTACATTTTTGCAAACGATTCGAAGTATTGCAAACTTTTCCAAAACAAATTGCGAAAAGTACATACATTCATTTAGTTTTATAGTATAGAATGCAGAATTTCGTGTTAACCAAACGATGTTGTATTCAGTTGAATATCGTGTAAAAATTTATACAGGAACATGATATTAAGATGTCGTACTATGATGCAACAACTCCACAGAAAACACTTCATAGCAACCAAAATATTCATACGTAGCAACCAACACATGCCAACCTCTCTATGGTGACCTATCAAAACGCGGCAACCACTCCACCAGAGCAAAATAACTATGCATAGCAACCATTTTTAGCAACATTTCTAAAACATCGGTAGGGCATGCAATACGCTTTTAACAAATATTTTTATACGAAATCTGCGCCAGTACAATGTTCGCTAAATATTCTACAATTTCAGATCTACACGGACAAACATAGCCGAAGTTTGAATTTATATTTTAGGATCTATATACTTTGGATATGCACATTAACTGCACTGTTTGACATCAACTATTAGTTTAATACGACAGCACTCATGTTGTATCAACGCAACTGTTCGCATTTTATATGATTTATATCTACAATTATACATTAACCGCTTGATTGTTAATATTTCATTCAAACAAAGACTTAACTGTAATTATAATTATGTAAAACATAACCACAGACAAACGCAACAGTTGAAAACAATCAAATTTTGTAAACACAGACCCTACATTGTTTATTATATCAATTCATAATCAAACAAGTGATTCACCATATCACCAGGGGCTATAAATGTGTGTGTCAATCTAGTCAGAAAAGATATCATAATAAGATAGCAGATATTCATTCATGAAATATTTGTGTTTATGTATTACTTTCTCGTATAGTTCGCCGGGGATAACTCTAACCTTATCAATAAACAAACAAAGCAAATTATAAACACTGTACGGTCGAATGGCCACCAGTTATAGGTGTAGATGTGAAGAGTATAATTATCATTAAAAGTGTATATGCACAAGATTGAACAAAAACGAATATCGAAAATGTATTTAATTTTCATTTTTATTTGTAAACAAAGGCTAGTGTTATCTCCGGCGAACTATATGTGTTTTTTTTGTGCTTTCAAATATTTAAGATGCAACTATAATGTTATATGCATTATGATAATAATTTGTAGACTGTCATCCTCAGTTGCTTATTATTGTGTTTAATTAATAAATCCTTAATCATTACAAACGTTAACTTATTATCGACAGTCCATATAAATAATCTACAATTGTGATATTATAAAACCGATAGCAGTAAGTTCTTAAAATGGCATTGTACGCACAATCACCCCGACCGACGTAACATACCTTTGTGAAAAGTTCAACTAGCTGTAAATTCCGCATGGAAATTCCTGCGATTATTTAATTTTACATGGGTCCTGGTAAAACACACGAGCCACCCATGGAATGCTATATAAAAAGGACTGCCCTAATAGCACATGGATAGAGGATTCTAGTCTGTCATTTGTGTGACTTGGGTTCGGTTACCGAGTTCGGTGGCAGGTTGTGTTCTTCTGTAACCTGTTGTCTAAGGTCATATCCTCCAAATGCGGGAAGTTAATTTGCCAGTTTCGTACAGAATGACATGTTTCCATTAAACAATTCCGGGAAATTGGTAAACTGACCGCCGTTTGACAAAATAAACGGTAAAAACAAAATGGAAACTGTTTGCTACAGTCATTTCACGAGTAAAACGTCATGTAAACATCCTACCCGTAATAAGTAAGTAAATATTTGTCGTGTCCGTATTTGACTTGTTTAAGGACACATACTATGACTATCTGATAGTGTTTTTGAATTGTCTTTAGGCTACAAACGTATGACTAGTTCCACTTGTTTGCAATTGAATATAGACATGTACTGGTAGTTTTACCCACACAGGCAATTCAGCTTGGATAAATTGTAAATAAAAACATACATGTATACTGAGTCACGGACTCTAGGCAATATCAGTAAACATGCCTTACTCATATATTTGAAAATATCAGGACAATGAATACACATTAAAACTACCCGTATAAATAAATATATGCATACTACTGTAGGCTGCTTATGTGTTTGTGGTGTCCCTATTTAATTTGACCTCTCTTGGGGCAAATATTTACGCATCATGTAAATGTTGATTGTCTTTCTACATGACTAGGTGCAATTGTTTACAAACATATGTGCGGGTATATTTATCAACATTGGCTATGACTGGATAAATTGTAAATAAAAACACAAACAAATGGTATATTAAGTGACGAAGTCTTAAACAACAGTAAACATCTGTTACTCAGATTTTAAACATGTCAGCAAATTGTGTCAGTATACTATTATAAAATACGAATGAACATAGTCCCAAACGAGACAAAACGAGACCAAACGTATAATTTCATTACGAGAATGAACATAAAACACGAAAGCGCTTGTCCTACCGAACAGGGGAACTAAACGTGGACGTAACCAAAGCCAGAAATGTGCACAGACGTGCAATTTACCCAATTTTAATTGAGATTAAAGTACATTTGCGTTTGATAAATACTTAATCACTTTTGTTAAGACATGTGATCGGTTGTAACCAAAGAAATCGATAAATATAATAGCACCTAGCTTCGTACATTATTACCATAAACTGATTATAATAAAATGATCGCTTTTAGCATTCGAAATTTTGATAAGTGTACAAAAAGTGGCAATAGTAAATATCACAATTTCTCCGGTAAATATAGACATTGGAGATCCAAGGCTACCGTTGGTTTACTTTCAATGTATTAAACTTTAAAATGAAGAAATTGTAGTAAATTTAAGACAACGCAGACGACATGTGATTTACATACCTGTCATTGTAGGTGAACCCCTCGAAAAACGCGATAGATTCCATATTTCTGTAGTTTTCTGACAATTAATCCATGTTTTGTTAAAAATTCAATGTGAAACGTGGCACAAAACATGTATGTGTTGTGTGTAGTATACTTGTATTCTCTAACGTGTATTGAATAAGCAGGCGTGTATTATTATGTAGGGTATATTGGAAAAATCTATTTTTAGAATTATTGGGTATTTCCGTACGTATACTATACAGTGATATATCAGGGGCGGCGTTGATTTAAAGGTGTGGATCAGGCGTGTATGCCCCCTCCTCCATGGGTTTAAAGTCATACCGAGAATCTAAAAGCTATAGAACATTGTCATTTGCTAAATGCGATGTTCACAACGACGCCATATATCATTACCGTTAACGTAGCGTTTTCATAAGGTACTTGGCGCAATGGCACTTTCAGACCTCCGTAGTTTACAACATTTGCTCATATCACTACTGTGGATACGCATACCCTGTAAGTAAAGCCACGAATGATATATTAAATGTCTTTAAATGGTATTTTGGGGACCGCTAGCCTGTCCTAAAGAAGATTTTAGAAAGTATGTTCGCCTAAACAGAAACTACTGGATATACGTTTACGTAATGTATTCATTATTCACGTATAACATCATCAGTGTCTGTAGAATTGTAGTTTAAGTTGGCACCAAAACATTTTATTATTCCAAATGAGGTATACTTAAAGTTAGGCGAACAGGCACAATTGTAATCCAAGAGTAGCTTGACTTTACAGACTCGTCGGATGAAACTTAAATGTCTTATTCGCTTTTATAAAGTCACTGTATAGGAAGCATATAACAACAACAACAAATGACTTACCCAAATTTAAAATCCATTTCGATTAACATGATGCCACACTCACACCATTAATTGATAAATTTTATCAAAAATTTATTATTAATTGACAAAAATCAATAAAAGTATTATGTGTCGATGATGCTTTTCGTATTTTTAGCCAGATATACTTGTGTATTAATAAATATGTCTATATATAATTATATAAATGTTGAAAGCACATAGGTGATAAAGAATCCATTGACAAAGGCCACGGGTGTATTGATGACAATTTTAAGGGACAGCTCAGTGATCGAACAACAAAGTGTTTTGTCACATAAGGTGTCAATAATTACTGATCTATTTACAAGCCCCGTATTTTTGACAGGGGCATGTGCCTAATAAGTATTCTAACATAACCATCTATACACATAGAGGAAACAAAGGTGTGCACGAATAACCGTTAAAACACAACTACGGCAAATAACTCAAGTTAATAGCATTCCGGAGAAGAAGATGGTACAGTGGTTTCTATCTCTTGAGTTGTTGTCAAATGCGGAATATTGCCTATGTTAAAATCGAAATAATGAATATGTACCCGTGTTTTGTCTATAATATGTCCCTTTCAAAGTATCGTCATTGATGTTCTATACAGCGCTCATGTCTGTTCACCCATTTTTTAAACACATTTACATGCCAGAGTCTTTATGTAGTGACGAAAACACATTGTTACAGGCCTGTCTTGATCCAGGGTCATAGAAATACACCCATGTCTCATGAACTGTAGTTATACGCCGGCAAAATAACGTCATTTTCGTGTGCGGCGACGTGACGTCAGTGGTATATTTTAAATGTCTATATAATGTTATTTTAACATTCAAACAATATGACACAAATGATATTAATCAGAATTGAATTACTTCACATTTTGATATAAATTTTATTGACGTACGCCAACAAATAAACTTACCAGTGGAACAGTGACATCACTTTTGGATCTACCCACGTACATGTAGTGCATGATCTAGAAGATGACACCAAGTTACAGCAACATCCCTTGACCCGGAATTACAAGGTATACTTACGCTCAAAGCTCAAATATGGAAATGCATATTTTCGTGGTTCATATGACATAAACGTCAGGATGATAGCACAGTCAGCAGATATAACATGTCACAAAAGACAGAGCCAAAAGTTATCATTTCACAAATTCTTTATTTTGCTTGCAATAACTTACTGATTCACGATTTCCTTGACGATTTCAATGTCTTGATTTCATCATGATTTTAAATCAATGACATTTTAAAGTTGAAAAGTCGGTGACCTCCATTCTATCGAAAATTCTTATGGTCTGTTGATGGTCATTGCAGTCATGTTTCGTAAGAGCGGTCTTTATTCGCAAATGTTTTTTAACACAGGGTAGAATGCATGTACGATAGCTATTCTGTTCAGTTATTCAAGTTCTGCCTGCATGTAAACAAAACCAACAAAAACGATTCGGTCGGCTAAATTAATGACAATATGTACTAGGCAATAAAATATGTGGTTAAATATATTGCACGTGTATTATGAACAATTAATTTCAACCACAAAAACACCTGGATGAAAGCACTGAGAGCAGGTACTAGTAATTACATATAACAAAAGACAATTTCAAAATAACATATAATTACATATTCATTTTTTCTCAATTTCACTTCAATAATTCACGGATTCACGATGTCTATTTCATTGTTACATTATTTAAAGTCATGAAATATTGAAATTGAAATGTTCACATCGGGCGGTTTAGTTAATGATCAATCTTGGGTGCTGGAAGTCGAACGTTGGAACCCCGGGATCGGTTCTGATCGACATGGTCGGTTTATAAGCTGCCAACCGTTCTTCCTACCTGCAGGTAGCCTGGCAATAATAGGAAGAAGTAGGAGAATGGATACGGTAGGCGTTACTTACGCCAAACTGACTGGTCCTTAGAACTTTTACTCCTGAATGACGGGTGATCTAATATGAAATGCGGTAAACCTAGAAAGTTGTTTGCAGACTTCTAATTATTGGTGATACGACCATAGATAAACCTTTAGTCATGCTGACCTGTCTATCGTGCCTTTACCTCTCAGATACACGTATATTGTATATCCATAGATCAACTTGACCATCAACCTGTTGGTACATATAGACAATATATTTAGTGTACTTGTTAGTGTTTGGGCGTTACGCCGCTTTCTAAGTTCAGTGACTTTGTCCCATGTAGTATTTATACCAAATATAGAAGGCGCTTTCCCCGAACAGTACCCGTATGTAACTTAGAACATTAACCATGAGCACTAATAATGATAATAATAATCAGTAGTAACCTGTTCCCCACCTTGTACTGACAACTTACCCTCATAAAGAGGTGGAGAGCAGGTGACTGCATGCACATTATCGTTAGTCAAATTGTCAGTGTAGAATACACGCCTTATAGCTCTATGTGTGGAATCCACAGCTAATCTTGTCACCAGCGAGTCTTCTATCCACTAATACTTGGGTCGCAAATCTAATCCAATCGCCGTCCAGTAATCGACCGGCGTATTGTCAAGTTGACTAATCGGACCGGTGTCATGACGGAATCGGTATCGTCCGCCCGATTACTAACGGACATCATATGATCATCGGCCGATGTTTCGTTCTTTGATTTAATGGCACGCACGGTGTGATCTTATAAGCCACCTATACGTCGGATACAAGGACATCGCTCGAGTGAATTGTGACCAAGGTATACGCTAACCGGGCGGAAAGAAACACACTCAAACCTGACGGCATGGGAAGATAAAATGGTCTCAGTTGACAGATGGCCTCTCTAATAGCCATGGTCAGGATAATGTGAAATATAAATAATAAAACATGTTACATGATATACTAACTAAACGACCTTGTACTTAACACATTGGTGGTCACATTTTCAGCTGAGGTGGCTACTTTCGTGGACATGCATATTTAGAAGGTGAACATTGGGTCAATGTTTTAATTGTCCTAGAAATTAGATATCATGACGTCATCTCCGTGACATAATCAATATAGTATATAAATAATTTATGTGATTTGCGTTTACACGAAGAAGCGAGTGCGTAAATATATACATTTATACGTACATGCACACTTGACAAATCGTAAAATAATGTGCGCATGTGTTTTACCGCATTACTTTTTTATCTATAAATGTTTTGCATGTGTTTTTGTGTACATGATCCCACAAATTGGATAAATAAAGTGTTTTCTTCAAAATTACATACAGCGGTTCGTTGAACCATGAAACATCAAAAAACGTAAAATATACAAGAAATTGACGCATTTGTGCAATTATTTTTTATGTATGGTAAAGTAGGAATTTTAGACATATCGTCAAATTCGAAAAACAAGAAATAATGCTTAGTAGCACATTTTGATTATCATGTTCAAGGGAGGTAACCCTGTGGGAATTGCCTTTGTAAGAAGTCGGCAATTCTAAACCTAAATTTGTTTTTATTTTTATAATTGTAGTTTTTATTTCTGCCTCCGTGATAAGAACAGGCACTTGAAAACAAACTTTATCAGCAAAGCGGGCACATAGCCATATGTTGAAAATTTCAGCAAGATCAAATACGTATTAACCGAGGCGGAGCTATGGGTAAAAATATACTTATACGATTTGTTTAGTGTATATCAGTGACATATTGCTAGGTACAAATAAACAAAACAATTATGCTGATACACTGTATTTAAGAGCCACCAAGGAATAATAATTATTATAGTGACGGCACGACAAGTGTTGTATACGTATATCTCACAGTGTATAAACGAGTCAACTTCCGGTTATCGCAATAAGTCATACACGTTGAAATGTTTAGTCTCACAATAAGTCATACAGTGATTTGGTTTACATGCTGTTTATCTAAGTTATATCCTTAAGGAGATTTAATAAAATGTGTGATCTTTACAAGTCATGAATGGTGTTCAATTACCTGACTTTTATTCATTTTGTCTCTTATTTTTCATTAAATTTCATTTTCCTCTTCGTTTTTCACGTTCATTTGTTTACATTGATATATGCATAATGATTAGCTTATACTGAATGCTTTATTCTGTTCTATTCTAATATTATGTTATTGTATTGTACATTAAACATTACTGGATGCTCTAGGAAACAGCAGGTTTCTTATACTGTACACATATATGTACTGGATATTTCTATATAGCGAATGTCACAGAATAGGCCCGCACAGAAGAGCAATATCAAGTTCGGAATTAAAAAAGTCATGTTGAGAAAATTGTCACAGACAACTCTTACTGGTTAAATTTAAAATATGACAGTTACTTCCCTTATTGTATCGTTAGAAATAAACTGACGGGCACATTTTAATTTCAATTGTTATGTTAATGAATCCAATAATTAAATGTCCTGAACATTCCCGGGTTTTCCGTGACGGAAAAGGGTCATTTTCTCACATCGTTTCGTCGTTATAAGATGTCACAGCTTATAATTACGTACAGCTCTGATACATGACCTCCAACCCCCACCCCATTATAGCCATATCTTCACCACCATTTAGTCATAATCATGGATTACTCATATCTTTTAGTTCCATTTGAAAAAAGTGTTTGTATTGTAACTTCTTACATTGAGTAAGGACCGTAAGAGAAACCAGAGGTCAACAAAAATCTTTCCAATTTTGAAAAAATCCCTGATATTAGTACCATTTTCAAAATCCTTGATTTTACCCGGCATGGAATTTTCCCTGTTTTAAGAGTATCTGGTCACCCTGATACATGTATACATTAAATGAAGTTTTTCCATAATTTATGATATTGTTCTACTTTAGTCAAATCAATATTTTTTATGATTTATTGATTGACTTCACGACAAGAATTCTTTAAACTATTTATTACATTACCCCCTAGATTGTTTCTATTGATATTCAATAGTTTAAAACTTACGGTTTGCTGAGCTTCTGTTTTATTAATGGTTTATTGGTTATAAAAATATATTTTTTAGAATCGTTAAGGCTGACAACTAGGCCTAGTTACTTTGTATATACAAGTTGTAAAATTTAAGTAGGATTCAAAGAGGTTTTCATAAATCCTTCTTTGTAAATTATCTGGTGATTAAGTCATAGGGGTCTGTATCGATTCACTGGTGTCTTATTCACTAGGTATAGATATCTGATATCTATATCTAGTGAATGAGACACCACTGAGTCGATACAGACTCCTATGGATTAAGCTAGACACATGCATGTGTATTCCAACTTGTGTTAAAGTGGTCATCTAAAGTAAGCAACCACTATTCGACTCTTTGTGTATTAAATGTAGTCGGACCAACGACAGTTCTCCAGCCATTTGTATAACTTAACTCGGTCACGTTGTTCTGGTACGCTAGTAAGTCATGTAACCTTTTTGTTCTGAACCGCAGGCAATGGCGGCTATATTAGATCACTATCACTCCGGTCATAAGTCCAATTTTTTATCCTTAGTTTACACTTTTTTATTTTCTCCTGGTGTCAAAAACTCTATGAGTCGTTCTACTAGGAGCTAACTATGTCTGAAATCAAGTTAAATACATGTACACTGATTTGTCGGATAAAAAAGCTAATATGGCCAATACAATGGCCGCCATTTGTTACCCATTTAATATGGCCGATACAATGGCCGCCATTTGTTACCCATTTAATATGGCCGATACAATGGCCGCCATTTGTTACCCATTTAATATGGCCGATACAATGGCCGCCATTTGTTACCCATTTAATATGGCTGATACAATGGCCGCCATTTGTTACCCATTTAATATGGCCGATACAATGGCCGCCATTTGTTACCCATTTAATATGGCCGATACAATGGCCGCCATTTGTTACCCATTTAATATGGACGATACAATGGCCGCCATTTGTTACCCATTTAATATGGCCGATACAATGGCCGCATTTTGTTACCCATTTAATATGGCCGATACAATGGCCGCCATCTGTTACCCATTTAATATGGCCGATACAATGGCCGCCATTTGTTACCCATTTAAAAATGGTATTTAAGCATTTTCAACCATAAACGAAGATATGGACATAGGAATGTAAATTAAACACAGCATAATGTACATTTTGTTGAATCAAACTCTGTTAATCTCAGTTAATATACATAGGCATTCATGCAATCTGATTAAAACCATATCCTCAAACCCGCTACCTGTAAGAAAGATCAAGTTCTTTAGTCAGATAGTCATTCCTGTCGAAACTATTTAATTCGAATTCTGGCTAAAAGTCGGTATCACAAATGAAAGCAAAGCCTGGTGTTGATCACAGGAGAGTCTGAAACTCAATCTCTGATTTAAGCAAAATCTCAATTTGAGCTGAGGTATTTTAGGAGATCCAACTTTATGATTACAAAATCGGGCATATTACTTTAACATCAATCATAACGGAACTATACCTTTAATATCGATGACTGGACGAGAGCCGAATAATATATTTGGATATTGATATCTTGCTTGTTAACATGTGTGTAATATATGTAAATGGATACAATCTTTTAAATCCATTAAGCCGAATACAAATATTATCCAATGCATGTAACATGTATGAAAAGATTAGTGCCTATAGCTTTAAGTAGGCCTTCACTCGTGTACGTGCACTGGTGCATTCGTTTTTACATTTTAGCCAATAAATATGGCGACAAATTTGAGGATATTATTTTGGTATTTCAAATTGCTATTATTATTACTTGGAATTTTACGCTCAGTCAAAAGTATGGAGTCAACCCAGTCATGCTATCCGGGCACTGGCCAAGCTGGAACGACTCTTTATACCTAGAACCTTCATATCAAATTTTCAAGTATGACAACACTGACCTCTCATTCCAATTCGGCCCTTTATATACGGAAGCCCCATCCGTACCATCACATGCATGATACACTGTTATAGAATAGGTTTGTGAAGCCCTCGAGCCAATACCTAACCTAGTATGCCGAATATCGACTTAATGCACAACGGCCCTGTTTTATAACCTTTTTATCGCATATGTTTAACTCCACTTATTTTTTCTAAATACGAAACAACAAAACAAACTCAGATCTAACTTTTCCAGAGCTTTTTTCAACTGCGAAACAGTTAGAATCTTCAATTTGTATTCCAGCACGCTAATGACGTCACATGTTTGTGTACGTTACGTACGCGCGTCGCTTCCGAAATAACCGGATATAGCCTCGATACGGAGTTTTGGCACACCGGAAGAGGGCCAGATATCGATATTTGGCACACTAGACGCATATATCAGTTCAAAGTCAGCGCAATTTTGTTACTATATATAGTAACACATGCGATAAATCAATTTTATAAACGTTTGACCCGCATATAGTACATCAAACGTTCATTCCATCTACACATACCTTACCAAACCATCTTGTCGTGTGAAGATATTCTATGTCGTGTACACGCCTATGTCACCATCTATCATTCTAACAGATGGAACAACATTCTTAGGCTCTCGAATCATCTCAAACTAGAAATCCCAGTTCAAACTTGAGATTTGGTTCAAATAATATGTTTTATACGACACAATTAAGCTCAAACTTGCTCAGATTTACATTATTCTAAATTAACCTCGCCTTAACTATTTGACAAGATCTTAACGCATTCTCAAATATTTCTACACATCATTGAGATTATTCTCATAAATTCGAGATCTCAAGATGAAAACCCTCGTAAAGTTTATTACAACATTTTTTCAAGATATTTAACATTGTATTCGATCGTCTCAGACTCAGTTTAAGATTTGAGTACAATCTCAATTTTGAGCTGAGATTTCTACTTGCGAGGCTTCGTGAGATCGTTCTTCAATCAATATAGCAAGAACATTGAACCGTGTGTAAATGTAGAACATAAACTCGTAAAATCTCTATTTTTTGTTGTTAAAAATATAAACCATACTAAACCAAGGAATCTTTTTTTAATAAATACATCAATATAAGTCAACAATATTTGGCAAAGCTTAACGCAAAACATAAAACAAAATTCAAGCAAACAAATGCATTGTGATACGTCAACATTAAATGTATAAACTAAATAAATACATGTAAATAAACACAATACACTATTTATATGCTATTAATACTGAGTTTGAGTCCAATCTGAAGCAAAATACACGCATATATTTGTAAAGAAATAGGCTAAACTAACACATGTGTTGAAGTATCAATTCAAATTTTGTATTAACTAAATATACACGTACATGAATATGTATCAGTATCAAATGGTATATCTAAGCGTTCGTTACGAAGTCGTTGTATAACTAACGTAACATGTATACTTATCAAAGCACTCACGTGAATCGTAAACTTACGGTCAAATTTAAATTATTTGTCACCGAAAATTTACGATCATTAACGGAAATAGCCGACCGGCAATAAAGCACATACTGTATCATCTGTCGATATCGATCTGAATCGATTGGATTTGTCAGATAAGCGAAATTGTTGTGTATGACTACTTTGACAATCGTAAATACTTGTAAATGGAGCTGCAATACTAATGAAATATTCAGTTAATTAATTCTTACAAACCATATGTGTTTCTAAATTGAAGTTGTTAATGAATTATAAACAATTTAATTTTGAACGTAAGTTTAAGATATTCGTAAGTGCTTTGATAAAACAGTACCATTATGTACATGTACCTTGGTTCATGCATACCTTACATCTGTAATAAATAAAAGCATTCATTTAGGCAAAGAATGCATGAGTGTATATCCTTGATTTAGGTGACAAGCGTTTTGAAATACCAAGAAAAAACACGCAGATTTATAATAAATAAGCGATAACGTCTAGTAAAGAATCCGTATATATAACGACTGTACATTAAACTCAATTGTAAAATGAGCCATGTTCGCGAATATTATTTTTGTGTATTTTGTAAAAAATGCAATTTCGAGGTATTGTGAATCAATAGAGAGGTTGCGAAAGTCAACGTGTAACGAGTACGTGTACGTGAATACTGTTTTGGGTATTTCGTCATCCAGGTATGTGTAGTTTCTACAAGTAACGGACGTGTGACAGACGAATGTTTAATGTGCACTGTGTCACACAGGTATGGATATGCACGGGAAACCCAAGATTTCACCGCCCGTGGTTGCATTGAGTTTATACAAACACTCATTATCGATTCACGAAGAAATCATGCTACAATGGCCATGTGACGTTACAGGCACTCGGTGTGTTTCGCAACGGATTTTAATTGCAACGTGTACGTATTCATGTACGGGTAGCTACACGTACACGTAGTCGTACACGTTCGCAACGCAACCTCTCTATTGAATGGAAATCAACGTGTTACTTATGTTGTAGATCTATTCATTGTGATGTGTCAAATTTCGTGGTCTAGTTCATTAATGCAATAATCGAACATTAAACGGCTCTGCGAAATTTTAGGATTGTGCAGTATTGAAATACTTCTTTAAAAGTGTGACATTTAAGGTCCAGATAAGAAATCTAATGCCAGGGTCCAAGTTTATATCGTTACTGATTATAAAGAAAAATAAACTTTGCCAAAACTTTGGACTATCTTATTTCAGCACTCAATAAAGTTCGCGTGTATTCCCAACTTGTGAAACAATTTAAGATTAGTTGATCAAAACACATCAATCAATTAGTTCAAGTTTTTGTTTTATCAGCATAATATTTGAAATATAAAGTGACAAAAATCTATAATTATTCATAAGCATAAATTTCTTTAAAAATATTGTAAAAGCTTACAAAACTGTATAAATCTACAGTAAAACCTCGATAATACGAACAGCAAATACGAGCATCCGGCCTATGTCGAGCAAAGGCCCGGCGAATTTGCTCCATGTTGTATGTTAATTTATCTCTTTAAGTCGAGCATCATATAACGAGCATCCGGTCTATTTAGTGTCGTGGGTTCTCTCTCGATATTTGTTAGAATCACGTGCCCCACTCACTTCAGTTACACATCCATACATATACATGACAATCACATTCGATAAATGACTATGTTACGCATAATGAGCACCCTGTATCTAGAAAGATTCCAGAAAGTCAAGCTTACATACAATTTATCTTACAATATAAAATTTCTCGATTAGTTATTCAAGAGAAACAACTGAGTCGACATAGTTTGTGGACGAATCGCTCTCTACTTCCGATAAGAACTTTTTTTAAAAACAAAACGAAGACTATTCACACACATGAAACACATAATGACCAATATCCTCATACTTAAAACATAATCATTACAGAGTCTTGAGAGCTATTTTCCGCTTTTCCGTATTTCTTAAAATGGCGACAGTCACATCTTTGAAGACGGCTCTATCTACTTTTTGTTTTCCAACAATGTCGTGTGTCCACTGTGTGTTATGAGTTTTATCCACAATATTATAACGAGTCAAGATCAAGCAAAATTGAAAACCAAAGTCCTAATACGTCATTTAACCACGACGTCATCATAGATAGGGATTTCTAGTAGCTTTAGTTTTCTTCTCAGTTGGTCTAGTTTTACACGAATGTTTTATTGTCCCATTATTTGTCCACATGCATTTCTTGCAGTCTTCAAAGAGTTCCATTTTAGCCCAGGAATGGCGTCCTTGTTCCATAAAAGCGGCGTCTAGTTTCCAAGCTTGAGTTTTCTTGGCACTAGATGACGTAGTTGGTCTCAGAAGCCGTTTGTTAAGGTCTTCGATCTCCGCTTCGCTCATAGAACCCTGGCTCGGCGATTTGGGTACAGGATGCGCATGGATGTCGTGTGCACTTCCGGTTTGGTGAAACCATGGTGATGATAAAGACGGCATTTTATCTGATGTTGTCTGCGCTTCCAATTAAGCAAAAATTTCGTTCAAAAATGCTCCTATTTAAAAACTAGAACCTTTATCCTCACAATTCTGACACAAATTGAGGCAATTTACTTCAACAACGTCCACATTTAATCAATAAACGGTTAGAACATTCGTAATCGAATTCAATATCTTGTCTTACGAGCTGAAAGTTTCGTCTGTAAGTGATTTCCAATTCTTTAAACAGCCTGCAAATTGCTTAAATATCGACCTCCCAGCGTCTTTATGAATTTATAAACGATATTTGTTTATACCTAGAATAGTTCACGTGAATCTTGCGCCCAGATCAGCGCACGAACAAATTAATTATGCATTCAGCGAGAATTTATTACCCTGTACAGCTATAGCTAGTTTTCTAGCAAAGCATTTAAATGTTTGTATTGCGTCCTATTCGCTTTCAATTGTTTAAATAACTGACAGGTTCATTCACTTAACATCGAATGCGTAGTTTGTTAATATCTCTGTCGTTAATTATTTATCACTTGTCTTTGTATATATAATGTGTGCAATATTCAAGTGATCAAATGTGAAAACGCATATCAATAGAACTCACAATCCATTCCTTTAAACAAACTGTCAATGCTTCTCGTTTGTAGATCCTAAAGCACTATTCATTTTTTTCACATTTCAAAATAAAACATACGTTCGAAACATATAAAGGCTAATCATATATTTGATTTGCAGCAGTTGACATAAAATTATTCCATTGAATATGCACCCAAACACTGCTGTTAACTAAACACCGTCTTATCTACGAGCTTTTGAAAACCTTTTGTCGATTTTCCAACAGAACTTAAGGTCACAAATCACCACGTCAATACCACACGATAATTTACGAATCGTGTTGGCTAAGTATGTATAATTCGTGTATTCATTTCTTTAACAGATTAACAGACATTTTATATTTTCTATAGTCTGTGTATTGTTAATACATGTGGATATTTAATATATAAACGCTTGTTCCATTGTTCGTATCTGGATCAAATTACGCGACCATATATATTTTATGTTGTAATATTTAAACGTCAGTACAAAGAAAGTACGTAAGATGTTCAAAGTTTAAATGGAACAAACCCTCTCGACTTAACAAACCTCGGTTCGATTTTAGTTCAAGTAGACCAAGGCATTTACGACTACTCTTTTGTGTCCTGCAGCAACTATTGAACTGCATGGATTGTTGTACACTATATATTTGATGTGTATCGATAATTTAGTAATTAATGCGAGATCATTGTCGAAAAGTCGTTCTTAAAATTGGTTTAGATGTCAGACTGATTTACATGCTCTGGTTAATCGCTTTATATAGTGATATACAGTATAACCGCTAAAGAACGACCTCTCTTGTGCAACGACTTCTCTGACCAATAACCCTCACAGAATGACATCTCTTCTGCAACGACCTATCGGAGCAATAACCCTCACAGAATGACGTCTCTTGAGCAACGACCTATCGGAGCAATAACCCTCACAGAATGACGTCTCATGAGCAACGGCCTATCGGAACAATAACCCTCACAGAATGACGTCTCTTGAGCAACGACCTATCGGAACAATAACCCTCACATAATGACGTCTCTTGAGCAACGACCTATCGGAATAATAACCCTCACAGAATGACGTCTCCTGAACAACGACCTAACGGAGCAATAACCCTCACATGATGACGTCTCTTGAGCAACGACCTATCGGAACAATAACCCTCACTCAATGACGTCTCTTGAGCAACGAACTATCGGAGCAATAACCCTCACAGAATGACGTCTCCTGAACAACGACCTATCGGAACAATAACCCTCACATAATGACGTCTCTTGAGCAACGACCTTTCGGAACAATAACCCTCACAGAATGACGTCTTTTGAGCAACGACCTATCGGAGCAATACCCCTCACAGAATGACGTCTCCTGAACAACGACCTAACGGAGCAATAACCCTCACAGAATGACGTATCTTGAGCAACGACCTATCGGAACAATAACCCTCACTGAATGACGTCTCTTGAGCAACGAACTATCGGAACAATAACCCTCACAGAATGACGTCTCTTTAGCACCGACCTATCGGAGCAATAACCCTCACAGAATGACGTCTCCTGAACAACGACCTATCGGAGCAATAACCCTCACAGAATGACGTCTCCTGAACAACGACCTATCGGAGCAATAACCCTCACAGAATGACGTCTCTTTAGCACCGACCTATCGGAGCAATAACCCTCACAGAATGACGTCTCTTGAGCAACGAACTATCGGAGCAATAACCCTCACAGAATGACGTCTCCTGAACAACGACCTAACGGAGCAATAACCCTCACAGAATGACGTATCTTGAGCAACGAACTATCGGATCAATAACCCTCACAGAATTACGTCTCCTGAACAACGACCTATTGGAACTATAACCCTCACAGAATGACGTCTCTTGAGCAACGAACTATCGGAACAATAACCCTCACAGAATGACGTCTCTTTAGCACCGACCTATCGGAGCAATAACCCTCACAGAATGACGTCTCTTGAGCAACGACCTATCAGAGCAATAACCCTCACAGAATGACGTCTCTTGAGCAACGAACTATCGGAGCAATAACCCTCACAGAATGACGTCTCTTGGTCAACGACCTATCGGAGCAATAACCCTCACAGAATGACGTCTTTTGAGCAACGACCTATCGGAGCAACAACCCTCACAGAATGACGTCTCTTGAGCAACGAACTATCGGAGCAATAACCCTCACAGAATGACGTCTCTTGAGCAACGACCTATCGGAGCAACAACCCTCACAGAATGACGTCTCTTGGTCAACGAACTATCGGAGCAATGACCCTCACAGAATGACGTCTCTTGAGCAACGACCTATCGGAGCAACAACCCTCACAGAATGACGTCTCTTGGTCAACGAACTATCGGAGCAATAACCCTCACATAATGACGTCTCTTGAGCAACGACCTATCGGAGCAACAACCCTCACAGAATGACGTCTCTTGGTCAACGAACTATCGGAGCAATAACCCTCACAGAATGACGTCTCTTGAGCAACGACCTATCGGAGCAATAACCCTCACAGAATGACGTCTCTTGAGCAACGAACTATCGGAGCAATAACCCTCACAGAATGACGTCTCTTGGTCAACGACCTATCGGAGCAATAACCCTCACAGAATGACGTCTCTTGAGCAACGACCTATCGGAGCAACAACCCTCACAGAATGACGTCTCTTGAGCAACGAACTATCGGAGCAATAACCCTCACAGAATGACGTCTCTTGAGCAACGACCTATCGGAGCAACAACCCTCACAGAATGACGTCTCTTGGTCAACGAACTATCGGAGCAATAACCCTCACAGAATGACGTCTCTTGAGCAACGACCTATCGGAGCAACAACCCTCACAGAATGACGTCTCTTGAGCAACGAACTATCGGAGCAATAACCCTCACAGAATGACGTCTCTTGAGCAACGACCTATCGGAGCAACAACCCTCACAGAATGACGTATCTTGGTCAACGACCTATCGGAGCAATAACCCTCACAGAATGACGTCTCTTGTGCAACGACTTATCGGACCAATAACCCTCACAGAATGACGTCTCTTGTGCAACGACCTATCGGAGCAATAACCCTCACAGAATGACGTCTCTTGGTCAACGACCTATCGGAGCAATAACCCTCACAGAATGACGTCTCTTGTGCAACGACCTATCGGACCAATAACCCTCACAGGATGACGTCTCTTGTGCAACGACCTATCGGACCAATAACCCTCACAGAATGACGTCTCTTGGTCAACGACCTATCGGAGCAATGACCCTCACAGAATGACGTCTCTTGTGCAACGACTTATCGGACCAATAACCCTCACAGAATGACGTCTCTTGTGCAACGACCTATCGGAGCAATAACCCTCACAGAATGACGTCTCTTGTGCAACGACCTATCGGATCAATAACCCTCAGAGAATGACGTCTCTTGAGCAACGACCTATCGGAGCAACAACCCTCACAGAATGACATCTCTTGAGCAACGAACTATCGGAGCAATAACCCTCACAGAATGACGTCTCTTGAGCAACGACCTATCGGAGCAACAACCCTCACAGAATGACGTCTCTTGGTCAACGAACTATCGGAGCAATGACCCTCACAGAATGACGTCTCTTGAGCAACGACCTATCGGAGCAACAACCCTCACAGAATGACGTCTCTTGGTCAACGAACTATCGGAGCAATAACCCTCACAGAATGACGTCTCTTGAGCAACGACCTATCGGAGCAACAACCCTCACAGAATGACGTCTCTTGGTCAACGAACTATCGGAGCAATAACCCTCACAGAATGACGTCTCTTGAGCAACGACCTATCAGAGCAATAACCCTCACAGAATGACGTCTCTTGAGCAACGAACTATCGGAGCAATAACCCTCACAGAATGTCGTCTCTTGGTCAACGACCTATCGGAGCAATAACCCTCACAGAATGACGTCTCTTGAGCAACGACCTATCGGAGCAACAACCCTCACAGAATGACGTCTCTTGAGCAACGAACTATCGGAGCAATAACCCTCACAGAATGACGTCTCTTGAGCAACGACCTATCGGAGCAACAACCCTCACAGAATGACGTCTCTTGGTCAACGAACTATCGGAGCAATAACCCTCACAGAATGACGTCTCTTGAGCAACGACCTATCGGAGCAATAACCCTCACAGAATGACGTCTCTTGTGCAACGACTTATCGGACCAATAACCCTCACAGAATGACGTCTCTTGTGCAACGACCTATCTGAGCAATAACCCTCACAGAATGACGTCTCTTGGTCAACGACCTATCGGAGCAATAACCCTCACAGAATGACGTCTCTTGTGCAACGACCTATCGGACCAATAACCCTCACAGGATGACGTCTCTTGTGCAACGACCTATCGGACCAATAACCCTCACAGAATGACGTCTCTTGGTCAACGACCTATCGGAGCAATGACCCTCACAGAATGACGTCTCTTGTGCAACGACTTATCGGACCAATAACCCTCACAGAATGACGTCTCTTGTGCAACGACCTATCGGAGCAATAACCCTCACAGAATGACGTCTCTTGTGCAACGACCTATCGGACCAATAACCCTCACAGGATGACGTCTCTTGTGCAACGACCTATCGGACCAATAACCCTCACAGAATGACGTCTCTTGGTCAACGACCTATCGGAGCAATGACCCTCACAGAATGACGTCTCTTGTGCAACGACTTATCGGACCAATAACCTTCACAGAATGACGTCTCTTGAGCAACGACCTATCGGAGCAACAACCCTCACAGAATGACGTCTCTTGGTCAACGAACTATCGGAGCAATAACCCTCACAGAATGACGTCTCTTGAGCAACGACCTATCAGAGCAATAACCCTCACAGAATGACGTCTCTTGAGCAACGAACTATCGGAGCAATAACCCTCACAGAATGACGTCTCTTGGTCAACGACCTATCGGAGCAATAACCCTCACAGAATGACGTCTCTTGAGCAACGACCTATCGGAGCAACAACCCTCACAGAATGACGTCTCTTGAGCAACGAACTATCGGAGCAATAACCCTCACAGAATGACGTCTCTTGAACAACGACCTATCGGAGCAATAACCCTCACAGAATGACGTCTCTTGGTCAACGAACTATCGGAGCAATAACCCTCACAGAATGACGTCTCTTGAGCAACGACCTATCGGAGCAATGACCCTCACAGAATGACGTCTCTTGTGCAACGACTTATCGGACCAATAACCCTCACAGAATGACGTCTCTTGTGCAACGACCTATCGGAGCAATAACCCTCACAGAATGACGTCTCTTGTGCAACGACCTATCGGACCAATAACCCTCACAGAATGACGTCTCTTGAGCAACGACCTATCGGAGCAACAACCCTCACAGAATGACGTCTCTTGGTCAACGAACTATCGGAGCAATAACCCTCACAGAATGACGTCTCTTGAGCAACGACCTATCAGAGCAATAACCCTCACAGAATGACGTCTCTTGGTCAACGACCTATCGGAGCAATGACCCTCACAGAATGACGTCTCTTGTGCAACGACTTATCGGACCAATAACCCTCACAGAATGACGTCTCTTGTGCAACGACCTATCGGACCAATAACCCTCACAGAATGACGTCTCTTGTGCAACGACCTATCGGACCAATAACCCTCACAGGATGACGTCTCTTGTGCAACGACCTATCGGACTAATAACCCTCACAGAATGACGTCTCTTGGTCAACGACCTATCGGAGCAATGACCCTCACAGAATGACGTCTCTTGTGCAACGACTTATCGGACCAATAACCCTCACAGAATGACGTCTCTTGAGCAACGACCTATCGGAGCAACAACCCTCACAGAATGACGTCTCTTGGTCAACGAACTATCGGAGCAATAACCCTCACAGAATGACGTCTCTTGAGCAACGACCTATCAGAGCAATAACCCTCACAGAATGACGTCTCTTGAGCAACGAACTATCGGAGCAATAACCCTCACAGAATGACGTCTCTTGGTCAACGACCTATCGGAGCAATAACCCTCACAGAATGACGTCTCTTGAGCAACGACCTATCGGAGCAACAACCCTCACAGAATGACGTCTCTTGAGCAACGAACTATCGGAGCAATAACCCTCACAGAATGACGTCTCTTGAGCAACGACCTATCGGAGCAACAACCCTCACAGAATGACGTCTCTTGAGCAACGAACTATCGGAGCAATAACCCTCACAGAATGACGTCTCTTGAGCAACGACCTATCGGAGCAACAACCCTCACAGAATGACGTATCTTGGTCAACGACCTATCGGAGCAATAACCCTCACAGAATGACGTCTCTTGTGCAACGACTTATCGGACCAATAACCCTCACAGAATGACGTCTCTTGTGCAACGACCTATCGGAGCAATAACCCTCACAGAATGACGTCTCTTGGTCAACGACCTATCGGAGCAATAACCCTCACAGAATGACGTCTCTTGTGCAACGACCTATCGGACCAATAACCCTCACAGGATGACGTCTCTTGTGCAACGACCTATCGGACCAATAACCCTCATAGAATGACGTCTCTTGTGCAACGACCTATCGGAGCAATAACCCTCACAGAATGACGTCTCTTGGTCAACGACCTATCGGAGCAATAACCCTCACAGAATGACGTCTCTTGTGCAACGACCTATCGGACCAATAACCCTCACAGAATGACGTCTCTTGTGCAACGACCTATCGGACCAATAACCCTCACAGAATGACGTCTCTTGTGCAACGACCTATCGGACCAATAACCCTCACAGAATGACGTCTCTTGTGCAACGACCTATCGGACCAATAACCCTCACAGAATGACGTCTCTTGTGCAACGACCTATCGGACCAATAACCCTCACAGAATGACGTCTCTTGTGCAACGACCTATCGGACCAATAACCCTCACAGAATGACGTCTCTTGTGCAACGAACTATCGGACCAATAACCCTCACAGAATGACGTCTCTTGTGCAACGACCTATCGGACCAATAACCCTCACAAAATGACGTCTCTTGTGCAACGACCTATCGGACCAATAACCCTCACAGAATGACGTCTCTTGTGCAACGACATATCGGACCAATAACCCTCACAGAATGACGTCTCTTGTGCAACGAACTATCGGACCAATAACCCTCACAGAATGACGTCTCTTGTGCAACGAACTATCGGACCAATAACCCTCACAGAATGACGTCTCTTGAGCAAACTCCTCTCTACGCTGCAATAACCTCTTTTGAACAGCAACATAATAATTTTCAAGAGAGCATTTTAGTATACGTGTCTAGAGAAACATTTTTTAAATAGCAGTCAAATGTGCAACTAATTTACTGTTTACCGGACTAGTGTACAATAATTGTAGCGTTGGTTTTGGCTCGAAAGAGTGTTTTAGGTCTAGATAGACGAGTCTATTAAACTTCGGTATCCCCTACTGATTTCATGAACTGATTTCCCAATGTTAAGTTATTTATCGTGAACATATTATTGAGGTGATTTTAATCAAATTGTTAAAAAATCACAGTAACAGTAACCGTTCCGTTATGGTAGGGTGGCAAATAATGGATCAAGCTATTTTCGGAAATTTTCCTTGGGGAAGGTTTCTAAGCGGAGGACCGACCAGCTTAGAGTCCGACCCAACTATTATACTCATTGTCCTGGCATAGTAGTGTTGGCATAGTAGTATAAGACAATCATACTTTCCACGGAGTCGCCCCTCCGAAACCGCGTGTGTACAGGACAAAGCAGTGATCTGTCCTGGCGCTGCGCTCAGTTCAAAAGTAGCAATAATGCACTATAACATTATCGCATGTGAGAAGTTTGGACAGAGTGGTACACTTATAAGTATGGATTGGTTGGTCTTCCAAAGTAAGGGTTACAGTGTATACTTATTTACCTGTTTGTGCGTTCAAGTGCGGTTTATAGGAGGGGGCAGGGGATGAGTAATCCCTGGTGAGTATCCTCAATGTGTCAGCCCCTGGTGAGTATCCTCAATATGTCAGTCCCTGGTGTGTATCCTCAATGTGTCATACTCTGGTGACTATCCTCAATGTGTCAGCCCCTGGTGTGTATCCTCAATGTGTCAGCCCCTGGTGTGTATCCTCAATGTGTCAGTCCCTGGCGTGTATCCTCAATGTGTCATACTCTGGTGACTATCCTCAATGTGTCAGCCCCTGGTGTGTATCCTCAATGTGTCAGCCCCTGGTGTGTATCCTCATTGTGACTTGTTGTTTAGCATAAAGTAAAATACTTACAACTGATGGGTTCTTCATTTTCGTAGAATTGGTGACGTTTAAACTCCATTTTCAGACATGCGTCCGTTCTACCGACTGTACATTTACCTCTTAACCAACTATCCGCTATGTGATTTCTTCAATTTTTTATATCCACGAAATTAAACCCTCATGGAACTGTCGTTTTATGCAATCAACGAAATTTAAGTGCTAACGAGATTGTAAGAACTTAGAATCTTCAACCACATTTTTCTATATGTACAGGGTGTCCCAAAAAAACGAGGACCTAGGTTAAACATTCGTAACTTTATCTCTTGTATTAATAACACATTGCCAATATGTCAAAACATTAAGGGATAAACACAGTTCAAAATAACAGCATCATAATTGTGATTATTTAGTTCAATATCCTGAGTTACCTCCCTTGTTGTCAATCACGTGTTTTGGTATATATGCATACAGTGAACAAGGATTTCAGCATGCTCATAGAGATAGATTTACATGCTGACCCCTAATGACAACGCATGTGTCCCATAGTCAAGGATAATGGATCTGCATACACTGATGTTCATCATGTACAGCAAACAAATTCACTTTAAGGCTCATATCCGAGCTATATATAGACCACTTGTCCTTAAGTGTGAGATCAAATGTCAGTACTTTCTTGCGAATGTATCCTCTTTTGCTGCTGATTTGTTGTAATAAATAGTTTCTGCTTTCTTATAATTTCTAACATACTAAATGACTCTGATATACATATATGAACTGTTAATTTGGATAAAAGTTCACCTGATTACTCTTGCTTCTTACTAAGCTTTCTTGTTGATCTCAATAATAATAAATTGATATTTATATTTTGCTTCTTTGGTGATTGTTAACGAATATTTTGAAGGTTGCCTGTTTCCTTTTTAGTGAGTAAACTGACCACGTTTTTCCCGTCATTATTTCATTGCAAGGTTCTTGCTTTTCTCAAGATTTTCTTCAATTCTGTGGATTCAAAACCTTGTTTTCTCAAAATGATCGCTCAAACAACAATGTCTTATCAAATTATGACATTTTCCAAGTAAGTCAGCAAAAAAAACAGGAATTCGCGCCATAGCTAAAATGATGTCGTCACATTCTGTTTTAAAGCAAATAAATATAATAAGTACCAATTTTAGAAGTAGAGATCACTTTTACACACTCTCACAAAAGAACAGTCAAATTCATTAAAAATTAAATAAGTTGTAAGGGTTTTATGTAGATCCCCTATGCGTGAGAATCATAAAACGTTCGTGAATTTTGTTTTAAACATTTCTACGGTCGTAAATTACTATTAGTATTCAATAATTTTGAATTAAAAATAATAACCATGGGTGACTTGATTTCGAGGTTTCTTTTTCATACCAGAAAAATGCACGAAATTATGGCTCAAACGAGTAAATGTGAGTTTACCGTATTTTGTGGCACATTGATCGGGCATAATATGACGTCATTATGACAATCCGCAGGACATACATTGTACTGACTGCAATGTGATATAGTGATCTCTAATATCTAAAGACAAACTATATTTATAATAATGTTTCGATTCTTGTATTCAGGTTTATAGTCAATAATATTACACATGTACATGGCTATTATACAAGGCATATAATATTGTCGAACGATTGCTACAGTACTGGTAGCGTTTATAAAAAGCTTCATTAATCGCTGTTTGAAACGTCCCAAGGGAGGAAATCTATACATTCTTTGTGGTCACTTTCAAAGTCGGACAACAGGATCATGATTTTTAGATTTTTAACATGTGTATCGATTGGTTAATTTAGTTAATGTCACAGATCCAGTAAAACACGGACAAGGAACGTCAGCGTGAACACAGGATTGTTAGTGTATTAAGATGCTTGTCCGTTTGTTCGACGACCAGTATCGTTGTTTGCATAACGCTTTGGTGTACGAGAATGTTAGTGGGATCCATGCCCATGTCGACTATTAACAGCTCCATGCGATTATTATGATGATGATTATAACTCCACCACGTCTACGTCTACAGCGCCGACTTCTAAGCTGTCCTTGTCGGTTGTTTCCACGTCCCCCTCGTCGTACCCCACGTTTTACAATCCCATCACTACCTATAATAAAACAATATTAGGGATAGGTATAAAACCCACCATTTAAAGGTTGCCTATCAATGTAACAAAAGAAATCTTAGTTCCAAATTTTTAACATGCTTCAATATATGCCCAGTCGGCACATACGTATGTACATCAGTTAATATTCAATGCCTCGCAGCTTCAAAAATGAAAGAAGACATAAGTTTTTACGTAGGCCTAATTGAAAATTGTGTATACCCTTGGTTAGTACTTTAGGCACAATAACAATGATACTAACTCTATGCAGGAGACAATACGCCAGTGTATGACCCGGTTTAATGAAAGAAAAAGCAGTACAGTGCGCCTTGACAAATGATGAATATAGTTCGGTTTTTCAATAGACCGATATAATATTAACTTCTCGCTATGCTCGTCATATTAGTTATATACAAACGAACTACATGTCGAATGTAAGTCTACTTGTATGTTTATTAAGTAAAGATAGTTTAAGGTTCATACATTATAATAAACACAGAGACACCAAAAGGAGCCGGTACCTGAACGCCAGGGGTCCGTTGCCTAAGCTACCGAGCGCCTTTATTCAGTTACATTCATTCAATTAAATATAGCAGGCATGGATTACCTCCCGTGGAAAGCGCTACGTAGCGCGCTCATGTAATTAGACTTGCCGTCCACTACCACCCCGAAGGGATCCCGAAGGCTAAATTTGCCTGATCGGGATGGTTCCGCATGTCTTCGCGACGTTCTGGAACCCTTCCGTATCGTTACTGTACGCTTCTTGAAGCCTTCTGGACACTTCGGGACCGAAAACTTTTCGGCATCCAAATTTTAAAAGTTTTAAAATTTGGACGCCGAATGTCTTGTTCGGGAGTGCTTCGGGAGTGCTTCGGGGTAATCGGAAACCCATCTGCAACAGTTCGGGATATTCGGGAACCTATCGTCATTCACTCGGCACCTTCTGGAAGCCTTCTGCGGGGCTTCGTAATCATTTTAACCATCCCGAGCGGTTCCCGAAGGAAGCTGAAGCAATGCCGAAAGCTCCCCGAATACGACGAATGGATGAGTTATTCAAACGGAAGCTATGCCGATCATGTTAAGAAAAATGCCGAATAGTTGCCGAAGGCGCCGATGGTGAAAGGAAGGGATGCCGAGTCGTAGCCGTATTTCCCGAACTATACAAGACGCAAGAGCGACTGCGGAAGCGATGAGGTCAGTTTGTCGATATTTTTAATCTTGGATATATCGTTTTCATCATGGTCCTACAAACCAAGGACAAGCTAGCAAAAAGAGTTGTGTCAGCCCCGAGAAAACGTTGACATAACCAGTGTCCCATGGTTTCAGTTATTAAAAGAAAACATCGGAAAGAGACACCCGGTTTCAGAAATGTGTATGTATAAACGTACGAACTTGTATTGTTACTATAGAAACAGTTTACGTACTAACAACATTGTCAGTCCTTCCTACTGTCTTCTCCAACATTATCAGGGGTAAATCACCGCATAATTGTTTTGCTTCTGTATTTAAAACCAGTCCGTCCACTGTAGCATTGCTTGGCCTAAACTCTATACGCTTTCTATTGATGGGTAATAGTCCATCCGAACTCTAAAATATAATGATAAAAGCGAAATGAACGAATTAATTAAAAACATATACCAAGAAACTGCCATGCCGATTTTCACAGTCTTAAACCTTATCGGAAGTAATAACAGCCGGATATTTGTTTAGTGGAATGCTGACTGATTCCAATTCCGAACATTTGTGAAGTTTCAGAAGAGAAAACCAATGATGATCAGCCAACTGGTTGTATTTATCTACTAAGTACATCGTATGCTATCCGTTCTGTATACGCAGTGTTTTTCGATGGTTTTCCACATCACAGTGCATATAGGACTAATTACTTTCAGTGCTTTGATACAAAAAACTTATTTTTTTAAGTTGGACTCACCATAGCTTTATCGACACCACGCACAATGTCGTTCATAGATCCCATAGCAGGTGTTAGACTTGTTACATAACAGTCACCAGTCTCTTGTTCGTCGTAGGTACGAATAATTACCAGCATCTAAACAGAATGTGACATTTTATAATTGATATAAAAATAATAAATTGAAATAATTATGTACTTATAAAAGTCACGATATTTCCACGATAAACCCGCTGTAGCAACGTTAAATGTCGCATCGACGCTAAATGTCGCACCTGACGTTAAATGTCGCAAGGCTGACGCTAAATATCGCAACCGACGCTAAATGTCGCAATCCCCCCTGACGCTAAATGTCGCATCTGTGACGTTAAATGTCGCAACAAACTGGCCTGACGTTAAATGTCGCAACATTAACGCTAAATGTCGCAATCCTTTATAAACACTCATTTGTAGTATTACTGTTCTAGTTTAAGTCCAGACGTATCCACAGTTCTTAGGGGTTTACCCATAGGGGTACGACACATAAGCATTTAGTGATAAAAAACTGTTTTTAAAAAAATAAATTTTTTTTTACTTCTACTATGTAAATGTATATTGTATGAAATTTACGCAGTAGAAATAAAAAAAAAAATTTGGAAAAAAAAATCACTGCAGGTTCATGACTGTGTCGAACTCGTAAAAATGTCGTACGGACCTTTCGGATTGATAATCACCCTCGGGCTAAAGCCACTCGGGCGATTATGCTTCCTGCGGGCCGATTATCTAGACCCCGTCCTACATAGCCGTGCATTATCCTCTAAGTAACTCATCGTGCGGGTTTGAATGCTACTTTTCGTAAACACAAATAAATTGATGTCAACAGAATTTCTATTATGATTTACATAATTATTTATTTAGTGTATTTTGCATTGTTCGACAAATACTCGGTAACTGGAACTACACAGACCTTGGTCGTGATGAAACCAGTATAATTTAGTATAATCCGTAACGAAACGGGTTTCTACCGGGCATACCGTATATAACCATAATTCGGGTATATGCTATGTTCTTCCCTGCCTCCATCGGTATGAAACGCACTTTACTGGGACTCAACCGGTGTAGAGCGCAGTCCAAATAATGCCGGTATACCACGGTTTATAAATAAATAAAATACCAGAATAGGTTTGCACCTATAGTGGATATCGAACCCATACTGTACGACGTCATACGGTCGTAGCAACACGGCTCGTCACGGTTAGCCCGAATCGACTAAGAACTTCACGATGTCTCTAAGGTTCATACAACGGGACAAACCGGGGGTGCCAAACCGGCACAAAGTCTGCTGTCAGCTCAGAACCGGGATACACTGTGGATACAGCGGGATAATCCGTACTGAGACCGGGATGCAACATCGCGGTAGAGCTAATGTGTAGCAACGGTTGTGATCCAGAGTGTGACTCCATATTTCGATTCTGTTGAAATCTTGACCATTCCTCCCGGTAGCTCCTGATGACTACATGAGGCTTTAAACATTTTAAAACAATCGGGTCTCTTTTGCCAGTTTGATAAGAGTATCACGGTTCACCATAGTTCGTCTTGCCGATCCAGCGTTGTTACGGTTGTACGACGGTTCACTGAACCGGGTATACCGAGTAAGATTCGGTTCATCCCGTTAAACCTAAAGGTGTTCGACACATAAACTTTCAGTGATTAAAAACTGTTTTCAAAAAAATATTTTTTTATCTCTACTGTGTATATTTTATACAACATACATGTACTTAGAAGAAATAAAAAAATATTTTTTTTGAAAACAGTTTTTAATCACTATAGACTTATGTGTCGAACCCCTTTGGGTAAACCCCTAGTAACTGTCGATACGTCTGGACTAAAACTAGAACAGTAATACTATAAAAGAGTGTTTATTAAGGATTGCGACATTTAGCGTTAATGTTGCGACATTTAACGTCAGGCCAGTTTGTTGCGACATTTAACGTCACAGATGCGACATTTAGCGTCAGGGGGGATTGCGACATTTAGCGTCGGTTGCGACATTTAGCGTCAGCCTTGCGACATTTAACGTCAGGTGCGACATTTAGCGTCGATGCGACATTTAACGTTGCTACACCCGCCCGTCAGGTAAACTTTATATGGGTTCGATATCAAATAGTGTGCAAATCTCATTCCATATATCAAAGGCGCGGTAGTTTAGTGGATAAACCCTCACTTCCTTCAAGTTTCTATTTTATTGTGAGTTGTAGGTTCGATCCCCACTTCAGTCAACTTTTTATTGCATGTATCCATGTTATAAAAACTTATATTATACAGCTGTTTTAATGAATCGATACTACAAAGTGATCAAAGTTTCATGTTTTAGTGAATAAATTAAACACCATTGTATAAGTATACTTTATATAAAAATAAAATAATTGAAATACGACTTGATAAAGAATGAAAACATAACACAAAAATTAATCTACGTACTGCATACCTTACTTCGTGTATGTTATTATATTAGTTACAAAAAATAAGGTACTTGTAAAAAGACAAAGGAAACTTTAAAATTTAAGTTACTTGGATGGGTTTCGAACCAGTGGCGAGATTGAACAAAATTACTTGCATAATAGCGGCATGTTTACCCACTCGATTAACGAGACGATGTCAAAACTGGTTTTCAAGTATTGTACTATTGATTGAAGGTATCTATTTTATTATATAAAACATAAGCCTCCCCTATTCTTTTGAATGGGACAGTTCCCTCATTAATATTACTTATATCATGGCTACGGCAATTTACATTGATGTTAACTGAGGCGGTGTGGCTAAATCCGATGATAATTGATGGGGTGTGTCTTAATTTTCAAAGGAATGAGTGCAATTACTACAGTGCAGGATAATATTATTATTATCCTGCACTGTATACATACTCCATTGTACTTTACTTCGGTCAACGTGACCTCTATCGATTTTCGTGGTCGAGTTATATTGGAGTCCACAACTTTAAAATCACAACACCGTGCTATTGATTTTCATTGGACATGTTAATCGGTCAGCATTGTAAAAGTTTGGACACACCTTATGTTTACAAAGTGACAGCCAATGATATAAGTCAGAAAGAAAACGCTTAACGCTTGGTTGTTTTTTTTGTCTCGGGCTACGCCCTCGACAAAATAAGACAACCTCGCGTCTGCGTTCTCTTTCTATAACTTATTGAACCGACAGTAGATACATATTCACGTGATAAACGATCTGTACTTTTTACGAATGAAATTCTTTTCTTACACATACACGTACTGTACTACAGCCAGTCACTTGTTGTATTCATGTTTACCAAATATTACTCCAATGTACCACGTGGTGTTTTGGAAATTATTATCAATTAATCTCAAGTTAATTATATTTGATATTTTGTTAATTGTTTATATGACTTTACCATCTTGTTGTATTCTCACTCTTTCACCGAGCCTCTGTTAACCAAAACGTTGTCTTACTCTCACCTGTCTAAATTACATGTATTTTGTGGCTAAAAACTGTATTTGTTTAATGCCGAAATAAACATATTGTATTGTATTGTATCTATACAGAGAGAAGGTTGTGCAGCGGACATGTTTAGCCGCAACGGATATGACGTTACAGAATCTGGTATCCGTGTTTGCTGTGACAACTGTAGAAAAACTGGGTACCAGCTTTCGTAACTTAGATAATTCAAAAACCATGTGCCTATGGGAAATACATATGTTACTTACATGTTCATAGTCATACACAACAACAAACTGACCCGATGTGTTAAATGTCACTTGTTTTTCACCAATGGACACCTCTTCATCCACCAATTTTCCATCATCATCTTTGAAGTAAAGATGTGCTTCCTGAAAATACATTTGTAGTTCCTAGGGATTCACTAAAACCTGTAAACCTGTAACATTTCATTCTTCTTTCTTCGTCGTCTTGGCATCTGTCAAAGTCGCGCCTTACAACAACACTTTTAATTAAAGTATTTTGAAGTTAAACCAGGTTTTTTCCAACCAAAAAGTGATTAGACCTATAACGCGACTTCAACTAACTAGTTTCTGCCACTACTCGCACGTAATTTCCCAAATACATATATCGTTTATCACACGAAACTTTACATGGATGTTTAACGACATGAGTATCACCTGAGGTGCTGTTCTTGATGAACCAAATTTCTACAAAGTTAAGAACCATTTTTGAAAGTTTTTGTGAGATTCAAAGCTCTTAAGTTGTGCCATGCATCCTTGGTTTTTAGTTTTCGGTCATAATTAAAGGTGCTAAATTTCAGTTGACCATAAAAGTTGGAACTATTTTATAACCATGCCAAATTGTTTGACGAATGTATAAATGATACATTCTGATTGAGATACGCTTGGAGTCACATTTTGCGTCACAAATGTACGAGAGATGTCCGGAAAGTTTTCAGACTCGTATACCAAAATATGAACCATTAAGCATATGGGTTGTAGATCTATTGACTGTGAGAAACATGCAAACTTTTAAAACAATGAAAGAAAAAAAGTAAGTTACCAGTTTTCGCGGACCGCTTTCAGCAATTCAGCCGATCAGCCAACAATTTACAATTTAAAACTTCCCCAGGTCATTGGACTACCTAAGGAAATCTGCGTTCGAGTCTCCCTGGGGAGACTATTTATCTCATGGTTTGTGAATAACCAACACCCGAGATACAGCGCCCAGGAATATCGAACATGTACAGACACCACCCTCGCAGGTAGCAATTCACACCTTGGTCGTGTGGAACATTGTGTGTTACTCTTGTTCTGAGAAATTTAGTAGTTGCGCAGCCAGGGATCTAACCATGGACCTCTCGATCACAAAGTGCGTGCTCTATCACCGCTCACCACAATGTATCTTTCATTAGTATCTACAGTTCAGTGCCTACATACGTGTATGTTGCTACGTCATCAATAAAGTATCGAGAGGTCTTCAAACTCTAAACATTGTCCCTAACAAAAATGTACACAGCAGAAGAAAAACAATTATTACCTTGTAAGCTGAGCGTGTGATCACGTGACCAAAATACGATGCTCCCAATACAGCAGCTATAGCAATAATGGAGACGGCGACGACGGCAAAGGATATCACCCGACAATAACTCTTTTTCTTCGAGACGGGCACATCCTAAAAATCAGCCAAAGATATTAAAAAAAATAATATTATATCAAATATGTACTTGTGTTTCCTTGAGTTCACCCGAAGACTTCAAGTTTATTTTCATTGTTCAAACGTGTTCCAACACTTGGCGATCAATTGAACTGACTAGCTCCATTGACCAGTAACGTTAGAAACATGTTCTTCTATTAGCAGCATGATCTAGCCAACACAGAAAGCAAACTCGGATTCTGAGCGACAGTCCCGTGCTGTCCGTAACTGAATCACATGGTTCAAACACTTCATGACTGGTCATTGAGACTGGTCGTTAATTCATTTCCAACAGACAGTTAGTGTTTCCCGTTGTCAAGGTCGACCAACAGCAAGCATTACGTCCCATTAAATGCAAATAAATCCTATTAGGAAATAATATAAAATTTAGAAAAAAATATTTCAAATATTTTCAAAACATGGAAAAAAGTTCATAGATCGGAAATACTCGGCGTCTAATTGTACAATGCAAGGTACTGGCAGCAGAAAAAATATGTATAAAATGCGAGCTATATCTCTTGGCTTTGTGGATTTAAAAATACGAGTAAAAGTTAACACTTACAATTTCCATTGGTTTCGTTTCAGTCATTTTCGGTTTGTCCATGATGGAAGCAACCATGTCTCACAGTTACAATAGCATTCGTCGCGTTACAGATTACTTATATAGGGGATAATTTTGTAGGTCGTACCAGAACCTGAATGTCTCAATCATTTGTGGTTAAACGGAGTTTCGTAAACAAGGACATAAATTTTGTGACTGAACTGTTTTACACTTTTTTGATATGATATATTATGTAAGTACTATTCTGTGCAACAACATACTTATCACGGTCATGATCAATTTTGATTGTAAACTGATATCAGGAAACAAAGGCGTGTGCATCATTTTATGGCATCTTATACCTAAGACCTGCCGTCCACTAGACCCCGATGTTATGCGGAAGGGTGGCCAATTACAATTTGCTAGTTCGACATCGTGTATATACATCGGCAACTTTTCAGCATGCTATCGGCATCGATTTGTGAACACTTCCGCATATTCTGCAATGTAACCGCAACCTTTCCGCACGATCGGGGCACACACGGGGCCAAATCCTGAACTGTCGGCATTCATTCGCGTTGCGCTTGGCTACTTCGGATAGGGTTCGGCTTTATACTGCAACATTTCGTATACATCCCGAACGAGCCCCATGGCAAAGCTCCGACCGTTTTTATTGATAATGATCCCGAAAGGTTCCCGAAACTAGCAAACTGTAATCGACTACCCTTCCGCATAACATCGGGGTCTAGTGGACGGCAGGTCTTAACGTAAACAAATCTGGAAATTGCAATGTGGGACATTTTAAACATCTTATGGTAAAAGTACACGTGACGTAATCCAGAATTACGTAGACTTATATTTTTCCAAATTGACTTCAACCCATATCAACTTAAGGGAAGTAACTCAAACCAACAACACTGATTTACCTAAAAAATCAAAACATTGTTTGTATATCGGGTAATTGATCATATTAAAACAAGGGTAATTGTATTACATCAACCGTATACCGGGTACGGTTTCCATGGATACACAATCTTTGTGCTAAGGCAATGTTTCATGTGATTGTAATGACCTGCGCATATATCAGTACTACAATGTACCAAAGTATAAAATGCAATTTCTCGTTAATGCATTATATGGAATGTTATCTTTTGTTGATAAACCCACTTCACCGAAATTATTTTAAATAAATCATGTCTCCTTAGAAAGGTGGGCGATTGAATACAAGAGAGGAAGAGGGTGAAATACCTTCGTCAGAAGTATACGAAAGGTTCCCTTGAATTTAGTCCAACAAATAAAGCTATACGCGCTCATTCTTTAAACGGGTTTTTTCCTTTGGTATGCCAACGTATGAGAATAAATGCTAACTTGAGGAAACTCACACGTAGGATATTATTAACGGGACTACCTGAAATTCAGCCGATGCGTTATTACCTGCGAGCTTGAACGAGCAGGTATATTGGATAGCCTTTAGTAAAAAGTTCATGGAGGGGCACGTGACCTGTTCTCGATGGTTTACGATTTCAAAAAAAATCCAAAAAAGATGCATTTTGTAAGAATGTCGTGAACCAGACTAATCAAACCGGTCGTTACAAGATTTCAAATTTTCCTTGAACGCAAATAGGTTATCTTACGCAAAAAGATGGCTGACATATGTCGGCCCGGGCAAATCGAAATTCTTACAAAGAACTACAAACTTATCATTAAAACCCGTCCCTACGATAAAAATATACACGCAGCTCGATTATAAAACACGAGTTTAGATCGTTTTATCGTTGGATAAATTCTTCTCTAACGTTTCATACTGAAGGTTATAAACCACTAAATGCATACGCGACCCAAAATCAGATACACTCAAATAGTCCTTACAGAAACTTCTGTTTGCTTGATAATGGTGATATGCCTTGACAAAATGGAACTGGAATCATCTTATTGAGTTTAAAGGTATTGTATACATGTAGTTGAATGAGTGAATGTGTTTCATCCTGAATATTTTGAGATTTTGGCATATTTGACAAAGCGAAAGTAGAGTAGGGTAAAACCCACATTGGATCGGTCCGCGCGTCTGTAAAAATTTGTCTACCGCCTTTGACGAACAAAATCTTTCTTATATGACCCCCTGTTTTTTTATCTTATTTTGTAGCTGCAACATACTGCTTTTCAATGATATAGGTCTATGAACTGGCCATAGACTTTAACATGATATTATCTGGGGCTGAAAATTGTCACTTTACATTGAGCTAAAGAACAATTTTATTTAGTGGTTTGTGACCTCAACTCTTCCGTACCACTTCCCAACGTTCGTCCTGAATATTTTTTTTTCGTACTCAACAAAATTCATACCCGGCATTTCGCTCCGTAAAAATGTTATCGGATTTTTTTAGGATCAGCGGGTAAAATAAGTGTTGGTTGTTTCCCTTGATAAAATTAACAATATATACAGTTTCTTTTGGTCTCCAGAGTCATATAAGGAGAATTACCATTCAGTGTTAATGTCTATTCAGAGACTTAAAATTCTAAATGTCTATTATCATGGAATTATCGGAATTGGTTTATGATCTTTGATATTGTTGAACACTGAAAACATGTTTTATGATAATACCTTTAATGGACTGATACGAGGTTTTATTTATAAGAATATAAATATTATATGGAACAAGGGAGTCATAATATGCAATTATGTGTCTTGAAAATTGGTTTGTTATACACGAAATTATTTAACAATTTGTTGATAAATTTCGTATGTCAAATTATCGTGCATATAGTTTTCCCAATTTGAAAGCTACCTGCCTATCGCGCTTATTTTTTTCACAATTTTGAGATTTTCATGCTTAATTTTATACACATCAGCTGTTGAATTATGCAGATAGAAGGTCGAGGATCCAGTCAATTCTCTGTCAAATGAAGTCGGTACATCATTTGCTCGCAGGAACTATTTGACTTGTTGAATGTTGGCAAGCATACACACACACAAAGTGAATGATATATTAATACTTCTGTTGTTGTTTTGCCTAATTATTCTGTACCAGTCAGTTCAACTCACGGCCGATATTGTTACGTTTTAAATTAAACATTCCATTTTCTTAATTGCTCGTTCATCAAATAAACACGAATAATTAGTCTTCCTTGAACTGCATGCACAGTGTTTTATCAAGGTTAATTGAATTTAATGAACAATATTAATTACTATAAATAGGAGTCCCTGCATGAAGTGTGTGACATAACGTACTGGGAGATTTGAAAGTATGACATTTTGTAGTTACACTGCACGGCTGGTGAAATTTTGTTCTGCCATGTCCAGTTGTGAGAGCACCATTTTGTACTGCCATGTCCAGTTGTGAGAGCACCATTTTGTTCTGCCATGTCCAGTTGTGAGAGCACCATTTTGTACTGCCATGCCAAGTTGTGATAAAACCATTTTGTATTGTCATGTCCAGTTGTGATAACACCATTTTGTACTACCATGTCCAGTTTTGAGAGTACCATTTTGTACTGCCATGTCCAGTTGTGATGACACCATTTTGTACGACCATGTCCAGTTGCGATAGCACCATTGTACTGCCATGTCCAGTTGTGAGAGCACCATTTTGTACTGACATGTCCAGTTGTTAGAGCACAATTTTGTACTGTCATGTCCAGTTGTGAGAGCACCATTTTGTACTAACATGCCAAGTTATTTTAGCACAATTTTGTACTGCCATGTCCAGTTGTGAGAGCACCATTTTGTACTGACATGCCAAGTTATTATAGCACAATTTTTTACTGCCATGTCCAGTTTTGAGAGCACAATTTTGTACTGTTATGCCCATGCAGTTCTGAGAGCACCATTTTGTACTACCATGCCCAGTTGTGAGAGCAACATTTTATACTGACATGTCCAGTTGTTAGAGCACAATTTTGTACTGCCATGTCCAGTTGTGATAACACCATTTTGTACTGCCATGTCCAGTTTTGAGAGTACCATTTTGTACTGCCATGTCCAGTTGTGATAATACAATTTTGCACTACCATGTCCAGTTGCGATAGCACCATGTTGTACTGCCATGTCCAGTTGTGAGAGCACCATTTTGTACTGACATGTCCAGTTATTATAGCACAATTTTGTACTGCCATGTCCAGTTGTGAGAGCACCATTTTGTACTGACATGCCAAGTTATTATAGCACCATTTTGTACTGCCATGCCCAGTTGTGATAGCACCATTTTGTACTGACATGCCAAGTTATTATAGCACCACTTTGTACTGCTATGCCCTGTTGTGATAGCACCATTTTGTTTTGCCATGTCCAGTTGTGAGAGCACAATTTTGTACTGTCATGCCAAGTTCTGAGAGCACTGTTTTGTACTGCCGTGTCCAGTTGTGAGAACACCATTTTGTACTGACATTCCAAGTTGTGAGAGCACAATTTTGTACTGATATGCCCATGCAGTTCTGAGAGCACCATTTTGTACAGAAATGCCAAGTTGTGATAGCACCATTTTGTACTGACATGCCAAATTATTATAGCACCATTTTGTACTGTCATGTCCAGTTGTGAGAGCACCATTTTGTACTGTTATGCCCAGTTGTGAGAGCACCATTTTGAACTGACATGTCCAGTTGTGAGATCACCATTTTGTACTGTCATGTCCAGTTGTGAGAGCACCATTTTGTACTGTCATGTCCAGTTGTGAGAGCACCATTTTGTACTGTCATGCCCAGTTGACATGGCACCATTTTGTACTGTCATGCCCAGTTGTGAGAGCACCATTTTGTACTGTCATGCCCAGTTGACATATCACCATTTTGTACTGTCATGCCCAGTTGTGAGAGCACCATTTTGTACTGTCAATCCAACTTGACATAGCACCATTTTGTACTGACATGCCCAGTTGTGAGAGCACCATTTTGTACTGTCATGCCCAGTTGTGAGAGCACCATTTTGTACTGCCATGCCAAGTTGACATAGCACCATTTTGTACTGCCATGCCCAAGTCTGAGAGCACCATTTTGTACTGTCATGCCCAGTTGTGAGAGCACAATTTTGTGATAGCACCAATTTGTACTGTTATGTCCATGCAGTTGTGATAGCACCATTTTGTACAGAAATGCCAAGTTGTGATAGCATCATTTTGTACTGCCATGCCCAGTTGTGATAGATTTGATAGAGGTTTACATTGTGACCAAGTTTCATGAAGAGTATGTCAAAATTGTGACCTCTAGAGTGTTTACAAGGTTTTTCATTGATTTGACCTTGTGACCTAGGTTTTGACCCCAGATGATCCAGTTACTAACTTGCCCTATTTTTTATAGAGACAAATATTGTGACCAAGTTTCATAAAGATTAAATGAAAACTGTGACCTCTAGAGTGTTAACAGTCCAATTGTTGACGACGGAAGGTGGAAGACGAACAAGGGCGATCACAATAGCTCACCTTGAGCACTTCGTGATTGCAGTAACAACACAAGTACAACATTTGGCCTATAATTGAGGGTATCAACATCTAAGACATCTACAGACGTATAATAAAGTCTAACTTTATATGCCAATTTATTTGAAGCCAAGTGGGTGGTGTCAAAAATGAAACAACAAAGTAAGTAGTCATTATTAATTTATTTATATAATCTGAATTCCATTTCTATAATGTCAAGAAAAGTCAATACTTTAATTGCTCAGGCATTTTTTCACATGAAGATTTTTTAGTATGTCTTACTGTCAGCAAATCAGCAAAACTATCATACAAAGTCAAAGTCAGGCTAAAGCTGAATGAGGCAACGTCCTTCACAAAAAGCCACGCCTTCACTGTTTTTAAAACATTTTTTATCCTGAAGAAATAATGGTACATGTAAATGTAAACATTACAAAGAATGAATTATTCGTCGATTTCTCTGTTCTGTTACATATTCTTCTAATTTTTGATTTCCGCACAATTCCTTCGGGTAATATTCCTTCGGTGGAGGACCTTCACGTAATCTCAGGAAGTAGTAAGAGTATTTATATCGCATCTTCTGTGTACCTCTCCGCGTTCGTTTTCCTAGTTCAAGTCTAAAATGTTCTTTACAGAAGGAGTCAGCTGAAATGAATGAAAAGTTTAACATTTTCGTCAATGGATATACATCAATTCATATTCCTATGTCAAGCTTAATTATTTTTCTTTGATGAGTTTATAAGGGAGACATCCAATTAACATTATCAATGGAGATAATTATCGATATTTGACTAAAAAAGCTGCACATGATCATCAGGACCCGATCTTGGAAAGCATCACAATCTGAGCTAAATCTCATCTCAAATATTGGCTTAATATGTCTTTATGTTCGTTTCCGTGGTGGGCTGGACTCAAAATTGATATCACAAAACAGAAACATTTTTCTGAGTTTGTTACAGTAAAATTTCAAGAGCTCTAACTTCAGATTTATCTCAAATTCTGATTTGAGCAAAACCTCAAGTGGAGCTGAGATTTCTACTTGAGATGCTTTTGGAGATCAGGGTCAGATATGTACAAATTCCAGCAAACCTCCTTACTGATGTAATCCATCATAACAAGAATAAGTAAACCTAGTTCCACCTTATATAATGTTGAGGGCCAAGCCTGAGGGAAATAAGTATACCATTTTCATTAACTCATTGTTATGACACGGCCAGTAACCAAACTTCCTATCTCCCGCACTGAGTGTTTATTCAACCACTAACTAATCCAAACAAAGCAGAAGTCAGCATCCAATGTTGATTTAAAGAGACAATTGCACCAAGATTTCATAGAACACAAAATGTCCCCTTGATGACCAATGTCCCCTTCACCTTTGACCATCTGATCCATTAAAACACGGAGATCATCTGCTGGTCATGATCAGCCTTCGTACCATATTGGATGTTCCAAGGCATGATCAGCCTACATACCATATTGGATGTTCCTAGACATGACCAGCCTACATACCATATTGGATGTTCCTAGACATGACCAGCCTACATCCCATATTTGATGTTCCTAGACATGACCAGCCTACATACCACATTGAATGTTCCTAGACATGACCAGCCTACATACCATATTGGATGTTCCTAGACATGACCAGCCTACATACCATATTGGATGTTCCAAGGCATGACCAGCCTACATACCATATTGGATGTTCCTAGACATGACCAGCCTACATACCATATTGGATGTTCCTAGACATGACAAGCCTACATACCATATTGGATGTTCCTAGACATGACCAGCCTACATACCATATTGGATGTTCCTAGACATGACCAGCCTACATACCATATTGGATGTTCCTAGCCATGACCAGCCTACATACCATATTGGATGTTCCAAGGCATGACCAGCCTACATACCATATTGGATGTTCCTAGACATGGCCAGCCTACATACCATATTGGATGTTCCTAGACATGACCAGCCTACATACCATATTGGATGTTCCAAGGCATGACCAGCCTACATACCATATTGGATGTTCCTAGACATGACAAGCCTACATACCATATTGGATGTTCCTAGACATGACCAGCCTACATACCATATTGGATGTTCCAAGGCATGACCAGCCTACATACCATATTGTATGTTCCAAGGCATGACCAGCCTACATACCATATTGGATGTTCCTAGACATGACAAGCCTACATACCATATTGGATGTTCCTAGACATGACCAGCCTACATACCATATTGGATGTTCCTAGACATGGCCAGCCTACATACCATATTGGATGTTCCTAGACATGACCAGCCTACATACCATATTGGATGTTCCAAGGCATGACCAGCCTACATACCATAATGGATGTTCCTAGACATGATCAGCCTCAATACCATATTGGATGTTCCTAGGCATGACCAGCCTCAATACCATATTGGATGTTCCTAGGCATGACCAGCCTACATACCATATTGGATGTTCCCAGACATGACCAGCCTACATACCATATTGGATGTTCCTAGACATGACCAGCCTTCATACCATATTCGATGTTCCTAGGCATAACCAGCCTACATACCATATTGGATGTTCCTAGGCATGACCATCCTCCACACCATATTGGATGTTCCTAGACATGACCAGCCTACATACCATATTGGATGTTCCTAGACATGACCAGCCTCCATACCATATTGGATGTTCCTAGGCATGACCAGCCTACATACCATATTGGATGTTCCTAGACATGACCAGCCTACATACCATATTGGATGTTCCTAGGCATGATCAGCCTCCATACCATATTCGATGTTCCAAGGCATGACCAGCCTACATACCATATTGGATGTTCCTAGACATGACCAGCCTACGTACCATATTGGATGTTCCTAGACATGACCAGCCTACGTACCATATTGGATGTTCCTAGACATGACCAGCCTACGTACCATATTGGATGTTCCTAGACATGATCAGCCTACATACCATATTGGATGTTCCTAGACATGACCAGCCTACGTACCATATTGGATGTTCCTAGACATGACCAGCCTACATACCATATTGGATGTTCCTAGACATGATCAGCCTACATACCATATTCGATGTTCCAAGGCATGACCAGCCTACATACCATATTGGATGTTCCTAGACATGACCAGCCTACGTACCATATTGGATGTTCCTAGACATGACCAGCCTACGTACCATATTGGATGTTCCTAGACATGATCAGCCTACATACCATATTGGATGTTCCTAGACATGACCAGCCTACGTACCATATTGGATGTTCCTAGACATGACCAGCCTACGTACCATATTGGATGTTCCTAGACATGACCAGCCTACATACCATATTGGATGTTCCTAGACATGACCAGCCTACATACCATATTGGATGTTCCTAGACATGACCAGCCTACATACCATAATGGATGTTCCTAGACATGATCAGCCTACATACCATATTGGATGTTCCTAGACATGACCAGCCTACGTACCATATTGGATGTTCCTAGACATGACCAGCCTACATACCATATTGGATGTTCCTAGACATGACCAGCCTACGTACCATATTGGATACTCGTAGGCATGACCAGCCTACATACCATATTGGATGTTCCTAGACTTAAACATTCGTAAGTTATCATCCAGAAACCATTTGAAAACAGACAAACCAACAGAAGTCAAATCACCTTTGATGAAGGCATAAAAAATCATACAAGACTACTTACCTACCCACAAATTTGATCGGAACTCAACATGGTAATCATGCACAGCCATTTCCTGTGCTTGTAGCAAAGCCTGAAATTATACAGTCCAAGTCTTTGTGGTAGTTTTAATGTTACAGTTTTATTTTATTTTTACACAGGTAAAAGTTCAAAATTTTCGAAATACTGAAAACTTCTTGTCAATATACTGAACTAGATGTGTTTTATTTAAATTACAAAGTGCAATTATTTCTGCATATATACTGATATCAGAATTTAGACTGAAAACTTTAACCCATGTTTTTATAAATGCTTGCCCAGCTGGTGTAGTTATTAAATCACTAGACGGTCACCCAAATAACTTTGGTTTTGATTCCCCAACTTGGCAGGGTATGTTAGACAGTCACCCAAATAACTTTGGTTTGATTCCTCAACTTGGCAGGGTATGTTAGACTGTCACCCAAATAACTTTGGTTTGATTCCCCAACTTGGCAGGGTATGTTAGACAGTCACCCAAATAATTTTGGTTTTGATTCCCCAACTTGGCAAGGTATGTTAGACGGTCACCCAAATAACTTTGGTTTCGTTTCCCCAACTTGGCAGGGTATGTTAGACCGTCACCCAAATAATTTTGGTTTTGATTCCCCAACTTGGCAAGGTATGTTAGACGGTCACCCAAATAACTTTGGTTTTGATTCCCCAACTTGGCAGGGTATGTTAGACGGTCACCCAAATAACTTTGGTTTCGTTTCCCCAACTTGGCAGGGTATGTTAGACCGTCACCCAAATAATTTTGGTTTTGATTCCCCAACTTGGCAGGGTATGTTAAGACGATCACCCAAATAATTTTGGTTTTGATTCCCCAACTTGGCAGGGTATGTTAAACTGTCACCCAATTAACTGTGATTTATTTCCTCAACTTGGCAGGGTATGTTAGACGGTCACCCAAATAACTTTGGTTTAATTCCTCACTTGGCAGGGTATGTTAGACTGTCACCCAAATAACTTTGGTTTAATTCCTCAACTTGGCAGGGTATACTAGAATGTCACCCAAATAACTTTGGTTTAATTCCTCAACTTGGCAGGGTATGTCCTACATATATGCAAAGAAATTATCCCATGCTTGTGGAAGAGTAATGTAGTTCTGTACTAATGTACTCTATACAAGCAACATAAGGTGGACATCATTATCATACTGAATATCAAGCAAGAATGTAATCAGTCAGTCCAAACCAGGAACTTTAACCAGGAACAGCAGGGGTCACATTCAAGTGCAACAGACAACAGGATCACTGTCAAGTGAACTATAAACAGGGTCTTCAAATTGCTGGCCCAATTATTGACTGGAATGTTAATGTGAGGACTTGTTTCCAACTTACCCTATTCTCAGGTCACCCTTTTAATCAGCCCTTGATTTGGTCAAACAGAGATTACCTACCTCTTTAATGTATGTAGCACCACCTTTTTTATTGAATTCACATTGTTGTATAGCTTCATCTATAGATAGACCTCGTACCTGTAACGTACACACTCATAAATATAAAATCTTCCATTGTAATATAACATACACAGTCATTCCTATAAAATCTTCTACAACTTTTGGTATCCTTTTAATATATACAAAAACAAGTAAATAATTATATGCATGCCACTTAATTCAATAATATAAAATATTACACGACTTCAAACAATTTTGGTCTGCTGGTCGGAGATGAGAACTTACCATTGAAGATGAATAGCTGATCCACTGAAAGAAGCATTGTTTTACAGCTGGGACTTGGTGGATCATTTTCTCCTTTGGCTAAGTGTAGGGCATTGCGCCTTGTATGTTTTTGAGTTTTCTGTGCTCGGCTAGTTGCGTTGGGTTCTGCCTTCCCTATCTGACTTTATATTATATTTTTAGAGAGGATCTAATTCCTGTGTTTGCCTGCAAAAACATTTTCATTGTTTTTGGTGAAGGCACCCCCTTATTGGTTGTTAAAGTAGAAATTTGCTAAATTTAGGTGCCAACTAACACAGGTTACAATGTCTGTATATACATACCAAGAATGCAGAATACCACAACTTCTTTGGAGTAATGGGTAATGTGTCTAGCTGATGGTATATCTCCTACAAACAGAGAAATATCAATGACAATCTGACAAGCATGTAACAATCTGACTACCAGTATGTAACAATCTGACAAGTATGTACCAATCTGACAAGCATGTAACAATCTGACTACCAGTATGTAACAATCTGACAAGCATGTACCAATCTGACAAGTATGTACCAATCTGACAACCATGTAACAATCTAACCAGCAAGTAACAATCTGACAAGCATGTAACAATCTGAACACCATGTAACAATCTAACCAGCATGTAACAATCTGACAAGCATGTAACCATCTGACCAGCATGTAACAATCTGACAAGCATGTAACAATCTGACAAGCATGTATCAATCTGACCAGCATGTAACAATCTGACAAGCATGTAACAATCTGACAAGCATGTAACAATATGACAAGCATGTAACAATCTGACCAGCATGTAACAATCTGACAAGCATGTAACAATCTGACCAGCATGTAACATTCTGACAAGCATGTTACAATCTGACAATCATGTAACAATCTAACAAGCATGTAACAATCTGACAGTAACAATCTGACAAGCATGTAACAATCTGTCAAGCATGTTACAATCTGACAAGCATGCAACAATCTGACCAGCATAACAATCTGACAGGCATGTAACAATCTGACAAGCATGTAACATTCTGACAAGCATGTAACTATCTGACAAGCATGTAACAATCAGATAAGCATGTAACAATCTGATAAGCATGTAACAATCTGACCATCATGTACCTATCTGATAAGCATGTAACTATCTGACAAGCATATAACAATCTGATAAGCATGTAACAATCTGACAAGCATGCAACAATCTGACAAGCATGTAACAATCTGACAAGCATGTAACAATCATTTGTACAAATTATATTAATTCATTTTCAACTTATATTAATCACTCACAACATCTCATTCCTGATGTTATCCATGGCCATGAGGGAATGAGAGAAGAAAAGCCAGTAACCGTTTTATTCTAAGCATTCAGCAAGGGAATTATTGGTAACATTTTTATTTCGTCTTTGGTATAGCACAGCCTTGGATTGAACCTGGGACCTTCCGCACTCCAAGCGGGCATTTTACCACTAGACTATCGAGGAGTCGGTATATGATACGTCAGTGTAATGCTTGTTCTTATTTCTGTTATTTAGAATAAAATGTATCTATAAATAAAAATTCTAAACATATTTCCGACTAAACCGTCATTTTGTCAATAACACAATTTATGTTGATATCGCATTCATGAATGTATGTTTAGTTAATTAATCAAGCAATGTACTTTACCAGGGTTTTATGTAACATAATAGGGGCTGTTATAACTTAATAATAAGGCTCCTTTCACTAGAATGAATTCTTTGAAATCATGCAGTTTCCCCTAAAAATGAAGTTTACCTGGACAAAATCATGCCCCATGTTACCAAAATACCAATATTTTTACCCCTAATTAAAGGTAAGGCCCTATGTATAGCTCAGAGAATATGACATGATCCTGACCTTTATGCATGAATATATTACAATGTTCTTGCATTGAATAATTATATAAATTTCCATGAGTAAATCGTGCAATATCAGTCCTTTAGATTTGTGTTTGTATTACACCGCGAGCGTCTCCGTGATATATGACAACATACAACTGGGGTTATAAATATAGACACTAATCAGCTGTTAAATTTTCAAATAGAAGTTCGAGAGTCATGTCAAATTCTCAAGACTATACATTAATATTGAAATATGCATTGATATTGTGGTCTATGTGAATATCATAATGCCTTCCCCTGTTTAGTTTGACTTGCTGGGCCTGGGTGGCTACTTACTGCGGGCCTGGGTGGCTACTTACTGCGGGCCTGGGTGGCTACTTACTGCGGGTCTGGGTGGCTACTTACTGCGGGTCTGGGCAGCTACTTACTGCGGGTCTGGGCGGCTACTTACTGCGGGTCTGGGTGGCTACTTACTGCGGGTCTGGTTGGCTACTTACTGCGGGTCTGGGTGGCTACTTACTGTGGGTCTGGGTGGCTACTTACTGTGGGTCTGGGTGGCTACTTACTGCGGGTCTGGGTGACTACTTACTGCAGGTCTGGGTGGCTACTTACTGTGGGTCTGGGTGGCTACTTACTGTGGGTCTGGGTGGCTACTTACTGCGGGTCTGGTTGGCTACTTACTGCGGGTCTGGATGACTACTTACTGCGGGTCTGGATGACTACTTACTGCGGGTCTGGGTGACTACTTACTGCGGGTCTGGTTGACTACTTACTGCGGGTCTGGTTGGCTACTTACTGCGGGTCTGGATGACTACTTACTGCGGGTCTGGATGACTACTTACTGGGGGTCTGGGTGACTACTTACTGCGGGTCTGGATGACTACTTACTGCGGGTCTGGGTGGCTACTTACTTCTGGTCTGGATGACTACTTACTGCGGGTCTGGGTGGCTACTTACTGCGGGTCTGGATGACTACTTACTTCACTGCGGGTCTGGTTGGCTACTTACTGCCTGTCTGGGTGGCTACTTACTGCCTGTCTGGGTGGCTACTTACTTCGGGTCTGGTTGGCTACTTACTGCCTGTCTGGGTGGCTACTTACTGCCTGTCTGGGTGGCTACTTACTGCCTGTCTGGGTGGCTACTTACTTCGGGTCTGGTTGGCTACTTACTGCCTGTCTGGGTGGCTACTTACTGCGGGTCTGGGTGGCTACTTACTTCGGGTCTGGTTGGCTACTTACTGCCTGTCTGGGTGGCTACTTACTGCGGGTCTGGGTGGCTACTTACTTCAGGTCTGGGTGGCTACTTACTGCCTGTCTGGGTGGCTACTTACTTCTGGTCTGGGTGGCTACTTACTGCGGGTCTGGGCGGCTACTTACTGCGGGTCTGGGTGGATACTTACTTCTGGTCTGGGTGGCTACTTACTGCCTGTCTGGATGACTACTTACTGCGGGTCTTGGTTGCTACTTACTGCCTGTCTGGGTGGCTACTTACTGTGGGTCTGGTTGACTACTTACTGCGGGTCTGGATGACTACTTACTGCGGGTCTTGGTTGCTACTTACTGCCTGTCTGGGTGGCTACTTACTGCGGGTCTGGTTGACTACTTACTGCGGGTCTGGTTGACTACTTACTGCGGGTCTGGTTGACTACTTACTGTGGGTCTGGGTGGCTACTTACTGCGGGTCTGGTTGGCTACTTACTGCGGGTCTGGTTGGCTACTTACTTCTGGTCTGGGTGGCTACTTACTTCTGGTCTGAGTGGGTACTAACTGCCGGTCTGGGTGGCTACTTACTGCCGTCTGGTTGGCTACTTACTGCCGGTCTGGGTGGCTACTTACTTCAGGTCTGGGTGGATACTTACTTCTGGTCTGGGTGGCTACTTACTGCCTGTCTGGGTGGCTACTTACTGCAGGTCTGGATGACTACTTACTGCGGGTCTGGATGACTACTTACTGCCGGTCTGGGTGGGTACTTACTGTGGGTCTGAGTGGGTACTTACTGCGGGTCTGGTTGGCTACTTACTGCCGGTCTGGGTGGCTACTTACTGCGGGTCTGGGCGGCTACTTACTGCGGGTCTGGGCGGCTACTTACTGTGGGTCTGGGTGGCTACTTACTGCGGGTCTGGTTGGCTACTTACTGCGGGTCTGGGTGGGTACTTACTGTGGGTCTGAGTGGGTACTTACTGCGGGTCTGGGTGACTACTTACTGCCGGTCTGGGTGGCTACTTACTACTGGTCTGGGTGGCTACTAACTGCGGGTCTGGTTGGCTACTTACTTCAGGTCTGGGTGGCTACTTACTGCGGGTCTGGATGACTACTTACTGCCTGTCTGGGTGGCTACTTACTGCCGGTCTGGTTGGCTACTTACTGCCTGTCTGGGTGGCTACTTACTGCGGGTCTGGATGACTACTTACTGCGGGTCTGGATGACTACTTACTGCCGGTCTGGTTGGGAACTTACTGTGGGTCTGAGTGGGTACTTACTGCGGGTCTGGTTGGCTACTTACTGCCGGTCTGGGTGGCTACTTACTGCGGGTCTGGGCGGCTACTTACTGTGGGTCTGGGTGGATACTTACTGTGGGTCTGAGTGGGTACTTACTGCGGGTCTGGTTGGCTACTTACTGCGGGTCTGGGTGGCTACTTACTGCGGGTCTGGATGACTACTTACTGCGGGTCTGGATGACTACTTACTGCCGGTCTGGGTGGGAACTTACTGTGGGTCTGAGTGGGTACTTACTGCGGGTCTGGTTGGCTACTTACTGCCGGTCTGGGTGGCTACTTACTGCGGGTCTGGGCGGCTACTTACTGTGGGTCTGGGTGGATACTTACTGTGGGTCTGAGTGGGTACTTACTGCGGGTCTGGTTGGCTACTTACTGCGGGTCTGGGTGGCTACTTACTGCGGGTCTGGATGACTGCTTACTGTGGGTCTGGGTGGCTACTTACTGCGGGTCTGGTTGGCTACTTACTGCCGGTCTGGGCGGCTACTTACTGCGGGTCTGGATGACTACTTACTGTGGGTCTGGGTGGCTACTTACTGCGGGTCTGGTTGGCTACTTACTTCTGGTCTGGGTGGCTACTTACTTCTGGTCTGGTTGACTACTCACTGCGGGTCTGGTTGACTACTTACTGCGGGTCTGGTTGACTACTTACTGCGGGTCTGGTTGGCTACTTACTTCTGGTCTGGTTGGCTACTTACTGCCTGTCTGGGTGGCTACTTACTGCGGGTCTGGATGACTACTTACTGCGGGTCTGGATGACTACTTACTGCCGGTCTGGATGACTACTTACTGCCGGTCTGGGTGGGTACTTACTAGGGATGCAACTATTCGGTCAATTTGCTAACCGGTTAACCGTTCAATCTTCCGAACGGTTAACCGGTTAACCGATTAACGAATCGAAACTTGCCGACTTTCGGACTTTCCGACTGTTCTAATTCTGACGTGTATATATTTACTGTAACACCGTAAGTTGCAATCGGGCATCCTCGTATATAACCCCCAAGGGAAGTGTGTCGCCGGTTCTCAATTTCTCATTGGGTTTTTTAAGTTCAATAATGTACTGTACTCAGTGCTGTTGACAAATAAAATAAATTAATAAACTTTAATATTTACATTTTAAAAAACACTCAGTTAAAGCATCAAAGGACGGATTTCGGCCTCGAGTAAAGCATTAAACTGCCTCCAATTAATATTAAATTACGTGTGCTTGCCGAATGTGTGAAAAACAACGTCGGTCAACAAACTAGTCCCGACTACCATATGAAATTAACAGCAATTAAGTGACCCTCTTGTCACAACAATACGTGTCAAACTGTTAATTGCGGATTATAGATCATGACCCTCTTTTGACGAGCGTTCGCACGTTCGATGGCTGAAACTTGTCGGCGAATTTCTCGATATTTTTTCAATATTTTTATTTTAAAATTTATTTAAATTTCTCCTTTTTCGATTTTTTTTTCGATTAACCGGTTAGCGATTTTGCTAACCGATAACCGAACGTTCAAACGGTTAACCGATTAACCGTTTACATCCCTAGTACTTACTGTGGGTCTGAGTGGGTACTTACTGCGGGTCTGGTTGGCTACTTACTGCCGGTCTGGGTGGCTACTTACTGCGGGTCTGGGCGGCTACTTACTGCGGGTCTGGGCGGCTACTTACTGTGGGTCTGGGTGGCTACTTACTGCGGGTCTGGTTGGCTACTTACTGCCGGTCTGGGTGGGTACTTACTGTGGGTCTGAGTGGGTACTTACTGCCGGTCTGGGTGACTACTTACTGCCTGTCTGGGTGGCTACTTACTACTGGTCTGGGTGGCTACTAACTGCGGGTCTGGTTGGCTACTTACTTCAGGTTTGGGTGGCTACTAACTGCGGGTCTGGGCGGCTACTTACTTCAGGTCTGGGTGGCTACTTACTGCGGGTTTGGTTGGCTACTTACTGCCTGTCTGGGTGGCTACTTACTGCGGGTCTGGATGACTACTTACTGCCGGTCTGGATGACTACTTACTGCCGGTCTGGGTGGGAACTTACTGTGGGTCTGAGTGGGTACTTACTGCGGGTCTGGTTGGCTACTTACTGCCGGTCTGGGTGGCTACTTACTGCGGGTCTGGGCGGCTACTTACTGTGGGTCTGGGTGGATACTTACTGTGGGTCTGAGTGGGTACTTACTGCGGGTCTGGTTGGCTACTTACTGCGGGTCTGGGTGGCTACTTACTGCGGGTCTGGATGACTACTTACTGTGGGTCTGGGTGGCTACTTACTGCGGGTCTGGTTGGCTACTTACTGCCGGTCTGGGCGGCTACTTACTGCGGGTCTGGATGACTACTTACTGTGGGTCTGGGTGGCTACTTACTGCGGGTCTGGTTGGCTACTTACTGCCGGTCTGGGTGGATACTTACTGTGGGTCTGAGTGGGTACTTACTGACGGTCTTGGTGGCTACTTACTGCCCGTCTGGGTGACTACTTACTGCCGGTCTTGGTTGCTACTTACTGCCGGTCTGGGTGGCTATGTACCGTGGGTCTGGGTGGCTACTTACTGCCGGTCTGGGTGGCTACTTACTGCGGGTCTGGGTGGCTACTTACTGCCGGTCTGGGTGGCTACTTACTGCCGGTCTGGATGGCTACTTACTGCGGGTCTGGGTGGCTCGCCTTCCTCTCTAGGTGCATATACTGTAGCATTTTGATCTATCCAATCTGTTTTTACAATGAACTGGCTGGAATATTCATTGGATGGGTCATAAAACTTGTCATGTTTTACTGATGAAACATGAAAATTCTGTCTAGGAATAACGATACAAGTAAGTCGCTGACATCTGAAATAGAAAAGAAATAAAATCCTACAAGCACTAATAATCGCGAGGGATGAATTTTCACAAATGAACTCAATATAAATGTACCAAACACACTGCGGTATACCGTACACCGGATATTGCTAGTAACGTGAGTAACATTATCCATTTTCGCTACCTTCAAGGGTACACCAGGGTAAGTTCAGAGACGCTGTTTTGTCTTTTTGCGTGTGTTTAATGTAAATTTTATACAAAAGTATCTACTCTGATAATTTCCCTAGCCCCTGAAAGCCGACAAACGACTAGAAATTACTTAAAAGGGTAATTAAAAGACCAAAATCGTATCGTTACTCACGCAAAAATAAGCTCGGTCTGTCAAATAAAGATGTTTTTGTTCATATTCTATGTTAAACTACACAACTTGAATCGAGCAAAATGACATTCCAGTGACCAAGTTTATGTTGTTAATGCTTTACCAGGAACGGAGTCATAGAAAACGGTGCATATTGAGAATAAATAATCATGTTAGTGTACAGAGTATTGCCTTATTGATGCTCACTGGTGTACGGAGTATTTCTGTACAGTGTACGGAGTATTGCTCGCGGAAATTGAGTAAATGCAAGGTAAAGTAAGTGTTATTTGGTTAATATACTTATATTGTCTAGATCTATATCTGTTGAGAACAGTTTGACAGGGTTTAGAGTATGATTAGTACATCCTTTTATAAGAACAATATGTTACTGTGCTGGTCTGACCCCTTCGAAGGAAAATAATTGGTCGGATCGCCTTGCATACATGCCATGTTTCACAGGTCCATTAACATGAGATTGTTGATGGAAATGCATGATATTTTAACTTTTAAATGAATGAAGTTTATATACAATTTTCACTTATTTTATTTTTATGACGATACCATGCATGCTTCATGAAGCAATTTAAAATAATACTTCATGATCATTTTATAATGTAAACAAAAAATGTCAGGTTCCAGTATGTCCAAGAAATGTGTGAGATTTGATCAATTGGCCTCCAATCATGCGTGCGTAAAGTCTCAAATGTGCGAGACTCACGCATGATGCAGGGGATCTGGCATGTATGACATTGAGAAAATTTCTTTATCCAGTCCATGCTCAATAGAAAAGCTCTGTCACACACATATTATTCTTAAAGAAGCTTTTAAGACAATATACAAAACATATTACACAAATCAATAGAGCTGATAAATCCCCTTTCATTTAATAGCACTTTAATGTATATGATTTGATATAGAATCTATCTTAGAGCTTAAAAACATTACATAAATCAAACAAGAGGGCCCAAACGGCCATAGGTCGCTCACCTGTCCTAGTAGTTCATGCACCCCAAATGGTAGCCTCTATTGCATGTACATGGTTTTTATATTGTCTTATGCTTTATATTTTACATCACATTTAGACCCAATGACATATTGAAGTGATTAGACCTTGTGACCTAGTTTTTGACCCTGGATGACCCAATATTAAACTTGACCTAGATTTCTTTTAGATGATCATTGTGACCAAGTTTCGTAAAGATTATGCTAAAACTGTGACCTCTAGTGACTACACAAGGTTTTTCTATTATTTGACCTTGTGACCTAGTTTTTGACCTCGTATGACCCAATATCGAAGTTGACCTAGATTTTGTTGAGATAATCGTTGTGACCAAGTTTCATAAAGATTAGGCCAAAATTGTGACCTCTATTGACTACACAAGGTTTTTCTATGATTTGACCTTGTGATCTAGTTTTTGATCCCGGATGACCCAATATTGAAATTGACCTGGATTTTGTTGAGATGATCATTGTGACCAAGTTTCATAGAGATTAGGCCAAATTTGTGACCTCTAGCGACTACACAAGGTTTTTCTATTATCTGACCTTGTGACCTAGTTTTTGACCCCGGATGACCCGATATCGAACTTGATCTAAATTTTGTTGATATGATCATTGTGACCAAGTTTCATAAAGATTCAGTTAAAATTGTGACCTCTAGTGACTACACAAGGTTTTTCTATGATTTGACCTTGTGACCTAGTTTTTGATCCCAGATGACCCAATATCAAACTTGACCTAGATTTTGTTGAGCTGATTATTGTGACCAAGTTTCATAAAGATTAGGCCAATTTTGTGACCTCTACTGACTACACAAGGTTTTTCTATGATTTGACCCTGTGACCTAGATTTTGACTGCGGATGACCCGATATCGAACTTGACCTAGATTTTGTTGATATGATCATTGTGACCAAGTTTCATAAAGATTAAGTTAAAATTGTGACCTCTAGTGACTACACAAGGTTTTTCTATGAATTGACCTTGTGGAATAAGTTTTGAACCCGGATGACCCAATATCGAACTTGACCTAGATTTTGTTGAGATGATTATTGTGACCAAGTTTCATAATGATTAAGCTAAAACTGTGACCTCCAGTGTCTACACAAGTAATTGTGGACGGACGACGGACGGACGGACAGACGGACGGACGACGGACGAACAGTAATCACAAAAGCTCACTCTGTCACTTTGTGACAGGTGAGCTAATAAAACAAGACAAACTCCAGAATTATTCACACATTATATGCGTATTCATATTAAGTAAAATGGGTGGTGGGTAAGTCACATATTAAGATATATGTAAGGTTCAATGTATTCGATTAAAATTCAGTTCTTCAGTTTTTTGAAAAACAGAAACATTTATCAACAATTACTATTGAATGGGTCCTGACCAAATCACTTTCATCGGTTGTTTTTTCCTGCCAATCAGTTTTGAATAATTACAATAATGAAAATCCTGCACAATGCTGTTTTAGATAACCGATCAGCTAGAATGTATACACATGTCATGGTCATGTGCAGCTTTTCATGACAAATAATGAATGTGTTAAATATTTAAAGTCCATTTCTGAAATTTGATTCACTGCAGCACTTTATTGAAAAATAATTAGTGACAGACAAGACTGAACATTCCAACTTCTAGTTCTACTGAAAATACCAGTACGTTGAAGATCCTTTTTCTTTCATTTATATAAGGGCCCTGCCAATTGAAGGAGTCCCTTATCAAATTTGGGGCTCCAAGTAAATGGCAAGAATTATTCTTTCATAACACAAGGCCAAGTCATTTTCTCCATCATTTGCAGTGACTATGCAGTATTTAGTACTGACATTCTTACAATGTACAGTAAACTCCCTCAAAATCGGACTCCCTCAAAACCGGAATCCCCATAAAATCGGACGATTTCCTAGGTCCCGTATTTTCTTCTTATAAAGTTAACTTAAAAAGCTCCCGCAATACCAGACTCTCATAATTCCGGACGACATTTTCGGTCCGCTGACAAGATTTTCAACGATAGTTACTTGCGGAATACCGGACGCGTATATTTGTCTCACCTGACAGAAAACTTAACGCGTACATTTTTCTTGTCTAAAATGTCACTTTGTTAATTGTTAGTTAAAGAAGGTGTCATAACAAAAGGTGCGATTAACAAGTCGTGTTTTTAATGTTTACTCTTAAACGGTATCGAGTGTAATTTGCACAGGCGTGAAAAATACTTTGTGAAATTCGCCGCGATGAAATTAAATAATTGCCTAATTACGAACGTAATAAGAAAACTGTCCTTCCATTTGATGTTTTGTTCTTGAGGTAGGTATTGCAATAAACATTTACTGGAACAAAATGTTGTAATTACGACAAACACTGCACTCAATCGTATTAAATTAATATGTCTCCAATTAGCTCACACTTGCATTTCAGGATTTGTAAGATTGCACTGTCTATGTCTATGTCATTGGATAGTTTTGATGGCCAATGAAAAAATGAGCAATTTGAGTACTCATCGATGTTAGAATTGAAATATTTGCAGCTCCCTTAATGGTGATGCTCTTCAAAGGTTGCACTGTACATGTAACGTAAACTTTTATCATGAAACACACAGTATATTCCCTATGATAACATATCAAAGTGTACATGAAACAGAACTCCCTTAAAACTGCACCTCCCACAAAACCGGACTTTCAAACCGGTCCAGACAGGGTCCGGTTTTGAGGGAGTTTACAGTAAGTGGTACAGTAGTTTACTCTACCACTATCAAAGCAATACTGGGCATAAGTTATATGTCAATCTTTTAGTAAATAGATTTAATTTCAGGCCAATATGTCTTCAGCCTTGGTCAATCTTTATCAGTGTTTGAAAGATTCTAAAAGTTTTCCGAATATAAATCTAAATTGTTACAACCCATGGTTATACACTTGAGCACTTTTTATTAAATACAGTAACATGACAAGCTTAGTACATTGTAGATAGAGCATCAGACTTAGCAGGGGCGGATCCAGGATTTGGCGTTAGGGGGGTGTACATTCATGTATTGATACCCCCCCCCAAGAAAATGCGCGAGCGAAGCAAGCAAGAAAAAACTGTATCTCTGAGAAGCATTCCACACAATTTCGTTCTTTATCTTAAAATATTCATTGATAAAGTTAATGTGAGAGCAAGGCGAGCAAGAATATATGAATTATTTGAGCAGCATATCCCCTATACTCATTCCCTACTTGACAAAATGAACTGATAGTGGTTGTGCGAGCGCAGCGAGCAAGAAAAAATGCAGTTATCTATTTCAGCAGCAAACATCACATCCTTATTACTTATTTATATTCACTGATGGAGTAATTGTAAGAATTAGAAAAAAAATCAGTGTTTATCTGAGCAGCAAACCCAACCAACTCATTGGTAAATCAAAACTTGGCGGCTTTCATTGAATTTACGTAGTTCTACAGCGAGCGAAGCGAGCAAGAAAATTCGTTGTTTATATGAGCAGCATAGCCAGGACTAACGATTATCGACTGGATAATATTCACTGATATATATATATATATAGCTTCTGTAAATTCGTCACGAAGAAAAAATGCAATGTCTAACTGAGCAGCATACTCTGTGAACTCCAGGGCTTCAGTTTTGTTTAAGAGGAAATGTGAAATACTTGGGATCCAGCGACTAGGGAGACCAGTGGCTTTCTGTCTCGTGACTTTTTAAATATAACCACGGAATTCGTCAGCTGCATTTTAAGATATCTTATTTTTTAATGAAAATGACAGGTTTATAAGAAAATCAAGCCAACTGTATTACTGACTTGTCGGACATTTTTAATGTGCAAGAATCTCGGCAATTTTGTAGCCGATGTTTGGCATTATGCTACCAATCAGTCCCATATTTTATTTTTTGCATAGTTCACTTAAAAATCCATTAATTTATTATTGTGTTATTGATACGAGCGAAGCGAGCGAAAAAAAATTGCATATCAATATTGTTCTTACATCCAATCTATGATTAAATTACCTAGGCTCCGGCGACTTTAGGGGGGGCGTACGCCGGGTCCGCCCCCCTTGGATCCGCCTATGCTTAGTTCAACTCCTGGATTGGAAATGATAGGTTATGCCATTCCATGACAATATTTACCATTCTCTCCTCCACTTGAGGAGAAGTTCAAAACTATAAGGGCCATAACTCTAAAACAAAATGAAACAAACCCACAGAGCACAAGTTACAATTTCACATGCTGCTTAACATTCATATCAGTGACCATCATGTCAAAAGCAATTGCAGAATCTGATATATATAAAATATTATTTATTTAATGTCCATTCATATCCTCGTTTGCCCAACAAAGTCTCCAATCCGAATAAGTCAGCATGTTGAAATCAGTAGAACTATTTTAGATTTCTTACCTTGACAGGAGTCCTGTTAGATGCTTCACAGCATTAGTACCTAAAATATAAATAAATATACTAATTTTATTATTTAAGTAAGAACGTAAACAAACTAACAAACCACATCCTATATAATTTGTAGTCCATAAACACATATGGCAGAACTCAATAGATATAACTAGGCTAGCATTGTGTCTTTGGGACACAAGTGCCCCCACTATGTGACTATGGCACATAGAGTGTTAAGTGCCCCCACTATGGCACATAGAGTGTTTAAAAGTCATTTTGGGGACCGAAATTCTGCCCCATTCCCGTCAAAAAACACTGACATATCATTTAGGTCAAATAGGGGAGGAGGGGTGGCGTTAGAGGTAACGTTATTAAAGAAATAATGAATATATGTACCTTTGTTTTATCATAGAGTAAAGCACAATCATTAGTTAGGATTTGTAATAATTATATCATGAGTATGCATCCGAACAAGTGAGCATGCATTTTTATAGATAAGGAAGTGGCTGGAGTTACGGTCCCATAACTTTAGCCTCAGATTCTAATGTTAGAACTGTAACGAATAGAACTGTATCTTAAGCCAAAGTTACATAGGGGGATTTACTAAAGCAAAGACCTAAATACACACAGATTGGACACTTAATTGAAAACGGGGAAAAAAATGCAAAATGGCATGCAGCGTATTCTGATATTTTGCATGAACGCTTTTGTTTGTCATCCTTTTTTCATGATCAAAATCTCATTTTGAAGAGCTAGGTTTCTTCTACTACATATTTTTTTCTGTCTCTTATAGAATTCCGAAAATTATTGTTTGAATGAGGCAAATTGGGTATTTTCTGATAAAATTGGAATTTCCATTAAAATGAGAGTAGGTCTGGCTCTTTGAGGTATAATGTTTAAATTCTTGACGGATTTCAATAAATTAGGTTTCATTCTAAAGCAGAATAATAAATCTATTGCATAAACGTATTAGTTTTTTTCCTATGTACATGAAAATGGGAGATATAAGGAATTAAATACAAACAAGATTTTGTGAGATTTCAGAAGACTGCCGCGAGATATTGCGAGATTTGGTAGATTTTTCCAATCTTTGTATATTTAGGTTTTTGACTAAAGTTACAACTCTGACATACGAGCCGTAACTTTAAAATCTGAGGCTAAATGTATGGGACCGTAACTCTAGCCACTTTCTTTTCCCTATAGATACAGGTACAGTGTACAATTTCATTCATTATTTCGATTCTAACATAGTGAGTCACTATGTTAGAATCGAAATAATGAATTAAATTGTCATTATTTTCACTTACTGCCGTAGACTTGTTTTGACGTGGTGTCATGCACACCCTGGTTTCCGCTATGTTCATATAGGTGAAAGTGCTGTTACTTAGAATATGTAATTTCTCTAGCCTTGAGGACTTACATTAAAAGGGTCGAAGGGCCATAACTCTAGTAACATTTGATGCAAAGTGAAATTTCATTAATAAACTTCATGTGTGGCATTTTAAATGCAAGGACGTCTGTTCATTGGAGTATTTTTTATTTTGTATACACTTCTTTAACTGTAGACTCTTACTTTACAATGCATACAAAAAATACAAGGTATCCGAAATTTAGTAACATCCGAATTACATATATCAAGCTTTCACACGAATTTCTTACTACCTAACGAAAGGATTTGTTTAAAGTTGTTTGTCATGCATATATCTTCCTACGAAATATCAGTTTAACAGAAATATAAGGTTAACATTCACTTGAATAACGAGAAAATAACAAAATTAGTGGAAAACTTACATGCGACGGTCATTGTACGGCGTTAGGGTAAATATTATCTCGGCAGTTTGATCCGTGCACCTCGGCGTAAACAACGATGCTCTACTTTCGTTCCGTTTGTTTACTTCTGTTATTCGCATCAATAGACTGTCAGTCGTTACCAATAGTTGTCAATACTTGGCCTTTCACGAATGCCACTCAAGCAGGTTTAGTAGTCAGAAATTTTTCATTCGTTTCAGAATTTGACACTCCGTATTTTTCGTTTTTTTCGGACCAGGTTCATTTCGAACCAGAAAAACGGACCACATTATAAGACCACATCAGTGCATATATACAGTTGACCAGTCCAAATTTGTAATAAAATATTGTTATATAGCATTATATATATCAGGCCTCAACAAATATTTTTAAAAGAGCTTGTCCTGCAATATAGACAAAGAAGAACACCCCGAAATCTTACTTGTCCTGCTATATAAATAAAGAAGGAAGATATCGTGCAGGACGAGCGGACGAGTGGATTCATTGAGGCCTATATATATAGCATTTTTCGGTTCACTCCAATCATGCATTATGTTATGTCACATTACCATTCAATCATAATGTATAGAATAGCAACATAATATATTTTATAGCATGGAATACTATTACAACGTCGGGTGCAACATCAGTCGATGCTGTAGAGAAAGGATGTATGGAGTGTGAGCAACAACAATGTGATGGTACGGTCGGATGGGGCGGTGATCCTGATGAAAATGGCGAAACTACTCTAGACGCAATGATCATGGATGGGTATGATATTTTATTTGGTTGTAGTGATTTTGAGGGTTAATCCTCATTGCGCCAGTGACTACAAATCCACAACCAATCAGGGACAAGCTAAGTCACTTGACCATCAATGTGTGAGACTGAAGAAACACTCTCTTTGCACCTGGACTCCCTTGGAAGTAGATGTATCTCTGGTATACTCTACTTCTTGGTGAGATATAAGTCTTTATGATTACAATTTCTCTATATGGTTCTTAAATGCTTTCTTTTTGTATAGACCTCCCACACTTGAAGCAAACAATCTACCACTTAGCTATTGAAATGTTTCAAAGACTAAAATTCAGTCTTTGTAAAAGAAATTGCATTTGACTGATACAAGTAAAATGTATGTTATTAATGTTCTGATTTAAGTATCACACATGATGTTGGTAGTGTTGGTGCATTACGCAAGGTAAAGTCAGCGATATCAGTAGCTCGAGCTGTGATGGAAAGAACTACACATACATTACTGGTCGGCGATCAAGGTAAAACAATCTATTATTATAGTACTAGACTCAGTAGGTGCTGATCATCAATTAAAACACAGAACTTTGCATACAAGTAGTACTTTATAAACTGTAGGTTATAAAGTACTTCACTGGATAATTTGTTTTGTAACTTTTGTTGTATTCTGAAGTAGCTTTTTACAGTCAACCCTGCATTAAAGACCACCTTCATAAAAAGACTATGATAACAATAACCTGTTAGCAGAGACCACTACAACATTAACCTGTCAGCAAAAACCACTACATCAAAAACCTGTCAGCAAAGACCACTACATCAATTACCTGTCAGCAAAGACCACTACATCAATTACCTGTCAGCAAAGACCACTACATCAATTACCTGTCATCAAAGACCACTACATCAATACCTGTCAGCAAAGACCACTACATCAATTACCTGTCGGCAAAGACCACTACATCAATTACCTGTCGGCAAAGACCACTACATCAATAACCTGTCAGCAAAAACCACTACATCAATTACCTGTCAGCAAAGACCACTACATCAATTACCTGTCAGCAAAGACCACTACATCAATTACCTGTCAGCAAAGACCACTACACCAATTACCTGTCAGCAAAAACCAGTACATCAATAACCTGTCAGCAAAAACCAGTACATCAATTACCTGTCAGCAAAAACCAGTACATCAATTACCTGTCAGCAAAGACCACTACATCAATTACCTGTCAGCAAAGACCACTACATCAATTACCTGTCAGCAAAGACTACCCATTTTATTTCCCACCTGACCATTAACACACTGATATCAAATGTGTTAAGATAGACCTTCCATCACCAAAGACCATTATTTACTATTCCCAGAGGTGGTATTTACTGATAGTTTTACCTGCATCAGCTGTATTGTTTTTGTTACAGCTACAGATTTTGCCGCACAGCTAGGGTTTAAAACAGAAGATATACATAGCAACAAAAGTAGAGAGATTTATAAACAATGGATACTGAATCATTGTCAGCCAAACTACTGGAAGGTTTGTGTTATTTTTGTGTTGTAAGGGGGACAACTCTGCTGCTACATTGATTAGCAAGGGAGGCAATTGTACATTTTTAATGTAGGTTAGAAAGGGGATGCAAATCAGTTATTCTATTTTTAGTAAGGGAGGTAACTCAACTCTGTTAATTTGTAAGGGAGAAAACTATATTATTTTATTTAGAAATTGGCTTGTTAGGGGATATAAGTCAATGATTTAGTTGTATGGGAGTAACTTGACTTTGTTATGATGTAAGGGAGACAATTCAATGAAATTTAAGGGGAGGTTATTCAACTATTTTGTTATTTTAAGTAGACAAAATGTGTGATACTTAACATCAAACTATACTGACTTTGTGCAAGAATGAATAAGACAATTTTATAAAAAAATGAAATCAGTTACTGTTGGGAATATATTTATGATCTGTTATATACAGTGTAATCTGAGAAAACCGAACACCCTTCGGACCGCCTGATTTGTTCGGATTTCACAAGAGTTCGGTATTGTGAAACTGCAACTGTTTTGTTATCTTAAATGCGTTGCCAATATGTGCATAACATGTGTCGGATGTTTAATGAGGGGCTTCTAATAACAAATATAAATACAAAAATACCTTTTATTTATACCAATCGTTATAATGTCAACGATGATATCCGAAGTATCACAAAATAAATTATCATCGTAAAATTAACGCATCGTGAAAATTACTAAAATTTAAGTGGACATATTAAAACACGATAGACCTAAAGAACAAACAATTCATAGCATGACTTAAGATAAAAGCGAGTTAAACTATTTTATTCAATTCGCACAGTGTTACATGAAAGAGAGCTCAGTTCAGTTCAGTTTCAGTTTATTTCATTATTGCAGAGTCCTGTTAAATACAGGATACATATGCATAACACATTTACAATAGCAATTTAGCTGTCACAGTGACACTGGGTATACGACCATAAACGGCGTTTTGGAATATTTAAAAGAAGTTACTAAAAATGAAATAATTCATATAATCAAAGAGAAAATTAATGTTAAGGTTTGAAAATATTTAAGTTTTCTATTACACGAGAGCATTTTGAAATGGTAGAAATTAAACTGTTGTCGTTTTATTACACTGACCATGTGTGGCTAATCGGTTCAATAACGAAAGCGAAAGTAGACTAGCCTCACCTAGTGTAATTGTGACAGACTAAACGTTTACGACATATAATGCTAATTGTCATTTTCATACAATGAATGCATCACATAACATTTGTTTAGATAAAATATATACATGTACATATATACACTTACATGCACGCACGCGCGCATGCACACACACACACGCACGCACACACACGCACACACACGCACACACACATATAATACGGTAAGAGAAAAGTGCCATGCATTCATGAAGTTAATAGTTTTACAAGTACAATCAGTACAACAAAGTATACATGTAAACAGATAATTTACCGAATAATTTAACATGCTTTATTTTAAATAGTAGTGAAAGACAGTATGACTGTTAGACATCTATCATTTTTGTTTAAAGAATTTCATTATAATGTCGCAAAACATACTTAGTCGACGTAATGTAATATGATTTTCGCTTGAGATTAAAGCAATGAATTTGACCATGTTCGGTCTTGTGTATGTACGTTTGTCAATATATTTTTGACGTGAAACAGTGAATTGGGGACACATTAACAGATAATGGTATTCGTCACCCAGATCATTGCATAATTCACATTTCCTATCTAATGTTGGAATATTTCTCCAACGTCCAGTTTCAATCGGTAAATTGTGGTTTCTTGAAATAAATGCCATTAATTTTGTACATTGATATTGTGATAACAATGTAATATACGGACTTTGTTTGAATTGCTGTTTTACATGTTTATAAACATTTGTATTGGAGGTTCTTTCCATTTCGGAAAACCAATGCTGTACAAAAATATCCTGAAGTTTTTGTTTTGATGAATGTATTAACCATTTAGAATTGATAATATATTGACTATCCCAAATACCTGATAGCCCAATATTACAAAGAATAGTTTTGATATTTTTTATCCATTGTGATTTTATCGTACCTATTGATGTTAGTTTTCGTATCATGAGATAAATGTTTGAGGAAATTTTATTAGTACCAGGTGTGCTAATGTCACCAATTAGCCGAGTCCAATAAGAAATTACTCTATTTTGTATTTCTATTTTTAGCGGATATATACCTAATTCACCATATAGCATATATGTTGGGGTCGATCTTTTTAATTTAAACATATATTTGTAAAATTTAATTTGAATTCGTTCTAAAACATCTAAGTTTCCAAATCCCCAAACTTCACTGGCATACAACAAAATCGGTTTAATTGTTTTATTGAACAATTCAATTTGGATATCATACGGTAGCGACAGTCTTTTTATTTTTCTAATCAACGAAAACATGGCCTTGTTTGCTTGTCCTGCAATATATTGTTTAGTTTTTGTGAATGATCCATTTTTTGTAAATACAATTCCAAGATATTTATATTCATCAACAACTTCCAATATTTCTTCGCCAATTTTAAATGTATTATGTAATTGTATTCTTCGATTTGATATAACCATCACTTTAGTTTTTGTAACGTTTATGTTGAGTCGCCAAGTATCACAATAATTTTTGAATAAGTCTAATGCATTTTGGAAATCTGTCTCATCGTCACTAAATATAACTGTGTCATCAGCATACAGAAGAATGAACAGTTTTAAGAATAGTCTGGTATCTTCTATAAAACAATCTTTAACAATTCCATTTACATAATTATCCCTCAAATGTGTGTCTAAATCATTAAGAAAAATAGAGAATAAAAAAGGTGACAGGTTTTCACCTTGACGCACACCTCTCATACAATCAAATAATTGGGATGACCCTTCAGCATTTACGACTCTAGATTTTATATTCTTATACATATTTTGTATGACATGAAAACATTTTCCGGTTATATTTTCTTTTAAAAGTTTTGTCCATAGCCCGGGTCTCCAAATTGAATCAAAGGCCTGTTTGAAATCTACGAAACAACAGTAAAACTTCTTTTTATCCGACTTAGTAATGTCTATTAGACTATTTAGAATAAAAATGTTATCTGTCATAGAGAAATTCTTGCGAAAACCAGCCTGTGTATCGTGGATAATATTATATTTTTCGGAATATTTGTTTAATCTCTTATTCAGAATATGGGTAAAAAGTTTACCAAAGCAACTTAGCAGGGATATTGGTCGATAATTTTCTGGTGATGTCTGGTCGCCTTTACCTTTATAGATAGGTTTAATAATTCCTTCGGTCCAACTCTCAGGAATGATTCCTTTGTCAAAGACAACATTAAATAATTTGACATATATGGGTAACATCAGATTAATAGTCGACTTTATATGTTCATTTACTATGTTGTCTACACCAGGCGCTTTATTATTTTTCAAGGTTTTAACCGCGTCTATTATTTCTTGTTCGGTTATTGGCAAATTTATCTCATCGGTTTCTTCTATTATTGTTTCAGGGTTATTTTCAAAGTTATTTGTTTCATTTAGATCAGCTGTTTCGTTTACTGTTTTGAAATATTGATACAGATCTTCTAGGGACGCACCTATTTCATTTGATTTTGGTTTGTCATTGATAATATTCCAATACTGTTTTGGACTATTGCTCTTTAGGAACCTTAATTTGTTTACTGTTGTATCATTATATGTGTTATGTGCTATTCTTAAGGAACATTTATATTGTTTACTTAGTCGTTTTAGGTTTTCCTTAAGGTGTAATGTTTTTGACCTATTATATGCACTTCTTGCTTTGTGATATTTATTTCGCGCTTGAACGCAAGAATGATTAAACCAAGGGAATGAATTTGTTCTTTTATTTTGGTTATGTTTAGGCTTTTTTACTCCGAATGATACTTTAGAACAATTAGTAAAGAGGGTTGCGATATCGGTTACTATCGTATCAATTTCTGTTTGAGAACAGTCATTAGTATCGACAATATTGTCTAGTCTTTGCTCTAAATGTGTTATCTTATTTAAGTCTAAGTTTTGTGTAAAAACGTCTATTTTATTAGTATCCCACAGACGGGGCTTGTCATGTGTTACATTTGTGTGACTTTCCTGAGTCAATGTATTTCGTTTTAGTTTGATTGATGTTGTCAGTGCACAGTGGACATCAGAAAATAGGTCACAAAATGGTTCAACATAAAAATCATTTACATAATAAAAAACATCAGATGTAGAGATAATATAGTCAACAACACTAGTGTCTTTACATGTAAGCATCGGTTTCGATATATCTTGACCTATTCTACCATTCCATATAAACAGGTGGTTATTTTTACACAATTCTATCAGTTGTTTACCATAATCATTAGTACCAGTATCTATATGATTTCTCTCTAAACTAACTGTAGCAAAGTTTTGAAATGCCAAAATGTCTTCGAGAATTGCATCATCCAGGTCAAACATTTGAGCTATTGTTTGATCTAAATTCACATTGAGTTAAAGAAGAGAAATTTCGGGACCAAAATATTTGGTCGGTTTGGACAACATTCCGGTTTTCCCACGTGTCGGTTTTCTCAGATTACACTGTATAAACTTTTGTATTCAGAATGTTGTGCCTGATCCAAAGACGTCCTGTGGCCCCTATAAACCTTCACCTTTCTTGACACAGAAAAAGGGTTTATCAGAAGATTTGTATAAAGGGATAGGAAGCAAGAACCATGATACTATTGGTAGGATATTTCCATTCATACTCATGTTAGCTCTCATTTTGAATTCAGTTTTGCATGTGTTTTTATTCAGACATTCCGTTCAAGAATAACCCATAAAAGTGCGAGCACTTATTTCCAATGTGGTCCTGTGTTTAGCTGAAGGAACAGCAAGTACAGACAATGATGTGATACAAGGTGGAATATCTTAGTTCTTTGTGAACAGATTCCTTGGTTCTTTATTTTGCCATAGTATGGCACCGATAGACACGAAACTACCTCTGCGTAACCAATCAGTTCATCTTTAGCTGGGTGGGACACACTGAAAACAATCCTGAAATTTGAAGTGCCTCAGCTGAGATTCCAACCAGGGACCTCTGTATTGGTAGTCATGAGCATTAACCTCTTGGCCACCATGCATGTTTTCTGCTTTTCATTTTCATGGACAATGGTGAATTATTACTCAAAACCTCTTCAATAAACATCATAAACCTATGTTGTCATATAAAAAGTGTTGTCATGAAAGTCATCTGACAGAAGCAAGAAATAAATAGAGCATTTTGTCATTGATGTTGTTATTGTAGGTATGGTTGTGATTGACAGTAATGGTAACATTGCTAGCGGTACATCCACCAACGGCTTAAATCATAAAATACCTGGGTAAGGACATACTGTTACACTCTAACCTGTCTTTCCGGTGGAGGCACACATATACCCGCCATGTGTCACCAATCAGTCATGGTAACATTGCTAGCGGTACATCCACCAACGGCTTAAATCATAAAATACCTGGGTAAGGACATACTGTTACACTCTAACCTGTCTGTCCGGTGGAGGCACACATATACCGCCATGTGTCACCAATCAGTCATGGTAACATTGCTAGCGGTACATCCACCAACGGCTTAAATCATAAAATACCTGGGTAAGAACATACTGTTACACTCTAACCTGTCTGTCCGGTGGAGGCACACATATACCCGCCATGTGTCACCAATCAGTCATGGTAACATTGCTAGCGGTACATCCACCAACGGCTTAAATCATAAAATACCTGGGTAAGAACATACTGTTACACTCTAACCTGTCTGTCCGGTGGAGGCACAAATATACCCGCCATGTGTCACCAATCAGTCATGGTAACATTGCTAGCGGTACATCCACCAACGGCTTAAATCATAAAATACCTGGGTAAGAACATACTGTTACACTCTAACCTGTCTGTCCGGTGGAGGCACACATATACCGCCATGTGTCACCAATCAGTCATGGTAACATTGCTAGCGGTACATCCACCAACGGCTTAAATCATAAAATACCTGGGTAAGAACATACTGTTACACTCTAACCTGTCTGTCCGGTGGAGGCACACATATACCCACCATGTGTCACAAATCAGTCATGGTAACATTGCTAGCGGTACATCCACCAACGGCTTAAATCATAAAATACCTGGGTAAGAACATACTGTTACACTCTAACCTGTCTGTCCGGTGGAGGCACACATATACCCGCCATGTGTCACCAATCAGTCATGGTAACATTGCTAGCGGTACATCCACCAACGGTTTAAATCATAAATACCTGGGTAAGAACATACTGTTACACTCTAACCTGTCTGTCCGGTGGAGGCACACATATACCCGCCATGTGTCACCAATCAGTCATGGTAACATTGCTAGCGGTACATCCACCAACGGTTTAAATCATAAAATACCTGGGTAAGAACATACTGTTACACTCTAACCTGTCTGTCCGGTGGAGGCACACATATACCCGCCATGTGTCACCAATCAGTCATGGTAACATTGCTAGCGGTACATCCACCAACGGTTTAAATCATAAAATACCTGGGTAAGGACATAATGTTACACTCAAACCTCTCTGTACAGTGGAGGCACATTTATGTTCGCCATGTTTTTTTAGCAGAAAGCTGACTGGCAATTAAAGGCTATGCTCGGCTCAGCATTGTAGTGATCATGCATGGGTCAGGGAACAGCAGGTGGTCTTTTAACTCCAGGTTAAATATTATTGAAAATGGTTTCATAGGGTAAAAAATTGGTGGTCTTCGCAGACATGTTTTGTAAGGTTTTGCTTGTATGTAGATGATTTTAAACAAATGTTTTCCTGTAGTGCATGTATTGTATTTTTTGTAGAATTGAGGGGGAGGTAAAGAAATAGAATCATAGGCAGTTTTAAAAAAGAATGCCTGATTGGAGGAATATTTTTCATGGTGAAAGTCACTACTAATTAACTACCAATTGGTGAATTTCTTACATGAGTTGGTTTAGTGACTAATTCGTAAGAGTTATGGTATAGATTGTATATTTTATTGGGATTTTTATTATGACAAATCAAATATTGAGTGTTATGACCCTTGTATTATTGCATATACTATGAATGTTGATTATTTTCCAGGCGTGTAGGTGATTCTCCTATTGCCGGTGCTGGTAGTTATGTAGATAATGATGTAGGCGGGGCTGCTGCTACGGGAGACGGTGGTGTCATGATGAGATTTCTACCAAGGTAATTGTGTTTCAAGTCTCTACATGTTAAATGTTTACTTATGCCAGTAAGTTTTACTTCCACCTCTTGTTTATAGCATTGTGACATCTGGTAAATAAGCTTGCCATTTCAGTTTTTACAAATTTTATTGAAATAAAAATTAAAAAAGATAATTAAAATAAGATACATACATATGTATTTAAGAGCACAACAAAGCAGCACTAACTGGTAAAAAGGAGACAATAGACAATGGCCTATGATTGTGTAGATTAAATATTTATGTCAGTTCTAGATGCATATTGTTAGATCATGATTGTACATGAATACATGTATAAAAGTCAGTAGCTGTTTCACAATGCAGTAGTTATTATTTTTGACTGATTAACACTTTACTTCATACACCTTGTTCTATTCTGATAATAGATAAGCTAGAATGGGTATACATCTCATGTACAGCTATTTTGGTACAAATATTAAGAATGGTCTCCTTTATAATGTGTCTTGTTGAATCTATTTCTGTAATTATAGATTGTCTCCCCTTCATATTCGTATATTGAATATAATGAACTTTGTATGATTTGAAATATCTATGGAGTAAAAGGTTAATGGCATTGTGTATTGTGATACATGTATTTACAGTTACTATTTCTGTAATTGGATTGTCTCCCTTACAAACATATTATTGGCAGTATTTAGTGATGATCATGTGATTTGACATCTATGGAGTAAAGGGTTAATGCCATATTATGTATAGTGATACAGTATAACCTGGTTTATTTGGCATCCCATTGGACCGGATGATCGTGCGGTATAAAGCAGTGTGCCGGTAAAACCAGGTTTTATAGAAATACATATACCTGTGTAAGTGCTTATAAAAAGACAAAGTTATAACTAATGAACAAATATAAAAGGTATCCAATGTCGTTTGTATTAACATGTCTTTGTACGAATGATGTTAGTTAGTCGTAAAATAGTTGTTTTAAAATTGTTGTTTGTTTGGTTTTCGTAAAGGTTATGTGCAAAATACATTTGCTGATGATAACACCTTCTAAGTGTTATCTTTAATGCCGGTTTATAAGTGCTAAAATATACTATTTATCGACAAATAATGCCGGATAACGGATAAGCAGGTTCCGTTAAAGTGAGGGTGTATCAAAAAGAAATACTGTGGAGTTCTGCTGGTTAAGACAGCTCAGTTGCCAGTAAAAATAAGTTCCGGATAAACGAGGTTATACTGTACATGTATTTACAGTTACCATGCTGTATTGATGATGAAGATGGGGGCCTCTCCTGCTGAAGCCGCTGCTGATGCTATCAAAACTATCATTCCATTTTATCCCAAGTTCATCGGAGCAGTTATAGCTATCAACAAACAGGGCCAACATGGTAGTAGTCTATTTCTACATTATAAGTGTTGTCCCCCTCATACAGGGCGGGAGATCTATTGATTATGTGTTGGACATCTGCATAGATGTTGCAAAGTTTGTCGTTGTTTGGTCTCCTTAACCACTGGTCAGATTTCAATAAAACTTCATATTAGTGCTTGGTACCAAGCTTAGTTATGCATATTGTCAGGAATAATAGGTTGGAGGATTGTCGACAGAGTTCTGGATCTATTTGGGATAAAAAATCCTTCTAGTTAACTATGTAAGGCCGAACTTAAAATATTCTTGGTTTCCCCATCCCGACCCTAGCAGATTTAGAATTGGTAGGTAGGTAGGGTAAATATTTTTTTTTGAATTGTTTCATTGTTAATGGTCTAGACATACAAATAATGAAATTTAGAATTAACTCTTAAGGTGAAAACCAACTAAAATTTAATGGTAAGAAAGAAGCCAGCAACAAAAAAATAAAATTTTCACTTCCAATTTTTAATAAAAAAAATATTATTTCAATTTGGGCAATAAAATATTTTGGTAGGGCCCTTTTTAATCGGGTAGGTAGGGGATGGGGAAACAAACAATATTTTATTTTAGGCCCAATGTAGACAAAATACTGGTTCACTTATGGAATGTTTGCATTAAGTTAGGCGGGTACCATGACAAGGTTCGCACAGACCTTGAAAAGTACTTTAAGTGCTGCTTTGAAAAAATGCCAAAATGGTACTTGAATGTAAGGAAAAACCTTGTCGGCAGACAAACAGTCTTGAATATCTTATGCATAGAAGTGTATGGATGGTGTCAGAAACCCACATTATTTGCAGAAACAGTCTTTTTCTTGAAAGTTAAAAGTATGTAAACATATTGTTGCAAGTGTGAGACATGAAGTGCTAAGCAGCAGTTGTGATCAAAAATAATTTTCATTTATCCAGCGCAAAGAGTCGAAATTGTACAATTTTACTTTGGTAAATCTTTGGAAAAAAGGCATTGAATATACAAATTCTACCTTGAAAAGTCCTTGAATTTTGGTGTGAGAATTGTGTATGAACCATGCATGAGTATAACAATGTGCCAATAACCCTTTTCATATTTATTTTAGGAGCTGCTTGTCATGGCATCAAACAGTTTCCATATTCTGTCAGAAGTTTACAGTATAAAGATGTGACAGTGATAGAAGTGCCTTGTATGTGATATAGCCTCGAAGGTCCTCATTCCGGTGGGATAAGCATCAATTTGCAAAAAAATGCTCAAAAACGAAACAATTCTGCAAGAAACTACTCATACTTTGATAGAACCATCCTTTTCCAACATATTGCATCATCTTTTATCGTAGTTGCAATAATATTGACGAATGATTGACATTAAATAACCAATACACTCAAAATTGACCGCCATTTTTTAGATGTTCCTCATTCCTGTGACATTCTGTCAAGGGAAGTAAATCTTACAAGATTTAGTGTCAATTTCTCTACCTCCGGCGTGAAAAGGTCATTCAAACATCCGGGTACCTTGCAGACGAATTTACACAATTGTTAAAGTAAGTTTTGTCGAGAAATTGGAACATTCAAGTGACTATGCATTGAAATCTTAAAGAAAATGTAATATATTATTACACACATGAGCGCATTTGTACGATTTTTATCATTTTTAGATGCAATTTTAGCATTTTTTTTCCTCTGCCAATTACAAAAAGCTTTTGTTGATTTTTACCGAAGTGCACGATGATGACGTCATCGGAACTCACGAGAAATGAGGTGTCACCGGAATCCCGACTATCACGGAATGAGGACCTTCGAGGTTACTAAATGTGATACAAACCATTCATGCCATATTTCCTGCATCGTACATCAAGTCCCATGATTATAAAACTGCTTCATGCTTCACTCGATTCCGTGCTCAAACTTGTTAAAGGGGCATTCCCTGGAGCTGAAGTGTCTTGAATAGCAATCAAATTGGTATAATTGTAATACCTAAGTCAAATAATGAAAACCCTGTTAGTTTTTTAAAAACAAATATTTCAAGAATAACTAAATAGCGTTGTCATCAATAAAAGGCTCTCAGCCTTTCATTCAAATCGATATACAAAATATCGAAGCGCGCGTTATAGAGTAAATTTTTCTGTCAAATTCTTCTTTGACTTTTCGGTAATAGTTGGTTTTACAAGTGATAAACGCAATTTTGTTGTATGCAAACCAAGATACTCCAGTTTCTGGGCATGCCCCTTTAAATGTTCCAAACAGTAAAATGCCTCCTACTTTACTGAAACGTTTATATTACATAAACAGCCTTAATATAAAGTAAGCGGAGATATATGTTCTTGTACAGTAAAGATATTTTGATTGTTGGACGATCTAGGCACATCATTTCTTGCTCTTCTGAAACTTGTTAAAATCTACTGCTCCTGGATTTCATAAAAACTTACTGTACTTCTATAATCAGTTTATTATAACAATAGTCCAGCCCCAAACACAAGATACCTTATATTCGAGTATAAAGTTTTTTCCGTTGCTGATTTCAGTAGACAGGACCTTTGGAATGGAATTTTGAGCATTTGGATAAATTGGGATAAAAAGTTATAAAATATAAACGAAACTGCAAATTTTTGGAATCGGTAAACTACAAGGTCATTTATAATCATATTACATGTATATAATAAATTACACTTCTATGTTGTTATAACATATGTTGCAGTTGTAGACTGCAAATTTTTAGTGCCGTGCGTTTATAAATAAGGGTGTATTTTTGGAGTTAACTACTAAAAAGTTCATGGAAAAATGTGAATTTTCGAAATTGGTAGACTACAATGCCATTTGCCATATTAGTTGGTTAAATATCGCTGTGATAGTTCTATAGTGACTTTAAATTAATATAACAAACAGCTTAAGCTAGGTATTGCTACAACATATGATATTTTTGTGTTAAAACATGAAAAATTATTAAGGAAAGGTACACATTTTTTGAATTGGTAGACTACAATTACATTGTAACCCAAAATAGGACGAACAATCTCCAAATTTGTAACGAGAAATGGGACTCTAATAGGGGTTCCCTGACCCTTAGTTTTTACTTCAACTTCTAAAAACCCATCGTAATCTATTTTGGTACCACTCACTGACTTATAACCAGTTCACCCTAAACAAATCCTCAATATTAACGTTACTTCTTAAATCATGACTTAGTTCCCAATCACTACTGATTAGACTAACTTGTGCCCCAGTACTAGTATCCCATTAAACATTTTCTTCACTCCCGTTAATTAAAACATTCACAGTGCATTTATGCCCTAACACCTTAGCCAATTTAACTCTAGTTTTCGGAGTGAATTCATTAACAGAACCCTTGATATCATTAATGTTTGTATTGTTGGCACCCAGACTCATATTATTTCTTTCTATTGCTGAGATTGTCCTACATACATTCCTATGAGTTTTCCAGTGTTCCCTTTGACAACAATTGGTAGTGACATCACATTGTTTACATTATTTTAGGTTCAAACTATTGAGATGTTTTCCATACTGAACTGAATTTAGTATTGGAGGTTTGTTACTACTGTTTTGGTTGGTATCGGCCTCCCTAGTCCGCTGACCCCTGTCCATTGTTTTGACACTCTGGCTCTATGATCACCCGCTCCACAACTCCAACAATGTTTGCAATCTGTTCTTTGCTCACGTTTGCAATTTTCGCAAGTACAACGTACACGCCTTCCGCCGTAGGTCCTTTGCCATTCTTGTTTCGAGCCATCACTTCCTGAATTGGAGTTTTGTGATTTTAGTTTGTTCACCTCAACCCTCAATGCCTTTATTTCCTTTAGTATTGTGGAGTCTTCAACCTGTCCACTCGCAACCCTACACTTCAACTTGGACTCGCGTTCATTATATCTCCATTTAATTTCATTCATTTCCTGAATTAGCTGTTCATCACTTTCAAATGTTTTCAAAACAGCAAGGGCTTCTGTTCTGGTGGATTCATTCCTGAGACCCATGCTCACTGAATGTCTGAACTGGTGTTTAATCAACTGGTCATTGTTACTGGGTAAAAGTTCTGACTCCTTACACGAAACATTTATCTTCTGTTTTAGTCCTCTGAATAAAAACTCTTGAACATTCTCCTTTGATTCCTGTTTGGTTGAACACAATTCTTGGTAGAGTTCTGTTGCGCTTTTCTCCTTGAATGAAGCTCTGATCACCGACTGTAACTTTGCTAATGACAGCTTCCCTCCAATGAATACTGTACCTCGTTGGCATATATCGGCTTTGCCTTTCCTCGTCAACATCTAGCAAAATGATTTACGCGCTGACATTTACTACAAGTCTTCCCTCTTGCTGGGCACGGCTTATCTCGATGAGGATACTCATAGCCGCAATTCCTACAGATGTTATTCGCTTGTTTGTGATCACGTGATGATGCCGCAGAGCTGTAGCTGCGTTCATTGTTGCCACGCCCTCGATTTTGATTTTTCCCGCGACCCCTGTTATTTCGGTCGTTTCCTACTCACTGCGGAGCTTGCACTTATTGAACGATTGCAGGTCCCTCCATCGCAGATGCGCGCAATTCCGACTTCTCCAACATACGTCACAATGTAAGAATATCACTGAGGGATTAGTAAGGTTTCCCCAGAGCACGTCTTCTCTACTGGTGTGATTTGCAATTTTATATCAATTGCTGTAGAATCTCCTTGTCTACATCCCCAAACTCACAGTTTTTGACTTAAGTTCTCAATTCCGTGATAAACCCATCAAGAGGTTGATTTTTACTTTGCTTGTGTGTCCTAAAATAATATATTTCCATTTGAACTTTGGGCGCGAAGTAATCCGTTAACACTTTCTTCGTCGCTGTATATGTCGCTTCCGTAGCTTTCTTTTAAACATCATTATATCGTATACTTTTTCCCCTGCATAGTGCAGTAACAATGCCGTTTTATGATCTTCATACCAACGAACAAATATTCTAATCGTCCAATCCATTTCTCCCACTGTGTCCCTGCATTAGATTTATCTGTTTCACAATCAAGTGCTGGAAATTGAGGTCAGTTATTTCAGTCCCATTTGTTTGTACTAAACTCATCGCCATCATGGTTTCGTATAACGAAGCGATGATCTGTTACTGGAATGATATTAGCTGTAATGCTAGTTCGTCAGCCGGTGGATGTTCTATGTTGGCTTCGTGTATAAGTAAGTAAGTAAGTATATTGTTTATTGAAGTGACCTGTGTAAATATGTACACCAAACATATAAAACATATAATAAATACACCCGACAAAATGGACCTATAAGTCGCTATCAAACTAGATTATTAACATGTAATAACATGAACAAAACATCAATAAGTATTAATAAATATAAATAAATAAAAAAATTAAAAAAATATAATGTATTTAGAGATAGGTAGAATTATATAAATATTTTGCAACCATTCTTGGGTAATATAATATTTACAATATGAACTATGGATATATTCTTTGTGTTTCGCATTTGCATATCTGTCCACCTACATGCGTAAGCAAATGATCGACCTATGACTTTTACTAAATTCTTTTCACTTTCGTAACAAAACCAATAACGTTTTAGCTAACGTACGCCATTACCACACACGAGTTTTACAAGGTGGCAAAACTGATTTTTAAAGAGGGAAGGCCACAGACGTTCTAGCTGTGCGTATTTTTCAATTAGACCATTATAATAGTACATGTGTATAATTAAATAAAACAGAAACTTACTCCACTATATTTCTGTTACAACGTTTTAACACATTTATGTGTCTTCATCAGGTAAACACCATACATATTTACCCGTATAATAGGAAACACCTCACAGCTAATGCACCAGTCAATTGAAACCACGCCCCCCCCCCCCCCAACCCGGGGAAGGGCGGTGATTTTTACTTTTGCCTTTTCAAACCCCTGGCAAAATCCCTGCCCCCACCCCCAGGATCATACAGATGGTAAAAAAACACTGCAAAATTGAAGCATACTATACCTCATTTAGTCACGGCAATATTCTTTTGCGCGAAACAAAAGCCCCGCACTCACATGGCAGAGCGAGGACATCGGAAAGGTAAGGACACGGGACAGATCCCCGCCCTTCCCCGTGGTTGGGGGGGCCATGGTTCCAATTGACGGGTGCATAATACCTCACCCATTGTTACTTTCCGATACCTTGTTGTACCAATAGCTAGGTTAAGATGTTTGATATGTTAATCTTAAGTCATTATAAAATTGTCACAATAATTATTCACTAACTATATGGCCAATGACGTTATAGTCTACCGATTCCGAAAACTCACACTTTTCCATACACTTTTTAATGTTTTATCCCAAAAATACCTTATTTGGCATTAATACTCGGCACTAAAACTTTACCTTCTTCAACTGCAATTAAATAACTACATATAATGTAGTGTGATTAATTTTAAAATATGATTATAAATGATATCGTAGTTCACAAATTCCAAAACTTTGCAGTTCCGTTTATGTTTTTTAACGTTTACCCTAGTTTTCTCAAAATGCTCAGAATGTCACCCGTCAGAAATTCCATTACTAAGGTCTTGTCTACTGAAATCAGCAAAGAAAAAAGTTTATACTCCAATGCAAGGCTATGTCAATTTTGGGGGATTTCACAACAACTTGTGAGCTAAGACAATCTTCTGAATTTTCTTGAAATCCTCTTTCCATCACCAAGCTTCTGGAAAGTGGTTTTGAAACTTGGCATGTATGTACAAGCACTGTTGCTATGATGATATATATGTTATAATTATATGTCCCGTATTGTTGTTCTCTGTGATAAAATACATCATAAAATTCATTGTGTATTGTAACATTATTATTTTTGTGAGTATTAAATTTCGTGGAATATGATTAAAAGCAATTTCATATGGTTGTTCTTGTGAATAAATACATGAACCATACAACGATAATGATTTTCAGTTTTATCTATGAACATTAAAGGTGCTGCCTCACGTTTTGGTGTGTTGCAAAAATAAAATATTTTTTTAATATTCGTGAAATTTTGGTATAGTTGCCTGTATATGCCATAACCAACCACACTGACATTTAAAATGACTTGCAGAACATCTGCATTTTGTAATTATTTAGTATTTGTACATCCAAAATTCTATTGGGTATTAATACTCTGTAGAATTAACACTACTATCACTTAAATTGCCTGAAATGCGTTTGCATTAGATAAAAACGAATTGCAAAACATACTGAATGCCTCATTGATGTTTACGCTGTAGTTTGTAGATGCTACAGCTCAATCACGTGGTATTGTAATTCACAAGGCATGTTGGAAGGAAGCTCTGCGCTATTTTCAAAAAGGAAAAATACAGAATGTCCAATATCAAGAGTGGTTAAAATTGCCTATTTGCTGTAAATCTTTCATAAAGCAACCGTCAGTGGCCTTCTATTACATAAATACTTGGTTATTTAGGAAAATCACTTCATGCAAAAGATTTCGCCCGATCTGTGAGGCAGCACTTTCAAATCCGAAAAATAAATCATGCTTTTCAAATTTTATGGTTTTAATTGTCAATGCATTAGGTCAATATCATGCAATAGTGACAATGTTTGCCCTTGAAAAAGCATAGCCGACCTTACACTATTGTGATGTAGGCCCTATGAATCGTCAAATGCAAGATAAAAGTCTTTGGCAAACATGTCTAGTTTGTTAAGAACTCCCGTAGTGATTAGTACCACAGGAAGCAGGCATTGACTATGGCGTGATCTTGTTTCAGTATAAGCTAATGTTGTTGGTATAAAAACAATGATGAAAACGGTCAGTATGCTTTATTTATCAACATGCACAGATCGTCATTAAAATGAAGATAAGAAACATCTGACATGGAAGTAGCACTATGTGGAATTAGCAGAGCACGTAGAACATATCACAAAGATAACTAGAAAAAATATAGATACAGTGCTAACAATTTACACTTTCCATATTTCTAAAAATGTGGGGCAGGACAATCCATTCTTGCAAACAGAGCTGGATCATGCCATTCATAAATGCATGCCATTCAGAGACAAACCAAGCGGTCATATACTGACCCTCCAAGTTCCAAAGGGCGCACACAACATCAAGTTGATGGTAACAAATCAGACAGGGAAGGTAACGTTCAACAGAAACAGGTGAGCACAAAACGGACAGAAAACCACATAACAGGTCACAAGGACCAAACAGTATCTGAACAGGTAGTTACAACACCTCCGTGAGTCAAACATAACTGGAATAAGAGCCTAGAGAGTATCAGACAAGAACAAATCACAAAGACGACCTCAATGTAACAAACACAACCCACAAAGCAACTCATTAGTAAACATATGCATGCCTTTTAGAAATAAATGAAACAACCTTATGCTGAATTTCCAAGTTGCAAAAGGGAAAAATCACACATAGCAAGGACCATCTAAGCATCGGTCAATGAAACAGGAAGCATAATAGCAAATGAACACACCACTTCGCTGCAGAATGAAATGGTTAATAATAATATTTATTTGGCATAAGATGCATATACCATGTTAAGTTCGTCGTATAACAAAAGGATCATAACATTTACTAAAATTGTATTGTAAAAGGAACAAACGTGACATTGACACAATATCTTATGACTTTTATAATAATAATTCATATCAACATAATAGTCAGGCCATGAAATACCTTGTCACAGAAGAAGCTTTACATTAGGAAATACCACATCAAGAGGTAAAGTTTGCATCAATGAAATATTGAAATATTCACCGAACTGCCAAATATTGATGACTTCAACAAACACTTGCGTGAATGAACGCACGTACGTCCACAAAAGCAAACGCGCTCGTATTGTATAGATAGATAGATACTTCCGACACGACCCGAGAACGTACTCGTGATCTACACATACATGTAGAAATCGGCAATTCGCTGGCTTAGAATCCGAATGAGAAGGTCGTAAGTACAAAACGCAATTTTGAGAAAACAAGGAAAAACTGTTTAAAAACTACTCTTTACTTATGGAAAAACAAGCCTTTTCAACTTCAATTTGGTCAATATGACCTGTTCCGATTTTCATGCAAATAGGCTCATACGGAGCGCCTTGTGGTGCGGATTTCAAGTATGGGTCTTATAAGGTCGTACGTTCTAAGCCAGCGAATTAACAATCTCAATATCAGAAATATGTAGTCAATTAATATTGTAAGTTGGGATGTTGTATTGTTTTCATATAGAGTATTTATCTAAAAGAGTATTACATTTTTATATTAATTATCGAACACGAGTCCCGCGCCTTCCACTTCTTTACGTAGTACATCAACTCTCTGAGCAACTTCCGGTGTAAGTAACTGTTTCCAGGTCCCAGCTTTTCCTGAGATATATGTAGAAAGGCACGCATACAGTTAAAAGAAACAGAATACTAGATTTACTGGGCAATGGAATGGATCAAATAACAGAACACACTAATTGGTGCTTTTCGGCTAAACCACCGGTAAATGCATCATTGATAAAAAAAATTAAATGAGATGTACGAAAAAAATTCACAAAAAAATGTTATGCTTTTTCAATGACACAATCACAGACACTTGGGGTCTGGACCACGCCCCCTCCCGCTACGCGCCTGGAAATATTTTTTTTATATTTCTTATATATCCAGACCCATTCAGTAATCACACAAACATTTGTTGTATGTATTTGATATTAATACAAAAATCTACGTAATTCCTCTACTGCATAAATAACCCAAAGCTAGAGAGGCATTTACGAATATTTTTTATTTGTCCGGATACGTTTAATAATGTTTGTGTGATTAATGTATGGGTCTGGGTATACACCCCGTGTACCCCGATAAGACGTGCTAGCCTGAATACTGCTGTGTTAGCCTACCGCAAAAATTTCAACATTCAAGAGGTTAGGTATTTTGTGCGTGTTTCATTTATTTCGTGTCTACACCAGTAAAACGAAGAACGTGTACATGTGCAGTGGTTCTTCCTCGACATGAAGATGAGTTTTTTTCGATCTCAAACGTCACATTATATTTTAAACTTAATAAATTTGTCAAAAAGTCAGAAGTTTGGTCTTTAAAAAATAATTAAAAATACTTATAGGCCGCGGAGAAAGTTCAAATTTCATGAATATGTAGTGAAATAATAGTAGCATATTTATTCGCATTGATGTATGCACTGGTATCATTATCTTTCTTGAAAATGACAAGTTTTCCGCGCTTGGTGGCATAAAATGGATAGTGCACGAGTTATATGGTGAAATTGTCTAGATACTGCCCGAGTCGTAGATGAATACTGCCCTTGTTGCTCACAGTTTTAATGTTTTAGGACTGAAAACAACATTTTCACGACACAATTTTCATACAACAATTCTTGTTTATCTATATTAAACATGTATTTAGTTTTAATTGCATTGATCTGCTGAATTTAATATAAATCCCCATATAATATACTGTCTAAATCCCGTGTACCATTTTCTTAGTTACACCACACATATACCAAGGTATCTTCGCATGGACGTATATATCAAATGCGTTCGTTCTTTGCTTTTTATTTCACAGAAGCGCTATTTGTGCATTTTCAGTTTATGTAACGAGTGTTATTTTTATCAATTTACCATTTATTTAAAGCCTAGATAATATAGACGTACACATACATATAGCAAAATTGTCAATAAGAGTATAAAGTCTGTATCAACCAATTATCGGTGTGGTGTAATGCAGTCACATTGATCCTGGTTACGAAACCTTTTTAGGGGTTGTTGCAATGGCTGAGCGGTCTAATAAGTTAGTACGTCGCTTGATCACAAGTGGTTTGCAGTTTGAACCTTACATTTTAAAATCACATAGACGCCCCGTTTCACGAATTAGTATCCAATAAGTACCATGAGGTTTCAGTACTCTGAATTAACAAATATAAAGAAACCATTATCGTGGGTTAGATCGCAGCTTATCTGTTCAAGCGTTTATGATAAACTCGTAAACTCTTAATATTTCACAGTGAAGTCACTGACACTCAATTTAACAACTCGCTAGTGACGTTTTTTCCATTCCCAAAATTATTCAATGTTTGCCTTCCACTAGACATCAAACTGGAATCCAGAAAACAAATGCCGCAAGGCTACTTTCAGTGTACTGCAGCTATTCAGCGGATTTTCGATATGATAATGACAGATCGGACAGGGAATGCAGGACTAAACGGAAACAGCTGGGCACGAAACTCACTGTGGTGCCTACAGGTAGGACACGCGCTTGGAGATATATAGGTCCGGGTTCAATTTCCGTCTGCGCCACTGCTCATTTTCTCGGAGCAAAATTAACCAATAATGTTCAACTCGACCAAGCTGTGAATTGGTACCTGTGAGGGTGGTGTTTGTTCATGTTCGATAGTCTTGGTCGTCGCATCTCGATGTTGTCTTCACACAAACCAGGAGAAAAGTAGTCTCCATATTAGGACTCGAGCGCAGGTTTCCTTAGGTAGCCCAATGCCTGGGGGAAGTTAAATGTCGAAGGGTAGCTTGATTGCTGAAGGAGGCCCTCGAAAACTGGTAACTAAACGTAACATAACAGACAACAACAAAACACGCAACAAACGGGATTTATCCTTTCAATTATCCTCTTGTTGAACGCCTCATGACATCTCCGTTTGTATGAAATCTGCCATTTGCAAAAATGTCTGATTATGAGACAAATGTAACGTAAGTGCTATTATATAATTATACATCATGTATTTCCACTGCGGTATACCGTAAACCGGATATTGCTAGTGAATGGGAGTAATGTTATCGATTTTCGCGACATTATAGTGTTCAGAGACGACTACTTTCTTCATCTCAACTAGGTTTTAATGTATTCGGATAGTTTTATAACTTTATAGTACGCCATATTATAACAGGTATTTTTCATAGAAGTGTTCAAATTACTCAGTTATTGTCCGCTGCTCACTCGCAAACTTTGCCCACAACACTTTAAATGCGTTTGAACTGGGCATTCTAGTTATACTGAACTTAAATGTCTTAAGTCCAAATTTCAGAAAAAAATGATTGAACTTCAACAAAGATACACACCAAAATACAAATGTAGATAAGTGCGTGTACAGCGTATTGATATTTACTACATACAGAGTATTGCACATTAGCTCACACTTATTAAACTAGGAAATCAACCAAAAATAATACTTAGTACCAATTTAACATTATAACTATTTTTATGAACCTCAGAAGAGTGAATTCGAATATTTGAGTGCTGAGTGTAAGTATTGATTGTAATTTTGAACAATACAAAAAAGCGTCCATATCATAGTTAAAATAAGTATATCTCAAACTTGTGTACATATACAGTATTACATTTAAAATCTCGAGGGACCCACCTCAGAATTCGTCATTCCAGCATGTGTTATGTACATGTAGTTTTTACACTCTCCAATTTTCAACATAATTATGTAGACAAAATTAGTACAAGTTTGCAGATCCTTTATGTTGCATTATATATGATGCACGCTAGAGCCGGTCGGTGGTTGCCATTCAACTGCAAGAAGGCTCACCTACATCTTTGTGTTCATAAAGGCTCAAGAGTAAATAATTCACCAAATTGATATGAAAATATTTTAATAAAAATTGAGGTTGCCAGCCAATGAAGATATGTTTTACAACTGATTGACCAATGGGATGGGTGCACGCAACCAGGAAGTTTCAAGTATACTATTACTTAAAAGTACAATATAAGTAAGATGTCCCAGGCGGTTTACGATAACACATATCTTAAAAGAACAAGTTTGTCAACAAAGGTTGATTGAAATATTTATTAGCATATATAGTTTCCGCCTTCCTCGTTTGTAGATATAATCTAAAAAATAATTTTGACACCTTCATTAGAACAATTAACAAAAGAAGATGAAACGAGACCATATCCATTTTATTTCCTGTACGACTTCTTTAACATGCGAATACTTTATTTACGCGTGGGACCGTAAACTAGTTTTATACCTGATCGGAAGATGAAGTAATTGTAAATTAATATTTTAAGATTTTTCCACAATTTATTTAATCTGGATGCAATGGTTCAGTTCATGTTGGTTATATGACTAACCGTTCAGAATCCGACCAATATTTAGAAGTTTTGTCAAATCAAATACCTTTTATTCTCTCATTTCATGATTACATGAAAAAATGAGGTTAACAAAATGTAACGACATTATCAAGGCTCATAAATATGGTTTTACACTAATGAAATTACAAATACACAAAATACAACATTGAGTTAGTTACCAATAAATACAAGTCAAATAGTTTCCTGCGGCTGATAACTTAGTTGTATTGTTTATGATGTGTTTTTTTGCAGTTTGGATGCAATTCGAATTTATTCAGGTGTAAGTTTAAATTTATGTTTCTGTCAAAATAATTCCAATACATGTAACAATACCGATCAATCTAACAACAAATGCCTTGATCAGATATAAATCGTATTCAGTTTAAACAAACAAACATCCTCCAATTATTTGGTTGTGTTAAATGTATGTGCCGAACGAATGAACAAATTAAAAATAATTAGAAAAACATTTATCATGTATCAATACCATGCTTCTGTTAATCTTGCGATGTGTTCTCTACGGGATGTAGTCCATCGCCCACTATATTTATTAATGACCGGGATGATAATGCAGCTGCAAACACCTGCTGTTTAGATTCGTGGTCTCGCGTTCACAGTGAAATTTCGGAATAGTTCTGATTTCTTTGGTAAATAAACTATTGTAATGCGATAAAGACCGATGTTATCCGCATGGAATAATGGAATAGTCTGGTTCACGACATTCTTACAAAATGCTTCTTTTTTGGATATATTTTTTTGAAATCGTAAACCATCGAGAACATGTCACGTGCCCCTCCATGGTCATTTTACTTTTGGCAATCCAATATAACCTGCGGCTCAAGGCCGCAGGTTAAAGCCTAGCATTTACTAAATTTCCGTGAGCAATACTCCGTACACTGAACAGCAATACTCCGTACAACAGTGAGCAATACTAATGCAATACTAAAATTCTCAAAATGCACCGTTATTTATGACTCCGTTCCTGGTAAAACAAAACATTAACAACATATTATGCTTGGTCACTGGGATGGTGTTTTGCTCGATTCAAATTGTGTAGCTTAACAAGGAATATAAACAAAAACATCTTTATTTGACAGACCGAGCATATGTTTTGCGTGAGGAACGATACGAGTTTGGTCTTTTAAATGCCCTTTTAAGCAGTCCCTGGTCGTTTTCCGGTAGATACTTTTGTATATAATTTACATTCAACACACACAAAAAGACAAAACAGCGTCTCTGAACTTACCCTGTTGTGCACTTGAAGGTTGCGAAAATGGATAACATTACTCACCTTACTAGCAATAGCCGGTGTACTGTATACCGCAGTGTTTCCGCATTCTTGTTGACGGAATAGGCCGGACACATGTATTCAATGTTTTTTTATATAGTATTATCAATATTCATGCGAATAAATGTGTAGATGGTAGGCCGATAGGCATCGTTCAATCATGAGCGGGCTTGTTAGAACTTCAAGACAACATATTGCGGGGCTTCTCTTTTACATTTTGAGAGAGCATTGTTAGTAGGGTATATTATGTCTAGGGGACTAGTGGTTTCAAAATACACATATAGACCTACTCGCAAGTAAAGTGACGTGGAAAGTAATTAACGAAAAGTGATATATTGGGTTCGCATGAGCGGATCAAGCAGACGCTCTGTATAGAATGAACAATCTGGCTTCTCATGTCTTCAACCCTCATGGTGATAACATGTAGCTCAATGCGCTCTTTACTCGATTTATGTAATTGCTTGTAGATTCTACTAGTAGATTCTACTCGTAAGTAGACAGACTTACAGTACTATACTGACACCTGTGATTTTACAGGTAACAATGATGCCGAACAATATTATTATATTATTATCTCTAGTAAGAACTATGTAGATTTCATCCCATGAAAATGTTAAATTATCTATTCCAGGCCTGCATTTATCCATGAAACAAGTATTAAAACGAACAACACAGGCAGTATAATAATTGTTTTACAGTGGACATGTGCAGTATCTACGGTATAACTCGTGCACTATCCATTTTATGCCACCAAGCGCGGAAAACCTGTCATTTTTTAGAAAGATACCGATGCCAGTGCATACATCAATATGATGAAATATGCTACTATTATTTTACTACATGTTCATGAAATTTGAGCGTTCTCCGCTGTCTATAAGTATTTTTAATTATTTTTTAAAGACCAAACTGCTGACTTTTTGACACATTTATTAAGTTTAAAATATAATGTGACGTTTGTGATTGAAAAAAACACATCTTCGTGTCGAGGAAGAACCACTGCACATGTACACGTTCTTCGTTTTACTGGTGTAGACACGAAATAAATGAAACAGGCACAAAATACCTAATCTCTTGAATGTTGAATTTTTTGCGGTAGGCTAACACAGCAGTATTCAGGCTAGCACGTCTTATCGGGGTACACGGGGTGGTATACAATGTTGATGATAAAAATATACCCAGGTGCGTAGCTGGGGGTCCAGACCCCAAGTCTTAATCTACACACAGTCAATGAGAAAGCAGAGCTGACACATTCAAATTCATAAACATTATTAACGGCCAATCAACGATTTACAGCAGCCAAGCAGTCAGTTCGATATTTCAGTACATTTAAATGTACCGGGGGGGGGGGGGGGGTAAATCGAAATAGTCTCGGTAATTCAGAGACAGTATGACAGTATGACAGTTTTCTCGATAGTTGATGTACCGCTACTATGAATTTGAATCAACAACTTTACTGCAACCAAAACCTACCTTGATTGATGAAGCGACCTTCACATTCGTCAAATACTTTCTTATAATCTCTCCAGTATGAAAGATTCACCATATCATTCTTTCTCATATTGTCGACATGACAATGTTCGCAAATCCTATCAACATCCGTGTCACTGATCTCTCTGTCCAAAAACTTGGCGATCTGTCGTACTGTACTAGGCATATCCTAAATTTAAAGAAGCGTCCTAAATCACTATAAGGAAGCATTCATTAAGGTGGCAGGGCACTTCATAATAATGCTTGGTTAAAATGCCTGGTACCGCTGCAAACCACAGGTAAATGTGTCATTGATGAAGATTTTTTACAGAAATTGATATATACTGTAGTTTAAACTATTGATTAATATCTGTAAAAATATATTAGATGTATAAATTTTACAATTTTTTTATATATTTTTTTCATTCTTTTTCAATGATACAGTTACCTTATTATAAATACAATGGTGCATCTCGTGAACATGACCATTAATTTCTACTGGAAAAACGCACAAACATGTTGATATAAAGTACATTGTATATACTAGAAGATTGAGCAAATAAAATTAAAATGTGTTGTACCATGCTATATCATGTCATTGTAAATGGCCAAAGGCAAATGTTTTGCCGATTGCTAATAAACTGTAACTGTTAAATGTGAAGAACGAACTATATTTCACTGTAGTATTGTCTGATAATTGATAGTAACTTTCTGATGACGTCATAAAAGGTGAGATTACAAAAACAAAAAGTGACGAGTTACTGTTCCTGCCGAGTTACGGTTCCTACAACGTTAGTGCATTAAACTTACTTTTAAAATATCTTCATATTTAAGAAACAAAACAGATTTGTCATTACGTCTCTCCCAATATTCCAGGACATGTCTCGTCCAAGGTCCGTTATGTCCTGTGAGTATAAAACATTAAATGGCATCAAACGGGTTTGGGAGATCATATGTTATTGATCTGATATCAACAAACTAATTGCTCTGTAAAGTATTCCCTATTTAACTGCACTAGTTAACCTGACAATTTGCAGAGTACGTGCTAGTACTGAGGCCTGAAACGCGGTAATACATTTTTCAGAGTACGTGCTAGTACTGAGGCCTGAAACGCGGTAATACATTTTTCAGAGTACGTGCTAGTACTGAGGCCTGAAACGCGGTAATACATTTTTCAGAGGACGTGCTAGTACTGAGGCCTGAAACGCGGTGATACATTTGGGTCTCACTGATAAACTCGAGCCGTTAGAAAGACTAACATACATCCCGCATTGACAGCTCATTTTTTATGCACAGCTACATGTTCATATTGTTTAACTGTGAACGCTTGAAGGAAATCCTGTCAGAACAGTAGAAGTACTTGTAGTTGCGTCCGCATGAATTAATCACTCTTTATCATTAATTACTTAATTAAAGAATAAATGACCATATTTCTGGCAAATATCGCAGCTCGAATATTTTCTTTAGGCATACCTAGTCAGTTTGTGAGGTTGCGATGGCTTTAAGGACGCATCATACATGTACCACGAATAAAATGGTTTCAGTATTTCACTTGTTAGACGTTCAGTACTAAAAAAAGAAATGAGTTCTCTTCCATCATGCCCCTGGATACCAGAATTAGCGATAATATAAGTAGTATAGCTTATTTCACAATCGCCTTAAACAGAAATCAGCATACGTATACTCCCCGGAAATACGTCCCTGTTACAATATACGTGCGTATCAACCACACCTCTATTGTGTGTTAAAACAAATGAATGATATTTAACTTTGTCATGGGGTGTCATTGATTGTTTTACCGGGGTGATTTAGCTATAACTGGTATTCGTTTCCGTTCATATGCTCACCCGTGCCGTCAATGAAGGAGTCAGTGAAACGTTCCCACATCATGTCTTCGTCTGACAATCCATCTCCCCATTGCAAGAGACGGAACAATGACGTCAGGACATCTTTAGGGTTTCTGGCCACATATACTATCTATAAATAACAATGTTTGACCTTTAGTTAGTTGACAAGAGGATGGGCTATCAAAAATAATCACAATTTTAAAGGCGTTTGCTGTGGTTTCAAAATAATCCACATAATATATTTTGATGAAAATATAGTTTATGAATCACCAAATAATGATGACGTAAGAATTGTTGACGAAGACATACGAAGTGGAATTCCAATTAGAACCCGTAGCGAACCCATTTAATATGATTGAAAGAAACTATAATTATATGTATGCTCAGAAATTGACGTCATCATGCTATATGACATTTTATGACCCATCAAGTAATGATATTTTACTGCGCACAACAAAGAATAAGAACTAGGAGATACACTATACCCTCCCTTTTCCTTTCTGTAGTTGCTCTGGTAACAGGAAATGGTGTAGGTGACATTTTATCATACGAGGAGAAGTCATCTGTTCAACGTGTTTTATACCTGATTATAAAACGGTCCTTCATTAATATGATATTTGATACAATATACAATTAATTATGCATGGTTGTGCTCTTATTTATTTACAGCAAATATTTGATTTATAAACGATATCAAAATGATAATAACAAATCGGACAGGGAAGGCATTCAAGGTAAAATTCAACTGAAACAGCTGACAAGAAATGCAAATTAAAGAACATACAGAAAAGAACAAAAAGGACAAGTTAAGAGGACAAACATAAAATCATGGAATTATATCTCACACATAAGTCCGTGATAAAATTGAACAAGAAAAAATAAAACTGAACAACTATAACTACACGATATCCTACTCGAACAGCCTGCCGAATTTGTCAGCCAAACATAACCGAAGAAAGAGCCAACAGATCAAAACGGAATCACAATGACAATCCACATAGTATACATGCATGCCAACAAGCTATGATATTCTGTTCATGGTTACTTATTGCTGAATTTGATGAGAACGTACAATGGCATACTTTAAAACCTCGTTATCTCGAGGACCCATCGGGACAAGCCAAATGCTCGAGATAAGCCAGTTGCTCGACTTGTCAGAATGATGAATTGTTGTTATTGTACTAGTAATCACCGTCTAGTTAATACAATGTGCAATGGCAAAACCATTGTACATGTATGATTAAAATGTTCCTGTAGTTAATACACTACCTCTATTATACGGGAGAAGGTCACTTAACATGTCAATAAGCGGAAACCGATCGTCAAGCTGCACAGCGTTTGCAGTGTCAAAATCTAACGTTTGTACTAAGTAAATGATTTCCTGTGTTAACGTTGTCCCTGTAATATAGAATATTCAATGTATAGTATTTGAAATATGTTACTGCTATATCACTGATTTGTTTGGCAGTACGGAAACATTTAGAACGTAGTATAACAGTGAACGAAACACATGCTCACTATCTCTAACCAAGAATAAAGCAGAAATATCATATTATTATGCGCTACGGACGGGGAAAATAAATGGGGCTACCCTTCTGGGGCCCAAAAAAAGAGGGGAAAAAAGAAAGATATATGCGCTACCACCCGCAATTATAAAACTCACACAGTCAGTGACGAAGGTACGTGATGCATTTGATTTTCATCACCCAACAAAGTCCTACTATTCAAATATCAGAACCAATGGACAAATATGTAACTAGTAGGTTCTACAGATTGGCTACATTGTAGTTTGCGCATGAAAAACTTTAGAAAAATTTCGAATTGTAAATGGAATGGAAAATATGTACGTTTTACGTGCAAATGCCTCTTTGTACTAAGCTTCTACGATATTTCAGCGAAAAGAACATGACTATGCTTGATCACCAAGTCCATTATATAGACCTAGACCCATGGGAATAGCTTTAGGTTCCTAGACTTAAATCGCATTCAGTAGAGTGTAGGTACATTTCCAGGACACCTATGTGGTCAGCCATATTGCAGTACATGAGTGCTGTACCTATTGCAGACGACAAAACGTAATTTAATCTTGAATTCAATAGTTAAATTAGTGTGCAATTTGTAAAGAATAGTTCATTGAAGGTTTTCTGCGAGTTTCACTGTAAAAGATTATAATTATGTCCATAAAAAATGAGAGAGTCAGTTGAATTTCTTTTCGAACACCCTTCGTAACAGGCGGCTCTACTCTCAAAGCGCCTTCCAATATATAATTTTTATATAAAGCATCTGCGAAAAACATCAACATTACCGGTAACTTATTCATGATGGGCAATGACAAGGGGGAAGTTAAGTCGACGGATGGACAATGTACGGCGATGTTAACCCCAAAACACCAATAAAAATAATAGGCAATTATCGACAATAGGCAATAGGATCGAATCTACTGAGCCGAAATAGACATGGACTTAAATCGTTCAAACATAAGTCATTCTCTGCGAATTCGGTCAGTAGCCACTAAATGACGAACTACGAGGGGTGTTCCATATGTATTGTCACTTGGGTCACAAATAAAAAAAATCGTTGATATCTTTAAATCTTTATACATTTCTAGAACCATCAAGATTTCCGCGATATTTCGTGAAAAAATCAATAAAATTCAATTACCGGAATGTTGTTTCTGTTGTCTTTTCAAAGGACTAGTAATAGACACTGCGACTTTGTTCGAATAACTGTCGATTAAAACTTCCTTTCGGGAAATATTCTTATTCCACAACTATCATACCGTAAATATTGTAAATTCCTTCGATAAAAACATGATTTGCTGTACTTGATTGCCATTTTTAACAAAATAAGAGCATTTCAAAGTCGCGAAAATAAGTGTCAAAATTAGTAAAAAAAGCATGCTACTTTTCAATGAAAATTTTCGATTAGTTTAATTGATTGGAATTTGACATATCATACAGGTATGTAAGCCATTGACCATCAACATTGATTTTTGGGAAGAATTTGCGATCAAAGTACAATTGATATGAAGTTATCGGTGCGTGAAACAACAAGCATCATTTGGTATAAATTAGAGTGATCTCCCTTGTTTTGACCGTCTTAGTCGTAGACAACAAATACTTTCATTTTGATTTAAAGTTCTAATGGAAGTATAAGGGTCCAGTAATCGTATCTTATGTTGCAGTTTAAAGAATACTGACATTTACTTTTCTAAACAACTACTGCAAAGATGACACAAATTTAGCTTAAAATTAACATAAGGCCAGTGTACTCGAGCATACCCTCTTCTAAGTTCAATAAATTACTTAATTGTTGACGAAAGGCTATGTAATTTTCCAGATATAGAATAGAAACATGCACCTTTTAGACAGTCATCTTAGAATCCTTCTAAATATTGCCATAGAAAAATGCAAAGGACAGTGACAATACATATGGAACACCCCTCGTACATACCAGGCCACAGGGTATTGACGCATATTATTTTATGCGTGTGCGACAGCCTTATATCTCATTCGTATATGAGATATAAGGCTGTCGCACACGCATAAAATAATATGCGTCAATACCCTGTGATACCAGGCGGCTTTTCATTTCTAGAGTGTAGTTTGGCTAAATTATTATCAAGACTTATTTACCTGATCTAGGAAATGAACACATCCATATGTCATCATCTCTCGTATCCATTACCTCTATCTCTTCCACCTCGTTCCTGAACATTGCTATACCTTTATACACCTTTCTCTCCACTGGATACCTCGGCTTTTCCTCATTCGCGCCATCTTTGGTCGCCATCTTGTTTTCTAGAACTATGCTGTGCAAATCAACTCGGAAGTTTTTAGCCTCACATGTATAACAAACAAACGCCACATTTACTGTATTTTCTTATAAAAAAATCGCGTTTCACTAGGAAAATACGTGAAATATAAATACGTAAGATATTTTTATTCCGAAGTTGTGAGTGAAAAACGCAGACAAAAGCGATTTGATATTATTTCTAGTATACTGCAGAGACTATAGTGTCTGTATATACTGAGAACACACACGGTATCAGTTATCTACGATGTACTCGACAACAGATAAACGTGTTTAACCGAATTAACATTTGACCATGATAAATGATAACAATTTCACATGACCAAAAGTTGGTCAATAGGCCTTTTCGACTGGGCTGTTTCGTGGAGCAGGTTACAGTCTGGTTCCCGTTCTAATTTTACAGTTGTATTACTGAAGTAGTGCTGTAATTGTTGGGACAGGAACCAGGCTAAAACTTGCTTCACGAAACAGCCCAGTCGAAAAGGCCTTATGTATAATACATGTATATTGTACTTGGATCAGGATTGTCCACTTGCTGTTGAGTGCTGCCTTCCCTGTCTGACTTAATATAATATTTTTTCATTCGAATGACTTAAAATATGGTGCACAGACACGACAGGTGTAAATGTTTTTAGAAAATTATACTTGTGCGAGTGCATGCCATTACAAGCGAGGCATTCTGAACATCGACTTCCTCGGCCGCAACGGTTACTATAACAACATAAATAATTGTCTACTAGTATGTGGAATAATATTAATATGCGAATATGTAACGAATAGATAAAACATGTAGACGTATATCATTTGAATTCCGCATTGGTGACGCCATAACACACCGTACAACCCGCTGTGTGTAAGGCAGTTCTGTATGTCGAAGGCAGAGACACACGCGTTTTGTGCTACTTGAGTGGGGTAAGTATTTGTTATTTTATGTGTATTTTGCGCTGCTTGTGAGAGTGATCACTTACATCGATATGTGTCTCTGCCTTCGACGTACAGAACTGCCTTACACACGGCGGGTTCAACGGTACGGTGTGATAAAGACCAAACGTTAATAATTATGCAACAGTCGAATTGAAACCACAGCCCCCTACCGTGGGGAATAGCGGGGATTGTTACGTTTGCCTTTTCAAACCCCGGGTAAAATATATTATAGGCCACGGCAATTTATAGAACTGTTTCTCTGGTCAAGTCACAGTGACATTGACTGACGACGCCAAATGATGTTCGTGTTCGCAATTTGTTCGTAAAATGTTGTAACTTCATTTAGGTTACGTGTAGTTTATATAAATAATAGAGGCTGCGAAAGGCAACATGTAACGTGTACGTCTACATAAATGCTCTTTTTGAGTATTTCGTCATCCAGGTATGCGTAGTTTTTACAAGTAAAGGACGTGTGACTGACTCCCGGTGTGACAAACGAAAATATAATGTGTACTATGTCGCACAGGTGTGTGTATGTACGGGAAAGCCACTAAATATGTGGTCTCATTGGGTTTATATCAACACTCACTATCGATTCATGAAGAAATCGCGTTACAACTGTCATGTGATTTTAAATGCGCACGTTGTGTTTCGCAATCTAATAGTAATTGCAACGTGTACGTATACACGTACGGGTAGCTAGCTACACGTACACGTAGTCGTACACGTTTGCATCGCAACCTCTCTATTGATTTATTTTAGGTAGCCTATAATAATTTATTTTAGCTCGTTTACAGCTAGATGAGATATGTTGATATGTTGATAAACATTTATAATTACAGTATGATAACGTGGTAAACAACCATTTCCATGATGTGTACAACTATAGTGGTGGTTAGTTGACCCGCATAAACCCAACTTAATGAAAATATCGACCAAATCACTTCTATGCTTCCGTATGTTTGCGATTTGGTGATAAACTTTTATCAATATGACCACACAGCAATCCACTAGTTATAGTCCAGTCAGGATAAAAATCCAGTGACGCAGCGGTCGAGTCCACTATAACGGTGTAAAACCAATTATAAAGGCTTATACTGTACAAACAACTATAATTTCAATGCTAAACTAACATACTAAACTTCGCTCTACCTGTTTTGACAATGGTAGTGATTTTTTGCGTACACATAAACTGCAACGTCACTGTCACAATATCCTAACTGTACTATAACTCAAGTAGCATCGGTTTTGGTTATCCAACCTGGCACATTCAGAAAAATAAAACAAATATGGTTGAGATCATTAAATAAAGTTCTATCACTATTGTTCCAGATTTCATTTAACGAACCTGTACCGTGGTGTTAGGAAGCCTACATAACATGAAAAATGTTGCGTATCTATGGTTTTTGGATATATAAACTACATCGGAAAGTCCACATATACACTGTATATATATATTATAACTTTTAAATGGCTCATTACTCATTACTTTCTGATACTCTACTTGTGACAATGCTGATAAGTGGGATGATGATAAAGTATCAGGCGAGTTTATTGTTTCAGTTTCATGAAAGTTGATATTTTTCGTAAACATGTATTATAGTAAATCTATATTGAAAACGTCAGTTTATAACCTCCAAGGACCACTGCGACCCTTGAAAGCCAGTCTTATACTGCAGTACATGTAGTTCAAATCTTCAATTATGGTTTAAATAAAAGGCACAGTGTGAAATTAGACGCAGTGTGTGTTCTTAATCTAATCATATTTTAGTCTTGAAAAGCAAGATCAGGACTGGTATTCAATATTGATCTTTCTTGACTTAAGGATAAGGACAACCAATCAGATCACACCATATTAAACTCTTGGTCAGTAACAGGCGATATGATTGGCTATACTTATTCTCCATTTAAATAAGATCAATATTGAATACCACCCCAGATGAAATAAAATCTTAGTGTTTTCTCCAAACAACGTAAGCACGTCGTCAATCAACGTTACCACATCGTCAATCAACGTAAGCACACCGTTTCAAAAAGGGAGACAAAACGGTAAAAGATGATGCAAAATTACATTAATTTAATACATCAAGGTATATACGAATTGTCTGAAGGCTTTAAAGCTTTCTATTAACGACCGGTTCAATGTTTTAAGACAAGTTGGTCAAGTTATTCAAACGTCAAATACCATGAATTGTGTTACATGTTTACTGTGTAAATACCTACAGCCGACATTAATTAATTAGCTTTGCGCAGTGGCGGTACCATAGCCAATGAGGTTTATCCGAGGCGGATCCCCTCAAAATGGCGACCTGTTGATGACGCGTGTCGATCGACTGCATAATAAATAAATTTTCGAACGTTCGCGCGGTCTATACTTTTGTGGAGAATCATGACAATTATTCAATCAAGACCAGCCTTTCCGGCTCAACACTTCGATGAGAACATGGTTGAAAGGTGCATAAAGTTTTCAAGTCGTGGGGCCTCGTTGGGGGACGTTTTGCGTTTATTGGCAAAGTATCACATCCTGCCGGAGGAAGTTGAAGCTGTGTCGGCAGCCAAGCCAACAGAAGATGGCCACAGTGTCGTATTTACGTCTGCTGCTGTAGCGGATAGGCTAAGGTCAGTCCACGAAATTAACTTAGACGGGAAACCGTTTCACCTGATTACGTTGCATAAACAATCATTAACCGTGAGACTGCACTGGCTGCCCTTGTATGTCAAGGACACAGCAGTAAAGTTGTTGATGGCAGACTTCGGAGCTGTCAGAGGTATCAAACATTTATCGACCTCTTACCGAGGTAAAGAGGTCGCTAACGGCATAAGAGAAGTGACGATGGAGGTCACTGAGACACAGAGGAGGAGCATACCGCATCTGATTCATTTCGATGACGGTATGGCGGTTCTTCTCACGTCACCCGGAAGGCCTCCTCTGTGTCTGAGGTGTTCCTCTGTCGGGCATGTCCGCAAGGATTGTACCCACTACCGTGCGAGACGCACATATGCTGGCGTTGCCAAGCAGAATTTCACCGAGCCTGAAACGGTTCCTGAGCCTGTGCATGTGCCAGCAACTCAGGTTCCTGCTGAAGGCGAGGAGGTCGGTGCGAGCCAGGCACTAGAATCTGATACTGAGGAAGATATCCCAGAAGGTGAACCCGTCAGGGACGATTACCGAATGGACGAGGAGAGTCGTGGATCAAAAAGAACTGTTGGGGGGGACGACGGGACTTCTGATGGGGAGACGCAGGAATTCAGGCGTCAGGTCCCCTATCAGAAGGCTCGGCGTGTCGCCAAGGGCTCCTCTGCTGAGTCTTCGGGTGAGCCCATTGTCCCAGTTGGCAATAGGTATATTGCATTGTCGGGGTTATCACCTGGGGAAACAGTGGAGGAACCCTTACCTATTACTTTATAATATACCATGTTGACCCTTTTACTACTCAATGGATTACGAATATAGATTAATGCCTAGTACCTTGTTATTTACGGGAGATTTTGACCCGGACCGTCCATGGACTATGATTTTGCCTAATAACTATACTACGGTCATGTTATTGCTATATGACCCGTTAGCTTACGTTTTAGCTTTTCAAGTTTTCTATATTCATATTTGTTATATAATTAGATCTACATGTGCATGTACTTTCTATGACTTCAGTATAAAATCTGAGTTTATTGTACCGAATGTGTTAATTTTCAATTCACTGTCTATATGTTTAAACCTCCAAACACACACTGTGTACAATACCATATTATACTATTTGTATCGACGCTGTGCTCGTAAACTCATGTACCATTGGTTTAAATCAATTACTGGATTTTGCTATAGATCTACTACATCTATTTTAAACCCTTCTATCGACATATGCTGTTTTTATAGAACGTTGGAAATATTTATCTATCACTCTATATTGCTTTCTATAAATGTCAAAATTTCAACATCATGTGTGTTACATTCCATTCTATGCCGTGTAGTACAATGTTCATATAACATGTATCAATTTATCTTTACACATATTGGTCATGTGACCACACTTCTACGTCATTATAGTACGTCACAGTTTATAGTGATGTATCATCGGGTGATATCGTGTAGTTTACACCTTCATGTATACACCGTACACATTGTGCATTACGTGTTTACATTTAAACCTTGTTTTTAAAAAAAATACATCATGGCTGATTTAAATATATATACATTAAATATTAATGGATTGAAATCCAAAAATCGTCAGTTATACCTGAAAGAGTTTATTAAGGACAATAATTTTGATATTCTCTGTTTACAAGAAACTCATATTGACACATACTGGGTAGCAAAATCTATTGAAATATTATTAGGATTAGAACATAAAATTATATGGAGTTTCGGTCACGGTAGATGTAATGGTGTTGCTATTATATTTTTAAACCCAATTATAAAGTGTAGTAAGTTCCATTGTGACATTGACGGAAGACTTATACTTTCGGATTTTGATTTATGTGGAAATAAGTTTCGCCTAATTAATTTATACGCGCCTGTCAACCCATGCGATAGAACTACTTTCTTTGAGGAACTAGTTCCTCACTTAGTAACTTCAAATCATCTTATTTTAGTGGGTGATTTTAATTTTGTTTTTAATACACAATTAGACAAATTGGGCGGTAATTTAGATAATGGAACGATTGGATCTAAAACATTTTCTAATATCATTAAAAATTATAATTTGACGGATGCTTTTAGATATTTATTTCCTAAACGGAAAATAGTCACTTGGTGCCGACCATTCAAAAATTCAATGATAGGATGTAGACTAGATCGTGTTTATATTCCTAATATTCTAAGAAATAACGTTGTAGATTGTGGTATTATACCGTGCTCTATATCTGATCATGATGCTGTATTTATCAAAATTAATCTAAATAATCTTTTAACGTTCGGTAAATCATATTGGAAATTTAATAACAGTATTCTCGATGATGACGATTTTATCACGGGGTTTGAGTTTTATTGGCAAGTGATATCCCGAACTGATGAAATCACGTTAGAATGGTGGGATCATATGAAATGTTTAATTAAAGAATTTTGCATTGATTACTCAAAGCATAGGAATAAAGAAACGTATGTGGTACTTAAAAAACTTAACTTTAGCTATCAAAGATGTTCAAATCTTGAAGATAAACAAGATATTAAATTAAAAATTAATAAAATTGAAAATGATTTACGTAGAGGATCTGCTATCAGGAGTAAAGTTAAAATTATTGACAGTAATGAAAATCCTTCGTCGTCATTTTGTAATTTTGAACATAAGAAAAATCATGATAAAATGATTACAGCAATACAACATAACGATTGCACCTTTAAGAACTCGGCAGATATCTTAGATTGTTTTATGCATTTTTATGAAAGCTTATATACTTCCGAACCTGTTGACTCTTCGTTGAATGATTTATTTCTTAATAATTTACCTCAAGTGCCGCGTGACGATAATGTTCTATTAGAACGGCCTATTAATAAAGCAGAAATCTTACATGTCCTAAAAGAAATGGACACAAATAAATCTCCAGGTAGTGATGGACTGTCATCGATGTTTTATATTAAATTTTACCATTTACTTGGTGACACTCTTGAAAATTTGTTTCGTTTGTGTTTTGATATCGGGACTATGTCCGAATCTCAAAAACTGTCGTATATTACATTATTATGCAAAGACAAAGATAATGCTACTTCTATGAAAAACTATAGACCTATTTCTTTACTAAATGTAGACAGAAAAATAGTATCTAAAATAATTTCTAACCGGCTTTCTAATATTTTACCTAAGATTATTGGAATAAGCCAAACATGTTCTATCCGTGGAAGGTCTATTTTTGATAACATACATTTAATGCGTAATATTTTCGATTATGTTGAGCAAAAACAACTATCTGCTTGTTTTATTAATTTAGACCAAGAAAAGGCTTTTGACAGGGTTTCTTGGTCATACATGAATGATACTTTGAATGCTTTTGGATTTAGTCCAAACTTTATAAAGTGGATAAATGTCCTGTATAAAGACATTAAATCCTCTGTCATTGTCAACAATTTTATTTCAGAACCTTTTTCATTGTCAAGGTCTGTACGTCAAGGTTGTCCCCTTTCACCATTGCTCTATGTTTTATGTTTGGAACCTTTTGCCAAGAAAATTCAAGATAATCCTTCTATTAAAGGAATCGTTGTACCTGGTGGTCAGTATGAGTGTAAAATGTCACTTTATGCTGATGACAATACTTCTTTCCTTACTGATGACTCTTCAATCAAAAATTTCTTTTATGAAATAGAACTTTTTCAAAAACTATCTGGATCTAAGATTAATTATAGAAAATCTAATGGTATGTACTTAGGTAAATGGAAAAATCGATCTGATCACCCATTTGGTATTTCGTGGGTTAGGAACTGTAAATTACTAGGTTATCACTTTGGGTATGGTTTAAATATAGATCGCATTTGGTCAAAGTTATTCTTACAGTTCACAAGAACATTAAATCTAATTTCCACAAAAAATAACTCGTTTAAAGGCAAAAGTACTGTTTTAAATTCGTTAGCATTTTCAAAGATTTTATATTACATGACGGCAAATATTATGCCATCTCACTATATGACTATGTTTCAGAAAGCATCTTTCAAGTTTATTTGGAACTCAAATTTTGAACCTATTGCTCGTAAGACACTATACTTACCGTTTAAGGAAGGTGGTCTTAATGTCCCAAACATTGAATTAAAATGGCAAGCCTTGCTATTATGTCATGTACAAAAAATAATTTTAGATATGCAAACGCCATGGGTATATTTTGCCAAGTATTGGATTGGGTTGAATTTGAGAAAATTTAATTCCACTCTAGCCAGTAACAATTTTCCACATAGTGCAGAATTTGTTCCTCCTTTTTATAAGTCGTGTTTAAACATGGTCAAGAAGGTCATAACACTAAATCCAAATACAGTAGAACTTCGATGCCTCGAACAGTACTTGCCTCGAACACCCTAGATGCCTCGAACTGGTTCTTCGGTCCCGGCAAATCTCTTCTTTATTCATATAGTGAAACAATAGATCACTCGAACAATATCTAGGTCGAACACTCGAACTGATTGGGCGGTCCCTCGCTTTCATTTACCTGTAGATGGGTCGAACAATGCAAGTTTTCGCACATTTCATTAAGTGTTCGACCGTGGGTAGTCGGCGACAGGTGTATTAACAAGTTGTGATAATTACTGTATAGATGTATACCTAATTGTTTGCATTTTATAACGAGTTTTTGAGAAACTTAAACACTTATAGATCCATTTGATAGCTAACGAAGGCCAGCCATGAAATTATAATTTAATGATTTTTTGTTAATAAAATTCAGAAGCAACAACATATCAGAATAATATAATCATTTTTTAAAGTTCTCATACGTCAAAAGTGTTTGTTTCAGTATCATTTATTTATTGGTAGTCAAACTTGACATCGAACATGATAATAATTCGTGACTCGCTGCTTTATATAAATGCGCGTATAACAAGTTACCGTAGTAAGACTTGTAAACATTCGAAGAGATTGCCGAAGATAAATCAGATTTCAGGTCAATCTTGTCTAAATATATTATGTATATAATTATTATAATGAATAATGTTATAAAATGATACACATGCATTATGCAAGTAAAGTAATTATGCAATGCACACACGGATTTCCATGCCAACATCAGTTCGAACATATATTTGAATACCATAGATGCCTCGAACACCCTAGATGCCTCGAACTATTTTCCCGGTCCGAAGGTAGTTCGAGGCATCGAAGTTCTACTGTATGTCCTTTGCCGGCCTTCCCACTCGATTATTTTATGAGGTTCTCATGAATAGAAATGATGTTAATGTAAAATGCAAACGATTATTCCCTAATATTAACCATGACAATGTTTTTCAAAATATTTTCTCAAGCTCTATAGATCCAAGTCATAGGAATATTTGTTATAGATTAGCCCATGATGTTGTTTTCGTGAATTATTATCTTTATCTGAAGAAAATAAGCAAGAATACAAAATGTTATTTTTGCAATAATATTGAAACTGTGTCCCATCTGTTTTTAGAATGTTCGTACTTGTTACCTTTGAACAAAATTGTCCTCAAATTTCTACAACTAATTAGTGAAAAGAAGGTGACTTTTTCTGAAAAGTCATTTCGTTTCCTGGACTTACCCCGTTTAGACAAACATATTTTGTATTCGTGCTTAGTTATCTTATCTGTATCCAGATTTGTTATCTGGCAGGCTAGAAATTTGGCCAAACATCACAATGTTGTTTTATCCAAATTAAGTATAATTGAACGTTTTTTTATCGCTATTGAGATATAGAATATATGTTGATAGCTACAGGCTAAATGCAATTGTATTTCTTGATTCTTGGGCTCAACATGGGCTATGTTCATTAACAGAACATAATTGTGATTTTGATGATATGATGTTTTCAGTATATTATCAATCTAAGTTCAATCTGTAATTTATGTACACATTCTGCTGTTGTTTTGTTTCTTCTTTCTGTTTTCAGGATGATGACTAGCTGGGTTCAGTGGGCTGTTGTCCTGGAAACGGAAAGAAGATTGCAGCCTCTGCTATAGATTTATTCACTCATATTCATATAACTATGTAACTTCTGTCAGGCGCTATTGTCTTATTTCAGCCTAAAATTTGTATAATCTCGAAACTCCTGTCCGACGCTATTGTCTCATTTCAACCTAAAAATTGTATAATCTCAATCTTGAGAATCATTGCTCTGTTTTCATCTATGTTTGTTGCATATTGTAATAGATACTGGGTTGTTTTAGTTAATTAAATACCTCCAAATTGTACACACTTATCTATTTTGAATGGACTTTGTAGTGCTTCTGAGAGGGACATGTTGTTCATAATTATGTTGTTTTCAGACGCACTCCTCAGTCTCAGAAAAACATTAAAACCATTATTCCTTTGTGTGAAGTAGTTTTTGTTACCACAGTATCCAGTATCTGTTATAAGCATATGTTTATTATCGTATATGTTCATTGTAAAACCTGCTTCTTGCTTTGTGCTGTTTGTGTGGTGCAGGTTGCAGCATACCAACAGTACGGGGTTCTCACCATTTTCAATGACTATATTTATAGATGCATTTAATTCAGTTATTTCAATTACACTATGTTAATCAGAAGATTTCTGAACTTTACTATCTTATTCATACTCCTCCGTGTGTGATATTATGAACAGTTTAAACTATCTCTCCCCCTCGTGACTTTATTAATAGTGAATATTCGCGTGTGACATTATGAACAGTGTTAATTTTAATACCAGTGACTCGACCTCATCTTTCCTTCTCGTGAACTCGTTTTAGATAAGTGAATAATGAGTGATACATATGTTTTATTCAGTGTTTGTTTTGTTATATATGCTAAGCAAGTTGATCGTATTTTCAGTAAAACATTTTTTTCAAAAGTTAGACCTACAAAAAGTATGTCTTTCCTTTTCAAAAGTTAACATAGATATATATACACCAATCTAAAATTAATTACCATCAACTTGCTTCTATTTTAAATATTTAGGCCTATAATTAAAAGAAGCAGGTTACAAACTGCTGTGCAGTTTGTTGTCTTATTTGTACTATGTGCAGAATAAATTTTATGAAAAACAAAAAAAATATCCGAGGCGTGGTTATTGCTAGTTGAAAACTATACCCAATACCCCGTGCCGACGCCCTGAAATATGGGCGGCGAGCGCAATTTATGTTCGTCCCTACGGGGACTATAAAAAATGTCAAATAAATATCACGTTTGCAACTTTTTCGTTAAATTTTGTAAACATTGTATGAAAAACATCTCATTTACGTAGTTTATAATGATTTATTTAAGGTCGTTCACAATTAGATGAGATATGTTGATATCTTGTTTCATGTTTAACCTTCTTTTATATCCTATCACTGTGGTATTTTAATGAGGGAACATTTCATGGCGGGAAACTTTATTTACACTATCCTGTTCCGGACAAGTGCATCCCTAAACGAATCGGGTTGCGTCCATTGTTCCGGTGTATTTACAAGTTGATGATTTACAGTGAAACTTCAATACGAGTATATAGAATTGATTGGGACCATTGGATACCGGTCGTTCAGTATTAAAGAAGTCAAAGTCTTTAACCAACTTTGAAATAGAGAGCAACTTGTGAAAAACTACGCGATTGAGTGTAGTTGAAGTGAAATCACACGTGATTCAGCCTAATATTGTGGAAATCTCGGAGAGAAACGCTAGGATAGATTTAGATATTTGTGTTTACCATTGTCGCAGGTAAGTTAAAATGAATATTTTGTGAAATTTGGACCTATCAACTAGTAATGAACATGTTGTATTGCTTGAAGTTGTGTTATTTATCGGAGATAAATCTCTTGGCTACCGATATGCATAGGTGCATGAACTTTAATTCCTAATGGGATGTCAGACGGGAGCCAAGTTCAGACCATGGTGTGATTTCAATGGTTTCTTTTTCATGATTACCTACATCCCTTTATCTTATTATTAAGCCTATATACCACAAATAATTATTATTCATAGTATATTGATAATGTGCTGTATCCCTATGGTCATGTTTGGAAAGTTCATTATTTATGAATATAAGTTTTATTGCTTTTGTTATCTAGCATCAACCTTCCTACGAAATAAGAACGTCAGTTTTTGATAATTGGTGGGTAATTAAATGAGAAACGGACGTTCATACAACCCCATGTATATTTTTGAGCAGTTTTAGTGGGTCTAGTGGGCAACCTTTCATTGATCTAATAGAGATCTGATTTTTTTTTAATTTGATGTTGGGTTGTAGAGGGGATCAATGGGGGTCATATCCACATGCATAGAACCTGTGTTTTTTGGGACACCCTGTACATTTATACTAATCTTTATCAAACGAACTACATTGTTATTATAGTCTAATGGGATTTTATTTTGTGAATGAGTGAATCTGACATAATTGCACTGCCAATATCTTCATATAGGAAAGTAAAACATTTATCAAGGACACGATCTTTAAAATCAGATTGGAAACGTTGCATTATACAATTTATAACTTAATGCGTGTAGGTACCGGATAACTAACAGTAAATCGCTCATTGTGCCTGTTTATCTCTTACAACTTTACCAGTACTCGACCTATTTTAATGTAAAACAAAACTGAAACTGTGACTATTTATTTTGCATCATTGGTCATTGGAATATTGATTTTTTTTCAGACAACAACATGGCGAACACAGATCGTGGTAATGAGGAAAAACCGCGGTTTATAATTGAGAGAAAGGTGTATAAAGGTATAGCGATGTTTGTGAATGATGTGGAACAGATAGAAACCATGGATACACGAGAAGATGATATCTGGATGTGTTCATTTCCTAGATCAGGTAAAACTTTCCTAGATCAGATAAAAATATACCAGATTTATATAGCGCCCTTTTCACGCGAACGCACGTTCAAAGGCACTTTACCCATGTTGCAGCCACAAGGGCGCAGGTGCATCCTCTACCAGTGCAGATACAGCATGATCTGACCAGAGAGACAGACTGAGAGAAAGCCCCTGAAGGGAGAGAGAGACATTAGATACAGGCATGTCCGGCGCTGCAGAGGTGCGCCTAGCTCTTATTTCGAATAGACAGCCTGGTTCTTTAATGTGCCCGGTGTACACAGCTTCCTGGCACTTCCAGATACTTTGCAGACCACACGGCCAGATATAGCGGGAAATATTATAAATATTTCAGAAATGTCAAGTTCCGATGCCAGGGATTGAACCCACAACCTCTGGATTGACAGCCCAGTGCGTTACCACTGAGCTAAATCCGCTTATAAGATAACATAATACTTTCCTAGATCAGGTAAAACGTTGATATCTGGATGTGTTCATTTCCTAGATCGGGTAAAACTTGCCTTGATCAGGTAAAACATTGATATCTGCATGTGTTCATTTCCTAGATCAGGTAAAACTTTCCTAGATCAGGTAAAACGTTGAAATCTGGATTTGTTCATTTCCTAGATCAGGTAAAACTTTCCTAGATCAGGTGAAACTTTCCTAGATCAGGTAAAACGTTGATATCTGGATGTGTTCATTTCCTAGATCAGGTAAAACTTTCCTAGATTAGGTAAAACGTTGATATCTGGATGTGGTCATTTCCTAGATCAAGTATAACATTCATAGATCAGGTAAAACATTGATATCTGCATGTGTTCATTTCCTAGATCAGGTAAAACTTTCCTAGATCAGGTAAAACGTTGATATCTGGATGTGTTCATTTCCTAGATCAGGTAAAACTTTCCTAGATTAGGTAAAACGTTGATATCTGCATGTGTTCATTTCCTAGATCAGGTAAAACTTTCCTATATTAGGTAAAACGTTGATATCTGAATGTGTTCATTTCCTAGATCAGGTATAACATTCATAGATCAGGTAAAACGTTGATATCTGCATGTGTTCATTTCCTACATCAGGTAAAACTTTCCTAGATTAGGTAAAACGTTGATATATGGATGTGTTCATTTCCTAGATCAGGTATAACATTCATAGATCAGGTAAAACATTGATATCTGCATGTGTTCATTTCCTAGATCAGGTAAAACTTTCCTAGAATATGTAAAACTTTGCTAGATCAGGTAAAACGTTGATATCTGGATGTGTTCATTTCCTTGATCAGGTAAAACTTTCCTTGATCAGGTAAAACGTTGATATCTGGATGTGTTCATTTCCTAAATCAGGTAAAACTTTCCTAGATCAGGTAAAACGTTGATATCTGGATGTTTTCATTTCCTAGATCTGGTAAAACTTACCTAGATCAGGTATAACATTCATAGATCAGGTAAAACATTGATATATGCATGAGTGAGTTTTCTAGATCAGGTAAAACTTTCCTAGATCAGGTAAAACTAAAATGCTAGATCAGGTAAAATGTTGATATCTGGATGTGTTCATTTCCTTGATCAGGTAGATGATGATATCTGGATATTTCTTAGATCAGGTAAAACTTTCCTAGATTAGGTAAAACGTTGATATCTGGATGTGTTCATTTCCTAGATCAGGTAAAACTTTCCTAGATCAGGTAAAACTTTCCTAGATCAGGTAAAACGTTGATATCTGGATTTGTTCATTTCCTAGATCAGGTAAAACTTTCCTAGATCAGGTAAAACGTTGATATCTGGATGTGTTCATTTCCTAGATCAGGTTAAACTTTCCTAGATTAGGTAAAACGTTGATATCTGCATGTGTTCATTTCCTAGATCAGGTAAAACTTTCCTAGATTAGGTAAAACGTTGATATCTGGATGTGTTCATTTCCTAGATCAGGTATAACATTCATAGATCAGGTAAAACGTTGATATCTGCATGTGTTCATTTCCTACATCAGGTAAAACTTTCCTAGATTAGGTAAAACGTTGATATCTGGATGTGTTCATTTCCTAGATCAGGTATAACATTCATAGATCAGGTAAAAAATTGATATCTGCATGTGTTCATTTCCTAGATCAGGTAAAACTTTCCTAGATCAGGTAAAACTTTCCTAGATCAGGTAAAACGTTGATATCTGGATGTGTTCATTTCCTAGATCAGGAAAAACTTTCCTAGATCAGGTAAAACGTTGATATCTGGATGTGTTCATTTCCTAAATCAGGTAAAACTTTCCTAGATTATGTAAAACATTGATATCTGGATGTTTTTATTTCCTAGATCAGGTAAAACTTACCTAGATCAGGTATAACATTCATAGATCAGGTAAAACTTTGATATATGCATGAGTGAATTTTCTAGATCAGGTAAAACTTTGCTAGATCAGGTAAAACGTTGATATCTGGATGTTTTCATTTCCTAGATCAGGTAAAACTTACCTAGATTATGTATAACATTCATAGATCAGGTAAAACATTGATATATGCATGAGTGAATTTTCTAGATCAGGTAAAACTTGGCTAGATCATGTAAAACTTTGCTAGATCAGGTAAAACTTTGCTAGATGAGGTAAAACGTTGATATCTGGATGTGTTCATTTCCTAGATCGGGTAAAACCGTACATGGTATATATATATTATGAGTCAGTATTTCTTTTCGGTAGGTAAGTGTATTTTGGGTTGAAAAAACTCTATTTTCTCGGTGGTGGTGTCTCTAGCCTCTAGGGGAAGTCCGCCCCCACGACCCCTGATCACACGAATTCCCTTGCCAGACCCTTGACAGCTATAACTATCTCATTATCCGTTTCTGTCATCCAACGGTGATTCTAATACAAGCACAAGGGATAATATAATTCCATTTCTACATGTCTTTACTTCAGGAACTACCGTGACTCAGGAGATCATTTACTTGATACAAACGTTAGATTTCGACACGGCCAACTCTGTGCAGCTTGATGACAGGTTTCCCATCATTGACGTCACTGATGACAGGTTTCCATACTACAGAGGTAAATCAGTCAACTGTAATCCTCAAACTCTTTGCTTTATAACAAATATATATAAGACATGGAAATTCCATGAAAACCAGATTTTCATGGAAGCGAAGCATAATTTGGCAAAAATAGATACTAGTACATACTGTTTTGTTACTGTTTCATTACGTTATCTCATTCCTTACTGGATTAACAGAGCGGAAACATTTCTTTTTTTCTTTTTAGTATTAGTGACCTTGACCCCTTCGCCCCACTTTCAATTCCAATCAAGGTTTTCACATAAGCTGTACTACACAGTAAGTTTCATCACGATATCTCATTACTAATTGGAGTTATCAATCGGAAACCCGTCGAATTCGCAAATCTAACAAGTCACTTAGCCCCCCCCCCCCTCATATCATTACCTTTGCCATTGGTGCTTTTTATATTTCGCCTCTCCTATAAATGTATAGGAAAGTTCAATTGCAAAATAGATATGAGCTGTTCTCCAGGAAAACCGGGCTTAGTGACATTGTATAAGTATTTATGTAATAAATAAACGCTCCTAAATGACAAAAATGTCATGCTCTTTGATTTAAGTTTAAGTTCTTGGATAATATACTGTGTCTTAGATTTATTTTTCCTCATGAATCATGTTAAAATATCTTCTGTCGTTGCTATGGTGACGAAATTCTGAAGAGTATCCATATTGAGAAAACGAGGGGTTAGTGGTTGAAAACAGTAGCTACCTTTCTCTAAAAGCTAGAATTCACAATTTAGATATGTTTTATTAAAAATGGAATATGATTGTAAAATTTGATACAATTTTGAAACGTTTACGCCAAGAACTCATCAAATACTAGATTTATGAACTTCTTGTTAACATAACGTCAAATAACAAAGTAGAGGGGGGGGGTTAGTTTTAAAAGTCTGTAACTTTGTAATTTGATGTTACATGTATATTTGCTCAAATTTTCAGAAACTGTTTAAAAGTCTTGTCTTTCTAATGCTATATTATCATGATTTTCATAGTTTTGTCACTAAGCCAGGTAAATGACATGTAAATTATATTCTGAGGAAGGTGTAAGCCGAAACGTAAATTATATAAAAATACGTAACACTTTAGTATACCGAATTATGATTCCGTAATAGATACAAATGTAGTTACATGTACATTGTACATTTATAATATAGAAAGAATTGACGGAATAAATACTGTACTAACCAGTCCCTGACCTGCTTCTTGTATCAGGTATAATGATCAAGATATATTATATATTCAGGTATAAAACACGTGGAACAGATGACTTCTCCTCGCATGATAAAATGTCACCTTCACCATTTCCTGTTACCAGAACAACTACAGAAAGGAAAAGGAAGGGTAGTTGATTGTGTTTGTTTAGTATGAAACTTCCCATTCTTGGCTCTCTTCAAGCAACTGACTTTATTCCCATAAAACGATAACGAGCATTGGACATGGAAGGAAGGCAGCACTCCAGAGAAACAGCGGAGCATGTAAGACACAAACAGGAACACACACATGAAAGAAAAACACAATGCCCAACACAAAACTGAACAAGCAGAACTAAGTAGAGGCACGACAGTTGTTCAGTCAAATTAACTACGTGTTTTGCCGGTTGTGGAAGATGTTACTCTTGGTGATCAAATCAGAAGTTCCCTACAGGTGTATTCTGCATGTATTACTTATATTCACAGGGTATTGACGCATATTATTTTATGCGTGTGCGACCGCCTTATATCTCATATACGAATATGAGATATAAGGCGGTCGCACACGCATAAAATAATATGCGTCAATACCCTGTGCTTATATTGAATTCTTATTTGTTAATGCTCTGAACTGTTTTAGATATACAGATGCAACAACTCCCTAATCGGATTGTCGACAGTGATGTGCATGATTTCTACTATTATACTAGTTTGTACTATTTGTATATGTATAGTATGTCTTTGGCGGTAGCATTTGGACAAAATAATTCGGTGCTAGTTCAAAGCTCGAAATATGTACCCCACTATCTTGCCAATGACAAGTAAAACATAACCTGTCTCTGGTAACTATTAACAGATAATATATGTAGCGAGAAATCCTAAAGATGTGCTGACGTCGTTGTTCCGCTTAATGCAATGGGGAGATGGTTTGACAGAACAAGATGCCACGTGGGAACTCTTCACTGACTCCTTCGTCGACGGCACGGGTAAGAATATGAAAGGTTTGCTAACCATTGACGTATTGTTTTACTATTGTATGTATAAAAAATACAAAAAGCACTACAGTCGACATCCATGGGATGCTTTTGGTCGCAACAAGATTGAATGTTGGATGTTAAAAGATACAGTTGATACTCGAGCTAGATCACAATTATACATATACTGCATTGTCGCCATTTATACATTTAAGGGATAGAGTACAGTAATGCCTTTTTTCACATTAACTCCCTCCAAGCTGAAACCAATGGTACTTTATTATATTTTAAATAAGGGTTGGAAATTATACAATACCAAATTACTCGGTATCCAATTGGTTTTCGTTCGTTTGAGTGTGTTTGGTCCAAATAGTATTACTGGGTAGGGTTTATACACTATTCCTCACGTGTTGGTCATCCATGCTGCCAAGCACATGTTTATGTATTCACTCGTAGGTTGAAATGCATGTTCAATGATGCTTGCAATATGATAATTATGAACAGTCCTAGTTGTTCTATTAGATCTACATTGTATTGGTTTTTCATATGAATATTCCTCAGCTTGGATTCGTACATTAAGAAAGACAATTATGTTACTGTTTGGAAACAACGACCATGCGCATGTAAGATAAGTCATCTAAGAAAGGTCATGTAGTACGTATAATAATCTTATGCGTGACATCAGGCTTGTTAACAATAGACCTGGGTAGCGTTTTTATCATCATTCCTAGGATCATAAATTATCCTAGGATTTCTTTAGGGATGGTCTTAGGATTAGTCTAAGGTGCGTTTCAACAAACGTTCCTGAGAGGAATTTTGACTTAGGCACGGATATACACAGAATGTATTTCCGTGACTTAGGTGCTACTCTTCAAAAATAGGTAACATAAATTTAAAGTGTACCGCTGCATATCCTAATCCACATGTGACTAAGTTGCTGAGTTTGATATTGAGTTTCGTGATACCGGGGCCAGGAACACTCACCAAAACCTTCTTGAATATCTTTGTTTGTTCTGTATGTTCACAGGACACAACGGACCTTGGACGAGACATGTACTGGAATATTGGGAGAGACGTAATGACAAATCTGTTTTGTTTCTTAAATATGAAGATATTGTGAAAGTAAGTTACGAATGTAGGAGTGAACAAGTATTATAAGCATACTATTAGGTGAATACTTATGGCATATTAATCTCTAGCAAGATTCAACGTCACCTGCGTCACTAAAAGATGATAATTATACTGTATACGTATTATTTATAATCATGTTAAACAATTCTTTTTTTTAAAATGACAATTCCACTGGAAGATTTACTGGTTAATCATCATTTAAATAAAGAATTGGTAGAGAATGGAGTATTTTACTGTCAAATCTTCATTTGTAAACAGTTTTGCTGGTATCCATAGTATAATCAAACATGTACAAAGAAAGGGAATAAACGTTGGTATTGAAATTAGAATTAAGCCGCGATTTTTAAGAGAAAAAATAGGTTTTTGGTAGACATCGTTTCAATAATTTTATTACTCGCATATCCAAAGTAACCATGTGACAGTGGTAGTAACATTGGATATCCGGGTTGATATTCTACATCATGAGTTAATGGTACGAATATGAAAATGTAATACAACTTGACAATATACGTATGCACTACTAACTATCACGTCGTCTCATGTATTCGTGGATAAGAACCTTTCTCTACATTTTTAGAATATGCCTAGCACTGTAAGACAGATCGCCAAGTTCTTGGACAGAGATATCAGTGACGCAAATGTTGATAGGATTTGTGAACATTGTCATGTGGACAATATGAGAAAGAATGATAAAGTGAACATGTCCTACTGGAGAGATATAAAGAAAGTGTTTGATGAATCTGACGGTGGCTTCATCAATCAAGGTATGTTTGCAGTATTCCGTGTTCGATTTCATTCTACATAGCGGGAGTCTTCAATGACCTTTCTGTCGCTTTTGATTGACAGGTGGTGTCAGCCAATCGCATTGCAGCATTAACGCAACGGTTTATCGCCGTCATCTTGTTAGACGCAATTTGTGACCAATTAAACTGCTCCCGCCAAAATAGCGATAGAATGTGGGAAAAGTTAAAGGTGCTTATTTATGCAACTATCACTATGTTGACACATGTGCGCAATAAAGCCATAACAACAATACTAATCTATTTTATTTCTATTGCGCAGTTTTTAGAATTTAAAAATACTATTTACATTTTACATTATTAAAACAAAACATATTTGTTATGTAAGACGGAGATTTCCGTATATTGAATTTGCCAACAACGAGCGCTTAATTCAATGTTTGCTAGAATCTCAGGCAATTACATGATTTTATTATGACAGACTATGCACTTTTCGGCAGTTCCAGAAAATAAGTAATGCACAGTGATAATTTACGGTGTGCATTAAATATGCAAATGAGCCAACACCAATGCCACGATAAAAGTAAATTAAAACAAAAACAGTTATTTCTGGAACAGTCAGTCCGTCCGTCCGTCCGTCCGTCCGTCCGTCAGTCCGTCCGTCCGTTCGTTCGTCAGTCAGTCAGTCAGTCAGTCAGTCAGTCAGTCAGTCAGTCAGTCCGTCCGTCCGTCCGTCCGTCCGTCCGTCCGTCCGTCCGTCAGTCAGTCCGTCCGTCCGTCCGTCCGTCAGAAAATCTGGATCCTGACATAACTCAAACAGTTTCCAAGCTAGGTTTATGAAACTTGGTATGTGTATAGGGGGCAATAAGGGGATAATGCACGTCCAAATATATTTAGATTCCGAGCAAAATTGTGGTTGCTATGGCAACAGAAACATTGAAAAATGGCTTAAAAACGGTAGGGGACTTCTGTATTGCTTGCAATTCTTAATTACTTGTTTTTCGAGGGAGTTGATTTTCGATGTTGAACTCGGCCACGAAATCTTATCCCCACGATTAATCGATCTCTCAAATACAGATATGGGTTTACCCTTGCATGTTCTGTATTCCACGAATTTTCGATTTCACGAAATGCATTTTTATCAAAATCTACGAAATTTAATACCCACGAAAATATGTGATATTAACATTAATTCATACATCAATTTAATGTTTTACAGGAAAAGCTGGCACCTGGAAACAGTTACTTACACCAGAAGTTGCTAAGAGGGTTGATGTACTACTGAAAGAAGTAAAAGGATCAGGCCTAGTGTTCGAAGATTAAAATAAAAAATAAAGAATACTCTATAAATTATGTATTTATACGAAACTTCTATAAATTGGAATATCGTTTTTCGTTGTGTCTATTTTTACTTACGTTTTGTCATTTGTAATAATATAATGTACATATTGATAAAAGTTTCATATTTATTCAACTCGTTTCTGATTTGTAAACGTTATCAAATAATATCAATCAAATCCAACTACAATACATGAACATTTTAAACATGTAACATTTTACTACGTCTGAGATATTTGGCTACATATAAGTTCCGCTAATAAGACCAGTCAAAAAGTTGGTCTTAATAGCGAATCGGTCTTATTAGCGGACCTTTTTTGTTCTAAAGTTAATACTTTGGGACCTTAAACTGACAAAAATCTGCATAGTTTCAAAATAATCAAAGTTTTCTTATTAGCGGAACTTTACTGTAGTTTTAACAGTTTTCAAGGAGCAAGTCTGATACAGTCAAGTTTTGCTTTTACGTGTGTGTAAATAGTCGCTGAGCTTTATACAGTCCGATTTATCTGGAAGATGAAGAAGAATTTGAGAATACCACACATCGTGCATGTATTGTTCGTTTTCTTAAGCAACACTGTACGTGGGTGAACTTCTGTTTGCTCTACATGCACGTACAAGTCATACTCGTTTTCCCCTACAGTAGTCTTCATCTGAACCGTAGTCGGGAAACCTGACTAACCCGTGACTGAGCAACATACGAAATGATACAAAACATAAAAAGGCATATTCGGTTATCACAACTCAAAATAATTACAAGCAAGTATATGCAGAAACATGTAGTTCAAATGCCAGTCTGTCTCTTAACAAGTTCATACAATTTTCAAAACTCATCAAGCTCTTCATTCTGTCTTCATCTTCTTCCCGTCTTCTATGTCAGCTTCTGTCGCATGCTCCTTCTCCACGCGGTGTCGCTTCCGTTCTTCATTTCTTTCTAATTCTTGTTCTCTTTCCCTTTTTTCCCACTCATTTTTTAAGTATTCATTGATCCTCTGCCTTATTGGAATTTTCAATCCGACATCATCAATATTACCATAGCTTTGTGCAGTTACACACCCGCTTGCCGTCGTTTTAAACACTTCCTCAGCTGTGCGAGTTTCTCTTGCTTTTATGAATTGTTCGAACCTACTTAAATAATGTTGGCGCTTGCAATCTGATTCCGATTGTACGTCACTCATTTTGTAGTCGGGAATCCAATACATAGACATAATGTCCATGGCAATGTCGCTCATATTAGAATGAGCATTTGGCATGCGCAGTATTGATTCCAAATGGGTAAGAATCATGATTATGTGACGTTCATGATTGAGAGCAAATTCCGGAGTAGAGTTTGGGTACAGTTTGTATTTCAGATGAAAGTGTGGTAGATATTCAGTCTTGGAAAAATGTATTAATAGATCTTTCAACATTTCGGTAACACATTCTTTCACATCGCGGTCTGGTTGGTGGCATTTATCTATATGGTGGAGAAATATTGTCTTGATCACGAATTGGTTAATACCTCCACTTATACTATATGTATGCGGCACTTTAGTAAACAGTATGTTGAATAGGAAAGAATGCAAGCTAGGTAATACAGACGTTGTTAGGAATTTCAATGTCATATAAGCATATCGATGTTCGGGTGTAGTTAATTTGATCATCGTCAACTCGTGCGCTATGGTGGAAATTCTCCAACAGTAAGCATTATGCCTACTATGAGAGCAATGCGCCGTACCTTTTGGGAACAGATACAAAACATGTGTATCATCAGATGGTAATTCTGTAGATGCTTGACCGTCTGAACCATGTATTATATTCTCTCGATTTAGCTCAAAAGCAGGATGAAAGTCGATGGTGATCCTGATCCCATCCTGATGAATATCAACCATAGGATTATATAACACTGAACACAATTTATACTCAGGATTCGTAAAGTCCTTTCCTAAACTCGATTGACCATCGTAAGTCGTTTTAAGATGTTTTCGATTCCATAGGAACTCCAACGGCTTAGAATTAGGCTTAGATCCAACTCTTCTGTCAATTGTTAGACTTCCCGTCGTCAAATACGTCGTACATGCAGAACATTCAGAGCTACTCAAATCATCTAGGTCATTTGCATATTCATATATAATATCCATCTGTTTGACTGTACTGGTACAAAAGTTCAACTTGCACCTTTTGCTGACAGCTTTGAGCATATTTGTCATCATCACTGCAGAGCAAATCCTTCCAACGTTTCTCTTGTCACCCGAGCTTGAGCTTGGGTCTCCAACATCGTACTCAATGTTCATGCATCCTGTACACGAGTGTTTAAATCGTAAACTTCCGGTATCTGGCCACGTGTCTATCACAACCAGATAATCAAACTCGATATCTCCTTCACGCGTGCGGAGTAACCTCGTCTTCTCTTCCATACTTCCACCACGAAATAAGCGACTTACCCTCAGTTTGGGATAATCTTCGTGCATGTAACCAACAAATCGGTTCAACGATAAGTCCACCGCTTTCGCTATATCTTTGCACTCTTCATTTTCAAAGTCCCAACATTCATTTTCTTTAACCGCGTTACACAATATTTCCATGTTGCTTTAAAACATATACTATATCATATCAATCTAGCTGGTAACTTTTGTGGGTCAAATCATCTGCTAATCTGCGCCTAAACAAGCATAGTATTTTATGCAGTAGTAATTAATATCCGTAATTATTTTTCGTGCAATTTAAAATTCCATAGGAAACCAAATTTTCGTCAGCCATACTTGTTTGTCTACATTCCACACACACACACACGCGCGTATCTGGTGTCACACCGGTAAAATTTTCTACTATCATTTCTATGCAAAATGACCCAATTTCATGTCTCTCCCTGAGTCTCACTGATTTCCCAAATGATTTCCTGTGGCCTTTTCCATAGAATACATACACTGTCCTCATTAATGAGTCACAGAAAATGCCAGGTTGAGTTTGTTGTTTTCCTGCTATTTCAAGTCTCCCAGGTAGACTATGCTATTTTCCAATACACAACAGCTGATTCGGCCGAAGCACCCACACATTTCCAGCCCTCAGTCAGGGTGTAGTAATCTAGAAAAAGATAAATTAAACGCTGTTAGCTGTTGACAGAAAGTCCATATTTGAAATATATATAGGAATTTTGGTCAACAATTCACAGTTACCACAGTCAAACAGTACAAGAACAGAACAGAATTAAAGTTTTCATAGGAACTATTTTAGCATACTACGACCCGGAAGTACTTTCACCGGTGTGACACCATCTGTTCCTAAGGGGCGTAACCTTGCTTATCCAATTATCCACAAACTGGACCAGCCAGTAATCAATTGCCTGAATGAACAATAAAAAACTAGTTATTGAGCTCATTATAAAGACTCCTTATAAAGTGGTTCATTTTTGTGTATAGTTACACTGTTGTATAGTTGAAAAGTATTGATTAAGCAAACACAATAAACCTTCAAAACATGCGTATATATGAATAGTTGACACTGGTATACACGTGTCAATATCATAAATACCCTATACAAATACGTATTTACGTGCTTATTTCCATTTGGTAATCAGTATCAATTTTACAGTCAAAACATTTCGACTGCCAGACTTCGATTAAAATTGACTGTTCAAGGCCAACTTGTCAGTACGGTTTATTCATATTATTTGTAAAATGCATTCACTTAGGTCAATTATTTCGTCTGCTCAGTGCTATATATAGTGATTAATATGGAACGCCATAGCTGCCTTCTGTTGGTACTAATCAGTTTGTGTTGTGCATTTATTAAGTTGTTCTATGCTACCATCATTATGTTATGAGTATTTGCCAAAGCGTTCGGTACTTAAGACATTTTGTCTTGTACAAACACCAGTTCTTTCTGTGCATTCGTCATTATGTTATGTACATTTACTAACTCGTTCTGTACAAACGCATTTTGTTGTGTGCATATATTGTTTCTTTCTGTGCAGTTGCCATTATGTTATGTGTATTTAACAGGTTGTCCGGTAGATAAACTATGCTGTCCTGTGCATATGTCAATATGTTATGTGCATTTACCAATTCGTGATGTACTAAAACAGTTTGTGATGTGCATACATCATTTCGTTATGTGCGTTTGTCATTATGTTGTGTGCATTAATCATGTTGTTCTGTGCCTACATCATTTCGTTGTGTGTGTTGGTCATTATGTTGTGTACATTACTCATGTTGTTCTGTGCATACATCATTTCGTTATGTGCGTTTGTCATTATGTTGTGTGCATTAATCATGTTGTTCTGTGCATACATCATTTCGTTATGTGCGTTTGTCATTATGTTGTGTGCATTAATCATGTTGTTCTGTGCCTACATCATTTCGTTGTGTGTGTTGGTCATTATGTTGTGTACATTACTCATGTTGTTCTGTGCATACATCATTTCGTTATGTGTGTTTGTCATTATGTTGTGTACATTAATCATGTTGTTCTGTGCATACATCATTTCGTTATGTGCGTATGTCATTATGTTGTGTGCATTAATCATGTTTTTTTGTGCATACATCATTTCGTTATGTGCGTTTGTCATTATGTTGTGTGCACTAATCAAGTTGTTATGTAGTTACAACAGATTGTCGAGTGCGTAAATCATTACACTTAGCATTTACTCAATTGTTTTGTGTTAGTAACATGTTGTCTTGTGCTTACACATTTTCGTTCTGTGCAAACATCGTTATGTAGAGTGCATACATCGTTATTATGTTCGGATAAATTATCTTGGGCATTAAAACGGGTAACACCGGTAAAGCGAAAATGTTTCCGCTCAATAACTTGAGTTAGGAATGTACGGAATCACAGAGGTGACATGGTCAATATTAAGTTGTGGGAACGACATATCCAAGGGAAGCAAATATGTTTTATCTTGTGGGAACAAGTTATATGAGTGTAGAAAATATTTTTTATCTGGTTGGAACAACTTATTTGAGGGTTTTTCACATGGGCACCTAGTCTCCTACCATTTAGGTTTTTCCTACGGACACCTAGTCCCCTACCATTTTGTTTTTTCACATGGACACATAGTCCCCTACCATTTACGATTTTCACACGAGGACCTACCATTTAGGTTTTTCTACGGACACCTAGTCCCCTAACATTGATTTTTTCCCATGGACACCTACCTTTTTGGGGTTTCCCATGGACACATAGTCCTCTATTATTTAGGGTTGTTCGTGGATACCTACCATTTAGGTTTTCCCATGGACACCTAGCTCCCTACTATTTTGGGTTTTCCTACCATGTGAAAAACTAAAATGGTAGGGGACTAGCTTTCTGTAGGAAATGGCATGGAAATAGGTGTAATGGTAGGTGTTCATGTGAAAAACCTAAATTATAGGGGACTATGTGTCCATGGGAAAACCCTAAATGGTTGGTGTCCATAGGAAAAACTTCAATGGTACGTGTCCCTTTGAAAAACCCCAGTTGCACAGGACTATGTGTCATTGTGATTAACCAAAATAGTAGGGGACCAGGTGTCTGTAGGAAAAACCTAAATGGTAGTTGACTAGGCGTCCAAGTGAAAACCTTAACTGGTAGGGGACAAGGTTTCTGCTGGAAAAACCTAAATGATAAGTGTCCATGGGAAAAACCAAAATGGTAGGGATAAGGTTTCTGTAGGACACCATGGGAAAAACCTAAATTGTAGGGGACTATGTGTCCATGTGAAAATTAAGTCGTTCCCACAAGATAAAACAATATTTTCTACCCTCAAATAATTTGTTCCCACAAGATAAAAAATAGTTTCTACCATCAAATAATTTGTTCCCACAAGATAAAACATATTTGCTTCCCTTGGATATGTCGTTTCCACAACTTAATATTGACCATGTCATCTCTGTGCTTCCGTACATTCCTAACTCAAATTATTGAGCGGAAACATTTTCGCTTTACCGGTGTTACCCGTTTTAATGCCAAAGATAATTTATCCGAACATATTAACGATGTATGCACTCTACATAACGATGTTTGCACAGAACGAAAAGGTGTAAGCACAAGACAGCATGTTGCTAACACAAAACAATTGAGTAAATGCTAAGTGTAATGATGTACGCACACGACAATCTGTTGTAACTACATAACAACATGATTAATGCACACAACATAATGACAAACGCACATAACGAAATTATGTATGCACAGAACAACACGAGTAATGTACACAACATAATGACCAACACACACAACGAACTGATGTATGCACAGAACAACATGATTAATGCACACAACATAATGACAAACGCACATAACGAAATGATGTGTGCACAGAACAACACGAGTAATGTACACAACATAATGACCAACACACACAACGAACTGATGTATGCACAGAACAACATGATTAATGCACACAAAATAATGACCAACACACATAACGAAATGATGTATGCACATCACAAACTGTTTTAGTACATCACGAATTGGTAAATGCACATAACATATTGACATATGCACAGGACAGCATAGTTTATCTACCGGACAACCTGTTTAATACACATAACATAATGGCAACTGCACAGAAAGAAACAGTACATGCACACAACAAAATGTCGTTTGTACAGAACGAGTTAGTAATTGTACATAACATAATGACGAATGAACAGAAAGAACTGGTGTTTGTACAAGACAAAATGTCTTAAGTACCGAACGCTTTGGCAAATACTCATAACATATAGTGGGGTGACAATTGGTGATTTTTTGGGGTGAGGTGACAACTCAAGTAGAACAAGCAATGTTATATACCAAAATGTTCGCCTATGTCTGTACTATATGGAACTGCCGGCATAAATTGTCAACGCGTGGTGCGGACACTGAAATCCAAGATGGCGTCCAAGATGGCCGCCATGATTTACACATACACTTAAAATTCTATGTTCTCATACAATTTTTTTGTTTATGTATGTAGTCACAAATATTTGCTTGGATATTATTCATTTGATAATGTACATCAAATGGACATACAAGACTGACCACTTTGAGGTCAAGGTCATGGTCATTTCAAGGTCAAATTACGAAAAAAAGCTGAAAAAATTATGTTTCCTCACTTGTTTTCTTGTTTTAGCAGATATTTTATATTCAAGTTGATATTAAAAGTGATAAAAGTGTTGGTAAGCACATATTCTCTTATTATTAGTTGAATTTTCAGTTCAAAATATTGAAACTTTGTTAAAACTGACATAATTATGCATGTACATGTTGGACGAGATGGCATTCTTAGATTGCTGCTTCCCAATTTAAAATTTTAGTATTCAACTATTGACACTATTATTTCTAATGGTATGATTAAATGTTTGTCTAAACATTATTAACTTTGTATTGTACTCCAAATGGACTTGAAAAATGACCACTCAAGGTCAAGGTCAATGTCATTTCAAGGTCAAACTACCAAAAATACCTGAAAATTTGATCTTTCATTGCATTTTTTCTTATTATGAAATTTGGTGAACATTATTTTTTGTTGTAGATCATTGATGTGATCAGAGTTCTTTCATTAATAATAATAATTTATACTGAACTCCTATATGTGGCATCCCAGACCATATGGGGTACATAACACTGTCAAGTACAACCATCCCGTGCCATAATGGGTACTCACCACTACGTGTTAAAGTCATACTAAGTCCTAAGGGTACTATATACAAAGTACAGTCAAACCAAAGCATCACCATCACATACCAGGCCAGAATGGGTTCTAACCACAAACAAGCACATTCTGTAACCAATGGAGTACATGTCATATTCTTACAACTGCCCATAACAACCATTCCTATCGAGTTCTCAATGCCACTAGCTATACCTGAAGCCAAATGGGGTACTAACAACCACAGAGTAGAGCCAACCAAGGCCATATTGGTTAATCACCACCATATCAATCTCGATATGGTTCTCACAATCACTGAGCACAGCTGTAAAGGCTCTATGGGTTACTCATTAGTACAAATCACAGTCGTATAAGGCCCAAAGGGGTACTCATCCAAAATAATTACAACTTTCCATGCCCAATAGGGGTGCTCTTAACCAATGAATTACAGCCATACCAGGTCCTATGGGCTACACCCAAGTCACAACAAAAGGGTACAGACATCCAAGGCCCAATCAACACCACCAATAAGCATTGAGTACAGTCACACCTGACCCTATGTGGTACTTACCACCGACGATTACAGCCATACTATGTTCTAATGGGTACTTGGACCAACTGAGTACAGCCATACCAGGTGCAATACAGCCATCCTAGGCCCTACTGGGTATTTCACCACCACTTATTATGGCCATACTAATCCCTATGGGTTAGTTGCAACCACTAAATACAGCCATACTAGATCCCATGTGGTAATTACCACCACCAATTACAGCCACCATAGGCCCTATGCCCTACTCACAACCACTGTATATAGCCATACTATGACTGAGGATACTCGCAGCTACTGAGAACAGCCATTCAATGCCATATTTGGTATTTAACACTACCTATAGAACAGCCATCCCAGGCCAATTTATGTTCTCACCTCCAAAAGTTCAACCATCCCAGGCCCATTTGGGAACCAATCACCACCAATTACAGTCATACCAGGTCTTATGGAGTACTAGCCACCACTCAATACAGCCGTCCTAGGCCCTATTGGAAACCAACAACCACAGACAACAGCCATCACAGGTTCCATTTGGTACCCACCACCTTGAGTACAGCCACCACAGGCCCTATTGAATACCCTATACCACAGAAAACAGCCAACCCATGCCTCATTTGGTACCCACAACCTCTGAGCACAGCCATCCCAGGCCCTATTGGATACCCATCACAACAGAGAACAGCCGATCCCAGGCCCAATTTGGTACCCGCTACCTTTGAGTACAGTCATCCCAGGCCTATTGGGTATCCACCACCTCTGAGTAGTCATCCAAGGCCCAATTGAGTACCCACCCTCATGAATTCCAGCTATCACAGGCCCTATTGAGTATGCACCATTACAGATTTCAGCCATCCCAGTCCCTATTGAGTACCCACCACCTCTGAGCAGTCATCCAAGGCCCTATAGAGTACTCTCCCTCACAGATTTCAGCCATCCCAGGCCCTATAGTGTACCCAGCACCTCTGAATACAGTCATCCAAGGCCCTATTGAGTACTCTCCCTCACAGATTTCAGCCATCCAATGCCCTATTGAGTACCCATCATCACATATTTCAGCCATCCAAAGCCCTATTGAGTACCCACCACCACTTGAGTACAGTCATCCAAGCCCTATTGAGTACTAGTACCTGTCATCACATATTTCAGCCATCCCAAGCCCATTGAGTACCCATCCTCACAGAATTCAGCCATCTTATGCCCTATAGTGTACCCACCATCACAGATTTCAGCCATCCCAGGCCCTATTGTGTACCCAGCACCTCTGAATACAGTCATCCAAGGCCCTATTGAGTACTCTCCCTCACAGATTTCAGCAATCCAATGCCCTATTGAGTACCCATCATCACATATTTCAGCCATCCCAAGCCCTATTGAGTACCCACCACCTCGGAGTACAGTCATCCAAGCCCTATTGAGTACCTGTCATCACATATTTCAGCCATCCCAAGCCCATTGAGTACCCATCCTCACAGATTTCAGCCATCTCATGCCCTATAGTGTACCCACCATCACAGATTCCGGTCATCCCAAGCCCTATTGTGTATCCAGCACCTCTGAATTCAGTCATCCAAGGCCCTATTGTGTACCCACAATCACAGATATTAGCCATCCCAGGCCCTATTGGGTACCAACCATCACAGATTAAGCCATCAAAGGCCCTATTGAGTACCCACCCTCACATATTTCAGCCATCCCAAGCTCTATTGGATACCCACCATCAGATATTTCAGCCATCCCAAGCCCTATGTGTACCCACCATCAGATATTTCAGCCATCCCAAGCCCATTGAGTACCATCCTCACAGATTTCAGCCATCCCATGCCCTATCGTGTACCCACCATCACATATTTCACCCAACCCAAGCCCTATGTGTACCTACCATCAGATAGTTCAGCCATCCAAAGCCCATTGAGTACCCATCCTCACAGATTTCAGCCATCCCATGCCCTATTGTGTACCCACCATCACATATTTCACCCAACCAAAGCCCTATTTGGTACCCACCATCACAGATTAAGCCATCCCATGCCCTATTGAGTACCCACCCTTACAGATTTCAGCCATCCCAAGCTCTAATGGGTACCCACTATCACAGATCTCAGCCATTCCAAGCCCATTGAGTACCCATCCTCACAGATTTCAGCCATCCCATGCCCTATTGTGTACCCACCATCACATATTTCACCCAACCAAAGCCCTATTTGGTACCCATCCTCACAGATTGCAGCCATCCCCGGTGCCCTATTGTGTACCCACCATCACATATTTCACCCAACCAAAGCCCTATTTGGTACCCACCATCACAGATTAAGCCTTCTCATGCCCTATTGAGTACCCATCCTCACAGATTTCAGCCATCCCATGCCCTATTGAGTACCCACCATCACATATTTCACCCAACCAAAGCCCTATTTGGTACCCACCATCACAGATTAAGCCATCCCATGCCCTATTGAGTACCCACCCTTACAGATTTCAGCCATCCCAAGCTCTAATGGGTACCCACCATCACAGATCTCAGCTATCCCAATCCATACGGAGTACTCCCCCCACACCGAGTGCAGCAATCCTTGGCCCTATTCGAGTAATGAACAACACCAATTATGGCCATTTAAAAGTTCAGGGGTACAAAGGCAACCACTGAATTCAGCCATACCAGACCCTATGTAGTAAACATACTTAACAATACAAATTCAGCCATATCCTGCCATAAGGGATACCTAACCATCACAAAGTTCAGCCATCTTAGGCCCAAGAGGTGACTCACCATGTCCAAACGTTTTGTTGAAATTCCCACAGTAGGAGATGCTTGGTATATTAAATGGCCTGCCATCTTTAAATGGTTGCAGCAAATCTGCTTCTTGCTGTGTCTAAATTCCCCAATCCCAGAATCTAAAATCCAGCCAAAGTCTATTTCCCGGGATCGGGAATCAAAGGGCCTCTCAAAATCCCGTCCGTTGGGAATTGTTTTCTGTCTAAAGTCCACTGTATGCCCGCCACTCCCCCACCCTGGGGCAAACTATTGATAGGTGCATTATTATATATAATAACTGTCTAATATGTAATAATGTTGTCAAACCATTAACAATAATACTGTCAAATATAGAGATTCAACGATCAAGGAAAGACCATTCACGGCTGCAATATTGTACATTACGTAGAATCGCTTATGTTCCGTCACAAAATTTAAATAGATTTTCTATTGGCAGTAAAAATTTATCACTTCTAATGAAATAATTTACACTTAGAATACCTGCTATCACATCTAAAACAAAATACAATGTTCAGCATTCGTTTATAATAACAATTTGCGACGAAATATCAAATTTTCAGGTATTTTTGGTAGTTTGACCTTGAAATGACATTGACCTTGACCTTGAGTGGTTATTTTTCAAGTCCATTTGGAGTACAATACAAAGTTAATAATGTTTAGACAAACATTTAATCATACCATTAGAAATAATAGTGTCAATAGTTGAATACTAAAATTTTAAATAGGGAAGCAGCAATCTAAGAATGCCATCTCGTCCAACATGTACATGCATAATAATGTCAGTTTTGACAAAGTTTCAATATTTTGAACTGAAAATTCAACTAATAATAAGAGAATATGTGCTTACCAACACTTTTATCACTTTTAATATCAACTTGAATATAAAACATCTGCTAAAACAAGAAAACAAGTGAGGAAACATAATTTTTTCAGCTTTTTTTCGTAATTTGACCTTGAAATGACCATGACCTTGACCTCAAAGTGGTCAGTCTTGTATGTCCATTTGATGTACATTATCAAATGAATAATATCCAAGCAAATATTTATGACTACATACATAAATAAAAAAATCGCATGAGAACATAGAATTTTAAGTGTATGTGTAAATTATGGCGGCCATCTTGGACGCCATCTTGGATTTCCGTGTCCGCACCACGCGTTGACAATTTATGCCGGCAGTTCCATATAGTACAGACATAGGCGAACATTTTGGTATATAACATTGCTTGTTCTACTTGAGTTGTCACCTACTCCTTAAATAAGCCACTTTTGAGCTGATTGTCACCCCACTAATAATGATGGTAGCATAGAACAACTTAATAAATGCACAAAACAAACTGATTAGTACCAACAGAAGGCAGCTATGGCGTTCCATAGATTTATGTCCATTTTTACAATTTGGGGAATCAAATTCCCTACAATTTGTTGTTTCATCACAGTTAGATGCTAATTTAATAGAGCAATATTATATTTAATAAGTCCGATTTTTAAAGTTACCAACATCTAAAGTAAAAACTTAAATCTGTTACAACAAGCTCAAGTACAAATTTCTTTATTGTTCATTACTGTTGGATTTCCATGTGCATTTCATACAAAAATCATCTACTAAATCATTATTAAGCAATACATACAGGTTCTGGTATCAATATGTATACATCACAAGACTATAATTGTATAGTCATATAATAAATTCAAAATAACAGCCTCAGCTGAGCAATAACTTAAGTTTTTCGTGTAATTGGGGCCTGTTGATATAATCAAATCTCAATCTGAGTAAGTTTCAATCCCTTCAATCCATACATTAATGTGTCCTCTAATGTGTTGTGAACAAGCTTTTTCTAAGATTTGACATTGTGACCTAGTCTGTTTTCCCCAACATGACCCAGTTTCGATATTGACCTAACTTTCATAGTGACAAACATTCTAGCCAAGTTTCATGAAGATTGGGCCGTAACCGTGTCCTCTAAAGTGTTCACAATCAAACGTGCACTGCTGAGGACAGATGAATGAAGAGTTGTCACAACAGCTCACCCTGTCACTATGTGACAGGTGAGCTAAAAAAACATAGGTACACTAGACCTAATGAAAGAAAAACATTGATTGCACTGTTAATGTCACACTTTTGACTTTATTTGTATGAAACTTGATTTGTAAGTCTCTGCGATATATCTAGGCCCAATTTTGTCACTTACACAAGCCCTTGTCAGAGAAACACACAGATGGAGGTCACAATTTAGACGATATCCTCTTGAAATCTGGTTACAATAATCGCCTTGAGCAGTGACAGTACAAGCTAGGCTAAATTGTTAATGCTACACACATTGCGTTTGTGACTCTCAACAAAGACTTAGATCACACTCCGAGTACTCCCAAGTCACACACATCTTAAGAACATCATAGACAATCATTGATCCATCACCAATGAACATGAACATTTTCCAACAATACTTTTTGAACAAGTCATTTGGCTAGTGCCTTAAAGGTATATAGTACATGATGAATCAGCATTTAATCTGGATAGGTGCGTCTATTTTGGGTTTCTCTGTAGGGGTGTTTCTGGCTTCTGGGGGTCTACGCCCCCATCCATTTTAGGGGCAACAGTTCCTGCGACCACCGATCACACTCTTGCCCTCTCCAGACCAATGGCAGCCGTGTAATGGATTCCAAAACTGTGTCAATACATAGGACTACTCAAAGACATAACTTATTTAACACTCTAAGATGGTCACAGTGTGGACACTTGATAGCCGTTGCATGGTTTGATTTACAAGAGAACATGGCATTCTGATTCACCTGTACAGACCTGTGTAATAGTGGATAAATGATTTATCTGTGATAGTGAGTGTCCATTTGGTCAATTAGTAGAACATCTGAATAATGCAGGAATGAGGTTGAATGTTCGAGTTGTATCACTTTACGACAGGTGAGCTAAAAATAGACCAGAATTTCCATTTCATTGTGTCCTGTATAATGTTGGCACCCACTATTCATGTATGTCAATTCATATTAAAATAGATTCATTTGTAACAAAATCAGAGTGGAAAGAGTAAGTTTGAGTTTTGGTCTTGAACTGCTTGTGAATTATGATCCTAATTTAGTGGGAATATTGACCAAGATAAAACAAAGACGTGTCAGTTTGAATTGTATTGTTTAACAATTAAGTACAAAAGAACATAATGTGAACATAGCCCATAGCTGTACATACCATATAGCTGTTGTAATACATGGTTAACATGGGTTAGCATTCTTACAACTTTGTGGATTTTGGTAAAAGGGTAATTTTTGGCATCTTAAAATGTGTGGGTTTTTATTAGGAAACTAGAAAGGCACTACCATGAGATAATGTATCAGAAGTAGACAATGAACTAATAAGCCCAGAGAATGAATGTTGTTTTGTCAAATCTTCGAAATAACAAGAGGGGAGTCATTTCAGTTTTGATATGCACAAATTTAAAATCCGACATAATTGCTTTTACCAAAATCCACAGAATATAATGCCCATAACAATCAATAATTTGACTACATACACTGCCCACCAAAAATAAGTATACAGATGTTATTTGCGCACTTACTTGCCTGTAATAATGCTACTTGTAGAACAGTGAAGCAATGGTATATTTGAAGAAAAGGAATATGTTTGTTTATTAAATGGAAAGGCCATACATTAATTGGTACCCTAGGTGCAAAATCTAATGTTTCTTTGTCCCTCTTGAATGGTAACTTTGTCACAAAAAGATGGGAAATTCAGTTTTTTTGATCACATGGTTATTTTAGTTCCAAACATCTTTATTTTTATCTCTATTTTGACTCATTTAGTAACTGTAGTTTCAGAAACTAGTATAATTTTTACCGTCTGGTAAACAGGTATTGAGTAATTTAACCAAGTTTAATTTTGCAACAATTATTTACTGTATACTTATTTTTGGTGGGCACTGTATAAGGTGGAGTACAGTGAAACCTTTGTTAAAGACTACCTGTGAACTAGACCTGTGAATGTAGTTCACTATTACATAACCTGTCTACAGAGACCAACAATTTTATCTTCTATCAAACCATTTTCAATGATATTTAATCAGATCATCTGTCCCGAGGGCAGTTTTAACCAGACAGGTGTGACTGTGTATGTGAGCGGTTTTGTTCAGACACTTATCCACTGTCTGTGTTGACTGTTGAGCAGTCACCTTTCTCCACAGAACAAAATCAAGTAATCCAACCTGAACATGTAACAACTTGAGTTATATCATTATAATGAACAATCTTAATCCTTTAGTCCATGAAGATACATTTTGACGCGAATACCCCCATCTCCATGCAGTGAATTGCCTCGTATAGGAAAGATCACCGTATTCATATGCAAAATGCCCAACAGCAATCCATTGGATGAATGAGCAATAAAAATCTGGCTATCACCAATAGCAAGCTGGTGGGCACATTTGCATATAAATACCTCTGTATACAAACATGATCTCTCCTATACACTAGTGTTCCATACAGATGGGTAACGTCAATCACCATATTTTCAAATAGCCAGTATACAGATTATGTATACAATATAACAATAATACAATTATGGTTTGTTTATTTGGGTTAATAATCTTTCTCAACAATCTTTGAGTTATAAATGGCAGCACTTTCCCAAGCAAGATTTCCTGGACTTTATCCTAACCAGTACTAACCAACCCTTCCACAAGGAAACAGCAACTTCACATGTGGAGGAAAATTAAAATTGTTGTCAAATTTTCTTGGAAGGGTATGACCTGCTGCAACCATGAATCGAACAAGGATCGCTGGTTTAGAAATCAGGCGCACTAACCACGACTGCAGCTAATAATGTGACTAAGAGGTAAGGGATCTATAGAGGAGAGTTGACCAATGTCAGCTTATAAGTAACATCATTAAATTTGACAGAGACTTATAAAATGTATTTTTTCTTAATGTCAGTTTAGATAAATGGGCCAAGAAAATAGCTTAATTTTAGTCTACCTTACTTTTTGCTGTTTCCAAAAAAGCAAATTCAAGTGTGAACAATTAATTACAACATGAACAAAGGTATTACATTGTATTTAGTCAATTATCATACATGTTTACTGAAGTTCACATGTTGATAAACAATTTTCTTAAATTTACCAAGAGTATTTTTGCATCACATTTGCACAAAAACACCAAACCCAAAACATGGATACAATATATACATTACAAGAAATATTACGTGGCCTCCATAGCTCAATGGTTAGCGCGCTCGCCGTCTAATCTGGCAACCCGGGTTCAAACCAGGTGGAGGCACACATATATATGCCTGCCATATTTCAGCAGAAAGCTGACTGGCAAATAAAGGCTATGCTAGGCATTTGTTTAAAAAAAAAAGAAGGAATATTACCATTCAGAATTCACAGACTTGAGTTATGTTTCAATTAGAGTGTTTTAGCCAAAATATTCCCTCGACTAATTAATGAGATCAGTTAATGGCTACTAACAATATCATAACACAATAACAGTGACTAACATTCATCTAAATTCTACAACAAAGTAAACAGATAAATGTATGTGAAATGTTTAACATTAACAAACCTCCCAGATACACTGGGAGACACGCCCCAGCTAAATTAGGGCAAGATATTGATGCATCATTTTGAAATATCACTGAATATTTATTAGAAAATATTAATATAATTATATGTTTATCTGTGATAGTGATCACCTGAATTAAGCAGACACCTGTGTCTACTGAATACACCAGATGATTTAAAGAGTCACATGCCATCAGGGGTCATATAATTTCGAAACAATCCGGAAATCCCAATTTGCTGCACTAGAAAGAATGAATTTATCGGCATAGATCAAAAATTGTTTGAAGAAAAAATACCAAATATTGACTGATTTATGGTTATTTGAAATTTTACATGCTGAATTTAACAGTAGACCAATGTTTGAAACAGAGCTTTGATGTAAGAATGTGTGCGAATGGCATCTGAAACAGGACTGCGTTTTTTTCAGGATTGGGCCTCTGTATGACCCCTGATGTCATGTACCCCGGAACTGGCTGCTTAATACAGGTTTAACAATACATGTACAATAATTGACAACTTTAATTATCTTCCCGTTGAAATTCACCAATTAACAAAGTGTCTTTCTCTTTCAATCGAGACACCAACTTTTTACGATATTTTTCTCGAATTCTTCCAAACTCCATAATGTCTTTAGGCTTTTCAGAATACCAGAATGTATCAAAATCCCAGAACACATAACCTGAAAAATAGAATATAATGTTTAATAGATGACAATGATATCATGAGTTATGTAAATACTGTAGCACACAGACAATCCAAATAGAAACATAGATCATCCCATAGATACATGAATTCATACCCCTTTTCCCCGCAATGCTAAATATTTTTATCTTATTCTTAGTTACTTGATAAGTCAGGGACGATTACAAGTGAAACACGTTTAAATTTTGCTACTTGTTGTTCTACAACAATACACACACTACAATGCCAATAAAATAAGTATATTACTTCAAGTACATGTATACGTTTTTGACTTTTACAGCAACCTATCTGAATGTACTAATGAACTAAATTGATCCATAAACAGGTATGGCTTATGTTAAGGAGTAACCTATGATACATGTATAATAGAAATCTTATACATACATGTCTCATGCATTTGAGACTCACGCATGATCGTAGGCAAATTGATCAAATCTCACGCATTTCTTGAACTTACTGGAACCTGACATTTTTGTTTACATTATGAAAATGATCACAAATATTGGTTTAAATTGCTTCACAAAGCATGCATGGTATTGTCATCAAAGTAGAATAAGTGAAAACTGCATATGAAAACAGCACATTAACTTCATTAATTTACTGGTAAGTCAAAGGGTTTGAGTAAGGAAAATCTCCCTCTTTTAAATGAAATCTCCTGCATTTCCATCACCAATCTCATGCAAAGGGGTCTGCGAAACATGGCATGTATGCTATATTGATTTTTATATCTCAGAGGAAAAAATATGAACTACTGACTTTAGCTTCTAAACCTTACCCCCCCCCCCCCCCCCAATTCTAACCTACATATCCTATTTTTGGCATGTTACCGGAAACAAAACGTTTCAGGCCTAATCATGTTTCTTACAGCCGATTGGTTACTTACTGTACACCTCATGGAAATCCTCGAGTGTTGGTCTGTCAGTTTTATTGTTGTAAAAATGTGTGCGAAGATTTCCCTTTCTCAGTAAGTTGTAGACCATTTCTGTGATGTTGATTCCAACAATGGCGTATGAATACCTGTAAGTATCCCAATTTATCACATGACTTTCCTTGTAACCAGGTTAGTATAATGAGTATGTATATTCTTATAATAGTGCAGTATAACGTTTATATGACGTCACTTTGTCTCCTAAATGACGTGATTATATCCCTTTAATAACATTATTTTTGGCGTTGTTTATATGAAGGGCTCCCATTTTCAACAGAAATATGTGTATTTGGGTGTTATTAGTGTCATATGATAAACTAGAATCTAACACTCATCGTCAATGGATACAAACTTATATTAAACTTAATCAGGAAATATTATTAAGCTATAAATTGACAACTTATGATAATTCTTACTCATCGTTTTCCAAGTAACTGATAAGCCAACTGGCAGTGACCCAAGTGGCAAGATCTTCGTCTTGTTTTCTCAGACTGTTATATTAAACTTCAGCCAACAGACTGTTAACGCAGATGCAATAATGCAGTTCAAACACCAAGAGTGAAGTTGTGTTTATCAGCACTTAGTCATCTAATGTCATGGCAATCTTATTCATTCACAATATTGCAGATGTAACAATACAGTCCAACTTGTACTAGCGACCACACGTATTAAGCGGCCTTTGTCTTAAACGACCAGTTTCAAATCCTCCTGACCATATTTGCTCTATATGTCTATTGTATTAAGCGACTTTTGTCTTACGCGACCAGCGACCACTGTTTAAGCACTATAATTCATAGGTAAAATTGCATTAAGCGACCAAAAAATTGTTAATCACTGGTCGTTTGTAGTGACAGGTTGTTAATCTATACCTGATACCTCGTCATAAATCATTGTTTGTTCACACTTCAGGGTAACTATGTCTTTTGTTAATTGGGCCCCAGTTAACACCATTGATAATCACAATTGTGTCCGTAGGGCATGTCATTCAGATGATTTTAATCCAATTACACACATTATTACGGATTAATTGTTGTATCTTTTGCTGCAGTCAGCTTGCAGTCTCCGTTCATTTAGATTGGGCTAAACCCCGGCCTATTCCGGATTTTTTCTTCGAGTGCAAGCAAAACTGACTTACATTAATTGCATTGCGTAATATATCAGTAAGATTATTAAAATGATAAATTGAAATGCTTATGAAGACTATGCATACAAGTAAGAATCATCATAAAATTTATTTACACACTAATGCTTATCAATTGAAGTTCAAAAGTAATCAGGCAGCCTAAAATTGGAAATTCGTTAATTACACTCAATGTTTCTTACATTTGTGTTAAACGACCGTTCCGTTAAGCGACCGTTTTTAGACCTTCCCCAAGGTGGTCGCTTAATACAAGTTAGACTGTATTTGTTTCATGAAAATTTGAAATAATAATTATGCAAAATTATCCACATGGAAAACTTGCTATCCAAATCATATTTAGAGTAGTGTAAATGTGTAATACCAATTACTAATGTGTGAAACATTAAGTAACATGCTGGCAAAATATTTATTCATGAAGATCTGTTTAAAATAATAGAACAGAAGAGAATACATACCCATGGTACTGATTATGCGACTTGGACAGCATTGATCTCGCATGTTTTGTATATTTGGTGGCAAAGTATCTGTACATAAAATATATATATAAGATGTCAGTAAAACTATTACATAGAGAATGATAGGTTTGTGTCAGGGATGAGAAGTTTATTTGGCAAAATGGAGGAATTTATCGGTTTCAACTTTGAAACCAATGTGTTTAATATTCATAGAGTATTAATTTCTATTCAGGGGTGGAATGGTGGCCGAGTGGCTAGCGCTCTTGACTACCAGTGTGAAAGTCTCTGGTTTGAATCTTGACTTGGGCACTGGAAATTTCAGAAACACTTTGTTTCCCACCCAAATAGAGATGAGCTGATTGGAAGCCTAGAGGTAGTCGGGCGCGTATCTGTGCTATACAACGGGCAAGGTAAAGAACCAAGCAGTCTATTCGGGGAGCTAGGGTAGCAGGCCTGAATTCCTTGTATCACGCTAACTTTCTGACTCTTCCCTTAAAGCCTGAGGTCATTGTCAAATTAGGCAGGGATAAAACCGAATGGCCGCAAACTACAACTGTCTCAATTGAACGCAAAGAAAAAATCCATTCATGTTATTGATAAGCTCACCCAAGAAATGAAGTCTTCATAATTGAAACTGACCTCCAATTGCATATTGGCGAGTTTCCTTCATCTACAAATTTCAACTATACAAGGGCAGAACTGTGATAGAGTTTAATTCTCAGCTGAGGCACTATGTCATTTCTGAAATGCTTTTCAGTGTTTCCAACACAACTAGAAATGAACTGGTTGGTAACCAAGAGATAGTCTTGCGTGTATTAGTACTGTTCACAGGGCATGTTAATGAACAGGGAGTCTAATTGGTATAGTACAGTATTCCATGTGTCATACACAGGTGAGTCTCTTCCCTTAAAGAAGTAGATCATAAGCCAATCTGGCAGGGAGAAATGAATTACCATACACTTACGACTATCTCAGTCGACCTCAAACAAACAAACAAGCAGACAAGCAAACTACCAAAAAAAATTGAATCCATGAAATAAATTACTCAAAGAAATTACTGCTTTTATCGAGAGATTAATATTATAATATAGTATCAGAATCAGAATATAATTCCTACAAGAGTTGATCCAATCCAAGTTGTCCCATACCACGGAAATCTGTCTTTGGATCTTCACCTTGGAAACCAATCTCAGTCCATTGACTGCATGTACGTGATGCCAATTTTTCACCATCTTTTAATAAACTCCATAACTGAAACAGAAAGTTCTCACATCAAGTAAATTATCAACTCATCCATTTTTAATCCCTTAAACCCCAGCATTCGGTAGGACCTACCACCATCGATAGTAGGCGGGATTATCGGCTTGTGAGGTATAACCTGTTGTAGAGTATTTACTATACCAGCATACATTAAATGGTGTAGGAGGCAACCAGTTAGCTGATAATACACAGGTAATCCTGGATGCGTACTTGTTGGTATAAACACTATGCAGTAGTATATTTCTGTTAACACCATGTGACTAGTGTCAACGGTTATGTCAAATTCAAATTTTTCTCCCAATTGCTGGAATATTTCATACATTAGATAAATCTAGTGATTTAACCAAAGGTTGAAAATTAAAATTATAACCACCATTTTATAGTGCATTCAAATGTCTTACACTGTGGCAATTTTAAATTTAAGCATAAGTTCAATAATTATTTTAATTCAATAAAATGTATCTGAATACAGAATGTTGCAAAAATCAGCCACCATTTGATATTAGGCTCCTCCCTCTTCCTTTTATACAAATTCCTGGGGTTTAATCCATTGATAACTAAAACATTTACCTACAGTACCCTACAGACCCATTACTCCATATTTTCCTGATAAACGACAGCTCAAAGTTGAAGGGTAAATGACTTTGTATCTATTATCTTCAGTGATGTTGTAGCTGTGTATTGGACGCATGTTGCAGGCAGCTGTGTATTGGTTGCAGGCAGCTGTATATTGAATGCATGTTGCAGGCAGCTGAGTACTGGTTGCAGGCAGTTGTGTATTGAATGCATGTTGCAGGCAGCTGTGTACTGGATGCAGGTTGCTGTGTATTGGACGCAGGTTGCAGGCAACTGTGTATTGAATGCATGTTGCAGGCAGCTGTGTATTGGATGCAGGTTGCAGGCAGCTGTGTATTGAATGCATGTTGCAGGCAGCTGTGTACTGGATGCAGGTTGCAGGCAGCTGTGTATTGGACGCAGGTTGCAGGTAGCTGTGTATTGGACGCAGGTTGCAGACAGCTGTGTATTGGACGCAGGTTGCAGACAGCTGTGTATTGGACGCAGGTTGCAGGCAGCTGTGAATTGGACGCAGGTTGCAGGTAGCTGTGTATTGGACGCAGGTAGCTGTGTATTGGACGCAGGTTGCAGACAGCTGTGTATTGGATGCAGGTTTTAGGCAGCTGTGTATTGGATGCAAGTCGGAGGCAGCTGTGTATTGGACACAGGTTAAAAAAATTATTTGACTTTTGTTTGGTATTGTAGGCTACGTATAGAGCTGGTCTTGGTGTCTTCGTTGAGTGCAAGCCAAAAATTGGCTGAAAACCAGCACCATCTACAGCAGGCACCATGAAGTATTATAACAATATAACATGTACTATATGACAGAAGCCTGTGTACCTTCATTAATTTCTGTTCATGGTCGGGGTTCTCACAAGCATATGTGATCACTCTCACGTCTTCCACTGTATACTGTAATCTGATATATCCATTTATCTGTATGAGCGACTGTCGGAACACATGCTCAAAACTGGAACAAACATAATTATAGTAAAACCGGCATTGAAGACCATGAATGAACAAAGACCACTATTACAAAACCTGTCAGATTCTGTTAAGACAAGGATTGAAATTTGTTTAACCTTATAAGTGAGGATTAGGTGTTTATTTAGTGATTAAAGTTATTTTGCGAGAGAAGCGGGCGCGAAAATTGCATACTTTATGTTTGTTTCACATAGAACAAAAGACACAATTTCCTTGCTCAGACAATTTTAGGGGGGCGGGCGTACGCCCTCTTCCACCCCCCCCCCCCCCCCCCTTAAATCCGCCCTTGTGGGTGGTCTTTACAGACACTCACAGGGGTGACAGATACAAGTGTATGTAATATTATTATTAACTTGAACCAGTTGACACATACAAAATGTTTATAGTAAGACCCCCTCAAAAAATTATGAACATACTAATAACTTTATATTTCCTTGGGACCTATTCAACTTCAACAAGAAGATCTAAACACAGCGCTAGTTATACTTGAACACAGATTCATTGGGTATTTATGATCATTCTTTTTGTCAAGCTTATATTTATTCAGAGCAACTGAAGGCCTCCGACCGAAATACATACAGTGTAGTTATGATAGCAATAAATACCTTGAATGTACTTCAGGTAGAATGTTTTTAGCTTTCATAACCAAGACAACCGCTGCCTCAACATTGGTGTCCGTGTCTTTCACAAGTCGCTTCAATTCTCCTTTACTGGAATGCCTTAAACTGTATTCTGTAACAAAATACTAGGGGTGATGAAACATTTCCTGGAAAAGTTCTCTCAGATCATAATTACAAGGTGAATATTTGCTTAAATGTGGTCAGATTGACTGGCTGATTAAAAATACAACAAATAGAGGATGCAGTAAGCACAATACCAAACAAGAGCTTCAAAAACCTTTCCCTCTGAATGATAGACCAAAGGTACTAGGTGAGTGTTTGTGTCTGATGGATAGACCACAAGTACTAGGTGGGTGTATGTCTGACAGATAGACTACAGGTACTAGGTGAGTGTTTGTGTCTGACAGATAGACTACAGGTACTAGGTGAGTGTTTGTGTCTGTTGGATAGACCAAAGGCACAAGGTGGGTGTTTGTGTCTGATGGATAGACCAAAGGTACTAGGTGGGTGTTTGTGTCTGATGGATAGACCACAAGTACTAGGTGGGTGTTTGTGTCTGATGGATAGACCACAAGTACTAGGTGGGTGTTTGTGTCTGACAGATAGACTACAGGTACTAGGTGAGTGTTTGTGTCTGTTGGATAGACCAAAGGTACTAGGTGGGTGTTTGTGTCTGATGGATAGACCACAAGTACTAGGTGGGTGTTTGTGTCTGACAGATAGACTACAGGTACTAGGTGAGTGTTTGTGTCTGTTGGATAGACCAAAGGTACTAGGTGGGTGTTTGTGTCTGATGGATAGACCACAAGTACTAGGTGGGTGTTTGTGTCTGATGGATAGACCACAAGTACTAGGTGGGTGTTTGTGTCTGACAGATAGACTACATGTACTAGGTGGGTGTTTGTGTCTGACAGATAGACTACAGGTACTAGGTGGGTGTTTGTGTCTGATGGATAGACTACAGGTACAAGGTGGGTGTTTGTGTCTGATGGATAGACTACAGGTACTAGGTGGGTGTTTGTGTCTGATGGATAGACTACAGGTACTAGGTGGGTGTTTGTGTCTGATGGATAGACTACAGGTACTAGGTGGGTGTTTGTGTCTGATGGATAGACCACAAGTACTAGGTGGGTGTTTGTGTCTGATGGATAGACTACAGGTACTAGGTGGGTGTTTGTGTCTGATGGATAGACCAAAGGTACTAGGTGGGTGTTTGTGTCTGACAGATAGACTACAAGTACTAGGTGGGTGTTTGTGTCTGACAGATAGACTACAGGTACTAGGTGGGTGTTTGTGTCTGATGGATAGACCACAAGTACTAGGTGGGTGTTTGTGTCTGATGGATAGACTACAGGTACTAGGTGGGTGTTTGTGTCTGATGGATAGACCACAGATACTAGGTGGGGGTTTGTGTCTGATGGATAGACTACAGGTACTAGGTGAGTGTTTGTGTCTGATGGATAGACCACAAGTACTAGGTGTTTGTATCTGATGGATAGACCACAGATGCAAGGTGAGTGTTTGTGTCATATGTGCCAGGTTGGTTTTTGTGTCAGATGGATAGACCACAGGTGCTAGGTAAGTGTTTGTGTCTGATGGATAGATCACAGGTGCTAGGTTAGTGTTTGTGTCTAATGGGTAGATCACAGGTGCTAGATGAGTGTTTTGTGTCTTATGGATAGATCACAGGTGCTAGGTGAGTGTTTTGTGTCTTATGGATAGATCACAGGTGCTAGATGAGTGTTTTGTGTCTTATGGATAGATCACAGGTGCTAGGTGAGTGTTTTGTGTCTTATGGATAGATCACAGGTGCTAGATGAGCGTTTTGTGTCTTATGGATAGATCGCAGGTGCTAGGTGAGTGTTTTGTGTCTTATGGATATATCACAGGTGCTAGGTGAGTGTTTTGTGTCTTATGGATATAACAAAGGGGCTAGGTGAGTGTTTTGTGTCTTATGGATAGACCACAGGTGCTGACTCAGCTGAATGAGTGTCTTGTGTCTGATGGATAGACCACAGGTGTTAGGTGTTTGTGTCTGATGGATAGGCCACAGGAGCTAGGTAAGTGTTTGTGTCTGATTGATAGACCGCAGATGCCAGGTGAGTGTTGAGTGCTGCCTTCCCTGTCTGACTTAATATTATCTTTTTGAGTGTTTATGTCTAACTGACAAGACTACACCTGTCAGGATAGCTTGCACCAAGTGCTCTGAGCCTCTCATTCATCAATGAAAAATGACTGAATGCTAACCAGTGATATTGTTTATACTGGCACTGTTCCAATAATTTATTTTAAGCTCCAGTCTCAGTGTCACATGATGCTATCCGGCCAAGTAGAATGCCTATGACTATTTATGTAAATGGTGATAATTACCTATGTATTTAGTCCTAGCTGCGCCATTTGGATACTGATATGTGATCCGCAACAGTTCACATTTACCAGTAACTCTTCTTATGATCCACTTGAACATTGGTCGTAGATAAACATACAGCGTAGCAACCAGACTAGCCCATATTGCAGGAAACATTGAGAGCCACTGTAACCAAACTCAATCCACTTTGTATCACCAAACTATCTTATATTCTGAAAAAAAAATGAATATGAATAATAATGGCAACTTTTAGGGCAGTTTCAACAATGTTGCTGCTCTTTACGACTTTAGGGACATAATTGTTTCTCCACTTATCATACAAAAGGTCCCGGGATTGAATTCCAGCAAGGACCCGGATGTTCGGCTATTATGTCAGTCCACGCGCTATATCTGTACAACTCATCAAATCAGGTGACGATCATGTGATCTGATCGGGACACAACAATATGTCATATGCGCCCGCAACTGGCCTGGCTGAAAGTTGAACAAACACAAAACTCCACAATTGAAATTCAACTTCTGTCATAATTTACGCACAATGAATGTTTGACAGGTGTAAATGACCACTGAGCTGTGTCAGTGTGATTTAAAAATATCTTTAAGATAACATAATAAAAATTAATCAGTAACAATAATGAAGGAATTGTAATTAATACAAAAAAAATACATTTTTACCAATCAACTCTGAAAGTTTTGTTTCTCACGACGTGTTAAGAAAACAATAAACTTACTTCCTCTTCGATTGGTTACCTGCATTTTATACGCGAAGATACCAGATTTACATCAATTATAGTGAGCCGGGAACCAATATAGTAAATAATTAATTTAAGTGATATTTTCGTTATAATGGCTGAAATGAACGTTATCTGACACATACTTATCGCTTGACCAACAGATTAACGTCATACATTCGCCTATATGACATTTACGCTTATCAGCCAGCTAGTGGTTTCAGTCAGTGTTTTATACCTACCCGATCTCCATACATGGCGTGTTTTGATTGGACGTAGTTTCCTCAGCAACCAATATTGAGACTTAAATACTGATTGATTTTGCCTCAATAAAACCATATTTTTATATAATAAACAAAGGGGCAATGATATATATCTAATTTAAATCTGAAGAACTACTTTGATAAATATGTTTCACAATATCTACTTGATAAAATCATCAAATACAGAAAGTAGGTCAGTTGGATCATAGAAACCAATTAGCCAATGAAAACTTACGTTACAACCTGATTAGTGCTGTCAGACTTTTAATCTACCCGCAGATTCGTATAAATTTTTAATAATTTCTATGAATAGTCAGTGTTTTGGATTATTTGTTGGAATGGAAGTTTTAAATCTTGGAATCTAAATATTTTTCACACTTGTGTTTAGATTTATAGTCCATTTTGTGTACTTTTATTTTTTGTTTGTTAGTAAATAGTAAAAATACAGCATGGCGCGGATAAAGAAAAAAGAAATGTCAAAATATTTTACAATTTTATTCCTATTCTTTCAAACCCTATGTACAATATGTCACAGTCTGGAAACAGTAGAAAGTCACAACCAAGGTGAGAACATATTTTTATGTACCGATTTTAAGCAGGAAGAGAGAACGACGGTGTCAAGTTTTTGTTTTGTTATTTGACCTGGAAAATAATGGTGAAACGGATCATTGGTTTTAAAAAATAATTATGTGACTGTGTGTGTTGTCAGACGAACTCCTTGGTAACCAGACTGCTGAGACAATGCTGTATTATTGATACAAGTGCACATGCTGGTTTATGCATTTATTTCTTGGTCCCAGTAACTGACTTCAGTTATCTTATCAGACATCAGTATTCACAATTTGATTCAATTTCACAATATACATTAGGCCTACCATACATTGATACTAATAAATAGTCACTAGGACTTATAAATTAGGCTAGGCCAAGTACATGTATAATGTTTATATTCACGCTATGTTTACATACTATTCCAAAGACATTTATGCAGATGTTATCGAACTTTACAGAAGAAGAATTATTAAAACGTTGGTTGGTTCTTAGCCTTCTGTGACTCTATCTATCTTTTATACTGCATCACCCCTTGCGGGTATTATGTGCAGGTGAGTTGATAAAAAAGTAAAAAAGAATTTAAAATGTCAAAAAAAAGTCAAAGACTTAGTGAAAGGATAAAAACATGACGTAACATTTATGACTTTGTATGGGAGTGGGACTGGGAACTGACTGCCCGTTTAAAACGGTTCAAATCTGGCAGGAGTGCTACTCTAGCTGGTAAACTGTTCCATTGTACAATAGCAAAGGGAGAAAAATGAGTATTTATAGTAGTCAGTCCGGGTATTTAATGGTCGAAAGTATAGATCATGTGTGTACCTTGGAAATCTCACCAGATGTAATGTATGTATGTGGGTATAGGGACCGCTACAAGGCCATGAATAATTTTATAAAGACACAGCCTTGCGTCAAATCTCCAGTCTTCCAGAAAACGCCATCCGAGGGAAGAAATGTGTTCTGATACTATGTACACTAGCTTGTGGAGTGTATGTACTTGTAGTCCATCTGGCTGCGCGTCTCTGGACCATCTCAATTTTGTGTATGCACTTTGCGTGTGGGGGCTCCAAACTGGTGAGGAGTACTCTACCAGGGGCCTAGCTAGAGACTCTGAAGCAGTCCCAGCACTATAGCCGCGATATCTTTTTTTCTTTTTCTAATGACATCTTGCATGCAATACATGTATCTAGTAAAAATAGTTAAAATACGGTTAAATATATAGGTAAAGTGTGTCCAAAGTCTGCTCATTCCCATCACTTCTTGAACACTGCAGCTATTGCGCTGTGCGCTGGGTATGTCATTAGTATGTGTCTAACTCCACATTGCTACACTCTCAATACATTTAATGTAAGGGTCTAGAGGTAGAGATGGAGAGGACACAGGTTTAGGAATCGATCGCAGTCAGTGCATAAATATCCAATAATGCTACATTTTATCCAGGTGATTGAATTTGAATGGGAAGGTACCTGTGAGGGTCAAAAGCCAATGTGCTGTGGCTGCAGCAGTGCCAAGTGTAACAGCCGAATTGCAACTCTATGATTGGAGGGAGATGATAAATGTACAGTTGGTTGATAAATGCGTATCTGAAACTTCCAAGCAGCTTTGAAACTGGTCAAAGTTTTATATTTGAGACTCAAACACCAAGTGCTGCTAGTGCTACCATTGAAATAAACCAAGTAGATATTTTATTTTAATGATAAAGTAACCCAATGTGGGCGGCAGACAGGGCCTCAAACCCACTACTCCACAAACTCTAGTTTGAGTATGGCAATTTACCGACTGAGTTAACTGTGCTGACTTCCACCCACACTTCTCTGATATTGTGATCATCCTAATGTTTAGGTGTAAGATGGCAGCAAGGTTAGCTTATGTTTATGGGTGGTCATGGATATGAGCCCATGTACAGATTTTATTTGAGTTTGGGCCCCCTTGTATATATTGTACCAATTTCCCTAGTGCTACTGATCCTTCTGCAGGACAGTACTGAATACCCTTCTCTATCTAATATAATATTGGCCTATCCTTGTTGAGCATTGAACACAAAACTATACCTATGTGGAAAAGTATCAAATGATGAAATTGTTCTATTGCTGATATTTTCAAAGATTTTTATTCGAATGCACTTTTAAATAAAAAGGATGGAACAGTTTTTGCAGTCAGTCGGCACTTTTCAATATGACCTGTATACAACATTGCATTTAATACATGTACTGTGAAGTGTGAGGTAATTGTTTTGTTTTTATTTGTTGATCATTTTTTTTTCATGTTGAAAACCCTGTCAAGTTGTATTGTCTATTGATCAATGTTTTTTAATGGAATCATTTTATTTTTCAGCTTTCATACAGACAGACAAACATTTAACATATATAGTAGGGGATGTTAGTACAGGAATTCCAATAGAGGTAAGTCAAGATATTTTAAAATATTCTACCTTAAGTTAACTGCAGTCGAGAATCACTAGTTCACTACTGTTTATTGTTTAACCATTATGCATTGATTCGGAAATCCGAATCAACCTTTTGGTGAATGGGATAGACTGGAATTGGTTAGTCATGTGACCAGTCACCTGCAGCATGCTGAACTTAAACTGATTTCAGCGAAAGAGTTTTTATCCTCTCTCCCTGGCATGCTACTTGGTAGGTCATGAGGTGTGTCTTATAAATAGAATTACTTGTTTAAAGTTTTTTGTTTGTGAGGCAGGCCTCTGCTATTACTGCAGGCAATTTGTTCCTTGATAATGTGGTTCTCAGAAAGAAGGTGTTATTGAAGTACCGGTACAGTGTTTGTTGTATTGGCTGAAGGTTGGCATCATTTCCTCGAGTGGGAAGATCTAGTGCTAGTAGATGATGTATAAATTATGTAACTGGTCTACAGGAATGTCCACAAGGTTGTTGAATATCTTGTAGAAAATAAGGTTAATTGCACCTTCTTCCTTCTACTCTCCAGTGTTTCCCAGTCCAGATAACTTAGCATTTTACTGATGCTGCTGGTATTATGATAGCAGTTGGTTGCGTACCTGCATGCTAAATGTCAGAAACTAATGATACGCAAACTTTACACTTCTACAGTACTGTGAAGTGTGAACCTTATTGTGTACTCCAAAGTAAATATCCAAATCAATAAATGGTTAATATTTTACAAACTGGTGTTCATTGACTAGTCACTGTTTGTTGTCAGCTGACATATATTGACCTGACAAGCCAACTATAAAAACAATTTCTTTTCGGCGATATAAAGTTTGGATATTTTCGTAGTTTGATTTTATTAAAGCAAGGAAATTAATTGACAACTAATATGCATACAATATTCATAAGGGGCATGTCTATATTCACATAGTTTAGTTGCGTACACAGAAGTTTGATTTTATCATCAAATATTTGATTGTACACAGGAAATGATGGGACTGATTACTGTTACCATGGTGACATGTGTCGACATATTTACATGTTTGGATCATGTGACCAATTATTATCAGTGAACATTTCCGAGCACTGGTGTATCCTGGATCATATGAAAGCTTTTAAAGTCTAATAACCATTCCTGTGAATGTGGAAGTTATTCCTAGTAATTATAGGTACCGAAAATCATGTGCATTTTAAAATGGTTGATTTGCTTGTTTTACCTATAGAACAAAATTTCGTTCCTTTTTACAACATATCACAATCTCTGCCATTAACTTAAAACTATTTCAATTTACGTTACTACAGAATTAAATTTGAAAAAAAACGAATCCTCAAAACCTGAAATTCCATAAAAACTGAAATCCTCAGAAAACATGAAATTCTATAAAAACCGAAATCCACAGAAAACCTGAAATTCTATAAAAACCAGAATCCTCAGAAAACCTGAAATCCTCAAAAACCAGAAATAAACCGAAAACTGAAATCCTCAGCAAAAAATTAAACCAGCTCTCTCAGAACACAGACCATCTTTGAAGTCCCATATTTTCTTATAATTAATTCAATCATTGAAGACACAATAACTACCCAAAAAGAGATCCTGGAAAAAGCTTCCTGAAAACCGTAACTCTCAGAAAATACTCAATTTTGAGGACATATATTTACTATGATGTTTTGTATGATTAAGAGCATAACAGACTGTAAACTGTCTAATGAATTCCATGACTCTTGAAGAGAAATCTGGTTTATTGACCAGTCCCATTGATGTATTTAATCCTTAAATATGTTCAAAAGGTTACAATTGACCATTGAATTGATGTTTTGACCATTTTGATCTTAAACTTTAAGTTAAAGGGACTGCATGTCTCACATATTGATGTATTGCAAAAATAAAATTGTCAAATATTCACGTAATTTTGGTATAGTTGCCTGAATATCAAATAAACAACCGCACTGACATCTAAAATAACTCGAGAAACTTCGGCATTTTGTAGTTATTTAGTATTTTTACATCGAAATAACACCCTATAGAATTAACACTACTATTGCTTTAATTGCCTATAATGTGTTAGCATTTGATGGAAATGAATCGAAAAACGAACCAAATGTTTACTGATGTTTACGCTGTAGTTTGTTGATGTTACTGTTCAATCATGTGTGAATTACATAATTCGCAAAGCATGTAGGAAGGACACTTAGCGATTTTTTACCCAGTGGGCGATATCGAGAGTGGTTAAAATTGCTTATCTGCACCCAATCTTTCAAAAAGCAACTGTCAGTGGCTTTCTATGACATCAATACTTGGTTAGGTAGGAAAATCACAATGTACAAAATTTTTAGCCCAATCTGTGAGGCAGCACCTTTAATGGACAATTTTTAAAAACCTAAATTTTGGTATTTTGCTAAAAATTGTAATTTATCTTTAATATTATCAAAATGAGCATAGAGGCAGCTAGTCAATAAAGTGTCAGCTTTAGGTTATGTTACGATGATGTATTATGAACGAGCTCTAGTAGTTAACCATTAAGTGGTTAGAGCCCCTGAGGACTCCCAAGGTTGTGGCTTACAAGTTGGTAAACAACTCACTAAATAACATACATGTATATACTACCTGACTGAAAACGTTAAAATGACTGCAAGGTGACTATTCCATACTGTTCAAAGTTGGTGACCAGTTTGCAATGATGTTCAAGGTGACTGTGACCATTTTGTAACGTCAGTGTTTTCAGGGAAAAAAATGAATTGGTCAGGAACCTTCCTATAGTATTGTTAATAAAAAAACAACAAAAAAGACATCAATCGATATACGATTTCAAACATTGAATGTTTTCTATCAGGTATCGGTAAGGTGAATGACCTGTACCATAAAGTTCAGTATACTTACTCAATACTGTAATACAGTAACATTGTACATGTATGTATGTATGTGTTGTTGTACGGTAATATTGTTGTCAGAAACCAGCAATGCAGAATTATTGTGCTCAGTGACACGAACCATTTCATGTTCCATCAAGCGGCACAAGTATAACCATGTATAATAATTTTTATATATATGTAATGTTTAAAACAATTATTACTTTCACATACCATATCTGATAGTCCTCCTGGGGCGTCACAGTTCCTGCCCATCACATTTACATACTTAATAATGATCGTTCATACAAGAAGAGAATTCAGACTGTAGATCTTTAGCCTGATAATGCAAAAGTTTCTGCACAATTTTACCCGACTGTAGTTAAAGCCCCTGACCCCTCCTCGAAAGCTTAGTGGTAGAGCATTCGGTTCGAGTGCAGGAGGCCTCAGAATCAATCCCAGGCCGCGTCATACCAAAGACGAAATAAAAATGGTACCAGAAAATCCCTTGTTAGACGCTCAGCATTAACAGGAAACTGGCTTCTCTTCTCTCATACCCTTGTGGCGATGGATAACATCAGGAATGAAGTGTCGAGCGTGATTAATATAAGTTGGAAAAACTTAAATCTACCATTGTTTGAATGTTTTTTCCATGCCTAATGTAAAGTTGCCAACTGGTATACCTTCATGTAATGATGACCATAATCACTTTATATTCATGTACGTTTAGCTTTTGTGATATCACTTTTTAAGTTTTGTACATTGTATAAATGTTCAATCTAAATTAAAGTTGGTATGAATCTTGAGATGTCAGATTGATTCCCTGCTCTGCCAAATTAGATTGAATGTTCTGTTCATGCAATAGGGGTGACTATTGAGTCAAATTTTGACTATTGCAATACTATTGGTATTGCTGAAAGTACTATTGCGATACTATTGTATTGCTGGAAACTATTGCGATACTATTGCAATAGTTATTGCCAGGATTTGAAAACCAGATATTAACTTGTAAATGCAAATTTGCTCTGTGTAAGATATCACATTTTGTACAACATAAAAATCTACTATTTGTGGAAATGATTTAAAATGAATTCGACAGAAATAGATTTATGAAATTAATGCTATATTGGTTCATTGTGCCAATTTGTGGCTGTTTTGATACTTGTGGTTATTTACAATTAGTTTTTTTAACGAAAACGGAAGTTGTTTTAAATTAATAATAAACTTTATTTATAAAACGGGAACTATCGTAACTATCGATTGTGGAGCTAACTATCGGCGATAGTTATTGGATCGAGACTTTTACTATCGATCCATACTATCGGGATACTCGGAATCGCAATGCATCGATATTTCGATGCATCGGCCCACCCCTATCATGCAACCTTGAATTATCACCATCATGAAGTCACATTTTTACCATCAACAGAGGTTTTACAAGCTTCTGAATATGATGGGTCAGTTTGATACATTCGACTAAATTTTACCATTTTATAGGCAAAATACCTATGATTTTAAGATAAAAAATCCTTCAAACCAAAATCTTGCGGTTCAAAATGTGGCTTTTTGGAAATTTCAAGGGTCAAAACCCCTACTCCTGATTTGAATGGAACCTCTGCATCAAGGTTCTGCTGAAGGGTCAATAGTTCTTAAAATGATCTATACATGTAGGTAGTTTAACTACAAATGTATATCAATATTACAACATCAAAATCATCCCCTGGGAGTCAACCCCTTATTTCCCAATCTAGACTTAAATTCCTTTGTATACATACATGTAACCTATATATCATACAAACTCAGTACATCATTTCAGAGTAAGTTGTCTGTATTTCCTCTGTAATGGATAATTTTCTATGGGTAGTTTTCGAGTCAGCAGTCATTAGAGTTATGATGTTTGTTGTCAGGATGGAAATACGATCTAATGAGGATGAAATGAACTACTATCACCAGTGTATTTCCAATAAGGTGATAATGTCCATAATTTACCTGGAAGCAAAATATTTCCTTGATTTCTTTCTGCAAATTTGTTTTGTACAGAAATTGTATTTGAGTGAAAAAGAAGCTGTCACAATTTAATATCTTAATGTACTCCAGGTTTCGTATGGTAAATTTCTATTGGAATGATTGCATGTTTGTACTGATTTGCTGCTAACAAGACTTAAGTCTAGAATTGTATTTCATATTTGTCTCGGACTCTGCTCAACAAATAGCTTTTGGCTTGCAAACATGAATCTGTTAGCAGCAGTTGTTCTACAGGCATCTTAGCTGTATATAATTTAATGCTAACCCTTAAGAGTTCACAATGGCAACTTTGCAAGATGGCTTGCATTCTGTTTAAGTTTAGTGTTGTTTTATGGTGCATCAACATGTAATGGTCATATAAGAAGCATTCATTTTAATAACTTTAATAGGCTGTCGCTTGCATTCAAGTGATGCTGTGTTTTCAAATGAGGTTATTAATAATGAAAGTTTGTTAAAATACCCGTTTCTATGTTTGTGTACATTTTGTGCATTATACAGTTGGTTGATAATGATCTCTCGTTTCTAAATTTAAGCTTTTCTTTAGTTTACACACTTGAGTGAGATTGTATATGTGTAGGAGTTATAGCTACCCAGTCCTGTCTACGTATTTGTAAAGGTGCAGTGATTATGTACCCATTCGCTATTCATGTATAGCTACAAGTACACGTGACCGAATGATATCATAGATCTTGTCTGTGCGTCCAGATTAAGAGTCCTGTACATTTGATCTTAAAAAGTAACTGTAACTCCATGATAGTGTAGAATTTCTCACTTTTACATTGATTGATTGATTGATTGATTGATTGATTGATTGATTGATTGATTGATTGATTGATTGATTGATTGATTGATTGATTGATTAAAAAGCAAGTTCTTTCACCTTATAAACATTAGATCAGACCTTCCAGTAACCTCACAGAACATACACAAAAGCAAATTTCTTCGAAATTATGTGTTGCAAAAATTGTACTGATGTACAGGCTGTCTCAAAATGCCCGGAAACATTCCTCTATTGTTGTCATACTGTTACCCAAATTCTTACTTACTTATTTATTGCCCGTTATGCCCTCTGGCCAAAATATTCTGAGTATTCTTCTTAAACTTTTGGTCTTGAAGGTTGATAGTTTGTCAATGTCATATTCGGTCATTCGCCAACACTCTGAACCGTAGAGGAGGGTGGGTAGTACACTGCTTTGGTATAGTTTCAATTGGGTGCTTTTGTTGTATTGATGAGATTTCCATACATTGTTGAGTGACATAAAGGTGTTTCTGGCTTTGCAAAGTCTGTTTTGGATATCATCACCAGCTCCGCCATCATTTCTTAGAACAGCACCCAAGTAAGTAAATTTGTCTGTATTAGGGAGGTTATTTCCATCAATTTGTATTGGCTGTGGATTAATAATGTTAAGACTCATTACTTCTGTTTTTGTCTAGCTGATGTTCAGGCCAACTAGCTTAGCAGAATGTTCAAGGCGATGTGTTTTTTCTTGCATAGGTATGCTTATGTGAATGGGTGAGCAGAGCAAGGTCATCTGCAAAGTCCAGATCTTCTAATGTTGTGTTAAGTTTCCACCTTATTCCTCTTGGCCTATCTTCAGTTGTTTTCCTCATTACCCAGTCAATGACCAAGCTGAAGAGGACAGAAGACATCACACATCCCTGTCTTACGCCAGTTTTGACTTCAAAGTAGAAGTTACTATTATGGACACAACAAGTGAAGTTCTTGTAGAAGCTTTGTATAACATCGGTAATGTCTTTTACCAAAATTCAGCTTTGTTATACTTTGTCCTCGAACCTCAGACAGATAGTGCAATTAACTCACAATACTGTGTTTTTTTCCTCACATGTTCAAACATTTGATCATCTAGAATATGTTTTTTATAAAACTCAAAACTTATCTATTAAATTTCCAGGTAGTTTGGATTTCTTATCTGAAGTCTCATTTGCATTTTAAGTATTTTTGCAGTGTTTAGTTATTCTTTGTGACCCTATATACAATGTATAGATCCTTTAGAGTTAAATCTTTATTCCTCTAGTATCCATCCAATTTTGTAAGTTATCTCTGGTTGTATGAAAAGAATTGGTGACCGGACATGGGGTTCACCATAGGGGCTGAATGTCAAACGTTAGTTTGAGCTTCCATATTTGATTTTACGATTCTTTAGCAAAAATTACCTTAGGCTACAACTATTAGGATCAAATGAAACCAGGGTTGGTATTCAATATTGATCTTGTTTAATTGGAGAATACGGATAGCCAATCATATCGCCTGTTACTGACCAAGAGTTTAATATGGTGTGATCTGATTGGTTGTCCTTATCCTTAAGTAAGATCAATGTTGAATACCACCCCTGGGTACTGTTTTATCAAAGCGCTTAAGGAAATCATAAATTTACGCTCAAATTTAAATTCCTTATACTGCTTTTACAACTACAAATAGGGGACAGATATTGTTTGTAGGAGTTCATTAACTAAATCATTGTTAACATTGCATATCCCATTACCACACTTCGTAACAGTTAAAGAATTATAAAGATTTCAAATTTGGACGTAAGTTTACAATTTTCGTAAGTGCTTTGATAAAACGGTTCCCTGGTCTCTGAGACGCTAGTATCCTGATGGGGTGTGACAAGGCGTCACATGTCGCTCATCATGGAGTAAAGTGTTAGTATTTAACATTCATCAGTAAAATCATTTTATACAAATATATTGATCATGATTGACGATAATTTTGTCAAGCTGTTCTGTTTTATTGTAATACAAAACATTGCCTGGAAATCATATCAATATTAAATTTGTAGTAGTATTAAATCCTCGATTTTCTGTTTGTATTGGATGCATTTATTTCTCAATGTTCTTGATAACTTTGCATCATTAGTGTAAAACAATAAATCACCCCAGTGATCATTAAACTTAAGTGTTGGAAAATTATGTAATTCACTTATAAATTATATTAATACAATATTCAGGCTTTATTTAAATATTTTCATTGATCGTGTGAAAATTATCAACAATTTTTTTTACGTAGCAGTCAATAAGTTTTGAGGTTTCAGAATGATTTGATGTGAATGCGTAAATAGCTGCCACATTTTTGCCCCGGAGCTGGGTTTTAGTTAGCTTCCTTGATGTTTAAGTATTCAAATACTATACGATCATAATATACGAATGCGCAGATGAGTGTTTAAATTGTATACTTCCTAATATAATATCGTCAATGACTTGTTTGAGTTGTAAACACACGAGGTAAAACTCTATAATAATAAGTGTAGAGGGTTTATCATGGCGTATGAATTTATCTTGATATGATTAGAAAATTTACGCAAATTATGAATACCTGCATTTTAATGCTGTTTTTTGCCAACTGTTTGTGGAGTTTGGGTGGAGTTTGGTCATGTTCCGTTGGTGGATCAGATTCCCCACAATGCTGTAAATGTGGATGTTGTGGATTGGATCATAGCGAACAAAATGATGTCTTACAACAAAATGATGTCTTTGTAAGTCTGTTTTTGTACAATGCAATATAATAGTATTACAGAGTCAAAAATAGACCTGTGTTTTGTCCCATAAATTTGATAATTAACAGGAATAATATGCAGCATGTATGTGAGTGAATGATGTATGTTATAATGTATATGTGAGTGTAAGATGTATGTTATGCTATTTAAAAACAGACATATATTGTTTGGTATCAAAATGATTGTCTAAGAATGTAAGAAACAGTTTCTTAAAATACATTCTTAGACAATCATTTTGATACCAAACAATATATGTCTGTTTTTAAATAGCATAACATACATCTTACACTCACATATACATTATAACATACATCATTCACTCACATACATGCTGCATATTATTCCTGTTAATTATCAAATTTATGGGACAAAACACAGGTCTATTTTTGACTCTGTAATAATCGTATCAAGTTAATTAAATGAATTTATAAATTTTACAATAATAGTATTAATACTAAATTTATGTACAAAAACCTTATTTGCATTCTTTTTATAACTGACACTATGCATTCTCCATTATCTCTGATTGCATCTTTATAGTTGACACTCTTTTCTTCATAACTTGACACTGCATTCTTCATATTTGACATTTCACTTTGCATTTTTTCATAACTTGACATGTTGCATTCTTCATGACTTGACACTTTGCATCCTTCATGACTTGACACCTTGCATTCTTCATGACTGGTTGTCCCTTTGCATTTTTCATGATTTGACACTTTGCATCCTTCATGACTTGACACTTTGCATCCTTCATGGCTTGACTCTGCATCCTTCATGACTTGACACTTTGCATCCTTCATGACTTGACACCATGCATTCTTCATGACTTGACACTTTGCATGCATCCTTCATGACTTGACACTTTGCACTTTTCATGACTTGACACTTTGCACCCTTCATGATTTGACTCTTTGTATCCTTCATGACTTGACACTTTGCATCCTTCATGACTTGACACTGCATTCTTCATGACTTTACACTTTGCATTCTTCAAGACTTTACACTTTGCATTCTTAAAGACTTTACACTTTGCATTCTTCAAGACTTTACACTTTGCATTCTTCAAGACTTTACACTTTGCATTCTTCAAGACTTTACACTTTGCATTCTTCATGACTTTACACTTTGCATCCTGCATGACTTGACACTTTGCATCCTGCATGACTTGACACCTTGTATTCTTCATGACTTGACACTTTGCATTCTTCATGACTTGACACTTTCAAGTTTGCATGCATCCTTCATGACTTGTCACTTTGCATCCTTCATGACTTGACACTTTCTACTTGAGAGGTTTCGGGAGATCGGGGCCTATTTGCCTTAAATCAGTTTTCAATAAAGTGTTTTTAAGAAGAAATGTATAAGTTACTAACAGCCTCAGTAACAGGATTGTGTTAGTAGTTTAAAGATTGATTGGTTGATTTCTTGGTTCACTGTGGGGCGTCAGAGACCGCAGCATGCATTAATTTGTGCTTAACAATCTGACATCTAGCAAAACCTGATTCTGATCTTAATAGGAATCATTGTATTATTAATCGTCTATTTATTTCTGGTTTGTATGATTGAAAATCTTCTATTTCGTTTTGACAGATTTTCAACCTTTGTCATATACCATTGTTGAAATTTTCAAAAATATTGAAAATGACCAGGGAATTAGTTTGTGTGCATTGAGCGTAGTAGTAGTGTTGTTGTATGGTCTGTTAGTCATGGTCTGTTAGTCAGTCCCCATCTACATGTAGTTAAAATGCTGGAGCCTGTTGCCTAACCAAGCCGCTTCCAATTGGGCTATCAAGTGCTTTCCTATGTCTATGCAACGACACCCCACCAGCGAGCAGTGCTTTTAACACTGCTAGATGAGCGCTACCAAGCGCTTTCTTTTGCAACAGATCGCTTCAGTAGCACTCGAAAGCCCTTTGCTACGCAATGGTCTGCTATCCGTGAGCGCTCGTCAGTAGCATATAATTTTCCTCCAGTATAGCGCTACCGAGCGCTCTGTAGCGGTTTGGTTAGGCAATGGGCTCCTGGTAACCACAAACTAACCTGCCCTGTGCCTATAAGGTATGTAAAGGTAGAAGTTTGGAAATATTTAAGTAAATGTCTTCAAAAGTATATATGTTGCCATTGGCTTTTGCTTTGTATTATAAGGATGCATGATGCTGTTACAAAAAACCTCTTTAGTTTTGAACATGCTCAGAATAACTTAAATGATTCCAGACCTCGTCCTATATGAATCGTGACCTAACTCTTTAATCATTTGTTTCCTCAATTGTGTATGAAGTACTTCACACAACATTTGTCTATTGTTCTGACATATAAAAATACATGTATAAAATAAATTTCTGATCAGTGTCTTGATTATATCTGCACGTCTAGTTTAAAGGTGCTGTGCTAGTGATGATAAAAATGATTTTTTTTAGCTCACCTGTCACAAAGTGACAAGGTGAGCTTTTGTGATCGCTCTTCGTCCGTCGTCCGTCCGTTCACAATTGCTTGTGAACACACTATAGGTCACAAATTTAGCCTGATCAATATGAAACTTGATCACAATGATCATCTTCATACAATCTAGGTCAAGTTCGATATTGGGTCATCTGGGGTCAAAAACTAGGTCACTAGGCCAAATCAAAGGAAAACCTTGTGAACACATTAGAGGTCACAATTTGAGCCTAATCTTTATGAAACTTAATCACAATGATCATCTCTATAAAATCTAGGTCAAGTTCGATATTGGGTCATACGGGGTCAAAAACTAGGTCACGAGGTCAAATCATAGATAAACCTTGTGTAGTCACTAGAGGTCACAATTTTGGTCTAATATTTATGAAACTTGGTCACAATGATCATCTCAACATAATCTAGGTCAAGTTCGATATTGGGTCATCAGGGGTCAAAAACTAGGTCACAAGGTCAAATCATAGAAAAACCTTGTGTAGTCACTAGAGGTCACAATTTTGACCTTGTCTTTTTGAAACTTGGTCACAATGATCATCTCAACAAAATCTAGGTCAAGTTCGATATTGGGTCATCTGGGGTCAAAAACTAGGTCACAAGGTCAAATCATAGATAAACCTTGTGTAGTCACTAGAGGTCACAATTTTGGTCTAATCTTTATGAGACTTGGTCACAATGATCATCGCAATAATATCTAGGTCGAGTTCGATAATGGGTCATCTGGGGTCAAAAACTAGGTCACAAGGTCAAATCATAGAAAAACCTTGTGTAGTCACTAGAGGTCACAGTTTTAGCATAATCTTTACGAAACTTGGTCACAATGATCTACACAACCAAATCTAGGTCAAGTTTGATATTGGGTCATCCGGGGTCAAAAACTAGGTCACAAGATCAAATCATAGAAAAACCTTGTGTAGTCACTAGAGGTTCCTGTTTTGGCCTGATCTTTACGAAACTTAGTCACAATGATCATAACAACAAAATCTAGGTCGAGTTCGATAATGGGTCATCTGGGGTCAAAAACTAGGTCACAAGGTCAAATCATAGAAATAGCTTGCGTAGTCACTAGAGGTCACAATTTTGGTCTAATCTTTATGAAACTTGGTCACAATGATCATCTCAAAAAAATCTAGATCAAGTTTGATATTGGGTCATCTGGGGTCAAAAACTAGGTCACAAGGTCAAATAATAGAAAAACCTTGTGTAGTCACTAGAGGTCACAGTTTTGGCCTGATCTTTACGAAACTTGGTCACAATGATCTTCTCAACAAAATCTAGGTCAAGTCTGATATTGGTTTATCTGGGGTCAAAAACTAGGTCATTAGGTCAAATCATATAAAAACCTTTTGTAGTCACTAGAGGTCACAATATTTTCCTAATCTGTATAAAACTTGGTCACAATGATCATCTTAACAAAATCTAGGTTAAATTCGACAGGTGAGCGACCTAGGGCCCTAAAAAATGCATTATTTTTGTATTTTTCTGAGAGTATGATATTAATACTAATGATTCGGAGTAAGAATGCCAGCAGATCTTGTAATTTCTGGCACAAAGTCCTAAAATCTATTAAAAATGTGCTTGCATACTACGTAACAACGTATTCAAACATACAAATGCAATGAAAAATGAGATTTCGATCACATTTCTTTAACAAATTATTGCATTTATTTACCATTTGCAATGATTTTAAAAGATTTTATACTTTGATGGTGATGTGATGTTAAGCTCCTTTAAAGTAAGTATTGATGACAATAGCTATTGTTGATGTAAATTCTCTAGAGGAACAGGAAGTTTACAATGCTTTATCAGTAATTAACACAATTGAAATAATAATGATATCAGGAAAATTAACGGTTTCAGTTATGTAGTGTTGTACATATATACATAACACTTGAGAAATTTGAAATTTATACTATACTATAAATATTTATAAACAACACTTTTATACCATTACAATTAAGGCATCTGTTTGTTTTTGTGTGAAATTATGTCCTGTAACTCCTGTTTTTATTGTGTTCATAAAAGTTATCAATCATTTTATACTCTCAAAGGAATGTACAACATTACGTAGCATGTTACAAACTTGTTACGGAATGGTGATGTAGTCCTGGAAATAAGTTAATTTTATCAAAATTATGCCAATAATTCTTTCTGCATATAATAAGGAAATACTCAAATAGACACAGACATTTGAAGAACGAACGTCAGCTCTTATTAGTCCACACACAATCTCATTTCTCCTACTTTCTTATAAACTAGAACCACAGGAGATGCCCAGTTAGTAAACTATAAGTCTATAACTGCCCTTAAAAATTTAAAATAGCTGCGCCTTTCATCTCACCACCATTATATAACTTTTTCCTGCAAGTAAATTCGAAATTCAAAAATTATTTAATTAAAAATCTGAGTGACAATTAAGTCTAGAAATCTTCTTTACTCATTCAAATATGTCTACATTATGTGTCAGAATACATCAATAAATTGTTTCATCATAAATATGATAACATCTCTATTCTCCCCAAGGGGAAAATTGTTGACTTACTTTTTCAGAATGACCAGTAAATTAATTGAACTTGAAGTTCAGTTATTAGCGTACAGTCTAACCTGTATTACGCAGTTGATCATGACTGATTCGTAAAATAGTATGGTTTGTTTATCACAGGTGCATTTAATACGAAAAATGATCAAGCAATCTTGACAGCTTAAGACTAGTGGCCTTTTGATACAGGTGATTCTCCTCAATAGCCTGGTCTGTAGTGATAGAGGGTCAGCTTTGAGGTCCTGGGTTGGATCATAGACCGCAGGATACCAAAGTTGATAAAAATAGTATGGGTATTATCACCCCTTGCTTGAAGCACCGGGTACTGTTTTATCAAAGCACTTACGGAAGTAGTATTTAAATTCTTTATAATTTGTTTATAGTTATAAAGTTTGGTAAATGGTTCTGCGACACTAGTAATGATTGAGTTAATGAACTTCTACAAATCATATCAGTCACCTATTTGCAGTTGGTAACAGAATTATAAAGAATTTAAATTTGAGCGTAACTTTAAGATTTTCGTAAGAGCTTTGATAAAACAGTACCCAGGTAACCGCTGGTTGGCATGGTGCAAGGATAATGTGAATGGATAAATGTCTCCATTAGACTGAAATACTGTTGACCAAGGGACTTAAAACAATATTTTAAAGTTTTGATTTAGGTGACCCCTGCAACAATTTTTCTTATTAGGATTGAGGTGACCTGTGACTATTTTTACGGGTAGTCAGTTATTTCTTGCTTCAATTTTTGAGTTATGACTAACATGTACAGTAAACTTCAATTACTTGTCAATGTGAAATGTCACAAAGGCCTTGGGCTGAAACATAAATTTGGTTGTTTGTTTTTCAGTGTCTAGTGATCACATTGAATCATACTTTATTGGTGTGATTTTATGTTTGTTATGGCGACAAATTTACAAACATTCTAATCACCTAAGTTTTAAAACTTATCGACAAATTTAGTGGGGTGTCAAAATTTATTGTGTTACATGCATATCCGTCAGATGTAAAAAATTCTGAAAATAATTTATTTTATTTATTTTCTACATATTGGTGTAAAAAGATTATATTAAGTCAGACAGGGAAGGCAGCACTCAACTTAACCAGCCGAGCACAGAAAACATTAAAAACACACAAAGCACAAAACCAAACTGAAAACAAGGCATCCCGTCCCGAAAGTCTGCCACCTCAGTCAGTCAAACTTAAACGGAACGAGAGCCAGGTGAAGAGGAAAATAACAACTGGACATTACACATCACAAGGACAATCTACAACATATATATAGTGTACATGCAATTTTAAAAGATAAGAAGCAGCCTTATGCTGGACAACAAGCCTTCATCAAGAAGTACTGTCCAGTTAGGATACGAATTGAGTGACGCAGTGGTCGAGTTCACTATTACGGCTTCAAATCAATTTCAAAGGCTTATCCAGACATCTAAAACTCCAATGCTAAATTGCAATATCTCACCTGTTCAGACAATAGTTGTAATATTTTGTGTACACATAAAATAAAACGTAACTCTCACATTATCCTAACTGGACCGTAGTACAGCAATGGTCATACAATTTTGCAGGAATGTGCATCAGTATGTAAACTTGTCCATCTAAAATGTTGTTTGTCTACTATTCTTAAGACCCCATTTTTTCTGCAGGGTTAAAATGTTTTCAAAACTTGCTTGTTTTTCAAAATTATTGTTTCTATGAAATGTTTTTTTCTACTTTCAGGTTAAGGCAGGTCAAGTTTATAGTGATTATGTAGGGTAAGTACAGTATGTCTATATTTCTTCAAACATAGTATATTCCAGTTCAATTATATGGTAAAGATAGTTTTACTACTTCAGTTTGTAAAACTACTTCGGATTGTGTTTTTGGTCTGAGATCGAACTTACAACTTCCTTAAGCTACTTAAGGCACCAACCTTTAATTTCCCTATGCTATTCACCAACCCATAAACTTACTATTTCCCCATGCTATTCTTTAGCGACTACACAAATCTACAACTTTTCCAGGCTGCTCTCTTTCTGCTTCACACACCTTCATCATCATCATGTTACTCTCTAACTACACACACCTTCATCATCACCATGTTACTCTCTAACTACACACACCTCCATCATCCCAATGTTACTGTCTAACTACACACACCTTCATCCTTCATCATCACCATGTTACTCTCTAACTACACACACCTCCATCATCCCAATGTTACTGTCTAACTACACACTCCTTCATCCTTCATCATCACCATGTTACTCTCTAACTACACACACCTTCATCGTCACCATGTTACTCTCTAACTACACACACCTTCATCATCACCATGCTACTCTCTAACTAGACACACCTTCATCATCACCATGTTACTCTCTCTAACTACACACACCTTCATCATCACCATGCTACCCGCTAACTACACACACCTTCATCATCACCATGTTACTCTAACTGTGACACTGACCGGGAAGTTTATAATGAAATAAAGAAATTTCATCATCAGGCCATTCCTCAGAAATTTTTTAAGGCGCTGGGGCATTGCTAGGATTTTAACTTGCACAGATCCATGAAAATTACTTAATATTTAAATTTGATAACTGCATTGTTATCCTTAATTTTAAGGCTAATTTAAGACCTTGTTTGCACAATACAAGCCGTATTCACTCAAATAACACAATACAGAAATACAAAATATTAACACCCATACTGATTTAAAGACACCATTCTAGGATTTAAGGCGCTGGGGGAGGCTGATTCTGGCTTTAAGGCGCTGGGGTACCCCAGCGCCTTCTGTCCCTGGGGAAGGGCCTGATCATCTAACCATTTATAACACCTAGCCTCATTTTCACTAACTTCAGAAATGAATTATTGTGTTGAAAATGATTAAACATGAAGGGGCATGTATGTCTCTTTTTGACACTCTTGACACTTCCGACCTGAAATGTTGACTTCTATATGCACAAACAAATTGGTGGTGTTAAAAATAGATTTTGTTCTGTATTCATAGTGATAATTTTAAAATATCTACTGCAACTTGACATAGATTTTTGCAAATTTTCAACTGAAGCAATTTTTTTTAATTCTGATGTGTATAACATAATTTTGATTGCAGTTTAGTACAGCTGATTAGAAACAATTCATTACTTGATTATAATTGATATGAGTTTGGTAGCTAATATAACTTATGAGGGGTAGTCAAAAAGTTTCAGAACAAGACCATTTATTTAACAAATACTAATTAATCGCACATTTGTTTTCTTTATGTACAATGTATTAAACCACATGTGTACATAAGTGTATCAGACAATCAGTGCAATACTCACCGTGCACATTAATGAACCAAGGAGTCTACTTGAAAAGAACTAGGGTAGTGCACTCGGATTCCTTGTATCATATGCTCGTCAGACAACCCTCGAAGGTTGAGGTCATTGGCCAATTTGGCAGTGAAAATAGGTATGATCACACACAACTGTCTCACTTGAACACAAACAAACAAACAACAATCCCATTTGAAATATGATATTGATTAAGTTTGAAGAAATAAAGACGATGAACACCTACTAAAGGAAAAAAATGCAATAGTTTGAAAACCTTTTGACAGGCCCCTCGCATTGATTTTAACTGACTCCTTGTACTTAAATGTTTGCATGATTAAGATCTATTTATCTTTACAAATTGCATTGATTATTAGTTATTAACTGACTGGTGAGATCATAATGCTGTAATCAGCATATTGTGTTGAACTTGTTTACGTGTATCATGAGCATTTTGCTTGCATGCGGGTAGTTGTAAGTATGCTATATGGTACTCCCAGGGTATATAGCTGAAACTAGATATGGTACTACATACTGATAATACTATACAAGTTGTTTTAACCTTGTAAATGGTAACGACCTTGCAAAGACTAGGATTATTATATTTATCCTTTGTTAAAGAAAACAAGTGGTTTATTTACCACCGTCATGTAGGCATGTTATTGTTCGGCTGTATTGTTCGAGTGGACGAAATACTGGTTTTTTCAAATCCCCTTTTTTGTGTAATAATGTGATGGTTTATAAGGTACCGTATAGCTAGTTATTTCTACGGGGTGGAAAATTCTGCCATTCTGCAGTCCAAGATCAATTCGCAGAGTTAAATCCACGCAGAATAATATAATCCGTAAAAATGATTCATGTATATATTTTTCCATGAGAATTTAATCGTTAAAACATCTCAGTTTTGCCCAAATGAGTGAACATTTATATATATTATATACAGGTATATATATTATATTTGTTGCATGTTCAGAAACTACTTTCCTTGTTGAATTGTGAATGAGTATAGATTGACAATGAGCATATTGAGATATTTAAAGAAAAAGGATGTTTTGTACAGATGGAGTTCTCCAATCCCCAGAAATTTATGTTTATATCTGTCTGCACTCAACAACTTTCTTATATTTTGTTGTTATTTATATATGTTTTACTATAACTATTCAGTCATATAGTATAGTCACTGCAGGACTTCAACCAGGACCGAAATATAAACATTTATAAAAATATATGAACCATTGTCGCAATATGGTCCTATTATTAAAGGTATAGGCTTCAGTAAGTGTTATCGCCGGGCTATATTATTACCCACAGTGTTATGATCGTTCCAGTCTGATTATTGTGGTTGATTATATACCGTCATATTTACATGTATACGTACAAAATTCTGTGAAACATTATGTATCGTATGTCATACCCGCTTTGTTAGGTAAATCTTGTATTGTGTCGATAACCTATTTAAAGAGGACGTAACAGTATTTTTAGAAATTTTGTTACAAATGCATTAATTATTAGTACGTATTGTAGACCTGATAAAAAAATTGTCAAAAATAAATAAATTATAACCTCAGGGTAGTTGAACACTGTTGATAAGTCATCTCCTGAAAGGTAAAGATAATAAGAAAGGTTATAGATCATATATTAGAATTATAAACAAATTAAGGCAAGAGAGTGAAAGTGCTACAAAAAATTGAAAATAACTGGCTTTTGATTGGATAAAGAATAAACTATAAACCAATAGTGTGTACATGTGACTACCAGATAATAAAGTTAATTTTGACAAGTAAAAAAAAACTTCACAATAATATTGCTACAGTCTTATGACAATTTTTATATGCAGAATAATATTGCTTAAAATATAATATTCTTTAATTAATAATGCCTTTTTAATTATTTACAATATTGCCTATACTTAATTTTGTGGGAGTCACATGAAATTACGTATTGCTTACATTGTTTTATGGTAGGGTGACAATCTCAGGGAAAAAAAGTTGGGGTAGGACCGCTCTGTTAACAAGACATGTCATATACCAAAATGTTCGGTATAGTCGGAAGTATCTGGGACTGCCGGCATAAATTGCCAAATGTGGTGGCGTTCCGAGAAATCCAAGATGGCGTCCAAAATGGCCGCCATTTTTGTCATTACTAGCTCTGCATAAACAATCGATAATTGCAGGAATATGATACTATTCTATGAAATAACTTTCATTCATTATTATAGACATTACCCATGACTTTACAAATACACCCTGTTCAGAATCTTCAAAGGTCAATGTCAAGGTCATTTTCTAGTAAAACCACTGAAAAAATAGCAAAAAACACCGCTTTACTTGATATCTGTTTTATTTCTTTAATATTCATAAGTTACAGCTATCTTAAACACATATTTTAATATAGTTGTATGTTCCCTTGATCAAATAAAACTGATTTGGAACACTTTGGAGATAAAATAATGGAGATATACCGCTTAGTAGATCATATATGAAATTCATACCCCACCCACCAATTTTATACAGGGAATCTGAATCAAGTATTTGGAAAGTTTCAGAGAATTAGTATGTCATTATTAAGGGTAGTAATGTCATAAATGGAACTTATTATGCATTCATAGATGTGTATGTCTAAATTTGTTCAGAAAAAAATCAAGATGGCGTCCAAAATGGCCGCCTTAGTATGAAAAGTCCCTTAATAGGCCAGTAGAATAGTTGAAAGCTTGAGAAAAAATTCTGATGTTAACAAACTCTTCGGTTTTCTACTCTTTAAAGGTCACAGAACACCAGAAAAAAAAGTCCCAAAGAATAACTCTTGGGGAAACTTTTTGACGACATTTTTTTAACTTTTGCATAATAACGCGTCTAAAATAATATTTGGGTATTTTTTTTTTTAAAAATGCAAAATGTGTCACAAAGTGTATCATGTAGGATATCAAACTGACCAGTGAGAAGCCAGGAACTTTATTCAAGTAGAAATATTAATTTATATGCAATACTTAAAGATACGCACACAAATGTATATTTTTTGCTTTAGAATGGCCATTTTTTCACATCTCGTTCAACTTACCTATTAGTCCTGTCAAATTAGCATTTAAGGAAAACTAAATTGCAACAGACACTTGTTTGTGTTTTACAGAAAGGTAACCATATGCTGATCAACAGAAACAAGACTGCGTTCAATAAACGCTTATGCCCCCTGTGGAAGCCTTGTCCATAAATAAGTCTAATATAAGTCCAAAATTAGTTCAAGGTGAAAGTCAAACTGGGGTTAGGTGATACAGGCATGTGTGAGTCTTCTTATACAACACCCATGCAAGTATGAAAGCTTTGTAGCAAGCCATAATGATGCTAGGAGAAACGGTCCATTTGGGTTAACCGGACGGACGGACGAATGAACGGACAAACGAACGATAAGGTGAATCACTATATGCCTCCCGATCAATCAATACGGGGGCATAAAAAGTCCTCAAAAGTATGAGGGGACAGGTCTAAATCCAAGATGGCGCCCAAGATGGCCACCATGTATTGCATAATAAATATATATACCATATTTAAATATCACCCTTTTCATGCGAACGCACGTTCAAAGGCCCGTCACATAGAGTGTTACAGCTACTAGGACACAGGTGCATCCTTTACAAGTGCAGATACAGCATACTCTGACCAGAGGGACAGACTGAGAGAAAGCCCCTGAAGGGTGAGACATCAGATAAAGGCATGTCCAGCGCTGAAGAAGTGCGCCTAGCTCTTATTTCGTATAGACAGCTTAATTCTTTAATGTGCCCGGTGAAAAGCATCGATATGTTCACAGCTTCCTGGCACCTTCCAACAAATACTTAGCAGTCCATAGGGATGAATATAGCGGGCAATTACTACTGACAGAATTTCAGAGATGTCAAGTTCCAATGCCGAAAATTGAACCAACGACCTTCGGGTTGACAGTCCAGTGCGTCACCACTGAGCTATCTCCGCGTATATAACTACATTTTGTACCAAAAATCAATGTGGTACTTTCATACTAGTATAATTATAGATATAATGATGCTTATGGAGGATTCCATAGCATTGGGAATTGTTATCCTTAGGTCCCTATCGGGGACCCACCAGTGTGTATGGAAATGTCTTCCTAGACCCTATCGGGGACTCTTCGGTATAGGGAACTGTTATCATATGCACTTTGGGGGGCCCACCAGGGTAGGGAACTGCCACCCTTGACCCTATGGAGGATTCATCCAGGACCCTATGCGGGACTCTTCGTTGTAGGGAACTCAATCATCCTAGACCCTATGGATGATTCATCAGTGTTGGGAACTGTCTTCCCATGTACTATAGGGACTCGCCAGTGTAGGAAACTGTCATCCTATGCTCTTAGTATGGATGACTCATCAGGAAACAGTCAGTCTATGTCCTATGGAAGACACACTAGTGTTTGGAACTACATCCTAGGTACTATGGGGGGACTCACCATTGTAGGTAACTGCCATCATAGGCCCTTTGCGGACTCTTCATTGCAAGTATCAGTCATCCTTGGCCCTAAGGGGGACCCGCCAATGTTGTGAGCTGTCATCCAAGGCCCTAGGTAGGACCCACAAATGTTGGGAGCTGTCATCCTAGGCCCTAAGGGGACCTGTCAATGTTGTGAGCTACCATCCTAGACCCTAAGGGGATCTATCAGTGTTAGAAGCTATCATCTTAAGTCCTGAGGGGGAGCCATCAATGTTGTGAGATGGCATCCTAGGCCCTATGGAAGACTAACCAGTGTTGTGAGCTATCATCCTAGGCCCTAAGGAGGACCCACCAGTGTTGTGAGCTATCATCTTAGGTCCTAAGGAGGACCAACCAGTGTTGTGAGTTATCATCCTAGGCCCTAAGGAGGACCCATCAGTGTTGTGAGTTATCATCCTATGCCCTATGGAAGACTCACCAGTGTTGTGAGCTATCATCCTAGGCCCTAAGGAGGACCCACCAGTGTTGTGAGCTATCATCCTAGGCCCTAAGGAGGACCCACCAGTGTTGTGAGCTATCATCCTAGGCCCTAAGGAGGACCCACCAGTGTTGTGAGCTATCATCTTAGGCCCTAAGGAGGACCCATCAGTGTTGTGAGCTATCATCCTAGGCCCTAAGGAGGACCCACCAGTGTTGTGAGTTATCATCCTAGGTCCTATGGAAGACTCACCAGTGTTGTGAGTTATCATCCTAGGCCCTATGAAAGACTAACCAGTGTTGTGAGCTATCATCCTAGGCCCTAAGGAGGACCCACCAATGTTGTGAGTTATCATCCTAGGCCCTATAGAGGACCCACCAGTGTTGTGAGTTATCATCCTAGGCCCTATGGAAGACTCACCAGTGTTGACAACAGTCACCCTAGTCCCTATCGGTGACTCTTCGGTGTAGGGAGCTGTCATCAAAGGCCAGCTGTGGACTCATTAGCGCTGGGGACAGTCAATGAAGGTCTTATGGGAGACTCGTCAGTGCTGGAAGAAATCATGCAATGCTCTCTCAGGGACTCACCACTGTTTATAGCAGTTGTCTTATGCCCCATGGGATACTTTTCAGTCGTATTTGGGTATATCAAGGACTCATCAATGTTGTAAGCAGTCATCAAAGATCCTTTGGGGGACGCCATGGGGATAATCAATGAAAGCCATACCATAAGGCTTATGGGGATTCTTCAGTGTTGGGAGAAATCATACAATGCCCTCGCAGGGACTCACCAGTGCTGGAAGCAATCGTATTAGGGTCTATGAAGGACTCATCAGTGTTAGCTACATGCACAGCCATGCCCTTTGCCATATGGATGACTCATCATAGTTGGCAGCAATCATCCCAGGCCTTATGTGGGACAGTAATCCTAGGTATTATGGGGGGCTCGACAATGTTGGATCTGTCATCCTACGTACTGAGGGGACTCACCAGTGTAGGTAAAGTCATCCTAGGTCATATGTGGCACTGTCATCCTAGGTTTTATGGGACTCGGCAATGTCGGGAACAGTCACCCTAGGCACTCGGGGGTCAACAAGCATTGGAGTTACATTGTATTAACTTATAGTCATCAGTGCAGGGATTAGTCAACGGGTGACTCGCATATGTTGGGAATAGTGATCATAGACCCTTCTTGGGACTTACCAGTGTTTGAAACAGTCATTGTAAGTGTCATTAGGGATACACCAACTGGTGTTGGGAACATTCATGTTAGCCGGCCATATTTATAAAGGACTCATAAAGAATAATAGCGACAAGTCCCATAATTATCATATAAAACATATACACATATAAAATCAATGGTATACATGAATATTTTGTCACATTATAACATCACCTTATCTCGGAAAAAAACAGGGGAAGTCCCGTAAGGATAGTACACGTACTTACATAGAAACTGCAAGGTAGCTAGGTATTATCAAATCATAATACATTGTTTTGTTTGGCCTTCAGTTGTTGCACTGTAGGTCCTTATTCAAAACTGAGAGCCTTTATATAGTCGTGTGTTATTTTACTAAAATATATACTTTGCGCATTATGATTTACAGCACGTATCAACGTCATGATGAACTTATTGAGCGAAATAATGCATTAGAAACTATGTTTTGTTCTTGAATGGCAATACTGTATAAGTATGCAAATTACAAAACCGTGTACATTAAATTTTGTACATGTATATTTTTCCGTTTTGAAGTACAGAGAAAAATCAATTTATGCTATTAATAGACATGGGGTATCTTTATATTAATTGTTAAAAAACGTGATTGATGATATACCCGTCGCTTTGCGTTTACGGAATCATTTTTACCCCACCCACTTTCGAAACATTGGAAACAGATTGAACAAAAGTAGTTATAATTAAAGTTACAACATTTCCTTAACATTTTCTGCAGAATCATGTATATTTTTCTTGTTTATATACCCATGCTAATAAATCGCATATGTATGTCATGTTGCGAGAAATTATTAAATGATAAAGATATATTCTACACTCAAACGCCTCATTATAACATTGCTAGTAATTAATTATTCGCACTATTTATTTCTGCAGTAAGATATAATAATTCAATACTAATTCAATTGAAAAAATATGTGTAAATGTAAATATTTGCAATTAAAAATACTTAAAGATGAAATAAGTGCAAGTGTACCATCTTATATATTATAGCTATATGTAAGGTACTTTTCATACTATGGCGGCCATTTTGGACGCCATCTTGGACGCCATCTTGATTTTTTCTGAACAAATTTAGACATACACATCTATGCTTGTATACTAATTTACATTTATGACATTACTACCATTCATATTGACATACTTATTCTCTGAAACTTTCCAAATACTTGATTCAGATTCCCTGTATAAAATTGGTGGGTGGGGTATGGATTTTATATATGATCTACTAAGCGGTATATCTCCATTATTTTATCTCCAAAGTGTTCCAAATCAGTTTTATTTGATCAAGGGAACATACAACTATGTTAAAATATGTGTTTTAGATAGCTGTAACTTATGAATAGTAAATAAATAAAACAGATATCAAGTAAAACGGTGTTTTTTGCTGTTTTTTCAGTGGTTTTACTGGAAAATGACCTTGACATTGACCTTTGAAGATTCTGAACAGGGTGTATTTGTAAAGACATTGGTTGTGTCTATAATAATTAATGAAAGTTATTTCATAGAATAGTATCATATTCCTGCAATTATCAATTGTCTATGCAGAGCTAGCAATGACAAAAATGGCGGCCATTTTGGATGCCATCTTGGATTTCTCGGAACGCCACCACATTTGGCAATTTATGCCGGCAGTCCCAGATACTACAGACTATACCGAACATTTTGGTATATAACATGTCTTGTTAACAGAGAGGTCCTACCTACTCTTAAAATAGAAGACTTTTTTGGCAATAGTCACCCTACCATAACCAGAATTTGTGACAAGCAAAGATCCGTAAAATTTAGCAACTAATTAAGGTTTTCCTGTATTTTTACATCAGAATAATTAATCTGAATATATAATTAAAAGTACCAATACTTTACAATTGAATAGCAATTATAGGACAATGAGATGCACACACATCCCCTTTAATTATTAAAGATACTGAGCGATGTTATCAGTAGCTAGCTCAAACATCCGACATTTATATTAAAAGTTTTATGTTTTATGAATTAATGTTATCAGATAGTACTGTTGAGGTGTGTATGATAACTTTGCTCACTTTGTGTAAATTTAATGCAGGTATAGATATTATATTACCATTGAATATTGAATAATAATTATCATATTTAATTAAGGCCATTATGCATAATTGCTAAATTATTATCTTTTTACAATATTCAGAAAAAAGGCCCAAGGGGGGATTTTGAGCTCATGTTTGGGTTTCATATGTTCTCAATTGATTAATATTAACATTAAGATTGAGACAATAAATTTGTTATAATGAAATGACCAATAATCAACCATTTAATGAACATACCAATAATCAACCATTTAACCGACAGACCAATTATCAAATGTTTAACCGACATACCAATAATCAACCATTTAACCGACAGACCAATTATCAAATGTTTAACCGACAGACCAATAATTAACCATTTCACCGACAGACTAATAACCAACTGTTTCACTTTTTAGAACTGCCATGTCCATTCCTACTTGTTTGGGACTGGGGCTTTAATCATACACCAACAAACAAACTGTTTATCTATTGGACAAATGCATCAAATCAATAACCAATCTTCGAAGATTGGACCAATGACCAACTGCTTAACAATCAACCAACAAACAAGTTTGGCATTTTTATGCCCCCCTATCGATAGATGGGGAGGCATATAGTGATTCACCTGTCCGTCCGTCCGTCCGTCCGTCCGTTCGTCCGTTCGTCCGTTCGTCCGTCCGTCCTGGTTAACCCAAATTGACCGTTTCTTCTAGCATTAATATGGCTTGCTACAAAGCTTTCATACTTGCATGGATGTTGTGTATGAACACTCTCCACACGCCAGTATCACCTAACCCCATTTTGACCTTCACCTTGACCTAATTTTGGACTTAGACTTTATGGACAAGGCTTCCACAGGGGGCATAAGCGTTTATTGAACGCAGTCTTGTTCAAATAAGGATTTGAAATAAATAAATTTTGTTAAAAAATTATACAATTTAAGCTCTACTGTGAAGCACATGTACCATGTGTCAGTCATGATCTTGTGGTCAGGACATCACTAATAAATACTCTAGTATTGATATATTGTGGTGATTCATATTGGCTGTCAATTTGTTGATTTTGAAAATTTTATATACGGTACTAACAAAGTCAAGGTTGAACAATATTAATTGCGCATTATTGTTAGTATACTACTCAAGCTACATGTACTAGTTAACAGTTACCTAGTTGATCAAACCAACAATTGTCCCATTGCTAAGTAATTGAAATATATACTCTGTTACCGTGTCACATTAACACATTAATTTTGAATGTATGTGATGTTGATACAATAATCAATAAAGTTCTATCAATATAAAGTTTTTTCTTTAATAATATATGAACACTGTATATATGACTGATGGATTCAGTTCCCTGACATGAGAATGATCAGATCACCTGGATTGTCCATCACCTTTGTGTGGTAGTGTCTCACCTAGAATGTACATTGAGACTTAATTCAGCAACCCTGGAAATGGCTGACAAAAGATTGTTTTTGGTGCCCCCAAACCCTTAGATAGAATTACCATAGAAGGGGTACAAAAAAGTCACGATGTTTTTTTTCAACACTTATTATTAATGCACCTCAGGCCTCAACAAATAGTTTTGAAAGTTCTAGTCCTGCAGTATAGACAAAGAAGAAAACCCCAAAATTTTACTCGTCCTTCTATATAAATAAAGAAGGAAAAAATGTGCAGTACCAGCGGACTAGTAGATTTATTGGGGCCTGCACCTCATCGAAGATGAAGGGTAATATTATGCAGTCTGTGAGTCTGTCGAAACGTTTGATAAACCTAATGGTTTCCAATCAATAACATTAAAGGGATGTTGGTCATCATCAAATTAGTAGAAGGCATCTATTGATTTTGAGTTAATCTGGTCAAAGTTAAAGGTCGTCATGAGGTCTTAACAGACTTTATAATGAACCTTACTTTAAAAACCTTGATCCTAAGCTTTTATTGGAGACCAACATAATGCCATCTGCTTGGGCGGATGTAGGAAGACAAGGCGAGACATAACTAACATAATGAGTAGACAAGGCGAGACATAACAATATAATGATAAGACCAGGAATAAAACATATATAAATCATAGACAGTTATATGTAACTATAGAAAAGCAATTTATCATCCCTCTCCCACTTAAAGCTGGAAAGTTGTCGGTTCTGATTGTGTCGAAAAAAATAAATAAGTATTGGCGCTATGGCAGAAATAGTGATGGAGTCAAGTATAGTCTACAACGATGAACTTAACCTTTCTCAAGTCTTTGATATGGAGATATTATTTTCGTTAAAAAAAGGTTTAGATTTGGGATTTAGATCAAAATCCTGTTATTTTGAAACTTTATGTAAATATTATCTTAGATATGATTTATACAGAAATTAAAATTCTGAATTATTGAGTACTGAATGTAATACTAAATAATGATTTATATTTTGTATGTTTTCAGGCCCGATGATATTTTAATACCAACGGCCATACAGTTAGATCCGCCCATGTTAGATTTTCAAGAACAGTAAGTTTTGTTGCTTTGTAGTTAAAATCCTATTTATATATGTGTTCTCAACACCAGATAGAGTTCATGGAAGTATTTAAGATGTCAGATGTTTGGACTCACAAAGGCTGAAGTCTCAAAAAGGCACCGAACATACAGAACGTTTCCGGGTGATATGTTTAAGATTTTCAGAAACATTGTCATTGGTGTCACCTTAAACCTGTAACATGCTCATCTGTAACATTGACTGCCCACTCATCTTGCTCAGTTGATACAGGGCTTCCAATTAAACTATAGAAACCCATCTACTCCTGTAATAGTATAGACTTCTTGGATTGTGCAGTCATTTAAACATGTATAGTCGACACACAATAGAATTGTTCCATCGTTCTTAGTAACCAGAGCTACAGGACATGTGCAACTATGTGCTCTCAAATGGAAAAATAGCTTGACCATAAACTCCAACTCCTTTTTTCTTCTCAAAATCTTGTGGACAGTCTTATTTGTAGTGCCTGAATGATTATGGCTTCATATTATGTTACATTGTCATCAGTTAATTACTTCATTGGAGCAAATAAGTACTGGATGAAATTTATTTAGAAGAAAACTGAATAGGTCAAAATTGTCTCTGTATTTGACATGAACATGGTCGGAAAAAGTAGCTTAAAACACATATGAAAACCTATTCAGTTAGCAACCATTTAACCACCCTTTCAGACGATGTTTACTTTATTTTGATGTTCTTATTATGTGTAATTGGATCTGAACTTAAAGCACTGTTAATATATCTGAGATAAATATAATGGGAGGAAAAGTCAATTGTCTGAGTTTGTATACCTTGAAAGTAGTGTTAATAAGGTTTTTTTCCTGTCTATTTATGGACAATGCATTGATATTTATAGGTTAATTCTGTCTTGAAGGTTGTTTGATTCGTCTGTCAACTTCTCTACCTTGAATACTAGCAATACAATTATTGATTGTACCAGAAATACCAATTAGGACTCAACAAATTGGATGATCTCCACGGGTGTTTAGAAATAAATGGGTTTTCTCTTTATACTTGCAAACATGGAGAACTTCATTTTAGTCAATTAGGGGTTATAGTGTGCTTGGTTTGTAATCTGGTAATCTGGGTTCTACTCCGGGTCACAGTAAGTCATTCCATTTCATGAAAATTTGACATTAAGCCGATTCTCCTCCACATGCCTTGTGGTGAAGTAGCTGGTTCCTTGTGGAAGGGTTTATAAGCAAGTACTGGTTAGGATAAAGTCCTGGAAAACTTGCTTATAAGGTGAATGAGTTGCTGTATATAACTGCAAAATTTTTTGAGATAACAATCAAAAACCCAAAAACAATCATTTCCACATTACCTCATTCCTTTAACTTTACTAAGCATTTGCTGATTCGTCAAAAAGTATGGCTGCACAGTGAAGTCAGGTGGGCAATAAGGGTCATCATGGTACTCTAGTTTGTAATGAGACTTCTTCTTGATTTAAATTGAGATATTATGTTTAAAACCAAGGAATTGATTCAAGAGAAAAACTAGAAATTATTTGATCGTGATATTTTTTTGAGACTGTAATTTAGGACAATACTCAGACAGACAATTGGAGAAATAATAGGACGTCACGCAGATATAAGAAAAAAATCACTTAATATACACCGCTTATCTTAGTTACAGACCTGTAAGTATAGGAAAATCTTGATACATTGAGGAGTGACTAGGGAGATGCTCCAGATTTAGACCCTTGTCATGTGCGGCTTATTTCACCAAATGGCAAATACACATACATAAACAAAAGTATGTATACCGGTAAACAAAAGTGCCTGGATTTTGAAAATAATTTAAAACCAGTCAAAATTTAAATGAGGTGTTAATGTATTGTGATTGACATTACATTCTCAGAAATTCTGTTTGGAAAGTATTCACAGAGACTTCTAATTTCTAAATGGATTTTGATTGTCCCAGACATATGATGAAAATTTGTACAGCAGCTTTGTCTTTAAATCAGGGATCCTACAATTACGGAAGAACTTGGAAATCAAGATTTGCTTCACTAGCAAGCTAAAAATAAAGGCAAATTGAAAAAAATTGAAAGTATTACCAAAGTTACGGTCATTTGAAATCTCATAAAGCTTAATTTTAAAAGATCATCGTTTGAAACACAGTTTTGATGTTAGTACTTAGCTAAGGATGTGTGCTAATGGCACCTTTTGAGGTTAAAGGCATTATGTCTCGGGTAGGACCCCAAAATGTGTCAAGTGATGGGGCCGATCTTCTCTATCTATGTATGAATGAATGCAGGTAGTTTTGTTGCGGTTTTTACCCCTTGGTTATTCAGGTTACCAGATGTTATGATAAACCATTGTAACAATAAACTCTGTTGACAACAAAAGTGTACCTCAGGAAATTTGTCTTGTTTTACTTCCTGCTTGTCATCATTGTTCCATTGTACTTACATTCACAGAAAACTACAAACAAAAATACTGTCATGTCTTTTCCATTAATATAATCTGTGCGTGTATTTAAGTCAATTTATATTAAAATTGATACAGTTATAGCAACGAGGAAGCAAATTAATAAAACATTTAATATTTATAAGCCCCAGGAGCCCGTTGCTTAACCAAACTGCTACCGAGCGCTCGATTTGGCTATGCTAGGAAAAGGCTTCCCTAGCAAAGTGCTGAGAAAAGGTATGCTATCTGCAGTGCTCGCTGGTAGTGTGTTGTTGCATAGAAAGTAGAAAGTTTGAGCGTTATATGGTAGCGCTTTGGTTAGGCAACGGGCTCCTGGATTTAGTAAATCTATAATTAAAGAATCTTCAGTCCTGTCAGAGTCAATGTTTGTTTTGAATGTAGCTGGTTTAATATTCTACATCAAGATAATGCATTTTGATGCATCTTCCATACTTCAAGAGATACATTTAGATGCATCTATCACATTTCTGTGTGAAATTTTCGACAGTGGCCTCAATTAACAATTGTTTGGCATATTTTGGAATAACTTTAAAATTGTATGAAGATGGTATCAAGCTCATTGGTATACTGTAGGTACGTTGATTAGATGCCTATGGAGTAAAGGTCTAATCATGTACAGTGTTTGTTTACATGTAGCCTGCAATATTCTACAACTCTGTTAGTTCCCATAATTACACTATTTACCTGCCTTGATTTGAATTATCGGCCATTTTGAAAGCCAAGTCGGTGACAAGCATGGATTGAAGATATTTTGATTTTGTTTGTAAAAATGTATCCTACTTCAACGACCTTGATAGCGTATAGCTATAGTGATAGGGCATCATATTAAGTGTGAGGAAGGTCATGTGGTCCCCTCCCTGAAATCGTTATTCAAAAGATGAAATAAAATGGAACCATTATTTTCCTGATTTATCACATTCAGCTTACCATTAAAAACTGAAACTTGCTCATTTCAACCCTTTTGAGTTAAATGATGTGTTCAGATTTATAAAATATAAATTGTAGAACATGTTTCAATACTGATCTAAAATGTATTGACATAAACTGAATCTATATAACCTACAAAATGGATGCAATACAGTTTTCAAAAAAAAAAACATATTGATGTATATCCGATAAGCATTGATTTCTCATTTGTATAAATTGTTCATCATGCGTTATGTGATCATAAATTTGATCAGCTTTTTACGAGATGAATAATTTACCAAGCTAAATTATCTTTATGCGTCAGATGTTGTATCAAGAAGCTTTCTAATGTAAAGGTCACTGATTGCTTCTTTAGATAACGTTAATTTTTTCCATGTTGCTAGTTTTGTTTCTGAAGAAGATATTTTTGTTCATAACTTGTAATATTCCAGAAATCACCCTGTACAGGGGTATTAATTAAGGGTCGGGGGACAGTGGTACATTCTTTAGCTGTGTACTGGTCAGAATCCCCAGTGTTAACTCTCAAGTTGTTAAAAAATCATTTCAAAATTTGAAGCCCACCTCCCCTCCCAATTTCCTCTTGCCTGAAACATGTTTCGAAATTGAAAACAAGTTTCGAAATTTCAGTTTCAAAATTTCAGTTTCAAAATTTCAGTTTCAAAATTTCAGTTTCAAAACAATATGAAACCCTGGCTGCATGATTTGAAGGTGGACACTATATCACAGTGTATAAATGAGTCAACTTCCGGTTATGGTAACAAGTTGTACACATTGAATTGTATAGTCTCCCAATATGTTATACTCTGTCCAGTAATCACAGGTGCTTTTGCTTGCAATTAGTCAGACAAGTTAAATTGTATAGTCTTCCAATAAGTCATACAGTGATTAGGTCTATACGCTGTGACTATATTACACGCAGTACCACCTCTTGAGCTATGGCATTTCCTCATCCTACATTAATATACTTGGAAACTTAATGGAACCCCAGTGATGTCTATTGAATGTCACCTGGATACAAATACTATAGTGCCATGTTTGGTTAGCTCATTTACTCTTACAATTAAAGCTCCGAGTTACATGCAATATAACAATATAATCCTGGAAACTAGTTGAGTGAGGGCAGAACTTATTATCATATATTCGTGCAATTTTAATATCCCGGGCATCAGAAGATCAATAATTGAGTGAATGGCGTTTATCCACTTGTTAAACATTATTGAAAAGGTCGACGGTAATTCTCTCGACAAATCAATAATTTGAAATCGCGTACCTGGATGCGGTGGACAGGTAATAACGTGTTTTTAGTATTGTCAATGTGATTATTCTCCTGTCTGCCACGTCATTGTTAGTAGAACTTCATGTACTATAAATGTCAATGAAGAAATTAGTGCCATTGTATAAGACTGTGGGTAATATATGAGACAAATTGACAGTCGTTTCCAATAAATCAGGAAATAACTGAAATATCGTTGTTTGAGTTTTGCAAATAAATTGTTTGTATATGACTGGTGGGGGTGGGTGAATATTTGCTGTAATTTAATAATCAATGATGTTAAATAATTAAGAATGGACATTGTGCATTAAGTATGTTTTTAAGTCTTTTTTCAATGTTTTGCTTTGTCTTTCGTGTCAATATTGAATTAATAAAAAGTTTTTCAAAGAGTTCAGTCTATACAGTGACCTCTCATAGGTGTCTGTCTTAATGACAAATTTCAGTGATTTTTTTTGCCTGTTTGGGAAAGGGTCCTGGTCCGTTCAGATTGGGAATTTTCACGTTGTGAGAACTTGAAAATGGGAAATTCCAAGAAGCAGAGAGGCCAAATAAAACAGAAAAAGAGATTACATGTGAATGTTTACTGGTTTCTTTGAACTTTTATGCTTGACCTTTTGTCAAAAATGATCATAACTTCATCATTTTATGTCCGATTTTGAAAATTATTTTTTTAAATTGTTTATTGGGAATTTCTCCATTCATTTTTGGGAACATTAAAGCCTATTTGCAATTGGGAAAGGGTCCGTTTACCGGACCCTAATAAAGAAGGAAAAAAATCACTGGGTTTGAAAGCTTGCAAGGATCCAGCATCATGCATGTGGCATGCCATTCCATAATGCACAAACTTAGGGGTTTAATTTGTCCCTTAAATAGACCCCTCGACCCCAGAACATACCAAAAAGCCACATTTCCCTTACGAATCCTGACTGTAAGGTAAATTCTCTTGAAATTTTTCATCTATAAAATAGTAAACTTGGGTACAAACTAGTCAAAATGACCCTTAAAATTCAGCCCCTAATGACAACCTGTGACTAGCGGTTACATCAGTATTGGGCCTCTGTCATGTCATTTATTGGAGTTTTTATTGATGATGTTGGCACAAATTTTCTGCACATGTTCCATTAATGCATATTTTCAATGTTGCCTAATTGATTGGAGACCTGTGCATGATTCTCATACTGAGCATATTGTGAACCAAATAGTCTATTCATCTTTGTTAGCAATTTATACAACTTCATGAATAATTGATTATAAACTGTGTGAAAATGGGAGATGGGGAATCGAGTTAAAAAAATCTTGTCATAATGAATTTGTTTTACATTAATAATTATATGATGAAGTCTAGTTACGTTACCTGATCAATGAAAATCTCAGTGTCCTGAATAGAAAACTATAAATATTGAATGCATAGTCAGGGGTTCCATTTGACTCCAGAGTAGGGGTTTGACCCTTGGAAGTTCCAAAAAGCCGAATTTTGACCCTCAAGATTTTGGTTTGGAGGGTCATTTTCTCTTAATGCCTATAAAATGGTAAAATTTAGTCAAAAGTATCAAAATGCCCCTTCAGATTCAGAAGCTAGTAGAATCCCTGTATCGTTCTGTGTTGGACAACAACGTTGGTTTTCCTCCACATGTGGAGAAGTTGCTGCTTCTTTGTGGAATGTTAAGTTAGTACTCATGATTAGGATACAGTTCAGGAAAATTTGACTGACACTAAACCCACATAAAATATTAAACAAACATGGTTTTGTCGAATGGATTGAAATGGTATGATTTTTCAAACATTGACAATTATGCAACTTTTCTATAAACATCTGTTCCATCAGCCGACAGATCCCATGTGTCGTGTCATACATGTAGGTAGTGTTGGTGATGACAAATTGTTCTCATAGCTTGGTTGACCTAATGGCTGTCACCTATTTTGTGATGTAGTTTAATTTGTCCCCCAACAATAATTTCTCTAAATTCATTCATGAAACAATGGATAAATGCACAGATGTTCAGAAAAGTGTAAAGTTTTGCATTACCCTGCAGGAATTGTGTATTATAGCTGTATATTATTGTTATTTATTCATTGAATTGTTTTGACATTATCCGAAAAAGGATATGACATAATCAAGTACAATAAAGTTGACACTTTTCTTTAACTGAGGCAATAATGCTGACAGAATTATGCTGAGATAAGTAGATATTTTTGTGCTTGTTAAATTTTCTGGAAAGATACGATGAATGTTAAGTGATAGGTTGATAGGCCTGAAATAAAATATTATTTGTTTCCCTCCCTCTCCCAACCCACTAAAATTGCTCCTACCCGACAAAAACTATTTGAGAAATCAGACAAAAAATTGGGGTGGGGAGAGGAGTGAAATTAGCTTAACTTCTGTGGAAAATATATTTAAAACAATACCTCTCATATCCGATATGACATGTATTGAAGAAGGGGAGAACTAATATATTTAATTTTAGACTATTTAATGTGAAATAATTGACAAGGCACCCATTTCTGAGATATTATAGCTCCATCTAATTATTCTTTTTTCCTTAACATTTGTCCAAGGTTTTGTTCCAGTTACCATATATACTCGCGTATTAGGCGCACTGGCAAAATTGCGGCAGGACAGGACAGCTTCTCCGCCTGTTTGCATAAGGTTTGAAATATGGTTTTCTGGTACAGGTTTAAGCACTAATATGCAGATGAGCACTGAAAAGTACTGATTGTTAACCTTCTTTAAAAAAAATTCACTTAATTTTCCTGTAGGAAATGCTTTTTGATATCCCCCACTGTTTAACTTGAATTCTGACTCCTAAAAGCATGTGTCTTTTAGTCGGGTATATACAGTACTGTTTGTTCATTTTGCAAAGATATTACGGAAAAACGATATTTTTGAACATTTATTATTACATACTATTATGCACCTGGGGGGGGAGCGGCGGGCATACACAGGACTTTTGACAGAAGGCTGTTCCCGATAGGTGGGAATTTGACAGACAGAATGGTGCCGAGTCCCGGGAAATTTTGACATTGGCCGAAATTTTGATCCGGGGGGGGGGGGGGGTATGTAAATCACTTCCCAGTGAGGGGATTTTGACAAATTGCCCTTGCTCTAGGGTGGGAATTTAGACTTTGAAAAACTAAAAATGTCAAATTCCCCTGGGTCAGCCCGCCGCTCCCCCCCTGGGGGAAACATTGATAGGTGCATTACTCTCATTGTAAAATCTTTAAAAATATTCTATAATTTAAATGGTAGAGCTTTTGTAAATCTTTCGTTCCTGGCATTTGTCCTTCCGAACAATAAAGATTTTACAATTATCTTAATTAAGCATAAAATAGTGATTATTCATATGTAAAGTCTATACACTATATACACAATAATGTACTTATAATCATTGTCTGTAGATCTGTATTGTTTATCTCACAAAATTGTCGTCATAGTATGGCAATTATTGCCAAGTTCTTTAAGATTTGAAATTAGAACTGTCTCGGTTTTTGAATGCTTCAAATTAAACCGTGTTATTCTTTTGTTATGAGTTTTTGTAGGTGATATATTGTATTGCACTCTTTTAGACTATTGGTTGTATTTTTCGTTCATTCGTTATTTATTATGTTTATACATATATTGTATACATGTACATGTGTATGCAGGGTTAAAGAGAAAAATGGCTTTGTCCAACTGTAAAATATTTTCTACCGCGGTGAATAGATTAACCTTTAGGTCCTGACCTCAAGATACACGTGAATATATTATAAGGTATATTACAAGAATATGTTAACGTCATGGAATCATTAACATTGGCGTATATGCCTGCGTACCATTTGCATGATATGGGTTTGGAAAATTGAACATGCATGATACAGAAAATGTATATATTTGTTGATACGTATATATAGTTATTACATAGGTTATATTTGTTGATACGTATATATTAAATATAGTTATTATATGGGTTATATTTGTATATTTTCAGGCCGGTGGGCATGCCTCGTATGGAACATGTTACAGTGCATAACTCAGATAGCAAGAATAATCTACATTTACTCTCTATATCTGGCAGTACAGCACATTTTCATTGTTCGTTTTTTCAAGATAAAGTAAGTATAATTCTAGTCTGTGCAATTAAAGTTCTAGTCAGCCCTTAATGCCCTGGCACTGATGTGGGCGGCATAAAGTGATTGTCCTGTTCGTCGTGCCATTGAGAATGTTAACCACATTTCTAAGTTTCGAAACTTAAATATTTTCAAAGTCTGTCAAGGCATTTCTTTCGAACTTGGCATACTTGTTTACCATCATAAATGCGTTTACATTGTCAAAGCCATGTAACAGTGATTTTTTTCGCTTCTTTGGGAAAGGGTCCGGGTCCGTTCAGATTGGGAATTTTCGCGTCGTGACAACTTAAAATTGGGAATTTTCATGAAGCAGAAAGGCCAAATAAAACAGAAAAAGAGATTACATGTGACTGTTTACTGGTTTCTGTAAACTTTTATGCTTGACCTCTTGTCAAAAATGTTCATAACTTTGTCATTTTATGTCCGATTTTGAAATAATTTTTTTTTAAATGTTCATTGGGAATTTCTCCCTTCAAATTTGGGAAAATTATAACTTTTTCTAATTGGAAAGGTACCGTTTACCGGTAGCAAACAAAGAAGGAAAAAAATCACTGTGTAACACTATCCAACATTGCAACATAATTATCGCTCCTGGTTGACTTAATTAGCTAGTTATTACTGACAAGGCTTCCAGCGTGGCTTAAGCGTTTATTGAGCACAGTCGTGTTCCTTATGAAAATTATGCCGTTACAAAGTGTCTTCTCCAGGAAAAGGTGTTAATAATAACGAACACTACTCTATAAAATCAGTTCCCCATATTCCCTTAAATTTCAAGGCTTAGGGTCTCATCCCCATATTACAGTGAAAAATATTGAAACTTCACATTTTGGCTTTTGTTAGGAGAAGGTTGCCTTGTAGATATTATACTGATTGTTTATTTATACTTTTCAACAGTGATGTAGGCCTCACGTTGTGGCTGTTATCTAGAGGTTGCTGTTCTATCTACATTGTATACAGATATCTATATAGTAAATTGTATACCAGGCTTCGCGAAAGTGAGAAAAAAAGGCTGGACATCCGGTCCGGCATAAAATAAATTTGGCCGGACCGAATCAATTTTGGCCGGACCGAACAATATTAATAGGAAACAGTTTTTTGTTGAGATTTGTATTCACAAAATGTGTTTCAGAAAATAACATACTGAAGACAGAGTACAGTATAAGTATTCGTCAAATCAGCGTCTTTTTGCAAATTAGTTCTCTTTCCGTCCTTTAAACAACCAACCTGCACATGCGCATCGTTAAATTACCGGAAATAATGCTTCGTACCGATAAATTTCGAACCATACGATACGAAAATTTTGACGGACATTCGGACCGGCGAGCTATAATTTTTGTCCGACCAAACTGATTTTCACCGGTTATGACCGGCGGTCCGGCGACTTTCGCGAAGCCTGGTATACTAGGGCTCTGTTGAAACTTTTCCTTTAATACTGCTTCACGACAGAGGTGATTGCTCAATAGAGGGGCATAACGAAGAGGTTGCATTGTACTTTGTTTACCTATAAGTCGCAGACTTTCAGTTAGCCTCAAAGCGTACGAGAGGTGCATGACTGTGTGACAGACTATCCTGTATAGTGCATGCCAACCATTTAACATACAAGGTTGTTTACTGGTTAAGTTGTTTAGGTTAAGTAACCACAGACTTCCTGAAACCTGCCACTTGGAACATTTTTCATCAAAATGAGTAAGCTCCAGGTATACCTTATGGTCTAGACGAGTCCTTGGAAGGTAGCTGCAGATATACCTAATGGTCTAGACATTGGACAAACAAGTTTCAAGTCCTTTGTCGGTAGCTGCAGATATACCTAATGGTCTAGACATTGGACAAACAAGTTTCAAGTCCTTTGTCGGTAGCTCCAGATATACCTAATGGTCTAGACATTGAACAAACAAGTTTCAAGTCCTTTGTCGGTAGCTCCATGTATATCTAATGGTCTAGACATTGAACAAACAAGTTTCAAGTCCTTGGACGGTAGCTGCACGTAAACCTAATGGTCTAGACATTGGACAGACAAGTTTCAAGTCCTTGGAAGGTAGCTGCAGATATACCTAATGGTCTAGACATTGAACAAACAAGTTTCAAGTCCTTGGACGGTAGCTGCAGATATACCTAATGGTCTAGACATTGAACAAACAAGTTTCAAGTCCTTGGACGGTAGCTCCAGATATACCTAATGGTCTAGACATTGAACAAACAAGTTTCAAGTCCTTTGTCGGTAGCTCCATGTATATCTAATGGTCTAGACATTGAACAGACAAGTTTCAAGTCCTTAGATGGTAACTGCTGTGACCTTGGTCTAAACATTGACTGCAAGCTCACTTGGAACATCAGCATTCAACAGTTTGGCTGTAAATAAGGCACCAGCTAGTATCAAGTCCATATATCAATTTGATCAAGATGGTCCAAAGATGTCTTTTCTTCACCTCACCTGTCAAGAAGTGACAAGATGAGCATCTGGATGGCTCTTTGTTCATCCTTGCATCATTGCCGGAATAATAATAATAATAACGACTTAATTAATTGTGGATTACATATTTGACAGTTGTATCAATTTTCAATATGGTCCACTGGAAGGTAGTGTCCAAGACTTATGTGAAGCTAATATCTAATCAATCTAAAATAAACCAGTATAAATAAAAAATTTGTAAGATGCAAGCTGAAATTTAAACCAAAATCTTGCAGTGTTATATATGCAAGCAGGATGTGTCAGCTGACTTTGAACCAGGATGTTACTATCTACTATCTCTAGTCTATAATCTTAAAGTGTTATAAAGTTCCATGGAAGAAATCTCAAATGTTTACCACAAACTGCCACTTAGTATTACTGGTTGTGAACATGCGTTTCTGCATTATGCATTTATTTACTTCAATATCATCTTTATGACCTCGTTTAGCACCCATCTAATATGTCTGTATACACCGTGTTTCAAGCTTGATCAATTACAAGGAATTTATTTCTTGGTAAATTCACTGTAATTGCAGTTGTGAAGGGCAAGTGTGCACGAAGTCATGCTAATTTGCATGTGGAAAGTAACATTTCATAGATCTGCTATTTATGGTAAATTTAGTTAATGTGATAGAAGCTTGCACTTCAGCTGTTGCTTTAGACTTCTAGCATTACATGTACATTTACTGACAGACAACTAGGGACAAGAAATGTAGGGTAACTGACTAACTGTAAGCTTATATTAAAAATGAAAACAAAATCAAAATACTTTTGTGAGGAAATGAATATTCCTTGTTTCTTCAATCATTTCTATAGCTGTGACCTACATTATTATACCCCCAGATACATAGTATATGGGGGCTATATTGGAGTCATGCTTGAGGTTGGTTGGTCTGTTGGTTGGTTGGTTGGTTGGTTGGTCCGTGCAAATTTTGTCCGCTCTATTTCTCTGTAACCCTTGGTCGGATTTCATTGAAACTTTGCATGACTGATCAGTACCAAGTCTAGTTGTGCATATCCTCGGCACACGCCGGTCGGATAAATTTTAAGGGAGTTATGGCCCTTTGTTTTTTATGCCCCCCTATCGATAGATGGGGAGGCATATAGTGATTCACCTGTCCGTCCGTCCGTCCGTCCGTCCGTCCGTCCTGGTTAACCCAAATTGACCGTTTCTTCTAGCATTAATATGGCTTGCTACAAAGCTTTCATACTTGCATGGATGTTGTGTATGAACACTCTCCACACGCCAGTATCACCTAACCCCATTTTGACCTTCACCTTGACCTAATTTTGGACTTAGACTTATTTATGGACAAGGCTTCCACAGGGGGCATAAGCGTTTATTGAACGCAGTCTTGTTTACACTTATGAATTTTGTCCGCGCTATTTCTCTGTTACCAATGGTCGGATTTCAATAAAACTGTATATGAATGATCAGTACCACGTGTAGTTGTGCATATCCTCAGCACATGTTGGTTGGATAAATTTTAAGGGAGTTATGGCCCTTTGTTTTTTTACACTTAGAAATTTTGTCCGCACTATTTCTCTGTTACCAATGGTCAGATTTCAATGAAACTTTACATGAATGACCAGTACCAAGTCTAGTTGTGCGTATCCTCGGCACACGCCGGTCGGATAAATTTTAAGGGAGTTATGGCCCTTTGTTTTTTTACACTTATAAATTTTGTCCGCGCTATTTCTCTGTTACCAATGGTCGGATTTCAATAAAACTGTACATGAATGATCAGTACCATGTCTAGTTGGGCATATCCTCAGCACACGTTGGTTGGATAAATTTTAAGGGAGTTATGGCCCTTTGTTTTTTTACACTTAGAAATTTTGTCCGCGCTATTTCTCTGTTACCAATGGTCGGATTTCAACGAAACTTTGCATGAATGATCAATACCAAGTCAAGTTGTGCATATCGCCGACGCACATTAATCGAATCAATTTTAGGGTAGTTATGGCCCTTTGTGTTTTTCACTTATAAATTTTATCCGCGCTATTTCTCTGTAACAAATGGTCGAATTTCAAAGAACCTGTGCAGCAATGATAAGTACTAAGTCTATTTTTGCATGTGGTCGACACACGTTGGTCGGATCAATTTTAAGGTAGTTATGGCCCTTCGTTTTTTTACACTTATAAATTTTGTCTGCGCTATTTCTGCGCAACCAATGGTTGGATTTCAACAAAACTTTGCATGAATGATCAGTACCAAGTCTAGTTGTGCATTTCTGACTGTGTCAAGCAGTTTCTGGGGGTATTCATCACATTCAGTGATATTTCTTGTTTGAACTAATTTCACCTACCAAATGTATTGTTGGAAAAGATTTTTGTTGCAGTCTTACCAAATGTACTGTTAGAAAAAAAATTAATGCAATCTTACCAAATGTTATTGTTAGAAAAGATTTTTAATGCAATTTTTTACATGCAAAATGTCACCGTGGACACATAAGGTGCGCACATTTGCCCCACCCCTGGAAATGTAATTTATTTTCTGACTCAAATATTGATGAATGTTCCACCCCTCACTTGTTATTGGTTACCTGTATGAACATATTATAGTCTGTGTGAATTAAGTTTGTTATGATATTATAATAATTAAGTGTCAGTTGGGAACTAATCGATACATTGAGGCTTTATTGGTGTCTGTTTACCGTACACAGTGTCACTACAAATCCTTTATATAATTTGTTCAACTTGTTTCAATAGTATTGTCAGCATCATAAACACTTTAAATGTTTAATTAATCGGTCCCCATGGTAACCGTGTCATACTATAACAATGACAATTTTAGTAAATTGATTTCGATGGGAATTTATACATTTTAATAAACCTCAGTATAAGGAAAAGGTGAATTAAATTTAATGTTCTTGTTGGTTGCTGGCGAGGATGAAGTGTGTCATAAATAAGGACATTGCTGTCGATTATGTTGACGCAAATCAGTTGTAACCCTATTTTATTCTCCATAACTTAAACACAGCCATCTTATTGGTTGTTTCTGAGGTCAAATTTAAAATTGACCAAGGGCAAGGCTTCTGTTTCAGATTGGCATGGTTACCAACTTTCACGGATTGTTTGTGAAAGTCCCGGAATCGAGTGTCAAACCCGCGAGCCCCGGACATTTCATGAAAAACCCGGACTGGCATAAGTCTGCATTAATTTTGTAAATTGTTTATCACGTTAAATCATTCAGAAAACAGCCGATGCCCAGCTGTTTCCAAATATACAAGGCATGTGTTAATGATCTGTATCAGTAATTGATACCAATCAAGCGCAGCAGGTCAGTTCAACATCAGCAATGGCGTGGTAATTTATTAAGTTTGGCTATTTACTGCTATATCAAGCAAAGGAACAAGGTCATCAATTGGTCATGCCAGCATGTTTCTTTACGAGTGTGACATTAACTGAAGCAATATTGCATGTCTTATCATTAATTTCAGGTAAAACAGATTGCAAATTTCGCGAAAATTGGCAGCCATTATTTTAAGGAATGGTTAAAGTCTGTATCCGGACCGAAAATACGTTCATGAGTCTAATAGGGTTTACCTCCCTTTGCACATCTGAAATCTCACGGATGAAAGTTAAAATATCATGGACAAAAATCGTAAATCTCCCTGATTGCTCATGAAACAAGTTGGAAAGCATGGATTGGGCTTTAATAGATACTCTTATATTTTCTGATGCCCTAGTGTCTCACGTACCTGCAAGCTCTCAGCTTTCATTATTCCGTATCTGAGAGATTAGTTAAAACAATTAAACATATCCATTGATGCATGTCTGCAATTAAGCTCCTTTCTAAATTGATGGAATTTCTAGTGTAATGCTATAAGTGGGTTTCTATTTCTATTCCAGATTGTCCCTCCGGGCGGAAATACGACATTTGATGTTGTTTTTTTAGCCAGACAAGAAGGGAACGTGGAAAATACTTTATACATCCATACGTCCCAAGGGTCATTTAAATATCAAGTATGTATATCTATAATTCTTGCCACTTAAGGGGTTGAGAAGAGTGTGATTTTGATTAAAATCTGTAATCTATTTATATGTGTAACTGTTAACTACCGATATGATATGATGTCCCATGTCCGTAATCTCCATCCTATTGTATGATTGTACTGATAAGCTAAGATCAATTTTAATATCTAAATGCCTGGCCAAATAAATATTAGTTTAGAATATCATTACTGTGTACACAATGACTATTGGTCGATATTAGGTAAAACCTATTCTGATTGGCCTATCATCTCTATATTTCAATATGTTGTAAAACTTGTTCTGATTGGCTGATCATCTCAATATTTCAATATGTTGTAAAACCTGTTCTGATTGGCTGATCGTCTCAATATTTCAATATGTTGTAAAACCTGTTCTGATTGGCCGATCATCTCAATATTTCAATATGTTGTAAAACCTGTTCTGATCGGCCGATCGTCTCAATATTTCAATATGTTGTAAAACCTGTTCTAATTGGCCGATCTTCTCAATATTTCAATATGTTGTAAAACCTGTTCTGATTGGCCGATCATCTCAATATTTCAATATGTTGTAAAACCTGTTCTGATTGGCCGATCTTCTCAATATTTCAATATGTTGTAAAACCTGTTCTGATTGGCCGATCTTCTCAATATTTCAATATGTTGTAAAACCTGTTCTGATTGGCCGATCTTCTCAATATTTCAATATGTTGTAAAACCTGTTCTGATTGGCTGATCGTCTCAATATTTCAATATGTTGTGAAATCTGTTCTGATTGGCTGATCGTCTCAATATTTCAATATGTTGTGAAATCTGTTCTGATAGGCTGATCAACATGCTGTTTTGATTACATTTGGACTACCATTTCTCAAATGAAATAGTCAATAATTGAAGATCTGCGGTAGTTGAAAATTCCAATGATCTTTTTGTGGGTCCCCTGTTTGCATGCCTGTAGGGACATAGAAACATGGGACCAGGATTTTTCTCTTCTTCAAACTACTAGCTTGGTCGAATTGCATCAGAATTAACATAGATTCTTTTTCTTTCATTTCACTTATTTCTATTTCAATTTATCAAGAACTTGATCTAGCAACTCTTAATCACTAGGTCTATATTAAGCTCATTGAAATAAATTGTTAATCACCGTTTTACTACCACATTATACTCAGTATAATTAGTAAGATAGGTAATGAAGATAATTTGATTTGTTGCTGTAAAATATTTCTGCTGTTAATTGAGCTAAAATTAATGGGAAATTTTCCGCAGATGATGAAAATCCACTGTGAAATATTTTGCCCTCAATTTGGCCCTTAGGCCCCTTTTTAGCTCACCTGTCACAAAGTGACAGAGTGAGCTTTTGTGATCACTCTTCGTCCGTCGTCCGTCCGTCAACAATTGGCTTGTGTAGACACTAGAGGTCACAATTTTAGCCTAATCTTTATGAAACTTGGTCACAATGATCATCCCAACAAAATCTAGGTCAAGTTCGATATTGGGTCATCTGGGGTCAAAAACTAGGTCACTAGGTCAAATTATAGAAAAACCTTGTGTAGTCACTAGAGGTCACAATTTTGACTTAATCATTATGAAACTTGGTCACAATAATCATCCTAACAAAATCTAGGTCAAGTTCGATATTGGGTCATCCGGGGTCAAAAACTAGGTCACAAGGTCAAATCATAGAAAAATCTTGTGTAGTCACTAGAGGTCAAAATTTTGACTTAATCTTTATGAAACTTGGTCACAATGATCATCTCGACAAAATCTAGGTCAAGTTCGATATTGGGATGTCCGGGGTCTAAAACTAGGTCACAAGGTCAAATCATAGAAAAACCTTGTGTAGTCACTAGAGGTCACAATTTTGGTCTAATTTTTACAAAATTCGGTCACAATGATCATCTCAATAAAATCTAGGTCAAGTTCGATATTGGGTCATCTGGGGTCAAAAACTAGGTCACAAGGTCAAATCATAGAAAAACCTTGTGTAGTCACTAGAGGTCACAGTTTTGACCTGATCTTTACGAAACTTGGTCACAATGATCATCTGAACAAAATCTAGGTCAAGTTTGATATTGGGTCATCTGGGGTAAAAAGTAGGTCATAAGGTCAATCATAGAAAAACCTTGTGTAGTCACTAGAGGTCACAATATTGGCCTAATCTGTATAAAACTTGGTCACAATGATCATCTCAACAAAATCTAGGTCAAGTTCGACAGGTGAGCGACCTAGGGCCCTTTGGGCCCTCTTGTTAGCTTTTGTGATCACTCTTCGTCCGTCGTCAGTCCGTCCATCCGTCAACAATTGGGTTGTGTCCTCTCTAGAGGTCACAATTTGGCCTAATCTTTATGAAACTTAATCGCAATGATCATCTCAACAAAATCTAGGTCAAGTTTCGATATTGGGTTATCCGGGGTCAAAAACTAGGTCACAAGGCCAAATCATAGAAAAACCTTGTGTAGTCACTAGAGGTCACAATTTTGACTTAATCTTTATGAAACTTGATCACAATGATCATCTCAACAAAATCTAGGTCAAGTTCGATATTGGGTCATCCGGGGTAAAACACTAGGTCACAAGGTCAAATAATAGAAAAACCTTGTGTAGTCACTAGAGGTCACAGTTTTGGCCTGATCTTTACGAAACTTGGTCACAATGATCATCTCAACAAAATCTAGGTCAAGTTCGATATTGGATTATCTGGGGTCAAAAACTAGGTCACAAGGTCAAATCATAGAAAAAACCTTGTGTAGTCACTAGAGGTCAGAATTATGACCTAATCTTTATGAAACTTGGTCACAATGATCATCTCAACAAAATCTAGGTCAAGTTCGATATTGGGTTATCCAGGGTCAAAAACTAGGTCACAAGGCCAACTCATAGAAAAACCTTGTGTAGTCACTAGAGGTCACAATTTTGACTTAATATTTATGAAACTTGATCACAATGATCATCTCAACAAAATCTTGGTCAAGTTCGATATTGGGTCATCCGGGGTCAAAAACTAGGTCACAAGGTCAAATAATAGAAAAACCTTGTGTAGTCACTAGAGGTCACAGTTTTGGCCTGATCTTTATGAAACTTGGTCACAATGATCATCTCAACAAAATCTAGGTCAAGTTCGACATGTGAGCGACCTAGGGCCCTTTTGGCCCTCTTGTTACTTACTTATTGCCTGTTTTGCCCTCTGGCATGTATGGCAATGGGTCCCTTTTTAGCTCACCTGTTCCCTTTTTGTCTGTACATAATGATCTTAATGTAACCATTTTGATTTGCAGTAATTGATGTGATTATTTAGTTGTTTACTCCATTGAGCACTTAAACTGTCTCCCTTCAGTATGCTCCATCTTCTAACGGTTATTGATGATTGACATCTGTAATATATCTGCATTGTAAACTTACAGATGCATTGAAATATGAAAGCATCAAGATGGGATAGGTGCCTCAAAATGTGCCTTGATGGAGATAAAGAACTTGTTAAATGTGTTTCCATACAGTAAAGGTTTAATGATTAATTCTGTATCATTTTAGGTTTTTGGAGTAGGTACAGCAAATCCATACAGATTACGCCCGTACCTTGGAGCGCGGGTACCAGTCAATAGCAGTTTTTCACCTTTAATAAATATGCATAACCCACACAGTACACCACTCCAGGTAAGAATCTTATAAAAGGGGTTAAATAAAGGGACTTTCAGGGATTCCATATGATCCTTGAGATGATCTTTTAGGCCCTGAGATTTATAAAAGGCCAAATTTTATGCTATACAATTTTCTGGCTGTAGGTAAATAATTCGGCTTTTAAACAAGAAACTTGGAAAATCTTCAAAACTTACAAATTGACCCCTTGGGATTCAGTGCCTCATTATTGAAGGTTGCATGATGAGAATTAGTCCTCCTGATCTGACAGTTGTGACTGAGCAACAGTTAAGCTGCTTATTGGGGTAATTACCCAATTAATTTTCTTAAAAACCCAATAGATTTTGAGATGAGGGAGTACGAAAAAGCAAAGACAATATGAAATACCCCAGTAGGAAATGACGTTATAGTGAAAAATAGTACAATAAAGATCATTTACCCTATGAGTTTTATCAAATACCCAATTAAAACTGGTCAAAACGCAACCAAACTTGAAACTCGGGGTAAAAATACCCAATGGACTAAAACTTTGTCTGGTCTGGTTGTGAGTTGTATTTTATGTATCAATGTATTTTATATCTACAATCATTACATGCATATTTTACAACTCACTAGAAGACAAGTGTACATGTATAAATTGTGAAAGTAGGTAACAGCTTGGGTCTGAGTCAGCCATGATGTTGATTACCTCTTTATTGGTGCAACTATGTTTTTATATTCATAGAAAGTATACCTTTTTGAATAGATAACAAGCTTTGAAATAATATGATGTAAGAAGAAATTACTTGTAACATCTGTGAAGTATAGTGATAGTAGACTGTGTGTGGTGCATATTTCTATCATGATTACAACATGTCAAGTATTCAGGCCAGAATTTATTTAACTTATTAGCACTGATGCTAAATATGGCCATTCTTGGAAACAATGTATACATGTGATTATAATGCACTCAGAGAAATATCTTCACCAAGCCTTAAAGGCATCAAGGTGTTGGGCATAACCTTAAAAACTGTCACTACAAAACACCTATCACATAAATAGCTCCCCTGCTTGTCTGGCCATATTGTCACAACAGTAATGTGTTTACATAAATAGCACCTAAGCAGTCATTGGCTAATGTTTTGACAACCAATCAGAAACTCTATAGAACTGAACAACTAGAGACTCTTATTGGAATCAACCAACGAGAAGCTCTGAATTATAAAAGCATTTTAGAACCAACTAATCAAAAGCTTTGATATATAATACCAACCAATCAGATGCTCTGTTATATTAAAGGTGCTGGAAATGTTTGCAAGTGAAGGTGATCTACATCTGGAATTACCAACAGGGGAAAAGGAGGCTCCTAGATCTTTATGGGTAAGTTGCGGTTAAATATTCTGTAGATCTAACTGAGATTAATGTAACCCTTTATTCTGCTCACTTATTGACCTGGGGTGGTATTCAATATTGCTCTTATTTAATTGGAGGATAAGGATAGCCAATCATATCACCTGTTACTGACCAAGAGTTTAATATGGTGTGATCTGATTGGTTGTCCTTATCATTAAGGCAAGTAAGATCAATATTGAATACCACCCCTGAAGTATTCATTATATCTCCCAATGTACATAGTGATTTTGTGCTTGATGTCTTGATGGATGAATGTCAAAAAGTCCCTGCTTGTTCTCCCTAACCATTGATTGGATTGCAATGATACTTCACATACATACAGTGCCCAACAAAAATAAGTATACAGTAAATAATTGTTGCTAAATTTAACTTGGTTAAATTATTCAATATCCTTTTTAGCTCACCTGTCACAAAGTGACAGAGTGAGCTTTTGTGATCACTCTTCGTCCGTCGTCCGTCCGTCCGTCAACAATTGGCTTGTGTAGACACTAGAGGTCACAATTTTAGCCTAATCATTATGAAACTTGGTCACAATGATCATCTCAACAAAATCTAGGCCAAGTTCGATATTGGGTCATCTGGGGTCAAAAACTAGGTCACTAGGTCAAATTATAGAAAAACCTTGTGTAGTCACTAGAGGTCACAATTTTGACTTAATATTTATGAAACTTGGTCACAATGATCATCCTAACAAAATCTAGGTTAAGTTCGATATTGGGTCATCCGGGGTCAAAAACTAGGTCACAAGGTCAAATCATAGAAAAACCTTGTGTAGTCACTAGAGGTCACAATTTTGGCCTAATCTTTATGAAACTTGGTCACAATGATCATCTCAACAAAATCTAGGTCAAGTTTGATATTGGGTCATCCGGGGTCAAAAACTAGGTCACAAGGTCAAATCATAGAAAAACCTTGTGTAGTCACTAGAGGTCACAGTTTTAGCATAATCTTTACGAAACTTGGTCACAATTATCAACACAACAAAATGTAGGTCAAGTTCGATATTGGGTCATCTGGGGTCAAAAACTAGGTCACAAGGTCAACTCATAGAAAAACCTTGTGTAGTCACTAGAGGTCACAGTTTTGACCTGATCGTTACGAAACTTGTTTACAATGATCATTACAACAAAATCTAGGTCAAGTTCGATATTGGGTCATCTTGGGTCAAAAACTAGGTCACATTGTCAAATCATATAAAAACCTTGCATAGTCACTAGAGGTCACAATTTTGGTCTAATCTTTATGAAACTTGGTCACAATGATCATCTCAACAAAATCTAGATCAAGTTTGATATTGGGTGATCCGGGGTAAAAAACTAGGTCACAAGGTCAAATAATAGAAAAACCTTGTGTAGTCACTAGAGGTCACAATATTGGCCTAATCTGTATAAAACTTGGTCACAATGACCATCTCAATAAAATCTAGGTCAAGTTCGACAGGTGAGCGACCTAGGGCCCTTTGGGCTCTCTTGTATCAGACAGTCACAATTGTACTTGTTTCTGAAACTACAGTTACTAAATGAGTAATAACAGAGATAGAAATAAAGATGAATATGTTCTGAATTTAAATTTTTGTGACTAAGTTACCATTCAATCGGGACAAAGAAACTTTATATTTTGCACCTAGGGTACCAATTAATGTATGGTCATTACATATACTAAACAAAAATATTCTTTTTTCTTCAAAAAAGTGTTGTTTCACTGTTTTACAAATAGTGTTAATACAGACAAGTAAATGGGGAAATAACATCTTATTTTTGGTGGGCACTGTACTTGGTACCAAGCCTATGGTCAGGAATTTTAGGTTAGGAGATTTTGGTCTTATTTATGGCACTTTATGGGAGGCATATGTTTTTAGCTCACCTGTCACAAAGTGACAGAGTGAGCTTTTGTGATCACTCTTCGTCCGTCGTCCGTCGTACGTCGTCCGTCGTCCGTCCGTCAACAATTGGCTTGTGTAGACACTAGAGGTCACAATTTTAGCCTAATCTTTATGAAACTTGGTCACAACGATCATCTCAACAAAATCTAGGCCAAGTTCGATATTGGGTCATTTGGGGTAAAAAACTAGGTCACTAGGTCAAATCATAGAAAAACCTTGTGTAGTCACTATAGGTCACAATTTTGATTTAATCTTTATGACACTTGGTCACAATGATCATCTCAACAAAATCTAGGTCAAGTTCGATAATGGGTCATCTGGGGTCAAAAACTAGGTCACTAGGTCAAATCATAGAAAAACCTTGTGTAGTCACTGGAGGTCACCATTTTGACTTAATCTTTATGAAACTTGGTCACAATGATCATCTGAACAAAATCTAGGTCAAGTTTGATATTGGGTCATCTGGGGTCAAAAACTAGGTCACAAGGTCAAATCATAGAAAAACCTTGTGTAGTAGCTAGAGGTCACAATTTTTAGTTAATCTTTATGAAACTCATTTACAATGATCATGTCAACAAAATCTAGGTCAAGTTCGATAATGGGTCATCCTTGGTCAAAAACTAGGTCATTAGGTCAAATCATAGAAAAACCTTGTGTAGTCACTAGAGCTCACAATTTTGACTTAATCTTTATGAAATTCAGTCACAATGATCATCTTAACAAAATCTAGGTCAATTTCGATATTGGGTTATCCGGGGTCAAAAACTAGGTCACAAGGTCAAATCATAGAAAAACCTTGTGTAGTCACTAGAGGTCACAATTTTGACTTAATCTTTATGAAACTTGGTCACAATGATCATCTGTACAAAATCTAGGTCAAGTTTGATATTGGGTCATCCGGGGTCAAAAACTAGGTCACAAGGTCAAATCATAGAAAAAGCTTGTGTAGTCACTAGAGGTCACAATTTTGGTCTAATCTTTTTGAAACTCAGTCACAATGATCATCTTAACATAGTCTAGGTCAGGATCGATATTGGGTCATCTGGGGTCAAAAACTAGGTCACAAGGTCAAATAATAGAAAAACTTTGTGTAGTCACTAGAGGTCACAATATTGGCCTAATCTGTATGAAACTTGGTCACAATGATCATCTCAACAAAATCTAGGTCAAGTTCGATATTGAGTCATCCGGGGTCAAGAACGACCTAGACATGGTCAAATCATAGAAAAACCTTTTGTAGTCACTAGAGGTCACAATTTCGACCTTATCTTTATGAAACTTGGTCACAATGATCATCTCAACAAAATCTAGGTCAAGTTTGATATTGGTTTATTTGGGGTCAAAAACTAGGTCATTAGGTCAAATCATATAAAAACCTTGTGTAGTCACTAGAGGTCACGATATTGGCCTAATCTGTATGAAACTTGGTCACAATGATCATCTGAACAAAATCTAGGTCAAGTTCGACAGGTGAGCGACCTAGGGCCCTTTGGGCCCTCTTGTTGTGTATTTATATATACGTGTAACAATCTTTGTCTTCTTATCTTTACAGGAGATTCCTCCCTATGAAACTAAAACTATAATGAAGGCAAATTTTGTAGGGAGGACAGAAAATAACCATACAGCCTTCATACGTATAAAAACCAACCACAAGCAGGATTTAGAACAAACAGTAGTTTTACCTGTGGAAGTAGAGGTTACATCATGTAAGTATCAGGGCTCCTACGATTCCGGTTTAATCCGGAAACCAGATTTGCTGCATTAGAAAGAATTATCTTTACTGCACAAAATAAAAGTTATTTGATGAAAAAAGTCTAAGAATTGATAAAGTTGTGGTCATTTGAAGTACCATAATCTGAATTTTGATAATAAGACAATGTTTGAAACCTAGTTAAGGTGTAGGGATGTGTGCTAATGGCACCCGAAACAGACTGGCAACTCGTTTTCAGGATTGGGCATTATGCCTCAGTAGAACCCCTGAAGTATGAGGATGGTCAACTCCAAATAATTACCCCCTCTCCCTCACTTTGCTAAGGTTTGTCTGTCTGTGTGTCTGTCAGTCGGTTGGTAGATCGAAAGTCCAAACTGTTTCCATTCAATTACTCAAGAACGCTTGATCCTGGACTCTTTGCATGGAGGTTGGTCATCAACAGTAGTTGACTCCTATTGATTTTGAGATCAATAGGTCTAAGGTTAATGTCACCATGACCTTTCACATAACTGACTGAGGCATATGTTGTTTACAAACATTTCTTGTTCGTATTAACATAGTTCTAGTCTTGATTGTAGGAAAAACATTCAATATAAAAATCGGAAATACTGTTTTCTGTCTTACATACCCTCATGACAGTGGATACCATCAGGAATGAGGTGTCCAGCGTGAAAAGTGTTTTTTGTAAATAAATTTACACTATTTATCTAAAATACATCAGTATAAACTAAGTTTAGTATATTCACATAAATATGATCACAGTTTGAACTGATGTATGTATTTTTCAGCTCCCGGTGTGTACGTTGCCACAGAATTGATAGATTTTGGAATTGTTCGGACATTTGATGATCCAAAAACAGTTCCAATTAATTTAATCAATACAGGCGATACACCAGTACATATATCTGTAAGTATACATTGTGTACTGTTAGTGTGATATCTGTAAGTATACATTGTGTACTGTTAGTGTGGTATCTGTAAGTATACATTGTGTACTGTTAGTGTGGTTGAGGGAAACATTTCATATATGGGGTACTTTAGAATTCCTATTCCCTTCTTGGCGGACCTGGATATTACGGTGCCTCAACACAAGCATATTTCCATGTTTCAAAAATAAAACTAGATAAAGGGAAAAAATAAATGTTCAATATGCTCTTAGGAAACAAGTCTTTACCCATATGCAAGTTACGTAAAAAAACAATGAAAATTTGCTTCAACTTGCCAGAAATAACAATTTATGACATTCGCCATTTTGACTAATCAGTCATGTATGTTAAAACCTAATTTCTTGCAATATAAAAAGGTTTATGAAACATTTGAAATAAATCTGGCAGAAAATAGTATGTCTTGTAATCAAACGAATACAGTATTTGTTAACTGGTGTAACTTCCTTGCGTTTATTTTTGTCATAACATGTGTGACATTGGTTTTTTTTGCAGAGTATAACAGTTTCCCCTCCAAACGAGGCTATAAGTGTTGGTTTTCGTCCTATAAAACTGCAGCCGGAACTTATGCGACAAACCACGGTCGCTCACATAACTTTTAAAGGTATGATTAAATGTGTATTCATAATATGAATTTTTGAATATTGAATTAAGGGCTTGTGTGAAGTTATCAGGCCCAGTACTCTATTGGAGTCATGTGGTGCATCTGTCCGTCACTTTGTGGATGGAATTTGTCTGTACAATTTCTTTGCAACCACTGGTGGGATTTCAAAAAAACTTCACAAAACTAGCTAGTACCATGCCTAGTTGTGAATATCAGTGCCTCATTATACTCCCATGAATTATCAGTGAGTTATTTCCCGTTATGCGTAATACAGTATTGTTTTCATTTGAGAACTTCCCAGTTGACAGAATGGGACCTCTTCCTTGTGGCCTGGAAGGGTTTTATCAGCTTACTTCCTTGTTGGCTAGATCTGTAATATTAATCTATTATGTAAATATTTTAGCCATAATAGTTATTATGTTTGACAATAAGTCTTCACATAATGTGTGCCGAAATTGTTTACATTATTTATTTAAGATTTAAAGCAATTTAATATTAAATATTGTATCCAAGTTATGACAATATTGCTTTTTTGTTGTGTCTTCCTTATTGAGTGATTACTTCCTTTAAATAGTTACTAATTTCTATGAAGCTTATACTAAATGTGTGACTCCTGGAGGCTGACATGCAGAACCCTCGTTTCAACTGTGTTTGCTCAAGGTCATAGTTCTAAGGTCTTTGATTGTTTGTCCAATTCATATCTTGTTAACACAACACAATGACCAATTACGATGAGAATGTTACCAAATGTGTAACTTATAAAGAGGATGTGAAGATCACATAATCCAACTGTGCTGGCTCAAGGTCACAGTTAATTTTGCCGGCATTATATAACTCTTTTAGACTTTCTTGTTATATAACTAATTGACAAACAGATCACAGATTGAAATTGTTTGATATTCTTACAATTTAATGATGTTTTCTCTGTTTTTAGCATCCAAAGCAATACATCCGAAATTATGGTCGGGCAAAATTATAGTAAGATCCAAGAACAATTCACACAAAATATCCATTCCATATGAAGCAAAAGTATTACATGGGTAAGTACAATTCACTTTCTATGTCCCCTTAACTCCCAAAGTATGAATTCATTTCTATGTCCTCTCAGTGTTTCAGTTTGGTGAGAGTCCCGAGTCCCTGACTAATTACATTGGCTTGGGACTCATATAATTTTGGAAATACTTTTTTAACCTAGACAAACTCATTGATTTTTTTAAATTCCATTTGAATGGTCTCATAGTTTTAAAATCTAAAGTACAAATATATGTCCTATGTGTAGAAGTCATAGTGATATCATGGAATTTGAAGTGAAAATGATTTATAATAATAGCTTTATATAAAGATGATCTCCCAATAAGCAAAAAACTTATCTACCTTCGAATCTTTTGTTAGATAAAAAATCTTTTTTCATACAAACATTAGTAATTAATGCAATAAAAAATTTTTATTTCAGGTCGCTGACTTATCATAAGAATATGACCCATTTTTTCTCACAGTGGTATTTTAACGATACAAGATTGATGAGTTTTACTAACACGTTTAACTTCTCATTGGTCCTATACAATGTCACCCTACCAGCTGAAGTTCAGGATTTGTTTTCAGTAAGTAGTTTGTATTCCAGAATTGAAGGTTTCAGAAAAGGTATATCTTTAGCTAAGGTTGAATCGGGTTTAATTTCGGTTTGGTATACCTTCAATGAAGGTTGCAGAAGGTGACCTTTCACCTTTAGTGATGGTTGAAAAAGGGCATACCCTGAGACCTTTTGGTTAGCCCTTTACTTCATAGACCCCTAATCTAGTCACCTACAGTATCCGGAGACAAGATTGGCTGGGACATAATTCACATCTCTTTCCCATCTACATCACTCATTATCTCCCAATGAATATGGAGGGGAGACAATCCAATGATGGAAATGGACTTATCAATACACTTAATCAAGGGAGATCACTCTTGATATTTGTTCCCAAAAGCTGCACATGAGATATGTACACATTCTAGCTCATCTCCTATCAGAATAGTGGAGGGTGTAAAGAGGAAAGGGTTTTAAACATTGAATAGTATGTGAAATAGTTTTTTAATTGAAAGAATTGTTAGTGTAATGTATTAACATGTATAAAGCTCTCTTGCCGACATTAAATATTTCAAGTTTATCTTCGTAATTTCATAACATTAAGCACAGCTTTGTTATCAATTCATTAAACATGTTTGTTTTATTCCTTTTTCAGATTTTGAATTTTACAAAACCGGTGATTTTACCTCCCCAAGTGTCAGTGACACCGTTCGTTTTAAAGCTTCACACTAATAAGGAACATAGACATTTTAAGACAATACTCAGTCTACACACCAATGCTTCTATATTTGATATAGAAATTATAGCATACCATAATGAGATGATGGTAAGTTTACAGGATTATCAGTGCTTTAATAGATTCAGGGGTGTCAATATTCCTGATTATTCCGGATTTCGGATTGGTCTATCCTAAAAGAGCTATGATTTCTGACCAAAATAAAAGTTATTTGATGAAGATATCTCAAGGAATGACAAAGTTATGGTTAATTTAATCTGCTCTGAAAGATTTTCTACAAACTAAGTTAACTATGGAAACAATGTCATTGAAAGCCTCTTTGTTTGGCAAAAATGATCGGCCACAGAACAATTTTCCTGATTTTTAATTTGGCCCTGTTGACACCCCTGTAGATTGCAATTTTCATGCAAAAGCGGCAGCCATTATTTTTATAAATTTTAAGAATGGTTTAAGTCTGTATACAGACCGAAAATACGTTCATAAGTCTGATAGGATTTAGCTCCCTTTGCACATCAGAAAATTTTAGTTAAAATATTACAAACGGAAATTGTAAATCTCCCTGATAGCTCATGAAACAAGTTGGAAAGCATGGTGACTCAGTGTACTTGTTTGCAGAATGTATGAAAATTAACATTTATTGTCCGGCGGTCAGTGTATTTCCTAAGAAAGATGCAATCTATTAAAATGGCTTAATTTCCTTGAAGTAATAAAAGTTAGTAAAGTTTAACAAATCAAGCACTTTCTTATCAAATCTTAAAAAAGGAGCGCCTGCCGAGGATTTTTGAAAAATGCTTGGCCATAGCATAAACTTATTCTCATATTAAACTAATGAATGCTAAACTCATATTAACTGTCTTATTAATTGCTTGTGAACACACTAGAGACCACAGTTATCGCCCAATCTTCATGAAACTTGGTCAGAATATTTGTCTCTTTGAAATCTAAGTCGAGGGCGATATTGGGTCAAAAAACTTTGTATTGGCACAAGAGGTCACAATTTTGGTCTAAGCTATCAATATTGGTTATCTGATGTAAATAACAAGGTTGCTGGATAGGACTATATGAAAACCTTGTACATGTAATTGAGTCTGCATTAACTTGATTCTTTGTAAAAGTGTAAATGATTTCTTGCAACACCATGTGGGCCATCATGAGCTTTTACAACAGGTGAGCTACCTGGGAGCCTTTGGACCCTCTGGTTTAACTCAGATATGCTTTCTTGTTATTCGCTGCCATAAAATTGTGAGGTATTTAATATATATTTGTATTTATATAATAGATTATACCACATAGTCCGGGAAAGTTAGAAGGTCAGCTGGACTTTGGTACAATGGGTGTTAGAGAAAACAAAAGCATGCAGTTTACAATATATAACGACAATCCAGTAGAGGTATGTACATTTATATCGTATAAATCGATTATTTAGGTCGGTCACTTGTTCACTTAACACTGTGTACAAAAACATTGTAATTTCTCTTATTAATGTCTTATTTTAATAATGTGTGTGTGTATTAGCATATAGCTTAGTGAATAATGTATTGGTTTTCACTGCCCTTTTCTCCTATTAAAATGTTTGAAACAGTAAAAATACAATGCTATTATATTGCAATGCATGCATACAAGTGACAGATCTGACCAAACGGACTATACATATAATATCATAGGGCCTTCTTGCGTTGTTTGTTTGCGGTTGATTGAGACAATGGGAAGTGCGTGGTCATTTGTTTTTTCCCTCCCAAAGTGGCAAATGACCCCTGACTTTGAGGGAGGAGAAGGAATACATGATAATAAGGAATCCGACTGCTATACTCTTGCTTTTTCCAAATTGAGTTCTTAGTTCTTTAACAAACCCAGTGTAGAGCATCGATACACTCAAGACTACCTCTTGGTTTCCAACCAGTCTCATCTCTAATCGAGGGCTCAGTGCAAAACTATGGTACATGTCTATATAAATTGATGTAGTTACCATAGTTTTGCACCGAGCCCTCGTAATAGAATGAGAAACACTGAAAAGCGTGCAAATATTTCTGTCACTTTTAAATGAACTATTTTTCCATATTCCATTCTGTTTTTGATTTGTCAGTCAGTAAAACAATGAACGTTATACAGAAATATATATTTCAGCTTGTTAGTCCCCTACCGATTTTTGACCGAAGGGGACTATAGGTTTGCCTTCCGTTCGTCCTTCAGTCAGTCTGTCCGTCAAAAAATCTGGATCCTGACATAACTCAAACAGTTTCAAGCTAGGTTTATGAAACTTGGTATGTGGATAGGGGGTAATAAGGGGATAATGCACGTCCAAAAATATTTTGATTCCGACAAAAAATGTGGTAGCTACGGCAACAGAAACATTGAAAATGGCTTAAAACCGGTAGGGGACTTCTGTATTGCTTGCAATTCTTAATTACTTGTTTTATATGAGTTAAGTACTGATATGGTTTTACATGTATACATTTCAGCTTGTTTTTTATGAGTTAAGTACTAATATGGTTATACATGTATATATTTCAGCTTGTTTTATATGAGTTAAGTACTGATATGGTTTTACATGTATACATTTCAGCTTGTTTTATATGAGTTAAGTACTGATATGGTTTTACATGTATACATTTCAGCTTGTTTTATATGAGTTAAGTACTGATATGGTTATACATGTATATATTTCAGCTTGTTTTATATGAGTTAAGTACTGATATGGTTATACATGTATATATTTCAGCTTGTTTTATATGAGTTAAGTACTGATATGGTTTTACATGTATACATTTCAGCTTGTTTTATATGAGTTAAGTACTGATATGAAAGGTGCTACACTGGAATTAGTTGGTATAGAAAGAGGCAATGGTACAGTGTTAACAAGAAAACATAATACATCAACTTATTTTACAAATGGCGGCGAGGTGAGTGTTGATAATTGTTGTTGGTTTTATACTGGGAGAGAGCCATTATTTGACTCGGGTAGGCAACTGTCAGGGTAGTTTTAATTTCATCAGTGAATTTTCAAATTTCATCTCATGTGAGGTAAATTTGGGAATCTCTAAATTTCTGACTGATGATCAATACAAGCATGTTGTTTAATGCCTAGGACAGTTTCTTGAAATGCGACTGGTAATGGAAAAAGTTTAGCAACATACTTATACATGTAGTAAAATATATATGTACTATAGTTTGAGTCGGTGAAAATTGAATTTAAGGAAAATTTACTCCTAATAAATTCAGTGGAAAGCCTGATTCTGTGAAAGCTGAGGAAGTTAACTCGTCACTATGATATGTATATGACAGAAAAATTGATTCAAAGTTATGTAAAACCAGATTTGTTAAGGGTTGCAGTGATGTGTTATACTGTGAAACTGCTGGTTCTCCTAGTGTCCAGGCCACTATTTTATCAAAGCACTTACGAAAGCCTTATACTTACGCTCAAATTTAAATTCCCCGTAATTCTTTTACAACTAGGAATAGGGGACAGATATTGTTTGTAGGAGATCATTAACTGAATCACTGTTAACATAGCACATCTCTTTACCAGTTAAAGTAGCAGTTAAAAAATTATAAAGAATTCAAATTTGGATGTAAGTTTACGATTTCCGTATGTGCTTTGATAAAACAGTACCCAGATAGTGTGACTTGGTAGTCTCCATATAACTAAAATACGTCCTGTTTGACTTTAAACAACATTTAAACAAATATTACCATGAATTGTATTGTATATAGTGTTTACCATTTATATTGCAGGTACATATTCCACCGTATCATTTTGCCGTATTCAGCTTACATTTAGTGGCCCCGGAGGAAGAAGGGCAATACATGGCAGAAATTTATCTAACTTCATATGTTCAAGTAAGAACTGTTATACATGTATAAGAATTGTTAAGATTTGTTATATGTTCATATATATTTATTATGTTGATCTGAATATCTGCAGAGATGGGATAGGAATATTTCATACACATCATGGTCTGATGCAACAAACAAAAGATGTTGGGGCAATTGTACCTGAAAGCTGCACCTTGTTGATATATTTGTTTATTGCGCTCAATAGTCAAATCTTTGTTTATGGAATTTAAAAATGGTAAAATTAAAGGTTTTGTGCATTCTTATCTAAAAATCATAAATCTGCAACAGTCAATTTCTTTAATATATGACCAATCCTCATACCTTATTTTTGTTTGTAACAAAATTTTGTGCCTCGATGTTAAACATATTATCCATAGATTTATACAAAAACCATGGAAATCTTTGAATCCATTGTGGAATTTCCTACATGTAAGAATTTGACTTGACTTTATTAATGTTGATTGCACCAGCTAACTGAGTATATTTGTGTATTTATTTTTCAGGAAATATATATCCCTATATTGGTGAGAACATCAGAAGGCAGTTTACACGCTATACCAGAGAGGGTGGTATTTGACAAAGTATTTCCTGTAAGCTACTCCAATACTTCATGAAATATCATAATATATTATCAGTTGTTAGGAATGTTCAAAAATCATCATACTGTTACACTTCCAATGTTATATCCTTTGTATTGAAGCTGATGGTGATGGATGCCATCAGGAATGAGGTGTCTAATATTAAGAACTTGCTACACAAGCAGGCTAGAATAAATTATTATAAAAAAGAAGGAAGTTACACAAAGAGTATTAGTTTCATTTGATAGGTGTAAAAGCCTGCTAAGTAAGTCCAGTGGATTTGGTACATGTTTGTCACTCGAGAAGTCCACATTTGAATACTGGGCCTGGTATGTTATTTCATAGAATTGACTACAGTCATGCACATGTGAAATTCTTAGCTGCATCTAGAAGAGTTAGTTTGTAGTGGTTGAACCAGTTATGTTAACTGTTGGTAGTACATGACTAAATATTTGTTTAGGGTGTTGTCTTGATGGTATAATCACTGTGACGGATTCAAGTCCCATCAGGTCCACTAATGACTTTTTATGCCCCCGTATCGATAGATCGGGAGGCATATAGTGATTCACCTGTCCGTTCGTCCGTCCGTCCGGTTAACCCAAATTGACCGTTTCTTCTAGCATTAATATGGCTTGCTACAAAGCTTCCATACTTGCATGGATGTTGTATATGAACACTCTCCACATGCCTGTATCACCTAACCCCATTTTGACCTTCACCTTATTATTTTCTGATGTGATTATTGATGGAGTCTGACCACTGAGCTGTAAACTTTAGGTATATACTATATAGAGTCTATAGCTAAAATTGCCGTCACGGCTCAATACTCGTTTCCGATCTTGACTAACACCCATTGGAATGTATGTGTACTTTATCTTGTACAGAATGATTAGATAACACAAGTTATGTTATATGATTTCAGGGTAGAATACCCATGAAGGTACTACAGGTCCATAGTACGTTTCATGACCAGATGGTTTTTAAATCTGTATCATTTCAACCACCAGACTACAGGTGGTACTTTGTCAGTACGAAGGAAGAAAATAACTGTTCAGGAGATAAGTTATTAGTTCTACAACCACAAACTAATAATACTGTAAGTCAAATACTGTCTGTTCTTGTACTTGTTCTTTTTATTAAAGGTGTGTGTTTGATACCGTAGTCTTCCAAGTATTGCCCACGATTTTAAAAACCCAGTATCGTAAACAAAAATTGGATTCATCCTTTACACAACTTCAAATAGTTTTCATGTTTCCAATTGGCAAATCTTTTTTGCATCTGATTTTTTCTGTGAATATTTTTCCAGTTTTTACCTGAGTCAAATACACAACAGTTTTTACTGTGATTCTCAGGTGAATATGGTACATGTTGTATTTGTCATGAGTAACTTGGAAAGACAACACCAGGTAGTGCTGCCTCCAGGGTGCAAGGTTTACCCCAGATGGTTTTATATCAAAAGTTTAATTCTGTCAGAGCTCAAGAAGGGTACCATCATTGTTTGTTTCATATATGTCTCTCTAAAATACTATCAAAGCTATGATAGATGTTTAGTCAGCTTATAATTTTGTGCACTTGACATTTATTTCAGATTGGAAAAATATATTTTGATAGTAAAAGAGAATGTAAAGATGACTGCTATGTTGGTTTACCTGTTCATACTTTAGGTAAGATATTTTAACTTGTATCTTTACACAGTAGATAACATTAACATGACATGGTATGGAAATGATCAGTGGATTCTGCATGATTAGGATCGATCGCAGAATTGAAACTGAAAGAATATTAAATATGTTTTCAATTTATTTGGTAGACACTATAATTCTGGAAGGAAATTAACCATTTTAAGAACTCGTCCAGGAAAATTCCGATCTCCTAAGACGGGATAGGAATGATGACTAGTTACTATCACTTCTCTGGAGATAAAAAGGAAACAATTACCATCATGCTGCTGATTCAAATACACCAACAGTCACTCATTCCCCACAGAGACTTACTACAGGGAAAGCAGAGAGATACAAAATTAGTCTGGGAAATCTGAAAACTGAGCAAAAGTCAGGGAAAAGTCAGGAAATTCTTAATTTTAGCTGTAAAAAAATGCCAATTCCTATGTAGAAAAATACAAAAACTGAAAAAATCTTCCCTCGCTTTGCTCGCTCTGGACAGTTCTAAATTTTAATAACTTTATGTCAATCATCAGCCATAGAACTTCTTTTTTGGTCCATATAAAACTAATATAACTTTGTATTGTCATATCTTACCCAAACAAAAAGATTCTTCCATGCGCGATCGCTCTAAAAAGTTAGGGAAAACTGGTATGTGGTCAGGGAAAATATTGGTGGGAACCCTGTTTTATTCTATCAAAAAAAAAAACAGCTATAGATGACACTAAATTGGGTATAGCATGGAATTGATTTTACTTCCTTTCAGCTGATTTCAGCCTTTTGGACTTCACGTCTGCAGAACAAACGTGTTCATATTTAATTTACTAGGGCATGTGGTACATTGCCATCCATGTATATGTTGATAGATGTTATAGTATGTTATTATTCAATCTTACAGCTGGACATCGATGGTTACAAGGTGCTGCGCTAAATAAAGATGCGGCGGAAACTGATGAGAGTTTATATAAACATCTTAGACAAAAATGGCGAAATCTTCAAGAACAAGGAAAAGATAGGTAAGTCACCTTAACACTCTTTGATTACGTTTGAATTGATAAATAAGACCTATGAGTATTTGCTTAGAAAATAAGGGACTGGAGTTATTCTGTATTGAATAGCAGTGTCTTATGAAATTTGTATTGAAAAGAAGGGGTTGAGATTAATTGACAATTAGTGACTGGTGGTTATTTAGGGTAAATGTATTTATGTTGTAAAAATGTACAGACAACAGATTAGGAAACAGTCATTACAACCTTAGTGTGTATCTCTCCCTAAAGGTTATTTGTGCTGATCTTACTGTTTGAAAAGTTTACAGGCTTTTGTTATTTAGTTTAAAAATTAAGAGCTGAGGCTATTTGTATGATAAATTTTGGACTGTGGATATTTGAATCTCTAGTTTATTATGCTGCCTGAACAAATTCGGGGGAGCATATAGTCACCGAAGTGTCTGTCCGTCCGTGTTTGCGTCGATCCGTCCCATGGGCCTTGGCGTCCAGCAGTTTTCTGTGCTCTAGCGCAAACAGTTTTCTTCCGATCATCTTCAAACTTTGTGACAATGCTTATGGGCATAATATCGATTACCGGTATAGGCCAAATCGGCGACAGAAAGAGTGAAAATATGCCCAAATCTGGATCTTGTCATAACTCAAACAGTTTCCAAGCTAGGTTTATGAAACTTGATACGTGGATAGGGGCAGTAAGGGGATTATGCACGTCTAAAAATATTTCAATTCTGACAAAAATTGTGGTTGAAATGGCAACAGAAACATTGAAAATGGCTTAAAACCGGTACGGGACTTCTGTATTGCTTGTAATTCTGAATGACTTATTTTTCTTTTCCAGAGCCAATGTTACTATAGAAATTGATACAAGTACAGTTCAGGGATTTTTATTTTCTGCTCATGTTCAATACCACTGGCCGGATGTAATACGAAAATGTAATAAAAATAGTGTGAGATTTCCACTCACACAGATAGGCAATGTATCAGTAAGTATGTTTTAACATGTTTTCTGTTTTTGGCAGAACCCTTCTAACTGTAACCCCGTCTAATAAAGACTTAAGGTTTCTAGGGTAACTTATTTTCTCAATTTAAAATATAACAACTTTGAGCTTTGTAAACACAGGGTCTGATATTTTATTAGCTCACCTGCCTCGGGTGATATAACTATTCTAGGGTTGGTATTATATACTATCACACTCGCAGCCATGTGTTATTAGTCCCCTACCGGTTTTTGACCGGAGGGGACTATAGGTTTGCCGTCCGTCCGTCCGTCAGACAGTCAGCCAGTCAGCGAGCCAGTCCGTCCGTAAAAAAATCTGGATCTTGACATAACTCAAACAGTTTCCAAGCTAGGTTTATGAAACTTGGGGACAATAAGGGGATAATGCACATCCAAAAATATTTTGATTCCGACCAAAATTGTGGTTGCTATGGCAACAGAAACATTGAAAATAGCTTAAAACCGGTAGGGGACTTCTGTATTGCCTGCAATTCTTAATGACTTGTTTATATAGTCATCTATGATACTGATGTTATATATATGATTTCAGAAAGAAGTTGTGATTATAGATAACAGTGCAGATCTACAGACGTTAATACAGATTTTACCATTACATCTATACCCTAATCCTCAAAGCATTATAGATATGTTCCAAGACAGGTAGCTCCATAATCTTCATCTTAACTCTTTATATCAGAAGCTAAACCTGGGTATTATATTGGCCTCATATAGTGGAGGAGACGTACCGATTTTATGCTGGACATCTGTCTGTCTGGTCGGATGTCATAAATTTTGTCCACGCATTTTCTTTTTATGCCCCCCTATCGATAGATGGGGAGGCATATAGTGATTCACCTGTCCGTCCGTTCGTCCGTCCGTCCTGGTTAACCCAAATTGACCGTTTCTTCTAGCATTAATATGGCTTGCTACAAAGCTTTCATACTTGCATGGATGTTGTATATGAACACTCTCCACACGCCTGTATCACCTGACCCCATTTTGACCTTCACCTTGACCTAATTTTGGACTTAGACTTGTTTATGGACAAGGCTTCCACAGGGGGCATAAGCGTTTATTGAACGCATTCTTGTTTTTTTATTCATTGGTCTGATTTTAATGAAATTTCACATGAATACTTGGTAACAAGCCTATTTGGGATTTGATGTTGGATGACTTATGCCAGAGTTATGGATCTATGTGTCAAACCATTCTAGTTCTCTTAAACTATACATTATTGGCATAATATATTGGTTTTTTGTCCCTATTCATATTATGCTGTTCTATTCATCAGCATGGAGAATTACAAATATGAACATAGTTTACTATAAACACCAATCTAAGTGACTGACAAGGCACTAGTTCCTGTCTCGAAATTAATGTACCTCAGTAATCTGCGTAAGACCATTGTTATACATTCATGCATAAACGTCAGGACCAGGTTTATATACCCTAAATGTCATCCCTTCATACACTGCTTGATCAAATTTGACTAAACTTCACAGAAATGATCCTTATGTTGGTCCGACTTTCTAGCTTACCTACTGAATGAAGAAAATAAGGTAACTTTATATTGTTGAACTAATCCATACCTGCCAAGTACTCCTACTTAGACGGAATTTCTCCGATTTATTCTGAAAAATGATAAAATATTTGATTTTCCGGATCGTCCGACTGTTTTAGAATCTTTCAGAAAATACATTCCACTCGATAATTTTCGGTGATGAACTAACAATTTATGAGCATGTAATTGCTCTACAAACCTTTATGCCACCGCTGGAGAGTTGTCACTTCGAAAAACAATCGATTATTGCCCCTGATAGGTGTTAAAAGTGTTAAAAACATCGTAAAATTTCGTCAGCATTGGTTGGGTTTAAAGGTTAGACCGGACACTACAGAACTCCTAACAGCAGTTACTTCCCTTTGCAGCCAGTCAGTCACTGATGTAGGGTCCTATTTTAAGATCAATTAATTTTTGGTTTGTGATTTGAAACTTGCATGGTATGCAGAATCAATTTTTGGAAACTTTTATATAAACTGTATTGTATTTGATGTGCAGTCAGCATTTAGACAGGTAACTTACAAATAGTTTGAACTGTGAGTCAATAAGATATCAACATACTGAAACCTGACATTTGTTTATTACATTATAAAAATAATCACAAATATATAGGTTGATATTTTTAATTGAATAATTGGATGATTATTATTAAACATGGTGAATCATACAAGGTTATCAACCTCTTAATATAATTTTAATTCAACAGAACGCGACTCAAGACGCTTTTCACTACACATCTCGCGTTATCACTCCACTTTTGGATTTTTAAAACTTGGCAGGTACATCTTACCATCCTAGCCGAGGAAGTGCACGTATACTTGTATATTTATAACTACCTGATATCTTATCATTTTAGATTACCTGCTCATTTTTCCGAGTATGTTGAAACAGAAGATCCTGATATATTTTTTCTGGCTGATAACGTAAACGTAAGTTATAAATACTTGTCTTATGTGGGTTATATTTACAGTAAAATAATCATCTTAACCTCAAACAGACTTCATACAGTCAGGAGTCATTGAGGCAAAACATTTTGAATTCAGTTAATTAAACATAGTATATGACAAGCACACATCACAATCTAACTCTGTTTGATTACTACTTTAAATTACAATGATTTAGTGTACATGTTTTGACATTTTCTTTTTACAGGGCAGTTTAGAAGATTTACGAGAAAGCTTTGATCTGTTTGGTGCAAAATCGCATAAATCATCAATAACTATCTTACTTGGTGCGGGGACCAAGGCAAAGTTAACAGTTGGATTTAAACCCAAAGATGATTCTATGAAAACTTCTCTTATTATTGTAAGGTAAGTCTAGCTTTGATGATTCTTGTGTCACTATGACGACAGCAGACTTGTCCTGGTAAACTTATGTCTAATACAATATTTCTCTCTAAATTCATCTATTTCAAAATATTTTCACCACTGAGACTGTTTTTTCCTGTGAATTAAGTGGTTATTTTTTGGTTTTTCTTGTCTCTTTAACCCTTTAATCGATAGACCCTATGCTACTCTGATTAGAGCGGAGGTAGAATGTGTATGCATCTCATGTGCAGCTTTTTGGTACAAACATCAAGATTGATCTCCCTTGATAAGGTAGAATGTTTATTGCATTTTAGTAATTTGGATTGTCTCCCCTATATACTGACATTATTGGAACATAATTGTTGATGAACATTTAAAAGGGCCGTGAACTGACATACCTATGGAATAACGGGTTAATCAGTGATAACGGTTAAAACCTGACAAAGGTCATCTTATATCTATTAATACACTTGTTACTATAAATAGTATAAAAAATGAGCTTATTTGAGGCTGATTATGGCCATATATCTATTCTCCAATGTATCAGTTTGTACTGATTTCATGGTCTGTGTTGTTACATGTTCTATTTACTTTATAGGAATAATTTAACCATAATAGACGTCATAGTGGTTGGTGGTCAAGGTGGTCGGGGAGAGATGAAACTTAATAATAAAAAACCTGGAGTATCGACATTACAGTTTGATATCACTGAAAAACATCTCAAAAACTGTGACAGTAAGTACATTATTGTAATAATGATAGTAGTTGTGCTATATTCTAGGTACCACCATGTTTAAGAACCAATTAAGGTTTCTGTTGGGAAAGAGCTAGAGTATGGCACCCAGGTTCCTTGTACCATACAACTGTTTCTTCCCTCAAAGTTAGAGGGCATTGGTCAATCTGACAGGGAACAATAAGATGACCACGCACTTACGACTATCTTAGTCAATCAGAAACAAACAACTGAGTTATTAAGTAAACAAGTTTTGATTAAAATAAAACATAACATGTTTGGGTGACAGAAATAAATTCTCATTAAATGAACAATACATTTCTCCTCTCCATTTTGTTGTTGTTATAGAACTACATGTAGACTCTATAAAGAATTACAATTTGTGTAAGTGCTTTGATAAAACGAGACCCAACATATTTTAGTTATGGTTATAAACCTTTAAAGGAATGTATGTCAGCATATTGAGTTAAATTCACCTTAAAAAGGAGTCTTGTTTTTGCTGGGCACCAAGTTGGGTTTTGTTTGAAAATCTGGTTTTCTCGCAATGTTTATGATTCCTATATTTTATACGATCACATTGCTTATTTCAGAACGGAAACAACCAAAAGGCATGGTTCCTAATTTTACCGTAAAGAGAACATTTACGTTGCGTAATACTGGAGAATTACCATTTTATGTACACGGATATCGGATAAACAACGTAGCGTGTGAAGGTTATGGTTTTAGAGTGCTGGAATGTGAAGGATATGAAATGATGCCAAATTCTAGTAGGAAAATAGATATAGCGTAAGTACACTTAAACCTGTGTAAAGAGCTCTTGGAATTTTACTGTTACAAACTCAGAAAAATGTTTGTGTTTTGTAATAAAAATTTTGAGTCTAGCCTCTCATGGAAATTAACATAATGACTTTTGAAAATTTTTGAGATCATGAGATGAGATTAAGCTCAGATTGAGATGCTTTGGGAGATTAAGGCCAGAATTATGCAGCCAACTGTCTTATGCTGTGGAATTTTATCCATACATTTATATTTCAATATATTAAAGTGAAAATTCCCTCACAGCGAACAAGCTGCTGCATTCTGTCCACACATTACAATACAATATTTTAATCATGAATTTATATCCCACGAATTTACAATTTTAACAAAATCCATGTAATTTTGTATTTGTGAAATATATGATATTACAATAGGTAACTAGTAGTGGCTGTATACATGTCTCTTTTACATTGTCTTCTATTTCAGGTTTACACCAGATTTTACGATGTCTAGAATACAGCGGACGTTAACTATATTTACAAGTTTAGGGAATGAATTCAACTATACACTTCAAGCGACAGTTCCTCCCCATACGTTATCAAAATGTGCAGCATCTTTACCGCGACCTAATTGGGAACCTTTGCTATATTACTCCATCGTTTGCGTTATGAGTTTTATACTATTCTGTATTCTCGTAGCATCTTATTTTGAAGCCGATAGAATTTTTGAAGCAGACATTTTAAAACGCAAAGTTAAGATGTGTAACGGGGCAGCTGGATATCAGAAAGACAAAATATTTGATCTTAAGTCTATCGGCGTAACACATACATCTAACCAATCAAATATGGCGTCAACAAAGACACAGCTCCCGCCTAATTTACTAAACAAGTTTCCTCGACCCATTATGGAATTATCAAACGGTCACATTGAGCATAAGACGAGGGAGTCTTTCACAGTTTATCTGTCTAATTTATTTAAAAGTTTCTTTGCCCGCAAGGCGTCGGCGGGACGTAAGAAAACGGACGCCTCCATTGATAACCTAGCGTCAGATAATAAATCTACAGCGTCGGAGAAAGCGCATGAATCTATTATACCAGAGAAATCCAACTCTACATACAGTCAACAGTCGCAGAAACTAAATCTACGTAAACCGAAGGCGATTAAACGTACACATACGGATATAACCCCCACTTTAGAGAGCATGAATAGTACATGCTCTAACTACGATAGGAAGTCAGGCAGTAAATCTAATACGCAACCTGAGAAGAAATATAACACGGACGTATACAATAATAACAAGGATATAACACAACCCCAAATAGTGACATCACTGGATTCCAGTGGCTTAGCAGGCTTTGATGATGTCAAATCATATGATAGTGAGTACATATTTGATCTTTATCATGACCACCACCCCCTTTAGCTCCGGCATTCTACCACCAACCCCCGCATCAGATAAGTGGGTATATCTGTATTTTCACATGTGAGTCGATCTGTCGTTTAGTAGGCAAAACCTTGGCTGATTGATTACTAGAAAATACTTGAGTCTATGGTTTTCAAACTTGGAAGGAAAGTTGGTTGTGACATGAAGATGAATCCTGTTGCTTAGGTCACAGTGATCTTGAACCAAAATGACTGTTTTTGCCAGCAGGGGTCATAAAGATTTACAAACTATTCTGGTTCAATTGCTTTCACCTAAGAATGCTGGGTCCAGTATTTTTGCTAAAATCTTTTTTCGAACTTATTAAATACTCCACAAATATGCGTGATTGTACTCTTGACATGCTGGCATCAATATGTTCTATATTGTATACATATCCAAAAGCATCTTACAGCTAAAAATGCAAATAATTTAAAGAAAAATTGACCCGTCAGTGAAAATCCTGAGGGTCAAAATATGACTTAAGAAAGTGTTGGTTTTATGGTCAAAGGATGTGCAAAATTTTAGTTAATATTTTTGTTTCATATTTTAGAAGACAAACCGAAAAGCCATAAGAAGCTAAGAAGTAAACCAGATCGTGACAACTTAGTTAAGGACCGACTCAATCTTCGTCATGATGACAAAGATGAAACATCGTCGACGACAACAGATTCATCAGCTGGAGATATTGAGGAGAAGGTACTGTATTTGTCGTCAATGTGTATTTTCTGACTTATCTTAGTTTGTACAGTAGTTTTTAGCTTGACTAATCAAAGAATAAGGGAAGATATTGCAGTCACCAGTGCGTAATGTTAAAGTTTAGGTACAATCTCAAGTTTTTTCAAAGTCCATTGACATATTCCTTTATACTTAGCATTTTGGCTCACCATCATGACCTCAACCCCTACACATGAGTAGGTACTTCTTACAAACATGACTTTTCTTATTTTGATTGTAATCTCCAAACTTGGCACTGAAAATAGTGGAGCGTGCTATTCAAGGACAGCTCTTGTTGTGACTTGTGGTTAAGTACATACTCTCTTTTGGAGATTTTTTGTGACCGTGTGGTAGAACATTTTCTTTTCTTTATCAGAATGTTGTGGGTTCGAATCACGGTTTGCGTGATGTTTTTCTAGACCTGCACAATTCCCTTAAATAAAGTTTTCTCTATGCTATAAAGACTAGAACTATGTATATTTGAGGGTGCTAACAGTGTCGTTATTATGATATATTACAGATAACGGGGACCAGAAATGACACACTGGATGTTATTCCTCCGCCTCAACCCAAGCATAAGAAAAAGAATAAGCCTCGTAACTTGGAGCCGCTTAAAATTATGCCCTTACCTGATGATGATACGGATGAGTTTGAGCTGACATCTAAATCCCGAGCTTACAAGAAAATAAAGGGACAGTATGGTGGAGAACAGCTCAAAACTGGGTAAGTTGTCAGTAATATGATCATCATTGGTGGGGAAAGGTTATCATAAAAAATCGAATTTGCACCTACCTTTGATACGATATCATGGCCAGGATATGATATACACTTATAATCCAATATGGATTGTCGGTATAGCCGTATGAGCTTACTTTCGATATGCGCTTATATTCAAATATGCCCTTGTTTTCCAGATTCTAAATGGTCCTTTTTAGTCATTAAAAATTGACATATGTTAATATGTTCTTACTAACTTAGAATATAACATCCTGCATTTTGATTGGCCGATAGTAATTCGCCCCAACATATGACATCATGTCTTTTAAGAGTAAACTTCTGTTTTATTTATCCATTGATGAGTTGCTTTATACAGGTAAACTGTGTTCTAACATGTACTGTTGAACATGGTGACAGCAAAATGTGGGTTTGTTGCCTAAGCAAAGAGCTATCGAGCGCCTTTATTCAGTCACCTCCCGTTCAATTAAATATAGAAGGCATAAATTACCTCCCGTGGAAAGCGCTACGCTCATGTGAATGGCCTCGGTCTTTGTTCACAGGCGGTCACTCTTAATAATCCTTGAAAATTTTCTGATGGAAGATCAAATTTGTGGTTGTTGTGGCTTTTGTAATTAACTGTTTGTGTTGGCAGGTGGTTTATAACATGTATAACTGTATTTGTTTTATTGAATGTTTTCAGTCCTCTGGATATTGACTTACCGTATAATATTGAGAAAAGCAAAATGAAGAAGAAGAAAGTGAATAATGCGGTCAAAGAAAACGAGAAGTTGACAAAAGAAAAACCGAAAGGTTTGTGTACATGTACTTGTATTACTGAGTTACCTCCCCTTATTTCAACATGTGTCACGGTTTTTGTGTTTTAACTTTATACTTGCTTTCAAAACATTGGAACAGAAGTATGTTCCAATGCCGAAGTTTAGAAACTGACCTTCACGTTTTGTGAGTCACTTAATTTGAATACTTATGACTGAAGTCGACTTATGGCCGCGAATTTATGGTAGTTGAAACCATTTGGGTAACAAGACCTTGGTGTAAGTTTTATGGTAAGGCTCACACTAAAAGTCTTCTGGGTAATGTTTTACCAACATTGTATAAAATTCTGTATTTAAAAAAATAATTAAATAATTCTTTCACTTCTACAATTTGCAATTTCGCAAGTTTTGAGGTAAATGTGCACAAAAACAAGTTTGTCACTCGTCAATTAAATCTGTTAGTTAAACATTACTCAGAATACATTGCTCAAGTCGTAGACCTTGTACAAAATTTATTTCAATGTGTCGTGTTAAATTTAACTACTCAGTTTATATAGAATGCATGTTTTTGTGATAGAATTATATGCTTGACTTAGGAGAGTTTTTGTTTAATTGTTGTGAATACATAAGATATTTGTGAATGATATGCATCATAGCTTTTGTGTTTATATTTATCTTGTCGTTGACCAAGCCATTGTATTTTACCTACTAACACGTGTAACAGTCTGTAAAAACAAGATTCCGTATGTTATATCAAAGAGTGATAGCAAACATAGGTTACTGCTTTAGAGAGCTGCCTCAAACGGCCTTTGGATCAGTTACTGCTTTAGAGAGCTGCCTCAAACGGCCTGTGGATCAGTTACTGCTTTAGAGAGCTGCCTCAAACGGCCTGTGGATCAGTTACTGCTTTAGAGAGCTGCCTCAAACGGCCTTTGGATCAGTTACTGCTTTAGAGAGCTGCCTCAAACGGCCTTTGGATCAGTTACTGCTTTAGAGAGCTGCCTCAAACGGCCTGTGGATCAGTTACTGCTTTAGAGAGCTGCCTCAAATGGCCTTTGGATCGGGAAAAAAATGTTTCAGCCATGAACCTGTTTGAGTCATGTACTGTATAATAGTACTGTATAATTGTACATTTTGCCAGGACCGAAGAACCTGCTGGAGATGTCTAGGATGTTTGAGATAAAATTGTTTAAATCCATTACTAGTTTATCATATTAATATTTTCAAAATTGGGGAAAGGGATTTTTTTTTCAGAAAAGTGGTTCTGGATTGTACTTGCTTTATTTTGATATATTTTCAACTTTTTATAAGTCTATTGTTGATGAGATGGTCATGGCAGAATGAAACGTATGCGTGGTAGGCATTGGGGGATATAAGGGGCAGTGAGCATTAGGGGGCAGGGTGGGGATGATAATATAGGATTTATTTTAGCTGTATGCCTGTTTGCGTTCATTCTTTGATATAAGTCACCCTAGAGAATGGTAGTTTGTTATCTTGAATATATGTTTTAACGATTCCGTATATCAAGCGCTTCACATTAATATAATTACCATCCTACCAGATATTTAGTCAGCTTTAATATTGATATTATGTTAGGCAGTCTCAGTCTTGAAATTGGTAAGGTTCAATTTCATGAATTCTATCAAAAATGACTTTATGACCGTTGTTTTTCAACATACATGATTACATTTCAAACTTACTATTTTTGTTGTTGCACTGTGTACTTTTGACTTCTTTTTAATACAAATCCATTTCCAATCTTGTTAATAATGTAACACTTTCATTTGACTAAACAACCCTTTTTTAATCGTCTGCAAAACTTCCTTATGTAGTGAATAATTTATGATTTTTTTCTAAAACTACAAGTGTAGATGTTTTATGTTGTTTGTAAGATGAAGCTGTTACTGTTGTTATTGTTGTTGTTGTTCAGGTATGCTTTGTGACCTTGATATGCTGGATGACTTCGCCATGGACACGCAAAACTCTGAAAGCGACTCTTCCCCACCCTCGTGGGATGAACCAAACCCCAGCTCGCCTGCGGGTTAGCACTCATTTTTAATTTCTCCCATTTGTATAGCACTTTGGTTATTGGCACTTTACTTGTAGAGAACATGTTATTTAAGGTTGTAAAACTGAGTAAAAAACTTTTTTTAAATCGTTCATTTTCATTGGGTTCTAAATTCTTATTTCATCTAATCAGATTGGAAGAAACATTTTTTTAAAATTATGCACTTTCATTGGCTGCTATTTTTAGTCTATCTTCCCTCATCCAATCAGCTTGTGAAGAAAAATGTATATTATGGTTTGTTCACTTTCATTGGCTACTTTTAGACTGCCTTCAAGCAACCGATCTAATTGGTCTGTCAATGTTTTACAGCCTTAGTAGTGTGTTTGTGGTTTCTGTGTTAAATACAGCTCAATTTTATTTACTTTACAAGCTTCTGGCTATAACATTTAATTGCTTTGTTTAATGGAGTTATGTTGATATTGACTTAACACCTTTTGTGAATAGGCTTCAAAAATCTTTTGTTTGTGGGAAGAAAATGTTTAGAGCTTTCTTTCTATGTTTACTTTTTTTGCATCCTGCTTGGAATTATGTCAGCTAACACTTGTTCATGTTTGAATCCTGCAATATATTCGGGGAGCCAGGCCTTTTGCCAGCAATTTCACAGGTCAAAAATTCCATAATTCATATTTGTCTAAAATCTCCAACCTTTTACTCTGTGGTGATGCATCTGTTATATTTCGATGCTCATACCCATACAACGCATCTATCTAATCTTAATGCTGATATGTAACGGGTATTTGTCAAACATTATTGTCCAGTATCAGAGTATATAGAAATGATATACAAATTATAAACTAATTAATAATGTTTGTGAACGGTTAGGAGTCTCTGAAGTAAAGGGTTAAATGTTCCAACTTTTTAGTCCTACATGTATGTGAATTATTATTGTGATATTTGTCACCAGTTGGAATTCTTAAAGCACCTTTCCCTTTCTGGTAAGGTAGGTACTCCCTTGCAAACACAGTTTAAAGGATGTACCAGTTGGTCTGTCCGTGCATTGGGAAACCCTTGTAAGATGAACCTTTTACATGTACTTCCACAGTCACGAAGAGATTCCAATGAAACTTTATACATACGGTCACCATCTAGTGTAAACCAACGGTCACCATCAAGTGTAAATATGGGAGACATATCTTCCATATGTGTCACAGTAGGCAATGCAGAGGTTACCGGTATAGTGCTTGAACTTGGCTGTGTGTGTGTGACATAAAGCAGTTTCTGTGGGGTGTATATACATGTAGCTTTAGTCATACCATCATTATTTCCCTGTATAATCAGTTACCTACATATATAACCAGGGCATGCATGCTACTACTGCTTGTACTTACATACATTGTATATTGTTCCCGTATTTACAATAGTTAACTCCCTTGTTGTGAATTATCAGCCACATTAAACGGCAACTTTCATGATTATCAGCCTCATTTAAAAACGTTACTTTTTTCCTCTGATATGTTAATATAAAAAATATCAAATATTGATAAAAGGTTATAAAACTAGGGAATAAAACTAATGAAAATTCAAACTAGATGTAATTTTGTCGAGGTACATGTAATTAAATAATTTATTGATAATAAAGACCATATGCACAGCAGTTAAGAAAATGTGGTTTTGACATAATTATGAGTGTCCTTGTCATATCTTAATTACACAAATTTATATCTTCTATGAATGGATTATCTGATTTGCGTATTATGAAATGGCTTATAATTCGAAACATGGGATGTAAATATTGAAAGATTTTCTGAAAACTATGTATTGTTAATCCTTCCCAAGTATTCATGTTGCATGATTTCTGTGTAATTATAATAGCATGCATTTTGACATTAACACAATACTTTTCAACATTGTGTATATATATTGAACATGGAATCATAACGGAAGTTTGACATAGTTTTAAAATACAGCCTTTCATTGGTTGGTTTTTAGACTGGTTTTATAACTTTATTAGTGTGCTCAGAACTAACTAATTTTACGTGTGTGTAATAAGTTGTACATATTTTAGTTGTGAAATGTTTCTTCCTTAGCATTTGTCTATACATGTATTTATTTGTACTGTGTACCTTGTTTATATCTCGTCTATACTTGTGGTACCAGTTCTGTTGATTGTGCCTTTTGCTGGCTAGCTGATGTTTGTCCATCACTTTTATTTCTGCTCCACTCCTATTTATTGTTGTGTCTATTGTTGGCTAGCTCATTTTTGTCCACCACTCTTGTTATTGTGACTATTGGCCCTGTGTGAGATTAGTGTCTTTTATTCCAATTTACTTTACCTTTTGCTGCTGAGTTTGATCTGGCAATGCAAGTTTTTTCTTTCCTTGTCATTGATTTATTATGCCCCCCATCTTTGATGAGGGAGTATAGTGATTTGCACATGTCAGTTGGTTTGTCGATCTGTTGGTAGACCAAATGGTTTCCGTTCAATAACTGAAGTACGCTAGCCCTAGGATCTTCAATCTTTACATGTAGGTCGGTCCTCAACAGTAGATGACCCCTATCGATGCCATGGGGGCATACATGTAGGTCGGTCATCAACAGTAGATGACCCCTATTGATGCCATGGGGGCATACATGTAGGTCGGTCATCAACAGTAGATGACCCCTATTGATGCCATGGGGGCATACATGTAGGTCGGTCATCAACAGTAGATGACCCTTATTGATGCCATGGGGGCATACATGTAGGTCGGTCATCAACAGTAGATGACCCCTATAGATGCCATGGGGGCATACATGTTTTTCAAACATCTCTTGTCTGGCAGGGTGTAGTAAGCTTTTGTTGCTAGCTTTGTAGATTCAATAATAAAAAAGATAAAAACACTTTGGCAACAAAACTTTACAACTGCTTATTTCAGCTACAGCATGTTACAATCCGAGTCCTTGTTCGTCTTTCTTGTAACTAGACCTTTACTCCATAGATCCAGTCCCTATCCTGTGTCCACATCACCAATTATATTCCTATGATTATAGACTTAACGAGACAAATTTTCAAAGGTGATTATTAATAATAATTGTCACAAAGAGCTGCACACGAGATGTGTTTACATTTGAGCTCATCTCTGATCAGAATTGTGTATGATCTATGGAGTAAAGGATTATTTTATGCGGCTTCTCTGGTGTGTGTTTTGATGCCTTGCCTGTTTTGCATAGCTTGCTGGCTGTTTGAGCAAACATACATTTGTTAGACAAGGGTGTTTATGACCAACAATTTGAGATACTTTGAATTATGTGTTGTTGTTTTGTTTAATTATGTGAAATCTGTTATACTGGTATTTACCAGCGTTGTGTTTTCTTTCAATCTGAATGGTTGGTGTCACCATCTCTACTTTTTAGCAAACTGTCGTAGCTCATTAAAGTTTAGTGGTTTCTGTCTTTAAACATTTTGGTGAATAAATCCCTTGATCTAGGTCGCAATATTTGGAAAGTATTGTTTTCTTTTTGCTTAATTTGCTATAGTATTTTCTATTATACTTAAAATAGACAAGATTTATTAAAACTTGCTATATCTGTTAATTACTACTTGATCTGCTGCCTGAAGTCAGGATAAACAAAATACTAGATTATCGTCTCTATCTGGTGATTTCTCATGCTTCCCCTTATTTAAGGAGGGAGTAAATTAGTTCAAATTGAAACTAGAAACACATCAATGATCTATATATGTATATATTGTGTTTGCAGACGACATGAGTGAGTTATCCATACAGACAGATCAGTTTGCCCAGAAACAAGCTAAAGCACTAGAAGTGAACACACACCAGACAAACATCTCACCAGACGGACTGACCAGTAGCAGCAGATCCAGCAGCTACTCTAGCATTGTCAGCAACAGTAGCGGCGAGGGTGCTAATGGCAAGAACAAGGCTGATAAACGATACCCCATCGGATTCACCCCATTCAGTGACACTATCTCGAGTAAGTCTATATTCTGTAATGTACTATAGGTAAATTTTCAATTCGGGTAGCTAAACGGGGGGATTTACTGTACAAATTCAATGATTAAAGAACATAAACATACAAAACCTAAAAATACACCTATAGTATAGCTCTAAGAATTTGACCTGATCCTGACCTTTATGCATGAATATGCGTTGAATATATAAATTTCCGCAAGCAAATCGTGCAATATCGGTCCTTTAGATTTGTGTTTGTATTACACCTCAGGCGTCTCTGTGATACTCTGCTTATGAAAACATACCACCATGGTTAAAAATATAGGCAAGATATCAGCTGTTAAATTATGCTATTAGAAGGTTGAGAATCAAATTCTCTGGACTATATCATTCTCTTGTTAGTAAAAAAATACTATATTCATTGACTTTTTCTCTAGTAAGTCCAAAATTAACTGTTTTGATGTACTCTCATGTTTGATATAACCCTACTCAAGCTCAAGAATTTTCTCAACTCAGCAGGTTTGCGATTGAACTTGTCGGTATTTTAAGTCTATTGTATCACACATGTTTCAAAAATATAATAACAGTTTATCACATATCCTGCGATTCAGGAGTGCCGTAAATGTGCCGTAAATATCGTTCGGCACTTCTAGACTGTGCAATAAATATTTAAATTAGCTTGACTTGACGTTAGCCAATCCATGCATTGATCCGTCAATGACGTCAGGATAATACCAACGTCGTCATGACGTCGCGTTCGTTGTACCACTGAATTTTGGCTAAAACATATGCAGCGTACATCATCATTTTAAACAATAATGAGCGTTTTCTAAGGTTATGTGATAAATAGAATCTAACATTCGTGCTCATTACATACGAGCTTTATATATATTGCTTGTGATTTGTAACTACATGGTTATACTACATCATATACTTATAGTGCCACTTACACCGAAGACGTCTCCACCATTGTCTGCTGGTACCCCAAAGAGGAATGCCTGGGGTACCGGATCTACTCCCAGCACGCCAGAAACAATGTAAGTACAGTTTATATTCAATATACTGTCGATCATAACACCACTTCTATTACTTTGAAATCATACAAATAATTGCAATTGTAAAGAACAGAAAATTAATTGAACAAAAATGTTACGTCGAACTCGCTTTTAGGCTGACCTAGGTAAAGCATGTATGCCAATATATGTATGGAAATTGTTAAATGCATGAAATTGAAAGTAAATGATGTATCAGCTGTTCTGATATTACATGTAAAGATGATGGATATATCGTAGAAGTAGAACTTGTTAAAAAATCGACCTAAAATGTATTAGTGCAGGCCTCAACAAATATTTTTAAAAGCACTCGTCCTGCGAAATAGACAGAGAAGAAAACCCAAAATCTTACTTGTCCTGCTATATAAATAAAGAAGGAAACAATTGTGCAGGACGAGCGGACGAGTGGATTTAATGAGGCCTGTAGTGCATGGGCTGGCATAAACTAAACAAGTTTGTATTATATTACAGTGGATTTGGACTTCAGACCATACAGGAGAGTAGTCGCCCTGGTAACACACTGACTGATGTACAGGCTGGTGCCATCTACAATCCTCCTTCTTTCCCATTCGGAATCAATGGTATGTCTATCCTATGTTTGAAATGTAACTTATCTTGGATAGAGTTATCTCCCTTCAATGTTTGGTTGTTTCGTGTCTCTGTCACCAACAAGAAATATGTGAAATATCAGCATGGATAATGTATCCCTGACTTAACTCTCTGTTCTCAATGTGTTTGACCATTCAAAAAGTATGGAGAGGTATTCTACTCTCTTTGGAGTGGAGATAACACAATGGTTGAAGATTTGCCATCAAGCTTATTGTGTTCTGAATGGTATGTGCTTACTGCACTTAATGATTAAATATAGTGATTTCAAGCTTATCTTCAGACTTTTTGCACTAGTTTTATGATATTTCATATTACGGTCATTTCAATGATTTAGAGTTTCTAACCTTCAATGTTCTGTGTATATTTAACAGTTCCTAATGCTACAGAACCCAACTACGGCTTCAACAAAGGAAGTTACAACAACCAGGACTCGTCTCTAACCATGATGCAGAGGTTACAACTTGACCGTCGTCGTAGATACAAGGAACATCAGATCCGTGTACTGAAAGGAGAAGACTGGCCCGGCTTTGATGTACCATTGACCAGAAATGAGAGTTTGTGGGACTCTGAGTACAGTCCTTTAGACCCTAACAATGCTTGGTCTATCGCTTCTGACTCTCCACCCACCTCGGTAAGAATTTATTCCTTATTTGTGTAAATATATAACCAGAATCTCTGGATGGAAATACTGGATTAAGTAAACGGATAATTGAAACTTATGGCTAGTTGTGTGGGAGGCTTGCTGACAACACTGCCATAATCTCAGTAACCCATGTGCAGACCTAGCCCCGGCATCTACTGATGCGGAGGCATATACTGATTTCCGTTTGTTTGTCCATTCGTTTGTGCGTGTGTTCGTTCGTCTGAAAATGTTAACTAAAACTTTCAAGTTATTGAAACTCAAATATTTTTTGAAGTCCATCGAGGCATTGCTTTCAAACTTGGCATACTTGTTTTCCATCATTAACACATTACATTGTCAAAGCCATGTAACACTAGCCAACATTTCAACTGAATTATGGCCCCCTGATTGACTTAGCTAGTTTTTATCGGCAAGGCTTCCAACCACCCCCCACCCAGTGATCAGTGATTTCAGTAGATAGGTCTTTGTGAGCATTATTGAGTCACACTTGTCTCTGTTATGTGAGTGGCTTGCAAATGAGCAAAACTAGTTAGGTCAACCTTATGCTAGTAAGTATATCATTGAAAGCTATTTACAAACAATGCTAAACACAATAAAACAAATAAGTTAACTTTGGATATATTTTCTCTTTTACAGAATGCTGGACTATGGAACACACTGACCCACAGTGCAAACAGTAGCTGGAACTCCCTAATGGGTATCTGGGGTGGTCAAGGGGATGGCCCCCACCCTCCCGTGCAGGACCCGCTGACCCCACTTACCCCAGACACATCCTATCCTCCTCCCAATATCAGTACTGGAGTCAACACGTCAGTCAGCCCGAGTGTCGCTGAGTCCCTACCGGCATTCAGCCCGTTCATGTCGGACATCTGGAGTCCGAGCGCATCGCAGGCTTCAAGCGGATGGAATCTTCCTGCCCACCATCACCAAGCTGGCCCAGCTGATGAGAAAAATAACTAAAAACAAAACCAACTTGAACTGAGTAATAAACCAATAAACTTACACTAAATAAACATTATTGAGCAAAACATAACATGCTGTGTTTACATTAGGGTATAAAAATGAAAACAACTGGCCCTGTCTTAATACCTTGATCAGGTTTTGTCGTTTTTTAGAAATCATGGTGTAACATATCGACTTGAAATTCAAATCTTGGGATCTTACAAATATTTTGATACGAGTGACCCTAAAAATTTCTGTTCTTTGCTAACAATTTTTCAAAATAATAGGATTTCCCTTAGTTTCCCGGTAGTTAAATGTTAAGACTCTAAGATGCCTTTGTAAAAAAAAACATGAATTTTGTAAAAAAACAACATGAATTTGTCATTTTTTGTTTTAAAAGAAAATAGAAGATAAATGTCATAATATAGAAAAATTTAATACTCTTGTGACTTAGTATAAGCGGGTAAGTATAGTCCCTATAAACTAACATGTACTGTCCATGTTTTGATCAAGGTATTAAGACAGTTATATATAACTGTGTGTTGATTTTTCTTGTATTATTATCACTGTTTTCCTGGCTTGTATATTAATTGTATTTCTTCAAAAATAATCATGCGTTTGATAAAAATGTTTGGTGTGTTTGCTTCTAACTGGAATGTTTCCTATAAAATTGGAGAAAAACGTTGCCGCTTTTATTTTGCGATCACATCATATTGAACTAATAACCATAATTTTCTGTAAAAAAATTCTTCGCTATTCATTGTGTTTGTTATTAATCAACTCTTTACTGCATAGATTGATGCACTACAAAAATTTACGCCTCTAATTGTATGGGTAACTACTGCCAATTTTTCCAATAATGAGTATGGAAATATCCTGTGAATTCTATATATTATCTGCAGAATTTCAGTAGATAAATTAGGGGCGTATTGTGTAAAGGGTTAAGAATAGCACAAAATGAATGTTACACTAATTAAAGAAACCGCCATGTTTTATATCACCTATAGTTAGTTCAACATTAATTGTTTATCATATATCAATTGCGTATGGCAATAACGTATATGTTTGATCCCCTTTATTTAAAAGTGAGACAACAATATACATGTAATGGTTAATCTATAGTTAGGTAACAATATTTCAGATATTTCATATAAAATGCTTCTAAAACAAAATTAGCCTCACCTTCAAGTGATTGATATATTTAATTATTTTAGCTTTGTCTCAGTATCATCACCATTAGAACTACATGAAAATATTTCTTTAAAAAATAACAACAAAGTCAAGTGCTGGAAAAAGCAGCGATATACTAGCCCTTGTTTGTAAACCTTATTGAAAACACCAAATACTGTTAAATAGTTTTGCCGTGTGTGTTTATTGTATCGTATATTTATATCGCCAGTTGTTTACCTTTTTGTCTTATATGTAAACTTGCAGTAAAAATGAGTACACCAATGTTATATGTAACGGACAATATATAACCGATATTAACATGTTTACATGTAACGGACAATATATAACCGATATTAACATGTTTACATGTTTTATGTAACTGACAATGTATACTTGACTTGACATGTTCGAATGTATTATATAGCAATAACTTGTTATACAATTTAAAAGCTATGTATTCTTGTCCCGAACCGAAATTGGAGAAGTTGATGAAGGACTATTTCTTGTGTTTTGTACGGCTGTGTTGGTATTATTTGGTAGATATAATACAAGCATTGCCTACTGATGATGGACAAACAGTTAAACCTGTAATAAGCAGCCTGGGAGCAGATAGATCAGGTTTGGATATTTACAGGAGGTGGCTGTTGAATACAGTTTAAAAATTGCGCGTTTGGGATCTAGTTAAAATGACTGCTTAAGACGAGTACAAAGTAACGGAAATACTTCATCGACTGATCCTGTATTAGATTTCTTGTTCGGGAGAGATCACCGGTTTTACAACTACACCAGTGTATACAAACACCTATATTGGACGATATCAACCAAGATTTAAGCACTCTTGGTTTAGCTCAAATGTGACAACTCCTAACTTTGTATTGATGTACATGGACTAACAATCATTGAATAAACATGTTAAAACCAGCTAAATTATCGGCATTGCACATTTCAAAATTATTATTTAAAGTGAAGTCATTTTTTGTTGGTACAGGACAAAAATTTGCATATTATGTAGAATATTTGTTTTCTAAATATTTTGCTATTTTTTGCAAATTTCATCTTGTTAAATTTAAATGATTTCTCCATATGCTTAGTTATTTTATAATGCTCTGTTTTGTTCAATGGAAACTAAATCATACATCCTTTGATTGTAAGACATATCTAAGTTTATATATGGAAAGTAAGTTTGTATTGTTTAAGGTTTTACAATATTTTGATTTCCTGAATAGTAAAGAAATTTATCTTTATGTCCATTGTATTATCCGTCAGTATGAAATGCATAAGAAATGTTTAGCTGATGAAAGATACATAAGTGTCTGAGTACAGTCTTACCAACAAAGTGAACGTTTTTTCATAAGTTTGTGTATAGCTGTTTTGACAAAATCTGTAAGTATGTTTTTATATACGAAAATAACAAACTCTTCTATTGAAGGAAGGAAAATTAATACTCTTCATATGGAGGAGGAAAATTTCTAACTCCTCATAATTTTATGGTTGAGGAAAATTTTTTACTCTTCAAAATTTTAACAACTTTACAAAGGTTAAAGGTTGCACATGCGTAGGTCTGTTGGTAAAACAGTACTTGGGTAATTGACAATCTCCCGGACATGTCTTATTTACTGCTAATAATGGACTGAATGTTATTGTTTTAATATTTTAATTACCATTGTAACAAAATGAGTGGAAAGGCTTGTAAGATCATGATATTCCAGAGTTTTGTATGCAACGTTTCCTCCTCTCCAGCCTGGACCTGACACATATTTCTGTCTATCGTTTATATATAATGGCAGAAGTATTGTTAGCTGGGGTGGACGAAATATTATTACAAAATTTATGTGGAAAATTTGATATGGTTATAATGATTACAATGTGCTATTTCTGAAGTTATTATTTAAATATGCGTAAAGTTATAAGTATAACATATAGCATATATACAGGGTACGAAGAAGAAGTTACAATGATGTAATATAGTTTCCCGCCTTTTTCTTTTGTAAACATTGAAATGCTTTTTTATCTTCACTGTGATAAGTCTAATTTCTTGAGTTAATAACTTTGTAAAAACGTTTTAAAGCATTTTTTTTATTGAATCTTAAATTTGAAAATCATTTTTTAAACATTATAACTAAGAAGTTTATTGTTCATATTTCTTATTTGTAAGTTAAAAACAGCCCCTTTTTGACATTTTTTTGTATTAAGATGGACTCATATTGTCGTCATCTGTTTTTGTCGGCACCAATATTTTTTGAGGTATTTTGTGCTAAATAAGCCTATAAACGTTGAGTTTTTTCTGTTTATTGATGTGCTGTGTCTAATGAAAAACCATTATTTCATTTATTATAATTTATTTGTTTGCTCCAAATGCAACTGTAAGTTTTTAAGTTTGTTTTATAGGGCAGGTTCCTGCTACCTAAATGTTTTGTTAGTCGATACGACATTGCTGTTTCTGCACCATTATGTACAATATATGATTATGCGTCTTGGATTTACTCTCTCGTTTCCTATCGTATGTAGAGCAAAGGGAAGTAATTTGTGAGGTATCTGTATGAACTCTCTCCCTTTGTATACAAGTGGATACCACAAGAGTTGTTTCCCTTAGTTAGGAAATTTATACTCGGTATTGCACTTGTTGCAAGTGAGACTTACAGATTTACCTCCCTTGAAAATACTCGGAAACAAAGCTTTGAGGATTAGGGTGATGAAAACCAGATCAGTTTTCATGCGGCTCATTCTCAGATAAAATAAAATTTATTACTGCAATAAACTATTGTTTGGTATTTTCTTATTCCTCCATATATCACTTAGTGTTGATAGCCTGTCTGGCTTGCACTGCCAGTAAGGAGAACTGGTACCAATACAATCTGGGCTCAATCTACTATACCCAATTTGGGCTCAATCTACTATACTAGTACCCATACAGTCGAGTCAGACAGGTTGTGGTCCTATGTAATATTGGTGTTGAGTCAGACAGGTTTTGGTCCTATATAAACTTACTAAACTGATCAAGAGCAAAATAATGTATTGTTTGGTGCTTGATACAATCAACACTGATCAGTTCAACTGTCATGTCCTGTAACTAGATCAGTTCAACTGTCCTGTCTTGTAACTTGATCAGTTCAACTGTCCTGTCTTGTAACTTGATCAATTCAACTGTCATGTACTGTTACTAGATCAGTTCAACTGTCCTGTAACTTGATCAATTCACCTGTCCTGTCTTGTAACTTAATCAGTTCAACTGCCATGTCTTGTAACTAGATCAGTTCAACTGCCATGTCATGTAACTAGATCAGTTCAACTGCCATGTCTTGTAACTAGATCAGTTCAACTGCCATGTCTTGTAACTTAATAAGTTCAACTGCCATGTCTTGTAACTAGATCAGTTCAACTGCCATGTCTTGTAACTAGATCAGTTCAACTGCCATGTCTTGTAACTAGATCAGTTCAACTGTCATGTATGGTAAAACCGAGTAAAAAGTGTTTTGTACAAAACATAACGCTCTCCAACCAACTAACAGGAACATGGCTACCTACAGTCTGCTCAGGAAGGGTAATGACTTGTACTTGTGACCCTTCAGTCACTACTTTCAAATAGTTCAACTTTTCCTTAATGGACACTTGAGGGCTGCATCATATGTGGATGTTTCAGGCCGGTTGCTGATCAATTCAGGTTTGACTAAATGCACAATAATTGTCTGCATATGTGGTGGGAGAATGATGCAAACTGCCGAAACTAGGCATATTTAAAAAAAAAAGTATTCCATATAGCACGAGAGCACGAGCACAGACGACGTGGGACAGCTTCTGAAAGCTACGGGAAGTACGGTAACTTCTGTGAGGAGCTAGGCAAGTGTATTACATTTACCTCCCTTGTTTTATAAAAATGTAGATTCTCATTTCAGTTATAATACGACAATGTCTCTAATTACTGTATTGTCACGTCAGAACCGTTGTCAAGATAAACAACTGATATATAATTAAATTGTTGTGTTCTATCTCTGGTACAATGTAAAACCGGTGAAATTAGATGGAATTGCAATCTGAATTGGCAGGGTGATTAAAAGTCAGCGAACATTTATTTTTAAAGTTGATACGAGGGAATTACGTGTATTTAATTCCTTGATTATACCAGGGTTGATTGAAAGATCTTAAAATACAAGTGTAATGCCAATAACATGACGTTTTCAGTACACTTACTAAATGAACCTGGGTGAAATGATTAATGCAACTCAACAAAAACTGCTCGAATACTTTCAGATTGACAATTAATCGAAAACAGACTCATTCACCTCCATTTTATAATTGAACTTTGAACAACTGACTGACGGACGAACAGATAGACGGATAAATGGTGGCATTGACGGTGGGTGGTAAATGTACTTAAATGACGTATTTTCTGAAAATCAGTTTGGTTGGGGTTATTTTTAGGCAGTTTTAGGGGGGGGGGTATTAACAAATATAGTAAATACGCGTGACAGTGTACAACATTTGTACTAATTAATACTATTGATAATACTGCTTTTTATGGGAATACGTTAGATCTATCCATTACTTAATGATTTCCGTATGTGCTTATGATATTTGCTAATCCACTTAAGTACTGCAGGATTAAAACGAGCAGACGAACATCATAAGGCCTATTTAATGTTTATTGGCATTCAGTAAGTATCATTTGATACAAACGTGTCCTGGTACATAACGACTCGCTTGATTCGATATCAAATTGTTCAAATCGCTTAAGAAAGGAAATCCAATAGTTTTACTGCAGACCAGTATTTAACTCTCTCAAATCGCCGAGTGCCATATCCGATTTTTACTACAGAGAATTTTAGAACACACACTGTACGTAGCCGCTTCACATATGCACCTGCGCATTGGAAGTCGATAACAAATAGTTCTACGTTTAGGTTGGAATATATTTGCAACTGTTGAATGACTTTCTCTGCTCAATTGTTTTATTAGAAAGCGTTCTGGCAATGATATTAAGTAGTTGGTTTATTTAGATTTATTTTCTTTATCGAGTTTGACACAATTTCCCGCGGTATTACGGTTTCAGGTGAAATATTACTGCGCGGTGAGTCGTCTTGAGTTGAAAGGTGAAACGAAAGCAGTATGGAGCGTGGTGTGAGACGCTGCACAACTGTTGCGTTTATTGACGTGAAAGGTGTTAACATTCTCAGATGATGTTTAAGTAGTGTTCAGTGATGGCTAAGGGACCTGGATAAGGGTTCCAGTTATGCCAGTAATTATTCGTAAACTTGCAAACATGGAGTTAAACACGATGACATTTGCGCATTTTTTTTGTTGCGCTTTTCTATCATTTTTAATACGGTCTGTTTCTGGAAGTGTCAAATTGGAAGAAAGTGACATAATTATTGTCAACAGACCCGTTCATGTGCTATTTGGTCGATCGGTATTTATAGACCCAATTAAGGATTTAAGATTGCACGTGCGCGCAGGTGACTCGTGCATGCTAACTGTTCTTGACAATGAGCAAGATCTTTCATTCAAACCAGGGAAATTAAGTTCGTCAACTTTCGCCTGCAATTTTGGAGCAGACGATATAAGCTATACTCATTTTGGAGGCGGGAAACACGGAGAAGATGTCACAAGAATGTTGCTAAGATACGATTCAGTCACTCAGACGTTAATCATTCCATTTAGTTTAGTCGTAAAAATCATCTTTAAACCATTGGAGATTATTCGACAGAACAATGCAATTACCGTCAATCGACATTTGGGACTGAGTACACCTCTTGGATCTTCAACTATCAGATTCTCTAATTTTGATAGAAATGACGTCTGCAAAATTAGTGTAATAAGTCAGTCTAGCGGTCTACCTCAATATGGGTATCTAACTAACAATAGTCACACACTGACTAACGTGGACTGTGACATTTTCCTAACTTATGGGGTAAGATACAAGCATCATGCACAAGCTAGGGGCTCAAATAGGGATTTTATTCCATTTATGGTCCAGTTATTTCGAGAAAATGGAGATTTAAAAAAGCAGGAGTATTTTCAAATTGCTGTTGATATTCTGTCAGGCCAGGAAAATACAGCCCCTGAACCAAGCAGAAATTCTCTATTTGTTATGGATTCCATCAACCAGTTTATAATGACAGCTATAACACCTGAGATTATATCTGCAGTTGATGACCAGTCACCAAACGACAAATTATTATTTAACATAACATTACCTCTGAGACAGAATGAAGGCATTGTCATTAATACAGATAACCGGAATGTACCTGTCTATTCATTTTTTCAACACGAAGTGAATGATCTAAAAATTGCGTATGTTCCACCAAACTTGGATTCAAATATTAAGAGATTATTTCAATTTGAACTGACTATTGTGGATACTGATGGTCTGGCATCTGATCCCATACCGATGATGATTGTTGTAAATCCTATGAGCACCAAAGCTCCCATTGTGACTAAAAATACTGGAATACAGTTAGTGGAAGGTCAGTCGCGACCGATTGTTAGCCCTGAGGTTCTGATCATCTCGGACGAGGATAATCTGAAAGATGTAAAAGTTTATCATATTGATGGATTAAAACATGGTCATCTAGTACTTCCCCCTGGCAAGAAATATTTTACTTCTAAAGATCTGGAAGAAGGCACCGTTGTGTATCACCATGACGATTCGGACAGTTTCAGTGATAACATAATATTTCGCATGTCTGACGGCAATAATGATGTTCAATTTCTATTTCCTGTAACTATTTATCCTAAAGATGACCGCCCTCCCACTCTAAATGTCAACACAGGGCTTGAATTGCGGAAAAACGATATCGCTGAAATTAATCAATTTGTCTTAAGTGCAACCGACACAGATACGGATGATTTCTCAATTATTTTCTCTATTGAAGCCCCAACTTCTACTATGGGCATTATCGTTATGAGGCAATTTCAAATACCAGAGGATGTAGAAAGATGGACTTTCCAGAACGGAGTTTACGAGCAAACGGTAAATTCTTTCTTACAGAAAGACATATTAGATGGTAAGATATTCTACCGTCATGTTGGTGACCATATCTCCAAAGTTGTTATAGACAAAATACATTTAAGCCTGTCAGATAGTGGTACACCTCCTAATACTTCACCACAGTACACCCTTGTTGTGAAGGTTCATCCGGTAGATGATATACCGCCATATCTCTACCCAAATACACAATTGTATCTCGAAGTTGAGGAATCTCAAATTGTGCAAATTCGCCGAAGGTCGTTCCGATACGCTGATGATGACACCAACGACAGAGAGATTCAATTCATTATAACACGACAGCCGTATGATACTTATGCTGACGGAGCGAGCGATGCCGGAACGATTGTCCATTGTGATGATTACCGTCAGATTATGATGAAATTTCAACAATCACAAATCAATCATCAGAAAATCTGCTACAATCCACCATCAGTTGAACTTGGACTTACTACAAGAATCGTGAAATTTGACTTTAACGTTGAAGATACATCGGGTAACATGCTTACTGATCAGAGTTATACTATCGTTGTAAAACCAGTTAACAACCAGCCACCAGTTGTAAAAAATGTTGGTGCTGTTGTAGTTGAAAATGATATCATAAGACTGACTAATGCTATGTTAGATATATCGGATAGAGACACTGAGCCTAAACATATTATTATAATTGTGCGGACTGTGCCAAGACACGGAATTCTATATAAGGAGAGTAATATATTATCTGTTGGGAATAAGTTTAAGCAAGATGATATAGACAAAGGAAAAATAATGTACCGAAACTCTGGTGAAAATGTTGAAGTAACCGAAGATGACTTTTCTCTTGACGTTTCAGATGGCATACATTTTATTCCGATTACCTTTAGAATTAAAATACAACCAACGGACGACGAGCCTACTTATTTAGATGGTTCTGCCAGCTCTGGTACTCTGAATATTGAATTAAATGTTGATGAAAAGAAATCGTTAACTATAAGACCAGAGTTGTTTACGATACGTGACCCTGATTCTGATGTCATGTCAATCACCTATGTCATTAGAAAATACCCAGAACATGGTACAATCTATAAAAGTGGCGTTAGGGTGAGTTACTTCTCTCAACGCGATGTATGGCTTGGTAAAGTTACATACGAGCACAACAAAAAAGAGATTGGTCTGAAAAAAGTCCTTGATCAAGTTACACTCAGTATTTATGATAATGACAGAATAGTTCTCCTAGATGGTACCCTACTTGTTGACATTAATTTATACATAACTGTAGTACCAGTCAATGACTTTGTTCCAGTTGTACGGTTAGGTCCGAACGTCGATGTACTAGAAGGTGATAGAGCGGTGATCATGCCCAACCATATAGATCCTCAAGATGAAGATACCAAGGAGGAGGAAATCCTGTGTATCATTACAGACCAACCTCAACATGGATTTGTTTCAAATAAAGCCCCTAGACCAGGCTCAGAAAGGACCCGCGAATCTCATCCTATATCTGCATTTGATGTTAAAAATTTACGTCAACGTAATATTCTGTATGTTCAGAGCGTGCATAAAGGTGTGGAGCCTAGAAGCGATTCATTCATGTTCTACTGTAGCGATGGTTTGAACCCGTCGGATGAGAAAAGGGTGGAAATTGATATTCAACCCACAAATGATGAGGAACCAGAAGTGTTCATCAGGGAATTCACCGTACGAGAGGGGATGGAAATACGAATTGATTCACCAATACTGAATGCTGTTGACAAAGACGAGCCACCTGAAACCCTTCATTTCGTCATCACCAAGCCGCCAGCAAACGGTAAAATCTTCCAGCAGAGGAGAGGCGGGGATATAGTCGTGAATAATTTCACTCTTGGCGATATTGAGAAGTTTTCTACTATAATTTATGAACATGATGATTCAGAAACTCAATCAGATCATTTTGAATTTAAGTTAACAGATGGGAAACACAGTGTATCTAGATCTGTACCTATCATTATATTCCCGGTAGATGATGAAACTCCTAGACTCGCTATAAACAATGGACTAGAGATTGAGAACCTGGGTGACCATAAGGTGATTACGGACAAGAATCTAAAAGCCGAGGACATTGATTCATTTGTTGGAAACATTACGTATATCATAAGAGTTTTACCGCAACAAGGATATATGGTGAAAAAATTTGGTGATAGAAGACACGAAAGAAATTTAACACTCGGTTCAAATTTCACCCAAACTGATATAAACAATGGAGTGATTTCTTACATTCATACAGGGACTGAAGCTAAGCGAGATATATTGAAGTTTGATGTAACTGATGGCTTAAATCCCCTGATAGACAAACATTTCTACATCACTATTGAAGGTATGGATATTATATACCCAGAGGTCATCAATAAGGGCATAGAGTTACCTGAAGGTGGGACCGTCATGTTGACAACTGACATGATTAGTGCTTCCGATACTGATACACCCGATGAAAAACTGACATTTACGATCACAAAGAAACCTCTCCATGGTGATTTAGAATATGTTGATCGAGCAAACCGTTCCATTGAGTCATTTTCACAACTAGATCTTGCGGCTAACCGAGTCAGATATGTACATAAATCTGAGTATGAAATTAAAATGGACAGTTTTGAATTTGAACTCACTGATGGTTTTAATCCTGTATACCGAACTTTTAGAATCGCGGTTACCAACGTGGACAACAAGAACCCGGTACTGATGTACACTGTCCTCAGACTGAAGGAAGGAACCAGTCAGATTATTACACCATTTGAACTCAAGGCCGTCGATATGGACACTCCTGATGAAAAAATTGTGTTTACCATAACGCAAGTGCCTCTTCATGGTAACTTACTGTATAACTTTTCTCGTATAGTCTCCAGATTCACCCTGAAAGACTTGATGGAGAATCTTATATGTTATCAACATGACGGCACGGAGACTATGTCCGATAGTTTCACATTTACCGTCACCGACGGAACGCATTCACAATTCTACACGCCAGGATCAAACGTGCCGACGCGTAAGCCTCAGGAGATGGATATTGAGATAATTCCTGTCGACAACGGCATGCCACATGTGTCGGTCAACACTGGTGCTCAGTTTCTCACTCCGATGCCCGACGTCGGTCTGGGGTTTACTCTGACAAGTCGTAACTTACTAAGTGAAGATCAAGACAGTCCGAACGAAGAGTTACTGTATACCATCACTGTGCCACCAAATCATGGATACATTCGTAACATCAGTCAGGGAAATGACAAAATCCAGTCTTGGACTCAAGGTAATACAACATTTTGATTCAGGCCAAATGAAAATTATCATTTGCTTCAGGCCAAATGAACCAAATTTTATTTTCTTCAATTATTAGTGCAAAGAAACATACCGTAATTTCAGATCATTTTAATCGGAAACATTACATTCTTTCTTCCAATGTCAGTTCTTCTGATTTCATGAAACTATTCTAGCAAATAGCAAGAAAAGCTCAACGTGCGCTATGGTGATACTTTTCATTTGGCCTTAGTACTTTAATGATTATTTATTTTGCATACATTAATGAAGTACAATACAATATTTATTATCGAAAATATAAGTTTATAACACCTGATATGATATGCGTTTATTCAAAATTTGAATAATTTTAGTTACAGAGGGTTAGATATTATAGGAGATATTGTAGCATTACATCCCTCCTGAGATCAGGTGTACTATAATACAGAATTTGACTCATTGTTAAATCCATGCAGTCAGATTCTGATACACAAAAACACATAGATAGATCTGTTCTATTCTGGTAGCTGATGATGATAATACCTGTAGAAAACTTGCCAAATATTCACTGAACAACAAATATAAATTCATTAGATGCAATAAACTACTTAACAGAACCAGAATTTCCACTAGATAAGGCACATAAATGTAGAACTTTGTGCAGATATTGGATTCGTTTGAAACTTCTGTGCAGAAATTGGAATTGTTTGAAAAATCATTTGCCAAATTTCTGTAATGAATGATTATTTCTGTCTGATGTATTTACTGGTTGTAATGATATCTATTCCTTTAAAACAGACTATCCGAACTCATTGTCTAGAAATAGCTTTTGGCCTTGAAGAAACATTAATTATTGTCTTCTTCCCTTGTAGATCTGACCAACCCTTTTTGCCCCTTACTTTGAAACTCGTATAAAGCATATTTTTAGGCTACTATTTAAAGTATGAAGAAAAAAATGTAAAAAGGGGGCCCTTGTCACCCTAGCAATGTAATTTAGGTAAAAATGTTTCGAGTATTTTGGTATCATAGGGAACTCTGATAGTTGTCCATGATTCCATTTTTTTTGGGGGGGACACAATTTTAAAAACATTTTATAAGAACAGAAACATTTTTTAACTACAAGTAAGAACAGAGTCTTTCTAACTTTATTGCGTTAATTTTATGCTTTGTTTCAATTTCTTCTTTGCGTCATTTGGAGAAATTAAACAGAGTTGAATGAAGTATGGCCTTGACATTAGCTATGCTTATAATTATGGTTAATGTATCATGATTAATGTATCATGCATATATATCAGCTGTTATATGATCCATCTTGCTAGAATTTGTCATTCACAACAAATTACATCCTCATATGTCATATACTCTCAAATCATTTACAACTGTCTGCTCAAAATTCCTTGGGTGATAATGACAGGGTCATTTTTCATGGGGTGTGAAAATTTGTAAATTTAAAATCTAAAGAAAGTTTTCTAAAATAAAAACATTGATTAGTTTTGAAGCAGGGTTTGAGTAAAAATAAAATAATGAATACAAGTAATTGAATTAAAAACCTTTTTTCAGAAGGTTTCTGTTTGGCTCTCTATAAGTATTAGCATTTCCATTTTTGCAGAAATTTGGCAAAAAATTGTGACATATGTTATTTGATACATTTTAGGAGGAATTAAATTGTCTTGATTATAAAAACTAACTACCATGCAGTATAATACTATGTAAGACAAATATCAGCAGTCTATAAATTTGATAATAGGAAGATAGACGGTATTTAATGGGGGATAGATAAACAGTTAAATGGTTGTATTATGTATAAAATACGGTAGATATTTTCTGTAACCCCAATGAACTCCCTGACAGTACTCCAATAACTATATTTGTTAAATGTATCATGAAACAATAACATTATAAACCAACAATAGATCTTGATGTTTTTAGTCGGGATACCAGAGATTCAGGTCTAGGTCAACTAATTCATGAATGACAATCTTTGAAGTAGAAAAATATATAGAAATCATGGATTGTGTCAAAATATGTTTAGTCAAGTGTTAGTTGTTCTTCCACAAAAATGTTGGGAAAGTATTTAAGACACCCTCTTCTATCTAAATTGTAGCCTGGTAGGTTCATATGCATGTAGATACATTACTCAAGCAAGTGACTTTTTGAATTAGTATGTTCTATAAAATTATAAATATGGCTAATTGGTATTTAATAAAACCAATATATATGGCTGCTGAATTTGTAGATTTCCCTTTCAAACTTATATTTGCATCATTATCTATATGCCATTAAATAAACCAAAACATTGAACAAATCAGTGTTTAAAGCTTAAATTTCCCCCATCTACCCATCTACCCATTTTTGTCTAGTATAATAAGTATTTAAATAATAAAATGAGAAGTTCATGTTGTGTATTCCATCTCCATACCAGTTATTTTTTATATTGGAATTTTTAACTCTGTACAATTTAATATGCATTGAAATGGATACCAGTATATGTTAGATGTGTCAAATGTGCCCCATGGAGTAAAGGTATTTGGGCCTGATGATGTTTGTTTATTAGGGGTTTAAAGGCTGTTTCTCTGACACAACAATACAGTCTGACAGTGTACAGGGATAATTTTGATGTAAGATATATATTGGAAGATGATAGAGAATATCGATAGTATCAGAGAATTCTGTAACCTAAAACAACAAGTTGTTTCACCAGGAAACCTTGTCAGAATTACATGGTTTATCTTATAGGTGTGTTGAGCGAAAACGCCAAATCTGTTTTACATAATATTAAATAGTTTTCTATCTGAGAATGTAAGATTCTTCCTGCCGAGAAAACCACTATAGACATCATCGCTTACAGTCTGTTGCCGAAATAAAACTGGCATTTTATTGTCTGCTGGACGGAAAATTTGAAAATGTTAAATGGGTGAAGATTGGGTTGAGTAATCTTATCTGCCATACCCCACTACTACATTGATAACTGATGATATACAGTATGCCAGTTGAACCTTTTCTTTTACTGGGGCAGAAATAGTGAGATTTTATATTGGTTATATATATCACACATATATGATGCCCCCCCGCCCCCCTTTATAAAGTATGTACTGTTTTAAAACTTTTTGGAAAACAATTAAAACAGAAACATGTCAGAAATTGGTATTGAAAATAGGAAATAAAATAATTCCTTTGACCCCTGTTTTAAACTAAAAAAATGAGTACAAATCAAGCAATTGATTAATAATGGCCTTAGAAGTCTTATCTTAAAGTGACATCAGAAGCCTAATATGTCATTACCCGGTAAGTACAAGTTGTCATTATATAATGCTTTTTCACAAAAAATGTCCAATGTTGTTGCTTGTTTGACTAATAAAGTAATAATTGTTCATGAATGGATGGAAAACAATGAAATTTCTGGCACATTTGCCGTTTTAAATGTTGAATGATATTAATGCATTTGGAATATATTTTATTATGACAAAATGAATTAAGACATATTTGGATGGGAATGTGAACACATTTTGATCTAGACTACATTATGTTCTACAAGTATATCAGGTGGTTAAGATATATCTTGGAACTTTCGTAAAACTATGCTAACTGCTACTTTGCCGTTACCGAATAGTCTTACTATGGCACTCATCCATGGGTAGGATATTCTGGAAATCAGTTTTAATGCAGTGGTATTGAGTAATAGCATTTAAAATAAATAAAATGTTTTATTTGTCTGACTGCAGTCTGGATTTGTTGAAGTCGTATTCTATTGAGTATTGTTGGGTAATTTTACACATTTGTTAATTGTCTTAAGGTATCATAAGCTAACATGGTTTTGTTAATGTGTATACCAGCTCTCATGTAATGAAATTATTTCCGTTAGGCCAATAAGGTGTAATAGTTTGATTATTATGTGGTATATTGTTTTACATTATTAACCATTCAGCCTATTAGGAGAGCGCTGTGTAATACTTCATTTTTACCAATGTTCACGAAACTTGTAGAATATTTTGTCTGTGAAGTAATGCACCTGGATATTATTTTATCAAAGCACTTACGATAGCAGAGACTATTATACATGTATTTTATCTATTATAGTCTCTGACAATTGTCATAAAGTTACGCTCAAATTAAAATCCTATGTAATTCATTAGCAGTTGCGAATTGTGGTAAGGGTGTCTGTAATATACAGGGGTGTCAATATTCCGGATTAATCCGGAATTCCGGATTTAGCTATCCCGAAAGAGCTATGATAGCTGACCAAAATAAAAGTTATTTGATGAAAATATCTCAAGAAATGGCAAAGTTTTGGCCAATTTAATCTTATCAGAAGGTTTTATTCAATACAAACTGAGTTAAGTATGGAAATAATGCGATTGAATGCCTCTTGTTTGACAAAAATGGTCAGCCGCATTTGATTTTCAGGATTTGTAATTTGACCCTGTTGACACCCCTGAGTTTCAGTAAATGCATTCCTTTAAACCATGTCCATGCAGAGCTAGCGCTAAGGATAATTTAGGCCAAACTTGCTGTTTAAAAAATTTAAGTTTGATAGTATTGTTGTATTTTTAGTTTCTATTTACCATACAGACTTGGCTATAGATCCAGAGATGACCTTTGATATGTATTTTCGAAAATATATTTCCCAGTCTGACAGTTGTTAAGTAGCTGAGATGTTGCGAAATCTTTTATGTAAATTATCTCAGAGACGTTTAAGTGAATTATGATTTGTTTTTCAAATGTAAGAAAGGTGGAATCTTCACAGTATCTTCATGTAATCACCATTAATTCTTGGTTATATTTTATTAGAAAAGATGTTCTGGATAATGATGAAGAAATTATTTTAATGGTAAAATGAGGATTTTATTGCTTCCAAGTGCTTTGATTTTAACCCTAATTTGTGGTCGACCCCCTGTTGTGTGAATTGAATCTTAATTTTGTTTTAATATTGATAGTTATAAAGATTGAAAACTAAAGATTCCGTTAAACAATTTTCATTTATTGACTCATAAAATGAAGCTGAACTTTTATTTATCTAATTGGAACATGCCTAATGTTTTATTTTATATTTATTTTAAATAATTGATAAAAGACTACAATTCTACTGACTTAATTGAAGAAATATTTGTTCTTAATTGAATTGTAGAAAATAGTGTATGTATTTATTGTAGCACACGTATGACACCCACTGCTTTAAACTTTTTGAAGGATTTCCATAAATCGGCAACTGGTAGTTGTCTAATTTTATAGGATCAGGCTCAAAATATTTTAATACCCCTCATATCACATATACAGTCTTATAGGCATGCTCATGTATTTATTTTATTTACATGTTTATTCTAAGATTGATACTGATAATCATCAAGGGAACACACTTTGTGTCAAATGGCGCTTTAACTCACCCTTCTAAATGAATAATAAATGAATACAGCCTCTAAACTGTATGATCTTTAAAGAGCAATCATTTTGATTGGTCGATATGGAAGAATACTTTATGATTGACCAATCAAATTGATACTTTTTATTAGCCAATAAAATGGATTCTTTTATTAGCCAATAAAATGGATGATTTTATTGTCTACATCAATATAAGAGTAATTATTCAGTCCTAATGAAGGTAATGAGATTGGTTTTATGGTTGTCACTGTAAATTACTGGTAATTGATTACATTTGTTAGTGTGAGATTAATCCAACATCCTCTGTATTGAGGCTTTAACAGGATTAACACTACTGTAACTTGTTCGTTAAAATCAGTAAGTTAGCACAGTTTTTCGTCAGTTCTGCGCTCAGCCATGAATTTAGTAAGGAGATGGTTGTTCTCAGGGGTTGTCAGCCATTTCCATCACCCAATGTTGGACGACATTCATCACTCACCAAGTACAGTAATCAAGGGCTGAATGAGGGCTGAAAGGGAAACCATTATAAGTGCATATAAATCAAGGTACAAGATGAAGCTGTTTCGCAGTCCATGATGTTATATTGCTACTGTTGCTGTAACCTGAAGCAATTTAAAACTAATTACAAGCTCATATTTCTGCATGGTTTACTTGAAGCAACATTTATCCATCAAACAGTGGCAATTAAGAAGGGATCAGTGTTGCATAATGTTGATGAAAGGTCAGGTGTTAATTTGGATGAGGTCATCTAATTACCTGACCCTGCATCTGTTACAACAATTAGTACTATGACTCCCGGTGCTTGTGTTGCTGTGTTTATTATATTGTAACACAATATAAAATATTGAGCTAGCTATAGGGTGATTAAAGGAGTAATTTTAAGGTTTTAAGCTGTGAGGAGTGGCTTCTATTAGTGTATTTTAGATTACAATATTTTGCCTCATAGGGCCGGGACAGTGCATTTTAAATTGCATTTTTTCCAAAGGGGGATGATGCACTTTTGATTGCAACTCTTATCCTGAAGGTCGAAGTACTAAGGACGTTTGACTGAAGGCATTTCCAACAGGTGTCGAATCTAACACAGAATGAATAGGGTCCTGGGAAATAGACATTGAGTAAATTTAAAAGTCCCCTGAAGAGCACCCGGGCATAATTTAGCACATCTATTACACTGTTCCTTAGTATTATATTCTAGGGGTTGTAATGTTTCTTTTTCGGGGAGAGTCTCTTAAATTAAAGTCTTGAACACAATAATAAAATGATAAAAACTGTGCTTTCCCCTAAAAAAATTCAGAATTTCTCTACTAACTCTCAGAATTGCACATTACCAATATAGTGATGTTTCCACCAAATTACAGATCCTATCCCCAACTTGAACAGTCCTAAATACTACAAGATAACAACATCCTCATACATCAGTAGTGTAGTCCATTTCCAAGACTACTGCTTGAATGAAGGAGAATGTAAGATTCTAAGCAGCTCTCACAATGTGGAGGGGGAAAATTTAGACGCAAGTTGTAAGACCAAAAAAGGATGACTTGTCTTATTTCGGATTGCCCCCTCTCACCGCTAGTTGTGATTGATCTGTGCATTTTACACTGGCTTTAGAAACTAACACATCTTTATAATATTATGTAAAGTTAACAAAATGAACTAAATGCACTCCAGAGTGTATGAATCTGATTTTGGATCAACTGTTGAACTTTTAAGTTTAAGTCCTTGAGATTTGCAACCTGTCTTAATTTATTTGAATGTTATGAATTACTATAAATCCCCTTAGTATTACCATTTTGTTAATTTATCAAGTCAGCAGAAATCTTGTCATTTGATTAGAATTGGGTTGTGAATGCAAATATAAACCCTATCAGTCTAATTGTAAGGCTGTCTGCTCGCTACAATGAAATATATATTTTTTTATTTAACAACTACTTTGAAGTGTTGATAATTAATGAATGAAATGCAATATCCGACAGACCGTGCCTGATGTATAGGTTACTGGTGCTGATTTAAACTTACTGTAATAATAAAATCTTGCAACATTATAATTTAAATCAACTTGGTAAAAAGTTAGATTTGAATGTAATTTATGTACTCGGTATTTGATACATAGGGGCCTGTTGCACTGACTTTGAGTTGTGATGTTGTAATTAATCATGTATACGGTCTTTATGTTGTTCACCATGCTGCTAGGTACACTGCACAGCAGCTTTCAGCTTCTTTCTGAAATTGGAGTAATGGACTCAGTTTGGGGAAAAATGCTTTTATTAGGAACAGTAATAATAAAATAAAGATATACCGGTACTAGAAAAAGGACAAATATTAAATATTTATAAGTAGTTGATTTTGGGAGTTTTTCCATGGACTTCGGGTAATAAAAAGCATTTGGGAACAACTAACTGAAATACAGACCCTATTTAGTACAAAGCCAAAAACAAGCCCTGACTCTGCAACCTCTGTATTTAAACATTGACCCTGTTTGAGATGTTGATATAGTTAGTTGTTGAGAGGTTGCTGCTGGGAAGTTATAAGACCTGTTACTGAATCAAGGACTTTTATGATGTTGTTAAGGAAGTACAATAGAGGCAGTATAACACTTTGGAAAGATTGCATATAAACTCACTGAGTATAGTATGGAGAATTTGACATGACTCTCGACCTTCTATTAGCATAATTTAACAGCTGATATCTTGTCTATATTTATTTATAACACTGGTTGTATGTTTTTATGTTTGTATGTGGAAAGTGTCATGAAGACGCTCTAGGTGTATTACTAACACAACTCTTAAAGGACCAATATTGCACAATTTATTCGCGGAAATTCATATAATCCTTGCAAAAACCTTGTAATATATTCATGCATAAATCATGTCAAATTCTCTGAGCTATAGAATATAAGTAGGCTAGTATTGTTTTCTTCAGTGGGTGTGTCCTTGCACGTGCTAGCTGCGAACATGTACTTAATTATAACGTGATGATTGCCTCACATGTTGTGTGATGTAGGTACTTCAACTGAAGAGGTGTAGCACTTAAGTAACACAATGACTAGTCATCATGTAGTTTGAATCAAACCTTATCTTTTATCAACATTTCCATATTTGGAATCTTGGACTTAAAAATAACAATAGTAATACATTGTTCATATTGACACATCTGTATCAATCATGAGTTTGCATGATGACTGTACATTGTTTAGGGGTTTTTTTGTGGTCATTGAAGAAAAAATGGAACTTGAGTCATTGCTTTAAAGGGATGTACCATAATTTTGCTTTATCAATTTGTTCCAACCTTCTCTAATTGCAGTTCTCTTGTGAAATTGACATTTTGTACACAACATCCACTAATCAATTTTAGAAAAGGTTGGGAATTTCCATGAAGGTAACTGAAATGATTTCTATGTAGATATCAGAGTAAATATATATAGTAACATCCAAACATAACAAAATGACTGGTTATAATTTAAGGGCTTTTTACTATATTAAGTTACATTTTGATATTTAAATTAAAGCAAAATTTGTGCAGATTGTCCCTTTAAATTAAAATATTTTTGTGGTCGGCCTAAATCTCATGACTCGATCTCGGCTTTAAAGTATGTTATGTTCTTTAAGCTAGGCGTTTTTGACATGCATTCTTTGTATCATATTATCAGTAGTAAAATAAATATTCATGTTGTATTGAATTAATGTATGTAGTCGTCTAACTTTGCGTCTAGTGCTGAAAGAACTTTCTACACTTGTAATGGGTGGCTCTGGCAATATGTGTTCTTGATATAAAAGTTCCAGACAGTCAAATCATGTGTTTTCACTGTTACACTGTGAGTGCATTACAATTTTTACATCCCATGTCTCTTGTTTGCAGATAGGACGAGATATGTAGTGAGATATTATAGTTATTATTTCACTTTAATGTACCATTCTCAAGTATGTATCCCCGATTATGAGGTTGGTGCTGTAAAAAACCCAGTTGGGTAAACCCAGCCTGGCGTAGGGGATAATAGATAACATTATGGTAGATAAGTTATACGCCAGAAACAGTGACGATATCCTCTATCTGATGCTCCGTATTAACGATCAGATTTCAGATTAGGAGGGATTTCAACATGCTAATATTTTCATTTTTTATGAGCAATTTTTTACATGCTTTGTTCAAAAGATGAGATAAGCACATATTGCGTTGTGCTGTGTCTTTATATTGCCTGTGGTAAAATTTTGTCTGCGGATAAAATCTCACTGTCTGTCCCATTTTCATATGCAGTAGTAGTAACAGCTTTTTGTGAAATTGATATATTTTGTCATCTTGCAGTCTGTGTGTGGTATGAAAGTGATAAATTGATGATGTTCAATTAATAAGGAATGCATTCGAACATGTATTTAAGCAGTCCCAGTCAACAATACATCAACATTCATTTCAACGTGGATTGATCAGCTTTAAAAAGCAGAGCCATGGCGTAAAGTTTTTGTAATCTGACAATGGACAATTATGATTAGATAACATTTGGCTTCTTTAGACAAGTGGCTGCTAGAAATATTTAGGGATTCAGACAGGTGTTATGAAAATGAAAGTCTCTGTAAGGGCTGGTTGGCCCAGTGTCAGGACATATAACTCGCAGCCAGTGGTCTCCATTAATATGACTGAAATCAGTTGCTGCAACTAAAAATCTACCCCCAAAAAATTTGTTAGAAATATTTATGCAAAATTTTGATTAGTATATATATCTATCATGCTGTCTTTTACTACTGCAAACTAAACAGCAAGTTTGTTTTGCTGAATAAGTGTATACAATCACTATATTGTGATGTGTCAGCATAAAAGTGTGACTGATGTTAGAAAATCAGTGAGAAACAGCATCAAACCAAATACAAAAAATCCAATAATTATGCAAAGGTTTTATTAACATTCTACCCAATTTCTCTATTTTTGTGAAATGTATGCTTATAAAGCAATGGTATTATAAATGATGACTTGGCATAACATGTATCACCGTGTGATGCATTGCAAAAACTAATATGATATAGAACAAAATTATACCTCATTGACTTGCGAAAATGAATAAAATTTCAAGCTTTGCTAAGTTTTGATGTATATGTGTCATCGGTTGTATTTAGAGTTGTAACAGATGATATGTATTTTTATTGCAACTAATTTCACTACTAGGTTACATCCTACTAGGGTTTCATCCACTTTACCCCTCACTCTAATAGGCCAAAATAAAATAATGTGTGTTTCCTCTTCCCTACCTACCCGAGCAAAAAGTCTCCTACCCAAACTATTGTTTTGACCATCTGAAATTATTTTTTATTGACAATAAATTTTTATGCCCCCGTATCGATAGATCGGGAGGCATATAGTGATTCACCTGTCCGTCCGTTCGTTCGTCCGTTCGTCCCTCCGTTCGTCCGTCCGTCCGTCCTGGTTAACCCAAATTGACCGTTTCTTCTAGCATTAATATGGCTTGCTACAAAGCTTTTATACTTGCATGGATGTTGTATATGAACACTCTCCACACACCTGTATCACCTAACCCCATTTTGACCTTCACCTTGACCTAATTTTGGACTTACTTATAGACAAGGCTTCCACAGGGGGCATAAGCGTTTATTGAACGCAGTCTTGTTTAAATAATACTATACCTACCTACCTACCCAACCCTTATTGACTGGGGGTCAGGAAGGGGAAACAAACAATATTTTATTTTTAGCCTTATAAGCGACAGATTTTCATATTGCATGCATATGCTATTTTTCCATACAGATGCAGAGTTATCAATGCATTCACCTAATTTCAATGCAGATTATTTTGTTGTATAAAATGGGTGTCAATAACCAGTAGCTTTCTAATCACTTTTAAAAGTATGGTGTATAGATATAGTCCAGTCAGGATAAAAATCCAGTGACGCAGCGGTCGAGTCCACTATAACGGTGTAAAACCAATTATAAAGGCTTACACTGTACAAACAAATGCAATTGCAATGCTATTGCTATACTGAACTTCTCTCTACCTGTTTAGACAATGGTTGTGATTGTTTGCGTACACATAAACTGCAACGTCACTGTCACAATATCCTAACTGGACTATAAGTCAGCATTATAAACAACATCAAAACCTCAATAATACAACAACCCTCCTTTGGAACACTTAGATACTTAGAAACTGGTCAGTCTGATTGAGCTAGGGTCTTAAAATTTAGGTAAACCAAGATAAAAAATAGTGAAAATTGACTTGAAAATTCTGGTCTTCAATTTTGAGATGGTCCTGAATTATTGAGGTGGTATTTAGGTGAGGTCTTTAACTAAAGTCTTAACTATAGGATAAATAATACTGCAGGTATAATAAGTATCTATGGAGTACAGGGTTCAATGCTTTTAATGTTGTGTTGTATTGGAAGTTACTCAAGTTCCTGCAGCTGACCTACAAGCACTTAAACATGTTTTGCAGCACACAGCTGATTATTGTCACAGTTGAGTTTTATTATTTCGCTTGAGCGTGCAAATGTGTGCTAATGGTTTTAAGTGTCACATGCTCACATGAAATCTCACATGTCATTCCTAGGATGCAGTATCATTATGAGGTGGACTAGGGTGTGTTATCTTTTGTCAAATCATGCTGCTCTCTCAGGTTCAATACTTAAAATTCCAAGTTATATTGAAGGTCCATGAAACGGTACAAAACAGGGAAACAGAGAAATGCTATGCTACTATTCTAACTTGTGTAGAAATTCATTAACGCTCTATCATCCCTTAGTTAATATACTATTTTATTCTTCTTCTTTTTTCATACCTAATGATTAGAATAAAAGTATATTATTGACCCTTTACTCCATGGTCACACCTTTTCACATCAGTATACAGGACTATGTCAATTATCAATTATTTTCCAATAACCTGTATTAGAGATATGATGTAAGTTTCTTATCAAGATATTGTACACTCCACACAGCGCTTGGATTTCACTATATCGTTCTTTTTACAAGAATCATGTAGAGACGAGGCAATTGGAGAGTAAAGATATTGTTGATTAATTGATATGATGCCTATGGAGTAAATGGTTAATAAAAATATTAGGAACTAGATTTATAAAAATTCTCATGGGTTTTGTTCACTTTGTTTGATTGCCAAGGTGTGAATCATAAATCTGGTCATTTTTCCCTACCGCAAAGGTATATATTTTACTCCCCTTATCTGATAGTGATAGATATATAGATATATATAACTCTGTGGTCATAAACTTATTACCAGAAATTATAGGAGTCAAATCTTGTGTCAAACACCTGCCTCTGAAATGATCTACAATGTTTTGTACAATTAAACTATCAAGTCTTTAGCAGAGTTAAAAACCTCCATAATTCATCCATGTATTTTTCAGTTGTTGTCTCCCTAGCTTAGTGGTTAGTTTTGACATCTAATCTGGCAAGCCGGGTTCAAATACGGGTGGAGGCACTCATATGCCTGCCATATTTCAGCAGAAAGCTGACTGGCAAGTAAAGGCTATGCTCGGCAGTTTTAAGAATAATTCATTTTTTAGGTTTCAGATATATCGTTTGAATGCTGTCAGTTTTACTGGGTGTGTTTTTCATGTTAACCATTCAGCAGTGAGATATACAATCAGTGACATCATTGCAATCTTTTATCATATGATTTATATGTAAATCTCCAGAGAGGGTTCAGGTTTTACCAGATGAGTTTTCGGCTATGGACCATTCCAGTCGGTATCAGTGGATTCCCTGATATCATATATATCTCTCTGATTGATTTCCCGTCACCTTCAATGGTAGATTATCTACACTGCTGGTGTCCGTTTACCACATGATTAATAGTGAAAGCTTATAGGTTCTTGTTTGTTGAATTAGCTAGTAAGTGGTCATTGAACTTATGCATAGAGGCTCTTTGTTACCGCACTGTTGGGGGTGCATTCTGATGTGGTATCACTATCAACGTGGACTGTGCGGAATTCCCTGCAAGCTGATTGGCTTGGTGCTTTGTTTTGATCATGTTTTTATCATATAACCACCTCATGTTGAGACTATGACAGCTATAATGAATGGACCTGCTGCTCTATAATCATGCCTTTGGCATTGCTAATTACAATTTGAAGTCCATTGTCCAATATGTTACTGGTATATCTGCCAATGTGTTGGTCTGAATGTTAGTGCAAGATTTGTAAAACAAAAAGAAATATTAAAAAGTGTCTCTATATGCATACCTCCTTACAAGTTTGGTAAACAAAGAGAAAAATCAAATAATTATTTCATTGTCACTTAGCCTACCTGCCAACAATGTTGAGTGCTCTTGAATGTTATTGGTTTGTGGAAGTAAATGTTTCTAAACTTCATCAAAAGAAATGTAATGGAACTATTATGTTCAGATATAGTGTGTGGATTGAAAAAAATCCTGCACCTTGCAATGCACACTGTGAAGTCAGTAACAGATGGCCATTCAACATGTTTTTTACGTGTGGCCTAATACTGTGGTCTATTACTGTAATTCACTCGATTATTCAAATTTTATTAATTGTCACATTGATTTTACGAGATTTAATCTGCATTTTACCTGATGTAACGATTAGAAGCATGTGCCAGTATTGTGTTAGATACGGAACACCTGCATAAGGTGCACCTTTGCATAAAATTAATATTGCATGTGATGCCATAGTTACTTCTTGTTCGGTTGTGTGTTGGGCATTGGGCTGTGTATGGTTCTATGTTGTTTTTGCTTGGCTGATTAAGTTGAGTGCTGTCTTCCCTGTCCAACTTTATATTATCTCTTTAACTCTACTTCATAATCTAGTCTTTTTACTCCCATTGGCACACTCAATCTCTGATCAGGATTAATGGATTAGGGGTTTATGAAGTAAAGGGTCAATGTTGGATGTCATTCCTTGACACATAGGTTATCCTGACATGTTAGATACAGTATACACCATTCATGTTTATTTGTATGTTAGAATATACAAAGTTTACCTGCTAATTATCTTAACTTATCATTTGATAGCCAATCATCAACTGCTCCAGTTAGCGGGCTTATCAGATAGTAGGCTTCCATAAGATCAATTGGGCAACTCTGTCTATTGGTTATATCAGTGTCTGGTTGGATGGTACTGTGTGTATAAATATAGTGAAGATAAACCCCTGAACTTGCAGCTCTATAAGTCGGCTTGGTTGGTACCCCACAATAATTTGTGCCTAGTACCCCAATTTTGTAGATCATGGCTTATTAAAGTGAGGAGAAATAAACACTCTCGAGTGTATTAGGCATACTTTGCCAGTATGTATCTGAGTTTGAGATCAATGACAAATCTTACAACCTAGACATTCCTTCATATATGTAGAATAGAGACACCTTAAAAGTGGCCATTTGTTGAATGTGTAAACTACTTAAAAATAAAGGAAATAGACTAAAATAATGTGTCCAGGAATCTTTGTTGTAAAATTATAGTCTGAAGGACTATGGTTATTTTCACAAGCAAGAAACAACAATAAAGAAACACATGTCCTATATAAGACTGTAACTGTTATACTGCTCAGACTGAAATCTGTTTTGTGAATGTACAATTGCCATTTAGTGCTCTATAAAGGAAACAAATTGCTTTTATTGGTATAGAGTACTGTCTATGGATGCCATAAAGTACGAACATTAAGGTAGTTTGTCCTTATGTTGTATCCATTATTGTGAATGGAAGCACATTAAGGTTGTTGCCTAATACTGCTACAGCCACGCTTGGGAGGCGTGTCTCTAGGTACATTTGTATGTTGGCTTGGTCAGTCTTTCCATCTGTAGACCAAACCTTGTATAATTGACTACTGGAGAACACTGGAGCCTCAAACTTGGTAGGGAGGTTGCTCATCACCAGACCATGAGCCATTTTGCTTTTAAATTCAGCAGGTTTAAGGTACAGTGACCTTAAATATGAAAGGGCTAGATCAGCAGCCAGGTGGGGTTTTACAGATTTGTTGTTCTTGTTAAAATACATGAAAATCAGAAAAGTTTTGATTAGGAGTACAGAATTCCTTCATATTAAATGATTATTATTGGGACCAAGTAGTCCTTGTCACCTTGTGGGTGTTAGGAATTTTGTTCTGCAAGTGACAAGATCTTTTCTTTCATAAAATTTTGTCAAATATGCCGATACTCACTATGCCCTGAGATAACATACCGTACATTGATATATTTTAAGTATAAAACATCAAACGACTCCTTTAACGGTAGGATCTGTTTGAACTGTGAAGTTAATACCACAATATTTTAATGAACCAGAAATAAGTAATAGAGACTAATTAACAATTAAAGGCCTGCTTTCAGAAGCAATCGGCCGTGAAACAATGTTTTGGGTCTTTTTTGATAGTGTAGACACTTTACTTGTTTGTTAGTTGAGTTGGTAAGTTCATAGAGTAGTGGCATGGTTTATTACTTAAGGCCAGCAGAAATTAATTTCTAGATCACTTGGCTATCCGCTGTCTAATGTTCATGCCACATGACCTTAACATAATCTATAGTCTATTATATCTTAATATAAAACTTAAAAGTTCTTTTTCGAGATCCATATCATTTAAAATTCCAGCTATTTGTCAAATTTGTCTATTGCGCCTGTGATAGAGAATGGAGTTATACATGTATTTGTCCAAATTAGTTAAAGGAATGCAATTGGTCATACCGCCTCCTCGATAGCCTTGTGGTATAGCATCCACTTCGAGTGCGGGAGGTCCACGGTTTTATTCCCTGACCATGTCATACTAAAGACAAAATAAAAATGGTACCAGTTATTTCCTTGGTTAGATGTGCGATCAGCATAAAAGGGAATGTGGCTTCACTCCTCTCATAACCTTATGGTGATGGATAATAACATCAAAAATGAAGTGTTGAGAGTGGTTAATATAAGTTTCGAAAAACTTGTTTCACAATCTACCTATAATAAATTAGTATAAACTAGTTGGTCAACATCAACCACTGAGAGCTATCAGGTTTTTGGAAATAAAAATAATAAAACCCTTCCGCCTCATCAGTTTAAAGAAAAAAGTAATGATAATTTAGTAATTAATCTATAATGGTCTTTAATCCTACTCTGTTATGGCGCTGTATAATTATACAGGTGGTTTTCATTTTCTGCTCTGTTTTTCTCATCAAAGTTATATGAAATTTTGCTCATGAAAGTCAGTAACTATTGTCGGGCTGATTTGGATTTGGTTCTTAGTGTGTATTTCATGTCATGTTGTGCTTTGTTAGGAAAAATGATTTAAGCCCTGTTGACAATGGTGTCTGTGGTTCTTATTCATTGCGGCCATGTAATGAACAATTAAATAGTTTAATTAATGAAGACTGCAAATGTTGCAATTGTGCAGTAATGTCGAATACAGTTGGTTGTTTAATAACAAAAATGATTTATCTGTCTTTGTTGTAAAGCTTAAACCACAATTTTTTAACCCACCTTTAGTTACTGTATTAAATATGTTAACTAGTTTCTGTCACCCCCATGGAAGATGTTAACTTACAGCCTGAATGCGCCTTAATGGGAATATCCCTTGTAGGGATGGATACCATCACAAATGAGGTGTTTAGATTGATTTATGTAAGTTGTAATAACTATGTTCACAATCGACCTAATATAAATTAGTAGTACATATTATTATTAATTTTTTTAAAAGAATTATTACACATAATTAGCAGACAATTAGCGGTTGATAGGTGGGAGACAATAATATAGTGTTATTGTTATATAATGTTGTAGTAGAATATATAGATGTAATCAGTAGATCTCTTCATAACACCAAATGATTGTATCGCCTTATCTTACGGCAAACGTCCAATTACAATAAATCTCACGTAATTGTTTTAATTCAACATTTTGGTCTACATATTTATGAATGAATAAAGACTACAGCATTAATAGGTTTTATCACATGCACCTTTTGAATTAAAATCTTTATCGTTAACCGGCAGGTGGTCTAATTGACAGGTGGTCTCTCTTAACAGATTATAATACAACTGCATGAATAACCAGTCTTGCTTTCCAATTAAGCATCTGCATTTTTGTGTCGCCTGAAAAGGCGACATATAGGTGTTACTTAGTCAGCGGCGGTTGCGGTGGTGTCGTCCGAATTTGCTTGTCCGGAGCATAACTTTGTCACCTTAAGTTCAAATGACTCAATATTTGGTATGCATGTTTCTTGCAATAAGCCGAAGTGCAGTGCACAATAACCATAACTCTACCATGCATCGTTTTTTAATTATCTCCCTTTGATTGATTTAATCAGAGCATTTCTTGTCCAGAGCATAACTTTGTCTCCTCGAGTTCAAATGACTCAAGATTTTATATGCATGTTTCTTGCAATAAGCTGAAGTGCAGTGTGCAAGAACCATAACTCTGCCTTGCATCATTTTTGAATTATTTCCCTTTTATTTAATTTGAGCATTTTTTGTCCGGAGCATAACTTTGTCACCATTAGGTTGAATGACTTGAAACTTGGTATGCATGTTTTTTTACAAAAAGTCCAAGTGCAGTACACAAGAACCATAACTCTACCTTGTGCCATTTTTGAATCATTTCCCTTTGATTGATTTTATAAGCATTTCTTGTGCGGGGCATAACTTTGTCACCATAAGTATGAATGACTGCAAAATTGGTATGCTGCGATGTTTCTTGCTGTGACATGAAGCGCAGTGCACAAGAATCAAAACACTACCTTGTGTAGTGTTTGAATGATTCCCTTTTGATTGATTTTATCAGGACATTTTTTTGTCCAGAGCTTTACTTCGTCATTTTTAGTTCAGGTGACTAGAGAACTCTTGTGAGTCGGATGTAGCCCAATACTAGATTGTTTTCCATGACAAATGTGCATGTCGTCAGGCGACACATGTGACTCGCGGAGCTTTTATGATAATTAGGGTGAATGTATAATAATGTGTATGCATGGGGTTTGTTGTATTCAGATGTGATACCAATTATAGTAATTAAGGATCCATTTGTTTGTTATATCATTATAACAAACTTAGGATATAATGACACAGTTTTATGTCCCAAAATGTTAAATTCATACATGATGTTTAGGCCTAAACATTCGGGGGATCTGGGGCATCAACCCCCCAAAAATTGTTCACATTTTTGTGTATACTCAAAAGTTATAAAACTGTATGTCTTCAAACTATCATTGAAATTAAATGTAGGCCCAGGCCATAGTTATACTCCTTGTTAATCTAATTGTGAAATATCCATATTTATGTAAAATTGGAAAAATACTGTACACGTCCATATAACACATTAAAGAAAAACTACCAAATAGGAAGCTTTCACATTACAACAAATTCTGCGAAGACAAAACGAATAGCTGGTGAGTGTTTCGCAGATATCCTTTAAACCCCTATTGTAAAACACATGCCTAATTACTGTAATCGTCTGAACAGAGGAAATGAAATGGGAGCTCAATGTTCGAATGGTGCTTTAAATAAAACATAACTGCTGCTTAATACGGTGTTCAAAGTGAAAACATGGCATGATGAGAAACTTTTAAATAATCCGATCCGATGATTCGAAGACAAGACGAGGAAATAACCTGTGTTAGTTGAATGGCGTGAATGTAAACTGTGGTTTGAATTTGATCATTTTACCCAACAATTGTTAACAAATGCATTAGTAGTCCCATAAACCAAATAAAATTACTGTTTGCCGGCTGCTCCTGGACAATTACCCTCTCCACACTGGTGCTGTAACATTGATTCTGCCGAAATATTATACCAAACATAGTTGGTCAGTATTGTTGTGTATTGTGTTTACTTTTATGGGATTCAAATTACCAATGACAGGTATGTCAGCCAATCATGAATTATGGGAACATAACGGTGGCTGCGGTATCCTGACACTGGAACAACCAATTATCAGACTGGTAACCATTGTAGTTCATATCACATATCGGGCATATATGAACTTCTATTTTTTTTCGATGGTCTTTGACAAAGCAATATTCAATATAATTTTGCATATGATCTTTTAAATTAACCCAATCAAGTCTTCAGGCATACACCCAAGTTGGCTGTTTAAAGCAGGTAACAATGAGGATGTCATGGTATTTAGGTAATCGCAAACACATGCAGGTACGTTTGTTGATAGCCAATACATGACAAAAATCCAGGATACAAAATTGGCCATTACGAAAGTTGACTGGATTAATTATACAAGCAATCATGACAATGCAACGTAATATTCCAAAAAAGATGCACATCCCTACATGACAATATCGTAAACAAATTGTCGATAAAACTGATAAAACTATCATACAGAGATCTAAATTGGAAATACAATCACTCTACTAGTTTTGCATATTTTTCATCATGTTACATATAATTGCTGTCATATGCACGTAAAATAGTTTATAATTTATCTCTCCTCTCCCATCTAATACGAGGTCAGGGGGTTAACCTAACAAAACCCCCCAACAGTTTAAATTCATGTCAATATTTTATATGCAAAGTGGCGTGCATGCATCTCCTATGAATCGAATGCATACGTGATACTATTCATCTATGATAACATTAATTTTAAAATACAGGAATTTATAAAATTTTAAACATATTCACGAACCATGAAAAAATCAGACTATAAGACCTACAAAATAAACATAATTTGATTGAGTAAGTTTCTTTCCTTCCAAAGTATTTTTCATGCAATATTAAACATATGATAATACTGCTTTGTATGGCTTTAGTTGAATTTAAATCGAGCAATTAAGATGCGTGTGGTGTCTTGATAGACTATGTATTGTTCCGTGTTCGAATTCGGAAATGTGCACTCTGTCTAGCCGAGTGTTGACATATGAAATATACTAGAAGGTTTATATTGGTAAATGACTGCAGTGATGAAATGGGTAATTGGTACCAAATTGTTATATGCATTAAAATATGCCTGGTCATTTCATATTGACAATATGTGTTCTTATTCAGCTAAATGTATAAGGCTAAAGGTCTGGTTTTAAGTCTTCTTTCAGACATGTTTTCGCTCAGTTGTCATAGAGAACAGCCTTAACTTTACATAACCTTTATTGAGTCTCAAATCTCGTTGGCTTTTGACCGTTCCTCAGGTACCTATTCATACACCTGGTGGAAGTGGAGAATTATTGGTAATCCTGCTGGGATAAACAGTGGGTACCCAGATTGGCATCGAGCCTGTGACCTCTCGATCACAAGGCTTGTGTCCTCGCTCCCTCTAGACCACTACTCCCCACAATTTATGCATTGTTGGTAATGACAATACACCTTAAATTGTATTTAAAACATATTGCCTTTGCATTAGCAATATTACCTGACACAACAAGTTCAATGTTTGAATGCTCCTAAATCTGCTGAATGTGCAACTACAAAGGAACAGATATTTTAAGGAAGTTCTGATCATCAGTTTTGCCAATTCAAACCCTTGATTTTGTATATTGATAAAAATCTGTAGTAAAAACAAAGTTACTGAAGCATTATTGCAAGAATCAGTCATAGTGTTATCAAAGAAGAAACTTGGGACTACTGAGAGGAAGTAAGTGGAAAAACAAAGATGAAAGAACTATAAGTACCGAATGATCCATTGTGTAACAGACATCAGGTATGTGGGAAGTACTCAAACAGACATATCAACTAGTGTTGATGTTGTTGTTGTTGTTGTTGCTATTGTTGTTGTTTATATTGCAAATACAAGCCATACACTTTATAAGTATATATTGAACTTCGGTATTCCAAATAATGGAAGGTTGAGGGTTTGATCAACTATTGCTGTTGTTGTTGTTGCTATTGTTGTTGTTTATATTGCAAGGTTAGTAAATAATAGTAATCCAAAGAACGGAAGGTTGTGGGTTTGAAGCCTACCTTGCTCAAGGTTAAATACTGCCATAGTAACCCAGGTAGCAGGTATGAGTTAGATTAACTAGAATATATGATATCTTACCATTGATGAATAAATATTGTTAAGCACAACCCATAGAAAGCCTGGATCTGGCTCAGCTACATCCCTGTGTGTAATAAAAACATAAGCACAGTATTCTGGTATGCCGGCTCGCAGTAACCTGGTATGCCCATAGTCTGTTAAGTTGTTGTTGAACATGAAGTAATTCTTTGAAATTGACACTCGGATCTTTGTTCAGAACCCTTGAGTCAGAAGTGCAACACTTGTATAGATGCATTTAACATGCCATAAAACATGGCAACCATGTAATAAACATGCACAAAACAATTACTACTATTTTTTCAACTACAGTTTACTATTCAAAGTTTTATAAGCTGCAAGTTTTAGAAGCAATTTTTATTACATTTTAATTCCTTTGCATACAATCGTTTGAAACAATATAATGTTGAACAGATGGATGCCTCTCGAGGTGCGCAATCCATCATTGAACTTCATCATACTTCAACTAAACATTTAGTTTCCACTATACAAAAAGTTCTTATTTTTACTTTTCTCCATATCCCCTATGCTACTCTGATAAGAAAATGATTAGCTTGAACGTGTGCATATCATATTTGCAGCTTTTAGGACAAATGTCAAGAATAATCTCCCTTGATTGGGTGTCCTGTTAGTCCATTTCTGTATTTTGGTTGTGTCCCCTTATTTCTCATTATTGGAAAATTATTGTTAATGGACATGGAATAGGGGTGTGACTTGACATTTCTATGGAGTAAAGGGTTAGTCTATGAATACAATAAATATGGCTGCTTTAAACAGGTGGTTGTTTTAATACAGGTGTATTTAATTGCTTATATAAAAAATTATATTGTATTATTATACCTCACGTGACCTCTCAATGTATTTTCCCCCATAGACCTTCCGTGTGACAAGATTTATTAAAAATAGCACCAAATCATAAGAAACTTATACAGACTGAGATTGTACATGTAAAATTATCATAACGGCAATCTAAGTTCTGCTTACATTTTTTGATATTTTATTTTGCAAAATGGTTGTAAGTTTGTTCGGTATGATAAAATAAATAACACATGGCTGCTCGGGTGATAGTAAATAATACCAACCCTTGAATAGTCATATCACCCTCGGCTTCGCCATGTGTTATTTATATAATATTAATAATGACTTTATTTTATGTGAATGACATAAGTGGCTGACCAATTTTCATTATGGTCCACATTATCAAGTGTTAATGACTGCTTATTAAAAACTGGTGGTTGCTGAAATGTTCAGGTGACTGTTAACACAGGTTTGGATGTATAAGTATAAATAGGAAGTTCAGATTTTCGAGTTCAAATTGTTCATCACCATACTGACTGTACTTTGATTTGATTACAGTTTCAGCAACGTGTCAAGGTAATGCAATAAGCATGCAATGATAAACGAGAGACCCAATTATATGAAGAGAGCCATGAAGTCAGGATTAAATTTTAAGGGGAAAAATGCCCGGACTTGTCAGAGAAAAACATTTTCTTTTTTTCTCAATGAATTATAAAATGATTAATCTTGGTCAAGACGAAATGACAGATTACTAAATTTAATATCCTGGTGTATTTGTTACAAAACAAACAACAGCCGTCTTAATCCCATAAGCGAAAAATCTGTACAATAGTATATATAGTACTCAACCTTGTGTTGAAACAGCTTATATGGTCACAAGTATTGTTGTAAAACAACAACTCGAGGCATTATTGTTTGTCATATGATACATTGTAACATGATTCATATATATTTGGAATAAAACAATTTGAACTAATAAAGATAATTATGGCCTACAAACAATGTGTCAAATATAGATAGAAGTTCTATATTAATAGTATACAGGGTGTGAGAAATGTTTTTAACCAAGATATCTCGCACACCTGCCTACGTTTACCAAATAGAGTATAGTTGTCTGTTGAAGCACATTCATAAACAATCCTGTGTAACTTGAAGAGCACCTGTCAATGATGACAACTTTCCTCTTCAGATTGGCTGCCAATTGTCCAACTCACTGGTTTCCCTGATATTTATAATGGCAAGATCCACTAAGACTTTGACTTGTTCTTCTGCAACCAATCAACAACTTTTCCTCTTGTGGAGGATATGGCCTTAGTCATTTTAACGGAACCCAAATCTGTAACACACAAGCATAGTATATATGGGGCGGTAAGGCATCTGTAACACTTACACACCGTATGGGGAGGTAAGGCATCTGTAACACTCACACACCGTATGGGACGGGAAGGCATCTGTAACACTCACACACCGTATGGGGCGGGAAGGCATCTGTAACACTCACACACCGTATGGGACGGGAAGGCATCTGTAACACTCACACACCGTATGGGGCGGGAAGATTTTCACAAGGAGGATAAATATACTATGTCCATATCAAAGATGCTCTGTAAATTGACACAAATTATATACTAACGAAGAATAGCAGGGTATATTTACTGTCAGATTAAATTTAAAACACCCCCTGATTATCATGATAGTCACAGCAAAGTGAAAATTTGATAATTATCATTGTTACAGATTATAAATTAATAGTTTAGACAACATATCAGGCACGCAGCCATTCAGCGGACATAAATTACTGTCTAGATACCCATCAAACCATTCAATTTGTCATACATCGCCACCATTTATGTCTAATTAGTGTATTGCATGACGATACATAATGTTTAATACTTGGCTACAGTCTATGTCATTATCCGTGTTTTAATGCTTTACAACTATATCTCTATTGTACTCTTTTATACTCCATTAATTGTAACCTGATACTAATACAGCTGGATGATAGGCTGTCTTGTTAGATAAATAAAATCCCTTAATAAGCACTTAAACTCTTTAAATCTGTTTACCAAATTAAATAATGTCCTCATAGTTAAGTATTGAAGCTGGGAGCTGACAAATGGATAATTTGATGATACTCAAATAACATTAAGAGAGTGTTTATAAACATGACACAATCTTGAGAAATGAGAAGAATGCACCCCTTGAAATAGTTGCTGATCTTGTCGGCCATTGTCAGTGGATGGTTTCCTCTTATAATAGTTGCTGATCTTGTCAGCCATTGTCAGTGGATGGTTTCCTCTTATAATAGTTGCTGATCTTGTTGGCCATTGTCAGTGGATGGTTTCCTCCTATAATAGTTGCTGAGACTTGTCGGCCATTGTCAGTGGATGGTTTCCTCCTATAATAGTTGCTGAGGCTTGTCGGCCATTGTCAGAGGATGGTTTCCGCTTATAATAGTTGCTGATCTTGTCGGCCATTGTCAGAGGATGGTTTCCGCTTATAATTGTTGCTGATCTTGTCGGCCATTGTCAGAGGATGGTTTCCCCTTATAATTGTTGCTGATCTTGTCGGCCATTGTAAGTGGATATTTTCCTCCTATAATAGTTGCTGATCTTGTTGGCCATTGTCAGTGGATGTTTTCCTCCTATAATAGTTGCTGATCTTGTTGGCCATTGTCAGTGGATGTTTTCCTCCTATAATAGTTGCTGATCTTGTTGGCCATTGTCAGAGGATGGTTTCCGCTTATAATAGTTGCTGATCTTGTCGGCCATAATTGTCAGTGGATGGTTTCCTCTTATAATTGTTGCTGATCTTGTCGGCCATTTTCAGAGGACGGTTTCCCCTTATAATTGTTGCTGATTTTGTCGGTCATTGTCAGAGAATAGCTTCCTCTTATAATTGACTTGTGTAAGTTGTAATAATGTCTACAGATCTGGGTTCCGTTCCTGTCTTTGGCAGGTCATGTTCGTTTGTGACATTCAGGCTACAATCCTTCGCTTACTGCTGGTGGAATAGTAAGTCTTGGACAAAATGTTGGGTCAACAGTCCGATATGTATTCATTGACTTAAATATTATTTGTCACATGAAAATCCACAGTAGATTTCAATGTAAAATAGTTGGAGCGATTTACAAACACTAGTGTCCGACACTTGAATGTGGCATGGAAATACTCAAGACCACTTAATGTTTGATGAATTATTTCTATCTATAATAGAGAAGCAAGTAGTCGGGACACATAATTTCAAAAGGTGTGAACCAACAAAGGACCGGGACTTTCTAACGGACTTTCAAAGGAAGGTTTATCTCCTTTATCGAGGATCAAATCCAGCAAGACAATGTCTCTTTATCTTCAACTGTCAATTTTCTCCCTAAAGACATCAAAACATCCAAAATAAATGTTGACAAATTTGTTACAGCAGTATATATTACAACGTGCGGGTCACCGTCCCTTACCTGACAAATCATATAAATGACGATCTTCAAGGTCGTATTACTGTTTGACACTATTTGATCCAACTCATCCGCAATTAATCAAGTTTCGTGTCTTAGTAACGGTCCATTAAAGAGATGTAATATTAGAAAAAACATTGATAGGGAAAAAGAAACTTTTTCATGTTAAATGTAATCTTACTTAAATCCTTAACAGCTTCAATCACGAAATGATATCTCAACATTAAATGTGCATTAATTTACAAAATATACACGGAATTCCACGCAAAACTGGTGTAAACCGTACTCAGTTAACTAGAACTTGAACCAGTTTTGTGACGAAAGCTTGGATCATCAGTTATATGATAAGATATACATTTGTATTTAGATATACTTGAAAAATCATTTGATGTGTTTTAAGTTCATATGCAGTATAGATAACAGGAAGAAAATTTTCTTTATCATAATTGTCAGATCGTAATTAGACTGACACGAGGGTATGAAAGTGACACAAGCATTTAAGAAATGTATTCATTTATCTTTTCGGGTTATAACCTCATTTAAACAAAGTGTTTTTAATCAGAATTTATTCAATTTATGTTTAAAAATTTTCAATTTTTTATTTATTTATTTCTGTTGCATTGACACAAAAAATTTCATTGAAATTGCATATTCTGCATTTTACCATATTTTCATTCCACTCAGTAAGTGTACAATATATCAAGCTTTGGGGTATGTCGTAAATTAGATTACAGATCTGTCAGATCATTCGTGCTTGAAATAATCTTGTCAATTTTTATGTCAAGTTTTGTCTCATTTTTAAAATACATTCATTCCTATTATTGCAGCATTATCATACTGCTTGTGCTGTGTCTATTATCGCTGAATGCCTGACATAGTATGTTACATTTATAACCATTTTTTCATGAATTAATTAATGAAATGACTATTAAAATATGCATGTTCTGTGATCTTCGATGATGTATCATGTCGTATGCTTACATGCACTGCTAGCTATTCAGTGTTCACTTGGTTAATAACTTTCATATAGATAGTTTCACACATAATTATGAAAGTCTACTTTTTATGCTCTACTTCAAAGAAGTGTGAGTTTGCACATGGCGGTTGGTTTGTCGAATCTGATCAGTAACTAAAGAACTATTGGGACTAGGATCCTCAAACTAGGTATGCAGGTAAATCATGTCTACAAGATGACCCCTACTGATTTTGAGGTTAGGGAAAGGTCAAGCTTATGGTGACCTAGGACAATAAAATTATTTTTAATACCTAACAATTTGTGACAAATCATCAAATAATCAATGATACTCTGTAATAATAATACGCTCTGATTGAAATCATGAAGATCTAATTAGGAAATCATTATTTTCAAAATTTGATTTTTTTTTTAAAATGCCAAGCATAGCCTTTTTTTACGATTTCACACATTCGCGATTTCTCAAATTCACGATTTCACACATTTGCGATTTCACAAACTCGCAATTTCACAAATTCACAATTTCACAAAATTGTTATTTCGCTTCTTTTGTAATGAGTACAGGAGGTAAATATTTCCACACTATACTGCAACTTCTGCACCTGAGATTTACATTCCTAATTTGATTTATCAAAACAATACAGCGGGAAAGCGTGGCCAATAATTACATACAAACTGCATCCCATCTATTTCCAGGGACTTGGAGCATTGCTTGATGATAATTAAATGTCTTCCCAATATTGAATAAACTCTTTGTATATAACATTAATCACACCAATTTGCCTAAAACTGTTTATGTTCGTTCAGCGATATTTGCTTGTAATGGTATTGTAGTTTTTAATTGAATTTACCAAGAATCCTATTGGTTTCCTGTCAGTCAGAAGCTTGCATCATCCATATCACCCAGATGCTTGATTAGAAGACTGACAGCTTTTATTGATGAGAATGTAAATACTGTCTGGTTATGTTATATTAATGCGTCTTTCTCCGAACATTATCTATACACAATGACATTATATTTCTGCCGCTAAGTCCTCCTTTGATATGAAATATTACAATCATAGAAATTAGAAATAATGTGGATGCCAAAATCCGCACATTACTCAGAAAAAAATGATTGTGTCACATTTTTTTCTTTTCGTATGTTATCAATACAAATTATCAAGACCTCACACAAACGGAAGGAAATTTTACATATTTTAACAATTTACTTAGTAATTCTTGGCTCTCTCTAATCATACTGCATTTCTGCTGCGCCTTTATATAGGAGCCGATAAGATGCAAATTGTGGCTTTCATTACTCATATAATCTGGTAATAAGAGAGGCCATGCCATCTTTATCAACTGTATAATTTAAAATAAAAGAGAATTTTAAATTAATTTATTACAATTTATATCAAGGTTCCATTGTACTGTTATATATAGCATCAATGTTTGGGGTATAATAATGTTATCTTCAATGTGGCTTCTGTTACTCATCTCATGGTTAACAGGAGAGAAAGAATGAGCATCAAGGCCTATTGTTACCATTATGTTGTGAAATTTTTATTTAGGGTTTTTGTTCCCTCTGCGTCACTGGATTTTTAACCTGACTGGACTATAGCTACAAGTCGGAATGATGTCAATCACCAAATATTTTCCAATTAAGAGTATGGAGATGATGTAGGCAGGAGGTAAAATATTATAGAGCACTTTGGAGTATAGGGTTGAAAAATAACCAAATCATTCGAGACTTGCACATGCTATTTGTTGGGTACTTATATAGTTAGGTTCATCTTATTTTGTTGGGGTTGCAGTATTTGTGTATTATTAACTGGTTAAAGTAATCATGATTTGGTATGCCATTGAGTTTCTGGTTATCAAAGAAATCTTATCATGATAGGTTGCATTTGGTCTTTTGGGAAATGTATATCTGTATGCATCTATGGTTGCTTACTTTAAGGACATGCAAATTATGCAAGATATTCAAATAATAGACAATTGATCTAAAAACAATGCAGAATTATTCTTGTTGCAGAAAGGTTTTACTTCGGAAGACAAATTCTGTAAAGTTCTTAATATTTGTGGTGAATTAATTTTTCGTTGGTAAGTTTATTATTTTTCTGTTACAAAACAAAATTATACCCATAGATTAGTCAGTATCCAGAATTAAAATGGATTTTGTATCATTTTATGTTATATTATGAAATTGCAACTCCTTTTTATGCCCCCGTATTGATAGGGGTACTTAGGTGGCTACGTTCTATGAACAAACCAGTTGAAAATAGTGAAAACGAAAGTAGAATTGGCTCTTACGTGGCTAAAATTTTCTTTTATGTAGCTACAATTAGACACATAATACCCTTCATTCCGTATTGTAGCCACATAAATACCGTTTTGTTAGAACGTCCGTCCGTTCGTCCGCCCGTCCTGGTTAACCCAAATTGACAGTTTCTTCTAGCATTAATATGGCTTGCTACAAAGCTTCCAAACTTGCATTGATGTTGTTTATGAACACTCTCCACACACCTGTATCACCTGACCCCATTTTGACCTTCACCTTGACCTAATTTTGGACTTAGACTTATTTATGGACAAGGCTTCCACAGGGGGCATAAGCGTTTATTGAACACAGTCTTGTTTATCAATGAAGCCCCTTGCATTTAAAGATTTTATAGTATACAGTGGGACCTGTATTAAGTTGTAGGGAGCCTGCGTACTAGGTCTCTATACAGGCTACATGAAAATAAGTGGTAATTAGTGATTCAGATACCGCAAACTATCCGCATGGAAATCCGGTTAATGCGTCGCACGTCTGCATGAAGATGTAATATAGTAGATGCATCAGAATACGTCCCTGTGACGTAAAAAGTTAAATAAGTGCACCCGATAACACACTCACATTTACGTGCACTAGTCAATCAAGGGAGACCTATCAATAATGAAAATAGTTATAATTAGACAAGAAATTTTGGAAGCAAAATAAACATGATATTTACTGCACATTGGCATAGCTTCATTTTTCATTCTTATCTTATTGTGCCTGAGTTTGTGATGAAACTGTCTAAAATCTTACCAGACTACATTAAATCCTTGATCTAAAGCCAAGACTTTTTAAAAGCTATGCAATCTATTTCCTTGAAGAATTCTATCCCTAAACATGTTTTTTTAAATTTCGCTGTCTTTCGTATGTTAAACAGAAATTCCTCTACGTCTACTGCATGGAGAATACTGCAGCAATTTGGAGAAGTCTTCCGGCAAATTACTCAAGTTGGATAAGTCTCAACCGATTATCGCAAACGAGCAATTTTGTTTACATCTCATGGATTATCGATTCTTTCTGTATATTTCTCTCATTTCGAATTTTGACATAATCCTGTAATTGGATTTCCCCGAATTACATGGACCATCGCTGTATCACTATTTTTAGATTGTTAGAATACAGACAATTGTTATTAGATTAATTAAATTGAGTTTGTAAGAAACAACACAAAATTTGATCAGATTCTTGTTTATTTGTTGCTGATGTCAAGTTTGAAATTTCTAATTCAATTTCCTAGAAAACCATGACTATTGTAGCTAGACCGCAATCATTCAAACTGAGAAAGTCATCCTTTATTTTTTGCTTTCCAACGAATTCCAGGATGATCAACAGTCACACATTTGTTTCAATTTTTCTTTCTTCGATATATAAGTTATTTTTTATTTTCTTTAATGCAATACTGATGCTTTTTTTAAAATTTATGCTGACTGGTTCATTTTTCAATCATAAATACTAACAATGAAACAAGAATATTAAAGAAGCTGAGCTCAAATTTTCTGCAGGGATTTTACTAATTCAACCAAATTCAAAGACATTAAATTTACATTGTAACAGAAACATTTTATAAAATAAACACAGTTGGTTGATTTTAGTGAAAATTTCACCTTGCCACCCCTAGTTTGTGTTAGTATTGAAAGCAAAATGAAGCATGTGCATATTGACCATCGCTATATTGCACTCCTGTGCTTCAGGAAAAAAACATCCAAGAAAGAAGAATTACAGACAAAAGTTATCAATATTGTCCAACAGAACAAATAGTTGCATAGAGATTCTAGTTTTGTTATGACAGTGGTTAGACCCTTGGTATTTGGATTATAGATTCTATCCAATCATTTGTTAGTGAATAAATAACACTTCTGTCTTTGGTAAGTGTAAGATTGATGACCAATAGACTTTGTTGGTGATTCGGAATGTATAATATATATATATATACGTAATCTATCGTAGACGTAACCATGGTTAAAGTGTTCTTGTAAATTCTACAATACAGCAACAACAATGAATATGGCATTATTACAATAGCGGTTCAATGAACAACTGCAATATGTCGTCTGAGCAACATCAGCAGGTTACCACTATCAGCATCCATAGTGGTCCATTCTGACAGCTACTATCAGTATCTGTTTGGCATCAGCAATAACAACAGCAACATCAGCAGGTTACCACTATCAGCATCCATAGTGGTCCATTCTGACAGCTACTATCAGTATCTGTTTGGCATCAGCAATAACAACAGCAACAGCAGCAGGTACCCACTTTCAGCATTCATAATGGTCTATTCTGACAGCTACTATCATTATCTGTTTTGGCAACAGCAATAACAACAGCAGCAACAACACAACTAACAAAGTCTGAGTGAGTACCGATAGTTGCCTACATAAATATACCAAGTACTTCAGGAGAACCAACGGTCTTTAAAAGCCAACTGGATAAATTCCTCAGCACTTCTGGGATTCAAACTTCAACAACAGTGTAAGACAAGTGATTGGACCTCTCAGACACAGAGGCTTATATTGTTGTCTATCCAATGATGGTTTTACACCAGACCTGTATCTAGTTCACCAATTGTGTTGTGAACTGGTTGACAGAAACTGTTATACCAAACAGTAATGTTGATCATTTACCAAACAGTAATGTTGATCATTTACCAAGTATGTCTTCTGTCAAAGGAAACCTAATGAGAATTTGATGTAAAGTGTGTCTTCTTTATATAAAATTACCTCTTAATTTTTATTGAATTTAAATTCACAACACGATTGATGATTTGACACAAATTCAAATTTGGTGTCAGTATATAAGGCCGTTCATGAAATAGGTTTCTGTAGCATACCTATAAAAATTAACTGTAGGCAAATAATTTTTACTTTTTTGGTCCAGGTAGTATGTGATAAACTACTAATGAAATTTTTAACCCCTTTACTCCACACACCCTTAATTCTTCGGATAAGAGATTAGCTAGAATGTGGACCCATCTTATGTGCAGCTTTTTTTGACAGATATCAAGAATGCTCTCCCTTTATGATATGTCCCAATAAGTCCATTTCTGTAGTTTGATTGTACTCTTACTGAAAACTAATTGGTGGACATTTTGAGATACAGGTAAATAGGGTGGGTAGTTTTGACCTAAAGATCTATGGTTAATCATGCTTTTACACTTGGATTACTAAATACATTTTAGGTAGGGGCCATTTTCTTAGGGTTTATTATGCCCAACAAGTAATGTATCTTCATATGGCCTTGTACGTTCTTAGATTTTGTATGAAGGTATTATCATATTTTGACACTTTTAGACCCTTTGTTGTTGATAAAAGATTAACATTTTAATGCATTATAAACATTTTCATCAGTAATGTTATATGTCAGTCAGTGATTTTCAGTATTGTTATCATTGTAACATGATGATGCCAGGGTTTGTTTGTCATTTGGTGGCCATCTTGTTTGTCATTTGGCGGCAATCTTGCTTCCTGAAAAATGTCTCAAGTTGAAGCTGAAGTGGTATTGTCATGGGGGTCAATGGGTTCATTTTCAATGATAGGGCAATTTACATGTTTAGATATTTTTTGACAATGTTGATACTCAGATTTAAATATATTGCATTTTTTATTACAAATGTATAAAAATTGCAATATTTTAATGAGGGTAGAAATCTCAAATTTGTGAGGAATCTGTAATTGGCAGAACAAGTAGAACATGATGCTCTGTGGAAGTAAGTAAAATACGCTGTTATGTGAAAAGCTTGGAGGTTATCACAGTTGTAGTCACATCATGTAAATACTATCAATTTAGATTTTTCAAGTTAGAAATGGGTGGTCGTAATTGATATCTCCACCAATACAACTATCTGATGGTGTTGATGCATTAATAAACAAGCTTGTGGAAGTCTTTATTGCCTAATTTAACATCAATGATTGACATTCAGCTCATGGCGAAGAAAAAGAAACCTTTGAAGATAGTCTTAACACCTAAGTAAGTTAGAGGAAGGATTGCGATGTTTTATGATCGGAACAGGAAGGTAAAAGTGTCAGAGTTATTGCATTCTGGGTAGTTTATGTCATTAAGTAATATGGTGTATACATACAGAAATGATTACACTGATATATGCCTGGTAGATTGCAAAAAGTGTGAAGAAGTGTTTGAGTTTTGTTAAGTATGATTTAGGTGTTTAGACACTGACGGAAATACTCCTGGTGTATTTCATCTTTTTTAAGTACTATACTACATGTATAATAATAGTGAATGGGAAACCATAAAATATGCCAGTTTTAATGCTTTTGTGCCGTTTTTCAGTCATATGGTGAGCAGTTTACTTAAGCTGCAGTTTTCCAGGAAGATAACGTTGTGTTATTAAGTTGCCCACTGACTGTATAATATATATTTCGTTCAATATGACACCTGTGACATCCATGTAATTCATTGTTTAAGTGTTTATATCTTCATCATCATAGGTTGTGTGTGATGGTTGAGTATTTGAAGGACTTAATTTATTAAATCTGACCCCTTTTAAGTTATCAATGTCCCTAAAAGGGAGTTCTGTTGACCACAATTTTATCTCTTATCTCATTAAAACAGGAAGTGGACAATTGAATTAAGCTGACCCCTTGTCCCCTATCTAACTGACCATAGCAGGTGGTGTCAGTGACCCTGACAATGTCTTTGATAAGCTGTTTATATTATTTATTGTCACTTTAATGGTTGTTAATATGTGAACATTTAAAGGCTGATACTCAATGTGACAGTAGTCCAGTTATATGGAGACAACCTTATAATATGTCCTGACACTCAGGGGGGCAGGGGCCATCAAGTCCTTTTATTACCCTGCCCTTATACATCGGGAGCACCAATGCCAAGAGCACCAACAGTACCATTTGTAGTTTTCTCAATTCTTGTATCATTTGCCTTTCTTGGAATATGTTATGTGATGTTGCATAGTCTGAGTTTGCATGGTGTATGCTCAGTAACCTGTTTAACAGACCACCAGGCTAGTTGCAACTTAGATTTGTCTGTGGCTGTTCATAAACTTTGCTCTGCACTATGAAAATGGATACTGGCTTCTCTCATAGCGTCTTGCTGATGGATACCTAATGCAATGAGGTGGTGAGAATGATTACTGTGTAATAGGAGTTGTATGACCTGTTTCACCATCTATCTAAAATAAATTAGTATAAACTGTATAACGACCATGTTAATTATTCTAGTGAATGGTTGGTAGCAAAACTGATTCTTGTTTACATATATTTTGTGTTTGGTTTTGTTAGAAATGAAAGTGTTTTGATAAAATGTTTACTTTCTGGATACTGCCTGAGAGTTGATTGTCCTGTACTTATAACTTGCAATAAAAACATTTTTTTTCTGTTTTATTTAGCTTCTAAGCTTGTTCTACCGTTTGAATGATACAATAAAAGTCAACGTAAATCTAGTGTACTTAAAGTTGAGTCTGACATGAATGACTTGGAATAAAATATATCTGGGTCCCTGTTGGAGTTTAACTTTTATCACTGAGCTCCCTGAAATCCCTACTTATCCCATTATCTTATACACTGGTGTCTGTTTTCTTTCATATATTTTGAAGGTCTGAAAAAGGGGGCACTTGGGAATATTATAAGTTCCCTGTTTTAGCTCACTCAACGCCCTAATTGTGCTTTAATTAATTCCATGCTTTTAATAGCAGAGTACATTAATAATCTGTTTTGCACAAAGCTCAGATAACCATGCCAAGTTGTTGTAGAGTAAATATATTGACTTCTTTGAACTGTTTCCACACAATTATTGAAAAAAATTAAGTAATTAAAAATGAAGGTTATGTCTTGAGTGTTGATATAATGGTCCCCCAAACAACTTTTCCGGCAATTATTTCAGATACCTCTGATGTTTTATAAGGCAGATACTTTAAGCTGATTCTTTGATATCTGTACATCAAGGGTGTATATATATTATATAGAGCACACAATACTTAGATGTGCAATAAAAATACTTAAAATCTTACAGAAATTTGTGAAGAACAGGCAACAACAGAACAAAAATTGTTACCAAATAGTTTAAGAAAGCATGTATGGCTATTTTAATTTCCTTCCAACCAACTCCCTATGGAGGAGAAAGATATGCTGGAAAAGGGAGAGGAATCCATGCAGTATGTTCCCCAGTATAGCAGGAAGTAATTCCAGTATACCATACCTGAAATGAATTGACTCTTGCCCTCATTCAAACCTGTGGCATTCAATTAGAATCCCCTGCTGTACCATGCATATTCTCCCTATTAAAGCAGTAAGATTTCCACAAACAACATTACACTGACAGGGTAAAATCATCGGAAAATGGTGTTGCAGGGAGAACACCATACCAAAATTGGCTCTCAATGCTCTTGTTCACACCTGTGGCATTCAATTACTGTATGATGCACCTTTGTCATGTAAGATAATTATTTTTATCCAACTGTGCTAGGTCTGTACATGAACATATAATTAATTTCTATCACATGATACCTACCAGTATGTAGATCATATAATAAAGTCTAAGAAGAAGTCTGGGAGTCTTGGAGAAAGTAGGAACAAGAAGCCAAAGTATTGGGAGAAAGTAGGAACACTTGAGTCTATCAAGGTTTTAGTGTACACAGTCACTTGTCCTGAAGTGGAATTGCTTTCAAGTATCAAGTCTTCCAATCTGGATACTTTCTGTATATTTTATATATGTTTTGTCCAATTCAATTACTTTGTGGTGGTTTTTCATACTTGATGTTGATTTATTCTGACTGACATTTGGAGACACTTAAATGACTGTTTTTTTGTTGTTAAAAAGTTGCTGAGTGTTGTATGTATTAATACATGTATATACTCATGGTACAGATTAAATCTTCAATGTATTATCATGAACTAGTTTTTTATGGTCCCTGGAAATAATTTTGGTTAGGCCGACATAATCCAAATAAATGCTTTTTTATATAAGCTTAAGTGTGTTAAGGCCTTGGATTAAATTGAGTACAGTTTACAGAGTAAGTGCTGCTATCAAAATGTATGTTGAATTTCAGAAGTTTTAGTGGAATACCATATTTCAACTTATTTTCGTACAATGCAAACTTTATAGGTTCAGTTGTGTTTTAATTTTCACATTATTTTTTTCTTATTTTTGCTGCACATTTTCATACAGAGAGGAAATCTTTCAGGGGTGCAAGTTTTGGTTGTTTGATAAGTCATAAATTTTAAGAGCCTAAAAATTAAAAAAAGCTAAAATTGCACATGCGCAAAATAAACCTGTTACAGGTGCATTATTTTTTATAAATTTAAGTCAGTTTAATACATAGGACTGCATACTTGTCTTAGAGTGTCTTAAATGTAAGGATAGGTATAAATCACTATCAAAGAGAAGAGATTATATATGAGTTATAATGATAAATAGATAAATAATGTATATTATATAATAATAACTTCTGCAACAGCACCCAGTAAAATTATATTATCTGTTGAGAAAGCTATATATCTTGAGTAGTACTTCGATTTCCTGGGAACAAAATGATGGGAATTTCTATAATCATGCATGCCAGTACAGACTGATTGCAATTTTGTTTAAGTTTTTGTTATGCATTGTAAAGTATTATATAATTAAGTTACACATTTACTCAAAAAAAAATGAAAAGTTGTCTCAGCAATCACTATATTAATAATGATTACCGGTACCCTTTCGTTGTCGTTTTTTGTTTTCGTGAACAAAAATATTCTAAGTGATATGTACAGGGTGTTGAAAAAGCATGCGCATGTTCACGATGTCTAGTTTTCAATATTGATGATTCTTGCTTCTTTCACTGCACAGAGATTCTTTAGGGGTTTGGGTTGCAGATATTCAGCAGAGCCAACAACCAAAGACAATTGTTGACTAGTTTTAAAAAATGCAAATGGAGTATATTTCAGTAAGGGAAGTAACTCCGAATGTATGAAGACAAGGCTAAATGCCATCTGATCAGTTCAACATCCAGATATTTCATTCATAAAACTACTACCTTACTCAGAATCTTTCAAAAGATTAGAATGAATCCGTATATCTTGAACTCAAGCGTTTTTCACTTGTATGAGAAACACAATGAGTGTTGTTCCCAATGAGTCTTTAAGTTGAATTCGGTACAAAAGAATAAGAAAGTATTATTAGATAATTTATGACGGGGTAACAGCGTTTGCTCGTTATGACATTATGTAGAAACCTCAGCGCAACCAACATCATGGTGGGGTGTTATCAATACACATTATATAATGTATTTCTCTATCGTAAATATTATAGCTACAATTCATCATTGTCGGCAAAAAATGTCCACAGAAAAAATGACGAAAAAATCAATATTTTTTCTGTCATGTTGATTCTATCCGTTTAATGACATAATTTAACAAACGTTTCAGTATTGGGTACATTGGCTTGATTGGATTATAATTGTCTCCCTTGATTGTTGATGGTACATACTGCCATGTTCAACAAATCTTGATTGCTTAGCACTAAACTGTTTTAACTCAGGGTTTTGGTAGACTTGCAGTTACAACAGAATTGCTCTGACCTGTCAGTGAGAAAATAATAGTTTTATGGTATGTAAAAAACATGATTGTTTTTATGGTGTAGACTGTTTTCTACAACAAGCCATGCTTGTATTGTAAAGAGTTATGTTGCATAGAATGGTTTCATTCTATCAGAAATGTTGTTGTTTTTTACCTACGGTATTTAAGTAAAGTGATAGTTTTTCTTCTGTTGTTTTTTCTATGCAAAAACTATTAATCTCCGTTATTATCTGAGAAGATACTACAATTGGTTTACGTGCAGGGATTACTGTTAATGCCGTAGCAACAACAGAGAATGGCTTATATCCTAGAACTGTCATTTTCCAACAGTAACCACTACATGGTAAAGACTACAACAGTCTTTTTCCAACAGTATTTTATATTATAACCGCTACATCGTAAAGTATGCGCATCCGAAATTATATACAGTGTATTAGTTTTCATTCACAGTTTAATATCATGACATCATTATGATGATGTCATTTTATTGTCATCAGGTATCGATTGTCATCAACGTTCATGTTACTGTTTTGCTGGACACTGTTTATATATAATGTAAACTGTGAACATTGATAGAATTTTAGGGATTTCATTTGACACCTGAGTTTTCTCTTTTCCTTGGAGTAATATTGTTATTTCAGTCTGGTAAAATCCAGTACAGAATAATCACCAAAATGACTCCTGGAATTACCAACTTTATATCAATAATAAATCTCATTACTTCATTGGAAAAAACTAAATAAATAATGTATATTTGGCCTCAATGAAAGTAAATAATATATGAGCTGTATTATTCAATATAAATTCAATCTTATCATAAATTATATTAACATAACAAAAGTCATTATATACGACATGATGCAACATTCTCAGCATTACAGTCACAAAGCTACGTAATTATAATCATCACGTTGAACGTACAAACAAATATTTATATTCCATCAAAATATCTCGTAAGACTAGAAAAATACAAAGAACCATTAGTAACTGCCCGGGATATAATTAAATGATTTCCACGATCAAAAGCTGCGTTAACACGTTTTACACAACATCACTAATCTATCTCTACAGGACTAAATTTATTCTTCAACAATAAAGATAATTTTCGACTTATCAAATTATCTCGACTAATTACACCCTATTAAGCCATCCCATGATATTATTTAGTCGAACTCAGTACATCATTAAACATAATCTTCATTAGATTCAATCAGGGAAATCGTGTATCAAAATATTGCACCACAAGCCAAACCACCCCCCCCCCCCCATAATACAGTATCTCACCATTGCTTGGAATATTGGAAGTATGACCCTAGGGTTAATGAATTTAATTTTAACACCACTGAACTAATCATCTTCTTTGATCTAACCGAGATAGGATAGCACCAGGCAGAATAATAAAATCAAACTAAAATTTGGAATTCCCTAATTAAATAAGATCAAGGTTCATAACTATGTCTGTTTTATCATTAATGCCGGACACTTCTTTGATGGAGGGATGTTTCCATGAAAACATATGGTTGTGATTCATTGACCTAGCTTTCCACTGTTTTGGCAGCGCTTGAAACTGAACAGATTCTGGGGGAAAATAAGTAAGACACTCAGTGAAGCATTAATTTGAGCAAAGATTTTATAAAATTTTATTAAAATTTTTATATCATGACTTCTCCACATTTGTGGATATGATAGTCAATATCACAGAATATCTTAAACTGCTGTTTCTTAATGTTGCACAGTGCATACTGTACATAACATGTATTTTTACAAGAATAAGAATTTCTGCAGTAAGTACATAAACAATGTTAATAACTGTGGGTGACACTCATTCTGTCTGAAAGTTAGTATAATCTGTTGGCAAGTTAGTATTATTTGTCAACAAGTTAGTATAATCTGTCAGCAAGTTAGTATTATTTGTCAACAAGTTAGTGTAATCTGTCAACAAGTCAGTATAATCTGTCAGCAAATCAGTATTATTTGTCAACAAGTTAGTGTAATCTGTCAACAAGTCAGTATAATCTGTCAGCAAATCAGTATTATTTGTCAACAAGTTAGTGTAATCTGTCAACAAGTCAGTATAATCTGTCAGCAAATCAGTATTATTTGTCAACAAGTTAGTGTAATCTGTCAACAAGTCAGTATAATCTGTCAGCAAATCAGTATTATTTGTCAACAAGTTAGTGTAATCTGTCAACAAGTCAGTATAATCTGTCAGCAAATTAGTATTATTTGTCAACAAGTTAGTATAAACTGTCAGCAAGTAAGTATAATCTGTCAGCAAGTAAGTATAATCTGTCAGCAAATTAGTATTATTTGTCAACAAGTTAGTATAAACTGTCGGCAAGTAAGTATAATCTGTCAGCAAGTAAGTATAATCTGTCAGCAGTTAGTATAATCTGTCAGCATTTTAGAATAATCTATCCGTTGGTTGTCACCAGAGTTGTCACACATTCTGTCACTGGATATCATGATTTTCACTTAGTACCATTCAGCGTGTATAATTGATGCCTTTGCTTTATAAACTTTTATCCACCATCAGGAAATGGAAACCCGACCTTAATGAAAAACGTAATTGAAAAAAGACATTTGCTGATCTTCATGGGGCACATTTTTGGCGAAAATAGTTTTTGTACCCAAAGTGTGTGATCTCCATCAATTCCATTGAATGAATCCTGAGATTTCGATACGTTGATAACCCCAAAATAATCCTGCCTGTCAAAGGATCTTTGTTAGATATTTTTATTTATTACACAGCTTCAACTTGGTTAATTTTGTTTGTATGTAAATGTATCATGGAATTTTCTATTTCATTTCCATATAACAGCGTGCCATTTTTTGTTCACTTCGATAATGCATGGAGATCTCCAATCATATAGCTTCAATCCTCGATTCACTTCCTATGTTCAACTCACATTTAACGGACAAAATATGTGAAATGAACTGCAATTGCTTTTGTGTTTCAATGACATGTTTGACTGTGTTTTGCATATAAACCTACTGCTTCTGTAATAAAAGGGAAAGAATCAATACTTTGGCTTTGTGTCTGATCACTTCGGGCTCGTTTCAGTTCTTTGGGGTAATTCAATTTCATGAATACACTGATTTGTTGAATTAACTTTTTCGATGATCTCATTGCGATAAAACATTGATGTCAAAATTGCGTTTGTTTTCACATGCAACAGAAATATTAGAATCTCTGTATTGTTTATTAAATATGTATTATATTCTGTTGGGGTAGTATATGATTCAATCAAATTTGCTTCTGATGATGGATATAAGGTCAGGCAAGTAAATTGGAAGGCTCATGGTCCATGAATAACATTATAGCTGTTGGAATAACTATAATTCTAAGAACTAAAAGCAGAGTGTTTTGCGTTCCCGTATTGTATTTCAATTGTTAAAATATTATACTCACTAAAAAAAATTTTTGAATTATGTTCAATTGAGTTCGGAAAAAAGCTGACAGGTTACTGTACCGGATGACTTTCAACTCTTTGATCAGGGGTTAAATGTACAGTCGGCTGAGCGAACAAATGTTTGGAAGTAGACTTAAAATAAAAAAATGCAGAATTAAATGTAAGCCTTATAAATTTAATAACACTGATTAAAGAAGCATTGATTGACGCATATAACTGCATAAGTTATAATTTACTTGGGGCTAAATTAAATCTCAGATGAGGTAAAATATATTTTGGTACAAAAAAAAGAACAAATTAGAACTCTTGGATACAAAACATGGTGTTGATCAATTCCCTATATGATACAATGATTTGTTTATATGTATATAATGTGAACTTCTAAGTGCAAATATTAGAATTAATGGCTACAAGACTGCATAAACTATGCATCTTGTGTATTGCACTCAAAATGTTTTATTGTATGAGGGATTTAGTGGAAACAAATTTGTTACATGTATTAGAATTAATCACCTAGAAGGCTATTTGTACCGGCTATTTTGTATTTTGCACTCAAAATGTTGTATTTTAGTAGTTTACAAAGTTCTTATATTAAAAATTGAGTGCTATAAAACCTAATTAATGCTCAGCTTGATTGTGAATTGAAATTCAACGGTATTTTGTTTAACCAGTATATCAGTGGAAATTTTCGAATCAATCTAACCATGAAATAACCAAATGTACTGAAACGTCTGTAGGATCTATAAATGCGGACTAAATAACTTCAGCTTCGCTCTAATTTTTAGGGAGATTTTAATTGGACTTAAATTTATATTAGTGTATTTTGAGGCAAACTTAAAGGACCCCGGGTGAGTTACGTGGTGCCTCGAGAATTCTTAACCCGTACTTTAATCGTAAAATTTGATATCGGATTATGTTATTTTACAATAAATGATTTGTTTTCCTTTAATTAAATCAGAAAGACGTTCATTGTCTCAGTAAAGCTTCACAGGACCAATAAATTATTTCTTGTATAATGTCTGTTGTTAAGATTGCTGTCTCCGTGGAAACTGTGTTTTGCATTTATTTAGAAAGTTAAAACATTGTAATAAGTCCGCAAATACCGCTGTCATAAATTATATTCTAAATATTTTGCCAGTCGATCATTTTTGTCATAATTTGTAGAGTTTCGTAGCTCGTGTTTAGAATTTCTGAAACATTTTAGAGGGATCTTGAAATTGTACATTGGTAATTCCAGACCTTCTCCGGTATTCATATCATCTCTATTCATGTCGAGCGCCGAATTCGTGTTAGATTCGTTCATGGAAAAAAAGCCGATATCATTATCATGTTCTATTAGCGTACGCATGAGAAAAAACTGCATTATGATGCATTTCTCATTAATCATATAGATTATATTTTATGATGTAAGAATTTTGAATTGATGGCTTCGGAAAAATTGCTGTTCTTGTTTGCACTTGTATGACTGGTTTTGGGTTATGTTGTATTATGTTGTAGTTTCATTTCCCTTTAAATTTCTTGAGATTTGCATGAAAAAAGAAGATGCACACCCGCCATCAATATATGAGACACTTTTAACAATAATTAAGGCCAAATTAAAAACCAACCCAAGTAGATTGAAAAATTCTGAAATTCTGTTGGGAGCTAATTATTGTTAAAAAGTGTTAACTGAGAAAAGTGATTATGATAACTTTTGTTGCAGATAATAATGAATTTTATAGTAGAAAAAAAGGTTTGGGTACTAGAATATTTTTCGGGGCAGTTTTCAGGGAGGGGAAACAAATAATATTTACTTTAGGCCTAAAATGTGTAGATGCATCAAGTGTTGGATCTAGTGCCAACATATTGTTTGGTATTTCACCGCGTGTCTGGTGAAAGCAGGTATAATGAAGACAGGAATCGTTTGTCCTGTGTACTGCAGAGGTATAAATTAACATGCATTGAAAGTTTTATTGCTTTTTAATGTGTTTTTTTTTTCTTAATTTTTAGAATATTTCATCTAATAATAGCAATCATTAAGCTATAAAATGTAGAACACCTTACTGATTCTACAAGGTAACTGTATACATAATACTCAAGCTAAAATTTCACATGAATGTAAACTCCCAAGTTAAAACTTAGTAATGGCTGCATGTTTTTTGGACAATCAGGTTTTTCTAAGTGAAAATACCAGTTATTTTGTATAGACTAATATTTTCTGATTTGCTTATTACCTGCAAATAGGTACAGTCGGTTTAATCAGGGTTGTCACTTGTATACAAACATTTTAAACATTTTAATTAGAGAAAAAGGCAGAGAAAACCAAAACCTTATTCACTTAGCTATAGTCCAGAGAATTTGACATGACTCTCGACCTTCTATTAGCATAATTTCTTAGCTGCTTTATTGTCTATATTAAGTATATATTTATAACCCCCACTGTAGGTTTCATAAGCGGGGAGTATCACGCAGACGCTCGAGGTGTAATACCAACACAAACCTAAAGGACCGATATTGCACGATTTGTTCGCAGAAATTTGTATATTCAACGCTAGAACCTTGTAATATATTCATGAATAAAGGTCAGGATCAGGTCAAATGCTCTGTGATATATACATACTAATACACATATTATATCTATTAAAAAATAAAACATTAATATGAGAAATTGCTATTTTTATGTACACAATGTTATGTCAACAAGTGACTGACCTGATTAATCAATTTATTTCTGCATCAATGTGACATGATGTTTGGTTTTGCTGAAAGTATAGCAGTAATATAGAGTAATATTGCCCTTGTTTGACTTGTAACCTGGTTTTCATGGAACTTCCATCCCTCAAAATATCTTCAAATATACTCAGTCTTTATGGTTATTGGGTGGAACTTGCTTGGAAAGTTGTAATCAGGAAGCTGTGAGGATAATTGCATACTATCTTTTACAGGAAGCGCACACAGTACAATAACACACTATGTGTCAAATAATTCTCCGCCATACTGCGACATGTGTTCTGACACCATGACTACGATTCTGGCAAACATACTCCAACAGCTCCAATAATTGAACAAAATCTGAGAGCGGAGAATGAACGCAAAGTTGTTCTGTCTCGTTCTCTATTCATATCAACACTTAAAACAGTTTCTCATTTCATCCTGTGAAATATTTAGTAGGATTGATATAATATATATATTCCTGAAAACATGAAATATCTTGGAATTTTATGCCAGATTTTTTATCTGAAGTTTATATATAGTAAAGCAACAATACGTCTATTATTTTTCATGAAATGAATGTTAGGAATTGCTGTAAATAAATTGATGAAGATTCTCAATGAAGCCAAACTTTGCACCCGCCATGTAGATATCAGTGAAGATAGCATGCTGCTGGTTGCACTACATGATAGGTGGCAAACATTCGCCTGATGCAGATTTTCCATGTATGATTATTAATTTGAATAGAACTTTTAAATGGCTTTTAGCATTTCTCAACTAATCATCTTGCGTTATAAATGACCTAGGTCCCAACCAGTCATCTTGCATTATAAATGACCTAGGTTCCAACCAACCATCTTGCATTATAAATGACCTAGGTTCCAACCAACCATCTTGCATTATAAATGACCTAGGTCCCAACCAACCATCTTGCATTATAAATGACCTAGGTCCAAACCAACCATCTTGCATTATAATTAACCTTGGTCCAGTGTGCATGTGTATAATGATATTTATCCAGTCACTTCCGGCAAAATCGACCAGATAACAGGGTGCCGAATAAACTTTGCTTTATTAGGTCATCTATTCATGTGATTTGTGATTACCGTCAACTGACTACTACTCCTTATAAGTGGGTTGGTGGTTGAAATTCCGTACCCAAGGTTTCCTAGTTTATCCGGCTCCACTGCGGGCATATCTGGGACATTATCAGATATGCCGGCGGCTCGCCCTATAAATTCCTCCGCCTAATGTCAGATAAACTTTCTCCTCCTTGTCACTAACTGTATATGTTCAGATATGATCATGAAAATTACAAGAACATTTATCAGCAACATGTGAGGTGGCGCACTCATGCTTATATTTTTGCTGGAACCTGAAGTTTGTACAGAATAAGGAGCCTTATTTGAATTCCTGTTTTATGCAGTAATTTCATGTTTCTTGTTAAAGGACCGTCTGAATCATCGGCAGATATCAAAGTGTTGCAAAAACTAGCAAATGGAAAAGTACTACGCATCTAGAATCTTCAAACATCTTCTTAGATGGGTTGATTGCCAATCAAAGTACTTTTTTATCATTCTGTACCTCGATTTTTACTGACATGACAGTTTAATTATGTGTCGGAATCGTTATGTTGGAGTCTTTATATATTTTTTTTATTTTATTTTTATTAATTACAATATTATTGCTACACTTGAAACTAATTAGTTTTATTTCCTTGCCTGTCAGCTACACAAATTTGTTATCATTTAATTATATTAAAAACATTAGTTTTCTATCAAGTATCCTTGATTAAAATAATGTTTATTGACCAAAATTGTCATTTATTTTCATTTTACGCCTAGATTTAATTTGAATTTCTTTAGCAATATTTAAATACCTAAAATCCAGTAAATGTAACATTATTTAATCCTATGACTTATACTTCAATGATTAAAGCTAAAAAAAATCTTGTCAAGAGCTCAAAGGGTTGACCTGGTTTAGTTCTAGGTTTCAGTTCGGTACCAGGATTCTTGTTGGTTCCGCCATGGCTCTACTGTCAATTTGGTTCCAATTTTCTAACCAGTTCCTTGTTTCAAGTTGGTTCAAGGTTTAGGTTAGTTCCAACTTCAAGGTAATTTCTTTATTGTTGTTCTTTTAATTGCTATTAGCTACATATATATATTATGTTGCAAAAATTCTGATTTGTGATTTTCCCATGCTGTGAATGTATGTTCATAAAGTCAGGAATGTGCACCAATCAACTGTACAGCAGCTTTATTACATGCTGTCTCATGATAACAGACAGAATCCTACAAATTCCGACAATCTAAATTCACCAATGTCAATCATTGTATGAATTTTCACATTTATTTCAAAACAAATGATCGTCATTCAGTTTAAAGAATTTCATGTGCAGTATTTTCAACTGATTCGTGTTCTGTTTTTGTGTGAAAACAGATGTTGTAGAACTTGTGTATGGAAAGGATATCTTAGGATGGTCGACAAAGTTGTAATTTATCATAATTCGTAAAAAAACAACTTGTTACGATTAAATGATATCTGACAACTATTGCTATTGAGCTGGAAACTATTGTGGGGATAACCATCTTGCTGAGGCAGTTGTTGTAGAACTTGACTGTTGTCAGGGATACCCATCTTGCTGAGGCAGTTTTTGTAGCACTTGACTGTTGTCAGGGATACCCATCTTGCTGAGGCAGTTTTTGTAGCACTTGACTGTTGTCAGGGATACCCATCTTGCTGAGGCAGTTGTTGTAGCACTTGACTGTTGTCAGGGATACCCATCTTGCTGAGGCAGTTGTTGTAGCACTTGACTGTTGTCAGGGATACCCATATTGCTGAGGCAGTTGTTGTAGCACTTGACTGTTGTCAGGGATACCCATCTTGCTGAGGCAGTTGTTGTAGCACTTGACTGTTGTCAGGGATACCCATCTTGCTGAGGCAGTTGTTGTAGCACTTGACTGTTGTCAGGGATACCCATATTGCTGAGGCAGTTGTTGTAGCACTTGACTATTGTCAGGGGTACCCATCTTGCTGAGGCAGTTGTTGTAGCACTTGACTGTTGTCAGGGGTACCCATCTTGCTGAGGCAGTTGTTGTAGCACTTGACTGTTGTCAGGGGTACCCATCTTGCTGAGGCAGTTGTTGTAGAACACATGATACATGGACACTACCTTGGTTACCATGTTGGATGGGAAACACTGAAACGCGTTCCTGAAATATCCAGTGCCCCGGCCTAGACTCGAACCAGGGACCTCCGGATTGGTAGTCGAAAGCGCTTACCACTCGGCCACTGTTCCACCCATGGCTTTGGTCATGTTCTCTGTTGTTTGCATTAGAGGCACTGATAGTTTATTTGTGCCAGTTAGAGCTGATATGGTCAACTTGATGCTTATAATGTCATAATTATATAGAAGTGAATTTGTGCATGATAATTCCCACAGAAGCGAAACTTATAATGTTTGCAATGAAGCACACTGTTAGTGCTTCACATGGACTGTTAGGTTGCTTATTACAGTATCAAATACATTTTAATCTCGGCGATATTGAAGAAATAAGACTGCTGTAGAACACCATTTCCAGCGGATGAAAGCTAGACTGTTCAAAGTGCATTATCAATAAAGAAGAAAACAGATTCGATTTCAACCCTCGATTTACTAGCAAAGTGGAAAACTATTTCATTACGTAGTTATTAAGTATATAAATACTCGTTTACCTACCTAGGTATTGAAATAAAGTCATGATGAAAGGCCAGTTTTATGAAGGGGTGTGTTCAAGTTTGGCAGATTTTCATCAACGTTTTTGTTGAGTTGAAATTATTGAAAGTCAGTAAATCACGATTGATGAGGTTTCGTTGTGAAGAATGAAAGTATTCTTCTTTAAATTCTTTTGTTAACATAATTATTGCTAGAAGTTATAGTTTGAAATGTTGTTTCCATGATGTGTTTCACTCTATGGTGTTTCTGTTGTTTCCATTGTCCTACAGATGGTGTTGTTTCTGTTCAAATATATTATGTATAAACTCTGGTGTGAATTTTGGTTGTGTTATTGCAAAAACTGAAGCAATTACCCAATGTCTGCAAGTCATTATACTCCTGTGTGGCATAGAAAACTGGTGCAATATTTGTGGCATAGTTTATGTATGCAATGTTATTTTGAAAAGTATAAGTGCAGAATTTGTTGTTTTGGAACATATAGGTGCAGAGTTTGTTGTATATTGGTGCAGAGTTTGTTGTATATTGGTGCAGAGTTTCACTCACTGTGTTGTTGTCTTAGAACATATTGGTGCAAGGTTTGCAGCTACGCATTGTTGTTTTGGAACATACAAGTACTTATTTGTATATATGGAACATGTTGACGCAGAGTTTGTTGTTGTTTTGGAACATGTTGGCGCAGTTTGTTGCTTTAGAACATATCGATGCAGAGTTTGTTGTTTGAGAACATATCGATGCAGAGTTTGTTGTTTGAGAACATATCGATGCAGAGTTTGTTGTTGTTTTGGAACATGTTGGAGCAGCTTGTTGTTGTTTTGGAACATATTGGAACAGAGTTTGTTGCTTTAGAACATTTTGATACAGAGTTTGTTGTTTGAGAACATATCGATGCAGAGTTTGTTGTTGTTTTGGAACATGTTGGAGCAGAGTTTTGTTGCTGTATTGGAACATAGTGGTTGGGGCAGAGTTTGTTGTTTGAGAACATAGCAATGCAGAGTTTGTTGTTGTTTTGGAACATATTGGTGGGGCAGAGTTTGTTGTTGTTTTGGAACATTTTGGTTGGAGCAGAGTTTGTTGTTGTTTTGAAACATCTTGGAGCAGAGTTTGTTGTTGTTTTGGAACATATTGGAGCAGAGTTTGTTGTTTGAGAACATATCAATGCAGAGTTTGTTGTTTGAGAACATATCGAAGCAGAGTTTGTTGGTTTAGAGCATATCGATACAGAGTTTGTTGTTTGAGAACATATCGATACAGAGTTTGTGGTTTGAGAACATATCGATGCAGAGTTTGTTGTTTGAGAACATATCGATGCAGAGTTTGTTGTTTGAGAACATATCGATGCAGAGTTTGTTGTTTGAGAACATATCGATGCAGAGTTTGTTGTTTGAGAACATATCGATGCAGAGTTTGTTGTTTGAGAACATATCGATGCAGAGTTTGTTGTTTGAGAACATATCGATGCAGAGTTTGTTGTTTGAGAACATATCGATGCAGAGTTTGTTGTTTGAGAACATATCGATGCAGAGTTTGTTGTTTGAGAACATATCGATGCAGAGTTTGTTGTTTGAGAACATATCGATGCAGAGTTTGTTGTTTGAGAACATATCGATGCAGAGTTTGTTGTTTGAGAACATATCGATGCACAGTTTGTTTGAGAACATATCGATGCAGAGTTTGTTGTTTGAGAACATATTGATGCAGAGTTTGTTGTTTGAGAACATATCGATGCAGAGTTTGTTGTTTGAGAACATATTGATGCAGAGTTTGTTGTTGTTTGAGAATTTATTAGCACAGAGTTGGATGTTAATTAAAAAAAATGTTTATAATTGATTTAGAGTTTACCATTAAATTGCTTAACAAATACAAACAAACAGAACTTAAAATGGGCCTCAAATTGCGTTATTGGCAATTCAGAGACTTACAGAAAGACCGAAACCTTGAGATCCAGACATTGTTAAAATGATGCTATGTCATTTCAGAACTGTTTGGTCATAATGAACGTGTATGAATTTTTGCTGTGCTTCAGTTGTGTAACTGGGGAACTATTGTCATGATAGACTCACTAATTGGTGCATGAATTTGCATTGTAGTATAATTCATTTCCATGCATGTCCTGTTATTATAGTTAGACAGATATCGCTAAAAAATCAAAGCAAAAAAAAGAAATAAAAAGGTTATTTAATTAACAAATGCTGCAACGATTGCAAAACCAAAACCCATTTGCAATTCAAAAAACAACACGGAAGAAACACTGGGACGATTTAATACAAACATTGACGTCCACAGATCGCTCCTAATTAATTGTTTCATGCATTTTGATCCGCAATCATTCTCAATAATTCCAGGAAAGATTAAGACATGAATTGCTTTGTGGCTTTGTGACAGAATTGCGTTGGAACCATTTTCCAATTTTTCCCCGATAAATTCATTTGGCGATCGCTATGAGATTGTTTTGATTCAATTTTAAGTGATAATTTACAAATTGCGCAGTTCAAAATTCTTGTTTTCCTCAGCGAAGCAACTTGAATAATTTTTACGATTGTTTATTATTCAAGATAGAAGACTCACCTGCTATTTTGATCAGAATTCCTTCAATGCTTCAAATTCTGTGTTGATCATTGGCAACAAGTACCATACACCTAATTGCTGGCTCAAGAAATGTTGGTTTTAAATTTACAGTCATATTTTTTGTGTATTTTCAGAGGACATTAATCGTCAGGATGTTCAGTACGTGTTGAATCCAGGAGAGAACGCCACAAGCGACAGTTTCTTCTTTAAGGTGTCAGACAAAGGTAAGATTCACCATTTTATGTCTGCATGATTGTGTGTGCAGTGATCTGATGGAATAGCCCAGTTCCAGCTTATCGTGTGTCACCATGACTTCATGGCCTAATTAAGAGTTAAGAAAATATTGATTAATAAAATTGATATTTTCATTGAATGTTTTGATACAAATCCTAGCACCTTACATAGTACGTAAAGAAGACTTGGAGCTACGCTAGCGTTAGTCTGAGGTCATTAGTAAAACTCTTGATTATGAAGTTGGTTGTTGCCCAGAGAAGCCATGTTTAGAATGGTTGCACCATTACAAGTGTTCGTTCACTTTCACGAGATGACATTGGTTGGTTTGGTTTGTACATACCAACTGGTTTACTGTCATTTAAACTTTATAATTACTTTATAATATATGTAACAACAACCTGCTCTCATACTGCAATAAATATGTTTGGTAAATATGTCACTCATTTAGTGTTACAGAAACACTTGTTAATATGTTATAAATTAGTGGTAGAATGTTTATCCATTTAACTGATTGTTTTTTCATTCAAACAAAGTTACATAATTTGATAACCGGATTATCTGTATTAGTTATAGCCACTAATAGTTAAACCTTATTTGATGATTTCTAAAGCTGCATGTGAATTCCATGCACAAAATGCTGCACTTTGTACTAATTGTTTCTACTGATGTCCTGATGGCCTAACAGATTAAAGGTATGCTGCAAGACCACAACTTGAAGAACATAATCTTGCATACTAGTATAAAGCATGAATAAAATCAGACTGTTTGCAATTTCGCTTCTCGCAAAGAAGTCGCGAATGGCCACATTTAAACAGTTATGGTCGGGTATTACCTGGCTTGCTGGTTGCTAACAGCCCGTCTGTTAAACTGCTAAACAATTAGCATTTCTGCTAACCGTCCCGCCTTAGTAAAGATGCTGTTTGAACTAATTGTTGGCTCAATGTTGGTGGTTACGAATGTGTATTTTAGCATTGATTGTATAAACACTTCCTGTTTGTTTGTACTGTTTATTTGATTTGGTAATGTTATGCCACTAAGCGCCAAGTAGGCTCGTCGTAATATCCTCTGGAAATTTAATCCCGTGATTTTTTGTTGCTCAAATTTGTCGGCAAACTGAGTGATCATGATTTTGCCGAAATCTTTTCGGGAGAAAATTAATCCAATCATCATCTACTGTAGCTGCTGTAGTACGTATCGTCCATCTCGAGATGCCGTCTAATCTTCTCCCTCAATGTGATGAACGAATCTCGCTGATTGATTACATTGATCAATTTCTTTAAATGCTTAGCAACTCTTGAGTAGATTCTCAGAATATCAAGGACCAAGGAAAAAACAAAAGAAAATAAATACCAACAGTAAGGCTATATTGAAAAAGTCTGACATTTTACTATCGACTGTCCTTCTTAACTGAAGTTAAAGAATACAGTTAAATGGGAAGAAAAATAGGTACATTGCATGTTTTGATGTTAGCTTTAAAACTCAGATTGTAATATATATCATGGAAATTTGTTCTACTACAAAATTATTGTGTTTATTTTTAAACTTCAATTAAATAAAAATCATTAGTAGCATTTAATTTGGCTGTTATTGAACAAATCCCATGAACAGTTCAAAATTGTCATGACATTACACAATACTGGTGCCCCGAATATCAACATACTACTTCTATTTTACTATACTATTTTGGTATAACCTATGCTTACTTCGGTTTTGGGTTTGACATCATAAATGTTATAATACCCTTGTCTTGAATATAATGTTTGAAATGAAGCACTTTCAGCAGATTGCTAAAGCGTTAAGGGACAACAAATATACTCTTGTTTAATTTTGGCCTCAAATAATTATGGCCTATAACGATATTTCGCCTTCGATATATACTGGATGAATAGTTGAACGGTTAAAGCTAATTACTAACTGTCATGAACCGTTGTTTCTCATGGAAAAATACCATTTATAGTCTGTTTAGAGATTTTATTACCTTCTTGAAGAAGAAATGTTTCATTAGCTCTTCCTAAATAGCCGTACTCCAGGGAAAACACAGGACATTATCTTGCCACTATGTAAGTCTGTTTATATACGGGAAATTTCAAAATGTGTTGATTTACTTTTCATCAGTAATTGAAAAAACTGTTAGAGACAGATATAGATCTAAGCGAGGCAATTAGAAAGTAGAACTTAAGGGCTTAAATCAATAATGATAAGATCATAAAAGCTTATTTAATAGTTCCATTGTCTGTGACTGGTTTGCATGCATCATTTCAACTGGTTGTTTTCATCCAGTTTTATTTCAATCAACCATTTTCTGAATGGTTTTATTCCAATCTTTGACACTTTTTTATCCAGTTTTATTCCAATCGTTTTTTCAGCCAGTTTTGTTAGCTCACCTGTCATAAAGTGACAGAGTGAGCTTTTGTGGTCACTCTTTGTCCGTTGTTCGTCGTCTGTCCGTCAACAATTTGTTTGTGTAGACACTAGAGGTCACAATTTTGACTTAATCTTTATGAAATTCAGTTGTAATGATCATCTCAACAAAATCTAGGTCATGTTTGAGATTGGGTCATTCTGGGTCAAAAACTAGGTCACAAGGTCAAATTATTGAAAAACCCTGTATAGTCACTAGATGTCACAATTTTGGCCTAATCTTTTTGAAACTTTGTCACAATGATCATCTCAACAAAATCTAGGTCAAATTTGATATTGGGTCATCTGGAGTCAAAAACTAGGTCACAAAGTCAAATAATGGGAAAACCTTGTGTAGTCACTAGAGGCCACCATTTTGGTCTAATCTGTATGAAACTTGGTCACCAAATCTAGGTTCAGTGCGATATTGTGTCATCAGGGGCCAAGAACTAGGTCACTAGGTCAAATCACAGGGCTTACATGCCCTACTACGACAGGTGAGCGACCTAGGGCCGTTTGGGCCCTTTTGTTCCAATATTCATTCCTTTTTCCTACCATAGGGGCATACATGCACTACTACAACAGGTGTCAGTGGCCTCAGGGCCCTTTGGGCTCTCATGCATTCCTATCTCTTTTTAATTCAATCTTTAACCATTTTTAACAACTGATTTTAATCTGATCTTCAATCATTTTTAATCCAATCATCAACCAGTTTTCCTGACCAGTTTTTATACTATCTTTAACTGTTTTTTTCAGCTGGCTTATTTATGGCACACAATTGGACCTACCAGTTTTTTTGAAATTTAATCATCAGTCTTTTTGTAAATTATTCTTTTGCAAACAATTAACAACTTAGCGGAGAATTACCAACCATAGTCTGGCAGTATCATAATCTGCCCAATGTGGCAATCTGAATAATGTCATTGTCTACAAGTTCAATGTTTCAGTAAAGCAAGGGGCAAAAAGTGCACCCTAAATGTGGGGCTCCAACTAATGACCCTGTTAACACTTGTACAGTGCTCTACTGGTTCGCACTATAACCAAAAATCACTACAATGCCTACCATATTCTCTAGAGGCAGGTTCCATTTGACTAGGGTGTTGGGCTTTTAACCCTTAAAATTTCCAAAAAGCCTCATTTTGACACTCAAGATTTTGGTTTGAAGGGTCATTTTCTCTTAAAACCATGAGTATTTTGCCTATTAATTGGTAATATTTAGTCAAAAGTATTAAAATGACCATTCTGATTTAGAAGCTAGTGAAACTCCTGTGGAGGTGTTGTCTGACTGAAGTGCAAGTCCCCATCACCATTAAGAGTAAGTCCAGTACCAGTGTAGATCAATAAAACAGAGGTGGTGCATTTATGAGCAATATATTAGCACCCAGGTATCAATCTTGTCATTGTTTATGGTCTATACCTGTCGTGTTCACTGATGCTCTACCTGTTTATAGACCATATCTGTCTCCTCTACTGCTCTAGTTTGATTGAGTACCCCTTCCTACCCTACAATACATAACCCTCGTCTGTGGCCCGTCATCAGTGGCAGGGAGTTCCAATTTATCCATACGTCAAATCCTCATATCTCATTGTCACAAGAATTCATTCATTGAACATTTAAGACAGGTTAAATATCCTTTGGTCTTCTAGTATACGCTTCTACAGCTTCTACTGTTAACTGACTAATTTCATTAATGAGAATGTTAAGACATTTGACACATTCTTGTTGAGGGAAAATATGGAGAAAAGCATTCAGTTAACATGGCTGACTTGCAGACATTGGAAATGAGTATTACAGATGATGTTCTGAATTGCATTGTGGGAGGCTTTGGCGGTGATGCGAACTGGAAGGCCACGATATTCTGAAATCGAGATAGTTTTAAGATCAGAATCGTTTTTGTTTGTGGAAGTCTATGAATGTGACGGTGAGTTGCCAAATGAATGCTTATGTTATGATATCAACTGTTAAAACAATTATAGGTAAATTTATACTGTTGGTACAAGAATTGTTAGGTCTCTGTGGGTTTACTTCTGTCTCTAAACATACAGATTTAGATAAACAGTTCGTGTTTATGTCTCATACAACTACTCAGGTTTCTATCTGTCTTCTATCTTCATGATAAAAAAATGAAATGAGTAATACTATGTGTGACCAATAAATCTTGTTATGATATTACTGCATTTAAAAAAACCCAGATTGAAATCACATTGATAGCAGTGTTATAAGAGGTGAAATAGATTACATGTTTATGGAGTAAAGGGTTAATATGTTAGTTGCTCATTCCAGGAAACTGCGACAAGTAAGTTAGCTCACCACTGTATACAACTGAAAATTGTGCCATTATCTTTTTTTTTTCAAAAACAACAGCAGCAATATAATACTTTCATAGAACATTTAGAAACCATATTTGAAAATTTAGAAACCATATTTAGGCTGTTTTAAGAGAGCATATATAGACTAGTGAGTATATATATAGTGACATAGTTTACTTTATTGCCAGCAAATATGGTTAATGTTCTATTATCAACCATAGTTTCACAGCCAATGCAGAATTACTTAACTTTGAACAGACACTGTTTCCCAAAACTTGCCACTAGCGTACGCCTGTGCGTGTCAGATTTCCCAGTGTTTTGTTCATTTATGGAACAATCAATGTTTAATTTTATTGAATGTTTTGAGAATCTTTGTAGAAACGACTGATCAGCATTCGTACAGCTTCGTGGTTTAGAAATAAAGTTGACGGATGAACTGTCAGTGGAGCAATTGGAAGAATCCGAGAAATGTGTTACCATCGACAACTGCTTGAATGAATTGGCAGAAATTGTAATTGGTATAAATTAATTTTCGTGCTCGAAATTGTATTTTTTGAAAGAGAAAATCGCAGTTCTTTGTGGGTCCAAACAAACGGCGTGTTACATGCATGATGTATTGCGTAGAGTGTTAGGAAGACATGTTAGACAGGATTGTTGGAAGCGTTTCTATGTAAGACTAATACACCATATTCTATGAAAGCCAAGAATTTGACAGTTTGTAATTTCCTGCCAATCTCGTAACGGAAACGCGACTTATACGTTACAATTGACTGAACCATTTCCAAAACTCCCAACACTACAATTATTTATCTAAAATATTGGTTCTATGGTTTTTATTGATCGTTTACTTATGCCATTACTCCATTGATGCCTAAAAATTTGATATTGTGTTAAACAGTGTACGCTGGTTAGTAAAAATAACTGGTGATTGACACGTAGATAGTATATTTACACTGACATTTTAGATATTGAAATATTGTGCATAGTATATAGAGGATACACTGTCTAGGTCTACTGTCAGTCATCAACTGACAGTCATCTACTGTCGGTTATCTTCTGTCATTTATCTACTGTTGGTTATTTACTGTCAGTTATCTACTGTCGATTATCTGCTGTCAGTTATCTACTGTCAATTATCTACTGTCGGTAATTTACTGTCAGTCGTCGTCTGTCAGTTATCTACTGTGGGTTATCTACTGTCGATTATCTACTGTCGATTATCTACTGTTGGTAATTTACTGTCAGTCATCGTCTGTCAGTTATCTACTGTGGGTTATCTTCTGTCAGTTATCTACTGTCGTTAATTTACTGTCGGTTATCTTCTATGAGTTGTGTACTGTTGTTTATCTACTGTCTGTTATCTACTGTCAGTTATCTACTTCTGTTATCTACTGTCAGTTATCTACTGTCGGTTATTTACTTCAGTTATCTACTGTTGGTTATCTACTGTCAGTTATCTACTGTCGGTTATCTACTGTTGGTTATTTACTATCTGTTATCTACTGTCAGTTATCTACTGTAGGTTATCTACTGTCAGTTATCTACTGTCGGTTATCTACTGTTCGTTATCTACTGTTGGTAATTTACTGTGGGTTATCTACTTCGGTAGTTTACTGTCGGTCATCAACTGTCAGTAATTTACTGTTGGTCATCAACTGTCAGTAATTTACTGTCGGTCATCAACTGTTGGTAATTTACTGTCGTTCATCAACTGTCGGTAATTTACTGTCGGTCATCAACTGTTGGTAATTTACTGTCGGTCATCAACTGTCTGTAATTTACTGTCGGTCATCAACTGTCAGTAATTTACTGTCGGTCATCAACTGTTGGTAATTTACTGTCTGTCATCAACTGTTGGTAATTTACTGTCGGTCATCAACTGTCAGTCATCTACTATTTGTTGACCTACTTCTGTTAGTGTACTACTATCGGCCTACTGGCAATTTACTGCTGTTGTTCTACTGTTGGTCATCTACTGTGGGCATTCTGTCAGGTCTACTGTCCGCCTACTGTCTGGTCTACTGTCTGCATTCTGTCAGGTCTACTGTCCGCCTACTGTCGGGGTAAATCTGTTATCAAACAGTTTTCTCAGGTCCTATATGTCTGAGAGCTCTCTAACAAGTGTAAGATGATGATAAATGCTTGCCTGCTACAACTTGCTGATTACCATTAGTTGGTCTATACCAAACTAGATATTACAGTCATGAGGAATTAGGATATTTGGTTCTGTCTGACTTCATTCCCCTTCGGGAATTATATGATGTATTTCTCTAACCTCCCCCTTATTTAGATGTGCAATAATGCACATCACAGAACCGTTTCTGGTTTTGTTTTTTTATGTCTGGTGCCTCTCTCTAGTTAGCACAATCATTATTTGTGGACAGTTTATACAGTTCTTTAATACCAGAGAGTGCAAGATTTGAATTCTCCCATCAGAATATGTGATTTATCATTCTGTCATTTCAAAATTCTCAGAAGTGATGCTTCATACTTTGTTAAGTCTATATTGTCTGGATGATGCAGCTGGTAGAGTGGTTCACTGTCAGCCTAGAGATCTGAGTTTGATTCCCGGAGGTTCTTGGAAGGTTATGTTCTTTCTTGATCACGTCCTACAGTTGATTATGGGAAAGCAAGTTAGTCCTGGTTCATAAATAATTCCCAGAAAAACTGGTTTGCTAATGGCTATTAAAACTCAAAAACAGAATTACACAAAAACACAAAAATATTGAAACATGAAAAGTTGTTGATAAACAAAAACTAATTAAAGCACAAAACTAAACCTGATAAAAAGTAACTACATGTGTCAGAAAATAGCTCTATCTCTACTTGGGATACTTATAGGGGGTATATAGAGTAAAGGGTTAAACTATCAGAGAAAGGATAAATTTCAGGGAGCTGGAATCATTTAGTCATTAAAATGTTACGGTATTTATTATAGTCAAATTATACATTCCAGCATCTTATGGGATATTATCAAAGAATGTTTTATCCCTGTTGGTAAAGCTTGGGGTCTAGATTTTCAAGAATAGAAGACATTGTTTTTATGGCACTGAGCTTTATCACATCTGTTCTATGGCATATTTTGAGTTATGATCTCCCTAATTACGTCACCTATAAGTACAACTAGATAAGATATTACACTCTCCACGGATATATTATGGATATATTGTTTTGATTTACGATTTATCTCAAATTTCACTCAAATTGTTGTTGTTTTGTGGCTTTTGTCTGTTTTGTTAATTAAACTTCACAAAAAATGGACTGTGATGAATGGCCCCCTGATAAGGATCACGTGGACCCCAGATTTCACTTGTTATTGAAGCTCCCTACTTCAAAAACTGTTAATTTATTCTCCAGATGTGGGAGGCTTCTGTTGATTTCTGTCATTTTCGATATACAAACTATGATAAACTTGTTTTTGTAAGAAATTCATGGAAAATATGTAAATACAAAAAATAGCAATAAAGCAAATTTATGGCGCTGACGGAAGTTTAAATATGCAGAAAGAGTCCCAAAAGAATCTGAAAAAATTCTCAAAAGAATCTGAAGCCTGAGAATGAATTAGTTGTATTAGTCCTTTACTCCATATACATTCATAATTATTTGAATGTCAGCCGCCTTTCCTTGGAGCAGGCAGTATTTCCCTATGGAAGACTTTCTTTAGACTTCCGAGCGGGCCATGTGTGGGCATATATCTACATTGGAATGTAAGTGAATGCATTAAAAAAAAACTACCAAGCTTACCAAGTTTGGGCATATCTACATTGGAATGTAAGTGAATGCATTGAAAAAACTGTTATAAGTGTAGTACATTGGTCAATTTTTTTTGCCTTATTATTGAGTAAAGGGTAAAGGAGGTATCTTATCAGGATACTGTACATGTATTGATTAGTTTCCAATAACCTGTATGGAAATAGTAACTAATATATTATCAGGATACCATTATCATGTTTATGTATTAGGTGTATATGTAGCAATGGGTTAAACTCTGTGGACCTATACAAAACAGAAAATAATGCCCAAAACAACTTTAAATCAAAGCACTGAAAGCATCATTATGCCAGCATGTGTCTGGTAACGCAAGATGAATTCACTTCCTCTCTTGAATTGCAAAAATAATTTCAAGAATTTATTTTAACAAATTTGGGATGCCTGAAGTACTGGAAATACTCTTGAATAATTACTGTTTGTTTTTCGTTGGTTTAGGGGAATGTACTAAAATTTAAAGCATGTAAGAACTGAAGGCTGTCCTAAAAATTTCTACGATAATAAATTATGTAACAAATTTTTCTGACGGCACCAAACTGAGTGTGGGGAAACTGTAATAATGCACCAGGTGACGTATAATCTATTCAGGCTCCTGTGCAGACACTTACATTTATTTGCATTCAGAATTTTACTTCTTTGTTTCACTTTAATTCAGGCTTTGAGAAATACATGATAGACAATACACTTTTAAAAGTACTGTACTTATATATGCCTGCCATATTTCAGCAGAAAGCTGACTGGCAAATAAAGGCTATTAGTGGGGTGACAATTGGTGATTTTTTGGGGTGAGGTGACAACTCAAGTAGAACAAGCAATGTTATATACCAAAATGTTCGCCCATGTCTGTACTATATGGAACTGCCGGCATAAATTGTCAACGCGTGGTGCGGACACGGAAATCCAAGATTATTTACACATACACTTAAAATTCTATGTTCTCATGCAATTTTTTTATTTATGTATGTAGTCACAAATATTTACTTGGATATTATTCATTTGATAATGTACATCAAATGGACATACAAGACTGACCACTTTGAGGTCAAGGTCACGGTCATTTCAAGGTCAAATTATGAAAAAAAGCTGAAAAAATGATGTTTCCTCACTTGTTTTCTTGTTTTAGCATATGTTTTATATTCAAGTTGGTATTAAAAGTGATAAAAGTGTTGGTAAGCACATATTCTCTTATTATTAGTCGAATTTTCAGTTCAAAATATTGAAACTTTGTCAAAACTGACATTATTATGCATGTACATGTTGGACGAGATGGCATTCTTAGATTGCTGCTTCCCTATTTAAAATTTTAGTATTCAACTATTGACACTATTATTTCTAATGGTATGATTAAATGTTTGTCTAAACAAAATAACTTTGTATTGTACTCCAAATGGACTTGAAAAATTACCAATCAAGGTCAAGGTCAATGTCATTTCAAGGTCAAACTACCAAAAATACCTGAAAATTTGATCGTTCATTGCATTTTTTCTTATTATGAAATTTGGTGAACATTATATTTTGTTGTAGATCATTGATGTGATCAGAGTTCTTTCATTAAAAATAATAATTTACACTGAACTCCTATATGTGGCATCCCAGACCATATGGGGTACATAACACTGTCAAGTACAACCATCCCGTGCCATAATGGGTACTCACTACTACGTGTTAAAGTCATACTAAGTCCTAAGGGTACTATATACAAAGTACAGTCAAACAAAATCATCACCAACACATACCAGGCCAGAATGGGTTCTAACCACCAACAAGTACATTCTGTAACCAATTGAGTACATGTCATGTTCTTACAACTGCCTATAACAACCATTCCTATCGAGTTCTCAATGCTATACCTGAGGCCAAATGGGGTACTTACAACCACAGAGTAGAGCCAACCAAGGCCGTATTGGTTAATCACCACTATATCAGTCTCAATATGGTACTCACAATCACTGAGCACAGCTGTAAAGGCCCTATGGGTTACTCATTAGTACAAATCACAGTCGTATAAGGCCCAAAGGGGTACTCATCCGAAATAATTACAACTTTCCATGCCCAATAGGGGTGCTCTTAAGTTCTTAACCAATGAATTACAGCCATACCAGGTCCTATGGGCTACACCCAAGTCACAACAAAAGGGTACAAACATCCAAGGCCCAATCAACACCACCAATAAACATTGAGTACAGTCACACCTGACCCTATGTGGTACTTACCACCGATGATTACAGCCATACTATGTTCTAAGGGGTACTTGGACCAACTGAGTACATCCATACCAGGTGCAATACAGCCATCCTAGGCCCTACTGGGTATTTCACCTATTTCACCACCACTAATTATGGCCATACTAATCCCTATGGGTTAGTTGCAACCACTAAATACAGCCATACTAGATCCCATGTGGTAATTACCACCACCAATTACAGCCACCATAGGCCCTATGCCCTACTCACAACCACTGTGTATAGCCATACTATGCCTGAGGATATTCCCATCTACTGAGAACAGCCATTCAATGCCCTATTTGGTATTTAACACTGCCTATAGAACAGCCATCCCAGGCCAATTTATGTTCTCACCTCCAAAAGTTCAACCATCCCAGGCCCTTTTGGGAACCCATCACCACCAATTACAGTCATACCAGGTCTTATGGAGTACTCGCCACCACTCAATACAGCCGTCCTAGGCCCTATTGGAAACCCACAACCACAGACAACAGCCATCACAGGTTCCATTTGGTATCCACCACCTTGAGTACAGCCACCACAGGCCCTATTCAATACCCTATACCACAGAAAACAGCCCACCAATGCCTCATTTGGTACCCACAACCTCTGAGCACAGCCATCCCAGGCCCTATTGGATACCCATCACAACAGAGAACAGCCGATCCCAGGCCCCATTTGGTACCCACTACCTCTGAGTACAGTCATCCCAGGCCTATTGGGTATCCACCACCTCTGAGTAGTCATCCAAGGCCCCATTGAGTACCCACCCTCGTGAATTCCAGCTATCACAGGCCCTATTGAGTATGCACCATTACAGATTTCAGCCATCCCAGTCCCTATTGAGTACCCATCATCTCTGAGCAGTCATCCAGGGCCCTATTGAGTACTCTCCCTCACAGATTTCAGCCATCCCAGGCCCTATTGTGTACCCAGCACCTCTGAATACAGTCATCCAAGGCCCTATTGAGTACTCTCCCTCACAGATTTCAGCCATCCAATGCCCTATTGAGTACCCATCATCACATATTTCAGCCATCCGAAGCCCTATTGAGTACCCACAACCTCTGAGTACAGCCATCAAAGCTCTATTGAGTACCTGTCATCACATATTTCAGCCATCCCAAGCCCATTGAGTACCCATCCTCACATAATTCAGCCATCTCATGCCCTATAGTGTACCCACCATCACATATTTCAGCCATCCCAAGCCCATTGAGTACCCATCCTCACATAATTCAGCCATCTCATGCCCTATAGTGTACCCACCATCACAGATTTCAGCCATCCCAAGCCCTATTTTGTACCCACCATCACAGATATTAGCCATCTCAGGCCCTATTGGGTATCAACCATCACAGATTAAGCCATCAAAGGCCTTATTGAGTACCCACCCTCACAGATTTCAGCCATCTCAAGCTCTATTGGGTACCCATCATCACAGATTTCGGCCATCCCAAGCCCTATGTGTACCCACCATCACATATATTAGCCATCCCAGGCCCTATTGGGTACCAACCATCACAGATTAAGCCATCAAAGGCCCTATTGAGTACCCACCCTCACAGATTTCAGCCATCCCAAGCTCTATTGGTTACCCATCATTACAGATTTCGGCCATCCCAAGCTCTATTAGGTACCCATCATCACAGATTTTGGCCATCCCAAGCCCTATGTGTACCCACCATCACAGATTTCAGCCATCCCAAGCTCTATTGGGTACCCATCATCACAGATTTCGGCCATCCCAAGCTCTATTGGGTACCCATCATCACAGATTTCGGCCATCCCAAGCCCTATGTGTACCCACCATCAGATATTTCAGCCATCCCAAGCCCTATGTGTACCCACCATCAGATATTTCAGCCATCCCAAGCCCTATGTGTACCCACCATCAGATATTTCAGCCATCCCAAGCCCATTGAGTACCCATCCTCACAGATTTCAGCCATCCCATGCCATATATTATAACACTTTTATCACTTTTAATACCAACTTGAATATAAAACATATGCTAAAACAAGAAAACAAGTGAGGAAACATGATTTTTTCAGCTATTTTTCGTAATTTGACCTTGACATGACCGTGACCTTGACCTCAAAGTGGTCAGTCTTGTATGTCCATTTGATGTACATTATCAAATGAACAATATCCAAGCAAATATTTGTGACTACATACATAAATAAAAAAATTGCATGAGAACATAGAATTTTAAGTGTATGTGTAAATTATGGCGGCCATCTTGGACGCCATCTTGGATTTCCGTGTCCGCACCACGCGTTGACAATTTATGCCGGCAGTTCCATATAGTACAGACATAGGCGAACATTTTGGTATATAACATTGCTTGTTCTACTTGAGTTGTCACCTACTCCTTAAATAAGCCACTTTTGAGCTGATTGTCACCCCACTATATGCTCGGCATAAAATGTCAAGAAATTGTATATTGGGTCAAATAACTAATTGATGTAAAATCTGAGAATTAATAATTATATATGTATATAATAATATATATATGTTATCTACACTCATAATAGGGCAAAATCATCAATTTTCATGTGTACGAATATTTTCATGAATTTTTTTATATAATCTTTATTAATAACAAGGCATTGTCATAGTATGGATATACAGTGGAACCCCGCTAATCCGGACCCCTCCAATCCGGATTTCCCTCTAATCCGGGCGGATCTGTTGGTCCCGAATATTCTTATTCATGTTTTAATACGTTTTTACCCCTCGGATCCGGAACCCCTCCACTCCGGACACCGGACAAAAATACGAGGATTTATCATATATTTGCTCTAAATTTGACCCCTCGGATCCGGACAATCAATTTGAACATTGCCCAGGCCAATGTTTTGACAGGTGTCAATGTGTTGTATATTCGCATCATCGTATATGCAATTAAAATAGTCCGATCAATTAACGGTTGTAACATCAACAATACGCAGTGTCGGTGTGTACGTTTTATCGACATGGGTGTGAAAATCACAATTTGGGACCATTAAAATATTATCATTTTAAAAGCGCTAATTGACAGCGTTTATTGGCCTACTCAATTAATTAAAAGACTATTGCTGGGTTGTTTTGTCTACACGGGGGTAAGTTGAATCAAATACAGGTCCCCTTAATTTTGAGAAGGTCGTTATCGACATCAAAGGAAAACAAATTCGGACGTTCTCAGTTTGGATAAATCTACGAGTAAATGCAATAAAAATCTACCAAATTGCAATTTACAGAATTTCATATGATAATCTTGTCTGAGTACAAGTATCTAAAAATAGAAACCCCTCTAATCCAGACACCTCTCTAATCCGGACTTTTTGTCTGGTCCGGACGAGTCCGGATTAGAGGGGTTCCACTGTAGTGAATTGCTTGATTGTTCAATGAATTGATGTTGATTGATCATAGACTTTGAATACATGGTCAAATTCATTCATTAAGTCAATGCAAATTTAAACCTCAATAAAGAGCAATGATTTTACAGTATACAGGGTGATTATAAAACTGTTTCACTAAATTTAAAGTTGGTAAAATGTTATCTAGGCTAAGAAAAACACAGTATTCAATGATCTTCTGGATAAAGTATCTTGAATTTTTGTACAGTCTTATTGTTTGAGAAAAAAAATTGATAAAATAAACATTGTAATTGAACTTTTCTTACACCCTGTATAGTTATAATTGCCTGTACGTAACAAACGATACAGAACTACAATATACAGAATTAGACAATGAAAGCCACTTAGTGCAGATGATTCAATTCCTGATTTTTTCCCCCGAGATTGGAACCAAGAGGACTAAAACATATCCGAGTATAGATGTATATAAAACTGAATACTTGTATTGATGGTACCATGCTCGCTTTCTATAAAACTGAATGCTGGTATTGATGGTACCATGCTCGCGTTCTATAAAACTGAATGCTGGTATTGATGGTTCCATGCTCGCGTTCTATAAAACTGAATGCTGGTATTGATGGTACCATGTTCGCGTTCTATAAAACTGAATGCTGGTATTGATGGTACCATGCTCGCGTTCTATAAAACTGAATGCTGGTATTGATGGTACCATGCTCGCGTTCTATAAAACTGAATGCTGGTATTGATGGTACCATGCTCGTGTTCTATAAAACTGAATGCTGGTATTGATGGCACCATGCTCGCGTTCTATAAAACTGAATGCTGGTATTGATGGTACCATGCTCGCGTTCTATAAAACTGAATGCTGGTATTGATGGTACCATGCTCGCGTTCTATAAAACTGAAAGCTGGTATTGATGGTTCCATGCTCGGGTTCTATAAAACTGAATGCTGGTATTGATGGTACCATGTTCGCGTTCTATAAAACTGAATGCTGGTATTGATGGTACCATGCTCGCGTTCTATAAAACTGAATGCTGGTATTGATGGTACCATGCTCGTGTTCTATAAAACTGAATGCTGGTATTGATGGTACCATGCTCGCGTTCTATAAAACTGAAAGCTGGTATTGATGGTTCCATGCTCGGGTTCTATAAAACTGAATGCTGGTATTGATGGTACCATGTTCGCGTTCTATAAAACTGAATGCTGGTATTGATGGTACCATGCTCGCGTTCTATAAAACTGAATGCTGGTATTGATGGTACCATGCTCGCGTTCTATAAAACTGAAGGCTGGTATTGATGGTACCATTCCTGTGTTCTTCCAATATTGTTTATTGAAGCATGGCCATTCCCCGGACATAGATAAACTTATAACAAGCTATTTATTAGGTTATCAGGACACGGGCCAGTGTGCTAGATAAGTTAAATTACCTTATTACTTCCAGTTGGTAAATCTCTTGACGGTGAGATTATTGCTTGGAAGGGTCTAGACTGATAACCATTCTTCTAGCTATTTTATATTCAATTAATTAATTTATATAGACTGGTTTCCTAATACTGTAAAATGTAGATTAATTCACCTAACACTAAACCAGTCTCGGAATAGTTAAGGGCCAATCAGATCACTTTATTTCTATAAATTTACCATATTGTGGCCTTTTATAGAATGATTTGACACGGAGAAAATGTAGATTAGTATTTATGTTAGACATAGACAGTTGGTAGAACGTCCCGAGAGGTTTAAAACTTGGAAAAGATGGGAATCTATATAACTAGAATAATTTCATAAAGAACAATAAATTGTCAATGAAATAGAGTTTTCTCTTCAAGCTAAAAGGGAAAACATATTTTTATAGGCACCTTGGTATGTCTGTCTGAATGTGTTTCTTCGATCTCTATTTTCGAGATGTAACCATTGGTCGTTCACAAAAACCTCATTTAACAATCGAGTACCTAGTTGCGTGTATTAGTGACTCATTATGCTTATAATGGAACTTTACTGAGTTATTGCCCTTTTTATTTATATTTTTGTCTGTAATATTTCTCTGTGAATTCCAACCCCCAAATGGTGAAGGTCACAAGTGATTCATCATAACGTCAGATCAACCCAGGCCCTGTTAACCATTCAACCACATTAAGGTCCCAGAAAGAAGCACTTTTATATTCCCGATGAAACGTGACGTTTGATGTTGAATGGTTTACATGGCAACAGTCTGATTCCTGATGTCACATTGGCTCACAATATATGTCTTTTGTCTGTTTATTTATTCACTACACTCTTCAGAAGTAAGACAAATCTTGTTTGTTTCTTCATTATGCAGCGGGACCCATTATCTAGGGAAATAATACGTCTGAATAAGCCTGTTTTATTTTTAACGCTACGAGTCTGGAATAAATATGATAGCGACTGGAATACATGATATCGAGGGTACCGTGCAATACAATACTTCTATTCTACATTATTACAATCTTCGTAAGTATTTTTCTTCATGGGAAATGCACTTTCCGGAAAAATGTCGAATATTTTAACAAAGCTAATTTGAGTCAAGTATTCTGTTATATGAATGGTATATGGAGTGTTATGTTCAGAAATGATCCCTTGTAGTACAATAACAGATGTACTCGACTTTGCACCGATACAGGAGATAAAGTTCCTGTTCTCTATATGTCAGGAACAAACTGTTCTACTACCAGAATACCAAAGTGCAACTTTTATCAGCGTTTCGTATGATTATTGTAATTCATGCTGGTATTGGGTTGGTTCCTGTCTGCCAGATTGGAGGTACTGTGTTCCATCTGGTTGGTTCCTGTCTGCCAGATTGGAGGTACTGTGTTCCATCTGGTTGGTTCCTGTCTGCCAGATTGGAGGTACTGTGTTCCATCTGGTTGGTTCCTGTCTGCCAGATTGGAGGTACTGCGTTCCATCTGGTTGGTTCCTGTCTGCCAGATTGGAGGTACTGCATTCCATCTGGTTGGTTCCTGTCTGCCAGATTGGAGGTACTGCGTTCCATCTGGTTGGTTCCTGTCTGCCAGATTGGAGGTACTGTGTTCCATCTGGTTGGTTGCCAGATTGGAAGTACTGTGTTCCATCTGGTTGGTTCCTGTCTGCCAGATTGGAGGTACTGTGTGTTTCATCTGGTTGGTTCCTGTGTGCCAGATTGGAGGTACTGTGTTCCATCTGGTTGGTTCCTGTGTGCCAGATTGGAGGTACTGTGTTCCATCTGGTTGGTTCCTGTCTGCCAGATTGGAGGTACTGTGTTCCATCTGGTTGGTTCCTGTCTGCCAGATTGGAGGTACTGTGTTCCATCTGGTTGGTTCCTGTCTGCCAGATTGGAGGTACTGTGTTCCATCTGGTTGGTTCCTGTCTGCCAGATTGGAGGTACTGTGTTCCATCTGGTTGGTTGCCAGATTGGAGGTACTGTGTTCCATCTGGTTGGTTCCTGTCTGCCAGATTGGAGGTACTGTGTTTCATCTGGTTGGTTCCTGTCTGCCAGATTGGAGGTACTGTGTTCAATCTGGTTGGTTCCTGTCTGCCAGATTGGAGGTACTGTGTTCCATCTGGTTAGTTCCTGTCTGCCAGATTGGAGGTACTGTGTTCCATCTGGTTGGTTCCTGTCTGCCAGATTGGAGGTACTGTGTTCCATCTTTGTGATGGTACAACACCTGCCAGCCCTGAGTTCAATTAAAAATTTCGTGATACACGTTTCGTCACGTAATTTTTCGTTGAATACAGGGCTGGTATATATAGGATCATAATGATCACGGTTATATTAGAGCAGAACCTGTGAGGGAGACCTATTCCTTATGGTTATTAAAGTTCCCTGAACTGTTGTCATTCTTATTTATACTTTTCATATCATATTTATTATGCTCCCCGAAAATTCGGGGGAGCATATAGTTGCCGCTTTGTCCGTCCGTCGTTCCGTCCGATATTTTTGTCCGGAGCCTAACTCAAAAAGTATGTGAGGTATCATCATGAAACTTCATAGGTGGATAGATCTCAATGAGTAGAAGTGCAGTGCTCAAGAACCACAACTCTACATAGCCTATTTTTGGAGTTATTGCCCTTTGTTTTTTTTCATACTTAGCTTTTTGTCCGGAGCCTTACTAAAAAGTATGTGAGGTATCATCATGAAACTTCATAGGTGGATCGATCTCAATGAGTAAAAGTGCAGTGCTCAAGAACCACAACTCTACATAACCTATTTTTGGAGTTATTGCTCTTTGTTGTTTTTCATACTTTATTCATACTTAATTCTTGTCCGGGCCATAACTCAAACAGTATTTGAGATATCAATTTGAAACTTCATAGGTGAATATATCTCATGAATGGCAGTGCAGTGCACAAGAACCATGACTCTTCATTCCATATTTTTGGAGTTATTCCCTTTTGTAATTTTTCATACTTAATTCCTGTCCTTGCCATAACGCAAACAGTATTTGAGATATCAATTTGAAACTTCATAGGTAAATATATCGCATTGAGGGAAAGTGCAGTGCCTAAGAACCATAACTCTTCATAGCATATTTTTGAAGTTATGGCCCTGTGTAATTTTTTATACTTGATTCTTGTCCAGGTCATAACTCGTACAGTATTAGAGATATCAATTTGAAACTTCATAGTTGAATAAATCTGATTAAGTTATAGTGCAATGCCAAAGACCCATAACTCTCTTTTGCATATTTCTGTAGTATTTTGTCTCTGACAAACATCCAACGGGAAGCATCACCCGTCATTGACGGCTCTTGTTACATATATTCTACCATAAGTTTGAAATGCTGGAGTTTGTCAGCTAGAATTTCTCAAATTTAATCCCATTTTTGTCAAGTCCTGTTGCATAAAATGAATGCAAAGTGTGACAGACTATTATATAAAGTACATTACTAGCTGTACAGGTACCATATGTGTGCATCTGTTGTTACTAGGTCTGCCGAAAGTCTGTCTATATTGTTTTCTCCAACTTCATAATGAATTGATCAACATTTAAAAACATTTTTACTACCCAAATGATTCTTACTGCTAAATTTGTTGGGGTATAAAAGTGGCTGGTGGCTGAATGTTCCCCTGGTTATAGCCGTTATAGCCTGTCTGGTTGTATAGTTGTTTGATTGTCTGGAGGAAAATCTATAGATGCATCCAATATATAACAATCTGTGTTCTAACGTCTCTCGATAATCTGTCTGTCTGTAAACCATCATTGTTTGTTGTTGGACTACCTAACAATTAGAGACTGGGTGTTTATCCGGTTAAGCTGTCTGGATCGCTTAGTGGTAGAGCATACTGCTGTAGAGATTGGGAGGTTGTTTAAGCGGTCTGAATCGCTTAGTGGTAGAGCATACTGCTGTAGAGATTGGGAGGTTGTTTAAGCGGTCTGGATAGCTTAGTGGTAGAGCATACTGCTGTAGAGATTGGGAGGTTGTTTAAGCGGTCTGAATCGCTTAGTGGTAGAGCATACTGCTGTAGAGATTGGGAGGTTGTTTAAGCGGTCTGAATCGCTTAGTGGTAGAGCATACTGCTGTAGAGATTGGGAGGTTGTTTAAGCGGTCTGGATAGCTTAGTGGTAGAGCATTCTGGTGTAGAGATTGGGAGGTTGTTTAAGCGGTCTGGATAGCTTAGTGGTAGAGCATACTGCTGTAGAGATTGGGAGGTTGTTTAAGCGGTCTGGATAGCCTAGTGGTAGAGCATACTGCTGTAGTGTTTGGGACATTGTTTAAGCGGTCTGGATAGCCTAGTGGTAGAGCATACTGCTGTAGAGATTGGGACGTTGTTTAAGCGGTCTGGATAGTCTAGTGGTAGAGCATACTGCTGTAGTGTTTGGGAGGTTGTTTAAGCGGTCTGGATAGCTTAGTGGTAGAGCATACTGCTGTAGAGATTGGGACGTTGTTTAAGTGATCTGGATAGCCTAGTGGTAGAGCATACTGCTGTAGAGTTTAGGACGTTGTTTAAGTGGTCTGGATAGCCTAGTGGTAGAGCATACTGCTGTAGAGATTGGGACGTTGTTTAAGCGGTCTGGATAGTCTAGTGGTAGAGCATACTGCTGTAGTGTTTGGGAGGTTGTTTAAGCGGTCTGGATAGTCTAGTGGTAGAGCATACTGCTGTAGAGATTGGGACGTTGTTTAAGTGGTCTGGATAGCCTAGTGGTAGAGCATACTGCTGTAGAGTTTAGGACGTTGTTTAAGTGGTCTGGATAGCCTAGTGGTAGAGCATACTGCTGTAGAGATTGGGAGGTTGTTTAAGCAGTCTGGATAGCCTAGTGGTAGAGAATACTGCTGTAGAGATTGGGAGGTTGTTTAAGCGGTCTGGTTAGCCTAGTGGTAGAGCATACTGCTGTAATGTTTGGGAGGTTGTTTAAGCGGTCTGGATAGCCGAGTGGTAGAGCATACTGCTGTAGAGTTTGAGAGATTGTTTAAGCGGTCTGGATAGTCTTGTGGTAGAGCATACTGCTGTAGAGATTGGGACGTTGTTTAAGCTGTCTGGATAGCCTAGTGGTAGAGCATACTGCTGTAGAGATTGGGACGTTGTTTAAGCGGTCTGGATAGCCTAGTGGGTAGAGTTTGAGAGGTTGTTTTAGCGGTCTGGATAGCCTAGTGGGTAGAGTTTGAGAGGTTGTTTAAGCGGTATGGATAGCCTAGTGGGTAGAGTTTGAGAGGTTGTTTAAGCGGTATGGATAGCCTAGTGGGTAGAGTTTGAGAGGTTGTTTAAGCGGTATGGATAGCCTAGTGGGTAGAGTTTGAGAGGTTGGGTTTGCTCCATGGCATGTCAGATACCATTAGTTATGAGGTTTCTTAAAGTATAGCTAATTAAATTTTAACAATTAAGTAATTTAAGTAACTTTGATATACAGACATTTAATAAATGTAAAACAAATATTTTGGATGGTTCCATTTTTGGCAAGGCATCCTACCCCCTAATCTGAGTTTGAATAATTTGATCTATCAGATTTAATAGAATGGTGTTTGAAAGAATTCACAATGTGCTCTGTTAGTGGAGACATTGACCTTATAATACTACGTAATTATCAAACCTTTATCCATTTTGTCTGACTTGAACTGTGTGTGTAAGATGTATGACCAGTCTACAGACAAGTCTGCCTGCACATACAGCAAGCACATTATACAACTACATGTGCCTTTACATCTGTTCTCAATATCACTCTAAAAAAATGTACAAAGATCTGATTTGGTTTAAATTTAGGTAATCCTTGTACCAACTGTTTGTTGGTCATTTTGTTTGTAAAACATATTTTCATTGGCTGACAGAAATGTGTGCACTATGTTTATTTGGTCACATTATTTGTTAAACGTATCTTCATTGGCTGACAGAAATGTGTGCACCATGTTTATTGGCCAATCATTGTAAAACAGATTTTCATTGGATGGCACTTCAAAACATCAACAGATTATTCATCTGTTCCACTGAGCTGATTAGCAAATTAGTTAATTTATAGTATAACATGTGGAAGAATCTTATCTTATTTAATACCTGAAAGTTTGTACTAAGAGAGGAATTGAGGTATTATTATCCAAATAATAACTTTCATTTTCTACGGTATTATTATTTAGCACCACAGCACCACAAGGAGGCACCACAAGGCTGCTCGCTATCGGGAACATGTAGTGTTAGATGAATGTGTAGATGTAATTGTCAATCTGCAGAATGAGATTACTTGGAAATCTCTGACAGTATGGTTGAGGTTTTCTCTTATATTATCTACTTTGACAGTATGGCTGTGGTTTTCTCTTACATTATCTACTTTATTATCTACTCCTGATATCATTAAGGCAAGAATAAATTAATTCCTATATTATCTTAACATCCCCTACCATATGATAAATAGGGAAATTTTCCCAGACTTACGAATTTTGATAATATTCACAAATTTATATCTTATGCAAATTCAAGAAATGTGTGATTGTTCGCTGCCAGTTTCTGTCTGAGTTGCTGTTATGAAGAATAGAAGTGATTGTATCCAAATAAATGCTCATCCAAAATTATATACTCTAATATAGTCTTCATTATTCGTTATTGGTCTAATAACATAAAAATAAATGAAAAATACCCATTGTCTAATGTCTCGTTTTATGTTTGACTCGGCTCTATATTAATCTCTTATTATAATTATTACTGTAAGTTACAAATAGGTCAATGTCCTATGGAATAAAGGGTTTAAAGATCAATTTGGATGAAATCCATTAATTAATTTCTAATGGCCTATAATATGTACTGCTGCTATCATTAATTCTGATGCAGTGGTAGCGGCTATATCTTCATCGGTGTCACCAATTTTTGTTTCTAGATAACCCAGCAATTGCTGTAATAAATTCCTGCCTTGTTAGTTTTCTGTCGACATAAAAAAACTGAAAACATCGCATGTGATGATTATATTGGGTAAACTTTGCTGTTTAGCAGCCAAAAATAATGGTATGGTACGGTATATATTATTTTGATAGGACACTCAATGATGGCGGGAATTAATCATCAATTGGTATAACAAGACAGTAAGTTATGTCTCTTTGTCGGAACGTAGGTGATTTGTGAACATTTGTATGAATAAATTTACCCAACAAAAATGTACCAATATTTCTCTGGAATTATCGTAGTAAAAACTGAATGAAAATAAACATAGTTCCCTAGTAAAAACTGAAAGCGAATAAATATAGTTCCCTGCATTGAATATTGTCTGGCTTGGTTGTCACATTGTTATAAATGTCAGATTGTATCTTAGGGATTTTGTTTCTTACATTTGGCATTGATTAGGTTCTGTTCTTGATAACAAAATTGTTAAAGGAAAAAATGTTCTTTTCTCCTTCAGACTTTTAGTATGAAAACCTACAATAACTAAAATGTGGGTTAATAATTATACCCCCAGATACATAGTATATGGGGGCTATATTGGAGTCGGTTGGTTGGTCTGTTGGTCAGTCGGTTGGTCCGTATAATTTTGTCCGCGCTATTTCTCTGTCACCATTGGTCAGATTTTAACGAAACTTTGTATGAATGATCAGTACCAAGTCTTGTTGTGCATATCGTCGGCACACGTTGGTCGGATCAATTTTAAGGTAGTTATGGCCCTTTGTTTTTTTACACTTATGAATTTTGTCCGCGCTATTTCTTTGTAACCATTGGTCAGATTTTAATGAAACTTTGTATGAATGATCAGTACCAAGTCTAGTTGTGCATATCGTCAGCACACGTTGGTCGGATCAATTTTAAGGTAGTTATGGCCCTTTGTTTTTTTTCACTTATAAATTTTGTCCGCGCTATTTCTTTGTAACCAATGGTCGGATTTCAACAAAACTTTGCATGAATGATCAGTACCAAGTCTAGTTATGCATACATGACTGTGTCAAGCAGTTTCTGGGGGTATTCATCACATTCAGTGATATTTCTTGTTTGGAATTGTTAGTGTTTGGAGTCATATGTGTTTGTCGTAAGAATGCATTTCTATCAAAGATCCGAAGAGTAATGAAAACTTTAACTTCAATCGATAGGGCAAAAATAAATGGTTTTCATCTTAAGATAGGGTCTTCCACTTTCTTATAATAAGGGTCTACCCCAGTGTCTTAAAATAAGGGTCTTCCCCTGTCTTAAGAATATCTGGGGTTAAGAAAAAAAATCCTTCTTCTTTCTTAGACTTTTGAAGAGAGTTTGAAGGATAAACTAACAATAATTGAGTTTTGATGGCCTAGATAATATACAGACCAATTTACCAGAATTGTTCAGCTTGTTGGAAATGTGCACAAACTATGCGAGATGTACTATTATAACTGATACCAGGGGTAATAAGTATTCAGTAGAAACAGCGAATGCTGTCATTCAGATAGTTGATGGTACCTAGTTATATACAAACCCAGACGTAATAAATATCATACACATTTATAACCATCCAGTCTACAGCACTGCAGACGTATAATTATATCTGTTAATTTGTTTTCAAGAAAATGAATGTTCGGTTTCTTGCAAAAAAATTGCCGTTAGCAAATTATTATCTTGTTATGCAATTTGTTTGTTGTATTGTATATTTTTATCTATGGTTATGTTTTGTATAGTCTGTATTTTATCCACTGATGAACATTAATGATATTTACATAAGTATGTGGCTTATATTTTTGTATAAAACATTTTATTTACGTTCTTATTTATTTGAAGTTAATGCAATTATTACTGTTATATGCTTGTGATGTTGCTATAATGACATATTCCGATAATTGTACCTAAGAAAATAGTTTACGAAAGCACCTGTCATATATGATTGGGATGAAAATACCTATTTATATGAGAATATGAGGACGACACCCCCTCTTTTGGTATGTGGAAGACTCAGGAATGTCATACGTGGTACACAGTAAAAGCAATTTTGGTATTCAGTACTCAAGATTTCCAAAAAAAAATTTTTTTGACATTAATTTACGCAATTTTTAAACATTTTAAACACTCACAATGCCAAGAAACATGTTTGTCATGGTAAGTTAAAAATTAATCGGACTCGGTGAAAAGTATTTGCGATTCATGCAGGGAGGGGGGGTGTCACCCCCAGAATATGGTTAACTCTTGTAATCATGACCCATGTTTGCTCCATGAATTAAGTCTCCCATATAGAGTGAGGGAGACATATTGTTTTTGTGATGGATGTTAGTCTGTCTGTCTATAAGTGTGAACGAATGTAACAAAGTTTGTCTGCGCTTGTTCTCGATCCTTAACCATTGGTTGGATGTCCATGAAACTTGAATTGTTTTTCCAAGTCAAGTTGTGCACAATGTCTGGATTTTTTGTTTGATTTATACTATCAAGAGTTATGGCCCTTGCTTTGAGCCACATACAATTTAATGTGTTTATGTTGTTCTATGGTAAACTTTCGTTCTAAGGATGATGTTTGCTCTAAGGATTTATGTTGTTCTACCGTTGATACTTTGTATAGTTTTGCAATTAATACATTTATGTTGTTAAATGGAAGTGTTCCAACCCCTATGCTCTCATAAGATTTTATAGGGTCTGGCAAAAAATACTTTTGACACTTGCGGGATGCTAGAATCACACCGAAAGCCTATGTACCAACCTGTGTTAAACTCTTTATTAAAAATCCACCTATTAAACCATGATATTTGATGTATGTAACATACCTTGACTGGCTGTCTGAGACAGGTTACTCAGTATATCCATAAGGGTAACAATAGCAGTTTCTGACTTATGGAAGTGGTGACTGGAATACTTTGTTCTTGGAATGCCTCACACAAGTGGTAAATGATCTCTCTTCTTCTATCCAAAATATCAAAGGATTTAGTTTTGCATGAATTGTTTACCTTATGAATACAAAGCATTGTGTCTCACCATGAAATCAACAAGTGTGAACTATAAAAAAACAAGTAATGAATGATAAACAAAACCAATAAAAAAAATGCATGCTTGGAATTTTAAGATGATTCTGTAGGGCTGCAAAACTCTCAGCCATAAAAGCTGAAAGAAAAGATATTATATATTATTGACATGTAATAATGCTGTTTATTGCACTAAATGTTCACTTCTTAATTTTGCCCACCTCTCTTCCCATTAAATTGGCACTCACTCATTTTTAAGCCCTCGCATCCCCCAAATGAGGCTAAAAAATTCTAACTTTCATCCCTCAAGTGACATGCACCAATTTCATTTCCCCAATGTTGAGATGTGTGTATTATCTCTGCTGTTGCTCTGTACTTTTGTCTCTTATAAACCTAAGTAATGAAAATTGCAAGCGTATTATATAACAAGAAATGTTTTTCAAATGATATAATCCTGGTAGGCTTAAAGGCTTGACTATCTACTGCAAGACTTAATTGATCATTTTAACTCAGCTAGAACAGACTTAAAGAGCCACAATTACATTATTTCAATTTATTAATTGCCTGTACAACCCACAGGTAACTGTATCATTGAGAGTTAAAAAAAATTTTTATAAAAGTTATGTTACCTTAGATAATTATAATAAATTTTGTAAAAAAAAATTGTTTTTAATTTTTTCTTCATTAATGATACAGAAACCTGTGGTACAAACCACAATGTCAAAAAAATTAAGGACAGTATGGTCTAATAGATTCCCTTGCTATTGTAAGCAATACTCCCTGATTTCCCAGACTCATGTTCTCTATGTCCCTGACAGTCAGTTGTAAGCCAGTGAAGGACATAATGCTATTTATGTGACTGGCATATGCATCTTCGGGCTCATGCAGAAATGGATTTTTCTCAGAATACATATACAAGAAGTAAGCTGCCTCTAACATATTACAGAGCAGTTTCATACAACAAGAACAAATTCTGTATTTCGTCTTATTATCTGTCAAAGGTTTAATGCTGGCATTATTTTACTTCGATAATATTTACTTCTATTACTGGTCAACAGTTTCTTTACTGCTCATGTCCTAGTTTGACCACTGGGTTTTAACGACTAATTCAGCCAGGCAACTCCTCAGCAATTCATATGGTTTCTTCAATAAAAATGTTCCTGGTGGTCATTAAATTGTCACTGTGTTACAGTTCAATACTAGCTTCTTCTAAGTTGTCACTAAGTCATATGTTTCAAACAATAAATACAGCAGTGATTATCAATATGTTTCTTTCCATGACATTTTGTGGAAAGATTTCTTTGAAGTATTGAAACATTAGAACAAGATTAAAGTATTATTCATCAGAAATAGGGATATAAATGGGTACAAATTACTCCCTGTGCGTCCAACACATTTCCGTGCTATGTTTGCTGTCAGACACATGGTTTAAGTGCTATATGAGCTGCTGTATATATCACTTTCTGTATCAATCGAATCTTTATGGGTTGCATGTTGACGTTTCGTGCAAATGCTCTCAGTAATTGTTCAACAGAGGACCATGATCTTAATTGCCGGAAACATTGACAATATTGGGTGATGTTTGGCTGAGAATTCTTTCAAATCCTGCTAATTTTGTCGTGTTCCAAACCATTTCAATCAAATTCCAGTATCGGTTAAACGTCACCGTGATTGATCTAGACTCGTATTGTTGCTGATATTGCCTGCATATAAGTCATTCTTGAAGCCGATAAAAACAAGTCAATGTTCATTAATTAAGTGAATGCTTGTTGACATGGTGGATTAAGTTACTGCCAACTTTAATGAAATATGGCTGCATAACCACACTACAGTCACCAAACAGCTTGCAGGGAGCATCCGGTTTATTGACTGATATCTGTTAGATCTTGGGATCAGTTATTTATTTAGATTCACTAGATTTTAAATATCACATTCATTTTCTACATGCCAGAGGTTAAGCTCACATTAATGTTTAATCATGAATGACTGATTTTATTGTTTGACCAAATTGACCTAAGATTGATTAAACTTCTTAAAGCTCATCTTTGGCATTTGTGAAACTCTTAGACCATTGTTTGTTGTTATATAATGCTTTGGTTTGTTTATTTTATTGAATATTTCTGAAGCATGGGGGAAAATAAAAAACCTTGAGAAAAATACAAATGATGGAAGCGATTAACGATGTAAGGTCACAGAATATTCTAAGTCAAATCTTGACATGTACAATATGCAAGCAAAGGAGTACATGTACAATATGCAAGCAAAGGAGTACATGCTTTCCCTAATGGTTCATTTATCCAGGGACGATTATGAGAACATGCCATAATTGAACACCAACAGTAACTTATGGAACAAGCTATATGACAGTGTAAGGTTTAAGCCTGATGGTCTCTGTCTGTTAATGGGATTGCTGGGTAACTTCATGTGGCATTGACTACTCTTCTTCATCATCCAAACAATGTCTATGTTCGTTGTTAACTGCCAACTGAAGAAGCTCCCTAAATACTTGCAGAGCTGTAATTAAAGCATTTTCCCCTAAATACTTGCAGAGCTGTAAAGCTGGGTCCCTGCTTATGCACTTGTCATTATCATATTTTTTTTAATTTCTCATTTATTACTTTCATTATTTCTATGACTATCATACATGCATTAGTTAATAATGTGACTTATGATAAGCATTAAATGCGAATTTGTCATAGCTTGTAAATTCTCTTAATCCAATGAATCATGACAACTTCTTATCAGGTTTATATCAGCTCTTGATATATCAAGGAATTATTGTACATGTAGTTGTAAAATATCCCTAAAAGGGGATCACTATAATATATGTTGATAGTTCACTCTAATTTCTCAATATTTCGACCTAACAAGGTCTTCTTCAGGAGAATGAAACACTTTAATTTTGTTCACATTGTTTAGCTGTAAGTAGCATGGATGCATAGCTTGTTATCATTCTCCTGAAGAAGACCTTGTTAGGTCGAAATATTGAGAAATTAGAGTGAACTATCTACAAATATTGTACATGTGTTTGTTAATCATGTGAGGTTAAAGGCAACTTTGTTGTACAAGTCGCTCCTGTTCTCAGTGAGTGATAATAATGTGACAGTTTAACATTCTGTCACCACTGATGAAATTATCATACATGTGGTAAACCACCCACCTTCATAGATCTTTTATTCCATATTTTTATTTCACATTTATTATCATTCATTAATTATACGACTTGTAATGTCACTGCTAATGTGATTCACATATGCCAAACGTTTAAAGCCACCCACAACCATAGCTCTTTTATTCCATGTTTTAATTTCACATTTATTGCTACAGATTAATTTTTCCTGACATATTTAGCAGACTGCGGAGATAAGAAATATTAAATTTGTACCAAAAATTGCCGAATTATTTGCGATTTCTGGTAGTTTAATTTGCACAGATGTTGATGTTATGGTATGAGTAACCGCTATGATCCGTGCATATGCATTAACTTACTAAGACCATTCTTCAGGTTCAGATTGTTCTTGATTATCGTTTTGATACTTCTGCTCGGGTGGTCTTGGATTCTGATTATTGTATGATACCTAAAGGTGAGACTTTAGATGATAGGGGATTCAGGTCTTACATATATCATGTGTTATCATATCCAAGGTTATCTACGACTCCATACGAGGTCATGTCAGACACAATGTACGAGGCATGCTTAGACAGATAGCGGAATGAGGTGGAACATGAAAACAAAACAAAAACGTGTGTGGTTCACAGCTCCCTACATACCCTAGCTGTGATGAGGTCTCCCCTTTAATACATGTTGATGAAGTCTCCCCTTTGCAAATCTGTTCCATTTATATTCAGTATTTAGTGGTTAGACAGGGGGTTAAAACTTCATTAATTGAGTATCTAGGGCTTGTGTTGCTAGGGTTCGGTGGAAAAAGCTTATGGCAATTTTAGGGCAATATTTGGAAAATTAAAGTAAAAGTCAGGGTTTTGCTCTGTCCTACCACACCAAAGAGGAAATAAAATTGTACTATTATATACCTAAATTGCTTTGTGCTGGATCAGCATAATAAGGGAAATCCCTGAGATTACTCTAGTACTCTCATGGCCAGTGTTCAATGTCAGTAACAGTTGTAGAACTGGTTTCATAATCCCTCTAAAAATAATTAGTATAATTCAAGAATATTTTTGGGCAATGGTATAGGAGAGATCATGTTTGTATACAAAGGCATTCATACCACCAGCTAGCTATTGGTGAATGGCAGGTTTTTATTGTTCATTCATCCAATAGATTGCCGGTGGGCATTTTGCATATGAATATGGTGATCTCTCCTATTGACATGTGAATCAGACATATTATGATTTGGCCTAAATGTTAAGGGTAGATAGAGATGTATGAGTTATCAGACAGCATGGGAAAGGAAGCCGGCAGGCTGGATGTGTCAGAAACAATCTAGCACTCTCTATAAAGGAAACAGTGCTCACTCAGCCTGGCATTGATAGCTGATAGAGAGGCAAGAGGGAGATGTGGAGAACGCTTGCTTTGATAAAACCAATCTCTTGGTGCCAAACTTGAAACATCAAAGTTGCACCTAAGGCTGTAATTTCTATGAGTTTGATGATCTTTTTTAATTTGAATAAAGTGTTCTGTTTTATTGATATTTTTGATATTTTATTGCAGAAATTAGTTTTACCACTGCCACTCAGAATAAAGGGTTATTTTGCTTTGCCAATTGTTGGCAAAGTATAAGATCTAAGTTTTATTTTGTGATTTAATTATTCATGAATTTGTATTTTAATTTTTTGAATTTGTTAAGTTTTAGACACAATTGTTTACAGTGCTGTATTGTTCATAATGTCCTATTAAAATAAAGTGACTTAATTAGTTAATTTGACAATTGCATTCATGAAAATAGCATAAAAAGAAAATGACCAGGAAAATCGCAATTTTGAAAAAAAAAGCAAAAATTAAAAGACTGAAAAAATGCATTTAAATTTGTGCAATACATAGAGCCAAAACATAAATATGAATAAAGCAAAAATAAAACAGAGAAAAGAAGTTGTCATATATAATCTACGGATGTTATTGATGAGAAGGATAAAGTCAGTCGGCTAGTATGATGAGATATGTCAGAATCTGTTAGATTGTATTGTGGCAGTGATTTCATTGTGGCGGTGATAGATAGTTGGGGGAGGGGGGGGGGGGGGGGGAGAGAGAATTTTCAAGCGAAGCAAAACTTTGATACATTACTTCATTTTATTGGCATTATTGAGTTGCTTATCTGATCATATATTACATAACTTTCATACATTTAAGATGATGTGGTAATGGAATGATTATCTAACAAAATGAAAACATTCACATCTTAATGGATGGTGAACAATAAATGACAGTCAAGGATTTATAGCTTAAATACATTGTGCTTGCATCAAACTGCACGACTTGTAGCTTAAAACACATAACACATGTGAAAGTTTTAGTTTGTTACTTTATACATACTGTCCATGTTGTGTTAGCCCAGATGGATATAGAACTTGTTACTTTATACATACTGTCCATGTGTTGTTAGCCCAGACGGGTATAGAACTGGATTGGTTGACTGCTCATTACCTCACCCCAACTATCTGGGTTTGATATCCGGGGTTGAGCAGATTATGTTTCTGTATGGAACTGACTATCACCATGTCCTCCACATGTGGAGAAGTTTTAGGAGGAGTATATTATATGATAATGAGTGCAAGACCAACGGATGCTGGACGCAGAAGTATAACTGTTTGACAGGCATCTAGTGGCGGAGTATTGACATGGAGTGTGTTTGCTCCTTGACAAGGGGTCATACCATAGATAAAAGAAAACTGGTACTTCATGATGTACATTTTGTATTTCATTTGCTTGTGACCCTCAGCCTCACATAGTGGGAGCTCTTCTCAGATACCTTAGTGGTGTTGATGATACCTTCAAAAACGAGGTGTTGAGAGTAATTAATATAGTTATAGTTGTAGCGCTGGTATCACAATTGACCCAAAATAGATTTGTATGAGCTATAATTAGATAGACCACAGCCACATTGTTAACAAGACTAGAACAGATGCCAGACTTTATATCAGGCTGCCACTGTGTATGAATATAACCACATTATTAGGTCATATTGTTCTGTCCTAAATCTGTCGGAATCCAGCCAGTGTCATAATTCCGATACTTCCCTGTGGTAATGGTTATGGAATTTGACTGTTTAGTTATATCTGGTGAATGTTCCCAACCTTATTGCAGTCTGGTACAATGATGATGTGCCTGGCATGGATTGACATTGTCAAAATAACAGTAAAAGTCTGACATCTAATACCCTATTCTGTAACTCTTCTGGTTGCATCTGTTTTGACATAATTGATAACTGTTTTATTCTAGCCTTGTGTTTCCAGAGTTTGCATAGGGTCATCATCTTAGTCTCTTAGGCCAGATGAAATAAGGCCTGGTTTGTGGCGACGCCACATGGATCGTACCTTGTACAAGATAATTAATTTTTTTAAGTAAATCATGAACATTTCTCATAAAATTAGGCAAATATTAAGTTTGTTGATTGAACAGAAACATTTAATTTCCCTTCATCAAACGAGCTAACCGAATCCTTTATTTTGTAAGCACTGTCTCTTCATCAAACGAGCTAACCGAATCATTTATTTTGTAAGCACTGTCTCTTCATCAAACAAGCTAACCGAATCATTTATTTTGTAAGCACTGTCTCTTCATCAAACAAGCTAACCGAATCATTTATTTTGTAAGCACTGTCTCTTCATCAAACAAGCTAACCGAATCATTTACTTTGTAAGCACTGTCTCTTCATCAAACAAGCTAACCGAATCATTTATTTTGTAAGCACTGTCTCTTCATCAAACAAGCTAACCGAATCATTTATTTTGTAAGCACTGTCTCTTCATCAAACAAGCTAACCGAATCATTTATTTTGTAAGCACTGTCTCTTCATCAAACGAGCTAACCGAATCATTTATTTTGTAAGCACTGTCTCTTCATCAAACGAGCTAACCGAATCATTTATTTTGTAAGCACTGTCTCTTCATCAAACAAGCTAACCGAATCATTTATTTTGTAAGCACTGTCTCTTCATCAAACAAGCTAACCGAATCATTTATTTTGTAAGCACTGTCTCTTCATCAAACGAGCTAACCGAATCATTTATTTTGTAAGCACTGTCTCTTCATCAAACGAGCTAACCGAATCATTTATTTTGTAAGCACTGTCTCTTCATCAAACAAGCTAACTGAATCATTTATTTCTCTTCATCAAACGAGCTAACCGAATCATTTATTTTGTAAGCACTGTCTCTTCATCAAATGAGCTAACTGAATCATTTATTTTGTAAGCACTGTCTCTTCATCAAATGAGCTAACTGAATCATTTATTTTGTAAGCACTGTCTCTTCATCAAATGAGCTAACTGAATCATTTATTTCTCTTCATCAAACGAGCTAACCGAATCATTTATTTTGTAAGCACTGTCTCTTCATCAAATGAGCTAACTGAATCATTTATTTTGTAAGCACTGGCTACAGGATTCTATTTTGTTTACGCTGGCTACCCGATTGAATTTGGAGGGAGGGGGGAGCGATTTTAAATGGATCTATTGCTATGATATTTTATGGATAGAAATTCAAATTTCTGTTACTGTACAACATAACGACCATAAAAGTTGCCTTGAGAACCAAATCGGCCCTTTAACAATACTTTGTATGATAATTTGGCGGTTAATTCATAATGGCATTGTTATAACATCATTTAGATGGAAAATAACACTTTTTTGGTTTCCTGCGCTATGATTGAAAATGTGTTTTTCGCAAACGAAGTCATAATTCCTTGACATGCAATTCATTGCAGGCAGTTTCTAGGAAAAACGTCAAAAACTTTAATTAAATCTCCTTTACCAGGAGCAGATATTTATTTCTTTAAATAAAGAAAAAAAATTAAAAATCAATTTAGTGCCATGTCATAATTCTTTGACATGCAATTCGATTCAGCATTAAAAACCCCACAAAAACTAAAATGTAGCAAAAAGTGTAATTGACTATTCTTGTATTCTATAACACGAAGCATTAATTTCGTAAAAAAAAGACGTTTTGAATTTGTAATATTTGTAATGTAGTAATTTGTATTCATGATTACAAAATTGCTTCAATCGTGTTTATGAACTTGTGAACAATCCAATGAAAAAATGGAATACGCTGAAATAATGAATATGAAAATATAACTTAACCTTAATAGCCATTATATATATGTTGTTCTATCTTTCTTAAATAAAGCAATCAATTCGTTAAACCAGACCTGTGTATTAGGTAGAGGAACAGATAAGGTTTTAGGCAATTGGGTATTTTACCCCCAGGTTTCAATCTTATTTGGGTTTTGACAAATTTTAATTGGGTATTTAATAAAACTTATTGGGTAATTGGTCTTTTATGTACTATTTTTCACTATAACATCATTTTCTATTTGCTTTTTCTTACCCCCTCCTCTCAAAATCTATTGGGTTTTTAAGGAAATTAATTGGGTAATTACCCCAATATGCAGCTTATCTGTAGCTCTGATTAGGTGTATACTGTAGCTCAGATAAGAATTTGTGAACAATTTATTTTTTGTGAAAAAACAAAACATTTTCATCACCTTGTATAAAATGTCTCTTTTGATGTACTTATTTTATTTCCTATAATATTTTTACCAGGTGGTTAGAGGATATGTTTGCTTGGTTGGTCAGGTTTCGGTGGTGAAATATGATTCATTATCGTACCAGATGGTTCCCACAGACCAATGTATGGTGGCACCTGCGTGCCTGCTACCTGCTGAAATACGATGATAAATGAGTTCGGAATTTTTTCAACCAGAGGGTCATTAGCATGTTTTGTTTTTGTATCTATTGTTCCTAACTGAGAAACCAGCTTTCACTGTTTGCTTTTATACACATCATTTCCTCACCCCTGGGTGCCGTCTCAGTACTTTGATTTCCAAACATTTATCCAGCATTTATCGGGCATTTCTTTACCATTTCTGCTGTTGATGATTGTCAATGAGCTATAACTGTTCCTGAATACTTAGTACTATACATCACACACTGCCATAAATTTTTTCATGATTTTCATCAAAGGTATCAACCCCTGTGTTGTTAGTGGGCCTCCTAGTACGATATTACCAGTCGCTGGCTTTGTAAACGAGGCTGAACAGTTAAAATCAGAAATTTAATTATCAACATGTTCCCTAATTTGCATAATGAGGAAATGATAGTCGCTACTATGTTGCACACACATCACATGACCTGAAGTTGATACGCCATTCATTAGCAACTGGCGTATTTTTTCTCGATGCTATCAAAGAGAAAGGTGAGACTGATACAACGGTTCAGTGTTGAATTTTTACAGTTAAATGTACAACTGTTGCTGTAGCATCAGGCAACTGCCTCTTTGTTCATTTATGTGAAATGGTAAACATGTATGTGATGATAATATTTTGCTTTATTAAAACGTACCATATTTATATGTCAATTAATTGTTCATTAACTCTCCGTCCATTGGTATATTGGTTGATTCAGTCAGTGTTAAGTCTGTCTGCAGCTACATTCGTATCTATCGGCCATTCTGTCGGTTCGGTCTGCAGCTATCTGTCGGCCGTTCTGTCGGTTCAGTCTGTTAGCAGACTTCTCCATATTTGCTGTGTAGGCTGCTGTTTACTGGAAGTTTACCATGGCGGTAGTCAATAAATACGATATTTTCATCTAATCATGAAGTAATTATTAACAATAATGTGTGTGTTCGCAGTGCCGATAGCTGTAATTATAAAGTCATATTTCAATAATCATGCCCTATTATAGTAGAAGTGAGATTATTATTAAATGAAGGAATTCGTATACATCCTGTTTAATGCTAGGTAATTAAATACCTCGTCTTAATCTGTTCATGTTCATAGTCATTAATTGCTTAATTAGAAGACAACTACCTTTGTGATTTGATCGTATCCATCAAATATTAATGATTTTATTCTGGTGAGAAATCTGTCTCAGTGGTGCCTATAATGATTGTATTGCAATTATTTGAACTATGTAATGTCAGAAGACTGCTTTGGTGATTACATTGTGATCCATGTTAATGATTATATAAGATGACACAAGTTTCAGAGTTTTTAGGTCAACAGGGAGGGAGGAGGAAGGGAAGGAAGGGGGGAGGGTCGAATTCCCACTGCCAATATTTCGGTCATACGGAGACTGCCCGAGTTTTTTGTCCTAACACAGGGCTAACTATTCCAGGAACAACCCTCATACACTAAGCAGAGTGTCTTGAAAGCATGGGAGCTTAACTTATGATTAATAAGCATATTTAACAACTTCGGCATGCCTGGGGTGGCATCAAGTCTGATCGACACATTCCATTCTGAGGTGTTTTTGCTTCTACAAGGTATAACAACATTCATTCAAACCTGCACCAAATGTTGCCACAGCCTCAGCTAGGGTTCAAACACACAACCTCCCATTCCCTTGGGTGACTTTCTAACCACTATAGAGCCGTAACCTTTGGGTATTCACTATATAAAGTCTAGTCTGTCTATACATACCCTATGTTTAATTAAAGGAGACAACTCTTCAGTCTACTATTTTTCATGAAATTAATTCCCTTTGCACCCTCAAACATAGATAATCAAGCCCAAAATAAAATCTAGCTAAAATTGAAAACAAAATTATGATAATTGATAGAAAAAAATATATTATCTAGTCGGGTAGCCAGACTATATAAAGTCTTTAGCTAAGCTCAATACTCGTTTTCGATCTACAGTCTAAACCAAATCTCAGTATAAAAGTACACGAAATGTGTCAAGATTGAGTTAAGTAGTTTTGCATGTTGTCTGTAATCAAAGATACGTCAGTGCATGTTATCAGTGTGAAATCAGATCATTAAAGGGGTTTGTTGTTTGATAAACGCTTCTAATGACTCACCCTATCTAACTAATTACAAAATAATTGGATTATCTCATAAAATATGGATCCCCTTCTTACATAAATACCGCCAAATTATCCAATGACATTTTATGTGATCAATTATTTGCTTCATACCTGTTGTTTGTCTCCTCCATTTTGAGTTATAAACTTTATCTACATTCTTTATGGCCGAATTGTTGGGGAACTTTATAGTAGAAATGACTTTATAGTACAAATGATGGGGTCTTTATTGCGTAAGTACGGAATATCAATGCAGTGTGCTGATACTTTTGCGCCGTATTGCCTAAAGTTGCTTGTGTAACGCCGTATCACATGAGACCACTAGGCGATGCAGTATAACACAAGCAATGAGAGCTGACAATATCCTAGTTAGATTTTGAACATAATAAATTTCAGGAGCCTGTAGCCTAACCTAACCACTACCAAATAGTGCTATCCAGTGAGCAGCGCTCGTTGACTAACCTAACCACTACCAAATAGTGCTACCCAGTGAGCAGTGCTCGTTGACTAACCTAACCACTACCAAATAGTGCTACCCAGTGAGCAGTGCTCGTTGACTAACCTAACCACTACCAAATAGTGCTACCCAGTGAGCAGTGCTCATTAACAGCATTGTCTGTTTCCCTGCATTTGCTATCAAGCGCTACCGAAGAAGTCTGTTGCACAAGAAAGTACTCTGTAGCGCTCGATAGCACTTTGCTGTGCAACGGTCTGATAACCACGAGTGCTCACTGGTAGCATATAAATGTTTCACTTCATTCGCTATGTAGCGCTTTTTGGAAGCATATAGTTTCCTTAGTAAAGTGTTTGGTAGCGCTTTAGTTAGGTAATGTGCTTCAGGTTATTGTTAAAATATTATTTATGATCCATCCTGCAATATGTTACCAGGGTCATTAGCCAATGTGATGTGGCTGTCATCTGTACAGAGTGTAGTCAACTTGCACTCAATGACCCGAATTAAATATACAGTCAGCTATTGTCTAGTCAGGGTAAAAATCCAGTGACGCAGCGGTCGAGTCCACTATAACGGTGTAAAACCAGTTATAAATGCTTATACTTTACCAACAGCTATAATTTTAATGCTTAACAAACATACTGTATTCGTTCTACCCGTAAAGACAATGGTTGTTATCTTTTGTGTACACATAAACTGCAACGTCACTGTCACAATATCCTAACTCGACTGTAATAGGATGCATGTTTGAAAATAAATTTTACCTTGGTACTGTAATCATGGAATAAAGGGTTAATACTGGAGATTGCATAATTCAGTTGATTATAAACACTGCTTTGTTTCACTGTACAAATTACCCATGCACAAAAAATATTGAAAACAGAAATTTTAGTTTTTACTGATTTTCCGTTCATTGTCCCCAAAGATTGTTTTATTGATTGAGAAACATAAATTTCACTTTTGTCTTATTATCTTGAAGACTTGTTGTTGTAAAAACTACGTTGGGTTGTTATTTTACATTTCATTGAACTAGACATGAGTTCTTCATTAGCTAAGTTCCCTTGCATTGTATGGATTAGGCCAGAACAAATCTCTATATTGTCATTCCATGGACTCCATATATATCATACTGCTCTCATCTCCACTCACCTGGATAATATAATGCCAGCCCAACTGAGTCATAACTTGATTTCATACAGCCATGTCATTTTTATTAACTTTCAAATAATCAATTGTCTGTTATTGCCCATCAATTCAGAGTTTTTTTCATTTCAAAATATTAATTCATTGATTTATTAGAAAACATTTTCAATAGAAATCATACAACACACATATTTCAACTTTATTTAAGAATGGAAATAGATTAAAATCAAAACCAGATAATCAGGTAGTTGAATACAGTCTTTTCCATCACCTGATTAAACAAAATTAATGGTTGTTTATTTACACCATATCCCATGTCTATCATTCTTTTTTTCCAATAATGAGTAATAAGGGGAGGCAATCCAACTGTTACAATGGACTTAACATGGAGATCACTCTAGGTATGTGTCAACAAGACACTATATCAAGGGAGATCACTCTGGGTATTTGTCTCAAAAAGCTGCACATAAGATGTGTTCACATTCTAGTTCATCTGTTGTCTGAATAGTTCAGGATGAAAATGGAGTAAAGAGGTTTTAAAATATCTTATAAAGTCATATCAGGTGTAACTTAAATGTTTCAAGTTTGGTACCAAGAGATAGTTGTCATTGTCAAGCCAAAAAAAAAGAAAACTACTGATGCTAATATCTTATAAAGTCATAATATTATTAAATACAACTTTGATGTTTCAAGTTTGGCACCAAGAAACAGTGGTCACTTATCCAGCCAAACAATTTTTTGAAAAATACGGATGATAATCTAAAGATTAATTAACATTGTCCTTGGTTTTTAGCTTGGTTACTGTTTGTATGGATTATCCCCTGATATTTGACTGGTCTGATACTGTAGCCAGTTAACATGCAAACTATCCATTGTGTGGTAGACTTTATCAAAATATTCCATTAATCAATTGCTAGAATTGTATTGAAGAGACTTTTTTACATCACCACTAATTGCTTTATTGCTGTCCTAGTATAGTACTGAGGCCAAACATGTAAAGATATTTGTTTGCAGTCGACTTCAGAGATGCACATCTCATGCCACTCTCAGGTTTTTCTATGATTTGTCCTAGTGACTCAGTATTTAACTCATATGATCCAATATGAAACTTGACCTTGTTTGAAGAGATTGCGGCCAAAATTGTCATGTACGGACGGACAAATAGCAATAAAGAAGCTCACACTGGTAAATTGATGGGTGAGCTATTAGAATCAGAAAATATAAAGTTCAACCCCCTCCCCGTCACCATTTGAAAAAACCTAGGATGATCATCTAGCAATTAATTAATATTGGTCTTTTTCACAAAGTATCTTCAGAGGACCATAAACACAGATTTATGTAGATGTGGCCTGAAATGAATGCACTTTTGACTTGCCTGACAGTCGCCTGGCAGTCTATAGCCTGACAGTCACAGAATGTGCATAGTCAGTATGGTGTTGGGCAAGTCTTATTTGTGTCATAAAGCATTTGCAGATAAATATCTCACATGTTGATTATGCCGTACAGTTCTGCTATTTAGAACTCACAAGGGAAATACTGTAATACCCCCATTGATGCAGATAATTCCTTATATATCATGATGAAATTATTTCTTGTCTGGGTTGTTTGGAAACTGACCAATAAGGTAAGATTGTATGCTTCCTTCAATAGCTATGGTTATCTTACTTGTTGAAAAAAGAGTATGACTTGATAAAATAATTGAAAAAACGAGTCAAAAAGAAAAATGGAGTAAAAATTTATGAAAATTTTTGAAAAAGCAAAAAATTGATTTGTTGACAGAGTGAGTAAAACTTGATGAAAATTGTAGAAAAAGTGGAGTAAAAATAAAAAAAGGTTATAAACTCAAACAAACGCTCAGAAACAAACTCTAGATTTGGATTAATTATTATGTACGCCATAAAATATGAATATAAACCTCTTCTTGTAAGTTTTATAATGAGCTTGCCGCCTGTCACGGTTTATGTATTTTGAAGTTGTTTTTTATTATGACCTTTTCGGCTTTATTTTCCTCTCGGTGTCAATATTTTATGACTTTACATCAAATATTTCGACTATTAACTATTAAATCTGATACTAAAACATGTAATATAGTAACGCGGGCGCATAATAAAAATAAATTTCTATGAAGACTTAATTACTTCTTCATCAGATAGGAATATATATGAGTTTCTTATACCTTGTACATCGCCTTCCGTGTGTTTCAATGGCCACTCACGAGGACCGCAGATTTGCTTCTTAAAATGAATGTGTAAGACATAAAATTAACATTAATTTGATGATTATTACTCTGATATAAACGCTCGTCTAATCTAGAATCTGTATTACTAGTACATGTATATTAAATCTATGTAGGTCTACTCACATTTCTTTGTTAATTGCTTTTTAATGAATCTTTTTTTAGATTTAGTTTTTATGATGTTTATTCATAAGTTGGGGTTAAGTTAGTAAAAATAGTAAAATTGAATTTTGTTAACCTTCACTTGAAGGTGACTCATTCTGACCAATCTAGTTTATCTCTTTACTGATGTATTTAAATGTATTTTTACAACATTTGTTATTTGCAAATTCTTAATTGCTCTTCCGCAAGCAGCAGATGACTGCTCCACATGTGGAGAACATGCCAAATGTAACGGAGGAAACATTTCCTATATGATCCACTACAAAACTTAAAGACACATGTTAACTACCATTGCGAAAATCTCATTCTTTAATTTTACTGGATTCCACACACAGCTTAGTTAAGGGGGACCACTCCTGACGATTTTGCGTCGTCTGCGCATCATTTCGCGCAGCTGGTTTACGGATGGTGCGACGATTCTGAGAACGATTTTTACGCTGCCTGACTGCGTGTTTTGCTTTAAATATAGCTTAAATTGAATTGTTCAAGCGAGGTTCGTCAATTGCAAGGGAAATAACCGCTGTGGGAGTTTGATTCGTTATGTTTTTATATTTACGACACCGGACTGCTTTACGACACGTAAACATTTTCACGAAAATGAAACTAATGACCGTGATAAAAAGCTGTTTTAAATCAACTGTGTGCGCGAATAGACTCGGTAATATTGTCGTAGTACATGTGGGCCACTAATACATGACCAGGTCCGATCGTTTAACGTACATCATGGCAGAAGACACGAAACTCGGGTCGTCAGGGACGACTCTCACAGATCTGACCTTCAAGTCATGAAGTTGTGTCAACATTATTCGAATTCGACAATTCAGATCGTCATTGATCGTGAGTATAAGGTCAATTTGGTTACGTGTGTGTTTCCTAATACTGCCTTACAACATGTTCTATCCTTACTGGTAGGACACATGCTTGATCTAGATAATGGGACTCTGTGTAGACTCTAGTCCAGTGTAGCCACAAATGACCTGGTTGGTGTACCCAATGTTTAGGCTTAGACTAGTGTACATGCTGGGTGCAGATCGATTATCATCATAAGTCCTGGACAGCTTGCTTCAGAAAAGCATGACATAGCTAATAAAATATATGCTACTGGCGAGCGCTCTCAGATAGCAGACCGTTGCACAGCAAAGTGCTACCGAAGCGGTCTGTTGCATAAGAAGGCACTTGGTAGCGCTCACCTAGCAAAGTGCTGAGAAACGGTATGCTATTGACAAACACTTGTTGCTGGCTGGTTGCATGTAGTTGCAAAGACACAGTAAAGCGCTCGATTGCGGTATTTGGTAGCGCTTTGGTTAGGCAACAGGCTCCAAATGGTCATCATTTATAAAAAGTAAAGAGTGAAAATGCCTCTGACATCATGTATAGCTTATATGGAATGACAATTGTGTAAAAAGAAGTTTTTCCATTGTAACAATCTTAGTAACCACCTGAAGTTGCACAATTATTATCATTTTTGTGTATTATTTGAATCTTGTGTATAATATGCAAAGTTTTTAAATCTTGATACCAATATTAAAATATTGCTGTAGTATATTAAGTGCACTTGACTTATTTGCACTTAATAAATCTCACTGAATATTGCACATTTTGTTGCATACACAAAGTGTTACATTTATTTACAATGTCCCTTTTGTATCAAATGTTTTAATAATAAAATTTAATTTTATTTGTTTTCAGTGTCCTAGACTATTGTTCATGTACTTCCTGCTGTCTGAAGACACCCAGTGACCAAGATGTGATGCATTACTAAAAAGATAATGAAGACACTCATATACGACATTCAAAAGTGTTCTGTGTTAAAAAGGCCAATGAATCAGTATACCAAGTGCAAATTAGTGCATACAAATTATACAACATTAATGCATGCTTTTAAAGTTTGATTGAAATAGACATTATTCGTGTTCACAGGATGTTTAAATTGTTTATAGATATTTACCAATATTTTCTGACTTCAAATAGTATTGAAAATCATACATGCTCGAGTATTGATACATTATAGTCAGAGTTTAGTGTTGACCTACATATTTAGGTAGAACTATGAACTAGTATATATTAGATTAATTGTTACTATGTTGCTTACAGTCAAACTTGTGTTAAAGACCACCTGTGAACAAAAATCAATATTATAAAACCTGTCTATAAAGACCACCTTTTTACACAGTGTATAAACAAGTCAATTTCCGGTTATCGCAATATAGTCTTGCAATAAGTCATACAGTGATAGGAAATCACCTGATGTTTCAATCACAATTAGTCATACAAGTTGAATTGTATAGTATCCCAATAAGTCATACATTGATTTGGTGTATATGCTGTGTTTAATGTATCATCAGATCACTTTTCATTAATATTTGGCCTGTTTTGAGATGATACCCATCAGCAGGAACTACATTTTACTATCTGTTTTAGTGTTACCATGGGTCATCTTTCTACACAAAACTGACTTTAATTCCAGTTGATAATTGCCAGAAATCATATACAGTATACTATACTGATATTATTGAGTATACTATGTCAATAATGTCACTGCGGTCGAACTACTTTTTCATGTCAGCTATGGGTGTTCTTACTCACATGATTGGTTGCATGTGCAGATCCAAAAGGTGTGGTACAAGGGATCAAAATGGTTTTATTATCCCCCACTGAAGGCGAAGGGATATAGTAATAGTATTTGTCTGTCCATCCCATATTTTTTCCATAGCATAACTCTAAAACTATTTGAGGTATTGACTTGAAACTTGATATATGAATAGATGGCAACTATGAGACGTGCAGTGACCAAGAACCATAAGTATTCAATTGATTGACTTGAAACTTTATATATTAAGTAGATGGCATCTAGGAGAAGTTCAGTGACTAAGAAACATAACTCTAGCTGGTACCATTATTGAATTATTTCCCTTTAACCAAAGTTATGATATTCCCCTTGATGTTATTTACTAACATTTTAACAGAATAAGGGACCCTGATTGACTTAGGTTTGTATGGACAAGGCTTCCATGGGGCCTTAAGCGTTTATTGAACGCAGTCTTGTTCTATCTAGTCCTGTTTCTATTTAATACCCGTTGGTAGCAAACATATATGGTGGGGATGGCCATGTGAACATAACTATTGTTGTAGATAACATTGTTGCTAATTAGTCTTGAAAATGGGATGCAAATAATGCATTTCATGTTTAAATAATAATGACTTGGTATAAATTGCATGGCTTACAGTATCCATACTCTTTGTTATGCAAATAAACTGATATTTTTATGAAATATTCTTGTTTGTATTTCCTAGAAACAGTATGTGCTTTTGAAATGCATTGTCATGGGTGAAAGTTGTCAGTATAAATATAGATTACAGTATTTTGAGAAACAATTGCACTATGTAATTTACATGAAAAAAATCTATGAACAATCTTCAGTATTTGAGATTATTTTTTCAGTATTTTGAACAATTTTAATTTTCACCCATGGATAGTGTTATAAATAATTCATCCAAGACCTGTGAACAAATACCTACAAGTTTGTAGTTATATATGACAGCAGTTGATGTAACTGGTTTTACAGGAATCAAACATGCAATGCTCCGCCAACGTTCTATCCTGATACATAACTGGACAAGTTTATCTGAACCACACTAAGTGTTTTCTGTATGACAATGCACACTCTGTCTCAATCATAGTCTCTTGCCATTGTTGAATGATCAGTTCTATGAGTTTCATGAAGAAGTATGACACAGTTCTCAAATTACAGTATACATGTAATTATCAACACAATGTGATTATGTCAAAATTTGGTGGATATGCACCATGATAAGACTTTGTGTTGCGCCTCAAACTGCAGTCAAAGGTCAAGGATGGAGATCAAATGCTAAAATATGCACATTATACTTAGTCTGTACATTAATTTCCTCTTATGTATTTCATACAGACTCTAGTATACATGTTAATACGTGAATTTATAATAAATGTGAAGCATAAACACAATTCCAACGACATAAACACCAATATCTGCATGTCATAGGGACCACTGCCTTGTTTTCCTTATTTCTGGAGAATCGTTGCCATGGCAACAGTTTCAAATAAAAAAAGTGTATCGTACTTTGTTGTGAGCTGAATCAAGTAGTTTTAAAGATTCCTAGCAATTTATGACCAAACAACAGCTTTATTATGTGAGAAGTTGTAATGACCCATTTGTGTTGAAAAAAGTGGGTGGGGTAATTTAACATGGTTTTAAGCCAATTTGGTGTATTCTGAACGTAATAAATGAACAAATTCATTAAATAACAATGCCAAATAAATGGTATCGTATGTACAGTGGCGATCCAGTTGATTAAACATCATATGTTGATTTAAAATTAATTTATTTAACAAATATTTGGATTTTGCCTGTTTCAAACTGGGTAAGGTTACACATTTCGCGTTATAACTCTCTTAAATGCACATTAGCATATGTTTTTGAAGTTTCCTATTCAAACACAATATATTTTTCTTTCATTTTACCATGGTCACAAAAAATCGTAGTTATTATTTCAACAAGAATTTTTAGGTTTAAATATTAAATTAAACTTCATTTTGGCGCCATTTTTAAAAGAATTTATATGTCCTTGAAACTCCCATAAAACTAACATTCTGGTCGTATTTGCCATACTTTTAATCTTTTTATCATTTGTATTGTTAGTATATCGATAATTGCCTAGATTCTGATGTACTTATGACAATTTTGGTTCATATTTATTTAATTACCGGCCATTTCTTAACCCCTACCCCCTTTTCAATAGCTTTAGATGCTAAAATGGCCGTTTTGAGGTGTGTTATTTCGATTTGATATTACAAAAAAAGTAAGTCATTAACCTATGTTTTTCTACTCAAAAACGACGTTCGCATAGGTTGAACTTGGCAAAAAACATGGTTTCAAAAAATCGTAGTTATTTTGATTTCAGGAGTGGGCCCCCTTAAGCAATACAAAAATTTCACAATTGTTTTAAGGATGTCACAAATAAAAAATAATTCCCAGTGTACAACGCACGAGTAGTACCGGTTCTTGCGTTGACTGCTGTTTGTACTTTTTTTGTTAAACTTAATTTTTTTGTTTACCACAAACGTGTAGCACCAACTGTTTCAATACTTTGTCATGCTAAGTTTATTAGTGTCAAATTTTCAAAATCCCAGGATAACTTTATTGTAGGCAAAAATTAAAAATACGATAGTTTTTCAGGCCGACTGAATGTTCTTCATGATTTCTGAATAACAAAATTTGTTTCTGCTTATCATAATACCTAAAAGCATTGAATTTATTTGAATTCAGGTTGCATTCTTTTTCACCTACTGTACGCAATGAGTTTTTGTCAAAAAATAAACTGAAATTACCTGATTAAAAACTCAAAATAAAATAAAAGTATTTTCCCACCTGCAAACCTTGACAATTTTCATTTAGTTACATGAACCATACGTATTTTTATTTGGCCCTATCATGGAAGATTTTTGTGTAAGGGATAAGTACTTTTTTATTTTTCCCATGGAATAAACCCAAAAAATGCACAAAATACTTGAATGCTTGCATTCTGTTAGAGTCTAGCTGTAAAGCCACTGATGTTGCTCCAACGATATCATGTCAACTCAATTATTTTTAAAATCTTTCAGAAGGATGAAAGTATGTTGGAAGTAATAGTAGTTGTATATACATTGCCTCAAATACGTATATCTTAACCCTATACTCCATGGTGACTCATTTTCAATCATCCAGGGGTGTAGCCAGTAATACAGACATACACACATGCGTAACATTAAATTGAAAAGAGAAAATATAAAAGTGGCCAAAATGGCAAAATTACCACATTCATGAGGACCCCCAACCATAACCATCAACTTCAAGGCTTGTGTGCGTAACATTTAATCAAGCCTAGCTACACCTATGACATCCATTATAATTCTCTCTCAATGTGCACAGTGTCATTTCAACTGAAAGATTTTCCAGGAAAAGTGTGTCAATATTAAAACATTGTCCAATAACCAGCAATGGCAATGCCAGGTGATACACTCTTCATATATTTTAACTATAAATGTCTCCGATCAGCGTACTGAAGAGATATATAGTAGAGGTCTTATATGGAGTAAAGGGTTAATTTATGATTACCTTGTTCATAATGTCACTTTAACACCATGCATACTTTTCTTTTCTTGCAATTAGAGTGGACAAATCATACTTGCAATGGGGGTATGAAAGTTTCCCTTTCCAATGCTTTGCCCTGGAAGCAAGGGAATTATGTGAGTACTGCTGCAGGTAATGTTTCTATGGTGAGCACAGTGAGCAATGGATATAACACCCACATAGGAGATTGGTATCAGTTAATAGTATGACACTTTAAAACACTTGGATCCACATCATGACAAACTTTATTGCCAATACATAAACATTAAACAACCCTCATGATGATGATTTGAACATTTCAGCTGTCACTTGGTTTACTTCATTTATATAATTATTAGAAGGTTTGGTTGGAAATTTTGATGATTATCTACAATAAGGCAATTGAACTGTGACCACTTGCTTGCATGTTATGTGGCTTTACAGTGGATGTTCACTGGAAATTTCAGCAACAAAAATCCATCAGATTCCCATACGCTTTTAAGTAAATTGCAATTCAATGCAGAAGCATGCATATTGTTGTTTTCCATGGACGAAAGCGGAAATCTTTGTTTTTGTTTTAAAAAATGATTAGTTGCCGTGTCCCAACCTTACAAGCTACTTGGTGATTGGATGAATGTTATTAAGGAGACTTTTTTGGGTGACTGTACACTTAGCGATATGGAATTTCCCAGAGTTCCTCTTTGGCTTTGCAAATATTGCTTTAAATAGTTTACTGTAAAATTGTTTATATTCGTTGGTATTGAAATGAAAGTGAATTTCAATAAAGAAAATACTTTCATGGTGTAGTACATTTATGGACAACAATTTGTAAAAGTAAAATAGACAGTACAGAGAGAATTGATCAATTGAGCTGATTTAATGTTGTTGTCCTTCGTCCGTGAAATCTATGAAAATAAATTGCACGCTAACTAAGATGATTTTACTGTAATGTTTTGTGGGTTCCTCCTGCCTCTGGCAAATACTTGAAACAATCGCTTGTTGTAATTCATGGCGCCCAATGCATCAGTATTGTTTTTACTAAAATCTGACCTCAATGCTACAATTTTGTACTGACATCAAAGAATATGTTAGTTGCATTCATTGCTTGATATGCCAGTATTGAATGATAAAATGACATTATGTCCCTCTTTGACAATTTGCATGTTGATACTTGTTAGACAAGCCAGGATAGTACTCTCCTAAATGAAGGAGATATAATTATCATCTTATTGTCATTTCTGTCTGGAACTGACCCCTAGGGACCTAGAAGGGGGATGTTTATTGACATTCCTGTATTTAAATAGAATTTATGAATGTGATATCTTGAGAAATGCTTGCGGCTGGAGCCAATAGAATCTTAAGAATTTTGTTTGTTTTTTTCTGTTTACAACTGGTCTTCTGTTGTCATAATGAATAATGTGTGCTTCTCCAAACATGACAGGGGAATGCAAACAACACTAGAAATAATCTTCTAGCTAGTGATGTATTATTTGTTACAATTGATTTTTAATAAGTTCACTTTCTTTTCTTCTTGAAACTTTATCAGGTTTATGTTTGTTGTCAACAACCTATCCTGTTGGTAAACTGGCCATGTCTGTTAATGAGTCTGTTTGCCAACTGAGTATGTTTGCCATCTACACTGATTGAAAACAGCTCCTGTTTGCCAACTGAGTCGTTTTGTCAACTGAGCATGTTTGTCAACTGAGCCAGTTGACACTGTTTGTCAACTGAGCCTGTTTGTCAACTGACTCTGGACCCTGTTTGCTGACTGAGCCTGTTTGTCAACTTGAGCCTGTTTGTCAACTGACCCTGGACCCTGTTTGCCCACTGAGCACGTTTGTCAACTTGAGCCTGTTTGTCAACTGACCCTGTTTGCCAACTGACACTGTTTGTCAAATGACCCTGTTTGCCAACTGATCAGCCTGTTTGTCAACAGAGCCCGATTGCAAAGGGATTATGTTTGTTAACTGACTCTGTTTGCCAACTGACCCTTCAATCAAAATTTGTATTCCAATAATTCAAAGAGATACCCAGATAAACCATTGATCTATGTAGTATACCTATCTTTCATCTATCTAGTTGTCTATGAGATTAGTTCATTAAAACATCTGTGCCAACAAGTATTACAGTAATCATAGATGATTGACACACATACTGAGATGAACCTTTTCTTAGATTTAATTCTACAGCAGAAGCAATTTAGTTGTAAGTGTATTAAAAAACTGTGTAATTTAATTGTATTTTGTTTTAATCTTTTGTTGTGTTTCAGTAGATACAAATTGCTGTTATATTTAGGTTGACATGCACTCTTAAGTTGCAATGGTTCTGTGTTTTTGACCATCCCGTATGCACATTAAGGGATGCTCTATAATTGTCCATGTCTATCATGGTTTCATCATAGCATTTCTCTTGTCTCATTATGTTAGTTTGCACAAGATGTTTTTTACATGTCAAATGGAAAGTTTAGAATTTTCTGTTATGTAACAACCAGTATACTGTGTTGTTATGATATCTTCATCTTGTATGCCCTACACTCAGTCTTGATGAAGGTTGTATTAGTGTCTGCTTTCATAGTTTCAATGTCACTAAACCTTACCAAAGGTTACTTTGCATCTTTATCTTCATGGATATATATTTTATCTATTTGTCTGGCGCACATTATGTAAGATTGATTGCCATAGTGAAGCAATTCTCATTATTAAAGGAATGAACCTTATTATAAAAATAGACTGCTAAAATGTTCTTCTTTTCAAACAATTGTCAATGCCATATTGTACATATAAAACATGTTGTGATAAACGAAATACAAGTCACCATTCCATGCAGTTTCCATCTCCTGTCCTCAATGTGCAAGCCCAGTATGGGAAACTGTATAATTTGTTTATAATTTACTGACATACACCTTTACCATCAGAGCTGCCAGCTTTAGGTGATTGGTGGAACTCCTGTCCCTGCTTGCAGAAAAACGTGCAGGAAGCATTTGGTTTGTTTATAACTTACTGACATAAACCTGGTTGAAGTTCACCATCAGCGCAGGCAGGTTGTGATGATTGGTGGACCTACTGTCCCTTCTTGCAGAAAAGCATGCAGAAAGCATTTGGTTTGTTTATATTTTACTGACAAACACCTTCACCATCAGCGCAGCCAGCTTGTGATGATTGGTGGACCTCCTGTCCCTGCTTGCAGAAAAACATGCAGGGAGCGTTTGGTTTGTTTATATTTACTGTCAATTTAGAGTGCAAAATAATGTTACCAAGCTAGCAGATGATTTGTAGCGGGGCCCCTTTCATCTTGTATGTACCAAATGTGCCAGGTTGGAGGGGAATGTTTAAGCTATGATTTGTTTATATTTACACACATTTTTGCAGTGTAAAGTAATTGAAATTGGAAACATTTTGAGAGCTGAATGTAAAATTGTTCTAAGTGAGTATGAATAAAAAAGGAACATAGGACATTTTTACCACTTGTTCTTCAATTCCACTGAATTATAATGTCTCTGAACGGAACGTGCCACAGTCAATCTGAGTGTTTGTATTTGAGTTAATCATGTTTATTTCTACCTATCACCCGAATGTACCATTCTGATGATGCGATATATAACATTTGTGTTCTGTTTACAAATAACTAAACCATATTCCTGGCGTTTTGCAAACATATACATAATTCCTTGCTTCTTGAATAATCACACTTTCTTCAATAAACATATTCACACCATTCCTTTCCTCTGTGCCCTGAAATCTGAAGCAACATTCTTTGTTAGCACTATGTTTCCCCTTGGTGATGTATTCATGATGCTTTCCGTTATTGAATACTTTGTTTCTGGCTCTGATATATTCTTTGGTGCCAAAAACCTGACTCGATTTTTTCTTATCTAAATGAATATTAGATTATTTCATTATTTAGGACAATAATTTTTGTGTTATACACAGTATTTATTTGCATTTTATATCTCCCTTGTGTTTATAGCACTTGATTCTCTAATATAGGTAACCAAGGACGTACTTTGCATTGCAGTATAAAAGAATATTTATAAACATTTTATAGAACTTGGTAAATTAAGACAATAAAGTGTCTGTTTTATATTCTAATACACAAGTATATACTTATAAATCATTCTAACACTTTAATAGTCCTTAAAATATTTAGCACTTATAATATAAGTATTGCATTTCTCGATCTTTGTCTAATTCCAACACGGCATCCTTGTTCTGATGCTATGTCCCTGTTTCCTAGTTCTGACAATATGTAACACAAAGATTTTTAGATTTTTGTGTTACGTTTTCCTATTATGACATCATATACAAAGTTGTGCTAAAATGATACATTTATGCCTTTGTCCTAATTCTGACACCATACCCCCTTTGGCCTTATGTTTGCACCATGTCCCATTGTCCTAATTCTGACACCATGCGCCTTTGTCCTTATTCTGACACTATTCATTTATACATTTGACCTAATTCTGACACCATATACCTTTGATCTAATTCTGACACCATGTCCCTTTGTCCTAATTCTGACACCATGTACCCTTTGTCCTAATTCTGATACTGTATATGTGTGTCCTAATTCTGACAGCACGTCCCTTTGTCCTAATTCTGACACAATGTCCTTTTGTCCTGATTCCGGCACTACACTTCTTTGTTTAAAATCTGTCTCCATTTCTAGTCGATTTGGTTTGCTTCTCCAGCAAGTTAATCAAGTTAAAGAATCATTTAGACATTTTTTCCTACTTTAACATTAACATGACTATTAGCTTTTGGTTTGTCGACTTCCAGATAATGTAATAATGTCTCTTGTTTGTCTAATTGCTGCTTTCATAAATTAATAGACCTGCTAATTAGCCGAATGAAGCTTCATGTTTTTTAGATAATAAGGAAGGAAGAATGTTTTGTTGATCAATTATGGTGGAAATATTGGCAATACCAGTAACAAACATTTGACTGCTTTTTTGTTGTGTCAATGTCCTTTCGTTAAATGACCAACATGACAACCTTGATAGCTTAGTGGTTAATCATCTGATTTGAATGCTGGAAATCATGAGTTAATGTTCTATTGTTGTATCATACCATTTGGTACTTTAGTTTACCCTTATTTTTGGCTCAACATTAAAATTGGAAACTGGCTTCTCTTGTCACATGAGCCTCTGAGATAGTGATAGATTCCATTAATTTAGGCCTTTATCAGTGGTTTTAAGAATACAAAAATTGAGAAAAGTGGGACCCACTCAGCTAGATTAGTTGGGTTATTATATCAAAGCCTTTCAAAAATGGCATTATTTATAAAAAGCCCAATGAAAAATTCCTAATTCCTGTAGGAGCATATTGGTCAAGTTTATGTTTTACAAATATTTGGATTCACGTTTTCCGCTTAGAACACTCAGTTAATATACTGGTAATGTTTTATTGCAATCTTATCACAACCATAAAATAATTGTAGAAATAGGAGCTCAGAGCCCAAGTTTTATGCCCTCGGAGCTAGGAGTTAAAATCCTGGGAATTGTTACTCTTCATTGATGAAAGAAATTTTATTCTCTAAACTCCAATATTTCAGTAGCAGATTTGACAGCAGTCCTTGGTACACTGTGTGGTATCGTAAAATAGTCTGTTGAGCAGAGACTTTATAGGTTTGATAATGAACAACAAAATGTTCAGGCACATAAAACATTAACAACAAATTTCTTTTATCAGTGCCACAAATCACATTTATTTGTGTATTGTTCCATTCTGTTGTTTGCTGTTTAACATTATGTTGGTGGCTGTGTGACTCTTCATGTCTTATCTTGTACGATTTATGGCAAACATTATCATTTATAATTCCTAGCAAACAGCTGAAGTGTGAAGTGATTGAGAAACCATGGTGAACACCTCGGCAACCAGGGTGGGATGTTCACGGATTGACACTAAGGTCAATCAAAGCATCTGCTGATAAGCCCATTTGGCTGTGAATTATTTCCAATACGTGATATCGCCTGTGTGTTATCACCCCTACAGGCTTGCATCGTGTTGACAGGCCTAGGGAAATGATACACAAATACAGAAATATTTTATAAATGCTTCAGTTCTCATAGCTTCACTCTCGATCTGTATATTGAAATCACACGTCTCTGTTCATTATCAATAAAAATGATATTTGCCAGATTGTGTGTGTTATGCATCATATATTCATTTATATTCTTCATGATTTTATCTGTTAAACTTTTTTGAAAGCTTGCAAATTTGAGAATTGTCAGATATTGAATGTGAAAAGAAGAATAGATCAAATTCTTTGATTTATTAAATTATCTTAAAATATTTCTTGTGATATTGCGCTCAACTTCTGTAGTTGTTCTTAAAAATATCATGAGGAATGAACAATTATCTATCATTTGTGTTGCAGAAATGCTAAAGATGAGCAGTAAAACTGTAGGTTCACGAATTTTAAATATTTGAAATTGTTTTGAATTCTTTTTCTTCATGGTATAAGTAAAGAAACTATTGGTGTTATATAAATAAAAAACAATGCTAAAAAATAGCAGTAAAACTGCACAGTTTCACAAATTTTAAATATTTGAATGTTTTTTCTTCATGACATAAATAAAGAAAATATTGGTGTTATATAATGAAAAAAACAAATTTGTAGCATTTTACAAAAGTTGAAACAGTCGGAAACACTTTACTTATGATGTGTCAATCAAGACCCACATGTTTTTTGTTTTTATAAAAACATAAAGCTTTGCTGGATCATTAACATATGTTTGTATAAGATTCAAGTGTTTTAAAGCTAGAAGCTTTGATCATAAATTGCTGCCTTCGTTTTCACTGACTGTTTTTCCAGGATATTACTTGATAGTTTTGAAGCGAGCAGACATTAGGCAGAGAATCCTATGTGCAATGTGACGGGCAGAAAGCACCATGTATCAGATCTATATTACCGGTAGAATTGAACCAAGTTCCATCTGTTGTTGATAGTAATCGTAGAGATCACATATGTTTCCGTAATGTTGTTGATCATGTGTTAACTATAGTGGTGTAATGTCAGGTAAATACTGTTGTTTAAAAGAAAGAAAAAAATTGGTAACTTGGATGAGAAAAAATGATATGATTACTTGAACAATACTTGTTGCTGGATGTTGTTGTTTGTTTGTGTTTGACTGACAGTTGTAAGTGTGTGGTCATCCAGTCCCCCCCCCCCGCCTAATTTGCCAATGATCTTCGAGTGAGAGTTGCTGGATTGAAGTCAACATTTTAAATTATCAGTAAAATATGATTGTGTTAATGACCACCTGAAAAAAGACCACAGTTGCAAAACATCAGGCTATGTTTACTTGAATATAAAAATTTATTCAAACAAAATAAAACAATATATTTCACCAGTGATAAGGTCTTTTCATTATGCAAGTTTGTTTTCAAAGTCAGCATTCTATGAACTTGTCTGTAAAATTACTGTGTCCCCATTTAATGAAGCTTGAATGTACATGTTCATCTCATTGATAGAGCTCTGATAGGGGAGTGAAGATTGTACCTTAACTCTCAGTCTTTGTATTGAGTTTCCGTTGTCACTTGTTACCGTCTAAATTGCCTCTGACGTTCTTTGTATAAAGCTCAAATGTATAAACATTTACATCGGATTTAATTAAAAGTTATTCACTTGGTGCCTTTAGTGATCTTGTTGAATGTGGCATTTGCTTTTAGGCTGCCAAGTAATGTGATGTATTAACAGTGGCAGAAAAAAACTTATTTCGAAATTCCATCAATGAAAAACACTTTTTTGGAACTTCCTGTTTTCTTTCCATTTATTTGCATATTTCCTTAGATTCTGAAACAGGTTTTTCCTGATTATATATCATACCAACATCTTGCCAACCTGTCAATCAAACATGCTTATACTGGTTATCAATTATCTCTTTCTAAATGACTTTGAAATACAGACTGTAATATTGCTCTTTGTGAACATTGCTCTTTAAGCTTTAAAAATATTCATTGATCTATTCAATAACTCTTTAAGCAATACACTTTTGTCTGGTGTAAACATTGCTGTCTTTGGCTATAGTAATGTCCTGTACTGCTCCAATTGCAATACATTTTGTCCTTTGCTGACTTTTAACTATAGCAATGTTCTGCAATGCTTTGAATGCAATACTGTTTGTCCTTTGCTGACTCTTAAATCTTAACTATAACAACGGTCTGCAATGTTCCAAATGCAATGTTTGTCCTTTGCTGACTCTTCAATATAACAATGTTCTGCTATGTTCGACAATGTTCTGCGATGTTCTGCCATGCTCCAAATACAATACATTTTGTCCTTTGCTGTCTTTTAACTACAACAATGTTCTGCAATGCTCCTTGCAACATCCTTTGTGTTATTGCAAATGTTGCTGTCTTGGCAATACCGATGTACCGCGCTGCTCCTACATAATGCAATACCTTTTGTTCTTGATAATTTTGGCTGTTTTCATAGCTACATTAAACATTGTTCAGCTCAGCTCCTAAAGCAATTAATAGCCTTTAATATTGTCGTTGCTTTAAAGATATCACAGATTCAAAGCTGTTTTCTTAAAAGCAATGTCTTAATGTCCTTTGCACATGTTGGCCTTTGCTGTACTGAGTGGTGGTCCAAACACCATTAAGTTTTGTTACTTTGCAAACTTCACACTTAAAGTAGCAATAACAATTATAATAATGTTTGTTGTTGGCCTAGTCATATCTTTAGTTCATTTGTATCACCTTGTTGTTGACTAGAGTTTAGCCACTCCAAGGCCTTTATTTCTCTCCAGGGTTCTTGGTCTGGCTTTTATACGCTCCTTGCTGGATACCGGAATATCCTGTACTGGTTTTTATACCCTCCATGGACACTGGAATGTCCAGTGGAGTGGGTTTTATACTGACCCTGTGGGATGCTGAGCTTTATCCAAGCCTTATCTACATTGTTGTCCAGTTGGGAAGAACTTCCTGTCTTGAAATCTTTTGAAGTTACCAAACAAGCTGTGCACAGTAAGCAATTATTGATAGGTTTTTAGCCATTTATATTTCATATTTATTGTACTGCTTTGTTGATGAATATTATATGTCTACAGCTTGTACTTCTAAAACAGTTTGTGTCAGTTTCAATATTGATAGTTGGACATAAACTGTAATTAATTTAGGGGCAACTGGCTTATCTTTTCTCATACCCTTGTGGCAATGGATACTGTCAGGAATGAGGTATCAAGAGATTAATGTTAAATTGTAGAACTTGACTATCTCAAAATAAACATGAAATAAATTACTGTTTATACATATACCGCATTTACATGCAGGTTTGCCCACCTGAGCGAGGTCAATGCCAATTTGATTTTTCATTCATCCAACAGACTTACTCAAACTTTGTAAATAAATGGATTAATGATAATTAATGAATTACGTCATGGTGAGACCTCCCTATTAAATTTCATAAATAAAAACATTAAAGATATTTTTGTCTGTTGTGCCATGGCACTATTTTAACACATTAGATGGGAAATCCATTGGTTCATAATTTGGAAGAACGATTAACCCTGGTCCATGAAATCAAAAGAAATTAAATCCTCCAGAAATATTCTTGATCCTTCAGTTTATAAATCTTCTTCTAATATCTCTTCTTCGACCTACCTTGTTTAAAAATATGTTGCTTATATAAATAATCATGTTTTGATATATAATTTCAATGATTCCTAGAACATCATCAGTATCAGTATCTGTATTAAAGTTGAACGATTCGATGATTTACTAACAGTTTTCTTTCATGATCAACAACAACCATAAATTTGTATATATCAAGCTCACAGATTTACTAAGTCTATGTGGTATAATTGTTATATAGATACAAACAGATGGTCAGTTTTGTTATTCTGTAATTTGTTAAAATAATCAAATTGAGATGCTCATAACTTGGTACTGGTTTCGAACATAAGTTTGTACAAATTTCTTTATTTAGTATGTAAATAATCAAGACAACTTTGATCATTTGATTTTATTCAATACAAATCATAAGTTGTTTTTTTTAGAAATAGCAATGGTGTTAAATTACTTTTGTATATAAATAAGCCAATTATTTTTACTGTTTTGTGATATTATTGTCGAGCCCATCTATATATACATGTATATGGTTGACACACTGCACCTTATTATTAGAGCATAGCAACAGTTGGTAATGTTACGTAGTATTGTCATGGAATTTTAGCCGCTTTTTACTATCAATGAAGCATCGAAATCACAGAGCCAAACTCTTTGAGAATAGCTAGTATACTGTGAGTTGGTAGTGTTACTTACCATTGTCATGAAACTATAGCCAAATTTTACCATCAATAAAGCACTGCAGCCACAGAGCCAAACTATAAAGATATTAGTTGGTTATCTGAAATACTCTGTTATCTCCAAAACACAGCTTTACCATGATACTGGAAGTCAGGAGAAACAGATAGTGATCTGTATAAATATATAACTATCCTCTATCTACATAATTACACAGAAATTGTCTTCATACAAATATTTATTTCACTATTACACAATTTAATTAGGTGTTTGCCTATGAAATCTGTTAAGATTTGGTAACATAAAGTTGTCAGTTTATATCTGTTCTGGCTAAGAAACCAGATCATGTTATTCCTAGATACGGTTCAGGCCAAATGTTGGGTTTTATATGTATGTTTTACTGATAATTGTTTATCTTTATCTTGTAAATAATCTTGTTTGTTTTCGTCTAGCTTTGCACTATTTTCCAACAATTGTTCAGTCATGTCAGTCAGTCAACCTTTGCCTTGATTAAAGGTACTAAACAACTCAGGGGTTCCACTAGCTTCTACATCTGATAGGTCATTTTGATACTTTCAACTAAATTTCACCATTTTATAGGCAAAATACCCTTGATTTTAAGAGAAAATGACCCTCCAAACCAAAATCTTGAGGGTCAAAATATTGCTTTTTGGAAATTTCAAGGGTAAAAAAACCGTACTCCAGAAGTCAAATGCAACCCCTGCAACTGAAGATCTTTAAGATAAGAAATGGTTTGAATAATAATTAAATATTAAATTCTGATTGAAACATGCTAGATATCGCCTCACTAATGTATGTTGAGACTAGAGTTTGTCTGGTACACATATACAAATAAATAAAACCCCAAATAAGCACTTTTATTGACCGAAGCTTCTGTTGGAATTTTGTGTATAACATTCACAAAATTTATTGGTAATACCCACAGAGATAAATGATTTGATATTTTTGGTTAAAATTTCATCAAAATTGACAAAAAGAAGAAAATTTGTATTTTCATAGAGGCTTCGGTTCTTAAAAATGTTACTGCATCAGATATATGATCGATGTGTCACAACTCCCTAGATGTAATTTTTCTACAAGTTCTGTCTAGATTTGTGGTTGCACCATGGTGGATATATCTTGACTTTGATTGATCCCTTACGTTAAGGGGGGTCCCCGTGATAAGGTACCTCTCCGGGAATTGATAGTGTTGCTTGTTGGATAGATTGCCTGTATGATGGATGGAGGTTACACATTATATAACGATGGTGTCTGACAAACTGTCATATAAATATGATAAATACTGCTATCATAAAATAAACGAAGTCTGTAAGTCAATCAATTTGAAGAATATATATAATTATGAAACGGCCAATCCATAGAATGTCTGAGTTTAGGCTTAATCAGGAAGAAAGTTTGATATTTATATATTTCGAAATAATTTATAAAGTTCCATGGTGATAAAGCTGTATATACGAAACTTGTTTGTTTTGGTGTTTTTGAGCTGACATATAGTCCAGTCAGGATAAAAATCCAGTGACACAGTGGTCGAGTCCACTATAACGGTGTAAAACCAATTATAAAGACTCATACTGTACAAACAACTATAATTTCAATGCTAAACTAACATACTAAACTTCGCTCTACCTGTTTAGACAATGGTTGTGATTTTTTGCGTACACATAAACTGCAACATCACTGTCACAATATCCTAACTGGACTATACATGTACCAAATGTGTTCCAAATGCCTGGATACTCCAGGTGAATGAATATAGAGGGGGTATATATAGTAAAGTGTTATTACTGTTATATGGTATTATGGTACTGTATAATTATGTTTCTTTCTTGGCATTCAGCATTCTAGGGTTGTTCCAAGGACTGGTTGTTTTTTTACCAGGATAATTTGGCTGTGTAAGTCTGCATGCATCTACGAAACCCTCCCTGTTGTGGTCGGGATATTTATAAGCCCTTCCCCCATCTCAATAAATGGTAATTCACATCTGAAAGGAAAAAAAGTCATATTGAACAGAAACAAGATTATTGAGATTTTCTCCTGTTATATTGCTGATCAGTGATGTTCAGTCACGATAAGCTTTGATGCAAAATGTTTGAGAACAGTTGGTTCCTTGCACAACCGAAAATTCCCAACAGAAATAATCTCAGTTTTTTTTAAATTGATCCGATTGTTGTCTTAAAACTTTTCAATTTCCTGTAACATGTCCTTCAATGACATCCACATTTCATCAACTTCATCAGTGTATCAGATAAACGGGACACTAGTAGATGCCTTTGAAAGACATCGTTGAGTTTGATGTTCTCAAAACAAGATAACTGTGAATACTTAAATCATTTTGCGTTCTGAAAATAGAAGAGTGTTAAAGAAAATACATTGATCATTGTTAGTAGAGATATGCACAATCTTACCCTTCCTGATAGCACTGATATATGTCTTAGTTGTATCTCCTTGGAGGTATTTTCCCAGAAGAGCTCTTCAGGAAGTTGAAAAACACTCGACAGGAAGTAGAAAAAAGATCTGATAAGGGGAGATAACTCTTAAGCATGTTTTGTTATGTTTGCTATAAAATACATGATTTTTGCAGATTTCTTGTCTTGGATATGAAGACAGATACTGTGCAAGTTTGCATGCCTGTTGAAATTTGATAATTTCACTAATTGATCGTTAGATAACACTTTCACGGGTTCAGGTGTTGGTATTTACATAATATGTCAGAGTTAGCTTTCTTGATGTATAATTTTTCCGTAAGAATTTTGATTTTTATACCAGATTGCGTTCTTTTTTTTTCTTAAATAAACAGGGTTTACTTAGATTTGGTTTACTGCGTATAACAAATGTTAACTATGTTTTTTATGTAGGCTGAAAGGGCTAGATTAGGTAATACAAGCATAGATCTAACTTTTTATATTGAAGTTCAAGGGTTTAATCTTTACTAAATTGTTCATTGTAATGTGTTTTTGCCACTGTGGGTATTAAAAGACCTGCAGGCCTGTGGCATCAGTAGAACATATCTGAAATTTCATTGAAAGATATTTGAAGAAGTGAAATACCAAAAGTAGAATTGTGAATACAAAGTGAAACCCCTCTACAGCTACCCACGCTTCAGCAGCAACCTCTCTTTAACAACCATATTAATTTATTACGTAGTTAGTTCCGACTTGAAATTTAACCTCAAGAACATAATGAAACTTCTTTTTTTAACTACAGCCAAATTTGCTTATTGTAGAGGTTATTATCGTGTATATATTTGGAAGTACAATGTACTGTCCAACTTGGCCAGTGAGGTGAACCATAAATATGGCAGCTTAGAGCAGTGTGTATAAATACACTCTGACTTATCTTAAGTCAGTCAGTCAATGGATTATCTGATGTGGCTGCTCAAAGCAGGTTGTACTTATCTAAAATATCAAATGTGGCTGCTCAAAGCAGGTGGTTCTAAAATAAGGCAGATTGGTATTTGAATATAATGGTTTATTATGACAGGTTGTTGTTTAAATCAGGGGACCACTAACATATTGTTTGATTTTATTAAAACCAGTGTGATTTCTGTATATTTTCAGGCGAGAACTCTTTAGAGAATCAACCATTCCATCTTAACTGGGGTTGGATATCATTCCGACAGAATAAAATCACAGTAAATGAAACCAAGGAAATACTTGAAGTAGCCTTGCTAAGACGGGGATATCTCGCCGAGACTTCGTTTGTCAGTAAGTAAAATCATGGAATTTTAATCAAGAAATAACTGAACTGAATGGTCACACATGGTCATCTAAAGAATGATTCAAAATTAGTCCTAAAATATTAATATACACTATCTAATTAACACAGGATGACCACACACTCGGGTAAACAGGGTAAACATGGAAAACATAGAAAAGGCCAAAAACAAATTCCCTGCAGGGAAAAATCAGAGAATTTCAAAATTGGGCAAAAATGAGGGAATTATCAGGAAATTATTAGGGAAGTTTCATTCTTCATTTTCTGTGTCAACCCTGTTACAGAATATGCCCAACAGAAAAACAGGTTGAAGTTGACAGGATCTCAACTGGTAAGGACCTAGATGCTAACTCTTCTTTTGGCTTAATCAGACAAGGGAGATAATTTATAAATCACTTACATATTTCACAGAAATATTTGGACCATTTGTTATCAATCAGAGAATCAAAAAGATGATTTCGTTAAAATATTGCAGATTTCATTAAGATATTGCAGATTTCGTTAACATATTGCAAGTTTATGCATTGATTGTATGAAAGTTGTGATGTTGGTGGCATATTGATCACATCCATTGAACTGTTTGCCTTTATGGTTAGATAATATCCATGCAATTTATGCCGCAGCATGAGTTGTATTGTCGTGATAGTACAAAACCTATTGAAAACTGGCGCCACTCGTCAACATGATGGGGTTAACTTTGCTTGAAGTGTATTAATAAAATTATTGCTAAAAAATCAGTGAAAGCGCCCTGGAAATATTTAATCTAGATTTTTTTTGGGAAAAATGAATCCAGTGGGAAATATTGCAGTAATAGTGCTTTAATTGAAATCTGATAGGTACATTGAATGTTACATGGACAGGAGATTGATTAAAATCTGATAGGTTGGTGTATCTGCATTGTGTTTCCCTCTAGTGGTCTGTATTTGGCTTTTGGAATCAAAATTTTCTTTAGCTGACAAAGGGAGAGAATTGGGTTGTTCTTTAGCTGACAAGGGGAGGGAATTTGGTTGTTCTTTAGCTGACAAGGGGAGAGAATTGGGTTGTTCGTTAGCTGACAAAGGGAGAGAATTGGGTCATTCTTTAGCTGACAAGGGGAGGGAATTGGGTTGTTCTTAAGCTGACAAGGGGAGAGAATTGAGTTGTTCTTTAGCTGACAAGGGGAGAGAATCAACTTATTCTTTAGCTGACAAAGGGAGATATTTGAGTTGTTCTTTATCTGACAAAGGGATAGAATCAAGTTGTTCTTTAGATGACAAGGGGAGAGAATTGGGTTGTTCTTTAGCTGACAAAGGGAGATAATTGAGTTGTTCTTTATCTGACAAAGGGATAGAATCAAGTTGTTCTTTAGATGACAAGGGGAGAGAATTGGGTTGTTCTTTAGCTGACATGGGGAGAGAATTGGGTTGTTCTTTAGCGACAAGGGGAGAGAATCAAGTTATTCTTTAGATGACAAGGGGAGAGAATTGGGTCATTCTTGAGCTGACAAGAGGAGATAATTGGGTTGTTTTTTAGCTGACATGGGGAGATAATTGGGTTGGTTTTTAGCTAACAAGGGAAGACAATTAGGTTGTTTTTTTGCTGACAAAGGGAGAGAATCAAGTTATTCTTTAGATGACAAGGGAAGAGAATTGGGTTGTTCTTTAGCTGACAAAGGGAAAGAATCAAGTTAATCTTGAGCTGACAAGGGGAGAAAATCAAGTTATTCTTGAGCTGACAAGGGGAGAGAATCAAGGTATTCTCTAAAAGACAAGGGGAGAGAATTGGGTCGTTCTGGAGCTAACAAGAGGAGATAATTGGGTCGTTTTTCAGCTGACAAGGGGAGAGAATTGGGTCGTTCTTTAGCTGACAAGGGGAGAGAATTGGGTCGTTCTTTAGCTGACAAGGGGAGAGAATCGGGTCGTTCTTTAGCTGACAAGGGGAGAGAATTGGGTCGTTCTTAACTGACAAGGGAAGGGAATATAGTTATGCCTGATAAGGATGATAATTATTTATATAATGTCTTTAACAATGACAGTTTGGGGAAAAGAAATTGTTTGTAGGAGTTCATTAGCTGGGATTTATTTCATTGCTGATAATGGAAACATTTAGAAAAAAAACAATGAAGTTTTATTTAGAACAAAACTTTTTGTAGAAATTCATGTTTTGTGTTCAAGTTGTAAATTACTAAAACAGTACTCTGATCACTTCAGAATAGAAAGGATTTTCACACGATTAAGCTTGAAGCAAGGAAATAGGTTACACTTTTTGTTCACAAGAAGAATGACGTTGTGATGTTGTTTTTTTAAGGGATTTTTTTTTACACAAATCAGAGTCTACCTAGAAATTCGAAAATAATTTGATTCCAGTCTCAATATATATCAAGAAGGATTAATATATTGCGACACTTACCACCTTTACAACTATGTTGTACACAGTTTTTTTGTGATTGAGCTAATTTTTATTGATGTCTTAAAGGCTTCTGTCAGTTACATTTCTTGAATTATTGCTTCATTTTGTAGTTTGTGCTATTTAAATTACAAAGAACAAAGAGTTATTTGAAAGGTTTTGAATCAGTTCCGGGGATTATGGTGTCAGGCTAAGTAATGTGGTGGGAGCCTTTCTCATGACCAGCTGTGAACTGATTGTGTCAATTGTGTGCGTTTAATTGTGCATCATTGTTAAATGCTGGTAGTTTCACCCCCTCCAATAGACAATCTTGACACAGTCTGATCATTAGCTCACAAATTAAAATCTCAAATTAGTTACGTAATAAAATGACCAAATTTGGGCAAGGGGCCAAAAAAGGGGCACAACTATAATGGAGAACAGTAAAGTTTTTAGTTTGTGTGATACTATTTTAGAATTGTGTTATACTTAATTAAATAACAATTCAACATGTTGGTATTAAAATTGAATGACAAAAATTGTTTATTTTGTTTGTTACTAATTTAATTCTCTGGTCTTTTTTGGTTCCCTGCTTCTGGTATTGTTCGTGCTATATTTAAACAAATCTCATTCTGGGAACTGTCCCCTTTTTCCGTTTCCTACATTATCACATCCCTTAATCTGTGTTGGCCCCGTGGACTAAGCAATATAAATGTAGCCCCAATGGCTTCTCGAAGGCTCTAAAGTTGAACTTAATTGCTAAACGACTTCTGAAATTCCTTGCTTAATTTCTGACTTTAATTTACATGATTGCGACAACTTGAAATTGCATAATTCAGACCAGAAAACGTCTGACATGATCTCGAATGCTTGAAGAAAAATGCTTGGCTGATCAGCCGGCAGTAACTAAATCTGGTAATTAATTTATTTTCTCGGTTCTGTTTTACTGGTAATGGTTTAATGTTAATTGGAGTGAAGTATTTATATTGTGGGGAATGAATTAGTAATGAACGCTGTCTGCTTATGTTTTACAGCAATCAATGTTACTGAAAGAACCGCAGATATTGGCAAAGATGTATCACGGCAATTTGCTGAACAAGTACAGTTTAACCCCGGTAAGTATGGACAAACATTACCCCAATAAGTATGGACATAACCTCTGTATGTATATGGACGCATGTAGTATGGACACACATAGTTATGGACACGTACAATATGACACATATATTTATGGACACATATAGTTATGGACACATGTAGTTATGGACACATATAGTTATGGACACATACTGTATGGACACATATAGTTATGGACACATACTGTATGTACACATATAGTTATGGACACATATAGTTATGGACACATACTGTATAGACACATATAGTTATGGACACATATAGTTATGGACACATACTGTATGGACACATATAGTTATGGACACATACTGTATGTACACATATAGTTATGGACACATATAGTTATGGACACATACTGTATAGACACATATAGTTATGGACACATATAGTTATGGACACTTACTGTATGGACACATATAGTTATGGACACATATAGTTATAGACACATATAGTTATGGCACATATAGTTATAGACACACATAGTTATGGACACATACTGTATGGACATATATAGTTATGGACACTTACTGTATGGACACATATAGTTATGGACACATATAGTATGGACACATATAGTTATGGACACATACAGCATGAACACATATAGTATGGACATATATAGTTATGGACACATACAGTATGGACACATTGATTTCCTTCTTCTTAATAACAGTAAAACCTGTGTTAAATAATTATAGAAGACCAATGACCTGCAAACAAAGTCAACTGTTTTAAAATCTGTCTGCAAAATTACCAATTTTATTATCTTCGTTAAGCCAGATTTTCAATGAAATTTAAGTTGTTAGGAGAGAGCACCTGTCAACCATGTTTTGCTGTCCCAATTGATGGTAGTTACAGACTGGTTTGACTGTAAATGTTATAACTGTAACACCCCTGGGCTGGTATTCACAAAGCATCTTAGTTGAAAACTTAAATATTTTGACTTAAGTTAAAAATTAGTTTTGCATATATTGTACACAAATTGAAGATTAACCCATGTTTTCTTAGTGATTATAGTAGCTCTTTACATAAGGATTTAATTCTATGCAAATAATCAATAATCTTGATCATCATGTTAGGCTGACATACTTAAGAAATGTTCGTGTTTTTAAGAAAAATCTAAGTTTTCTACTAAGATGCTTTATGAATACCAGCCCTGGTTTTAATGGCTCATTCCATTGAGTGGCTTCTTATAACAGGTTTAATTATACATTTGTATATCCAAATATGAAACAATGAGAAGACAATCTTTTCATAAGATAATTAACAGATGTTAAGGACTAAAATGTAATCATAAGCAACTTCATAAATTTTCAACTCATTTCATTTATAATCAATCGTCCCAGCATCTAATCTTGTGTGGTATTTATGACAAAAAAAATCTCGATAACACTCGTCAAATGACTAAAAATGTCCCATTTAATTTTGGACGAAAATAAGAATATTGGTTCTGTTATTATTTATATCTCTCCAAGAAGATCAGGTTGAAATTTCACTTTTAAAATGAAAATTTCATTAAAACTAATGGTTGAAGTTTAATATAAGAATTATAAAATAAATGAAAACCTGCATGATTTCATGCTTAAAGACGCCTATTATAGTCTGTAGACATTGTCTAATTAATCTATGAGAGAACACCCGGCTGTATTAACACCATGAAAGAACAACCGTGGATTTGGACTAGAGAAACTGGCATTGCCTTGCATTGAAGTAGATTAATTATTGGTATATAATACTATGGTACAGTGGTGGTGACATCAGTGAAATATATTCTTGCTCATGAATTTGTGAAGTTCATTTTGAGAATATTTAACATTGAATTCATGAGATTATGATCTGGTAAAATTGTGAATTTATGATTAATCTCAATTAATTTTATATAGATGATTTTATGAAAATAAGTTCACTAATTCATGAAATAACACTTAAATGTGAGATTGAGGGCATTTGACAAGTTTTTCCAACAAACATGGCAAATTTGACAGGGGTTCCATTTGTGTGCCGCTGTAAAGTTTAAAATTTAATATGGAAATGTTATATCCCAATTATGAAGTCACACAATTTTGTATTTTTAACTCAATTTAATAAAACCAAGTTTCAGTGACGCAATTTAGTGAAACCAAGGTGCAGTAGAGTTGAAGCTCATGTTTGAAATATTCTGATTTTTTTGTTGGAAACGTTTGAACTTAAAATTTGTATAAAAATAACAAAGTCTCCCCTGGTACACCATACATTAGGTAAGTTTCTCTTATGGGCGACACTGCGTGAGGTATTTATTAGGTGATCAATCATTGTATTGGAACATGTCACAGTAATTGTGTAATGATCTCAAAATTGTATGAAATAATTGAGAAAATCTATATTGTATTATATCTCGTCATGTTAACGTCATATTGTCTTGTCAAGATATTATCAATAATTGCAAGTTTCAGTGTCAAGTCTACTTCATTAAATTAATACACAGCTTCTATTGTGGCACTTATATCTCTGCGCTTTCCTTGTGATTGTTCCTTGAATCTTCTAGCTGTCTTAGAAATCTCCGAATGTGAAAATCTCAGAATGTTACGTCCGGTTTCAATTGAAAATCTTTTACTGCACAATAAGCTAAATTTCACATATTTAAATGTCTTGAATGCACACTTGAAATGGATGTGTTTCAATTAGTTTGTTCTTCAAATGAAGGGCAATAACTTGTCATTTTCTAAAGGATGTTTCAGTGGCCTTTTCCAGTACTGAACTACGTTTTTTCCATTGCATGATTGAATTATATTCCCCTCACAAAAAGGCAGATTTATTTTTATTTAATTCTGATCGATCATCCTTTGTGTAAACATATTATTAATCCATTTGTTTGTTTGCAATATTTGATTAAAATTTCATGAACGTCACAATTTTCAATTCTGCTCAAATTTACGCTATACATCTTATCAACACTAAAAACTCATTTGTAGATACCAGATTCCTTGGAATATTGTCAATTGTACTTTAATTTTTTGTTTGAACACTTCTGCTGACATGCCATATTTGAATTCTTTATTTTAGCATGGCATATTTGAATACTTTATTCCGATATTTTGACATGTCATATTTGAATACTTTATTCCGACATGTCATATTTGAATTCTTTATTCTGACATGGCATATTTGAATACTTTATTCCGACATATCATATTTGAATACTTTATTCGTCATATTTGAATACTTTATTCGTCATATTTGAATACTTTATTCGTCATATTTGAATACTTTATTCCGACATCTCATATTTTAATGCTGTATTCTGACATGTAATATTTAAATACTTTATTCCGACATGTCATAATTGAATACTTTATTCCGACATGTCATATTGGAATACTTTATTCTGAAATGGCAATTTGAATACTTTCTCCTGGTATGTCATATTTAAATACTTTATTCCGACATGTCATATTTGAATACTTTATTCCGACATGTCATATTTGAATACTTTATTCTGACATGTCATATTTGAATACTTTATTCCTACATGTCATATTTGAATACTTCATTCCGACATGTCATATTTGAATACTTTATTTCGACTAGCATATTTGAATACTTGATTCTGACATGTCATAATTGAATACTTTATTCCGACATGTCATATTTGAATACTTGATTCTGACATGTCATATTTGAATACTTTATTCGTCATATTTGAATACTTTATTCGTCATTTTTGAATACTTCATTCTGACATGTCATATTTGAACACTTTCTACTGACAGGTCAGACAGAGAAGACATGGAGACTACCACTCCGTGATGACGAGATATATGAGGTGGAAGAGACCCTTGTATTACAGCTGACTAACCCTATATCAGCAGTGTTAGAGAACCCTGAGGTTGCTAGGGTAACCATTGTGGACCCGGAAGATGGTAATATCAATATACAACATTTTGAATTAAAGTGTTTTATATGATAGCTGCATTGATTATGTTTGCCAAAAAACGTTTGATTTGATAACAATACAATCATTTACATCATACATACGCTTCCATGAAAATTTGACAACAATGTTGATTTTCCTTCACATATGAAGAAGTTGCCTGAACGTTCCTTGTGGAAGGGTAAGTAAGTACTGGTTAGGATACATTCCAGGAAAACTGGTTAGGTGAATACCCCGCTTTTATCACGGAAAATTGTTGAGCAAGAGTGTAAAACACGAATAAAAAAAACTGACGTACAGTCCAACCTTCCCAGAGCAGCCCTATGCAGAGCAACAACCTTTCAACAACACCTTCAACATTTCCTGTAGATGATATTTACTCTAAATTTAACCATTTTTTACGCAACAACCTCTGCACAACTGCCAATATTTGCGGCTCCCATAGGATGTTGCTTTACAAAGGTTGTACACATGTACTGTATTAGCATATTTGACAATCATAAGCCTGAACATGCATACTGAAAATTCATATAACAATATAATTATACCCTAGTACAATATTTCATTATTGTTGATTGTAGAATCTACTGTATTTTTCCCTGAGAAGTCATTTAACATTGAATTCATATAACAATTGGAGAGATCATGTTTGTATACAAAGGTATTCATACCACCAGCTAGCCATTGGTGAATGACAGGTTTTTATTGTTCATTCATCCAATAGATTGCTGGTGGGCATTTTGCATATGAATACGGTGATCTCTCCTATATATACCCTGTTACAATATTTCATTGTTATTGATTGTAGAATCTACTGTATTTTTCCCTGAGAAGTCATTTAACATTGAAGAGAAGATAGGAGAACTTGAAGTTCCGATTTATCGTACCGGAGATTTGTCTAATGAACTAATGGTCATATGTTTCACTATTAAAGGTATGTATTCTCTGTTTGATCATATTTTCCTGACTCCCTATCCCTTTAATGCCAGGCAGCTATTGTAACCATTATATTTCTAGCTGGCAGCTCACCTACCGGTCATTCTAGAACTGACCGTTCAGGGATTCAAACCTTTGACTTATCTCCCACTCCAAGGGACAATAGATGCATAATCCACTAGGCCAAAAAGCTTCAGACTTAGCAGCATTATCAGAGGCTGTGTTGACTCAAGTTATATTCAACATAAAAGGTAAAAATAAGGGCATCGTTGAGATTGAAGCATATATAAAGATGCAGAATCCCATGATGCCAACCAAAAACTAAAATAATGGCTCAAAATTGGCCCTAAACTGACAATAATGGCAGCAGTAAGAAGAATGTACACAGGCACAACTTACAATGATAACAACAATCAAGTCATCTGAAGACATAGTTTACTACAGTATGAAACCTTAGGGTACAGAATGATAACCAGTAACCATCAGAATACAGTCCCCAATGTTCAACAACAGCCACAAAAATGTAAAATAATTAATTAATAATTAAATGCTGAATCCCCAAAAATTCTGTTAACCCTTATTTATTGAGAATGAAGGGACATGTAAAAATCCAATCCCCTAAGATAAACTTTAGAATAACCTTTTCACCAAATCCATTACTTCTAACCATGAATAATAACGATTAAATAATTTTTTGTAATGAAAATGGAGAAATTGGCTCGTTAAAATGAACTATAAAATTTAATGTTGCAATGTTAAGACTGAGCAGCTTGTCTTAACCATTGTGAGGGTTTGATATGGTTTAAGGTTGTATAGCATGCAATCTTTGACTTGATGAGTATTACATCTGATGTGTACAATCTTTGACATGTGACAACTATCGAGACATATTTGTCTAACAATTGTCCCAAGTGTGCTTGTGCTGTCTGTGCATATTTTGTGTACCGCCAAGTGCTAATTGTGTCTGAGTGAATTGTAAGATTGTCTCCCCTAAATGTACCAAGGGACTGTCTCGCATATCAAGCTAGGGACCGTCACACAAAACAGTATGTAGGAAACCATGCAGTTTATGTTGGAAATTGAGCTTTACTTTAAATGTATTTATATTTTAGGTTTTTCTTCAGTAGTTTGGGAACATGGCCTTAAATTATTCATGGAATTGTGAATTTTTGTGAACTCAAAAGTTCATAACATTGCACTCTGTCTTTTGGTCAATCATTTGTAAAACATGCTTTCATTGGCTGACAAACATTCAAATACACCTTTTTATTGGTCAATAATTTGTAAAGTGTGTTTTCATTGGCTGGCAACCATTCACTATCTATTGGTCAAATTTGTAAAACATATTTTCATTGGGTAGCAATCATTTAAATACACTCTATATCTGTTGTTCAAACATATTTCCATTGGCTGACTTGCTCAAAGTTCTCAAGTAAACTATATACTGACTTACAGAATGATTTATGTACCAGTAAATTGTAATTACATGTTTCACAATAGATGTGGAATAAACAAGTTTGAACGTTATGAGTGACAGACATTCTGTAGCTATCGGTGTTACTGGAGGAAATTATACGTTGTTACAATGACAGACTATGGAAGTTATTACTTCCTTGCTTATAATAGGAATGGAAGTTCCTTAGTTTTTCATGCTTTTGGGAGCAAGTTTATTTGACATTGCTGGAGAAAACTTCATTCTTATTTAAACTGTTAAGAAATAGATTGAAGGAATATACAGTCAGCCCATCGCAATAGTTTAACCCTAAATTACTCCATGGAGAGGCTCTTCTACATCTAGAATGTCAGTTAATTAACTCATGCAACCCATTTCTTTTTCCAATTTTGCAGTTGTTGCACCCTATCATGTTGGCTTTGTAAAAGCTGAAACATTGGTCTTTGATATATATTGACAACCTAACCTTCTTTGATCTAGTGGTTACATTACACTTTGGTGTCTAGGTGTTGTTGAAGAATCATAAAACATGTAAATTTGTGCATGAATTTAAGATTTGCATAAATACCTTGATAAAACAGCATCTTTATTTTCTTAAATAGTGATAATTTATAGCGTTTTTCACAGGTGTTTTAACAGTAGAGTTTGAATGGTAAGTGATATATGGATGATAACCTGTTATTTTATGAGATGGTTTATGTGTCACCTGCCCCTGTATTCCACCTACTATTGTGGTATCCATGGTATCTGTTACACACATATTATCATAAGATACTGTAATCATATATTCCACCATTGTTTGGATGTATCAGATCTGGTGTGGGGATAGTCTGGGTACCTATATGTACCACAACCAAAGGGGAAACTTTGTGGAAGCTTGTTTTTATTAGGCCGTCAATATTGACTGTTTGGTGGCACTGAGTTATGTCCCCTCTGGGTGGTACGGTGGCCGAGTGGTTAAAGCTCTCAACTACCAGTCTTTGATTGATTCTCAATTTTAAACATGAAAACTGGCTTCTCTTCACTCATACCTTTGAGACAATGAATACCATCAGGAATGAGGTGTTGAGGATGATAAGTATACATTGTTAAGCTTGTTTCACAATATACCTGAAACAAATTAGTACATGTATCAATCAAAGGTCCTTTATTTGAAGGGCAGACACATCATATCATTTCAACTGCAATCGCTTCCATTAAAATAAAACTATATAAACGATCCACTGACAACAGAAGAATATAACGGACATCAAACTCGGGATAATTTGCTTACAATACTTTCCCTAACAAGCCATCACCCGTATCATGTTGGCATCTTGTTGGCGACTAAAAGTTGTATAAAATGTAGACTCATACACGGTTTCTGATACTCTTATATCACATTAATCTGTTGTTTAACTGTATCCAATGTCGACAATTGCTCGTTGTCATGCAATGTGTAATCTATCTCTAGAAAATGTTTTAATTTAGTCGGAAATGACATTGAAAATTTTAATTTTGTTGGAAATGAATATTATGTACAAAAAATGCTTTATGGCTTTCAAATGCGATCAAATTAAAACATTAAGATATATGATAGATTATTTTGTATCATTGTCACTGTGGGACTGACAATGTGTTAAACAGTCTGTAGGGTCAATACACATTTAAGATGTTGGCGCAATGTTGTAAAATCTTCAATATTTGTCATGGACTAAACTCAAAGATTTATCTACCTCAGTGTAAATAAATACTTAACAAAGGGATCCCATAGGATGTCTTAGATCCTGAAAATTACAACCCCACAAAATTTGCCACAAAATTTAATACTAATGAAAATGATTGAGTGAAATACAGTATGTAAGATGTTTAGGGATTTACCCCCATTCATTTTGATGCATGTCATTGTAATATCTTTCTACTTTGAGACAAAAGATATTCAAGATGTTTATCATTTTGTAAACCATATAATCTGCATAGATTGTCAACAAAGTCCCTTTGTAGAGTTACCGGATATCATCCCAATGTTCTGCAACTTTTAAATTCTCCAAAACATATCCATAAGACCTTAAACATAAGTGGATTCTGACGAAATATGGTACAGTCCACCCAGGATAATGCTATATTTATAAATGTAAATTTGTTTTATTCAATGCATGCTGTAAAATAGATTGAACTATTTCCTGAAGTGAACACATTATGGTCAATTTACACTCTATAAATAAAAAAGGTGGATTTTATTTTTGGAATTTTTAAGATTTATGTTTAGGATATTAAAAACATCATATAAATCATATATATGGCTCCTTTGATACCGTAGATTACGGTTCACATGTAACAATCCCATCTTAGACAAATTCAATATTTTTTATCCATCGGAAATAAATTTCCTCCATTGTTGGAGAATATATTGAAATACATATCCTTACAAGAACTGTAAACTATACGCGAACTGAAGCAGCCATTGTTGTTTCTGATAAATGGCCAATAAACGCCTATCATTTCCATAAATGGTATTATGAATTGTTATGAATTCCATCAATTTTATGCCATCAATATCATATTATCAATTTCATGTCACCTTTATTCTCCAATTTCCTCTTAGAGTTGCTTTGATTTGTAAATTACATCATTTAAGATCTTCCGTTAATTTTTTTGCTTGAAATATGGAACGGAATTCAAGGGCTGGCGTGCCATCTGCAGGACGGACTAGGGACTGAACTGCGTGAGAGAAAAAAATAAGCTTATGAATTATAAATGATTAAGATTGTATTGTCTTTGCATGAAGATAATTGAAAATGCATGATTTGATTAAAGTTGGTCCCTATACTGTCTGGGAGGTTGAAATGTGTCCCCTTGCTAACAGAAATATGTTGTTTGTGCATTTCACATGATTTGCGATGGAATTTGTATCAGCTGTTTAAAGCTTGTGGGGAAAGATAGCAGCAGATTTCTGTCGTCAGAAAATGTCTCAGAATTTGTGATGACAAGTTGATAATAATAAGAGAGACATTAGTGACAATGGGATTGTCTCCAGAGTTAGACAAAGCCCAAGGTAGACAAACTATCATAAAGGAGCTTAAACCTGTTGTTGTTATACCCCAGACTTTATGGTTATTTCTTATACAGATATATCTCTATGTTTGGAAGTGAAATTTTTAAAATAAGCCATTAACCAATGAAAGCACTTTTTACAAACGTATTAACAATCACTGATATTATCATCTAGTTTTGAACACATACTATTTGCTTATAGAGAATGTTAATGGGATACAGTTCTTTAATCTCCCTTATATCTGTGTCAAATTTACACCATGTCAATTCTTACCTCTATCCCATCAGCACCACCTATGTTCCAATGAGTACTAAGGGGAGACAATCCAATTATGGAAATGGACTTAACTAAACTCCACATCAAGGGAGGTTATTCTTGATATTTGTCACAAAAAGCTGCACATGAGATGTGTACATATTCTAGCTCATTACTTATCAGAATAGAGTAGGGTGTTTGAAATAAAGAGTTAAATGCACCGTCTATATGCTTACAGGTACTGCTATAGGTTAAATCCACCATCTATATGCTTACAGGTACTGCTATAGGTTAAATCCACCGTCTATATGCTTACAGGTACTGCTATAGGAACTCCCCCAAACAAGATGCAGTCTTACTCTGACTATATGTCCAGACCAGAAGATCACAACAGCATGGTACGATTTGACAAGGGTGAGGACAAGAAAATGTGCACTGTCACCATCATAGACGACTCTCTATTTGAGGAGGAAGAAAAGTTCTCCTTGTTTCTAGGTCAACCAATGGGAGGCCGTCTTGGAAATGATAGAGAGACAGTCATTGTGATTGGACCAGATCCTGCAGATGGTTAGTACATTTATTAGAAGCCAGAATAATTATATTGTGATGACCTTGAAGTATGTGACCATGATCTATTAGGGAGGGGGGATAAATTGGGTTGACCAAGACTTATCCCAATAAATAAACTTTACAGTAAGAGTATGTAGACCTTCCGAGTACAGTTGTTTCATATTTGGATCAGCTGCGAGACTTTGTAGAGGTCTAGTTGGAGGAATATATTCAGAACATTAATTAAATTTATAAAGTTTAAACACTGAAGCACCCATTATTATTTAGTTTGAAATGTTCATTATATGCTGCTGTTGCTATATCAGTAACATTATGAGTAATAACAATAGCTTGGCCTGATAGTGCTTGGGACAAAAACATAGGTTTAAACATGACAAACACTCTGCAACAAAGAGTATTATTTAACCTTGACCTTTGGAGCACAACATAAGGTTAATGAGTGATTGTTGAAGTTTTTAAGTTTTGGACATTGGAGTAGATAGTCTGTGCAGCTGTCCATTCTTTCTACTTGATCCATTCTATTTGGATTCTGTTGATACTTGGCTATAACCATACTGTCTAGGTCAGCATGGTTGACCAATCAGATAGAATTCATATTGACACAATTTATGTCCCTTTAATCATCATTGGTACATCAGACGGCAGGCGTATTTCGTGACAATCAGCACTGAGCTGATCATGCAATTCAGCAGGAGAAAGTCAACTCCATTTCTGTTTGAATATTTTACAAATAATTTAATGACACATTACAGGAATCATAAAAATACCAGCATGAAAACTTTTAATTCTCTGTTTATTATGTCAAATAATTTTAATGAAAACAACAGTTGATTTTATAATTGGATTCAGCTGTAACTGTGTGCTGAATGTGTTTTCCTTGCTTATTGAAATAATTTTATCATGTCAAAAATTAAGACGCCATGGTTGGTATCTTGCTCCTTATCCTGACTTAATCCACTTCACATCGGGATGCAGCATGAACGGTAACAAGTTGGAATACTAAACCTCTTTCTTCATGATGATAGACCCCATATCCATTTAATTGCATTTCTCTTTAGACCCATACACCATTTTAAACCTATAGTGTCCCTAACCATTTAGTCTATGGACTCCTATAGTCTGTTTTGCCTATGAGGAGAGGTACTTTGCCTTGGAGGGTAGGTATAACTTGGTTTGACGGACATTAAATTTTGAACTATTGATTAAGACAGCCCCATCCAATAAAACATACCACTAAGTGGACTCCTTAAATGTTTCGATGAAGGGCCATTTAAGGAGTAGGTAAGGGTTGTGTCAGGTTAGGTCTCTGTCAAACTGTTTCTTTAGAAAATCCTGTATGTTAGAACTCTATAATGGAAGAAACATTCTGGATAATTTACTGATAACGTCAACCTCTAAAATAGCAGAGTATTTGTGTTAGTGTTGAATGAAGAGCTGAGAATTGTAAACACCATCTTGCTTTATCATCGTGAGCGAGATTGGAGAATGATATTGGAATATGATATTAAAATTTGTCCATATTGAGATATTATATTAGTAGTCTTGTAATACAATATATTGTTATAAATATCAAACCTTAATGCGGTCCAAACAAAAAGTACAATTAAACTAGCCGTTCATTCAGGGAACCATTACATGAGGAACTGTGACATACCAGTAATGTGTTGTATAGCACAGAGAATTTGACCTGATCCTGACCTTTATGCCTGAATATAAAAGGTTCTTGCGTTGAATATATAAATTTCCGCGAGCAAATCGTGCAATACCGGTCCTTTGGAGTTTTTGTTGGTATTACACTCTGTGATACTTCCAGCTTATGAAAACTTACAACCGGGGTTATAAATATAGAAAATATATCAGCTGTTAAATTAGGCTAATTAAAGTTTGAGAGTCGTGTCAAATTCTCTGGACCATACCCATGATTCACTATTTAAAAAAGGGTTACAAGACGTGAGCTAACCCTAACCGACTCTCCACATTTCATCAACACAAGCTATGATGTATTTACCTTAGTATCTGTACGTTATTCAAACTGATCATTGGAAGGGAAGTTTTACGTAGTCAAACACAGTGTCAATGGTGGCTTTTAGCAACAAAATCATGTCCTAATTGTCTAATATAATTGTAGGTAGCCGTCCCAGATTGGATGACTGTTTTACCTGTTAGTGAACCAATGGGTTCCCATTTCGTTTTGCCAATAATTGCTTTTTTACAACAAAACTAATAAAATATCCTCTTTTAGGAAAATGAAAGATGAATTTTAACACTGCATATGATTCTCTGTTTAAAACATGTTCATAATGCCAGGAAAAAACTAATTTGTTAATTGACAGTTTTAATCAATGTTTTTGTGACTTTGCCAGTCTTAAAAACAGACATCACTTCTCCCAAATTATTAAAGATGTTTTGCCGTCTTGAATTTATTGTTAAATAAAGACAACTTGCAAAAAAATAATGCTGCTTAGCATTCTCACTGCATGCTGCCATACTGCAATTGTCTGTGAGTGTTTGAATTATTGATAGCCACGATGAGCATCATGCATGTTGGATTTTACGAGCTCTTGCCTACAGTGCAACCTGTTTTAAGCAGTCAGTCATTTAGGGAAGCATTAAAGATGGCAGCTTTAAGAGGTGGTTGTTTAATACAGGTGATTTTAATTTTTAAAAAACTGATTGAGATTTTATTATATTGACGGCCTTAAACACTTTGTATATCATGTTCTTTCATACCCAACAGTCTTGCCTTTGTCTTCCTTAATAGAAAACCACTTTACACATTTTGAAGTTATTAAAACCATGACCATGGTCCACTGCATGGTGAGTTTGCTGGATTTGTGATCTGGTAATCTGAATTTGATTCCCAGTTATAGCAGGGTATACCATTCCATGAAGATTTGACAATAATGTCAACTTTCTTCCACATTTGGAGAAGTTGCTTGTTCCTTGTGGAAGGGTAGTTAGTACTGGTTAGGATACAGTCAAGGAAAAGTGGTTAGGTACATTAGCTGCAGAAATAACTGAAAAATTGTGTCCCAAATAAACATCAAGATCTATTTACCATGGAGACTTTATTTTGTGGCCACTTGCTTCTACAATATCTACAAAAATTGCCCGCCATGAATTTTGTTAATTTAACAACATTGGGAATAAACAACATTAAGGAAAAGAAATCTTGACAAATCGGTCAGAAAACTTAACTAATTATCCAATAAAGAGAACGGATTTATTCGAAAACAAGAACATTTAATTGTGCACTACATCATGAATGATTTAATGAACTTGTACTTGGAACATAATGAATAAATCAACTGCTTGCTGTATCTTTTACTCAATTACTGTATAAATATCAAGTTAATTCACCCCAGCTTTGTATGTTGTTGCAAGATTTTCTCCAATTACCTTAATTTACTTATACCAACATTCGATTAGGGTGCATTTATTTCCCAAGCGATTTAGTTGAAATATCTCACCCACTGCTGTAGTAGCATTCTCTAGTGCAGGCTTTGGTTCCCCCTTGGTCCTTACTTCTTCAACCACGTTTGCAGTATTATCATGACCAGGCTTTAGTTTTCATATAGCCATTTTTGTTATGACCCCTTTGGTCCTTGTGCAATATCCCATTGGTCCTTATTGTAGTGTGTTTCTGTTGTGGCATATGCCCTTTGCCCTTCAGTGGCATTTGCTTGGGTCCTGTTGTATTATCAACTTGGTCCTTGTTGAATTGTCCCCTTGCTCCCTTTTGTGGCATCCCATAAGCCTTTATTGTATTTCTTTATCATTGGCCCCAGTTTCTGCCTCCCCTTGCCCCTTTCTGTTGTTGCATTCTCTTAGTCCTCAGTGTTGTTGTGTAACATTGATGTTGTTGCAGCATTTCTTTGACCCAACATTAATCTTCTAGGCTATTATTGTAACATCAGCTTAGCCCCTGCTGTGATAGCTTTATGACCCCAACTGTGGAACCCTGTTGCAGCACACCATTGGCCCCTGTTGAAGATTCCTCTCTGTCCTTACTTTTTGCAGCTTGCCCTTGGCCCCTGTTGAAGCTTCCTCTCTATCCCTTTGTGTTGCAGCACACCCAAGGCCCCTGTTGAAGCTTCCTCTCTATCCCTTTGTGTTGCAGCACACCCTTGGCCCCTGTTGAAGCTTCCTCTCTATCCCTTCGTGTTGCAGCACACCCTTGACCCCTATTGAAGCTTCCTCTCTATCCCTTTGTGTTGCAGCACACCCTTGGCCCCTATTGAAGCTTCATCTGTCCTTCCTCCTTGCAGCACACTTGCATCACACCCCTTGCCCTCACTTTGGCACCTCTTAGTTCCTAATATGTAACACACTACCAGTTAAGTACTGCGGTATTCCACCTGCCACATTTCTGCTGTCAGCGATTACTATTGTTGTTAAAAATAAAGCTGTATCAGAAACACCATATGGGATTTATACGGTTCATAGTTATGATAAAAATTATCATGTTTATCCTCACACAATCGTGCTGTTAGCCAATTCTGTAAGTTTATATACAACAACTGTCGGAGACTCCAGCAAATGGTTTCTATGAAGAATATGTTAAGATAATTGTATCAAGATTGTTTTTCAACAAACTAAGATGGTCCAATGCAGTACTGTAAAACATTGTTTTTAAAGGTTGCTTTATTTTCCACTTTGATAATTCAAAATTTTTGCTGATTTTAATAAAACATTTATAATTCTATATGATTTCTGACTTGAATTCTTTGACTTTATCAATCAGCTGTTGCTATACACTTGTATATTTCTCTACCCATTGCTGTACACTCGGCTTGGATGCTGTTGCAATTCTATTAAAAAACCTAAGGAGTGTGTTCAGGAGAATAAAAAAAATATTGTAAGCTGTGGATGATCATGTTCAAAAGTTGACTATTCCCAAATTTAAAATCCTTTGTGAATATTTATTGAATTAAATCAAGGAATTTTGTTTTGGTCCAAAAATCACAAAAAAAATGGCATTTGCAAAATAAACCATTAAAAGATGATACGAGAATGCATGATTGAGTTGTTGATGTGTATATATCATGTGCAAGATAGGTTACACCATTATCTACTGGTGATAGTCTGTAACATTGTTATATGTTTGGTTGCCAAGGTTTTTTCATCACATTATATTATGCCAATATTATATTTTATAGGATTCTTTTGAGATTTTTTAAAAATTCGTTCAAGAGTTGTTAAACAGTTGTGCTGAAGAATTATAACATTGGAACAAACACTATTCCTGCACCAAAATGACTAAAATTATTCACGGGTCTGCCCATTGTGGGTTAGATATCAGAATTATTATGTTCTTGTAATTTCTAAATTTTGTGCCACAGAAGAAAATGGTGTGTTATTGTAATAGAGCAAGTTTTGGTTTAGGTGTTATTGCAGGATAATATATGGCTTTTGTGAGTGGTACACAGTGATGAATGGAAGCTGGAATAGATGAAATGTGAGGCAATCAGTTAAAACTTCAGAGTTTGGCATTATATTAGAACCACATGATTGCAAGGTTTTAAACCATTAACAGATGGTTCAAGTTCTAGTCTGCATACATTTGAAAGTTTTATTCGTCTTTGAGGCCCACAATTCACATTAAAATTCCCGACTAATTTAATTATACATATTGCTGTGTGTCTGTTGAAAAATTGGCGTTAAACTGTTGTAACGCTCTCTTTATGGAATTACAGTAACGCTACTTTGGCATGGTTTGCTTATGTGCATTTAAGTTGTCATTAAACACAGGAGTGTACATATAAATTAATTGACGACCCTCGAAGAAGGGGAAAAAGTCACACATATTTTATTATTTGCGCTAATTTAAAAGCATTAATTTCTCATTGTGTAATAATGTTTAATTATAAAAAATACATTTAAACGTTGTTTTATGTACAAGATTACAAAAGCGTAGACAGAATGGGTGTTAATTTTAAGCATCAGTGAGTAAATGCTTGATAAAAATGTCGACAAATAAAGTGTTAAATTTGCACCATGCCGATTTTATGCGAATTTCATGCCAATTTTACGTTATGAAACAATTAGTTGCAATTCGTCACAGACATTCACAGATTAACTTCCGCTCGTTAATAATGGTTATATTTGGTATATTAGTCAATAAATCGGGATTTTATGTAAAACACCATTTCATATGTTCTTTTTCCATTTGCTATGATTAAGCATAAGAACTTGCCACTATGCCATAAGTGCAATCATTGTATACCATTTATTGTTTGTAATACTGCATTCCTGGACATAAATATAACTGACAGCACATGGCTTACGTACAAAATAATTACATAATGTCTCGCACTTAAGATTTTTAAGTCTCCTTAGCTTATAATCATGATTATGTTAATTAAACAATTAACGCAAAATGCAGGTTATTGCCGCTAAATATGTATTCCTTTTTTCGTCTCCCGTATTCATTGACGTTTTATTAGATATGTGATTGCATGTTTTGATACCTTAAGGCGAAAAAAATGTTGATATTTCTTTACAGACATTTAGATAGACTAGTTCTACATTCATTCCATTATTTGTTGTCATGAACATATATTGGCATTAGTGTACAACTTGAGTAACATGGTGCATTCTGTATGAGGGAATAATGTTTTATACTCCACCAATTCATAGGTGTCCATCTTTGTGATAAATGAGTTTCTGATAAATTCTGAGGGTATAATGCCGGAGTATTTATTTGACATTCAATAACCCTTTACTCAATACATCCTTCACAATTCTTGTACGGAATGTGCTAGAATGTGTATACATTTCATGTGCAGCTTTTTGTGTCAAATATCAAGAATTGTCTCCCTTGATATAGTGTCTTGTTAAATCTAGTTCTGTACTTGGATTGTCTCCCCTTTGTACGCATTATTGGAAAATAATCAATGAGGGGCATGAATTTATCGATCTATTGAGTAAAGGGTTAATCTTTAATATTGACTGTTTTCATCCTTGTATTCAATGAATTATTTAAATGGCAGACAACATTTTGTCTTTTTCGGAGGATTGAAACTTTGTTAGAATGATTATCTATGGAATATTCATCATATTGTTAGAGTACACCCTGTTATATTGCCCTACAACGTGTGTGTGTCGAGGCCACATCACTTCATTTACAAAACAAGATAAACAATAGTACACGAGTAATAATAATCACACATAAATCACACTTATTGTAAGAACATTATGTATATTTTGTTATTATAAACTGTTGTCACATGTTATTCTGAATTCCGTTAATCATCCAATATAATTTGTTCGCCACTTAGCTTACCAACAATAAAATTTGTTTCCTCTTAGCTCATCAACAAAATTGTTCTACATAAGCAATTTTCTGTCATTTAATTTGTAGTTTGTATTTTTATTGTACAAATATAACTCATTTTATGCTCTTGCAGAAATGTTTGTGAGATTTTAAGAGGTGTTTTTATGTTACCATACCCATTATTACTTCATGAGTAGTTGCCACTGTCTAATTCTGGTGATAAATTGACTTTACTTCAGCTTCTCATCATGCTCTTGTTAATCATGTATCTTAACAACTCAAATATATATATATATATATACAAACACATCTGAAATATATAAGACTAGTTGGAATAAATGAAAAAGTCTGATATTCCCTGCTTTTCATCAAGGCAATTCAGCCAACCTTAAATTCTTTCAGCTTTGCAATGTTTCAATAAAATGTGTTTAGAATGTTTCATCATTTTATGCATCAGTACGAAATTATTTTTTAAAAAGTACGCCCTTAGGACCCCTTGAAAAGATTAGAGCTCCCTGAGTTCTGTGGAAAAATGACCTAGCCACACCCTCCAGGCAGTCATGTCATTTAATGACCTATTCCAAGTTTACAGTGTACAGTAATAATGTTCGTGAATATTTACATATAAATTTTTTTATTGAAAAGTTTGGGAATCAGCAAATTTTTGTTATTGTGCTGGTGGAAATATCACAAAATCGCAGAAAAGAATCATTTTCATTTAATCAAAGTATGTATGTATGTAGAAATATATTTCTGATAATCAGAAAATTTACGCTGGCTAATAGTTGAAGGGGTTTCTTGAATTCTACATACAAGTGGGTGGAGTTAGCAACATAACTGATTTCAAAGGCATGCTGAAATTACGAACACTTACATAAACAACTATCAATCTATCTTCTAATTAAAGATGCCTTTCATATTGAAGAAGATGGGGGAATTAGCGTCTATGATGGTCGAGTGATGCAAGCAGCATGTTTATAATCATACACTCATTTATTGTCGATATAATGTGCATTGTTTAACATTATTACTAATAGCGTATATGACGGGCTTTGACATAAAACATTTAATTCGCATCTAAATCATACGCAAGGTAAGCAACTGCATATGTGATCAATTAAATTCATGGTTTTGTTTGATGAATCGTAATGCAATGTCTACGGCTTCCTTAATTTTCTGAGGTTAATATGTTGGGGGGTCCATTTTTAGCTCGCTTGATTCTTGTGCTCGGGTGAGCGCTTTAGAGCTCTCTTGATTTATATGGGGTTTCAAACCCCACAGCATTTAGGTCATGTTGAGATTTTATGGACTCAATACCAGCTGGTCTTGAAACTTGGTAACCCTTTTATGCTTAGGTGCTTGTAGTGAACATGTTGTAACTCTAGTAATATAATTAAACAACTTTGCTGTCACGACTAGGGACCTCAGATACACTATTCCACTGTACAACCCTGTAACCAGTTTAGTCGAATCTATTGTTTGACTTGAATTAATTTATAAGTTCTTAAATCCAACTTCTCTTAACAGGTAATGACCTGTCGGTAGATAATAAATAGAACTGTCTGATCAGTGCCGCCATCAGTTCTACCGAATTATTGACCTACAGTATACAAGCGGAAATTGCATGATAACATTTGCATACAAAAGATCCATTGATAACGCAGTATGGTAATATACAACTTTCCAAAAGCATCACAAATTCCCTTGAAATTTAAAATCAATATTTATTTCGGAAAGTTTTTGGACTTGTTTGCCAATATTAGCATGCATGTTCTCGACAATGATAAGGCCATGTTTATATATAGAGTCTGTTTTTCACTTGGCTAAGTATCTGGTATTAGTACTGTCTGCTAAGTACTAGCTGTATTTATGTACTATCTGCTTATTATTACCGTATCTACCAAGTATATTACATGTACTATGTCTGTATAATCTGCCAATTAAGTACTGTATCTGTTAAGTTTTTTTATCTGTTAAGTTCTATCTGCTAAGTTCTATCTGTTAAGTTCTATCTGTTAAGTTCTATCTGCTAAGTTCTATCTGCTAAGTTCTATCTGCTAAGTTCTATCTGCTAAGTTCTATCTGTTAAGTTCTATCTGTTAAGTTCTATCTGTTAAGTTCTATCTGTTAAGTTCTATCTGCTAAGTTCTATCTGCTAAGTTCTATCTGTTAAGTTCTATCTGTTAAGTTCTATCTGTTAAGTTCTGTCTGTTAAGGACTTAATCTGTACTTAATCTGTAAAGTACTATCTGCAAAGAAAGTACAATTTGCCAAATTCTATGTGCTAAGTACTTTTAGCATAAGGACTTTTTGCCAAATTCTATCTGCTAAGTACTTTCAGTCTAAGGACTATTTGCCAAGTTCTATCTGCTAAGTACTATCTGGGCAGTGCCTCCAGAACATTTAATTCCTTGCCTGACACACACAGTGTAGTCTCAGTACTGCAATGTAGGACAATGTGAAACAAATCTTCGAATATTTGAAATACTTGTGGAACATTAAATCAAATAAAAATATAAGAAACACTGCAAACAAATGAAACTGACTGTGATAGTGAAATTGATAGGAATGCACACTTAGATAATTTTGTGAACATGGTGCCAACTATTATCTTCTATGCAAACGTGTTTCCAAGTCCTATGTACAGGCTGAAACAAAATATCCATTTGCAACTCATTTAAGCTTCCTACAACTTACAAGTTTCTTATTACTGTAAAAGTGGTAAAATTTGTGACAATAGTTTTGTTTTCAATGTGGAAGTTTTTTTATCTCGTGCATTAAAAGATTTTCATGTATTTAAGTTTCATAAGCAGTTGTATATGCTTGCTCAATATGATTGGAACAGTAATGTTGTCAGCAGTGAAAACAAAACTGCCTTAATATTCTCCCACTTCAAATTATATTTCCGTAACTTCATCTTGTTTTTGCCCCGTGCTGTTACATACATGAAGTGCGTTACGGTAAAATACATAATATCAATCCATTTATTTCTGATTATAAAATTTGTAATTACCAATTGCTGCTTTGCTCACATAGATTCTAATATATGATAATCATACAGAGTATTAATTTCAAGTATCTGTGTAAGTTATGTTTTAAGAGTTTCTTAATTAACTGTAAGTAGACATTAAATTGAAGTTTAAATAATTTATGAACTGTGCATCTGCTACTCGGGTTATGTTATGGTCTTCATGTTACTTAAAGGATGCATTTGTTGCTTCTATTTCATTAGTTGATTATGGTTTTTGAAGTGGCCTTAAAATATTGTAACTTGATCAGAAATGTTTCTGTCTGTGTGCTGTGAGTATTTTGAATTGTAGTACCAATTTAATGCCTTGTTTAAAGATATTGACAGTTATCATCATGAGCATATTCAGACAGTGGGGGGGGGGGGTCTTTCTCCCCAAATATTGTCAAAATGTGGTTACAGGATTTGTTCCAATGTATATAAGAACTAAGAGCAGTGATGTACTAAACTGTTTCTCAACAATTTGCAGTTGTATATTGCAGTCAATTCGCCTTAAACCAGTTTTCATGGACTGTATCCAACTAACACCAAATTCTTCATATGTGGAGGAAAATCATCAAATTTTCTCAGCAGGGTATGACCTTGGCAGTGCCGTTACCTATGACTGAAATCTGGTATCGGTGACTTTGTGGTCATATGCCCTAAAGGAATTATCTCAAATAACCAAACTGTCACAATTTTTGCCATTTTTGCTCTGAGTTTTTGCTCTTAAGCTCTTACAGTATTATATTGCGTTGTTATTACAGAACCCAAGTTTTACTTCGATCAGAGTCAGTATCAGATAGATGAGAACGCTGGCACACTACAAGTCAAGGTATGGAAGACAGGTACTGATCTAAGTCGTCCATCTAGCGTCACCGTCAAGTCTCGGCAAACTGATCCAGTCTCTGCAGAAGGTTAGTGCTTATTTCATCATTGGAACTCATTATTTGGTGTGTGGTATTGTCAATGGTTTGTAATGGATGCAATTCATGTCTGGCACAGGTACTGATCTAAGTCATCCATCTAGGGTTACCGTCAAGTCTCAGCAAACTGATTCAGTCTCTGCAGAAAGTAGGTGCTTATTTCATAATTTGGTGAATGATGTTGTCATAAGACAAAAATGTTAGTTGTTTGCGATGTATACAATTCATGTCTGGCACATATAAGCATACAAAATTAAACATATCTTACTGTAGGAGTTATGTGGTCCTCTTTTCAATTTGATATCCTTGAGCAGGAGAATCTGTGTTCTATGTACACACCGGGGTTGTGTTGCCTAGTTCAAAGCACAACCACCTTTATTCAGTTACCTCCCATTCAATTAAAATAGTGTGCATGGATTATCTCTCTTGGAAAGCGCTACAAAGTGCTTTTCTTCGGCAGCCAAACTAGGTCTACATTCTAAATCAGTTTAGGGATCCAAAGAGTTTGCTACCTCCGTCTGCATGTGATGATGGGGTGAACCCAACATCACGAAATCACTATTCTTGAGATCATTCAACATTTGGTTACGAGATCGTTCAACATCTGGTCACAAGATCGTTCAACATCTGGTCACAAGATCGTTTGACATCTGGTCACATGATCATTCAGCAATCGCTGTTGAACTTGTTGATAAATAGTTTCATCTATCTGTTCAGATGTATTCAACTTGAAATCTGTTAATCATCTTCCTATAATGATGTTAGGATTGATATGATACAATTATAGACAATATATTTTGTCTGTACTCGAGACGAGACATACTTATGTGGAACTTCAACTACGAGGCTGTGAATTTCATACATATGAGTATAACATTTGCAGTGCAGCAAACAGAAGCTACAGTATACAAAATACAGGGTTACTAGAAAAAATCATTCTAAATGAGTTACTGCCCTTGAATTTTAAGCTAACAAATATGTTCATCTAGGAGTAAGTAAATGAAGGCAAGTGTTCCTTAATTTGATTGCTTTTTATCACTTAAACCATTTTTTACGAGTTTTATATAAGAATACTTCAACATTTTCTATTATCTTTTTGAAGTTGCTTAACCCATTTAATGACTAGCTAAGCCTAAATACTGATACGCCATAGGCTGAACACCTTTAAAACTATATGGGGTTAATGCAATTACATGACATCATTCTTATTTATTAACATAAGTATTTCAACTATTTTTTCCACTGATTTTAGCGATAGTTGAATGCTTTAGCCACAGAAGTTTCTATGCTACATATGAAGGATAGTCAGATTTTGACGAAACCCGCTAAGCATGTATTTTATACCGCTAACTATTGCATAATGTTTTGGTACCTGGAAACCTCGACACTTAATACTGCATTAAATTGATGTAAGATCCTGTGAACTGATATGTCAATAGTAAGTGATGAAAATGCATGATAGACTCAAGCACTCTGAGAGGTTTTAGTTGAGATAACGATCGGGGAGAAATAACTCCATTATTATGAGACTTGTTACATAACATGTGATGACGTGTTCAATGGAGGAGGGTCTTGACTTGAGGGACGTGCTAGCATGCAGATTGTCTCGTCTACTCGAGGGACATGCTAGCATGCAGATTGTCTCGTCTTTACTCGAGGGACGTGCTAGCATGCAGATTGTCTCGTCTTTACTCGAGGGACGTGCTAGCATGCAGATTGTCTCGTCTTTACTAGAGGGACGTGCTAGCATGCAGATTGTCTCGTTCTGTTCTGGTAATCTGTCTAATGCATGGATCACACTGCGAGGAGTCTAATATAAACTTATATAAAATAAATTGGTACTGAATAGTATATTGTCATATTTCCAGTCCATGTATGCTTAGATCTATGTAGGAATTGTTAATAGGCAAGAATATGGTACTCACAATGTCTCCTCAAAACAACAATGTTGATGGTGTGAGAATATCAGTTGTATACAATATAAGTACCCATATATGTATATTAAATTTTATCATATGTTTGACGTCGCGGCAGCGTAATAAAGCTATTATTTATTTTTGATAATACACTAGTGTAATAAAGCTTTGACATGACGTCACTCAAAGTATAGGCGACGTCGTCAAAGTTGCGCGTTTAATGAAAATATGAGTAGCTATTTTCTGTTTCGGCCAGAAATGGCTAACATATGATAAAAAGAACATTTCATTTGTGACTTTCCATGTTGGATTTATTAAACTCGTTGAATAAAATCGATAAAATGCTTGGCAGAGCCTCGCACTTTTTTATTTTATTCAACTCGTTTAATAAATTCAATATGAAAAGACACTCATGTAATATCCTCTATATACCATTTTTACTTAAAGACAACTTTATTCTTATATATGTTGATATTTATAAGTCCCCTACCGGTTTTTGACCTGAGGGGACTTTAGGTTTGCCCTCCGTCCGTCAGTCAGTCAGTCCGTACGTACGCACCCACTTGACGTTGTGGGGTGTGGAACAATAGGCTATATTTAGATTCTATTCATTCCGTTGCTTACGGGGTGCAAGATGTTGCTTACGGGGTTTTACAAACAAAAGAAAGAACAAAAGAAAACCCAACAACGTCAAGTGAGGGAGAACGTCCGTCCGTCATTCCGTCAAAAAATCTGGATCCTGACATAACTCATACAGTTTATGAGCTAGGTTTATGAAACTTGGTATGTGGATAGGGGGCAATAAGGGGATAATGCACTTCCAAACATATTTTGATTCCGACCAAAATTGTGGTTGCTATGGCAACAGAAACATTGAAAATGGCTTAAAACTGGTAGGGGACTTCTGTATTGCTTGCAATTCTTAACTACTTGTTTTACAAAGGTATTTTAATTTGTTTAATTCCAAAAGAACTTCATACCGGTGTAAGTATACTTTTTCATACGAACTTCAATAAAAATATTATATGTATAAAAATGAATTTATAATTATGTTAATGGTGAATACTTTCTTGTATTGCAGCGAGTGTTGACTATGTGCCTGTTGTAAGAATCCTAGACTTCGCTCCGTGGGAGATGACGAAAACTCTGGATGTAACGATACTGGATGATCTAGGTCATCCTATACTGGAAGGATTAGAGAAGTTTCAGTTACATCTACGTATGCCTGTCGGTGGTTCCATGGCCGAGCCCGCTATCACCACGGTCACCATAAACGATTCCCTCTCAGACTGTAAGTATTACCAGAAATATCTCAGTCACTCATTGGTTGTCATTCACTGGTTGTCACTCACTGGTTGTCACTCACTGTTTGTCAGATATGTATATATCTGCTTCAGACTGCTTTAATGGATTTTAAAAAAATGAAAAAATTCTAACACTCGAATATAACATATGAGATGCTGCATTATATTGCTATGCACGTGTCAGTTGAGCCATTTGATAGTAGTATACTTTGATGGGTTTCTTCAGAAATGTCCATGTACATTATGTTTTGTAGTGTTTGGAATAATGATGTATCCACCATGAAAGTGGTCTTGGGTTCAAACCGAGCCTGTGGCATACCAATGTTGTATATTGTGGTATTGGTATGTCTCCCTTGCTTGATGCACAGCATAGTGTATTATGTCTCGTTCATTGTTTCAGTACCGAAGATGGAGTTTGTTGACGCTCAGTATGAAGTATTAGAGAGTGAGGGTGTGGTCGTTGCTATGGTATCCAGGTCAGGGGACTTAAGTCAGGAATCATATGTTAGATGTTACACCAGACAAGCTTCAGCCTTGGTAGACGAGGATTATATAGAAAGACCAGATACTAATGCTTCATTTGTAACATTTAAACCACGTAAGTGATGGAGGTTATTGATGTATAGCATAGATTTAAGATAATTGAAATGCTGAAGAATCTGTGACATGCACTGCGCAAAAATGACCCCACATAAAGTATTCAAGGAAATGTAGCAAAATCAGGGATTCTCTGAACATTTTACAATATGTACGCTTTTCATCTTCAGATAATTTGTGGTGGCACAGTGGTCGAGAAGCTAACGTTCTTGACTACTGATCGAGAGGTCCCTGGTTCGAATCTCGGCCGGGGCACTTGGTCATTTCTGAAATGCTTTTCAGTGTTTCCCACCCAACTGACCGTGTGTCACTGCAACGTATCTGGGTACGGTTCAAGGATGCTGTGTATCGGTGCAATACACCGGGCACATTAAATAACCAGGCTGTCTATTCAAAATAAGAGCTAGACGCACTTCTGCAGCGCCGGACATGCCTGTTTCTAACGTCTCTCTCTCCCTTAAGGGGCTTTCTCTTAGCCTGTCCCTCTGGTCAGTTCATTCTGTATCTGCACTGGTAGAGGATGCACTTGCGCCCTTGTGGTTGCAACACAATATGTAAAGTGCCTTTGAACGTGCGTTCGCATGAAAAAGGCGCTATATAAATCTGGTATATTTTATAATGTTCTTATGTATCATAATTGTGCTGAAAATTTAAAATACATGATAATATGCTAGCAAACTGTACACCAGCTAATATACAAGTTCATTAATTTGCGATATTGTCATTAATTTTGATCAAGTTAATTGTCACGAATTCTTTGAATCAAGCATTGAACTTTTATTAAAGCTAAAAAATCATTTCTTCACAAAAATATAAAACCTCAAAAATCAAATGGCTTTTACAGTAATTATGTAATATTGAGCAGGCGAAAATATGATATGAAAATCCATGTATGCCTTATGAGATGAACTAAGACGTTATTCCGCTAAATGTCAGACACTTCAGAATGACAAGACTATTCACTATAAATAGTTCCGCAGTGTGAAGTGTATGTATCGTAATCTACGGTAGATTATTTTTGTCTTGTGTTGGGCAACATCTCTTTTATCATCCCTTTCAAACATCGATAATTTTTTTTTCTAGATTTCAAAATTCAATCTATTTTCTGAAAACTTAACCAAGATATCAATTCCAAGGAGTGACGTTTTTGCCGAAATTTTATCTTTGAACACAAATAGCAGGCAAGATAATACACATAATGATACTTATAACCGATCTTCATTTTATCCTAATTTTAAAATTAAATTGCCCAACCTATCCATGTGAAATTACCGGTTTTCAATTTAATAACACGCATGTTTGATATTGGGAATATAAAATTGTTCAATTTCATTGTTTTTATCATATTTCCAGATAAGAGAGAAGCTGAATGTCGAGTAAAGCTGGTAAATGATCGAGTACACGAGATTGAAGAAAGTTTCCGCCTTGTTCTCGGCACTCCAGATAGTCCCATGCCAGGGGGAGCAACTCTGGGTGGTCAGATAACAACAAAAATTGTGCTCAAAGATCCGGAAGATAGTAAGTTATTAATCATACAGTCAAACCTGTATGTAAAGACCAGCCATGAAAACAGTGTGGTCTTTATTGACAGGTCGTCTCTCTTTATGGGTTAAATATCATTGAAAGTGGTTTGACCAGGAAGATAGAATTGGTGGTCTCTCCAGTCAGGTTTTGTAATGCTTTCCTTTCTCTGCAGGTGGACTTCAACACAGGTTTGACTTATCTATTGTTTAGATTGGTCTATAAAAGTTTCTTATCAGTTAATTTTATATGGTTTTTTTTTATTTAAATGGGACATTTTTATCACTAGAAGGGAGAAAACTGTTGATGATTAGTTGACAACTTGAAACTACATAGATTGTTTCCCTTAGAATTTTTTTTTTATTCAAATGGAGGCATTTTGGCAGACGGGTCGAGTGCCATTTTGAAAACATATTAGCAGATGTGTAAAGAATGCCAGTTTGGTGCCTGCCTTGGGCATGTGTTAACCATGAAGCTCATTAGTGTTTAATAGTCTGAAGTTAAAAAATAAAATTTTGTTCATGATAAATACACCTTAGATTGACCATGGGCTCTGATTTGAAAAACATTATGAAAATAGATTTCTCCAGAGATGCTCCAGATGACTGTGGCCTGATTTCTTGAGTTGATACACTAACCTTTTACTGTTGTAGCTCATTTCATAGATAAATAACCTTTTCAAATAGTAAATTTCTGTTCATTAGATCACTTCAATTATTTTGAAATAATGCATTATTTGCAATCATAAAGTGCCAGAGTCATAAATTTAGAACTATGATGATTCACTTTAAGGTGCAGCCACCTATTTGTCTGATTTTATAAGGGAAATTTTGCTATACATCAATGTATCAACACTATATTGTAGGTCCTATAATTAAGTTTGAAAGGAGTCAGTATACAGTCAATGAACCAATAATTAAAGGGGACATCAACATACTACATATACCTGTCGTACGCACCGGTGATGTGTCGGCCCTGTCAGAGGTTAGGGTTTCTACAAAAAGTGGTAGCGCTACAGCCATGAGAGATTTCAATCCAAAGTCAAGTTGTAAGTATATTGTTGAGATCGATATTTCACTATTGAGATTGACCTTGCTCTCTCTTGTTGCCAAGTTGTAAGCATGTTATCTTATTTTAGTGTTGAGATTAACCTCTTGAAGTTGAGATTATAATGATTTCCATACTTCAATGTTGAGATCATTACTATGTTCAGATCTATCATTTTGACATTGAGATTATGACATTGTCAATTATGTTGAGATACTTAATCAAGTTTTGAGATTATGAACATGTTGAGATTCATATTTCTGTGTCGAGATTTTGAACATAATGAGATCCATACATCAGTGCAGATATCAAAAACATGTTGAGATCCATATTTGGTGGTATGATCTTAAAATAAAATGAGATCCATATTTGGTGGTATGATCGTATAATAAATTAAGATCTTTGTTTCAGTGTTGAGATTCATGCCGGGTGTTGACAGGATTAATGTTGAGATTGAGATCAACTATGACAATAAGAGTGAGAACAGTGAAAGTTTCTCGGTCCATCTATCGCAGGATCTACAGATGGTCGCACAAGTACATGTACGTACACATACTCTAGTGGATGTAAAAATCTCAACTTCTTTAAAAATGTTTGTGAATATTTCTACGATTTTGTATGCTAAATTTGAAGTTTATGAAGCTACATAGAAATTTTGTTTTCTTGTAAAGTTGTGCACCTGTGGTCTTTGTTTAGCTGGATCTAATATAGGATGAATATTGATGAAAAGATGGTACATTTTGCAATGTGTCCACATATTCTGTTACTAATTTCACCATTTGTTCCCATTACTGTCAATATAGCAAGTTTCACAGATTTTTATGACCATCTTTGTGAGTGTTGATCAACATTGTTTGATTGTTACAGTATAATAGTCGTGCTACAGTTTACATAGAAGAGAACAGTCAACTAGTGGATGTCATCTTCCCTGTACAGCCCCTTATTGTGTCACTTAGGGATTACGATAGAGTGGAGGAAGGGATGAATCTACGCCCAATCAATGGATATCCCTTAATCTGCATCTCTGTAAGTAAAAACGTACCAAGTTAAAATCTGTTTTCAGACCCACTCTGTGTTACACCCTGATTATTGAGTCATAAGTCAGCATTACCCTCGGCACTGCTGCCAGCCACAGTACATTGAATTTAACCCTCTTGGGTACCCGTTCAAACACCTGGGTAAAGTGGATTATTATGTGATATTCTTGCTTAGAGAAAGTAAGCAGTGGCGCAGACAGGGGTTGATTCTGGGGCAGTAATAAAATAATGTATTATACTTTTCGACAGCTTGGACTTGGGCAGATCTTTGCTTGTTTAGTAGGGCATTGTGCCTTGTACGTGTTTTATGTTTCCTGTGCTTGGTTGGTTCAGTTGGGCATTGTGCTCTGTGTGTGTTTAATGTTTTCTGTGCTTGGCTGGTTAAGTTGAGTGCTGCCTTCTCTGTCTGACTTAATAGAATCTTTTTGATTCTGGGGCATCTCAATCCCAAAGTGCAAACCCTACCTGTAGACCATTGTCTACTGCTATGTAATTCTCTGAGAATTAAAATTCAAATAAATGGATAATGCGCATTTATTTGTACATGTATATTAAATCATGAATAAAAAAATCTCAGAACATTTCAAAATGATATCAGCTGTGATGTGTTCAGCAGGATAAATGGAAATACACCATTATAGCAGTGAAATAATTGATCAATGTACAATACTAGAAAGTCAAAGCTGTGAAATCAGGTTGAATTCAAATGTCATACATTTAAGAAATCCATTCAAAAGATATGAAAAAAGCAAGATTTAATGCTAAAAATATCATAATTTGGAAAAGTTGAAAAGTCATACAATGTCGTATGGAAATGCAGAATGGGAAATACTTATTTGTGTGAAATATCCTGTTAGTTAAATGTATGTATATTTACAAATTTATTTACTTATAACATATTAATATGTAGCTCATCCCTTCCATTTCCATAATGGTAATTGTAAGTATTTAAAAGCAATCTTCAATTCCCAACTGACTGTAATACTATGTACAATATATTTTAGCCATGTAATCGAAAGCATCCCAAATATGAAGATGTGAAGAGAACTTGTAAGGATTCGGGTATTGATGATTCCCTGACAAAGTTCCGTTGGCGTGTGGGGTCACCAAAAGATGAGAACGGAGTATATGGGTACATAAGGGATCTAGAAACTAACACTGTATTCACGAAAGCTCGCTATATAACACTGGACAGCATCTACTTCACCAGAGGTATTAAATATATTATTCGTCATTTGCTTACTGTTTTGTTTTGATATTATGTGAAAAAATATACTTTTTGTGAAGGATACCGTCACAAATGAGGTGTCGAAAAATAATAATAAGTCAATATTATGCCCTTCTTAATGAAGTAGACCTATATTTATTGCACTTGTCTTTATGTCTGTCTATTTGGAACCTCAAAGTTTGTGATTTATGGATCGCACAGACATATGATCTATAGTCTTAGCTGGTGGATGTGATAGTCATGACCTTTATATTACCCCTGTTGATGTCAAGGTCACAGTGATGTGCTCAGTCAAAGGTCAAGGTTGCAGTGATCTTCATGTCAAAAATGGTTTCCTACTGAGAACTTTATAAACAGTTTGACACAATCATCGAACTTGATAAAAAGATTTGGCCACTGTCTATACATGACTTGTATTTATTTTGAGATCAATAGGTTAAAGTAGGCTGATTCATTTCCAATTTGCAAAACAATTCAAATGTTTAAGTGCACTTTTTGTTTTGGATAAACCTGTTGATGATTAAGTTATCAAAAGATCATCCTGTGTTTGTTTTGTGTATCTGTACATATAGTATCGTATATTTGTGTATTACAATGCAGGGAGCCAGGTACAGTGTTATGCAAGAGCTGTTAATACAGCCGGGGAACCAGGCCGTGAAGTTGGTAGTTCTATAATCACTGTAGGTGAGGCAGGGATGTGTCCACCAAGAAGAATAGAAGCCGTTGGTGCTGAACCATTCACAGCAAAACTACGTTACACTGGTAAGTGCAGACATCTTGATATTAAATCTATCGGCAAACATCCGACTGTGATCTCCATGGTTCTACTTGATCAATGTGCACAGGTGAGCGACCTAGGGCCCTGTGGGCCCTCTTGTTACAATACCTTTGGCCGTTAACAAAACATATATACAGCAATAATAAGACCAAGCAGCTTAACTCTCATATCAGTAGCACATTATGTGTCAATAAATTTTCAAAAAGTCGTTACTCTTTTTAGCTCACCTGTCACAAAGTGACAGAGTGAGCTTTTGTGATCACTTGTCGTCCGTCTGTCGTCCGTCCGTCAACAATTTGCTTGTGTAGACACTAGAGGTCACAATTTTGACTTAATCTTTATGAAACTTGGTCACAATGATCATCTCAACAAAATCTAGGCCAAGTTCGATGTTGGGTCATCCGGGGTCAAAAACTAGGTCACAAGGTCAAATCATAGAAAAACCTTGTGTAGACACTAGAGGTCACAATTTTGACTTAATATTAATGAAACTTGGTCACAATGATCACCTCAACAAAATCTAGGTCAAGTTCGATATTGGGTCATCTGGGGTCAAAAACTAGGTCACAGGGTCAAATCATAGAAAAACCTTGTGTAGTCACTAGAAGTCACAATTTTGACCTAATCTTTATGAAGCTTGGTCACAATGATCATCTCAACAAAATCTAGATCAAGTTTGATATTGGGTCATCCGGGGTCAAAAACTAGGTCACAAGGTCAAATCATGGAAAAATCTTGTGTAGACACTAGAGGTCACAATATTGACCTAATCTTTATGGAACTTGGTCACAATGATCATCACAGCAAAATCTAGGTCAAGATCGATATTGGGTCATCGGGGGTCAAAAACTAGGTGACAAGGTCAACATAGAAAAACCTTGTGTAGTCACTAGAGGTCACAATTTTGACCTAATCTTTATGAAGCTTGGTCACAATGATCAACTCAACAAAATCTAGGTCAAGTTCGATATTGGGTCATCCAGGGTCAAAAACTAGGTCACATGGTCAAATCATGGGAAAACCTTGTGTAGACACTAGAGGTCACAATTTTGACTTAATCCATATGAAACTTGGTCACAATGATCATCTCAACAAAATCTAGGTCAAGTTCGATATTGCGTCATATGGGGCCAAGAACTAAGTCACTAGGTCAAATCACAGGTCTTGCATGTACTACTATTTATAACAGGTGAGCGACCTAGGGCCCTTAGGGCCCTCTTGTTTATTCTATTTTCTGATAATGTCTTTTGTCTACATTATTTCTTCAATAGTAATCATCAAATACACCCGAGTCTTATTTGGAAAGAGCTAGAGTATAGCACCCGGATTCCTTGTATCAAACAACTATCTCTTCCATCGAAGGAGGTCATAGACCAATCTGAGGGGAAAAACTAATGACTCAGCACTTACTACTTTTCATTCAAATGCAAATGAACAAATGTCTGTGATAGCTCATGTTTTAAACTACTGTTGTTATAGGAACAGATGATAAAGAGCATGCAAACATGGTACAACTTAGTATACAAGCTCCTCATACAGACGGTGTGTTACCCATCATCTCAACTAGAAGATTATCCAACTTCTGGTTAGCACTTAGTGCTGACGCCTTCAGGCACGAACATCCGTGCTCCAACCTCCTCGACATACATGAAACACGAACCAAATATGGATTTATAACAAACAAAACACGGAAGTCTGAGTATATTGGTGATGCCGAGCCATACGAGTTTGATAGTAAACTACGACCCGAATCTACACTCAGATTTTACAAGTAAGTTCATTAAATGATATCTATAAAAAATAATTATTATGTCTCTATATAACTTACCTTTGACAAATTCTGTTTAAAAAACCTGTAACTTTATCTTCCATTAGACCACCAGTTCCAATGATAATTAAACTGTTAAGATACATTTCATGTACAGCTTTTTGTGACAAATATCATAAATGATCTCCCTTGATAAAGGGTCTTGCTAAGTCCATTTCCATAATTGGATTATCTCCCCTCCCTACTTATAATTGGAATATAAATGCTGATGGACTTGGGACCGGAGTGTGAATGGAAGTATCTATGGAGTAAAGGTTTAGTTGTTGGAAGCTATCATGAGACCTGACATGTGTTGTTAACATGTTTCTTTGTTATTATCTGTTGTGTTCTCTGGAGAATTCAAAATGTTGCATTAGGATATAAATTATGTTGTACATATTTCTATTTTATTCAGGAATTTGGATTTGGAATCATGTGTATGGACGTTTGTGGCATACTTTGATATGTCCGAACTTGTGAGGCCGTGTATGGGTGTCGTACAGACAGATGCACAGGTAAATTCTAATCACGTCTCATGTGTTTATCCCTTAAATGGTTGGTTTTAAATCATAACATTGTTTATTTTTTACTTGAATGATTTCTGTTTGATTTAATTATCTCACCTTAGCATGTTTGTTGTTGAAGTGTTTGTAAAATGCTGTCTAGTCATTTATATTTCTTGGCAATGAATTCTGATTTTTTTAACTTCAAATCTTGGGAGTCTCCAGCGAAGCATTTCAATCAGAATTTCTATTTTTTTGATACATTATTGAAACTATTTGCAGTGATTTTGTAATGTTTCATTTTTTTGACAGTTGTCTGGATTTCAGAACCTTTTAAGTTCACTGATTTTGGAAATATTTGGTAAAATAGCTATTTGGTTGCCTATCGAATATCTAAAGAACTCTAGACATTATGAGAATTAATCATAAGGTACCGTATATACTCGTCCATAAGTTGGGTAAAATCATGTTAAACAAATTCCAAAAAGTCAACCAGATTTTGACTTATGTCAAAAATCCTCTGTAAGAAGTACAACTTATGCCTTATTATGTTGAAATCAAAGCATGGGTCATGGTGAATAAGTATCTTTTGAAATATTTTTGACACTTTTTACCCAACTTATGGGCGAAGATATACGGTAATAGGTTTTTATGGTGAGTGCATGCAACCATTACAATGATTTGGCAGCATATAATTTTGTGTTCTTCTTTATTTAATACCAGTAACTTCAATTAAATTATATGTGTACTTAAGAAGTCTCTTGCAATAAAGTGAGATTATATTAAAACTAAATCTTAGAATAAAAGAGATGTAACGATCCCCTTGTTGCATATTTTCATAAATAATACAAAATGTAGCATTATGTCATATCATAAAAAATACAAAGATGCCAATTGATAGATATGTCAGTCTTGTTTGATTATTTCAATTCTTTGAGAATTCTTGTTCTTAAATTTTTAACAGTTATTATTTATTTGCTGATTTTCAGTATAAAAGAAACTCAACAAAAGTTGGTGTTATTTGATTTTCCCTTTCGTTTTTGTCTATGCATGCTGTCCATATTTTACTCAAGTCAAACTTGCATTGAAAGACCAGGGGTTTGGTTAAATATTAACTCTAATTAATTTAATATAATTATCAATTATCTCCCCCTTATCTGATGACCGGTCGGTGGTTGTGTCCATCATTTTCCGAAAACTTAAGTAGCTACTGTAACTACTTCAAGCTATGAAGTGATTCCAAAGAAGCTTTATGCACATAGTAAGGCTGATATCCGTGTGTGTCTTTAATGCTCTTGGAAGGGGGTTATTTCCTGTGACATCAAACAGTATTGCGGAATAATAATCATATTAATGAAATATCTTAAACTGTGAAAACGAAACTTTTTATACCACATTGTTCTCATAATATCGCCTCAAAGCAAGTTTAGCTGTAGTACCAGTAAAAGTTTTATCTGAGATCTGTGTCAGAGTTTACCAGAATTGTCAAATCACATCAATTTTTAACATTATTGTTTGATCACATGACTGTTCAGAAAAAATCTGAAAAAATAACCCTTTACTTTGTAATCTTCTAATTGTGTACCCATCTCCATGCACATTATTAGAAATTTAATTGTAATGGACTTTGTGAATGGGGGGGGGGCATGAATTAATCGGCATAAAAAAAGTTCCTATTTGTTTAAGTGTTAAATTTCAGTTTTAAAAACTTTTATAATTTGGTAAACTCTATCATAGAAACTGTACATTGTGTAGATAATATGAACATCTGTATACCTTGTGTGATTACTTAATTTTCTCTTTTCCATATATTGTAGATTACTGTTCTAATTCTGTATTTTACTGAAATTGTACAATTTCTGTCTATTTCCTATGTACCTTGTGATATTTTCTGTGATTTCCACTCTTTTTGCATGATACGAATCTTAGAGATTCACAAGTCTTGGATTACTTTGTCACAGTACAGTCAAACTTGTGTTTAAGACCACCTATAAAACAAAAACCACTTAGTTTAATACAATATACGAAACCTGTCTGCATGGTAGACCACTTTTATCCTTAAGCTTATCCTTAAAGACAGACTGCCTTTCAGCAAAGATGAATTTTGGCTGTTCCCATGGGTGGTCCTTACAGACATGATTGACTGTATGTTATATATGTAGTGCATGTACTGTGTTATCAGACGTCTAATTCTAACTTCGTAATTTAATTATACAATTATAATTTTACTTAATTATTGGTGTAATTTATTAATTATGTTATGCTTAGTATATTTCTTGAGCATACACTCACTGTAAATGTAATGCAAGCTCACTCATTAAATGTCCTACTGCATAATTGTTAATACCATTGAATTGGATTGATGTGTTATTTTAAACATGTACGTTTAATCTTAGATCAATGGTCAACTAAATTAGGCCAGTGGTAGCTTAACTTTGCTGATGACTCAACACTGGTTTCAACTATGTAATCTGAGCTTCAGCACTCGTAGGTGGTGCTCTCGTTAAAATTAAAAGATTTTTATTCAATAATGTTTTATAACTGACACTTAGAGTTGGCACTCATTGATTTACATCTATTTTCAGGTATTGAACATCAAACAGTCATATGTATCACTGAAAGTTCCGTTGTTTGTGTCGTATGTGTATTACCCGACCTTACAATCAAATATATGGCGTAACTTTGATCAGAGAACAGAACTCAGACTGAAGTTTGTATATAATACAGCCATACTGTGGCAGGACGGTATTAGTGCACACATCAAAGATTCTGAAGTACAAGGTAATATCATTATAAAGACGCCTGTAGGTCATGGTGTTACATTAGGAATAATCTCCATCTTTGTCCAGCAATGTTAAAAACTGTGCATTCTGGTACAATTGTGTAGTTAATGATAGCAAATCTCCCTTTGTAGCCAGGTCTTAATGATACTAGATACATGTTACAAGTCAAATAGTTCCTGCGAGCAAATGATGTACCGACTTCATTTTACAGAGAATTGACAGGATCCTCGACCTTCTATCTGCATAATTCAACAGCTGATGTGTATAAAATTAAGCATGAAAATCTCAAAATTGTGAAAAAAATAAGCGCGATATAGGCAGGTAGCTTTCAAATTGGGAAAACTATATGCACAATAATTTGACATACGAAATTTATCAACAAATTGTTAAATAATTTCATGTATAACAAACCAATTTTCAAGACACATAATTGCATATTATGACTCCCTTGTTCCATATAATATTTATATTCTTATAAATAAAACCTCGTATCAGTTCATTAAAGGTATTATCATGAGACATGTTTTCATTGTTCAACAATATCAAAGATCATAAACCAATTCCAATAATTCCATGACAATAGACATTTAGAATTTTTAGTCTCTGAATAGACATTAACACTGCATGGTAATTCTCCTTATATGATTCTGGAGACCTAAAGAAACTGTATATGTTGTTAATTTTATCAAGGGAAACAACCAGCACTTATTTTACCCGCTGATCATAAAAGCCGAAAAATAATTAACGGAGCGAAGTGCCGGGTACAAATTGTGTTGAGTACGAAAAAAATATTCAGGACGAACGTTAGGAAGTCGTACGAAAGTGTCGAGTATGAAACGTTGGTGAAGAATTTATCCAACGATAAAACGATCTAAACTCGTGTTTTATACTCTTTTAAATTGAGTTGCGTGTATATTTTTATCGTAGGGACTGGTTTTAAGGATAATTTTGTAGTTCTTTCTAAGAATTTCGACTTGCCCGGGCCGACATACGTCAGCCATCTTTTTGCGTAAGATAACCTATTTTCGTTCAAGAAAAATTTGAAATCTTGTAACGACCGGTTTGATTAGTCTGGTTCACGACATTCTTACAAAATGCATCTTTTTTTGGATTTTTTTTTTGAAATCGTAAACCATCGAGAACAGGTCACGTGCCCCTCCATGTACTTTTTACTTAAGGCAATCCAATATAGGTAATAATACAGGAAAATACAGGCTCATGTGTAAAAATCGATTCAAAATTAATTTCTCAAGGGCATCCTTTGTTATTTACATCGATTTTGCTTGTAATAGTATGTTTTACGCATACACTTGCAACATTTTTTAAATTTTATTTTAGCAGTATTCTTTGTTTCACAGCTTTCAGGAAAAAATAGAATAAATAGGGAATTCGATAATACAATTCATGTAAATTGTTCATGAATGACAGCAAATTTACTGATATAATGTATTGATATTTGCAGCTCGATTATACCCAGTCAGTATGAGGGTAAAGGAAGATGGAAGATTGGTGGTCAGTTTTAGAACCGTATCAAACTATAGGGGACAATTCCTTCAACATTCACCTGGTTAGTATACAAACCCTTAAATTGTTGAATTATAATTATTTTACATTTACCTACAATAGAGGTAAGGAAATTAAATGACTGCTTAAACCATACGTTTGACTTAGACTGTCATAATTGTGTTGTCGTTCCTGTTTTTCTTTGTCAGATTGACCAATGACCTTCGATTTCGGGGGGAGGGTGGCTGTTTAATTCAGGTGTATATAATATTGATATGACAGATTAGGATACGGACAGCTTACATGAGGTGAATGTTTCACTGTACAATATGTTGGTATATTACAGGAGGTAGCCTGGTTTCCATGGTGAAGTCGTTAGATGACCCGAGTCTTGATATCAAGTTACGTCTAATACGTAGTGATCCTACATACGATCATTCCGAGCAATTATGGGAATTTATTTCCCTGGAAGCAGTAAGTTGTTTATATGAATTTTACTAAGTTTTTCTATTATGACTAGACAAACGGTGATGTTTATATTGAATTTGTCCTACTATTAAGCCTTTTTGTTTTGTATTTAAGACTTTGGTTCTTTACAATTATTTCAAATAATGATTTTGCATGATTGCAAAAAAGAACTTATTACTTATTAGTAAAACTTTACTGTAATAAATTCCTATTTTAAGATATGAATGAATGTCATACAGTGACATTTCAAATTTTACAAATCATGATTACCACTTCATTGTTTCCCATTTTCACTTCACTTCAGTATTTCACATGTCACTGTTGGTCTTAAACAAACATAATCTGTCCTGTAATTTGTGTTTTCAGTGAGAATTTAAAAGAGCAACTAAATTGTTTTCAATATAGATCTATATATCAAAAATATTTCTTTTGTCATTCTTGTATAATTATTTTTATGCACATGTTTAATATATTACAGAGACAAGATTTTTCTGGGGATTATAAAGTGCTTCTGATTCCATGTTTTGCGACCTTGACCCAGAGTTATTCACTGCAACCTCAATGTTCCTATGGTAACCCAATGACCTTTGACCTTCCAATCAGATTTCAACAAATCAGTGACCCTGTTGCTGCCAAGTTCAGTTTGAATACAGAGTTCCATTTGGTTCGTAAGAAGAAGTTGTGGTTATCAGAGAGTTTGCAGGGGTTAGCTCTTCGCGAAGAAGATACAGCTTTTGCTCCAGGTAATGCACTTTATTCCATGTTTTGCCAAGGGATTGGAAGGAGCGAGCAGGTGATCTAAGGGAATCTGGCAATTTTAACCATTACCATTTATTTAAAGCAAATCGGCATTTATACATACCTTTAGCCATTTACATAGTTCATAAAAAATATGGCCTGGGTAAACATAGACACATACATATAGCAAAGTGACATAACAATCAACCAAAATCAAAATTGTGAATAACAGTATTGAGATATTTAAGAGATATTACAAAGCAGCAATCATTGACAGTCTTTCCTGTCTCAATTTCATAGACCGGAAATAAAAGTCGCTGTAAAACCAATTTCTGACCCTAAAACAAGACAGACTTGACTATATTTTATTTCTCATAGTGTATACTCTTTAATTATGACGTTTCGGCCTCAGAGTATTTAATATTTGTTTATTGTACATTGCATGATATGGCTCACTGGAGATAACTCCAGCCTTTTATGTAAACAAACATGTGATGAACATGCAAGAGATCAAACATAAATTGAGGTCAAAAATGTATTTGATTATCAAATTATATTTGTAAACAAGGCTAGCACTATCATTGTGGGACTATACATACAGGTTTATAATGATCAAATATATTTGTATTGAAAGCATTTTCTAGTCTTAGTGGATAATGTAAAGATTGGGTTGGACCCCTTCAAAAAACATTGTATTACTGAGTGCTGTCATGTTTTACTTACCAGTGGCTTGTATTCCAGGTGACACAATTTATGGTAGAATTAGTGTAGATCCAGTCCAGTCGCTAGGCAACCAGTTTATTCTCAACATTGATAAAGTGTTCTTATGTTCGGGTAAAGATGGTTACATTCCAAGATACGACCCTGATAACGGAGAATTCGGATGTGTCGGTGATTCCGATAACTTGGAGATTGTGTATAGAATTGTGGTAAGTAGGATTTAACCCCTTATTCCATAAACATGTCAGTTCACGCCCCTATTCCAAGTCCATCTTAGATTATTTTCTAATAATGAGTATTAGGAAGGGACACAATTCAATTATGGCATCTTATCAAGGGAGGTAATTCTGGATGTTTTTCTCAAAAAGCTGCAAATGAGATGCGAAATTCATATTCCGGCTTACTTCTAATCATAAGAGTGCAGGGTGTATCAAATAAATGGTTATATCATTGTACATCCTTGCCCCAGGAAGCAAATGAGAGATTGTTGTGCTAGTGATGTTAAAGGTGCTGCCTCACAGATCGGGCTAACATTTTTGTATGACCTAATTTTCCTACCTAACCAAGTATTTATATAATAGAAAGTCACTGGTGGTTGCTTTATGAAAGATTTATGGCATATAAGCAATTTAAAATCATCCTTGATATTTGGCACTCAGTATTTTTCTGTTTGAAAATATTGCAGAGTTTCTTTCCAAAATGTTCTGTGAACTATGTAATTCACACATGATCAAACTGTAACTTCAACAAACTAAATTCGAAACATCTGTGAGGTATTCGGTTTGTTTCGCAATTCGTTTTCATCGAATGGAAACAAATTTCAGGCAATTTAAGTGATAGTAGTGCTAATTCTATAGAATTTTGGGTGTAAAAATGCTAAATTACTACAAAATGCCGATGTTTCCCAAGTTATTTTTTATGCCAATGTGGTTGTTTATGGCATATACAGGAAACTATATCAAAATTACATGAATATTTGACAATTTAATTTTATTTTTGCACTACACCAATACGTGAGGCAGTCCCTTTAAATTTGAAGCATGTTTCTTAAAGAACAAAATGAAGCAGAGATTGTTGTTCTGGAGAGGACCACTTTAGAGAATGATGTTTCTAATAATTTCTATATTTATTGTTTGCTAGGATGGTGAGGCACCATTTACAGTGGATCTGAGCTACAAAGGTTTACCATTTAATGCTATGTTAGCACGTGATGATGTATCTGCTATGGATCTGGTGAATCAACCGGGTGTGGATGGATTCTCATTTGATTCTAAACCATTGTTTCAAGTAAGTATATACATTTTAAGGGCCATAAGAGGACAGTTTTTACAGAGGTGCATTATTGCCCTTTGATGTTTTGCCACTTATAATTTTGTCTGCTTATTTCCTTTTGGTCTGATTTCAATTGACTTTGCCAAACTCATCAGTGCCAAGCACTGTTGAGTCCTCATCTCACAACATTTGGATCAATTTTCACAGAGTCATTGTCCTTTGATTTGTTTCTCTGTAACCAAACTTAATGAAAATACTCATTTTTACTAAGTGTAGTCACGCAAACCAGAAGCATACTATGTTGGATTAAATTGTTACTGGTTTTTTGCGCTTAGCACTTTTATTGTATTTTTTTCTTGTCCATACTGTATGCTGTAACCCTTGATGGGATTTTACAAGGCTCTGAAACACATTGTATGAAACCTATGTATTGACTCTTGTGTGGATTGCTAGGTACTGCTGCTGTTTCTCTGTGGCTTTGGATTGTCTGTGCACTACAGTATTTATTTATATTATGCTTGCAGGTGGATAGTGGTAAACAGTGGTATCTCCATACAATCTATGCAATTAGATCCAGAAACAATAATAATATACAGAAAAGAAGTATTCATAATATAGTGCAGAGATCACTAGCCGATGTTTCCAATATCGGTAACGGCGAGATCGGGACTAATATGGCACCGTTACTTCTAGACTTTGATGGTAAAGCCATAACGAATGAGACGTTTGAGTCGGACAAAGTGGCGGAGAGTGACCAAGGAAAGACTCCATTGTTAGCAGTATTAATCAGTGTGGGAATTCTGCTGCTTATTGGAATATTCATTCTAGTGATATTTATCAGACATAGACGGAAACGTACGTCACCCCCGCCGACTCCTTCAGGAACCATAACCGTGATGTCCACGTCAGCGGGACAAACTCGTGTCATTTCCAATGCTCATATATTTAAACCTAACGACCATACTGAAGTTTGATTGGTTTATTCCCGTGATAAAGATACAATACATTGCAATAATTCAAAGTCTTTCTATTTGTAACTGTTGAATGTTTTAAAAGTCTTAATTTAATTGTATTGATTTTTTTTTTAAAAATATATAAAATTTTACAAGTCTGATTAAGCTGCTCTTTACATTATTTTAAGGAGCTCTGGGTGACTTTTGTATAAGAAAAAGGGGACTGGGGTCATATGACTAATATATTGAGAAAATAACTTTTGATATTACATAATCAGTATGCTAATATTGTATATGGCTTATAAAGCTTGTATTTGTGTACATTGTGTATGACCATTTAACACATTCATTAACAATCCATTTATTTAATAATTATACATATTCATCCATTGTAATTTATCATCTATCATTTGTATACATGTAGCCTGGTCAATGCAGTGGTTCTCATTTGCTGGTATTTTCTTCAGTGATTTAGCTCCATAAATACTCTCTAAAGAATAGGGCTAATATCTCTAACTGGTGCTTATTGACCTCCAGCTGTATCTGAGAAGAGAAATAATTTCTAGGTCACTAAATAAGGGGGGGGTAATTGATATACCACTAAGTAATCCATTCACAACCAGTTAAGCAGTCAAGGGTAAATAGTTTCTTCATACAATGAGCTAATTTTTGCCAATGTTAACAAAGTGGTTTGATAGATTAATGCAGAGTTGTTTCCCTTGTGTGTATGTTATTATGAATTGCGTTGTGACAAAACTGTAAATCATATAATCCATTCAAAAAATTAAAAGCCAGTAGTTTTATTTAATATAATTTGTATAATAATTGTGCAATATTTGCATTCATGTAAATTCATATCATTTTATCAAAATTGAGTTGTTGATGTTTTTGAATTATGTGGAAATACAAATTTATCATTGTATCGTACATATTGCTTCAGGTTATCATTGTAATTGTTTCAATATTTGACTTCAAATTACTAGTTAAGCAGCATGTTTAATCTAGTTATGCGTAGGCTATAAGGATGTTTATCTAGTAATTTGAAGTCAGTAATGTTGTTTATCTAGTAAATTGAAGTCAGTAAAGTTGTTTAGCTAGTGTTTATCTAGTAATTTGAAGTCAGTAATGCCACTTTAATAACTTTACTACATTGATTACAAGACTAGACTTCAAATGTTTTCGGTCAGTGGGGTGAAATTCAGAAGTATACAATAATCAACCTTTAGCAGAATAGGTTTGCAGTTTGACTAATATAGACTTTGTTTATGATGTTATTTTGTACACTGAACATTGCCATACATGCCAAGGAGATATTATTTGCTTCAATTATTATTATTGATGTACGTAATTATATGTTCAATAGTTTTATATAAATGGTGTATTGAGTTACACTTAAATGTATGTTACAGAGATGTATTTATAGAAGTATTGTTCCCTAATTTTAAGGGGATGTAAGGGGTCTGTTGATGTCAGTATGTTTTGTGCTCAGACTTTTGTGAGATATCAGAAAAATATAGATATATATGGAAACACATAGTTTTGGTTCCCTCATTTTAAGTTCTCATAGGAATGTATTGAAATTGTCCCTTATTTTAAGGGGTTACCAGGGGTATAGTCTGCTATAAGTTGCTCGTAACTATTGTCGGAATGCTCACGTATGCAATTATTTAACTCATTTTAATTTTATTATCAATTTTACCTGTTTTACTGTATACGTAATAAATACATATATATGCAGAACAAGCGAATGAATGAACGAGTGATTTGCTTGAAAGCTTATTTTGCCCCCTCTGTCTGCCTGATGCTTTTTTGTAAATTTTTATAAAAAAATATTCTATGCAAAATATTATATTTATTTATTCCATTATTTTTCACTGTTTTGAAGTTGTTTGCATAAATTATGTTGGAAAATATAGCATGCCAAATTTGCATACTTCCTATGCAAACAAAATATACCAGAATTTTATGCAAGCTATTGGACCAAATTTGTACCTCCCCTATACATGGCCCCTAAAGTGACTTATAAAGATCTTTTTCATATAAATGTAGTAACTTCATTCAATAAACATGATTCTGTGAAAAAGGTGGTTTGGATGTAGCTTTTGGTTCTCCGTAGCTTGATCCCCCTCCAGTTTTCCTATTTTTAATTTTAACATTTTCTATTCTTGATTTTATTATTTTATATACGCAATACATTTGTACTATGATGTTAAGTTCATGTATAACTATATTCAAGTCTCCAATGCTTTATGCAATGTAACAGACTACACAAAACATGTGCAGGTTGTTGTTCAATAGAGGGTCGCTCTGGAGGGGTTATACTGTACTCTACATGTTAATTAGCTGTATAAAGTATTATGTAATTAGTCCCCTACCGGTTTTTGACTGGAGGGGACTATAGGTTTGCCCTCCGTCCGTCCGTCAGTCAGTCAGTCAGTCAGTCAGTCAGTCAGTCAGTCAGTCAGTCAGTCAGTCCGTCCGTCCGTCCGTCAAAAAATCTGGATTAGGACATAACTCAAACAGTTTCCAAGCTAGGTTTATGAAACTTGGTATTTGGATAGAGAGCAATAAGGGGAGTATGCACATCTAAAAATATTTTGATTCTGACAAAATTTGTGGTTGCTATGGTGACAGAAAGAGTGAAAATACGCCCAAATCTGGATCCTTCTATAACTCAAACAGTTTCCAAGCTAGGTTTATGAAACTTGGTTTGTGGATAGAGGGAAATAAGGGGATTATGCATGTCTAAAAATATTTTGATTCTGACAAAAACATTGAAAATGGCTTAAAACTGGTAGGGGACTTCTGTATTGCTTGCAATTCTCAATTACTTGTTAACTCTGGACTCCATAGACGCTTAATTCAATTACCAACAGTAATCTGATTAGAGACTGCTGGATTGCATACTCTATCTCAATACTGGCTATTGGAAAATCGTTGGTAATTATCACCTGTATGCTGATGGGGCATGAAAAGATGTTACTTTGGACTAAAGGGTTAGGCAACTGTAGAAATCCCTTTCTGCATTTATTATTATACGACTTTATTTTGTATAGAGTTCTTATTTTTTTATTTAATTCTTTATGGTTTTTTTCTGCTGAAAGCTTGCCATTGTTTTGCTTTATTTATGCCATCGATTGCAATCTTAGGGTGTATTTTTGTTTATTTTAATTTCCACTGATGTATCATGGGTATTTTGGCTTTCACCAAAGTAATGGAAATCCTATACTGTTTAGCATCAGCCCTTTAATACTGTCCATATATTTAACCAAGAGAAAAGGTTAACATATTCGAATAGCATTTGAGTGGATATTTTGTAGTTAGGATCACAATAGTTTAACACAGTGCGAATTTCTACACCTTGTTTGTGTGCAATCCCATCATTACTAAATAGGGTTTAGGGGCTGTGGTTTCTTTTCTCAAGTTTTCTCAAGTTTCCATGGAAGTTCCATTATTTCTGTTCAGTAAGGTATACCATGTGACCTGCTCTGTGTCAGTTTATACACACAAGTCAATGACGTCATGTTGCACGTCAGGAGCAGACCTGTTTTGTATCTATATGATGCCCTCAGTAGGCGGCCTATTGAGTTACTGTTCTGTGTATCTATTTATGTCCCAAATTGTGTCCATATCATTTCTATAACTGCAGACCGGAATTCAATAAAACATATAATGCAAAGCTTCACTACTAAGAGCAAAGGTGCATATTATTGACATGTTCTGGGGCTAAGAGTTTTCATGTACTGGGGCAAGCAGTCATTGATTCACCAATAATCCTGTATATAAAGAATATGTTGTGATTCATTTGCACCAAATTCACAATGTAATTTATGATTATTGCAAACTTTGATATTTTGTGCTTCCATGTTGATATGAAGGGTAAATCTTGATTTGTGACAAAAAAACTTGAGACATTATTATGTTCAGGTATTGTTCCCTGTGTCCGTCCATCATCCCTGGCTAAACTCAACTTGTGTACCAGGTTGGTTACAATCCCAACTACCCAGTAAAAAAACCTTGACAAATTATGCCTAAATTGCAAATGTTTGTGATTTTATGAACAGTTTATCTGATAATCATAAGGTACTTTTTGTTAGTAAGTGTTAGATTATTTGCTATCACTCACCCAATCAATCAATCAAGCATGTTTCTATGTTAATCATCATAACGTCATTGACAATTCAATGATAGACACTGTACTCTATTTGTATCCAGTACTGTTGCAAATGACTGCATGCCTGAAAATTGTGACACATTTCGGCAAAAATTATCTGCTGCATTTTAGTGTAAAATTTATGGTGCCAGATTTTTATCATGAAATGTATATTTCGTTATTAATACTCAGTATGTTACCTATGCATTTTGTTTCTTGAATCAAGATTATAACAGTGTATATATATAATTGATGTTCTGTACACAGTTACATGTATTGTTTAACATATTGTGTACATGTATTGTTTAACATAGTGTGTACATGTATTGTTTAACATAGTGAGTACATGTATTGTGTAACATAGTGTGTACATGTATTGTGTAACATAGTGTTTACATGATTGTAAACCATGGTGTGTATTGAAGAGTATTAAGATGCTATTGTACCTGCATATGGCTTATATGATTAAATGCTTGTGAAAACGTAGTATACTGTATAACCTGTTTTAAACGGCCTGTCTTGATGTGCATTAAATGCGGTTATTCATTCACAATAGGTGACTGTTTAATACAGACATGTTTGATATAAATATGAACAACCAGCTGTAATCTAATGACTTACGATGGCTGTTTAAGACAGGCGATCGCTGAAATCAGGTGAAGGTTTAATTCAGGTCACATGTTTGACTATACATTTACATGAAAACATTGTTATGTGCCTGATATTCATAAATGTCATTCTTTGGTCAATTGTAAATTTGAATATTTAATTACTGTACAGATGCGGTTACTCTAAGGGTTCTACTCGAGAAGCAACCAGTCTGTCTGATTATATACTGATAGACTGGGTAATACTTTTCAAAATAATGTAAATGATTCTCTGATTTTTACCTCAGTTGACTCAGTCGGAATTCTTTGCTCCGCTGTATATATTTGTATTTATGAACTGATATATTTGTTTGTATGAATTGACTTGTACTTTACTGTATCTTTCACTGCCTGTTGATTGGTCGACTAAGACTTGGTCTGCCTGTTGATTGGTCGACTTAAGACTGCCTGCTGATTGGTCGACTTAAGACTGCCTGTTGATTGGTCCACTGTAGACTCAGAATACCAGTCAATTGATCGACTGAAGACTATCTATTGATTGGTCAGACTGCCTATTGATTAGTGGACTTAAAACTGCCTGCTGATTGGTCGACTTGGACACTTGACTGCCTGTTGATTGGTTGACTTGGACACAGACTGCCTGTTGATTGATCGACTTGGACACAGACTACATTTTGGTTTGTAGACTATGTCTGCCTGTTGATTGGTCGACTTGGACACAGACTGCCTGTTGATTGATCGACTTGGGACACCGACTACATTTTGGTTTGTAGACTATGTCTGCCTGTTGATTGGTTGACTTGGACACAGACTGCCTGTTGATTGATCGACTTGGACACAGACTAAATCTTGGTTTGTAGACTATGTCTGCCTGTTGATTGGTCGACTTGGACACAGACTGCCTGTTGATTGGTCGACTTGGACACTTGACTGCCTGTTGATTGGTCGACTTGGACACAGACTACCTGTTGATTGGTCGACTTGGACACAGACTACCTGTTGATTGGTCGACTTGGACACAGACTAGCTGTTGATTGGTTGACTTGGACACAGACTACCCGTTGATTGATCCACTTGGACACAGACTACCTTTAGGTTTGTAGACTATGTCTGCCTGTTGTTTGGTTGACTTGGACACAGACTGCCTGTTGATTGGTCGACTTGGACACAGACTACCTGTTGATTGATCGACTTGGACACAGACTACCTTTTGGTTTGTAGACTATGTCTGCCTGTTGATTGGTTGACTTGGACACACACTGCCTGTTGATTGATGGACTTGGACACAGACTAACTTTTGGTTTGTAGACTATGTCTGCCTGTTGTTGGTTGACTGAAGACACAGACTACCTGTTGATTGGTCGACTTGGACACAGACTACCCGTTGATTGGTCGACTTAATACACAGACTAGCTGTTGATTGGTTGTATGCTGTTGCTGTTAGATATTGCATGTATTGTGTAAGGTTTTGTATTTTGGTACCATTGCTTATACTGATACTCTATGCTGTTATTTGATATTGAAATGTAATACTTTGTGCTGCCTGCATTCCAAGGAATATTAAAAACATAAAAAATCATGGATTGGTTGAACTTTTTGTATGCCCAAGCTGTTTTGGTCATCTCCGGGATGACCGTTCCTTGGCCAAACTGGTCAGTGCATTATGGACATTCCCTTTTCATTCGATGGTTTTCAATGCATTGTTATTGGCATTGCATGTGCATTCTATGATGTTCCCATTGTTTCTACATACAGGAAGTATCGCATAATAAAACAGGGAAGGTCATTACCCTATGTAAACATTCGGGAACTGTAGAAGGGTTTTTGACACAGAAATGTATGATGCCCACAAAGGGTCATAACTTCATGACAATATGCCCAGTTAGGTTTGGTACCAATTACTTGTGTGACGTTTAATTTTAATCCGACCAGTGATGAAGAAGAACAATGGTGGACCAACTGTGATATCCATCAAAACGATGTGCTAGATATAAATACCTTATAATGCACAGGGAATGTTAATAACATAAATACCTTAATATAATGAATAGGGAATGTTAATAACATAAATATTTTATAATGCACAGGGAATGTTAATAACATAAATACCTTATAATGCACAGGGAATGTTAATAACATACACTGAGTGAGGAATCCTACAGAATGCCAAGGGAATGTAACATGCTGATATGTACTGTACAGGGAATATCAAAACACTGACACTGATGTAAAAACATACCTGTATATGTGTGTTGTATGGCCATTACCTGTTCAATTAAAGACATTCCCTGTACTGATGGAAAATAACAACTAAAAATCTGACTAACTTGAATAACAAACTTTATTTAAATAGATAAAAATTCAATAATTTTAAAAATGAGGTCAAATTCAGCATACTGAATATACATGAAGAGATAAAAACAACAACAAACAGACGTAGTGTACATAAACCCACACCATATATGGTAAGTAAAACTTCAAACCTCCATCGTCAGATGTTACTTTGCAATTCAATTTTAACAAATTTTTAATGATTCAGTTTTCATTACACAATTCCAAATAAAACAGAGTGTATCGTAACAATTTTAACATCAAAACATATTTGTCCCAAACCTTTTCAAGTGACATTTTAGAAACACCCTTATGTGTAAAGATTTTTTCTGTTAAAAAACTTGGGTTTATAATACTTGTACATGCATAACCATAATATGAAATACATAGACACTATAAATATAGCATATATTCAAATAATGGAATCAAAAAATCTTGTTATTACTGGTACAGCTAAAACATTGTAACTTATAACAAATAAGATGAATTGTTGATGTATACATGTTTATATCCATCACCAGATGAGATAATTCACAACACAAGATACATGTACATGCAAATTTTAAACAAAGAGTTTTCCCACATAAATAATGCCAGATTACAAATGAGAACCCAGATGACCCCGCCTATTAAACACGGACAACCCCACCCATTAAACACGGACAACCCCGCCCATTAAAAATTGACAACCCGCCCATTAACATAGACAACCCCTCCCATTAACACAGACAACTCCGCTCACTACACATCACTATTGCACAAAATCAAACATCAACACATTCATTTACAATGAATAACGGAAGTACAATTAGCACAAACATTGAACATCAAAAATGAAATTTTATTACATAGTAATATACACAAGTTACCATGCTAGCAAAATGATAAAATCAAAGTGTTTAAAACTTTACTACAATCAATATAAGACACATATGTCCCTGTTATGAACATTAAAGTTAAAAAAGGGTCAGAACTTTATTAAAAGGATTTTTCAAAATAGAAAAAGAAAGACCCTAACAGAAAGTACAAATGTAGCACATACTGGAAAGTGCGGTTATCTCATCGGAGTAAACACTTTGCAGAGAGGAGCAGTTTTACTGATGGAAGAGTCAATATTTTGCTGGGAATGACAGCCACTGATTTCACTCAGCAAAAGATTGAAGGGCGAGACTTGATCAGATTTTTTTACCAGATTTTAAAACAAACAATGTGTAAACATTGAAACTTGTCACAAAATGATATTGGTTTTTTGTTTTTCTTTATTAGTAAAAATAACCCCAATCATTTTGTTCCATTGCAGAAGTTTCTCTTGGATTGATCAAGAAAAATAGGAATTATAGAGCAAACTCTGGAAGACAGGAAACAAAATACTTGTCCTTATACACATATTATTATAAAAGCCATTAAATTTGCAAGGCTTTTACTTTTCGCAATATTCATAAACTTAAAAGATTTTTTTCAAATGTAGATGTCACACATTGGAAAATAAAATCATAAACAGAGAATTTGTGAAATAAAGCACTTGTAAAATCATGGCATTTACAGTACAGGGTGTTAAAAAAGTTTGTTCACAAAATTTAAATTAACTCTAGATTTAATATGAGCTATGTACTGGTATGCAGTGTACAATTTTAATTTTGTACTTTAACAGCTTCATTTAATACCAGAAAGATTAGAACAGTGGTAAAGCCCTCTAGAACTTAACAAGGAAATTTAACATTCTTCTGACATCAGAAAAATAAATATTGAAACTTAAACATTGAGAACAAACTATTCAAACACCCTGTATATGATGAAATAATGTCATGGTGATATAATAAAACCTTACTGTAAAATCAGATTTATTGCGAGTATAAACATTTCGTAGATTTTATAAAAATGGAAATTCCGGACTAATACATGTAAATGTGTGTGGTTGTTGCTTTGTGCTCAGCCTAAAGTGAAAGCTGGCTTCTCTTCTCTCGTGGCAATGGATACCATCAGGAATGAGGTATCTAGAGATATTAATTTAAGTTGTACTGAACTTGTTTTGCAATTGACCTAAACTAATTAGTATGAACAAAATAAAATTTTATAAAAGGAATATTGAAAGAAAATTAATCACTATAAGTTCTATTTAGGACCGAGTTTAAGAAAGAACATGAAGTAATTGTCAATAAAGGGGATTAATATGGTTGAGTTCTTTAGATGCCATGAAATATTTGTCCGACAAATATAACTATTATAATTTATAATATGTCTACAATAAGAAGCTGTTACACACGGGTCAGGATACTTGACAACTCTTTTTATTTTCTGATGATGTCTGAGGCTGTAGTCTCTACAAAGAGAAAGTTACACTAGAAAGGTACACTAGATAAAATGGTACACTGGAAAATCACCTATACACAGTAGTAATCAGAACACATGACATTTAAGTTCCGTCAGGGTGTTATGTCGGTTTTCAGTTCAATGAAAAATTCTCTAACAGTACCTCCCTTTAAAACACCATCATGATAAAATACAACACCACCTCAAAACAAAAGTTCTGTTCACAAATTTCAAGTCCATACTCCCTGCACAATTCTGGTAAAGGTTGAGTTTGATTATGTACACTTATCTCACATACGCTTTTTTCACCAATATCAAGAGTGATCTCCGTTTTTCTTAAGTCTATTTCTGAAGATCCCACAAGACTCAATGATAAATGATAATGATATTTTTCAGATCTGATGCTGTGATTCTACACACATAGAGGCTCTTGGAAATGTTGCCTTTAAAATGTTTATAAGATCTTCACAGAGATAGCAGAGAAATGTTTGGCATATTTCCTGTCAGACTTTCACAAACAAACTATATACATGTACATCCTGTCTGTCTATCACCACTTCTCTCTCATCCAATTACAATCACCTCTCCCTGTTGTAGAAATATACATACACATTTAGCAATCTTCTACACTCATATTTATATCACTAGTATACATTTACAGGGTTGCTACAGAAAATTCCCCGATAATTTTCTGATAATTCCCTGGTTTTTGGCATTTTCCTTGTTTTCCAGAGCCCTGGCAACCCTGATTTAATGCTTTAATACAAAAACTCTCTATTTTTCTGAAAAGAATTGAGCCATGAACCAATTTTATGTGCAGCTTTTTGGGACAAATATGAAGAATGCTCTCCCTTGATTATGTGTATTATTAAGTCTACTCCCATAATTGGATTGCCTCCCCTGCATACTCACTGGAAAATGATAATCATTGGATGGGATGTGACCTGACCTACCTATGGACTGTAACTATTTACCTACATACAATTATAGTCATATATAATTCTAACAAGACTGCGTTCAATAAACGCTTATGCCCCCTGTGGAAGCCTTGTCCATAAATAAGTCTAAGTCCAAATTAGGTCAAGGTGAAGGTCAAAATGGGGTCAGGTGATACAGGTGTGTGGAGAGTGTTCATATACAACATCCATGCAAGTTTGGAAGCTTTGTAGCAAGCCATAATGATGCTAGAAGAAACGGTCAATTTGGGTTAACCAGGACGGACGGACGGACGGACGAACGGACGGACGGACGGACAGGTGAATCACTATATGCCTCCCGATCTATCGATACGGGGGCATAAAAATAGGCTTTTTCTATTCCCCTAATACATCTACACATTGGTTATGTGAACATAATTTTTGAATTTACACACAATTTACTACAATCTTGGTGGGACATACAAAATTTTAAATGTAAACTATTATTGTTTTATTTTATATGAATGCCGTCACAAAACTTTCAAGACATCCCTGGTAATATAGCGATTTCAAATGTAAACTCTATGCAGTCCCAAAATTTCCAGACATCCCTCGTGATGTAGGAATACATGAAGGTCAGGTTTCGGGGCATTTTGACAAGTTACAATGATCAATAGATTACCTGTCTATTGGATTGTCTTCTCGCTTCCTCCTCACTGGCTGCCAGAGCTTGAGCAAGTAACATATCTTCTTCTTCCTGACTTAAACTGTAAACATCAACAGTAAATAATACATTAGTGAGTTTGAGACCATGATTTATCTACGTACAATAAGCAGAGAAGTTGCTAAAATCAACGTGTAACATCTACGTCTAACTTTTGAGCATTTCGTCATCGTGTGTGTATTTTCTCCAAATTATGGGCATGTGACAGACAAAATTATTTTGTGTACTAAGCATATTTTATCGCCTATGGACTCATTGAATTAATCTAAACAATCAAAACAACTGTCACCTTATCTTAAACGCACATGTTATGTTTCGCAAACCAATTTTGATTACAACATGTAACACAGAAAAGTAGTCGTACACATTCACTTGGCCATATTCTAACATAATCAGGTATGAGGATTATCAGGATGTTCATACTAAGCTGGCTAGAGAATAATGGAAGGATAATATCAATGGTAGTGATGGTGATGATGACAATGCTGATTATAATTCCAAGGAGGAGATTTCTTTGCATTCACCTTGCTTTACTATATATTTCTTGTTCATTGCTAAAAACATAAATCTTTGAATACCCCGAAATTGTGGATTTCTACAAAATATCAGTATTACAAATGTCAAATATTAAACAATACAGTAAAACGATAAAGCGGATTTCATTTGAAAACAACACTTGATCATGAAGTAGCCAAGTCACATGACTAAGAACTAGCTGAGTCACATGACCATCAACTAGCAAAGTCAAACAATCATGAACAAGTCGAGTCACATGACCAAGAACTAACCAATGATTACCTTTGGTTTCCCTGTTTTGAAGGTTGTTGTGTATCGGACAATGATTGTTGTATTGCGCGGGCCATCGCTTCCTCTTCCGACTGGAAATATAAACATTATTGAAATAAATGAACCACCTAAGAATATGTCATCCCATATGTACAAAAATATCTCAATATAATTCAAAATTATTTTTCAGAAAAAAAAACAGCGGGTGACACCTTAAATCACTAGCAGAGATATTCTGGGTAATGTGTCCGTTCACTAGCAACTTCTCTACAAGAAGTTATGATTGGCTCAACTTTTAGACGGACAATGGAACTATGTAATAGTGTTCCTCCAAAATGTGGGTGCATAGAACCTTGAGAGATGAAGAAATAAAACTTCGATCAAAACATCCAGATTGGTTTTTTTTTAGTTTTATGCACCAAAAAAAGAAAAGCATTTCTACAATGATCTTACTTTTCCCCATAATTTCCTACTTCTAAAATGATTTATATTTCAGATGTGATACAGATAAGTAATGTACATTTAGTATTTCCTAGAGAAAAGTTGACACATCATTTTATTTCAACAAATTATGATGGAAGTATACATACAAGGCCGGCTTGAGCTGCTCGTAAATTATGTGTACCCTCCTGTTGTCGTTCACGTCTTTGTCTATAAAAAGAAAGTCAGATAGACATATCTATAAATATCAACCAATCAAATATCAACGAGAATAGAACACCAAAACAATTTGCTTAAGTTTTATACCATATGATTTGTGTCACAAACAATTTACCAAAATATTATGCACCTACACTACAGACAGAATCTCAACGGTCTTTTGATTGTTTTTTACTGAACTTTACCAGCTAATAGCCAAAATACCTGTTATTTAAAGACACATTGACCTTTCAGAATCATTAGGGTCAAACTGTGGCCTTAAAAAACCCTTGAATATACTTGTCCAACTTTACGTCATAGTTTATACTTTATACAACAGAATTTTATTACACTTTTCAATAAATCGTCCGACATGATCAGACATGTTCATTCTATACATGGCCCCGATCTTCCGAATCGTCTCAGTTTGAGTAAAATCTCATCTGAAATAATGTCATGAGTCTTTGGTTTAATTTCCATGGGAGATTAGACTCAAAATTGGTAGAACAAAACAGATGCAATATTGTGAGTTTATACAGTCAACTATAGATTTGTCTCAAACACAGACTCCGATTTAAGCAAAATCTCAGTTTGAAATGAGATTTCTACCTGAGATGCTTCAAGAGATCGGGACCTGGTATCAATCAGGTATATGTATTTCACTATGACGCAGAAGAACTGCATTCACAGCGGAACAAAAATATAAATACATGTACAACATTGCACTCTCAATAACCAAGCAACCATGACCACTTTGTTTGATTCTATCTATCCAATCTCTGGTTATATTTACCTGTTTAAATCACTTCCAAGGCCACTTGTCAAGTTATTACTAGCTCTGTTTTGAGGTGCTTGATTGGTTGTCTTAGATTTGGAAGGCGGAGCTTGTGATTTTGATTGGTTGTTGGACTGAAACCGGAATAATGCAGCAGCACTGAAAACATGAAATTAGAAAAGGTATCACAACAAGAACATTATTTGGAAAGCCTTACACTAGGATTACGATACAACTTTAAACCAGTATCAATATAAAACTCAAAAGTTAAGTTGAATAACTGAAATAACTGAACTTAAGATGAGAATCGTGAGCTTGGTCTAAAACTAGTACCAATCTCACAAACAGGATAGGGTTAGGACAGGGTTAAATAAAACTAACAATTGTTCATGGATTGCCTTATCAATCAATATGACAAAGTATGATCAAGATACATGACTGTATACAGTACGGAGTATAATACAACTTTATATCCATACCAGCTGTTCACTGGTTAATGCTTTCTTAAGGTCAAATACTACCAGTAATCATCAAGTCAGTTCTTATACTGTACATGGTTAAATGTTAATGTCATTTTGTTTTTCCCAAATCCAGCCTGCTTTGTATCTATATTGGACCCAATGACACCAGCGGTAGCACAGCTGTCAATACACAAGTGACAACTCATATTGTGACATAGTTTCAACGGGGAGCATGCCACAAAATGTTGTCACTATCGCATCTCTTATTGAACAAATGCGTCAATGTCCATTAGTGTTCCAAAATCGGACCAAAATTACTATCGATAATCGAATCAAATTTTCATTTCACTATCGATTGATTAATCGATTTTATATAGAAAACTCAAAAGAAAATTGTGTTCCTAGCTACTCCAGTTAAATGGTTAAACTGGGTTGAAATGGTTCTTATTTTTGATCGTCACGGGTTCGTTCATCTGAAAGCCTTTTACCGGCCACTATCGATTGTTCTAATTCACTATGGATAGTCGGCGATTTCAACATTACAGCGACGATTGTTCGATTGTCGGCGACTATCGTCGGATCACTAATGTCCATTATAATATTATTCAGCAAATATGTATTATAATGGTATAAAAAAATGTTTTGCCAGGTGTGTGTTATGTTACTTACCCGCTATTGTTGATAGATTTCCCTGATCCCTGAAATCCCTGGCATTCATGATCGTCTTCAAATCTATGTCTAAGGCAGTAGTTTTTATGGCATTTGTCACATTTTACAGGTATAAGTTCTTTCACCTTGCACCCTTTCAGGGAACATTTGTTTGTATAAACCTGTAGAAAATAGCAACAAACAATAATATTAACCAAATAATAAGGTTTATTCCAATAGTAATTCATGTTTCTGTTACATTCTTGACCTTTGAAAATTAGAATAAGGCTTTCGATGAAATCTCGAGGTCTAAAGAGCAGACATTGACCTTTGAAATTCAGAATTGGGACTTTGAAGATCTAAAGATTTTATGAGGAAATCGAATATTTTTGACAAGGAGATCTTTAGCTTTCATGATGTGATCTTAAGATTTGAAAGGGAGATCTGGAACTTAGCAGATGTAGACCTTTGAAGAGCAGACTATGACCTTTGATATACATGTAAAGAGCTTGCCTTTCTGAGAGCTAACCTTGACCTATCATTACTCTTACCTTTCTACGTTCCTTGGCGGGATCAGATTGACAATCACTGTCTATATGTCTGCCTACCACAGTATCAGCTACTTCTCCTTTCTTTACAGGTATCGGTTTATTACATAGTGGACAAACTGGCACTTGGTTATCCTATAATAACAACATGGTACAGTCAAACCAGTATAAGTTGTCACAAAAACACCAAATTTGAAAAGCACCCAACTTTCTTAAAGCAAACACATTTGAATTAAATATCATCATTAATTCTACTTGGTCACCTTTTTTAAAAAGCCACATTTTTATATGTAGACCAGTGACTGGCTGTTTAAGACAGGTTCTAGTGTATAGTGAATCAGTCGACCAACCTTAGTTCTGAAGACAGGTGGTCATAGTGGTGAGGTTATCAAATTTGTAACACAACAATTTAGTAGTTGAATTGTGCTTTAAAATGGGATTTTTTACATACATGTAGGCCTATATTATTTGATTGGAGTCAAACTAATCCCTAGAACTTACCTTTTTATAAGAATCTGGACAGGAATGTGTGTTATAGTGAATGTGGTCATTGCTGTAAATACACAAATTTAATACTCATGATAAACAACAAAATTAAAAGCATGCTAGTGGCCTGGAAGTATTGCTACCTATTGACATTCATGTATTTCAGTTGATAGTTTAAAACAAGTTCTACTTAATATTTTCAAAACAGCATTAATTAGTAAAATTATAAACTTCAACAGGTAAACGGTCATGTAGTAAGGCCAACATTTTTATATTTTCTGTTTATCGGGAAACCCGACCCTAATTTTAGCCAAAATGAAATAAAAAAAAATTCAATTGCTGAACTTTTTTTTCCTTCGCCGACCGTGCAATTTCACGACACCCCAAAATAAAAGTCGGTATTATAACGTCAAAGTCTCAAGGGTCCTTCAGGCAAGAGTGAGTCATTTAGTAATCCACAGTAGAGTATTCTGGTGTTTACTTCAGTATCACAAGCTGTCATATTTATTTAATTTGAAGAAATACATGCAGTAGTTAGTTGTACCTAATAATATAGAATGCAGTTTTCTAAAAACTCCTACAACAGTGTAATGATATACAGAACACAATAAAGGGTTAATGGAAGTAATACATTAGGTTATATTGGCAGAGGTTTTAATTTTCAAAATAAAAAAATGTTGCTTTAGGCAGTTTTTTTGTCGACTGCTTACTTTCCAAGCTTTTATTTTTTTTTATCCCCGCGACTCAAAGTTTTTGAATAATCTCACGTAAAATAGAAATTAAAAAATGTTGGCCTAACGTAGGTATTGGACCACAGACACAACATAAAGCTGCTACATAATGTTTTACTAACATGTTTAGTTGATTATTAGAATTTAGTCAATCATTTGTCACCAGATCAATTGTGAAGTAATTTTCAATACTGGCATGTAGTAATATGTATAACTGTCTGACGGTCATTCAGTAACAGTTCTTGGAGATATATATGCAATTGCAGCTATAAATAACTGTGCTATAAACGTTACAATTTGGTGCTATATCAGCTTGTATTCCCTAAAGTATCAACTTACCAAAATATCTCTGCACATGCATCACACTTCATCGGCAAAAAATCTGTAAAAGGATAAAATATTCATGACAATCATATAATTATATAGTCACTGAGTGACTGAGAGAGTGGCACCCGCACATGAGGGAAGGACAGATACATCAATAAATATAGTTCTGGTTACCATAACTAAATGGTCTTTTATTTACACCGACTTGTCGACCTTTTGGAATGGAATGATCATTGTCAAAGACCTTGGACTACAATAAATAGTGAATTTAGAGTTCTTCTTATGTGGACAATTTCTGGGTCAACTCCATTTTTGGCAGAGAATAATAAACTCGATAAAATCTGTTCATATGATAAGTAAATAACCAGCATCCATATCAAACATTGTTTAATCAAAACCACCTAGTGAAAACAGAAATACTCAAAATCCTGCAGTACCTAATGAGACAAATTCATTGACCTCACCAGTCAGTGATAGGGCCAGGGCGATACCCGGGAAACAGTTAACCACTTTTTTGGTGACGGTTTAAGCTTTGAATAAAAGTCTCATAAATAGAGAGTAAGAGACCTGTCAATACTCAATTCCGTGTTTTCTAGTGTGTGAAAATAATTGAGGCTTTTGAGGTATTCACTGTGGACAGTTAGTAATTTCTTAATATTTTAATAAAAAGATGTCGATTCGTAATTATTGTTTAATGTTTACCACAGTAGCCCCACCCACTGACTCAAACCTTTGACAAGCTGGTAATTTTTTTCTTTTTGTTTGTGTTGTTTTTCTTGGTTTAAATGAAACAAATAAAATAAAACATACCGAGTCGTTTACATTCCGTATGGTGGCAATGTGTGCCCAGCGTTGGAAGCTCCATGTTGGTAGTTCGAGTAGATATACAGCAATGTTCTATATTTCTGAATCTCAGAATGAATTTGCAAATTGGTAAACACCGCAGTTCTATTTATAGCAACCTCCTTTTTTCATTCGAACGTTCGGGAAATACCTGTATGACGTCATCACGGAGAGAGTTTACGAAATTTAGATTATTTCGCGAAATGGGAATCATAACGGATTCACAAGAGTCTGGATTACCTCTCATTACGTTGGACAAAGCTGAATGCAAAGACCTAATCACACAGCAGATTGGACACTCGATTGAAAACGAAAAGAGAAATTAATGCAACATAACACGCAGCAGATTTTGTTTTTGCGTACAGTACTGTACAGTACAGTAAATGCTTTTGTTTGTCATCCTTTTTAATGACCAATACATTATCTCATTTTGAAGAGCTAAGTCTCTTCTACTGCGTGGTGTAACCTATTTCTTTCTATCTCTCTATATATAATTCAGAAACTTATTGTTTAATAATAGACCTAGTGACAGACTGGAGTTTTTGACACTGTGAAACAGATGATAAAATCATCACACAATAAGTATATATATATACTATTCTTGGACTATGCGATACTGACGATCTTGAGAAACCATCACCATCTCATGGTTAATCACATGTTACTAAAAAGCTGTTCTCACTTCTGAAAAACGCCAAACAGGACTCCCAAGGTATAGCCCCACTGATGAGAGACGACAAACTGCATACGTCTTAGAACGTGGACAAGGCCAATATACTAAATGAACAATTTAAATCTGTGTTTACTGCCAAATCTCCTCTCCGTCTTAAGTAGCTAACTGTCTCAGATGGCAGTGCAAGACCTGGCTGACGAAGGTCTGTTACCAGACAATAACTACTCGGACAAGGACCATGTAAACCACCTAATTATGCATGATATATAACAATCTCCAAAACAAGGAGTATTGAAACTTCTAAAAGAACTAAACCCTCACAAGGCGAGTGGTCCAGACAAAATTAAACCATTGATACTACGTGAACTTGCTGAGGCACTGGCTCCTATTATCACCGTTTTATTTCAATGTTCCTTAGATACAGGTATAGTTCCTAATGACTGGAATAATGCATTTGTTACCCCTCTATATAAAAAGGGAGAGAAATGCCTGCCGGCAAATTATCGACCCATATCCCTAACCTGTATTATTTGCAAAGTCATGGAGCATATTGTCTCAACAAATCTCGTAGCCCATCTAGATACCAACAATATACTCTACGACCTACAGCACGGCTTCATGTCCAAGCGTTCTTGCGAGACACAGCCTGTGATGCTTGTGGAAGATCTGGCTAGGAATTGCACCAACGACCTCCAAACAGACCTAGTACTGTTGGACTTTAGTAAGGCCTTTAACAAGGTTAGTCATCCAAAGTATGGAATAAGGAGTAGCACACTTGCCTGGGTCAAGGCCTTTCTAGCAAACCGAGTCCAGACCGTTGTCCTGAAATGTCTGACATAGGATTAGTTACATCCAGAGTACCCCAAGGGTCTGTCCTTTGGCCGATACTCTTCTTATGCTACATGAATGACCTTCCTGAGCAGACCAGATCTAAGGTGAGGCCGTTTGCTGATGATACTGCCTTGTACCTGGCAGTTGCTGCCGTGCAGGACTCTAAAATCCTCCAGGACGACATTGATAGGCTCCAAAAATGGGAGGTTGAGAGGGACATGGAGTTTAATCCTAGTAAGTGCACCGTTATACATGTAACACGTGCAAAAACTCCATTGCCCACTCAATATGTCCTGCACGGTCAATTACCGGAAACAGTGAGCAGCCTCAGGTACCTTGGGGTTGACATAGACAACAGTCTCACTTGGAATAACCATATCCAGCGAGTATGTGCAGGCGCAAACAAAACGCTTGGGTTCCTGAGACGTAATATCAGGTCTAAAAACCAACCCATACGAGAGACGGCCTACGAAGCTCTAGTTAGACCCCTGGTAGAGTACTCCTCACCAGTTTGGAGTCCCCAAACACAAAAGAGGATACACAAAATTGAGATGGTCCAGAGACGTGCAGCCAGATGGACTACAAGTACCTACACTCCACAATCAAGTGTATCAGATCTAATTTCTTCCCTCGGCTGGCGTTCTCTGGAAGACCGGAGATCCGATGCAAGGCTGTGTCTTTTCTACAAAATTATTCATGGCCTTGTAGCGATCCCCATACCCACATACATGTATATAGAACATCTGGCGAGATTTCCGAGATACTCGCATGATCTCTATTTTTGACAATTAAATACCCGGACTGACTACTACAAGTACTCATTTTCCCCCTTGCTATTGTACAGTGGAACAGGTTGCCAGCTAGAGTAGCACTCCTGCCAGATTTGAACCGTTTCAAACTGGCAGTCAGTTCCCTGTCCCATACAATGCCATAAATGTTGCGTCATGTTTTTTATCCTTACACTTTAAGTCTTTTCTAACATTTTAACAATATTCTTACTTCACTCACCTGCTTTTACATACTTTTACTCTTTTATCAACTCACACTGCACTGACGCGCACCTGCACATAATACCCGCAAGGGGGTGATGCAGTATGAAAAGATAGATAGATAAATGAGTCAAATAACAGATAACTACTTACTTACTTAGGCCCTTGGCTCCTCCGGGGGACGAATTCCCTCCATCTGACTCTGTTGGTTGCGGTTCGTTCCAGGGTGTTCCAGCTAGCTGTTCCCACTATCTTTCATTTCAGTCTCAACATTTCTTCTCCAGGTATTGCGTGGACGTCCCCTTTTCCTTTTACCATGTGGATTCCGTTTAGAGCCTGTTTGGTGATGTTCATGTTAGGTTTTCGAAGGATGTGTCCTATTCATCCCCATTTTCTTCTTTTAATTTCTACGTCGATGGGTTTTTGGTTTGTGATATTCTATAGGTGTTCGTTTCACACTTATCCTATCTTATCTTCAAAATGCTCCTTAAACAGTAGTTTGTGAAGCACTGGGGCCTGGTTAGCATGACTTTGGTTGTTCTCCATGTTTCCGATCCATATAGAAGGACTGATTTAACATTTGAGTTGTATATCTTTAGTTTCGTTTTTCTGGATAGGTTTTTGGAATTCCATATATCTTTTAGGATGTTGAAGATTAATCTGGCTTTGTGGATCCTAGCTTTTACAATACTTCTAAGATAGGTAAAGGAGTTTACTTCTTCTAAACTTTGTTGTCGATTATGATTGTCTGGTTGTTGTTACACTTTATTTTCATTACTTTTGTCTTGGCTATGTTCGGTTTTAGTCCAAGTTTGGTGGACGATGAATTAAGCAGTGATGTTTTTTCCTGCATTTGTTGCTGTGTGCTTGAAAGAAGGGCGATGGCATCAGCAAAGTCTAGACCATCTAGCTGTCCCCACAAGGTCCACTGAATTCCGTTCCTTTTGCCTTCTGTGCATTGTCTCATTATCCAGTCTATGGCAAGTAGGAAGAGGAAAGGTGACAGAAGACATCCTTGCTTCGCTCCTGTGGTAACTTGAAAGGCTTCAGACAATCTACCGTCATGTAGTACTCTACTCTATGTTGTTGTAGGAGTTTCGGATGATGTTAATGATTTTTTCTGGAATTCCATGATGTTCCATTAGCAGCCATAATGAATATCTGTTTAAACTGTCAAAAGCTTTCTCGAAGTCGACAAAGTTCATGTATAAGGATGTATTCCAATCTATTGAATGTTCAATAATAATTCTTAGGATGGCAATTAGGTCAACGCAGCTTCTATCTTTCCGAAATCCTGCCTGATGATCTCTTAATTTAGAATCTATGATCTTTTGTAATTGCATTAGAATGATTCTGTTCAGCACTTTTCCTACGACTGACACTAGAGTTATCCCTCTATAATTTTTGCATTCTCTGAGGTAACCTTTCTTTGATATCTTCCATTCCATTCTTGCGGCATGTTTACGCTTTCCCAGATGTCTCCCAGAAGTTTATGTAGCATATTTGTAGAGAGTTTGCTTTCAGTGCTTCAGGTAACTGTTTCATTAATAAAGAGTAAACATAACAAAACAAAATATAAAATTTATAATATCTTTTTTGTTTTTAACATTTTTATTTTCATAAGACATATTATACAGGTGTACACAGAAATATACGAACAATTTTGTCAAAATAAAGTGTGTGAAATTAATTCAAGACTCGTAATGATATTATTCATAAATGTCATTATTATTTTTGTAGTATAGATAGGGGAAGGGGAAGAGTTATGAAGACAGTGGCTTAGAAGAGAGGTTGTGATTGTAGAGAGTAAAGACCCTGTCACACAGTGGCGAGTTGGCGCTACGAGTTGTAACTCGCGACAACTCGCTTAATGTCCCGTAAATATCGTACATATGTCGTTCTATGTCGCAGAGATGTCTTCACTCGACAAGGAGTGACGAGAAAATTCTCGCCGAAGTTTGCTTCTTGTACACATAGTGGACGGGGAACAGTCGCGTAGAAAAGATGTTGTGATTGTAGAGAGTTTAAGAAAGAAAAGTAAGACAAAGATAATAAGAAATGGTCATGGGTTCGGGAAATTTACATACTATCACTATTTGAGTTATGCAAGTTATGAAAACTTCTGCTATTTTCTGTTACAGATTTGTAATTTGTTTTTGAATAGTGCGATTGTTTGTTCTTTTTTTATTCGATAGTTAATGTATTCTTTAAATGACTGAATTGTCGGTGTGTGTTTATTGCATTTACATTTAAATATGAACAATTTATAATATCTTAGAAAGGTTCATAACACGGGAAAGTGACAACACAGTCACTGAGGTGCAGTTTGTCTTTAATAATCATTTCATTAATAATGGTGTTATTTTAAATATATTTACATAATCACTAATCAGAAACTAGAGAGCTTCGTCTTTAATTGATATCAGTATATTAAAAATCCGTCCATAAATAAGAAAATAAACCCATTGAGTGTGTAATCTCTTTTTTCTTGTTTAGAACAACATTGTCGTTTTGATTAAATGCACCTCAGTGATTGACTGGACACCGTGGTATACTTTTCATGGTATAACTTTTTAACTAGTTGATCAATTTCGATGGGATTTTGCATGGAAGTAGTTAAATGGCTGTTGTCTATGAATGTAATTACTTTATGAAGATTTCGAAAGCCAATTCTTGATTTTGAGACCATGAAAATCTGACCACTTTAGTACAATTGTACATTTCTAAGATAACATAAATTTTATAAAAGGATTTTTTTTACTCTTTATCAATGATACAGCTAATAATATGATCTTTGGATACAGTTACATGTGACATTCTGATCACCTTTTATGCATTGCAATAGACCTCTGACATATTGAACTGTTTTCAGTCACGTGATTAGAAAATGGCAGCCCCCTGTCATCAGTACACATATGCCAATACATGTTCACACAAATATATAGATCTATATAGTCTTTTAGATATATTATACCTGTAAATACACACGCAAGGATAAATCACATGTGTGCTGGCGATATCTTAACTTGATATGAATCGAAAGTCAAGTAGTATATTTTGTAAACAAATCCGCTTTCCCGAAAATTAAATATGGGTCATGGTTGTTGATGTTTTCAACACGTGCATAGGAAATATAAATTATGAATAATATTTAAAGATATTTGGTTTTCTGTCATTATATGGCTTCTTATGGTCGTAAAAACAAGAAAACTGATATGGAAAGAAAAAATAACCTTCTTATTGACGGATCCATAATTTGTTACTTTCACCCTAACGTAGCTGGACTCATTACTTAGGCAAAACACTTTGATGTATTAATACAATTAGACACAAGGTTTATTTACCGGAGACAAACGGAAATGGCCGAGCTTTTACGATTTTAACCTGTGAGTCAAATTGGGTAATTTCTGATAAAATTGGAATTTCAATTGAAATGAGAGTAGGTCTGGCTCTTTACTAACACCTGTTGCATTCCTTGACAGCTTTCAATAAATGAGGTATCGTTGTAAAGCTGAATAATAAAACTATTGTATAAACTGATTAGTTTCTGCCTATGTACATTAAAACAGGAGATATAAGGTATTAAGAACAAACATAATTCAGAGGACTGCCGCGAGATATTGAGATTTGAAACATGTCTCCAATCTTTGTACATTTAGTCTTTGCTGAATGGATGCACTCGGAATATATCATTGGCATTTTGGTTTTAAAAAATCTGGTTTGGGTTCGAGTTAGGCTGATAAACCACTGGCACTCGACCAGAGAAACACTTCCATTTATAGAATTGTTTCTCTGGTCAATGTGCCAGTGGAATAAACATACACACACAACACATGTATGGTTAACTTCCCCAGGTAAGTCAGTGATCTTAGTCCACACACAACACAGGTATGGTAAACTTCCCGTGGTATGTCAGTAATCCTACCTCTCACACAACACAGGTATGGCAAACTTCCCGTGGTATGTCAGTAATCCTACCTCTCACACAACACAAACATTGCGAACTTCCCCAGGTATGTCAGAAATCTTACCTCTCACAAAACCCAGGTATGGTTAACTTCCCCAGGTATGTCAGTAATCTTAACCCTCACACTACAAAGGTATGGCAAACTTCCCCTGGCATGTCAGTAATCTTACCTCTCAAACAACACATGTATGGTAAACTTCCCTAGGTATGTCAGTAATCTTAGCTCACACAACACAGGTAAGGTAAACCATCCCCAGGTATGTCAGTGATCTTAGTCCACACACAACACAGGTATGGCAAACTTCCCCAGGTATGTCAGTTATCCTACCTCTCACTACACACAGGTATGGCAAACTTCCCCAGAAATGTCAGTGATCTGAGTCCACACACAACACAGGTATGACAAACTTCCCCAGGTATGTTAGTAATCGTAGCCCACACACAACACAGGTATGGCAAGCTTCCCCAGACATGTCAGTGATCTTAGTCCACACACAACACAGGTATGACAAACTTCCCCAGGTATGTTAGTAATCGTAGCCCACACACAACACGGGTATGACAAACTTCCCCAGGTATGTTAGTAATCGTAGTCCACACACAACACGGGTATGGCAAACTTCCCCAGGTATGTTAGTAATCGTAGCCCACACACAACACAGGCATGGCAAACTTCCCCAGGTATGTTAGTAATCGTAGCCCACACACAACACAGGTATGGCAAACTTCCCAAGGTATGTCAGTGATCTTAGTCCACACACAACACAGGTATGACAAACTTCCCTAGGTATGTTAGTAATCGTAGCCCACACACAACACAGGTGTGGCAAACTTCCCCAGACATGTCAGTGATCTTAGTCCACACACAACACAGGTATGAAAAACTTCCCTAGGTATGTTAGTAATCGTAGCCCACACACAACACGGGTATGACAAACTTCCCCAGGTATGTCAATAATCATAGTCCACACACAACACAGGTATGGCAAACTTCCCAATGTATGTTAGTTATTAGCCCACACACAACACGGGTATGGCAAACTTCCCCAGGTATGTTAGTAATCGTAGCCCACACACAACACAGGTATGGCAAACTTCCCCAGGTATGTCAGTAATCTTAGTCCACACACAACACAGGTATGACAAACTTCCCTAGGTATGTTAGTAATCGTAGCCCACACACAACACAGGTATGGCAAACTTCCCCAGGTATGTCAGTAATCTTAGTCCACACACAACACAGGTATGACACACTTCCCTAGGTATGTTAGTAATCGTAGCCCACACACAACACGGGTATGGCAAACTTCCCCAGGTATGTTAGTAATCGTAGCCCACACACAACTCGGGGATGGCAAACTTCCCCAGGTATGTTAGTAATCGTAGCCAACACACAACACAGGCATGGCAAACTTCCCCAGGTATGTTAGTAATCGCAGCCCACACACAACACAGGTATGGCAAACTTCCCAAGGTATGTCAGTGATCTTAGTCCACACACAACACAGGTATGACAAACTTCCCCAGGTATGTTAGTAATCGTAGCCCACACACAACACAGGTATGGCAAACTTCCCCAGACATGTCAGTGATCTTAGTCCACACACAACACAGGTATGAAAAACTTCCCTAGGTATGTTAGTAATCGTAGCCCACACACAACACGGGTATGACAAACTTCCCCAGGTATGTCAATAATCATAGTCTACACACAACACAGGTATGACAAACTTCCCCAGACATGTCAGTGATCTTAGTCCACACACAACACAGGTATGACAAACTTCCCTAGGTATGTTAGTAATCGTAGCCCACACACAACACGGGTATGGCAAACTACCCCAGGTATGTTAGTAATCGTAGTCCACACACAACACAGGTATGGCAAACTTCCCCAGGTATGTTAGTAATCGTAGCCCACACACAACACGGGTATGGCAAACTTCCCCAGGTATGTTAGTAATCGTAGCCCACACACAACACAGGCATGGCAAACTTCCCCAGGTATGTTAGTAATCGTAGCCCACACACAACACAGGTATGGCAAACTTCCCAAGGTATGTCAGTGATCTTAGTCCACACACAACACAGGTATGACAAACTTCCCTAGGTATGTTAGTAATCGTAGCCCACACACAACACAGGTATGGCAAACTTCCCCAGACATGTCAGTGATCTTAGTCCACACACAACACAGGTATGAAAAACTTCCCTAGGTATGTTAGTAATCGTAGCCCACACACAGCACGGGTATGACAAACTTCCCCAGGTATGTCAATAATCATAGTCTACACACAACACAGGTATGACAAACTTCCCCAGACATGTCAGTGATCTTAGTCCACACACAACACAGGTATGACAAACTTCCCTAGGTATGTTAGTAATCGTAGCCCACACACAACACGGGTATGGCAAACTACCCCAGGTATGTTAGTAATCGTAGTCCACACACAACACAGGTATGGCAAACTTCCCCAGGTATGTTAGTAATCGTAGCCACACACAACACGGGTATGGCAAACTTCCCCAGGTATGTTAGTAATCGTAGCCCACACACAACACAGGCATGGCAAACTTCCCCAGGTATGTTAGTAATCGTAGCCCACACACAACACAGGTATGGCAAACTTCCCAAGGTATGTCAGTGATCTTAGTCCACACACAACACAGGTATGACAAACTTCCCCAGGTATGTCAGTAATCTTAACCCAAACACAACACAGGTATGACAAACTGCCCATGGCATGTCAGTAATCTTAGTCCACACACAACACATGTATGGCAAACTTCCCCAGGCATGTCAGTAATCTTAACCCAAACACAACACAGGTATGGCAAATTTCCCAAGGTATGTCAGTAATCTTAACCCAAACACAACACAGGTATGACAAACTTCCCCAGGTATGTCAGTATTCTTAACCCAAACACATCACAGGTATGGCAAACTTCCCAATGTATGTTAGTTATTAGCCCACACACAACACGGGTATGGCAAACTTCCCCAGGTATGTTAGTAATCGTAGCCCACACACAACACGGGTATGACAAACTTCCCCAGGTATGTTAGTAATCGTAGCCCACACACAACACGGGTATGGCAAACTTCCCCATGTATGTTAGTAATCGTAGCCCACACGCAACACAGGTATGGCAAAATTCCCCAGTCCACACACAACACAGGTATGACAAACTTCCCTAGGTATGTTAGTAATCGTAGCCCACACACAACACGGGTATGGCAAACTTCCCCAGGTATGTTAGTAATCGTAGTCCACACACAACACAGGTATGACAAACTTCCCCAGACATGTCAGTGATCTTAGTCCACACACAACACAGGTATGACAAACTTCCCTAGGTATGTTAGTAATCGTAGCCCACACACAACACGGGTATGGCAAACTACCCCAGGTATGTTAGTAATCGTAGTCCACACACAACACAGGTATGGCAAACTTCCCCAGGTATGTTAGTAATCGTAGCCACACACAACACGGGTATGGCAAACTTCCCCAGGTATGTTAGTAATCGTAGCCCACACACAACACAGGCATGGCAAACTTCCCCAGGTATGTTAGTAATCGTAGCCCACACACAACACAGGTATGGCAAACTTCCCAAGGTATGTCAGTGATCTTAGTCCACACACAACACAGGTATGACAAACTTCCCCAGGTATGTCAGTAATCTTAACCCAAACACAACACAGGTATGACAAACTGCCCATGGCATGTCAGTAATCTTAGTCCACACACAACACATGTATGGCAAACTTCCCCAGGCATGTCAGTAATCTTAACCCAAACACAACACAGGTATGGCAAATTTCCCAAGGTATGTCAGTAATCTTAACCCAAACACAACACAGGTATGACAAACTTCCCCAGGTATGTCAGTATTCTTAACCCAAACACATCACAGGTATGGCAAACTTCCCAATGTATGTTAGTTATTAGCCCACACACAACACGGGTATGGCAAACTTCCCCAGGTATGTTAGTAATCGTAGCCCACACACAACACGGGTATGACAAACTTCCCCAGGTATGTTAGTAATCGTAGCCCACACACAACACGGGTATGGCAAACTTCCCCATGTATGTTAGTAATCGTAGCCCACACGCAACACAGGTATGGCAAAATTCCCCAGTCCACACACAACACAGGTATGACAAACTTCCCTAGGTATGTTAGTAATCGTAGCCCACACACAACACGGGTATGGCAAACTTCCCCAGGTATGTTAGTAATCGTAGCCCACACACAACACAGGTATGGCAAACTTCCCCAGACATGTCAGTGATCTTAGTCCACACACAACACAGGTATGACAAACTTCCCTAGGTATGTTAGTAATCGTAGCCCACACACAACACGGGTATGGCAAACTACCCCAGGTATGTTAGTAATCGTAGTCCACACACAACACAGGTATGGCAAACTTCCCCAGGTATGTTAGTAATCGTAGCCCACACACAACACGGGTATGGCAAACTTCCCCAGGTATGTTAGTAATCGTAGCCCACACACAACACAGGCATGGCAAACTTCCCCAGGTATGTTAGTAATCGTAGCCCACACAAAACACAGGTATGGCAAACTTCCCAAGGTATGTCAGTGATCTTAGTCCACACACAACACAGGTATGACAAACTTCCCTAGGTATGTTAGTAATCGTAGCCCACACACAACACAGGTGTGGCAAACTTCCCCAGACATGTCAGTGATCTTAGTCCACACACAACACAGGTATGAAAAACTTCCCTAGGTATGTTAGTAATCGTAGCCCACACACAACACGGGTATGACAAACTTCCCCAGGTATGTCAATAATCATAGTCCACACACAACACAGGTATGGCAAACTTCCCAATGTATGTTAGTTATTAGCCCACACACAACACGGGTATGGCAAACTTCCCCAGGTATGTTAGTAATCGTAGCCCACACACAACACAGGTATGGCAAACTTCCCCAGGTATGTCAGTAATCTTAGTCCACACACAACACAGGTATGACAAACTTCCCTAGGTATGTTAGTAATCGTAGCCCACACACAACACAGGTATGGCAAACTTCCCCAGGTATGTCAGTAATCTTAGTCCACACACAACACAGGTATGACACACTTCCCTAGGTATGTTAGTAATCGTAGCCCACACACAACACGGGTATGGCAAACTTCCCCAGGTATGTTAGTAATCGTAGCCCACACACAACACGGGTATGGCAAACTTCCCCAGGTATGTTAGTAATTGTAGCCAACACACAACACAGGCATGGCAAACTTCCCCAGGTATGTTAGTAATCGCAGCCCACACACAACACAGGTATGGCAAACTTCCCAAGGTATGTCAGTGATCTTAGTCCACACACAACACAGGTATGACAAACTTCCCCAGGTATGTTAGTAATCGTAGCCCACACACAACACAGGTATGGCAAACTTCCCCAGACATGTCAGTGATCTTAGTCCACACACAACACAGGTATGAAAAACTTCCCTAGGTATGTTAGTAATCGTAGCCCACACACAACACGGGTATGACAAACTTCCCCAGGTATGTCAATAATCATAGTCTACACACAACACAGGTATGACAAACTTCCCCAGACATGTCAGTGATCTTAGTCCACACACAACACAGGTATGACAAACTTCCCTAGGTATGTTAGTAATCGTAGCCCACACACAACACGGGTATGGCAAACTACCCCAGGTATGTTAGTAATCGTAGTCCACACACAACACAGGTATGGCAAACTTCCCCAGGTATGTTAGTAATCGTAGCCCACACACAACACGGGTATGGCAAACTTCCCCAGGTATGTTAGTAATCGTAGCCCACACACAACACAGGCATGGCAAACTTCCCCAGGTATGTTAGTAATCGTAGCCCACACACAACACAGGTATGGCAAACTTCCCAAGGTATGTCAGTGATCTTAGTCCACACACAACACAGGTATGACAAACTTCCCTATGTATGTTAGTAATCGTAGCCCACACACAACACAGGTATGGCAAACTTCCCCAGACATGTCAGTGATCTTAGTCCACACACAACACAGGTATGAAAAACTTCCCTAGGTATGTTAGTAATCGTAGCCCACACACAGCACGGGTATGACAAACTTCCCCAGGTATGTCAATAATCATAGTCTACACACAACACAGGTATGACAAACTTCCCCAGACATGTCAGTGATCTTAGTCCACACACAACACAGGTATGACAAACTTCCCTAGGTATGTTAGTAATCGTAGCCCACACACAACACGGGTATGGCAAACTACCCCAGGTATGTTAGTAATCGTAGTCCACACACAACACAGGTATGGCAAACTTCCCCAGGTATGTTAGTAATCGTAGCCACACACAACACGGGTATGGCAAACTTCCCCAGGTATGTTAGTAATCGTAGCCCACACACAACACAGGCATGGCAAACTTCCCCAGGTATGTTAGTAATCGTAGCCCACACACAACACAGGTATGGCAAACTTCCCAAGGTATGTCAGTGATCTTAGTCCACACACAACACAGGTATGACAAACTTCCCCAGGTATGTCAGTAATCTTAACCCAAACACAACACAGGTATGACAAACTGCCCATGGCATGTCAGTAATCTTAGTCCACACACAACACATGTATGGCAAACTTCCCCAGGCATGTCAGTAATCTTAACCCAAACACAACACAGGTATGGCAAATTTCCCAAGGTATGTCAGTAATCTTAACCCAAACACAACACAGGTATGACAAACTTCCCCAGGTATGTCAGTATTCTTAACCCAAACACATCACAGGTATGGCAAACTTCCCAATGTATGTTAGTTATTAGCCCACACACAACACGGGTATGGCAAACTTCCCCAGGTATGTTAGTAATCGTAGCCCACACACAACACAGGTATGGCAAACTTCCCCAGGTATGTCAGTAATCTTAGTCCACACACAACACAGGTATGACAAACTTCCCTAGGTATGTTAGTAATCGTAGCCCACACACAACACAGGTATGGCAAACTTCCCCAGGTATGTCAGTAATCTTAGTCCACACACAACACAGGTATGACACACTTCCCTAGGTATGTTAGTAATCGTAGCCCACACACAACACGGGTATGGCAAACTTCCCCAGGTATGTTAGTAATCGTAGCCCACACACAACACGGGTATGGCAAACTTCCCCAGGTATGTTAGTAATCGTAGCCAACACACAACACAGGCATGGCAAACTTCCCCAGGTATGTTAGTAATCGTAGCCCACACACAACACAGGTATGGCAAACTTCCCAAGGTATGTCAGTGATCTTAGTCCACACACAACACAGGTATGACAAACTTCCCTAGGTATGTTAGTAATTGTAGCCCACACACAACACAGGTATGGCAAACTTCCCCAGACATGTCAGTGATCTTAGTCCACACACAACACAGGTATGAAAAACTTCCCTAGGTATGTTAGTAATCGTAGCCCACACACAACACGGGTATGACAAACTTCCCCAGGTATGTCAATAATCATAGTCTACACACAACACAGGTATGACAAACTTCCCCAGACATGTCAGTGATCTTAGTCCACACACAACACAGGTATGACAAACTTCCCTAGGTATGTTAGTAATCGTAGCCCACACACAACACGGGTATGGCAAACTACCCCAGGTATGTTAGTAATCGTAGTCCACACACAACACAGGTATGGCAAACTTCCCCAGGTATGTTAGTAATCGTAGCCCACACACAACACGGGTATGGCAAACTTCCCCAGGTATGTTAGTAATCGTAGCCCACACACAACACAGGTATGGCAAACTTCCCCAGGTATGTTAGTAATCGTAGCCCACACACAACACGGGTATGGCAAACTTCCCCAGGTGTGTTAGTAATCGTAGCCCACACACAACACAGGCATGGCAAACTTCCCCAGGTATGTTAGTAATCGTAGCCCACACACAACACAGGTATGGCAAACTTCCCAAGGTATGTCAGTGATCTTAGTCCACACACAACACAGGTATGACAAACTTCCCTAGGTATGTTATTAATCGTAGCCCACACACAACACAGGTATGGCAAACTTCCCCAGGTATGTCAATAATCATAGTCTACACACAACACAGGTATGACAAACTTCCCCAGACATGTCAGTGATCTTAGTCCACACACAACACAGGTATGACAAACTTCCCTAGGTATGTTAGTAATCGTAGCCCACACACAACACGGGTATGGCAAACTACCCCAGGTATGTTAGTAATCGTAGTCCACACACAACACAGGTATGGCAAACTTCCCCAGGTATGTTAGTAATCGTAGCCCACACACAACACGGGTATGGCAAACTTTCCCAGGTATGTTAGTAATCGTAGCCCACACACAACACAGGCATGGCAAACTTCCCCAGGTATGTTAGTAAGCGTAGCCCACACACAACACAGGTATGGCAAACTTCCCAAGGTATGTCAGTGATCTTAGTCCACACACAACACAGGTATGACAAACTTCCCCAGGTATGTCAGTAATCTTAACCCAAACACAACACAGGTATGACAAACTGCCCATGGCATGTCAGTAATCTTAGTCCACACACAACACATGTATGGCAAACTTCCCCAGGCATGTCAGTAATCTTAACCCAAACACAACACAGGTATGGCAAATTTCCCAAGGTATGTCAGTAATCTTAACCCAAACACAACACAGGTATGACAAACTTCCCCAGGTATGTCAGTATTCTTAACCCAAACACATCACAGGTATGGCAAACTTCCCAAGGTATGTCAGTAATCTTAGTCCACACACAACACAGGTATGGCAAATTTTCCCAGGTATGTCTGTAATGTGAACTCACACACAACACATGTATGGTAAACGTCCCCAGGTATGTCAGTAATCTTAGCTCACGCAACACAGGTATGGTAAACTTCCTGTGGTATGGCAGTGATCTTAACTCACACACAACACAGGTAAGGTAAACCTCCCCAGGTATGTCCACACACAACACAGGTATGACAAACTTCCCTAGGTATGTTAGTAATCGTAGCCCACACACAACACAGGTATGACAAACTTCCCCAGGTATGTCAGTAATCGTAGTCCACACACAACACAGGTATGACACACTTCCCTAGGTATGTTAGTAATCTTAGTCCACACACAACACAGGTATGGCAAACTTTCCAATGTATGTCAGTTATCTTAACCCAAACACAACACAGGTATGACAAACTTCCCTATGTATGTTAGTAATCGTAGCCCACACACAACACAGGTATGGCAAACTTCCAAAGGTATGTCAGCTTTTTAACCAAACACAACACAGGTATGTCAAACTTCCCCAGGTATGTCAGTAATCTTAACCCAAACACAACACAGGTATGAAAACTTCCCCAGGTATGTCAGTAATCTTAGTCCACACACAACACAGGTATGGCAAACTTCCCCAGGCATGTCAGTAATCTTAACCCAAACACAACACAGGTATGGCAAACTTCCCAAGGTATGTCAGTAATCTTAACCCAAACACAACACAGGTATGACAAACTTCCCCAGGTATGTCAGTAATCTTAGTCCACACACAACACATGTATGGCAAACTTCCCCAGGCATGTCAGTAATCTTAACCCAAACACAACACAGGTATGACAAACTTCCCCAGGTATGTCAGTAATTTTAACCCAAACACAACACAGGTATGGCAAACTTCCCTAGGTATGTCAGTAATCTTAGTCTACACACAACACAGGTATGGCAAACTTCCCCAGGTATGTCAGTAATCGTAGCCCACACACAACACAGGTATGGCAAACTTCCCCAGGTATGTCAGTAATCGTAGCCCACACAACACAGGTATGACAAACTTCCCCAGGTATGTCAGTAACCGTAGCCCACACACAACACAGGTATGACAAACTTCCCTAGGTATGTTAGTAATCGTAGCCCACACACAACACAGGTATGGTAAACTTCTCCAGGTATGTCAGAAATCTTAGTCCATGAATAAGGTTTGCAATATAGAACAAAATGTTAATTGGTCTACCTTCAGCTTTATTTGATACAGGAGATAGAATATATACATCACTTACATCTTACAGGATGAGAGGCAGTCAAAAAGTGCCTGATTTAATCACATATACTTTCACTTTATAATTGAATAATGACGTAACCGGAATGTCCTTACAACAAATTTAGAGACAAGTTTTTATTGTGTCTTAATTAAAGGAGCAGGGACGATAAGGGGTGTTTTAGGCCCAAGAATTAAAAAAAAAATCGCCGATGTGATGTTTTTCTTTGTATATGTGGACGAAGCAATGTCTGTCTAACTTGTCAGTTAATCACATTATACTGTTATTGACTTATGTTGAGGTGAATATGATGTTTTATTGACCTGCAAAAAAGTGATATTGACTAATGACAAAGTGGGGCCAAAATCACCCCTTATAGTACCTGGTCCTTTAGTGTGCACTGACTTCAAACTATATCTACAAATTTCCATTTCATGAAACACAATCTGGACACTTTTTGACTGTACTACAAGGCACAGCTTCTAATATCAGCAAAATAGCACTTAATTATGCATAACTTAGCAATTACATTCAAATAAATATTTACAAATAGAATTTATCAACTAAATTTTACAATACATGTACATGCAAACAGAGACCAAATACAACAAAACAAACATTCTAATAGCGCAGCATCAAACACTAAAATAATTATAGCACTTTATTATGCATTACAACAGGCGACAGTATCTTTTTACAGTATTTTAAAGCAACAGTAAATTTTCTAATTTACAACACAAATAATAAATAATAACCAAGCCAAATGTAACCTTTCTTGTGTGTGATCATTAACCAATCTACAGTGCAGAATTGTTTTTCTTCGTGTCCACACACTCCTGACAAATAAAATAAATCAAGACGCTTTATGGCTGTTTTAAAAGATATATTAAACCTTGTTCCATATACTAAAATGGTAAAAAAAAGAAACTGCCACCTAAGTGAATAACACAAAAATTACAGTGTTCTGTCATGAACATTCCTAAGGTATTCATTTTCACCATAATCATGGATGAACTTAATTTCATGGATAAGTTTAAACACAACAGTATGTTATGAAATTAATCAACATCCAAAATTGGTAACAATAGATTTCTTTCAAATGATTTAAAATCCATGAATTCTCTATCTGTAAACCAAAATCTATAAATAACAAGTCATTAAGAATTGCAAGCAATACAGATGTCCTCTATCGGTTTGAAGCCATAACCCTTTAAGTAATTTTCAATGTTTCTGTTACCATGGCAACCATAATTTTTCGTCTGAATTAAAAAAAATATCTAGATGTGCATAATCTCCTTATTGGCACCTACCCATATACAAAGTTTCATAAACCTAGCTGGGAAACTGTTAGAGTTATGCAAGGATCAAAAGGATTTTTAAGTATTTACACTATTTCTGTATCCATAGCAACCACAATTTTTGTTGGAATCAAAGTATTTTTAGACGTGCATAATTCCCTAATTGCACCCTATCCACATACCAAGATTTATAAACGTAGCTTGGAAACTGTTTCATTTATGTCAGGGTCCAGATTTTTTGAAGGACGAACTGACGAATGGAGGTTATAAAACCTATAGACCTCTCCAGTAAAGAACTGGTAGGAACTAATTAGACACCCACGAAAAATGACTGATTTTGCAAAAATTAAATATAATACAATTACAAAATCTATCAACATTTACGTAATTGACAATTTCAGCAAAAGAATACAACATGGCGATACAATATCATTAAATATCTACAGTCAATATAGTGTCATATATAATTATCTGTTCAGTACCACAACTACCAGTATTTAAAGGGCACACCATTTCTGCCCATTTCAACACTTACTTCCTATGGTTGCCAAGGACCAGAAAGGTAAGCACAAGAGTAACAATTTGTACAAACATTTATTTGTGAACCACAAATTTCATGGTTCCTACAAAACTTCTCTAAAGAAATTCAAGTACTTTTCAAGTACATTTCACCAACTTCAAGGACTACACATGGGTTTACCACGACAAAAGCATGCATTAAATGTCTTACAATCCTGATATATAGAGTGCCAATTGATATAAGCTTATATTTAAGCAAGCCTTTGGCAAGCTTAATAATATTTCCTTAACAAGTTTAATATAATTTTAAAATAAGTTTATATCAATTGACAACGAGTATTAGATCCTTTATACCACATGACTCTAATAACACGAAAACAAGACTGCGTTCAATAAACGCTTATGCCCCCTGTGGAAGCCTTGTCCATAAATAAGTCTAAGTCCAAAATTAGGTCAAGGTGAAGGTCAAAATGGGGTCAGGTGATACAGGTGTGTGGAGAGTGTTCATATACAACATCCATGCAAGTTTGGAAGCTTTGTAGCAAGCCATAAAGATGCTAGAAGAAACGGTCAATTTGGGTTAACCAGGACGGACGAAAGGACAGACGGACGAACGGACGGACAGGTGAATCACTATATGCCTCCCGATCTATCGATACGGAGGCATAAAAAGCAGCTTTCTGTCGGAAAAAAGACTCCGCTGTATAAACGATGCCAAATATTATGTCATTAATGGCATAAAATGACGTCATTTAGGAGGTTAAATGATGTCAAATGAACATTATACTACATTCTAACATAGCACGTGAGATTTGCCTATCTTTGCGTATATTGAGCTTACCATATTTTATTACCGCGATAAAATATAGCTGATCGATGACGTCACGTTTGACGTCATATAGTATGACAAATGACGGTGACGGTAACTTCCTAGGAAAGAAAGTAGTTTGACGTCAACCTGTCTTGTTGTGCTATAAATGGCAGAGCATTGGCGATGTTAGAATCGAAATAATAAATAGGAGCTGTGCTCTGTTGTGTTATAAAATATTGGCACTCGTTTGAATGCGTTCATTAAATCACTCGTGCTACGCACTCGTGATTTAATTACTACATGTACGCATCAAAACATGTGCCTATATTTTATTACGCAACAAAACATAGCTACATATTCATTATTTCTTAAGTAACACATAAGAATATACAAACTCGTTAATATACTAACCTGGATACAACCAAAGTCATGTGATATAATGAAATATCAATTAACAAATATTTTATTTGAACACATTAAGCAAAACTAAGAAACTTACTTAAGTGTGTACCTAGCATAGAATTGTTAGTAAAATAGTACCAATTTAATTGTTCTTGCTATCTTACTGAATCCAAATAGATCTAAGTTGGGATTCAAACGTTCCACTGCTCACTTCTGAAAATTTTATTTAACCACTCTCTGTGTCACAGAATCTATAAAAATGTACAGAAACCTCAACGAGGGTTGTCCCAGTAAATGGAGGGTTGTCCCAGTAAATCGTGTGCTTTGCTAATCACACAAAATTGACAAATATGTTCAAAACATTAGCTTCAAATTTTGACTGTGAGTTACGAGCAGGAATCTGGAATTTCATGGAAACATGTCAAGAAATACATTTTCTGTTTACATTATTATAACACATGGTATGCATGTGTAGCGCACAGGGACGTCAAGGTTAGAGCATCCTACTGCGAAACATGTTTTATCTTCCTAGAAGTAATGTTTACTGTAATCAATTATGCACATTACAGTGGCATAGAACCAATAATATAATTGCTGTCTTATGCACCATAGAATAGTTGTTTAGTTGTGATGCTACGAACAAAAATAATATTAGCAAAGTGCACAATTTACTGGGACATCCCTCATATATAAACAGTTCATATTTGTTCATCTATTCTCACAAACTTTTAAGCGTACTGACTTGCCATTTTGACGACATATTGTTACATGTCTTATTTCGATATGTGGAAAAAAATCCTGATTTGAACAGAAATATTATCAAAATAACAAAGAAAATAAATTCACCAGATGAAATTGAATGAATTTGTTTGTACATATTCCTGAAAATAAACCAAGCACTTTCAGAATTTATGTCAATGGGGTGATAAAGGTTAACAACCAGCGTCTCATATTGCACTGTCATCAAACTGTTTCCATAACATAGCCTATCTTTTCATGTATACGTTTGCAGCCCGTAGACGAAAACAACAATACACCATCAGGAAAGTACGGCAATTCATCCGCAATTTCTTGCACTTTAGCTTCCGGTACCGCCCCAGCAGACGTGTAATATTTGTGCTCAACAAGTCCGTCACGAATACACTGTTTAACATGACTTCGTTCTAAAGGCAGGAAGGGGATATATGCTGTGATTAAATTCTTCATTATCAGTTCACTATGCCACATACCATCTGAAAAGAAAATTAAGCATACAATACAGTGTACTGTTGTCATCATAACCATGTTTGTGACCATCATCAGATACGCATTTAAGAGCACACAGACATGACATCATAGCACTTTTCATGTATGAGGAACTTTTATGCATTTGAGCTGCATTCTGATACTGTATGGAACAGAGCCTGTAAGATATCATTCATGATTTAATCCCGGCTTAAATCAATAGGTTTCATGTTGAGATGCTGATTGTTCCAAACTTACTTCATTTTTTTAAATGTTTCACCTTACAACAGACGTAAATTGGGAATTTAGTTAAACAATGAAAAGATCTAATTTGGTTGTAAAAACATTGAAAATATTGTACATGTGAAGAATCCAATAGATTCACTTGTAAAAAGTCTGACAACCAACGTCTGACAACCAACGTCAGACAACTAACGTCAGACAACCAACGTCCGACAACCAATGTCAGACAACCAATGTCTGACAACCAACGTCAGACAACTAACGTCCGACAACCAACGTCCGACAACCAACGTCAGACAACCAATGTCTGACAACCAACGTCAGACAACCAACGTCTGACAACCAACGTCAGACAACCAACGTCTGACAACCAATGTCAGACAACCAACGTCAGACAACCAACGTCGTCTGACAACCAACGTCAGACAACCAACGTCAGACAACCAACGTCAGACAACCAACGTCAGACAAACAAACAAATGTTTACTGTGTGGTCTGCAGAATTAGGGTTTCTCAGGCCTTACAAATAACATGCACAACCAATAGGGGTTTATATACCACAGGACTCTGACATTCATTTGCAGTAACACCACATCAATTGTAGATTTGTGGCATTTAACAATGATCGCGCTGCTGCCAAAAATGAAAAGTTATGTTATGGGCTGGTGGCCCATGGCCCAACTCATTAATAAATGTACTGTTTTACAAGTAATTTTGCCTCTTTAGGTCAGCTACAAGTTATTATTAGACAATCATAACAAACAATTTCACAGAGAAACAACCTTTCAATTTTTTTTTGAAATGGTTGTTGCTATAGATAGGTTTAATTGTACAAACTTACTTTTGGTATTTAATGCTGGAGATTGTATGATCTGCTCCATTTCTTTCAGTTTTAATGTATCCCTGTCTTCGTTATATCGCCAAGCACTGATAGTTCTTTCTGCGATGTCGGTACCACCAGTATTACTGTAATATCAGGTACAAAATTATGTAATGAACAAAATTATCGGTACAATGGATAATGCTCTCTGAAGTGTATGAAATATCATCGAACTAGAGCATACAATGTGTACATCTCAATACATTTTGTGCACTGAGATTTACAATTAACAACAAAAAATAATTTTATTGAAGATTTGTATATGCAACACATAAGATTTGTATATGCAACACATACATGCCATGTTTCGTAGACTTGTAGGAGAATTCATTAAACTAGGGAGATTTTTCTTCCACAAACTTTAAACTTTGATTAATGAAATTTATATGATGTTTTCACTTATTTTAGTTTAATGACAATACAATGCATGCTTCATGCAGCAATTTAAACTAATAGTTGTGATCATTTTCATAATGTAAACAAGCAATCACAGGTTCTGTTATGTTAAAAAAATCTGCTTCCGATCATGCGCTGGTAAAGTCTCAAATGCGTGAGACTTGCGCATGATGTGGGAGTTCTGACATGTATGGCAACACATCATCTTGCAAAACAAATGAAACATGTCATTAAGAATTGCAAGCAATACAGAAGTCCTCTACTGGTTTGAAGCCATTTTCAATGTTTCTGTTGCCGTAGCAACCACAATTTTTGTCAGTATTAAAATATCTTTTGACGTGCATAATCCCCTTATTGCCCCCTATCCACATACCAAGTTTCATAAACCTAATTGGAAACTGTTTGATTTATGTCAGGATCCAGATTGTTTGACGGACGAACGGAGGGCAACCTATAGTCCCCTCCGGTCAAAAACCGGTAGGGGACTAATTATACATAAATGTTATTTTTTGATACAAAACATATAAGTAACATCTTACCCTAAGATCACAAAACAACGGACTTTCACTTCAGTGTAGTTATCATTCATAATTACCTCCCTTTATGGTTAATTTTTTTGCACAAAATTCAAAGTCCACAGTGTGTCATTCAATGCGGGGTAAGTATAATTATAGGCTTGCTTTGAAATATGCATTTTTGGGGATGTAGATGGTTATTTCAATGTCTGACTTTTAAGTATGTGGCTAGGCGCTGCTGTCCTTTCTGTGTGGCTACAGTATTTACTATCAATATCAAACTCAACGACTCATCAAAATTTACATTTTTTAAGTCGAGTTGGAGACTGATACATGTAGCAAAATTCAGTTGTTTAGTGATCTTGGGGTGACCATGTAGAACTGAGTGTGGCCTCCGTAGCTCAATGGTTAGCGCGCTTGCTGTCTAATCTGGTGACCCGAGTTCAAACCCGGGTGGAGGCACACATATATATGCCTGCCATATTTCAGAAGAAAGCTGACTGGCAAATAAAGTCTATGCTCGGCATTTTTTTTAAACTGTACTTGCTGTACAAGCTAGCCAAACAGAGTTCCTAGAAGTTGTTATATTACCTGAGAAAGAAGAATGTCGTCCTTCTGTAGTCTATCCCATCAAGTTTCTCGTAGAAATCAAGGTAAGGCTTCAAGGTATCTATGATACCAGGAGGCATCTTGTCCATTTCATCAAAAATAAAAAATGAACGTGGACAATCCTTTACAGCTTTTTCAATCTTGTCACGAAGTTTATCCTACAATTAGAGATATATGATATAAGATACAAATATTGTATAACTTACAAGTTCTGTTTTTGAATGGACCTTGAACCAGATATATATTTGGACTAATATCTAAGCTTGTATGTAGTGTACAGTGCTGTTTTCATCGTTGGGGGATTGGTGGTGGGCCGATATATATTTAAGACAAATGGTTTCTTAAATCAGATGACAACTAATATAGGTTTCACTGTAATCTCGTTTTTCGAAGGGAACCACCTCCTCCATTGTCTAGTGGATGAATGTCTGCCTCAAGTGCAGGAGATCTCGGGTTCGATCCCAGGCCAAATCATACCAAAGAAATAAAAATGGTACCAGCAATTCCCATGCTAGATGCTCAGCAAAAAAGGGAAACTGGCCTCTCATCTCCTTGTGGAGATGGACAACATCAGGTGTAGAGAGTGATGAATATCAGTTGAAAAAACTTGTTTCACAATCGACCAAAAATAAATTAGTATAAACAATAAATTAAAGGTAACTTCATGGCAAACAGGAGCATGTACCATGGGAATATGTCCTTTCAATGGTATACATCATAAGTAATAAAGGGGCATAACTCTCAACAGCTGTTATTGAATTTGACATTGATGTTAATAGTTATTTATATACATGTATAAAGATTAATGTCAAGTATCCAAAGGTTGTCAACTGGTAAAGATAAGCCTCTTTCTTAAGAAGAGGATGTAAAACTAAAAGTCCTCAAACTCAGTATCCTTACCTTATAGAATGGAACCATTCCATCGTGAGGAAATTCTTTGGTTGCTGAGATCAGATGAACATATTTACTTTTCATTCCCTTATAGAACAATTTCTCAGCTACCATTCGACTGACATAGTTTTTGCCAGTACCCGTACTACCATGAAATGAGAGAACAAGAGCTTTACTTGGATTTCCTTTTCCATGAGCCTTCAAATGTTTCACAACCGGGTCTGTGACTAAATGTTGTCCGTACAATTTTGAATTCAAAGTTTCAGCCAAATCTGTAAAAGAAAATAGTTTACATGAACTACTACAGGGTGACCATTAATATATGGTAACATAAATAACTTTTAGTCAGATTTTATGATAGAGAAATGGTTTGACCATTGTTATTTAAGAATTGAATACACATTTTCTGCAGTTCATCGGTGTATGAACTGTCGGGAAAATCACGCCTAATTTAAATAAACGCCGTAGGTGTTTATGTAAAAAATTAGGCGTGGTTTTCCCGACAGTTCATACACCGATGAACTGCAGAAAATATGTATTCATTTCTTATAATTACAATAAAAACTAAAAAGTGTTGTTAATTTTCATAGGGACTCAACAGTTCCCATCGTGTTATGTTTAGTCGTGGCGTAGGAATCCGTTGTCCCCGGAGATGAACGAAGCTAAATTAAGTAACAAAACCAATCAGTGCGGGGGCAGCAATGCTCCCAAGGGACTCTGCAGATGTCAAAACTCGAAAAACATGCGCTAACGCTATTTTAGAATATAACTTACATTATAACTTCCGTAAATGCGTTTGTATTTCAAACTAATTACATTTTGGCGGGAATTTAAGGCGACGTTGCGTACGTTACGTCGCGAAAAACAAACGTTACGTCATACAAGTTTTTGTTATGAGCGTCGACTTCCGGGATCGGCAAATACCACGAAAACATGGATAATGCGGGTTTGTTTAAATTTATCATTTAAATCTTATTGAAAATTATTTAGTTGTTACGAATAAAATTGGAATTACAGTTCATTTGACGCTGAAGTACATTAACATGTCCAAGCTGATTAACGAGGCTAGATTTAGAATGAACGAAAAAGTAGTCCGTCGATTGATTTGCATACGGAGCTGCTTCATCGGGATATGAATGACAGGTCACATGACCATTTCATCAAATCAGAATGCAGCATTTATGTGAAAATACACAAAGTTGTAATTATAAAGCTAATGAGCCCAAGTTTAGTTTTGGATATGACTAATAAATGCATGTGATATAAAGGTGATGTCCATACCGTCCTTAATGCTGCCATACATTTTCAGTGATTTCAAGAAATTTTGCCACTGTATGATTTCGCCGAAGACCATACATTTACTTGGCCTTTATAATCACAAAACTTAAACCCTTCGGGTTTCTTTTAATGTGGATGCCTAGAGGAAGGAATGAATACTCCAAAACCAGAAACAATATTAGTTGGAAAACTTCAATATAGTGCGAAATTTGAAGCATCGTTGGTGTAACAAGCAAGGTTTCAATTGTTTTTTTTTGATGTATTTTGGGGCTGATTTTGCAATATAAACGGAAACGTTTCTAACTAAAGTATGAGACATTTGAAAATGATTTATGTGTAGAATAAAACTTACATAATTATGTATGTTAATCAAAGGTAACTGACAAAGTTATTAAAGTTATTTATGTTACCAAATATTAATGATCACCCTGTATTAACATAAATGTATATTTATAATTGCTCAAGACAGACACTTATAAATGGTGAACAAGAACATTTTGGGAAATACAACCCTATTTGCCTTTAAATAAATATACTAAGTAATTAGTTAAGCAATGAATTTCACATGCTGCCACCATAACAGTAGGAAAAAGTGCTCACTAGACTTCTGGAAAACCATCTGACTTGACTGACAAATTGCGACCAATTCAAACAAAATTTTGTATAACTATCCAACATATTTTTAACATTGCGCGAGGAAGATTTGATGAATTACATGTTTTATCTATCTTCCATTAATGTCAAACCCCTTGCGGGGACGTAGACATTTTATTGTACATCGGTCTGATATTACAAAGATCTAAAAAAGAAAACATGTTTAGATCTTTAATAATAAATTACAATTGAACTTATTCAATGCGCATGTGACATAAACAATTGCAGGGGAAACTATTCAATTTCAAATTTTTACTCAATACTGCCAACAATCGTTTTTCCGATTATTATTGGTTGATGTCTGACAGGGGCAGACATGATATTATTCGAAATACAGAGGTGTGATACAAGGAATCCGGGTGCGATACTCTAGCTCTTTTCGAATAGGTGCCTTGGTTCTTTAACATGCCCGGTGTACAGCACCAATACATGCGAGACTACCTCTGGGTTTCCGACCAGTTTGTCTGTATTTGGTAGGGAAACTCTGAAAAGCCATAAAATGTAATTTAAACATGAAACTGATTGTAAATTGTTCCGAACCAAGTTATGTGGTTAAATTAGGGGGATTTATGTTTCTGCTTAAACAAGTGGACGTTTAAAGACTGACATTTCAAATCATAACGAGTTAAGCACGTAAACTGCAATTATATGTTCAATGTTCAACAGTTTTTTTTTGGACAGACAGATTTTAAAGACTTATCGGACAAATGTCCAATGGATTTTACCAAATTACTTAAAGTCTGACACATGATGTTGGACTCCAATTCGCGACCCCGGTATAACTTCACTTGTCCAACCTAGACGGGCGCCTTTCATGAGTCAGTCCCCACAGTCACTATAAACAACCCGGTCATTCTAATTCTAAGGTTCGAATCCCAAATTTGGCGCACAATGTTTCCACCAAGTCATTCAGAGCCTATGTATAAATATTTCGAATTGTATAGTAATAGACCTGTATAGTTTGCTGAAATCCAACTATCAGTGCAGCATTCGTTCATTAAACAGTTGATGGTGCTAAATCCAGCCAGAAAACCAGCAGAAATTGCAGTCCCAACCGCCACCACTCCGGCTGTCATCACTTCCCCGCACAAGAAATCGGGCCTCAGTAACAGAAGTATGATTATATAAACTTGTCGAAGCATGATTGTCTTAATTAAAAGCCTGAAAACACAAGAATAGCTTGAAAACTTTCGTGTGACAAACTGAACCGAAAGTAGTTAAACATTGTTGTTTACAGTTTATAGATTATGTTTGGACGAAATGTATGATCATTTATTTGGATAAAAAAGTATTTTAAGACTAGAAAAATATATAAAGAGTAAAATTCGTTATATATTAAACGATTGCTTAAATATTAATAGTGATTTAATTGATAAATAACTTAAATGTGTTAGAAAGTATAATTAAAATATTTCGTTTAAAAAGTGTTAATGCTGCTTATTATTGTGACAGCCAATATGTCGAATTGGACAGATCATCAAACTATGGAACAACCGGCGCTTTTTGAGCCTGGGCAAGATTCCAAAGATGCTGATGGTGACGCCTCATCGCGGAAATCTCATCCAATATTTGATGCTATCAAAGCTGGGTAATTGTTTGCGTTTTATCCTTCGTATCGTCTGTTGTCTTCGTTTTGTTTACGACGTCGTGAAGTTTTCGTTTGTCAAGCTCAAGCATGAAAAATTGTGTTTTTTCTGTACAAGAATGCATTACTGTCAGATTTACTCGTCTGCCTCCAATACTTACACTATTATGAATTTTTAATTAGATACATGTATTTATTTGAAAGATAGTTTATATTTGCAGAATTTGTGTTTGTTTTGGTGGTTGCCATTGTAACACTAACCAGCTAACAAGCATGTTGATTTTTGGGCTTTGTAATGTAGCCTGGGTATACCAAATACCGGTAATCTACTTTTAAAACTTGACGAAATATAACTAAAACACCCGACAACTGCATGAACCGGCAGAAATACGTGCAACCATTATTTTTATTAATAATTTGTGTAAAATACGAGTGGATAAACTTAAATTATGACCTAAATAGATCATATCAACAACCCATGGGAATCCGCCATATTTGTTTACGAATATACTAAGGAGGTTAACAAAACACAGAAATCTCGTCACTCACGGATTACGGAAATCTATTAAAATTAATAACAAACCACGGAACTTCCACGGAAATTTAATCAAAATCACGGATATCCGTATTAAATATCTAACAAACCACGGAACTTTCACGGAAATTAATATCAAAACACGGAACTTTCTCGGAGAATCATGCTAAATCACGGAACTTTCACGGATTTATTCAAGGAATATCCTCGAAATCACGGATCATTCACGGATATATTCACGGCATATCCTCGAAATCACGGAACATTCACGGAAATGTTCAATAAATTACGAAGTTGTCCGTTATTATCACGGACAGTATCTTAACGTCATTCTATATACGTCGTAACGCTTGGTAAAGGTGCACATGTATAACTCGGACGTTGGGAGGCGGAGAAGTATACGTTTATAGACCGGAAAACCTATCAGAATTAAAAGACTGGGTAGCTGACAGACACTATTTTTCGTGCGATGGATCTCGCAAAATTCGGGGGCGCACAGGTCCTATAACAAAAAAATATTTCTATTTATTAATAAAAACTGAAGGAAAAAAACGAACAACAGACAAACGATTTCGAAAAGAAGTTTACTTATCGTCAGACCATGCTAGCACTGTTGTCATTCATTACATCGGAGACGAGAGTTTGTCGCAACCTCGTGCTCATGGCAATTGTATGAGACAAACACGAATTTCCATTATATTCCTAATATCTCGGACATTATTTGGGATATCTCGGATATTATCATTAAAGTATACAGAAATACGTGAAGGTCAAGGAACTTTCACGGATTATTTACTGAACTTCTCGGTCAATATTCGGGATATCTTGGATATTATCAACAAATCATACAGAATTCTACATGAAACATCTGTTAAAGTCACGGAAAACTACTAGAAAATCAAGTTCTGTGAGTTCCGTGAAAATCCGTGTTTTGTCAAGGGCGATATACTAATTACCGGTAATCCGGTACGGTCCGTACAAAATAAGCATTTTGACGACGGCATGTCAAAAATGTTTGGTACTGGGTAAAACTTCTATCTTTAAGTTAACAAATTGGATTATTACTATCAAAATACAATTAGAAAGGGTGGAATGCGCGTAGACTATTATACCATTGTGCAAAGTTTTAGTGGTCAATTTTCACCATGTGGGCACTAAAATTTAGCATTTCTTCTTAAACACCTAATTAAAGTGCAGTATTTTAGATTTGTTCCGTGATAACAGTTTTAATAATACCCCAATGAATAAATCTTCAATATACCGTTTACCGGGATGTGCAAATTACCGGTAAAATAAAAAAAATACGAATTTTCAATCTATTAGAGCCTGCAATTAGTGAAAATCCAATATTAAACGAAAATAGTGATTCTGGTCGGAAGTTCAATCTAGTAGATTTTATGAATGGCCTATATTCGTAATACGTAATTCTGTGACGTCACACAGGCCGAGTGCCCGAATCAGACGCATGAAACCATCGGCGATTACTCGTGAATAAGGTTAGAATTACGTGTTTAATTGTCATGGTTTGTGAGCAAATACGTCATTTTTCAATATATTGATTAACAAAATGTTAATTTATCGTATCCATGACAATATTTCTGGGTTAAAATTGGTTGATATGAAGCGCCGGTGTTTGCAAATGAAGTGTGACTCATGCTGGCATGGAGCATGTGCAAACGGGTTTGATACTCGGATTGTTTTGACTTTACTGGTAATTAGTACATCCCGGTAATAGGTATATTGAGGATATTCACCATATCAACATTACTGGTTAAACCCTGTTTTCTGGAATTGATTGAGCGCAATGTGCAAGATATTCTGAATATACGTCAGGGTGATTAAAGCATATAGCATATAGAGCAACCAGATACATTAATCGTGATCATTTTAGCCAAATGATAAGAATTTTTAAAAAGTCTTACTTGAACACAATAATAAAACTATTTGACGATCTCGCTGACAATATTTTTGCCTAAATAATATGTTTAACTTGAAAATTGCGTATATTTTCTCGTCATCGGTATCGAGCTACGGAAGCGGTAGTGACGATTCTACAGAAATGTACGAGGTACTCCGAATGTCTACCCCCCTGACCGTGAAATTTCGAATCCAGAGAAACGGGTTTTATCCTGTAATGTCGATATCGAGAATGAAGGCAAATATGTAATAATTGTAAATATATTCAATGATAGTTCTATTATCAATCAAAGTGGCATGGACTGGGTAAGACAGTTGTACAGTTAGCACTTGATTTGTCAACAAGGGACTTCTAAAAGTGATTATCAGTCGTCCCGAAATTTGCCAGTCTGACAGAAGTTCAGAAGATTTTGATACGGTCCACAGTTTTTCAATCCAGAATGGGGACGACTGACCGGCCTTTATCTATCACTGTCAAAATGGCTTTGTTAAACAGCGTTTCTGATGCACAAGCATGTCAAAAGATAGAACTAAGTTTTACTACATGTATATATATACATGTAGTAAACTGCAGACAAACGCACAGAGTATAAAGAAACAGGACAACACAATCATAGACATACTTCCATGAAAAGTGGATGAAATATCATGACTCAGGGTTCTCGGTAGGATTTTAAAGTAGGAGTCCCAGGACTCCTTCTTAGCAAAAAGTTTGAGTCCTGAGGACTCTATTCGAGTCGCATAGCGACGAGTGGGGGAGGGTGAGGGAGGGGGTGACCCCCTCCTGCAAGGGGGGTTTGGGGGATCTCCCCCAAGAAAAATTTGACTGTTAGTTGAATTGGAAAAAAATGCATGTTATTTTTTCTGTTAAAACACCAGTTCCAAAATTTAAATTTTGATCATATTTCTGGCCTGGCAGTTTTGCTTTTGGTCCAGCAGTGTAAGACATTACTTGACCAAATGTCTGACGATTTTTGTCAACTTTCGGGATGTCTGGATTATGATTGTGTCTCAAAATCACGTCATCTGATCATTGGTGCACTTGCTCTGTTAGAGTAAGTCAACCCGTGTTGATTAAACCATGGCATGCCAGAAGAACAGGAGTGTCGCCAACAATCAAGACATGTTTCTGTTAAAAGACGTCAATTGATCTCGCTAGCATGTTTATGATGTTACTTTCAGGCAATTCAGTTTGCGCTTAATAATATTATTAATGTGTGAAAACTTGTATAAAATTTCATAGCTGCCTTAATGCAATGATAAAAACACCACCTCAATAACCTAGTAGTAGTGACAGTAGAAGTGTGACACTGTCAGCTTTAAGAATGAGAGGACCCAGGTTTGATCCTTGGCCACGTTAACCAAAGACAATAGAAAAATGGATTTGTATATGATTTCATTTGTTATAATATATTAAGCTCACTTGGATATTTCTGTGTTGTTATTTGTAGAATGTTGGTACCTGTACAGAGCATTGTTGAACAAATGGGTCCAGATATATTGTCAATGAGAGACGAAAAAGGTCACACACCTGCACATTGGGCGTGTCTTGGTGGTCATACAACAATTCTTAGATACCTTTTGGAGCATAAAGCACCAGTGAATGAATCCAGTAACAATGAGCTCGGTGCCAAACCCGTTCACTGGGCAGGTGTAAATGGACATATAGCCATAGTTGATATTCTAGTTCAAGCTGGTGTTGGTTTAGATGTGACTGATAATAAGGGTTGCACACCACTAATTGTTGCAGCACAATATGGACAGACTATGTTAGCTGGGTATTTGATGGGTAAAGGGGCCAGACTGCAGATGGTGGACAGAGATGGCGATACAGCTTTACATTGGGCAGCTTTCAAAGGTTTGTACTTAACCCTCTACTCCATAGACCTCTCTATTTACAATAAAATACATTATCAAGAGACTTAATTGAAACTGCTCATACCATCTCCATAACTGGTGATCAATGCCTGTAAATAGACTTACTGATGGAGCATGAAGAAATAGTTATTAATAATTCTTGTCAGAAACAATGTTAAAATTACATTTTTATTATTTTTTATTTTAATTCAAACTCAGAAATTTGTGCTCTTAAACTTGTTTTGTGGAAAGTTACAAATCAGTGTCAAACTTTGTTTCGTTACTTATTTACTTTATACTTACAGGAAAATCTGAACTTATGAGGCTGCTGATATATTCAGGTTTTAATCCTCGACAAAAAGATAACTTTGGACAAACACCGTTGCACTTAGCTTCTATTAATGGTGACCTGATCAGCGTGAAGGAATTATGTGAACAGGTAAGAAAGTGACGGGAGGATATTATCAACTAGGTATCTCTTTATGCTGGCCTTGTTTCCTTATAACCCTTTTCTCCATTCTCCTTACGCCACACTGTTAATAGATGAGCTAGAATGTGGTATATATTTCATCTCCCACATAACTCCCCTAAGGGGCCCCATAGAGATGACGCAGAATCGACCAGGCTCATCAGAACGAGGTAAAGACTAAGGCTTATCGGTCAAGTTTTTCGTTGTGCTTACTGAAGTGTGTTATAAAGCTTATATTTTTACACAGAATAAACAATTTGTGAATATCTATTTTGGAAAAATAGTACTTTTGTGGACGGATATTTTAAAAATTAGGTAAGTTCATTGTACATGTATATATTTCCTGTGCAGCTTCTTGTGACAATATTAAAAATGATCTTCCTTGATAATAAATTTGCCTTTAGTCCATTTCTGTAATTGGATTGTCTACCTTACATACTCTTTATTGGAAAATAATTGATAACTGAGAGACACGATAAAGGGTTATTAACAGTTTAACTGTGTGTTTGTATTTCTGTAAGTGGAGCTGACCTGTGTCTCAGGTTGAAAGCTGGTGTGATACATGTATTGGTATGATTGCAATGTCATATTTTGCTGAATCAGTTATGAGACAGTAATTAAGGGGTATCAATTACAATATGTTTTCTGAGCCAAAATGTCATGACAACATAAACATAAACTAGGTCAATCCAACACCATCATGCCTTTTATTGTATTTCACTAATAATGTCCAACAGTAAAGTCATACTACTACTTAGTAAGGCATTTGTTAGTACCAAATAGCAGTTTTAATCAGTACGACTTTGGAATGAATTTACATTATGTTAGGACAAAGTTGACTCTGTCTTATTATTTGTTGAAGGTATTTAAGTAAATTCATTGGATTACGGTATGCAATGATATCATGTGTTATGTTTTACTGCTACAATATATTGATAAATGCTAAGTGGTCAATTGAGTACTGGATTGGCAACTGGTGTAATGTCAATTGAGTTGTAACAGGGGTCCTATAGTTCAGGAATAATCTGGAATCCGGATTTGCTTCGCTAAGAAAAATGGACTTTTCTGCAGAAAATAAAAGTAATTTGATGATAAAATTCAAAGTACAAAATGTATTCACAAAGTTATGGTCATTTGAAGTTTTTAAAGCTGAATTTAACAGTAGAATAATGTTTAAAACAGTGTTTGGTGTAGGGATGTGCAAATTGCGCTCGAAACAGACTTGTGTCTAATTTTCAGAACGACAAACCATTGAATTATAACAGCCGGTATACAACGGCTTTTGAATATTTTATTTCGGTTCTAACATGATTTAAACTCGGAATTATATATTAAGCCAGTGTTATTTTGCGAGATCTAAGTTGTTAACGTTACTTGTTTGCCTGCATGACTTCATAAAAATATGAGACATTATTTTCAATGTATATTGGCAGATTTACGACGTTATGATTTGTTCTTTGTATACGGGCAAAATCGCCTGTCATCTTAGAATTAAAATTAATTTAAAAAAGGTAGTTTTAAAATTGAAATGCAATAGAAAAATAGAGATTCTAAACTGATAGACACTATATCCAATCTATGTAATTATTTCCTCTTGTACATTTAGGATGGTGTTGATATAGCATTAGCAGATAAGAATGGGAAGACACCATTGATGTTAGCCATGGGACGTAAACATTTACCTGTCATTGATTACCTTAAAGCTGAATTGAAACAGAAGAATAGTTTTATGCCAAAAATAGATTTCTGGTTTGTATAGTCTATTTCTGTCTTCTACATTCAAGAGGTTGTCTAAAATTACAAAATATTCTAGAAATTTAGATTTTGTCGAAGCAAAAATATCATTGATATTCAGGGGCTACTTTTGGCCCTTGTTTTGACCTAAAGGATGTATTTTGTGCAACCTAAATGTTGGCGCTCATACTTAATGAAGGATTTTAAGTTTAGCATTGCTGACAACTTGATACCCCTGTTGACAGACTTGTCAATGACAGTTTAATTTTAGTTTGATATAGGTATAGCACAGAGAATTTGACATGATCCTGACCTTTATGCATGAATATATTACAAGGTTCTTGCATTGAATACATAAATTTCCGCAAGAAAATCGTGCAATATCGGTCCTTTGGGTTTGTGTTAGTATTACACCTCGAGCGTCTTCGTGATACTTTCCGCTTATGAAAACATACAGTCGAGATTATAAATATGGACAATATATCAGCTGTTTAATAAATTATGCTAATTGAAGGTCGAGAGTCGTGTCAAATTCGCTGGACTATACTCATTAATGGTTTTCCTTTTTAAAGTGATAATTCTTTTTCACTTAAGTGAGGTTTGAGATTGATAAAGTGTTATGTCAGACAGGACTTGATATTATACTTGTATATTGCAGGTCCATTGTGTTTGGTCCACCGGGAAACAGTAAGGGTCCACTGTTGTTTTTCTTCTGTAACATGTTACTATGGGGATACCCTATGTACATCATTAAGGTAAGATATGGCAGTGTTAATCTTTTAGAATCTACCAAAAATCTGTGATATTTGGGTCTGTGTTGACAAATTTTGAGATAAATTTAAAATAATCGTTTTGAAGAGTAGCTGCTGTGGTATAGTGGTTAGTGGGCTGGCTTTGTAACCATGTGATCCGAGTTCAATGTCCAGTTGCAGCTGGTGATACTCATCCTTGAAAATTTGACAACAATATTGATGTTTCTCCTCTAGGCTGGTTCCGTGAGGAAGGGTGAGTTAGGATAAAGCTTAGGAAAACTGGTTAGGTGAATCAGCCTTCATATACAACTAAAAATTCGTTGAGAAATGATGTTAAACATTAAATAAAATATTGAATTAAATCATTCAATGTATGAAAAAGCTCTGTTGGGTGCTGATAGTAGTTGGGTAACCACTTCTACACAGGAACAACTGTACTTCTGACCATTTGTGGCATTGTGCAGCTTTTATGCTATTATCCTTATGATTGTGTTGTATATTTCAGTGCCTACCGTACACCTGGTATGATTGTGTTGTATATTTCAGTGCCTACCATACACCTTGTATGATTGTGTTGTATATTTCAGTGCCTACCATACACCTGGTATGATCTACAGTTTATACATATACTATTTTTTGTGATGAACGTGATAATGTGGTTCTGTCTATTCCACGCCAGTACGACGGACCCTGGATACCTTCCTCGTAACATACCCGAGTACGATATGGCCATAAAACAGGTAGATTGTCATCAGGTATTGACACGCACACAACGTTCTTACCTGCTTGCTTATTCTCTTTTTCTCTACATTTTCATTTCACTGTTAACATTGTCATCACCAGGCCCCGATCTCCAGAAGCATCTCAATCTGAGATAAATCTCTACTCAAATATTGTCATTCGTCTTTATGTTAATTTTCATGGGACAATGGACTCAACATAGGCATCATAAAACAGAAAGAGTAAACTTAGTTTATTTTATAGGACATGTTACAGTACAGCTCGCGCGATTTTTGCCTAAATCACTTTGTCACTGTGACCAAATCTGACTTGGAGTGGAAAATCACCGCGATTTTCCGAGTGATTCCACTCGTCAGTCAATCACCCGTCACCGCGACCGCCGCGATGCGTGATGCCGATAAAACGCGGTGAATGTCGGTGATTCGCGGTGAATCCACTCGATACAGGTAAGTTCTACTGTAATGTTTGAATTGATGTACATGTGCAGTAGAAAATATTTAGAAATCGTCAGTAAACATTTTTTCTCGACGGTAATTACACAATTACACCGTACTTACATACATGTACTTGGTGAGATGCATTTAACTCAAAATTTTATATCCAAGTCGTTATTAACAATTGGGAATGTCATATCAAAACACGTTATCCATCCGTTAAGGAAAACAAATCCATGTACACACGTCTTAATGCTTATCACATCGCTTAAAATTACCAACTGACCAGACGTCGGCATATGCCAATTACCGATTACTCACAATGTCGCACGTGTACTCGTTGTGTACTAAGCGAGCAATATGACGCAATAGAGTTTAATATTTGGAATTATATATTTTAATACTGTTTTCTAACATATTTTACACGTAGGCCTACTCATAATAGTATTTCCAAGACACAAAGTAACACAATTACACTCGATATGTCGCTGTGTTTTCATTTGTCAAGTTCAGTTGGGAGAATATTAAAAGTTCGATTCAACCGTTGGGAGAATATTACAATGTGTAACCATGTACAGCAATTATAAACATCTAAGGCCACTTCGGCTACGATATCTTTGATGTCAGTTCACAACAGTTTCTTTTGCCCGATAAAGGTCGGCAGCGTCTGAGTATTATTCGTCGGCGACTTCTGAAGTTACAATGTCGGTACGACTGTCTTTGATCGGAATAGTAAGGGCATGGTGATTTATAGTTGCGTTTTTGTCAACATCCACATCCTGCTATTTGTTGACTACATACGTTCAATTAATGTTTTCATAATTTATTTCATAACCTGCACCCGTTTTATTAATTAATACTTCACCATTTTCTCGCTCGTACATCTACGCACGTAGGCTGCCGTATACGTTGCTATAGGCTGCCGTATACGTAACGCCGTTGCTATGGATCGTACAAACGAGTACCTGCTTCTGTCGCAAATTTTAGTAAGGAATACCACGGATCTAATGTATTTCCGTGGGAATACATAGGTTGGGACTGAAAAATAAAATAAATCATTACGAAATTTTGTGGTGGGTTTTAACACTGAAGCATTTTTGTGGCCTCTAAACTCCCGCACTGCCAGCATATATATATATATATATATATATATATATATATCTTCCAGTGACACTTACGCACTAGGTCACACCTGTGAACTTTATGCATATCAAGGGCTACACAGGGGTGTATATTACTATCAATTATACGCTTGTAATAAACAAGTGCACATTGTAGGTAAAAATTAATTGTTTGTGAATTCCACTATTGCCACCGCAAAACATTGTGTTTCCACCGTGTTGTCACGGTGGCAATGGCCACGATGGGCTGTCCACCCTAATTTAAAGTCTATGTGGATTTGGGTGGGTTCACGGATGCATATTTTGCGTTGCCACTCAGAGTCGTCGCCACCGTGACGGGTGGACTTTGGAAAACCCACCGTGCGTGTACTTGTGTTTGCCGATTTGCAATAAAGTTTATTTGTTATTTTGTTAGTTTTTTAATTTTCTTGCGCCGATTCACCCGCCAGATAGGCTTGTCTCCTAGTGACCGCTTGTTAATTTCTGACTGTCCACTGTGTACTAGTGAGTGCTGCTTTCCCTGTTCGAGTGTTTTTTATCATCTTGTTAATTACTGCATGTGCGTAAAAATATTGTGGACTCGATTTATAAATTAATGTTGAGGGTTCGCAATAAATACTAACAAAGATCTAAACTTAACGTATTTCTGTTTAGCGATCTTAATTCAATAATCGCCACGTTTCAATCGATAGCAATTTATAAAATTGTGGTTATGTACAGTCAACCGTCTTTAAACGACAGACTTTACAGTTTTTATGTGTGTGCGAGTACCTTATATCTCATATACACAATTGCACACACAAACATAATTTGCGTCAATACCATGTGGTCTAAAACAACCGACCTCCACAGAGCGGCATTTTTTCTTTCATATCCTCCCTAGCACGTCTTCAATTGCACCGCACAGACAATCACGTGAATAAAGTTCACAAACGACGTCTTGCATTAGTAGACTAGTCGTCTGAAGTTGCCGCCGATGACATTTTATGTTTGCCGATCAAAGACCACAAGCCGACGTCAAAGGGACTTGCCACGCCCAAAGATCGAAATGGGTTAACAGGTGCAATGGAAATTTACCCAGATTTATACGCCTATAATCGGACATGCGTACGTGTCAAACAACTAAATGTTGACATGGTTATTTTTAGTGTTATTTACGAGAAAACTACTGCACCAATATTTTTTCTAGGATTATTTTAAGGAATTAATTAATGGACTTATGTAATTATTATGTAAGTACAATTTCACCACATTCTACTTTGCACTTCAATACGTGTCTGAAATAATTAATATAAACAAACAAGAAGCAGTGCCGCTGTTCACGAGTAATGCAATTAGCACTCAATTTTTTTACCGAAAATGCGTGAAACACAACTAAATGTACATGTAATTAGCACATGAAAAACTAGTTCTGGATACCATAACTAAATGGTCTTTTATTTACACTGACGTGTCGGATGAAATGAAATGAATGATCATCGTCAAAGACCTTGGACTAATGAAAAACCATCTGATTATTTTCACTGTCCGGAATGGACGCGAAATCGAGAATAATTCAATGCCAATTCAGAAGATTCTCTTCATATACAATGTACTTACCTGTATCAAAACGAAATCACCGCGATTCGCAGTGATCACGGTGAATCGCGGTGATTTTCCCGTCGCTCATTTCCGCGATCAAGCCTGATAACCCGAGGGCAATTTCACTCCGAGCGACATTGTGATTTCACTCATGTTCACGCATCGCGGTGATCTTAGGTGATGCAAGTGGAAAATCACTCCTACCCCATTCGCGGTGATGCGCCATGTTAGGCAAAAGTCGCGCGAGCTGTACTGTAAGATCTTTCTCAAATTCAAACTCTGATTTATGCAAGATCTCAATTTGAGCTGAGATGTCTACCGGTACTTCAGATACTTCTGGAGATCGGGGTAAGGAAGTCAACAATGAGCTGTTTCCTTACGATATCATTCCATGGGTGAAATTTTTTTTCAGGTATATTTTGAGCATTACTGTAAACAGTCTTGTTTTTCTTTATTTTTCCAAATTAATATGAATTTTCAATTTTTGAGGATTTTTGGTTTTTAGAATTTTCTGACTTTTACACATGGATGTCTGTGATGAACATTGCTATGATAAATTACAAATTGTCACGCTGATTTGTTGCTGCATATCTAAATTTCAGACAGACCAGCAGCCATTTGCGTACATGAATTAAAAAAAAAACATTTTGAAAATTTCCCAATTTATGGAATTGAAATGAAAATAATTTTAACAATGACAGTAATCAACCATCTGTAACAATTTCTGCTTTATAATATGGCTATACAATGATTATGTAATTATGTATTAATACTAATATAAAATAACACTTAATAATATTTTCAAATTAACATGCTTTACAGCTACATAAAACATACGTAAATTGCTTAATATTTGCTCTCATTAATGTATTTGTTTACTTTTCTTTCAATAGCACAAACTTGAAGTAAGACTTTCAAACCTTTGTGGGATGTCATCGTTTTGTTCTCTTCTTTTAACCTCTTATGCTTCTTGCTTTGTATGGTATAAAAACAAGTGTAACTAATGATAATTATTACTCATAGTTCTCAAGTTGTAATATGAATATAAAATTTTCAAAATTAAGTACGGTATGTACAGTAAGTTTTTGTCAAGAAAAAACTAACAGCAGAAATATTGAAAAAAAATGAATTTTGAAATAGTTTTTATTTTGTCTATTTCCTTTGTAATTTCTGTTTCTTTTTTCTTTCCAATGGGTTTAAAAGGTTACCTGGAAACCCACTTTTTACTGAATAATCGAAATAAGTGGTGAACATTTCTATTTATTATTAGCTTTGGTTTATGGAGATTTTTCAGTGAAAATAACAGTGAAAATAACAGTGAAATTATCATTTTGTTATTTTCACTGTTTTCGAAGCTGGTTCCAGTATCGCTCAGAAAAAGAAACGTAACGTCAACGGCACCGGGCTTTAAAATGTACGTTACGTCATCATGACGTCATAATTGTCACGTTGTGACGTTCCAATTTCGACGTGATTTTTCGAATTGAGCCAATTACGGTACCCTTTTAAGAGAAATTGAAGCATATAATAAACAGAAAATTTGTTGATTTTTGGTGAAAGGTCAATTTTATTTCACTTGTGAAAATATTGATTTTCTGTGATCACTCGATGAAATAAAATTCGATCTTGCACCAAAATCAACAAATATCCTCTACTTCTTGACTTTACTGTTGTATGAATTTCCTTATTTTACTGATTATGTCTGATTAGAAGTGGTTTGTTTGGGAACGTTTTCTGTGATTATTATTGAACATGTTTGGGAACGATTTCTGTGATTATTATTGAACATGTTTGGGAACGATTTCTGTGATTATTATTGAACATGTTTGGGAACGATTTCTGTGATTATTATTGAACATGTTTGGGAACGTTTTCTGTGATTATTATCGAACATGTTTGGGAACGATTTCTGTGATTATTATTGAACATGTTTGGGAACGATTTCTGTGATTATTATTGAACATGTTTGGGAACGTTTTCTGTGATTATTATTGAACATGTTTGGGAACGTTTTCTGTGATTATTATTGAACATGTTTGGGAACACTACAACACCAGGGTTTGTTCTTATTTTCTTATCATTTGCATGTTTATGAAGGAATGTATATTCTTTCATGTGGGCTTTAACTTATTTTTAGCTCGACTTTTCGAAGAAAAAAAGTCGTGCTATTGTCGTGACGGGATCGTGGGCGTGTGCGTTGGATAAGTTTATTGTGAGAGTCATTTTCTCTGTCAATTCCTCAAAGACTGTCAAAGGTATTAACTTAACATAGTTATTCACCATCACAAGGGGAGTCCATACTGACAAGGCTGATAACTCTGTGACCAATATTTATGGAGTTATCTGCCCTTATTTGGACTTAGTACATAGAAATAGTGGCAAATTTTACACATAAACTAAATTTTCTCAAACACTATCAATGCGTTCAACTTGAAATGTGATATCTATTGGGACCTTAATACTGGCAATAAACCTCACAGATCACCATACACAATGAATTCACAATTAATATCCATCAAAACAGTAGAACTAGTAATTTGCAAAGGCAAAACAAAAATTATTGACAACAAAATATTTAAAAAAAAATTATCAAAAAAATAATATTTACTTACCTAACTACCTACCCAACCCCAAATGGCCAGGACCGGGAAGGGGAAACAAACAATACTTTTGGCTTAACTTTGTTTATAATTGAGCTCAATGTCTCGATGACATTGGAATTTTCCTGACGTCATGGGCCATCAAGGCATGGATTGGCTCATGTCGAGTCGGGAGAATATAGTTCCGACACCTCTTTACAGCACTGCTAGGCTGCAGGTTATGTGATAAAGCTAAATCGAACATGTCTTATTGTTAATTCCACATCAGGTCGATTTGTTCACACTTCAAATGTAATTGTCAAACTTTTTTTCGTAAACTTCCTTTCAAAATTGTATTATTTGTTATCAATTTATTGACCAATTACTCCAGTAATTTAAGATTATTTTAACGTTTATTTGATAGATTATTTCTCACATTCTCAGGGGTTCCATTTAACTCGGGAGTAGAGGTTTTGACCCTTGAAATTTCCAAAAAGTCACATTTTGACACCAAGATTCTGGTTTGAAGGGTCATTTCCTCTTAAAATCATGGGTATTCTGCCTAAAAATGGGTAAAATTTAGTCAGAAGTATCAAAATTACCCTTCAGATTCAGAAGCTAGTGGAACCCCTGATTCTCGTGTGTATCATGATATTCAAGGTGGTTGATGTTGATTGTATTGTATCCTCAGGTTGCACACTTTGATGAATGGAAACAGGGAGATAATCCATTAAGTAGATTATGCCATACTTGTCGGACGGTGAAACCATTACGTTCCAAACATTGTAAGATCTGTAACAGATGTGTGAAAGTATTTGATCATCATTGTCCGTACATCTATAACTGTGTCGGTGTCAATAACAGGTAAATAAACTTCTCTATATTATACCAACATATTATAAACATGTAGAATTGTGATGGTTAGTTAACATGTAGGGGTAAAATATATCATTTTAATGCTAGTTTCATGCTAGTGTCCTAATAATAGTTGCTTACATTTTAATGTCCCAGATTAAAAATGAAAGGGTTGTTAGTCTTGTGTTATCATGTTATTTCACCAGAAAAGACGATTGGGATAAAATAGGCAGCTTCGGTGTGTGAAGTGTGTCATTATGGTTTTCTGTTGCACATATCTCTAAAATTATTTTTGTCATGGTTAGGAAAGTTTATCTAAACGTTAACCAGCATGTGAAGTTTTTCTCCTGTGGTATTGCTTCTGCTGGGGTCTAAGTTGAAACCCTAGTTTCTGCTGAGTGATGCACCTTGTTTGAAAATCTGTTTGTGTGCTGGTGCCAGGTGGTATCACATAGGAAAACAATTGACATGTACCGAGACAGTAAAATATATAGGATGATTGTCATGTGAGTGTATTATCCTGCCTGTCTTCCCAATGTTGGTATCCTTAACCTTGTGTTAGCTCACTGGAGCACAGAGTGGTGTGTCTATTGAGATCACCCTGTGCTTCCATCGTGCAATTTGTGATTGCTCTGTGCATACATTTTGAGCACTCTGTGCATCTATAATGATTGTCCTGTGTATCCATAATGATTGCCCTGTGCATTCATACTGATTGCCCTGTGTAGCCAATGTAATTGTCCTGTGTATCCCTTGCACATTGTCTTTATAATCAACATCTCCTAAACATATTGGCCAGTTACAACAAAACCCTACAGTAGTATTTATTAGTCAGTCCTCGACCAGACAATCCTGCATGATTTTAAAGCAATTCTTCTTAATTCCTTGTTGTCATATTGTTAACAAATGACTATGACTGCCAGTTGGGATCGTCTCCTGTTAGCAATGAACAGCCATCATGATACTCTTTGCGATATAGTGCTGTGTGCATCTTGACTAATATTTGAATATATTCATTTCTCTGCCTAAATACTGTAAAAGCAGAATATTTCGCGAGGGTTTTATTTTCGCTATATTCGCGAGTTCGAATAATTCGCGAAAATTGATGCTCGTGAAATTATTACCTTCAAAATAGCTTCAAATATGTTGAACTTCAATATTAATTACGGCAAAGCGACGCCATGACAGTCTACTCGGAATTGATAAAATACTGACGACAACGCTGACTTTTGCCTGATAAACTAACTTTGTTTCATTGATATTTACAAAACGTTAAATATTCAACAGAAAATGTGTACATTAAATATGTCTTTCAAAAATATAATTCATTTAGTAGTTCAATTGAATAGTTCAATGACTGTGTAACAGTATTAAAACTCTGTCTACAGGTACAATGTTTAACACCCACAGCTATTGCTTGTTCCGATAAGTTCGGAAACAATGGACTGAATACAATATACTTTCACAGTTTTCTCATTACACAATGTTACGGTCTGGTTTGGCTTAATTGAGTACTAGTAAATACCATCAAGTTAAGCCAATCGGCCAATTAAGAATTAATACGCTTGGATAGATGACCATTATATTATACAAACAGTAGTCGTAATTATCAGAGTGATTACCATGCCGTGGCAACTAAATAATGCACCAGGGATATTGCCGAGAAAGTTTTTTCTTTCTGAAATTTGAAATTCGCAAACATTAACCCTCGCGAACTACTTCCAAATTAGAAATTCGCAAAAATTTAGCCTCGCGAAAATAAATGCTTTTACAGTATGTCTCGTACAAAAGACACACATTTCAATAATGTAAAATCCATCTTAAACTTCCTGCATGCATGCATGCTTATCTAATGTGCTAAGCCTCATCTTTGACTCTTAATGTTATTTCTTGGATAAAGATTTTAGTGTGTTTGTGTCCAAACATGCCTGCTCTGATAGGGCAGTTAGTAATGGAATGACTGTCAGCAGTACTGTATGTATTTGATTTCAAGGTTAGACACTTAATGTTTGTGGCATTGGCTAAAAAGCAGATACAAAAAATTGACTTTTTTTAGTAAACATGCATTGTTCAGCAGTGTAGTTATTGCCATCAATAATTCCAACACATTGTAATTACATGTACTTTAATTTTATGCACTTGTAAACTTGTATAAGCTTGGTATTAGGTTAACCTTAGCAGATAAATCCAGGGTGTTACTTCCAGCCAGACTCGCTCCTCGCTGTTTTACCCAGAATGCTTCTTTGTATACTTGTCTAACTGCACTTACTATAGTACACAGTCACTTTATTTATGTGATACTTGTTTGTAAATTTACATGTACTTATAATCTTGATATCTCCGGGGGTTTTCATGGGTGTATGTCCAAATGGATTTTTTTTGTGAAAACCTGTCAAACTCATGTGATTAATGCATCTGCCTTGGTAAGGCAAGGTTGCAGGTTCGTTTCCAGGCTGTGACATACCAGAGTCATAAAAACCAATACCAGGGCTGACACTAACACTGGTCCGCTGGTCCGAGACCAGTGAAAATCCAGAAGGACCAGTAACTGCCCTATTTACAAATTTGGCGCTTTTGCCCTGTCGGACCAGTGGCCAAAAAAGTTAGTGTCTAGGCCTGAATACTGGTATAGTTCCCTTTCTTGATGTGCAGAATATGAGGGTACTTCCAGGAAATTGATGGTTGGTCTGGTCAGGATGAAATGAGACTGAAATTAAAAAAAAAAACCTGGACTCTGTTTTACCAGATTAGGCTGAAATTATATCACTTGGGAGTCCCTAGAGACTCGTACAAAGAGTTGAAAGCAATGCATGTCTATCTGCAACTGTTTTTATATACAGAAACAGATCCACTTGCTTGGGTTTCATACAAAAATATAACCATTCAACTTCCTAAAAATGTTACAGTATATTAGCCATTGTGTCTGTTTTAACAGATGTTTCTGTCTTAACTGAATGATTATCCTTGCCTTATCCTGCCTGCTGCATGAAATAACATCGCTTGGTCACCTTATTTATACACCCCAGCTAACAAATGTACAAAAGGATTCCACTTAATTCATATACATCGACAGTCTGTGAATTTAGAGCTACATGTCCGAGTCACAATAGGGGATGATTTCCTTTATATTTGTCTGAAACGATAATTGCTTGTCCTGAACAACTGGACAAGTGCTTAATTCGCAGTCTGCATCGGTCAAGGAATTGCAAGTTATCTGTCCTTAGACAATCAGACATATATTGTAGGGATATTATACACCTTTAGAGCTTTAGAGATAGCCAGATATGCTAGCATACATTCTGATAAGTTTGTATGCTAGTATACTGGTACATCATAAACAGTTAGTTTGCTAGCGTAGATCCAGAATAATGTGTTTTCTAGTATAGCTTTACTCTGATTACTCAAGAATTCAATTCCCGTGTGTAATAACTTCGTAGCTCTGATTCTTTGATATGAACTGGTTATGGCTTTGCATGCTTTTCTTACATGTTTATAACCTAGACAGGAGTGGCATCATACCAGAAATGTCTTAACTGCATGTGGAATGTTGGTGTTCTTTGTTTGAGTTGGTTCACGGTATGAATCCCGATACACCACTTCTCATTTTTGTGAGAAAATTGTTCTGTTTTCATATGGCTCTGAAAGAACTTAAAACCGATGTAACTCTCAGACAAAACTCAAGATACGTGATATCTGAGTTCCCTCTGAGCGTTACATCGGTTTTCATTTCTGTCAGAGCCATATGAAAACAGTACAATCCTCTGACAAACTGAGAAGCGGTGTATCTGGATTCATACTGTGTTGTTAGTTGTTACCTTAAATGATTTCTTTTATTTTGTGAGGTGTTATCGTTATAATTTTACCATTCTATTACTGAGGTACATGTACTTTCGGTTAATACCATATACAGCTTTGGGGTTAAGAGCTAATGAGGTAATCTTGCAATTACCTTTTTACGAAGTCTGAAAATGTGCAGATTTTATTAGGATTTAACAACTACACATTCAAATGATCGTTGTATCATATAAATAAGAGGAGGATTTTGCATGAGTGTGCGTTACATAATTTTATTAAAAGAGTGGACAAAATGATATGATCATACACAGCAAATTTTTTTTATCGACAAGTTAAATGTAAGTCATATGCAATGAACAAGAGTGTAAGGATTCTATTTATCACATAGCCTTTGAAAAGACTCATTCTTTCAACTGATGTATTCTGCACAGGCTTAACCAAAAAATTATCAGGACAATAGACGTGTTATCTTGATGGCATGCACCTATCAAAGCATTGGTTGGCTTTGTCATGGCTAATTTAAATTTTAATGCACTCTTGGACTGTGTTGATCGATTTTTCCAGCCTGGGTTTACAGCACTACCGGACTAGGTTATGTGATGAATCATACTTTAATAAAAATAAGACAGTGAAATAAAATGACATTTTGTCATACTTTGTCTAAAATAAAGATTTGACAATGTTAATGTTATAACATTGTGATTCACACATTTGAGTCAGGCTTAATTATTTTGCAAGCGAAGTAGCCCTAATATCACATAGTTCTATTATTACTCTGCACTATGTTATGTTGTTATAAAGTAGTTTACTCACACCTTTCTTGCTGAGGTTATAACCCAATCAAATAATTACTGTATAATGTTTTTTCCGTGGTCACTTTATTTTCACCAATGCAACGGATTTTTGAAATTAAATACTGGGTATTTTTACAAAAATGAAAATTGTGAATTATAATCACTGAATATAATAGATACCTTAGTATTGTTTTAATTCTTGATAATTCTAAAAACTTAAAATGTAGGATACCGATTTGGGTCAAAATTGCGAAAATTGGTGCTCATGAAAATATACTGTTATACGGTATAGAAAGCAGGGGTTCCATTTGATACGGGAGTAGGGGTTTTAACTCTTGAAATTTCCAAAAAGCCACATGTTGACCCTCAAGATTTTGGTTTGAAGGGTCGTTTTTTTAGCTCACCTGTCACAAAGTGACAAGGTGAGCTTTTGTGATCGCTCTTCGTCCGTCCGTCCGTCCGTTCACAATTGCTTGTGAACACACTATAGGTCACAAATTTAGCCTGATCAATATGAAACTTGATCACAATGATCATCTTTATACAATCTAGGTCAAGTTCGATATTGGGTCATCCGGGGTCAAAAACTAGGTCACTAGGCCAAATCAAAGGAAAACCTTGTGAACACATTAGAGGTCACAATTTGAGCCTAATCTTTATGAAACTTGATCACAATGATCATCTCTATAAAATCTAGGTCAAGTTCGATATTGGGTCATCTGGGGTTAAAAACTAGGTCACGAGGCCAAATCATTGAAAAAGCTTGTGAACACACTAGAGGTCGCAATTTGAGCCTAATCTTTATGAAACTTAATCATAATGATCATCTCTATAAAATCTAGATCAAGTTCGATATTGGGTCATCCGGGGTCAAAAACTAGGTCACAAGGTCAAATCATAGAAAAAGCTTGTGTAGTCACTAGATGTCACAATTTTGACTTAATCTTTATGAAACTTTGTCACAATGATCATCTCGATAAAATCAAGGTCAAGTTCGATATTGGGTCATCCGGGGTTAAAAACTAGGTCACAAGGTCAAATCATAGAAAAACCTTGTGTAGTGACTAGAGGTCACAATTTTGACCTAATCTTTATGAAACTTAGTCACAATGATCATCCCAACAAAATCTAGGTCAAGTTCGATATTGGGTCATCTTGGGTCAAAAACTAGGTCACTATGTCAAATCATAGAAACACCTTGTGTAGTCACTAGAGGTCACAATTTTGACTCAATCTTTATGAAACTTGGTCACAATGGTCATCTCAACAAAATCTAGGTCAAGTTTGATATTGGGTCATCTTGGGTCAATAACTAGGTCACATGGTTAAATCATAGAAAAACCTTGTGTAGTCACTAGAGGTCACAATGTCGACCTTATCTTTATGAAACTTGGTCACAATGATCATCTCAACAAAATCTAGGCCAAATTTGATATTGGTTTATCTGGGGTCAAAAACTAGGTCATTAAGTCAAATCATATAAAAACCTTGTGTAGTCACTAGAGGTCACAATATTGGCCTTATCTGTATGAAACTTGGTCACAATGATCATCTCTACAAAATCTAGGTCAAGTTTGACAGGTGAGCGACCTAGGGCCCTTTGGGCCCTCTTGTCTTAAAATCACTTGGTATTTTGTTTTTATTATATAATGTTAAGATTTTGTCCAAAGTATCAAAATGACCGTTTAGATTGAGAATCTAGTGGAACCCCTGATAATGACAGCTTGATCTATCTATGACTTACCATGTGCCTTGGTCTATCATTGTAGGCACTGGTTTATGGGGTTTGTTACTAGTGTGGTCGTCAACATATATCTGGTGGATATCTTCTGCTACACCATTATTAATGAGTTTGGCTGGGACGTGTTAACTATCATTGGTGTCGTTGAGGCATCCGTGCTTACCTTCGCTACTACTGGCTTGTTTTGTATGATGGTAAGATACTGAAACCATAGCTTATACAAGTTACAACTGACCCCCTTATCAGAACCTTATATTACATAGTGCTGAATATCATTATAAAGTGCCTTTAATTTAAAAACAAACATACACTTACAGACATGTTGGTCAATTATCTGGCTTTAAAAAGACATTATCAGAATTTTATGTTGTAATGACATATAGTGGGCACACTCCTATCACAGGGGTCTGATTAGGGGATCAGTCAGGTACTGAGGGTCTTGTCAGTGTTCCTATGACCTTTTACAAAAATAACAGAAACATTACTGTAGACTGATACATGATTATGAAAATTGTTAATGTTTGGATGTAATTATGAAAATTGTTAATGTTTGGATTTAAGAATGTCATTTGTTGATTTTGAACCCCGGAAGTATGAACATTGACAAGGAACTTGGTGCTGATGTTGGCTAAGCTTCTAATATTCTAATGTATTACCAACTGTATTTATATTGATCCAGCGGGTTTTAAAGGTACGATGTAATATTGGGAAGTTTAGTCAACACGTTTGTGTTGTTTAGAGTTGAAACAATATAATCTAGTACTTGAGGTTATGTTGTTTTAACTGTTTTTAAGAGATCAAGTTGTTTGGTGAATTTTACAAACTGTAACTAACCAACCTAGCTACTGAATTTATGCTGTAAACTTTCTTAAAAAGTCTTCTCTAAGTCAGCTGCCATAAATATTCCTGTATGTAAATTTCTCCTCCATTTCAGGCAAGCCCTCTGATTTCGTACATATCAAAACCACAGCTTTTCTTAAGAGTTCAAATTCCCCAAATTTGACCTGATTTTAGCAGTCCCCCTGGACCCAGGCATGTTTTCCTTTAGTTTAACAAAATCTAGTTGGCAGCCCTGTGTATTAAACGGCCTAGACCTCATTTCCTGATCATTGATGGTATCCATCACCTCAAAGGTATCAGGTATGAGCCAGTTTCTGCCAGTTTTAAATGCAAGCATCAAGCAAGGGAAACCTAGTTTCAATTTTGTGTAAATGAACCAAACGACTTGTATCCTAGTTTTATAGTTAGATTTAAGTTGACTGGTCCTATAGTTGTACCGGCCACATGACTAGACTGGTCATATATTTGTACTGGTCATGTGACTGTATATGTTGAGCATGTTTTGATTTGTTACAGAGTTACATTTACAGTGTTCTGTTACACGGTGATGATAAACGGTCTGATATCCATCTATCTGAGTCTGTACACAATCGAAGTACTGGAAGAGGACTGGAACATCATCTATATGTTCTATATGGCTGTCATGATATTCTTCGAAGGCATAGCTTCATACCTCGTCTTATCTATGGTAAACATTTATTATAATACCTTTTTGTATAATGCTTGTCTTGATTGCAAATCAGCCCTAATACTAAGCAGAAGTTATTTGTTCTGAATATATGTCTTCGCATCTGTATAATTGCAAATATCCTTAGAATTAGACAAAAATTGAAGTGATTGTAGCAGAACATTGCTGTATTAATGTCAATCATTTATATTTAATACCTAACATTTGTTTGATTTTAGTTAATTGGCAATTTTATGGTTACATTTTAAAGATATAGTTTAATTTGAAGCAGCAGTGTCAAGGAGTGTTAGAAAATAAAAGTACTGCAGTACTAAAATTGTGTACACCCAATAGTAATCAATCAGTAACTTAGGACCTTGGTGTGCAAGTAAACGTTTATCAATTGAATGTGGTTAAGTATTGAATGTGAGATAAAGTCAGTCAAAGGTCAATGGTACTGTGACCTTGGACAATAGAGCTGGTTCTGATCAATAACTTGCAGAGCAGTTTTGCCCATGATCCTCGTAATTATGCAAGTTGGTCATGACCTGAGCACCGGTTGCTATCACATATTGAAGGTTTAGTCAGAAAGTCAGGTTAAAGTCAGCATGTCCTTTATTGGTTGCCATAGGAGTATACATGTTATTCAAACAATTCTTGTTTCATCTAAATCATTATCACGCCAGCCATCTTTGATGAGGGGGTATATTGATTTGCTCATGTCGGTTGGTTGGTCGGTCAGTAGACCAAATGGTTTCCGCTCGATAACTCAAGAATACTTTACCCTGCAATGGGGCATACATGTTTTACAAACATCTCTTTTTTATTGAATCCATTGTATTAACCACTGTTTATAATTTCTGTATTTCAGGCTTACTTGTCAATCATTAATCTGACGACAAACGAACAAATCAACTACAAACGCTACAAACAGTTCAAGGACAGTGAAGGGAATTACACGAATCCCTACGATCGGGGCTGGAAAATAAATTTACTGGAATTTTTACTTATTATACCTCAGCCTCCAGCATATCTCGAAGCTGATGATAATAATGAAACCTTGTAATGATTATTGTGTTTGATGTGTTTATAAAACTTCTTTTGTCAATCACTCTTGCATTATGATTTTGGGCCCTAGTCATTTATCGAAATTATGCACATATGAATAAACAGTGTCAAATGGTTAATGACATTTTATTGGCAAACATGTTTATCAAATTAAAACCTACATATAAGAGGAATGTGACAGATTTGATGGTTTTCCTGTTTATAAATGGAACATGCCTAATGAATGCACTAAATTCTTGCAAGTTGACTGACTTTCAAACTTTTAATATAACGCAAACATGATTTTGTTTACATTTTTTTCTTCAACTAATAGGAGTTGACAGCTACAATAAGAAATTTTGGTCCAAAATGTACTTTAAAAGAGTATTTTGACAAAAGAAATGTTATAAGTCTATTATTATCACTACTTGTTAAATGATACATGAATATTCTGTGTCACTCAGTGGTTCCATTTGACACTGGAGTTAACCCTTTGACCCCTTAAATTTGTGAAAAGGTCGCATAATAACCTGACTTGATGGTTCAGGCTGATTTGTGAATGTTTATTAAAATGTTATAATGATATTCAGTCAATAAAATGGTCAAATCCTGTCTAAAAATATTAAACAGGGTCTTACAATTCAGTGTCAAATGGAATCCTTGTTTTTGTAATTTGTGTGATAAAAGTTGCTGTAAAACCTCATGTAAGCCATAGCTTCTGTGTTCAGTCAATTTGTCTTCTATGTTTACCAAAAGTGAGATGGTTTTGTAATGAGGTTTTACAGTTTACCTGTGTGTTATATATCGTATCATACATGAAGTTTATAAAAAATTGTATCCTCCGCATGCAAACCAACTTAGTGAGAGTGTAATATATAATTTCTCAGCTATGTTCGGATGTTTTCCAAGTACATCTCATTCAAGTCTGAAAGAAAATAGAAAATGTTTTGGCAGTATAAACAATTGTGTGTGGCAGGGACGATAACCAAAGGATTTATTAAATTTTAGCCTAGCAGATGGCTAATCTTAATGTATATGGGAATTTGCCAGTATATTAGTGTTAATACCAGGGCTGGTATTCACAAAGCATCTTAGTAGAAAACTTATTGTTTTAAAGGTATCAGGTAAATAAAAGATTCAAGATCATTAATGTTTTACATAGTTTTGATGTATTATGCAAATAGCTTAAATAATCTCTAAGAAAAAAATGGATTTATTCAATTTGCAGGAAATGTGCCGCACAAATTTTTTATTAATCCTATTAAGTCAAAGGATTAAAGTTTTTCACTCAGATGCTTTGTGAATACCCGCCCAGTAGATTAGAGGGGGAACCCTATATTTATAGCAATTTGGGGTATTATTATTACTCCTGACATATTGACCTGATCCTTGTTACCTTAATCAAAATAATTGACTAATTGTCTATATTAAATGTTGGTCATATAGTCATATAATTATTATTTTGTGATATGATTTGCCTGGAAGTATTACTGCTCTTCACAAGGTGTTTTTGCATTATAAACACAAATTTGAAGGACCGATGTTGCTAGATTTGCTCATGGAAATTGATATAGTCGGCATAAGAAGTTTTTCAAATATTCATGCATAAAGTTCGGGATCAGGTTAATAGTTTTGGACATTAACTTATGTTAGTTACCTGGTCAAACATAAGATATTGTTTGTTTCCCCTTCCCTACCTACCCGAGCAAATAGTCCTCTAATTAAATTTTTTTTACCTCTGAAATTTTTTTTTTAAATAGTCTAATATGAGAGAACAAAAACAAAAATATTGACAATAATGTTAATTTTTTTTTTAACCTACCTACCTTACCAACCCTTATTGGCCAGGGAGGGTCAGGAAGGGGAAACATACAATATTTTATGTTTGGCCCTATTGTAATTATTATATGTGAATGTCATTGTGATATTTTCTTTTCTTTCAGTGTTACCATGCTGGTTTCAACATTACAGTCAATGAGAGAATCAATAGAAAACGATATGGCTACCTTAAAGATGGAAAGGGACAGTTCTATAACCCCTTTAACCGAGGTTTCGTCAAAAATATGAAGGAGTTTTTACATGTGATCCGATCACAAGAAGAACGAGACGTTGAGTTGTTGAGTATTAGAACTATTTGATGTGATCTCGCTATTACGTATGTGATTGTTATGTGTTTATAGAAGCATGATGGATCGTCGTGGGGACTGGTTGGTAATATAGGCCAAGAAAATACTCCTGTATTGACGAATTATGGGATTCCTCATGAGTGTCATCTCTATTGTAGATAACAACATATTTAAGACATTTTGCTGTCTTGTTTTCACTACCTATCACAGTTGTTTTAAAATTGTTAGTAAACGGTTGATAGGAATTAAAGTCCGAAAAATCTGGAAAAATCTCGGGTATGTGGGGGAATCCTTCAAAAGTATTGGAGTTTGTCTCCGAGGTTTCTGCATGATTGTTCCTGTCATTAAGTCTGAACTCCATCAGTCGGTGTTTGGATTGGTTTATTTTCATGCTGGGGGTTAAATGGTACCACCAACTTTGTGAAACAGCAACCTCAAGATGTTATTTATGCCCGAGGTATTTTTATATTTATTATAACATGTTTATCTGTGTAACTGTATAAGCTGAAATGATCAAGACTCAATTGTGAAGTTGTTCTTAGTAGGTTTTTGAAAAAAAATTGGCTGCTGAGAAATTTTAGAAAAACCCCCAAAGCTTTATGACTATAATCAATATTTGAATAAAATCAGTGCTGTTTGGACTAGAAGTACGCTGAAGTTATGAGATAAATTATGTTTGACTAAGTTAATAATCATGAGCCACTGAAATTTGAACAAATTATGAACATGTGAATGGGTAGTTTGGTTGGTAAGATTGTTTGTTTGTGAGAACATTGGAATATTATTGTGATCCTGATTATATTATGTTTCCTGTATCAAGTTGAGAATGTGATTGAATTTGAATGTCTGACATGTTAATCAGTTTATATACATATATAACTAATGTTGTTTCATGGACAATAATTCCAAGGATTTTAAAGATTTTTGTGCACAACTTTTGTCATTATAAATAACATAAAAAACTTGTCATAACTTACCGTATTTAATCCTTTACACCAGAGATAAGTCAAATCAAGCTCCATCCTTTGCCACCGATTAATTTCCAATACTTTCCAATAATTAACATTGAGGGGAGACAATCCAACTACAAAAATGGACTTGTCATGAATTATTTTCAAGGGAGATCATTCTTGATAATTGTCCTAAAAGCTGCACATGAGATGTGCACACATTCCTGATCATTTTTTTATCAGAATAGTGTAGGCTCCGATATATGGATTAAAGGGTTAAATAACAAGTAATCAGAGTATATATCTACATTGTATATATACAAACATTTTAAAATACAGAGTACGTTTACATTTTTTATCTATTTTGTTTTTGAGCTTATGTTCATTTATAGATTTGTACGTATTTGTGTTGATTCAATTCTATTTTACATGTGCATTATATCATTAATTTAAAGCTAAGCTTTTCATCGTAACAACATGTTCACAAAGCAATATACCTATCCACTCATATACTGGTATTGGATTGCCTAATTGCTTATTATTTATTGTGTAATTTAAAGGAGATGCCATAACCCCATAAGTTAGATTTCTTAACATGGGGGAAAATATTTGTACAAAATCAGATTAGTTTAAAAGAATGACATAGTTTTATTCTGATGACGACATTATGGCGTAGGACAAGTCTGCCTTGCCTAGAGAAGTCAGACATCACATTAATTCCTTACAGTTAAGAATCTTTACCAGTAAAAACTATTGGCAGATCCTTTAATATAAAAACATGGCAAAGGAAATCACAGGTAAATTGCAGAAAAAAATCTATTTGAGCATTTTCTCAGTAAAGTTTATTCATTGAATTGATGTTTCAGTATTTACTTTATGCCTTTGTCAAAATTACGAAAAATGTTTGGGTTTTAAACAAGAACGGAACTTTCAGGGATATGGGAATCATTGTGCATCCCTTAGTTTGTGGTACATGTATTATAGTGTGCTATAATGTACAAAACTTACACGTATATATTGTATTATTGTCAGCATTTTGTGAGGAATTTTAACTTATTGTAAACATTGTGCCTCATTATTATGTGATATACAGTCATACCCTGTCTTAAACAGCCAGTGTACTGTTACTTTTAGCATACACATACAATTGTTGATTACAGAATGTACAGTTGTTTGAACATCTTGTAAGCAGCTACAGTACAACCTCTGTAGAGCAACAACCTTTGGAAGCTGCAAATATTGGCCATTGTGGAGGTCGTTGCTATACAGAGGTTAGATTTATCGCTTACAAGGGTGATTTTTGAATACAGGGTGTTATTGATACTAAATAATCTAATTCAATTAAATACCGACTTCTTACAGCAGGTGATTTTGTAATACTGATGTTTTTTCCTATAAATAGCTGATTGGGATTTAATTGGTATTAGTTGCTTAAGACAGGTGGTTGTTAAATTCAGGTAACCACTAACACAGGTATGACTGTACTGGTATATTTTCATTGTTCATTGCATTGTTATCTTTGAGAATAGTTTTACTGCTATGGTTGTATCATGATATATATGCTGTGCATTCAGTGTGACAGAGGTATGATAATGATTTAGTATAATGGTGTGTGACAGAGGTATGAATCAGTTTAATGGTGTGTGACAGAGGTATGATTCAATGTAATGATGTGTGACAGAGGTATGAATCAGTATATTGATGTGTGACGGAGGTATGGTTCAATGTAATGATGTGTGACAGAGGTATGGTTCAGTATATGTGTGACTCAGGTATGATTCGATGTAATGATGTGTGAAGGAGGTATGGTTCAGTATATTGATGTGTGATGGAGGTATGGTTCAGTATATTGATGTGTGACAGAGGTATGAATCAGTATAATGATGTGTGACATAGGTATGGTTCAGTATATGTGTGACTGAGGTATGGTTCAGTATATGATGTGTGACAGAGGTATGAATCAGTATATTGATGTGTGACAGAGGTATGATTCAATGTAATGATGTGTGACGGAGGTATGGTTCAGTATATGATGTGTGACATAGGTATGGTTCAGTATATGATGTGTGACATAGGTATGGTTCAGTATATGTGAGACAGAGGTATGAATCAGTGTAATGATGTGTGACAGAGGTATGATTCAATGTAATGATGTGTGACGGAGGTATGGTTCAGTATATGATGTGTGACATAGGTATGGTTCAGTATATGTGTGACTGAGGTATGGTTCAGTATATGATGTGTGGTGGAGGTATGAATCAGTATAATGATGTGTGACGGAGGTATAATTCTGTATTTGAGGTGTGACGGAGGTATGATGCGGCCAAATATAACAAGTATTTGTTTGTTATCTATGGATTCTAATATTTCTAACCAGTAATTTACCATGAATATTAACATTTTGGTTATGAATTAATGGGTATATATTTTTGGCGTGTGCGCCACCTTTGTGGAAGACTGCAAACAAATGTTTTTAAAATTGGCCTGAGCTCATAAATTGTTTATGTATATATACCTTTATCATATTATATTCTTGGCTGTCTATAGCACTAACAGCTGATTCAATCATGTCATAACTGACTATCAAGCTTACTAGTCTTATGATAAATTGGTGTAAAAGTCCGTCTGCATTTATTTTGGCTGGTTCATTAACTTTTTCTGCTTAAAAGCTTTCCTATTTCTTGTATAACTGTTTTACTGTCACTTAAATAGTTATCCCTATAGTGAGGTAAAATGCGGTGGCATAATAGCATTAAGGTTTTGGAATATCAATCAAAAAGTCTTAAATACTCATTTCTGATTGGTCAAGTTTTCAAATATTGACCAATGAAATGGGGATATGCTTGGATTTTCACATTGCGATTAATGCAGATTATATTTTATTCTGTATTTTAATCGAGTTATTACTCTGGTAGACATTCCAAGATTTAAACCTGCATATAATACTCTTACTTTTCAACTCTTTGCAATAATCATTATCTATATAACTTAAAGGTAGATTTGTGTTATAATTTTGTTTGTGAATATCTTCAGATGTTTACTCAGACTTGAACTCCAGAAAGTTAAATATTTATTCTACTCCTTTATATCTCTACAGATTTTGATCAAATTTACAGGAGTGTAGATTAATTTAAGCTTCTAGCTTACAGCAGATCTTTACACAAAATTTCAGTTCTTTTAGAGTCTGAATAAACAAATATGGAAGGCTGGTTAATAATAAACATTGAATTTAAAGGAAGATGTTGTAAACTCCTGTTATAATCCATAGCTGAACCACAACACTTTTGATGTTCCATTTCTTTAAAGTCTGAGTGTTAATTTTAAAATGTTTAAGAATGAAACTCCCAAGAAATATGAAACTCAAATACAGTCAAACCATTAAATGGGAACAGAAAAGTGGTCATGGTTGCCAGGTGGGCTCCATTTAACCGCATAAATATACTTGGAATTGGTCCTATTGGTTATCAAATTGGTGCCCTCTGCAGAAGGTTTTGCAATATGTATCTTTAGTTCCCTAGTGGTCTTTAACACAGGTCTGTTTCACTGTATTTACATGACTGGTACAAGTTGTAGCGTGTTCTCTACTCTGTGTGCATCAATCCTGATATTTTCACAGCATATATGTCATATGATGTATATATATTTTTGTGTTTCATATTTATTACATATATCATAACTTTATCATTGATAATTGTATAAACTTACATTACATGATATTTTGTACTGTGTCTTAATAAAAACTTGAAAATAAAAGACAAATAAAAATTATCCAATTGCTTTTGTTGTGTTTTGTGCATTGAATTGTATATAGCAAGACATCCCGGGAATGTACAGGACTAACTAGCCTGTCAGGTTAGTGTAGTCAGTAGAGCGCTAGTCTACCGCGCTAGCATAATCTGGGTTCAATATAATTGGGACATCCTAAGAATGCGACTCACTAAGATTTGCTCAAATATGGGAACAATCTGGAAACTGCAGAATGATGTAGTTAAGATCTAATGGGACTTTTAAAGGTATTCAGTCACCAGTTCTTGACTTGCCAAGCAGAGACCATTTTTGAACTGAGTGAATGTTATAGCAACCTTTACTGAGTGACTTCAAAAATCAATACAGCAGGGGTGTCAACAACTATATGACCAAACATTCCTGTTCGTAGAAAGGGACAAGGGTCTATAAACAACACAAAACAAGATAATCAAAACATTTAACAAATAATTTATTACAACTGAAGGCATTAACAATAAGCATATAGTATCCAAGGGGGACAATCATACAGAAAGGGGCATTGCATTATAAACAAGGAGGATAATCACACATAAAACACTATAATCAACTTGCACATCAACACGGTTCCAATATTGGATTAGTAATTTAAAAAGATTTGCTACATTATGAGTTGTAAACATAGTCTTAGACTATCTTCTGTCTATGATAAAAGAAACCTGTCAACGCAGAAGTGAGAATATTGGTGATATGAAGAAAATACCTCTATACAAAGGAAAAATTAAGGCATATGCTTGCGTTTGGTGTACGCAATCCATACGCCATATGTACACTTTTTGTATGATTTTTTTGGCGTATGAAGCGCCTACGCCAAAAAGCGTATGTTTTGCATATGATATACGGTGTACGCCTTAAATTGGCGTATGAAATGCACATATTTTTCCATATACAAAGCAACGTTTTTTAAGTGAACGGCGTACGCAGAAATTTTTCCAGTGCACATGTTACCAAATTACAATTTTGGCATATACAAATAGACAGTTAACACATTTTACACTTTTGAAAAAGTACAAAAAATGGCAAAAAATACAGAGATTCTTTTATTTATAACATGATTACCATTATTATGCAACATACTCAGTATAAAAACAAATTGGTACAATACTGATACTTGTATACATCAGGCGTCCTACAAAAATCGAAATAATTCAGATTCGCTGCAATAGAAAATTCAAAGTATTGATTAAGTTATGGACATTTCAAATTGAATAAACTTGATTTTAATACTAGAACAGTACATATTTGAAAGAGAGTTTTGGGGTAGAGATAAGTGCTAATGGTTCAGACTTGGTTTTGATGGAAACTTGAGTCACAACATATTACAGCACAATCAGTCTTCATCAATGCTGTTTGAATAATAACTCATTAAAACATCACAGATGAGTAAAAGTACCAGGTGGATATTGGTACTAAAAAGATGAAGTGAAAGTACCAACAAGACAGAGTCTCTGAAAGTACCAACAAGAGAAGACAGAGTGTAAGTACTAACAAGACAGAGAACGTACCAACAAGACAAGCCAGAGTGAAAGTACCAACAAGACAAGACAAAAGAGTGAAAATACCAACAAGACAAGACAGAGTGAAAGTACCAACAAGACAAGACAGAGTGAAAGTACCAACAAGACAAGACAGAGTAAAAGTACCAACATGACAGAGAGAAAGTACCAACACGACAGAGTGAAAGTACCAACCTGACAGCATTATTGAGGTGATCTTCAAGTAAAATTTATAGTATTACATAAAACAATACTGTTCAATGAAAAACAAGAGTCATGTTCACATGGCCATCCCCAGTCGTAAATGTTTGTTACTAATGGGCGTTTCATCAAAGGGAAATAATTTCAAAACTGGGCTACATAGAGTTATGGTTCTTGGTCACTGCATTTCTCCTTGTTGCCATCTATTCATACATCAAGTTTCAGATCAATACCTTAAATAGTTTTCAAGCTATGCTCTGGACAAAAAACTGTTTCAAAATTAAACAATGGGAGGTAATTTCAGTCATGCTCTGGACAAATTATGGGATGGACGGACGAGCTCACCGACTTGACATTGTGGGGTTTTCTTCTGTTCATCCTTTAGTTTGTAAAACCCCATAAGCAACATTTTGCACCACGTAAGCAACGGAATTAATAGAATCTAAATATAGCCTATTGTTCCACACCCCACAACTACAAGTGGGTGAGTGCGGAAGGACGCATACTATTACTATATCCATTCGCCTTCGGCCGGGATAACAAAATCTTCAAACCCTGATAGAGAAACAAAATAGGATACAATTTTACAAACCCGCAAAACTACACAACCTAATACAGTAGGAAATACAGATATATACACAATTCAAATAAATATCTTTTCTCTATTATATTTCAAACACATTAACTTTAATATAGAAACATTACTACAAGTACACATAAGGCATAAGTCTTTGTCATGAACAATAAAATTTATTAAATATATACAAACGTTTTATATAAAATTGGATGTTTTAAATGAGTACCAGAGTTCAATTTCATTCACAACTTATATTCAGGTAGTATTTTATACATAGTAAATGCTAAGTGAAACACACTTGCACATCTTTTGTTTGGATCCTAGGTTTGAGACCTAGTTACAGATGGCACAGATTTAATAATGCAGCATGTTAAATATGTAATGTGCATATAATAATTATTACCCCATCTGTCCCTGGTTATCACATAGCAAGCTGACAGACTATTGACTAGTACTGAACACACAGAGTTCACTCACTTATCAGGCTTCATACTAAGATGGCACTAGATTTAAAGGCACCATGGAAACGGGCAAAGCGTAAGCAGGGCCAGGGCTTGTACCAGTGGCATGATCAGGACTTTAATATACCTGAGTGTGGTTAAACATATTGAAGGAAAATAGCTAGAGTTTGTCGCCAAGCAATGCACTGTAGAGTCATATTGGCTTTTTCTATAACGCATCAGGTCAAATTTGGTTGCATTTTCTCCGAGTATGAATAAAACAAAATAAAATATTGTATTATTGTGAAAATTGTAAGTGCAATAAATGCTGATTTTTTTCATTCAGATGTTTTTATTTTAAGTATGGTAAATATCCATCCACTCTGTAATGTGACCTTGACCTCGGATATCTCGCTTTATATATGACCAATGATCAAATGACCCTGACCTTGTATCAGTAATTCAATTGCTGAAAAATACATGCCAGCTGCCTCATATAGACAATTTCTTACTTCTGATACAATTTATTGTTTGTGGCCAATTTCCAGAATTTGGCACATGTTCATTGTGAGATAATGTCATAAGGAAGCACTAACACTCAATCAGGGAATAGCATGACAATAAATGAAAACTGGTAGTCCTGTGGAACTTAATACTATTGGCAAAGACCCCAGGAACGTAAAAATCTTTGCTGCTGAAAATCATACATATCATAGAAGAAATACTGTCACTATGCAAGGATACAATAGAGGGGACCCAGTAGACCCCAAAAAATGTCAATTTCAATGATTCACAGCAGATGATCATGCTTTCATTTCACAACAATAAATGAAGTGTGTGAGAGCTGGACACATGTGGGGTTGTAAACCTGTTCTTGTAGTGGTAAGCTATTTCTCGCCATGATACAATTCAAAGCATGTTTAATCCACATGTTGAAAAATTGCAGGATCTTTAATATCTTTAATCATTGCACTGCTCCTCAGCTAACAGAACATTCTAGATTCTGGGTATCACCTAAGTTTAACACAACAGCTAATCCCCTAGCTAGATATGACATTGTACCAAACCGTCCACTGGGTGCTGTATCGTACAAATGCTGACAGATTCCGGCAGCTCCCACAGACTCTGCTACAACATCTGGTGGGATTTTCTAAAATTACCAAAAAAATAAATATACAAATACAATCTAAAGTAAAACTTCTTGAATGATCTGAGCATTACATGCCCTCATAAGCACAACTAAGCTTGGTAGTTATGAGTCTTGTGAAGTTTCTTTGGCCAATGACAATAGAGAAATAACGTTGACAATTATTTAAGAGACTGTGAATTAAAACTGTTAGAAATGTAAAGATTTGGCCCTTTAAACATATCACCATCCCTATGTTTACAGTACTTGGATTAGTAATGTTTTCCTTAACAGAGAAACCAAACTATACTGACCTGTTCCTCTATAAATACAGTATTGGCACTATGTACTATCTTGTCTATATGTATAACTTGACCGCTAAGATTGACCCTACAGTCTCCGTCCACTAACATTGTAGTGACCATTAACCCTTCCACCATTAACTGACGATACTCTGGCTGTGGTATCATGTTTAACACTCGTTCTACTTGTAGCGAAAACTTGAACTCCCCGGATGTCATCTGAAAACGTTTTAATCTGTTTTAAACAGTCTGTTAAGGGGATACGTCAAGTATTGTCATTTACAGTGTGTGTTTATTACAGGCAAATTCTATAATAATATTCATGTACAGATATTCAATAAATTGACTGCTTTAGACAGATGGCCGTTTATCTCCAGTAATCACATTGACCTACTAGTCCAATTTCTGAATCGGTCAAGCTAATAATCCTTTTTTCCCGTTGCAAAACGTGGTTAAATTAACACATCAACACTCTAACAGTTGCTATAACTTTACTGATCAATAGGATCCTTCAGATTCAGAAGCTGTAGGAACCCCTGCAAATATGTCTATTTCAAGCAGAATTAAACAAGCACTCACCTCTCTGGTTAGACTGTGAGGTAAATAATGAGTACCAATACTCAATCCATGGCACTATAAAATAAACAGTATCATTTATACAGTTTTCCAACAGTTATACATATACAAATAAACTTCTGTAATTTCAATAAACTTGTTTTTATTTTCACAAAGATATTTTCCTGATGAAGTACCTTTACAAAACAGTTATCAAGAGCTAGTCATCTCATAATCTGTACAGGCTTTTGCCTATTTAGACTTTTCATGAATATACACTTGACAAATCTTATAAGTGTGCACATGTTTTTCCGTATAACTTTTTTATTTATGAATATTTCTGCATAAAATTTTGTATATATGCTATTGAATAACAACAGATTAGATTAATAAAGTTTTTTCATCAATATAAAATACAGCAGATCACTGAACCCTGAAACATCAAAACACGTAAAATGCACATGAAATTTTCGCGTAGGTGCAAATATCTTTATCTATAGTCAATTAGAATTTAAGATACGTTGTTTCATTAAAAAAACACAATATTATGCGAATTTCACTCAGCAACATGGTGGTTTTTAACTTAAAATACAGTTTGAATTTTATGGTCAAGAGGAGGTAACTATTCCAAAATTGCATTTTGAGACGAAAAGTTGGTAAATATAAACCTAAATTAAGCCTTTCTTATCATTGTTTTCTTTATACCTGTCACAGTGATAAGAATACATTTTGTATTCACTTGAACACGAACTTGATCAGCAAAGAGGATAAATAGCTGCATTAATAACCTGACAAACAACCGTTGAACACACAACAAAAACGTGAGACATTAGCTTTTGCTGATGTCATCATTTGTTTATTCTGTTTGTGAAAATTGTTATCAGATTGTAATAATATCAACTGAATTGTAATTCCACTTATCCAAGCCGCATATGTTTAAAATTTCAACAAGATAAAACATGTATTGCCTGAAATATGAGTAAATATATACATGCACACTTATAAGATTTGCTAAGTGTAATTGATTGAGATTACCAAACTGATGGCAAAGCAAAGGAAGGTTAAAATAAAGCATAATCCACGTTTTCTATGAATATAGAGCAAAATATATGTTAAAATATGGCTTGTAGATTGACCGACTCTAATAAATGGTAAATTTAAAGGTTTTTTTACATAGGAATGTGTCTCCCACAAAGGCCATAACTAGGCTTGGTACCAAACAATCATGTTAAGCTACATTCTACCAATGGTTAAGAAGAAATGGCGCATTCAAACTTTGTGACATCTAGACAGACAGACGTCAAGCGCAAAATCAATATTATTTGTTAGGGACGTAATAAATATGCTACTGAAATGATGCCTATATAGCTTATTGCTACATTTCTATTATTGATAATTTTTTACAAAACAATGAATTCACAATCTAGAGATTTTCTACCTTTTCTAGAACTCTCCATACTTGTGTGTAGAAGCCGACAGGCACTCTATTCAATGCACCATCAAGACGCCGCCGACGTAACCACTGACCTTGTCGATCTTCCATCTCTGCCTCGAACATTTCACTGGTAGATGATGCAGATGACCCCAAGGACGGTACGCCCGGTACCTGTAAAATTTCAAACACAGGTTTACATAATAATCCTTCATTCACTTCTTTTCAGCAATTTATCAGCCATATAAGGGTACCAGATAATAACATTATTTAACAATAAAACAGTCATATATTGGAAGCCAATAAACCCTTTACACCACAGATATGCAAATTCACGCCCCTATCCAAAGTGCATCAGTTTTTTTCCCAATAATAGGTATAGAGGGGAGACAATCCAATTATTGAATTGAACTTAAAGAGACATCAAGGGAGATTATTCTTGATATTGTTCTCAAAAAGCTGCACATAAGTTGTGTACACATTCTAGCACATCTGTTATCGGACTTGCATATAAGCTGTGTACACATTCTAGCACACATGTTATCGGACTTGCACATAAGCTGTGTACACATTCTAGCACACATGTTATCGGACTTGCATATAAGTTGTGTACACATTCTAGCACATCTGTTATCTGACTTGCACATAAGTTGTGTACACATTCTAGCACATCTGTTATCTGACTTGCACATAAGCTGTGTACACATTCTAGCACATCTGTTATCTGACTTGCACATAAGCTGTGTACACATTCTAGCACATCTGTTATCAGGCTAATTGCAGTATGTATGGAGTAAAGGGTTAACCAACCTGTTTTCGTCGATTTATAAACCAGTACTAACCTGATCTTCCATAAACAACTTCATAATTATAGTGAACATGACCATAACCTACATGACAGAAGAGCGCAACATGCTCAACCTCGGAATTGAACCCATTTTATCAGGGTTAGGGTTGGGAGCATTATATTCATGACTAGACTAGGGTACCAGTATAAGCTAGATGTATTAACTTGTCTGAAATCATAAACCCCAACAGCTCACATAGAACCAATACAAAATTTCATTTCTATGGACATATATGTATACAGTATTTGTCAGAGCGATGAGGGTTAAGTATGGCCCCTTTTATTGTGTCCAAAAGAATAAATTTATAGTTTTCATGATAAGCAGTATAAAGAATACTTGTAACATGCTATGCAATGGAGGCTCAAAAATGATATTCCTACACTAACGACATTGACAAGTGTTTATGTATGTCACTATAGACACCATAATATACGAATAACCAAGCTGACGAAGAGATAACAAATGTGAGGAATGTTTAGCAGAATGACAACAGTAAAGCTGAGGTTACACAGCTTAGAAGTGACATCAAAATTCCCAAGTAAGTTACAACAAAAGACCCAAAATGACATCAAAAAGGGCCCATAAAAAGTAGCCTTGTTCTATACCCATGTATAAGATACATTTAAATTTTTAAAATTTGAATAATTTTCTTTTTACGAAATAATCTTATTATTTTGCGTTCACTTCATTTGATTTATTTTGTATTTACTACAGTGTAATACATTAATTTTGTACTTTAGAGGCTGCTTATGATGTACACAAATTTAGAAAAGGCAAACACAAGGAGCCTGTGTACTATAGATGAAACAGTCATAACAATACAAATGTACTACAAACAACCCTATAAAAGCAAGTGCAGACTGACATAAACTACAACAGTAGCAACATAAGCAACAGATCAAGCACATTCTGACCTAAACCAGCTTAAGATGTTGGTATACTTGACCAAAATGAAACACAAATGATACCTCCAATCATTTTTAGCAGTTCAAAATCCATTCAGACAATATTGACACACAAGGTACATTGTGCAATTCATGATGAACAACCAACTACGGGAAAAGCTCAACAGGAGCACATGTTAACCCTGGAAACAGTTTTTCTGAGAAGGTTAATAACTGTGCCGAAAATTGGCTGCAGTAAACCACAACAGCAAGGCGCACAATACTACATGCTGTTAAACATTTCTGCCAACAATAAAACTTAAGGATATATGCACAATAAGAGATGTCAACACAAAAAATTTAGTTAAATTTGATTAATTCTAATTCATTTGATGTGGCTGACATCTATCACTCATGACACCTCATTCCTGTTTGTATTCATCACCATGAGGGTATGAGAGAACAGAAACCAGTTTCACTTTACTATGCTGCGCTTTAAACAAGGGAAATACTATTAATGGACTATTATGGTACTAAATTATTTAGTCTTTTGTAAGACAGAACAAACAACAGGCATGGCATATTACACTCAAAGTTGACAAACTCCAAAAAGGCTATAGAGGTGGTTTTACAACACAACTTGTGTCAATTAGAACTGAACATGCATGTTACTATAAATAGCATGTTACTATAAATAGCATTAACTATAAATAGCATATTACTATAAATAGCATATTACTATAAATAGCAATCAAATAACCACAACAGGACAAGCCATCACTCAAACACACTTACACTCGACTGCTTCACTAATTGGTCAACAATCAGTCAGCAGTTGAGTGTATACTTACTAAAAGATGCGAGTCCCTAGACTTTATGTCGGATCCAAACATGTGGATCTTCGTGCTCACAGCCTTAACTTTATTATCTTTGAGAGAGAAATGTACATAAATTACTGGCATCACTGCATGATTCTACACAACAATACCTAGTTACACAGTTACACAAACACATATATATCCTAATACACAACACAAAAAACACAGGGGTGTGGCTTATGTACATGTATGCATTTACATATGCGCATATCTAGCAACACCCACCGACTACAAGTGATTTCACAGTTTAAATAGTGCTGTGAAAAGACTATATGACGAGGATGAAGTATAAATGACAAATCTTTAAGTCTGTTTGTCCTAATATATTTTTGAACGAAGATGGTAAAGTTTCCTATTTTTCCCTCACTAAAATTTTCTGTAACAAATTCATTGTATGGATGTAATACTAGTATTCTAGTTCATGGTAAACCAAAGTTTTTAATCCTTATTTTTACAAATTTTATAAAAAAATTGACAAAACAGGTAATTAGGTTCATGTATTAGTCAAACATACTTTATCCTCCTTGATATACAATAACACAAACAAACACAAACAACACACAAAATAGCAACAAAAACAAACAAAGTTTTACGAGATGCACCTTAATAGTCGTGGTAGACGTCACCTTTTTACTCAGTTTTTGTGATAATGCCGATGTCTCAGTTTTTGATCGCTTAGCAACCACAGATAACTTGTATTCATCATCATATTCCGACATAACTACAAGAAAATTAACATGATAACATGATTATAGATGCATGCAAAGCATTAATCATCAACAACAAAACTGCATTCAAACATTGAGTAATAACTATCTGGGAAATATGTCTTTCTTGAATGCCCCATCCGCATGTACCTCATCATTGAAGAAAGAAAGTTGCTGTCTCATACAGTATAAACATGTTATACAGTGTGCATGTACACAATGATTGGCTTCAAGTTCTGGGCTGGTATTCACAAAGCAACTTAAGGGAAAACTTAAATATTTTAACTTAAGTTAAAAAATTGAGCTGCACATATTTACCAAGAAACTAAGAATAACCAATGTTTTCTTTTGATTATTGTAGCTCTTTGCATACAATAATGCTTCTAAACTATGTAAAAAATGATAAACACGATTTTACTGTTTAGCTGACCCACTTAAGAAAATTTTAAGTTTTCCCTTTAGATGCTTTGTGAATACCACCCCTGAGCATATTCTGATCAATATTTTTTACATATTTTGGGATGATCATAAAATAAGCTTGAAACTTATAAAAGATATCATTAGTAACACTATATAAATCAATACTGAAGCTATCAGGGTGTCACACAAGCCAATAAATAAACTATGGATTCAGGGCAGGGCAGGGCACTATGGCTTAAAATGAAAACCAAGCAATTAGCTTACTAGTAATTGAATGTATTCCTATAACATAGTAAATACCACATTTTCTTTTACTAATCAACTTCATTCATTCTGCGATAGGGGCCTACAGTATTTGCATGAAGAAGTATATGTTCTAGAACATTCTAACATCAGAATGATACAGTCACTGAATGTCAACATGTTACAGATGACAAAATATTAACTTTAATAAACATACGATAAGCATTATTCATGGTACTGTATACACATACATGTACGAGGGGCGTTCTGAAAGTTCTGATAACAGAGTGATAACTTTGTATTTATTGGCCAGAATTTTTAAAAGTGAACATTTTCAGAAAGATACAACCTTCCTCCACCGAAAACATATCATCATATTGAAATCAGAGAATTTAATATTCACCTATATGCACTTGTACAAGTAGGTGTATAACCTAATGCATTGTCGACAAAATGACTCATATTAGCCATTGGAAGGGATAGCATGACTGTCAATAATTTCTATAATTTCAATCCGATTTGTTTGAAATTTACACATATCTTGAATTATACACCTTTACTTCTCATGACAAATCAAAATCATTGGTCTGACAGTATAAATGACTTAAGATGTAGTTGGAAATGCCTTGTCCCAAATGCTTTTGAAAATAGTCCTTTTACCGGAAATACGCAATTTATGTGTTATTGCATTGTACTGTACGTGTTACCTGAGAATATAAAACATGTGGCCGTTTTGTACATACATATGCTATTTTCATTCCCACTAAATACAAATTCTGAAATATTCATAATTTCATCAGTACAGCGGCTTAAAGAATATGACCACGTAGCCCAAAACACATGTTTTAGATTTATGACGTCATATCCTTGAAATAGCGTTTGAAAAACAAAAATAATTACCGTATTACCTAGTATTATCGCCCCCGGGTCTGATGCATTTTGCGAAAAAATAGACCCAGAAGCAGTCAGAACTCGTATAAACGCCCCCCCTCCCACAATCCGCACTACACGACCTTAAATCTACCGTTTTTCCCAGCATGGAGTCACGAGGGTCGCATGCCCATCGGTCTTACACACCATCTTTTAAACTGAAAGCTATACAGTTTGCCGTACGGTAGAAAAGGGAAAACACCAGGCAGGATATATTAACAACAGATTTAACTTTTTATACAATGCACAACCATCTCGCCAGTAAGGAACAAACATATTAATTGACATGCGCCTAATCTGTGATGCCAAAAGATTGAACTTTCAGAAAATGTTTACTTTTAAAAAGTCTGACCAATAAATACAAAGTTATCACTCTGTAATTAGAACTTTCAGAATGGCATTGTACATAGCTGACAGGTCAAAGTCATAGTTTAAGGTCAAGGTCAAAATGTAATGATCAAAGTCGCAATTTAGCACGATGGTCACTGTCATAAATTGATACAAAGGTCAAAGGTCAATCATTATGTAGCATGGTTAAATGGGTGTTTAAGGTAAATGACAGGAGCAGAACTATAAAAGCTGACAATCAGTTAGCTGTATAAACTTACTAGAAGCTTATCAAACTATGATATAGCACAGAGAATTTGACATGATCCTGACCTTTATGCATGAATATGTTACAAGGTAAATTGCGTTGAATATATAAATTTCCGCGAGCAAATCGTGCAATATCGGTTCTTTAGATTTGTTTTGGTATTACACCTCGAGCGTCTTCGTAATACTCTCCGCTTATGAAAACATACAGCCGGTGTTTAAATATAGACAATATATCAGCTGTGAAATTATGCTAATTTAAAGGCCGAGAGTCGTGTCAAATTCTCCGGACTATACACATGTGGTACATCATTCCAACTATAAAAGTCAGTGAGAGACAAAATATGCTAGTCCTACATATAAACATGTACAACATCAGTAATTATCAACAGAGAGCAAATAACAACTATTTAATTACAAATCTTTATAGATATATTTTTAAATATTAGTCAGCATTATGTACTACACACATATTCTATCATGTGTTTGTCAAATAACTTTAAAATGAGCATACAGCCTAAACCTTGCTTATTTGACAACGGTAAAAAAACTCATATTCAAATATGAAATGCAAAAATGATTATGTAACACCATCATATCTGAATACACTGGTACCATCCGATCTCATGGCCCCGATCTCCCTAAGCATCTCAAGTAGAAATCTCAACTCAAATTGAGATTTTGCTAAAATCAGAGTCGGAATTAGAGATAAATGTGAAGCTCCAGTTTTTGAAATGTTACTGTAATGAACTCAGAATAACATTTCTGTTTAGTGATGATAATATTGAAACCAGTCTTACATGGAAATTAACATAATGCCGAGCATAGCCTTTTAAATTAACATAAGGACACATGTCAATATTTGAGATGAGATCGTGCTCAGATTGAGATGCTTAGGGAGATTGGGGCCTGATCTCTTCACTCTAAATATTGAAGAGTGAATCTTACAAAATGCCCAGGTTATTTTAGAATTATTCATGCCTGTCAGGAAAATCATATGTGGCCAACGATTTTTGCCAAACAATAGGCCTTCAATGACATTGGTCTATAATTACCTTAGTTTGTATTAAAGAAAATCCTTCAGAGCAGACTAAATTTACTATAACTCTGCCATTTCTTGAGATATTTTCATCAAATAACTTTTATTTTGGTAAGAAGCCATTGCTATATCAGGCTAGATAAATCCGGATTAATCAGGAATATTGACATCCCAGTCTTAAGTAGAGAAGAATCTTTACAACCCAAATCTTCTGAAACATCTCAAATAGAGATCTCCGTTCAGATTGAGATTTTGTACAAAGCAGAGTTATATTTTTGAGACAAATTTTAAGGTGGAGATGTATAAACATTTTGCTGTAATTAACTTGATACAGACAATCTCTTCATTATTTTACCAATTTTGAGTCTGGGTACACATTGGAATTATCTTGACAATATTTGTGCGGGATTGACTTCAGATTGAGATGATTGTCACCACCTTTAAGTTAATTTCCATGTGAGACCTGACACAATATTGGTATCACAAAACAGAAGCATTGATCTGAGTTTATAACATTCAAATTTTAAAATGTCCAACTTCAAAATGGTTTCAAACTCACACGCTAATTTGAATAAAATCTCAAGTTGAGCGGAGATTTATACTTAAGATGTTTCAGGCCCCGATCTCCCGAAGCATCTCAAGTAGAAATCTCAACTCAAATTGAGATTTTGATAATTTTAAAGACTGAATTTGAGATGAATATGAATCTTGAACTCTCAAAATTTTGCTGTAACAAACTCAGAATTATGTTTTTGTTTTGTTATACCAATTTAGAGTACAATTTTGCATGGGAACTACCTCAAACGATAGGTGACAAAAGTTGAGTTGAATTTGAGCTCAGATTGAGATGTTTCGGGAGATCGGGGCCAGATTTGGGTCAGGGTAGATATAAAGGTATTCTCTGTATATAGAACATAACGTACCAGTTGTTATAAGGAATTCCTTGCCACTAAGTATATGATGTAACATCATCTTCAGTTCATATGGACTCAAGTTTAACAAATGATCCGATGCATCTTCACCTGTGTACAGAAAACAAGGAGAACATGGTTATACGGTGGCCTGGGTAGTGTTATATCAAAGCACTTAAAGATATCCTAAATTTGTGATCAAATTTAAATTCTTTGCATTCTTTAACAACTGCAAATTGTAGTAAAGTGATCTGCAATATAAACAATGATCAGGTTAACTCAATCCTACAAATCATGGCTGTCCCTTTTTAGAGTTACATGTACAAAGCATTGTAAGAAATTTAAATTTGAGTGTAAATTTAATATTTTCGTAAATGCCTTGATAAACACTATCCTGGTGACAACAAAATTGAAAACTTTACTCACAACTAAGAACTCAGATTGAGGACATTGTAAATCAATTGCTCAATAATCATCAAATTATTTCTTAAAAGATAGGAAGGGAAGGATTTTCATTTTCATTTTTTGTTTTCAAATTCAGGAACAAATGTAGCTAGTTTTAATTTGGAGCAATTTCCTTCTTTCTGTTCATTTTGAAACATGAAATGATTAATTTTCTCTTAATACAAAATTGCCCTTCAAATTCGTTGACAATTTATGACTTATACAAAAGTTGCTTTTCAAAATGGTTGACAATTTATGACTTATACAAAAGTTGCTTTTCAAAATGGTTGACAATTTATGACTTATACAAAAGTTGCCTTTCAAAATGGCTGACAATTTATGACTTATACAAAAGTTGCCTTTCAAATGGCTGACAATTTATGACATATACAAAAGTTGCCTTTCAAATGGCTGACAATTTATGACTTATACAAAAGTTGCCTTTCAAATGGCTGACAATTTATGACTTATACAAAAGTTGCCTTTCAAAATGGCTGACAATTTATGACTTATACAAAAGTTGCCTTTCAAAATGGCTGACACTTTACGACAAGTGAGGTAACTATGGTGACCATGTATAAATTGATAACGTACCGGAACATTTAAATATGCGAGCGAGTTCCGTTGCCATGACTTGTATAATCAGCCCCACTCTCAATCTCAACATCTCACGGAACAGTTTGGGTTCTGTTCTTATAAACATCGCTAGGTAGATCAACAACTCCTGAAAACAACAACAACATGTTATAAAATCTTGACTAGAATGTAACTCATTAGTAACCTAGTAAACGTTTACGAGAGAGGCTTGAACATCATAATCTTTTGGACACAAGACACATTGAAATTTGGGAAATTCCAGGAAATATATTAGTCACTCGAAAAACTGGGAACTCAACTTTTGCTTTGTACATGTATCAACAGAATTAACATTATAAGCAAAACCAATTTGGCTTCGAAAATATCTAAAGCTCTCAGTCAGTCCGTGATGAAATTTGGACCCATTATAGTGATGAAATTCGGACCCATTTTAGTAAGTGCTTTCATATGTGACCAGAATCAATCAGAAAACTTCAACATCAATAGGATGGGCAAACAGAAGTTTTAACTAAACGGTATTTATGTGGCTACAATACGGAATGAAGAGTAGTTATGTGTCTAATTTTAGCCACATAAAAGAAAATAATTTCAGCCACATAAAAGAAAATGCTACTTTCGTTTTGATTATTTGCAACTGGTTTGTCCATAAGAAGTAGCCACCTAAGTACCCGTTTGTGGGCGCATTCAGTCCAACAAAGCTCCCCTAATACTACAGTTAGACATTACCTGTGTGAGTGACGCGGTACTACGATCCTCACCACATGCCTCATATATTATAGCTGCCAAATCATCAGGTGGTAGAGGACTGAAATAAAATACAATTATTTGTAAAAGATAATAAGACTAGTTCAGGATAATATAACAAGTCAACAAGTAATTAAGAACTGCAAGCAATACAGAAGTCCCCTACCGGTTTGAAGCCATTTTCAATGTTTCTGTTGCCATAGCAACCTCAATTTTTGTCAGAATCAAAATATCTTTAGACGTGCATAATCCCCTTATTGGCCCTTATCCACATACATTGTATCAAGTTTGATAAACCTGGCTTGGAAACTGTTTGAGTTATGGCAGGATCCAGATCTGGGCATATTTTCACTCTTTCTGTCGCCATAGCAACCACAATATTTGTCAAAATCAAAATATTTTTAGACGTGCATTATCCCCTTATTGTCCCCTATCCACATACCAAGTTTCATAAACCTAGCTTGGAAACTGTTTGAGTTATGTCAGGACGGACGGACGGACGGACGGACTGACTGACTGACTGACGGACAGACGGACGGAGGGCAAACCTATAGTCCCCTCCGGTCAAAAACCGGTAGGGGACTAAAAACTGTCAAAACTACTCATATGCCAGCTCCCTTGCTGCAATAATGGACGGGTATGTAAGCAAAACTTTTCAGAAAATTTTAAACCATTATAATAATAATAATAATAACGAATTTTTTTATAGTGGATGACAAATTTGGTTCTAGACCAATTTGGTCCACAAAAGTTAGTTCTGGTGCCGGGAATCGAACCCGGGCCGCCTGGGTGAAAACCAGGAATCCTTACCATTAGATTATAATATTTGATGATTGGGGACACTGAGACTACCACACAACAACAGCACTAATTTAGAACACTAGACCTTACCATTTTAAAGGCTGCAAGAAATATGCCATTCAGTAATATCCAAACAACTTTTAAAGTTACTATTGTTTGAGTTACAGAAATTGAGAGCATTTAGGACCAAAATAAAACATTACAACTTTTATCTGGTTGCCTTTACAAGCAAACGCATTTTCTGACTAATTTTTCAGAGTACGTTGTTGTAAGTGGTCCTAAAACAGTTTGATCATGTACGTCTGAGCTATGATAGGGAAAGTGTATTCATTATTCTGCTTGGAGAAGCCCCGTTTGGCCCTTAATCTTCATGAAGGGACATACAAATATTTACCATGTTATAATTTTCTCTCTATCAGGTGGAAGTCCCACAGATAATTGTTTCTGTCGTACTAGGAGATCTGTCGCTGCTAAAGCTAAATCTTCCACTCTCTTCCTTAACATACCTGCAGCATGACGTACTAACCACCATTGCTTGAAATGTCCCGCCTAAAATAGTGAAGAGTTCAGTATGTATTATCAATTAATTACTGTAAAATCATTTTTTTTCAAGGGAATTGAATTTTTGTTGATTTCGTTTTTGAATTCGACAACAAAATTAAATCTCCACGATTAATCAACTGCCCCAATACAGAACCTATGTTTACCCTTCTGTGTTTTGAGATCCACAAACTTACAACCCCTCGAAAATGCACTTTCGTCACAATCCACAAAATTTAATTCCTACAAAACATGTGATTTTACAGTATACAATATTGGGCACATTTCTACCTAAACTGCAGGGCCAATATGAAGTTCACCACATATGGACACAATACTCGGCCGTTATGAAAAAAAACTCGGCCATTATGAGATTCAGTCATTCTGATTGACTGTCTAGCTCAGCAAGTATGAAACCGTGAATCTCATAGAAAGTCACATTTTGAATTTTAGTAAATTTGCATTCTAAATGTTTTTAAAGACAAGGACCCTTTTTGCAAAGACTTGAAACAACAGAATATCGTGGAATAGAGAACGTGTTTGGTGGTTTAATCATGTGACCTACCACTCCAAAGAGTGATGCCAAATCTACACCTCATGCACCCTAAGTAGATGCTCTACCACTAGGATAAGGTGGTACTATTATAGAGATAGGTTTAAGTGAGGTGTATCATGTAAGATCTTACCTTCTCATAGAGTTCTACCAGTAGTTCTCTCACAGTACAAGATTTACCATCTACCTCTGTATCCCAATCAGATCCTCTGAAATAAACACATAACATACATGATGTACCGGTATGTCGGGTATTATTTGTGATGTTTTAATTTTTGCTATTATTCACAAATTGAGTTCCTCATGAATTCAATCTGCGTAAATATACTATACCTATCATGGAACTTTAGACCGCAAATTAATACAAAAGGGCCCAAAGGGCCCTAGGTCACTCTGACATTTGTACGCAATTGTTGTGATGCCAGTGATTACCAGGGGTGTATCAAAAAAGACCGTTTTTGCAGTTCCAACCATGAACAGTGAATGATTTTCACATCTATCTAAAGTGGTGGTCACATCCCAACATACTTGCAAGATTGTGCTGTCTATTTGGGTAAAGTGTGGGAATCCGTACTTATGAGTACTGCCTCTGTGCGCAATACAGTCTCTGTACAAAAACCGCACGGATATCGCAACAACTCACAGCCAAATAGATGTACATGCTGAAAGCACGCACATTTGGTTGTGACCAGGCCTTAAGGGGGAAGGCTTAAAATGTGTATACCCCAGAATAAATGGTAAGAGTTGCTACTTACTTTTTATACATGATGATAAAATTCAACAACCACTAAATGTAAATACATGAGTTTAATATGCTTTTGCGTTTTACAAAAAAACAACTCAGTTTTGTTATACGTGTACCGGTACTTACTTTTTAACATACAAAAAATGTATGATATCCGCCTGCTCGTTAAGATTCTCTGACTGTGATAACTGCTCAACCAATTCATGCTCGTTAACATGCTCGTAGTTGTTATCCACGGTGAACGCATGTTGCCATAACTTATGGTGAAACTTTGGAGACCCTATTGGACTGGCTCTAGGGCTCTGGGCAGGACTGTGACCCAATGGACTTGGACAAGGGGATGACCCCTTAAGATGAGGATGACTTGAATCTGAAAGAAAATAAATTATAGAAAGTAGGGGGAGACACTGTCTTAAAAATACCCCAGTTCCAAGTACACTCAAAATAAACTAAATAACCAATATACAAACAAAATTAACTAACAATTGAATATAAATAAATAAAAAGTTAAAAGATAAACACATTTGTAAACCTTTGCTAAAAATCCCAGCAGTGCAACTGTATATACCTCTAAGAGATGAGCTGTGCCAAAATGAGTGTAATTATAACATTACTCAATGATTAAAAACCATTTTTTAACTAGAAATTTGAAAACTGTAGTTTTATTAATGGTGACATTCTGATGACCACTTTAATTACAAACCTTTTTTTTCAACACATAATGCCAACTTGTATGCTTTACCAGTAAAATATATGATCCTACCATAACCCAATAACAACATCATTTGTTATATGGTGATGAAGAAATTATTGAACAATATAACAAGTTGATAATGTTAGTAAATTAAAACAAGAGGGTCCAAAGGGTCCTGGGTCACTCACCTGTTTTAGTAGAATATTAAAGCCTTATGGTGACCTCATTTACATTTTACAAATAAGATTCAGGGAAATTCAGCCACTATTGCAAGCTTTTTCTAGATTTTTGCAAGATTTGACCTAGTGACCTAGTTTTTGACCTAGATTTCATAGAGACAAACATTCTGTTTCATGAAGATTGGATTATAACTGTGTCCTCTAATGTGTTCACAAGCTTTTTCAAACATTTGACCTAGTGACCTAGTTTTGGACCCTATAAGACTCAGTTTCGAACTTGGCCTAGATTTCATAGAAACAAACTTTCTGACCAAGTATCATAATGATTCGACCATAAGTGTGGCCAATAGTGTGTTCACAAGAAATTGTGAATGGACAGACGATGGATGGACACAGACGAAAAGTGATCACAAAAGCTCACCCTGTCACATTGAGCAAGTTCAGCTGAATTACGAGAGTAAACTTGATTAACTAGAGTTGCAGCGAAACTAGTCGATTTTCAACCATCAAGTGTACTCGAGTGTACTTGAGTTCAACCCCGCTGCGAGGCTGGGTTGCTGTAGTTCTGATCGGGACACCTGGGACAATTTCTCATGAATCACGTATAAATGCTGTACGGACCGTTCCAATTGCTGCAGTTCCAAATGTCCGCCATGTTTATTTACACTGTAGTTTATCTCTTCGTTTTGCTTAAGAGCTCAATGAGTTAGTTTAATTTTTAGATTCTTACGTCACTAGAGTAAACTCTAGTACGACAGCTGAGCTCTCTCTTTGTGACATATATATATGAGCCCTTCTCCAGGAAAACCTCATATATATAGTGTAATGATATAAAAAACTTTCTTCATGGGCATATATATAACAACCAATATGAAAATACAATTTACATTTTATGTAATAATATGAAACTGAATTATAATATAAAAAAGACATTAACAACACAGATGAAGGTTCTAATAGCTACTGGCAATAAACAAAATGACGATTAGGCAGGTTTCTGTGAATACATACATGTTTCTATGTGAATGGATACCAACTATGGTGATCTTGACACAAAGATTATAAGCTAAAACACGATGATACTGACAAACCTTCTTATGAAAAACATGACATGATTTTTTCCTTTTTTAACCATTTGGTATTTTGCCTTTTAGTGATTTGACACCTTCTTCAATAAGGTTAAACTTCATTTTTAACAAGAGATGTTTGTAAAATATGTATGCTCCAATGACAGCCCAATAGTCAAAATGGCAAAGGTCACAGTGACCCTTGACCTTTGACCTACTGACCCCAAAATCAATAGGAGTCACCTACTGTTGATTACCAACCTCCATGTAAAGTTTGAAGATCTTAGGGCAAAGTGTTCTTGAGTTATTAAACTGAAACCATTTGAATATTCAGAAATGGTGAAGGTCACAGTGAACTTGACCTTTGACCTACTAACCTCAAAATCAATAGGGGTCATCTACTGTTGCTGACCAACCAGTCAAATTCAATGGCAGCAATGATGACCAATTGCCCATAATGGTATGTACCGGTAGGTGCTAATGAATAGTTGAATGTTTTGAATTGTTCTAGAAATTCATAAGGACATAACTTTTCGGGAAATACAAACATATAATATTTATTGCCTTTGTTTTCCTGGAATAAATTATTAACCATTCGGCTACTCCTTCACATTTGGGAAAAAATCATGACCTAATACACAAATTGGTTGCTAGATAACACAAATATTAAGTACAAGGAGATATTTATACCAGTGTTTAAATAGGCTTAGTAAGCAATATAATCCATATCCTTTCCGCTACCAATATTTTTTCGGGCCTAGGAGAAATTCATATGGACCCTTTACTCCGTCCCTGAGAAATTATTGACTTGCAGCACGGATAAAAATTTGATACATTTGGATGCTACACACTTGACCGAAAGTGAAAGTAGGAAAAATTGTCAACATTTCGACTAAAGGTCACCGGAAATGACGATGTGACAGTGACTCTTGGGTGCATAACTTCTTTTTTTAGCTAGGTAGGCCTAAATTTGGGCCCATTTAGGACACTGATCCCGACCCCTTTGTCTAGCCTAATATTCCGTCTATAGATAAAAAATAAAAACTTTTTGGCACTAAATGTTAATGCAATTACACAGGGATTTGTACCGCAATGGCTGGTAAAACAAGTAATTTCAGTTTTGGAAAACCTACGTTCAAAGCCCTCTTCAAAGGGGGCCAGGGGGCACAAACCTGTGCCTGACCTTGGGCTTGTAATATACTTTAATCTAGGATGCATGTGTACCCATGACAGCAAAATTCACAAATTTGGGCATTTAGGTCGTAAACTACGAAAGTCCGAAATGGCCATCCCGGTCAGTCTGCATTAGTCTGTTATGGTAGCGGAAAGGATATAAGTAAGTAACATGTCAGTAAATAACAAAGCATAGAACATTAAAAAGAAAGGAGAGTGTTCAGAGGCCTTTACTTTCTCACCTGGGTAATATCCTAAAATATGAAGATTATGGAAATAATCTGGAGCTTCAGAACAACTCCAGTCAGGCGAGGTAACTCACACTTCTACTTGACTCAAATACTCTGATGTAAAGATTTTCTATTTGACTCAAATACTCTGATGGAAAGATTTTCTACTTTTCTACTTGACTCAGATACTCTGATGGAAAGATTTTCTACTTGACTCAAATACTCTGATGGAAAGATTTTCTACTTTTCTACTTGACTAAAATACTCTGATGAAAAGATTTTCTACTTGTATACTTGACTCAAATACTCAGATGGGAAGATTTTCTACTTGACTCAAATACTCTGATGGAAAGATTTTCTACTTTTCTACTTGACTAAAATACTCTGATGAAAAGATTTTCTACTTGTATACTTGACTCAAATACTCAGATGGAAAGATTTTCTACTTGACTCAAATACTCTGATGGAAAGATTTTCTACTTGACTCAAATACTCTGATGAAAAGATTTTCTACTTGTATACTTGACTCAAATACTCTGATGGAAAGAGTTTCTACTTGACTCAAATACTCTGATGGAAAGATTTTCTACTTGACTCAAATACTCCGATGAAAAGATTTTCTACTTGTATACTTGACTCAAATACTCTGATAGAAAGAGTTTCTACTTGACTCAAATAAGATATAATCCTACTGTTGAAACTGAGTAGATCTGCATGAAAGAGTCATTCTCATTCAAAAAAGAAAACCACCAACCTAGTTTTTTCAAGCAACTTTAATATCAGTTACTCCTTGTAGAAAAGGGAATTTAGTCAAGATGTCTAAGTGCCCAGCAAACAGTTCATGGCAACAATTTCAACTCTTCAAAGAAATGAAAACTGCTAAGCATGGATGACAGTCCATCCAGCATCTGTTAACAGCAACCAGAGTATGCCAAGTTCAAGCAAGCTAGCAAATAATGTATGTAATACATCTATAAAGTTGTGATGAAGGTCACTTACACAAGTCATGGTGGAATACTAGTATCATCAATAAAATGGGAGTAGTAAGTCAAGTCATAACCAATCACAACAAGAGATGTTTGTAAAACACATATTATGCCCCCATGGCAGACCAATAGTCAGAAATGGTAAAGGTCACAGTGACCTTGACCTTTAACCTACTGACCTCAATATCAATAGAGGTTGTCTACTGTTAATTTACATGTAAAGTTTGAAGATCCTAGGGCAAAGCGTTCTTGAGTTGTTCAAAGGAAACCATTTAGTTTACCGAAGAACATACCGACAGACAGACAGACAGACATGGGCAAAGCAATACACCACCTCTTCAAAGATGGGGGACAAATTCATTACATAGAGTATCAAAATATAACATTTTAAAATGTCATTTAAAACTGAGTTTTAAAATATTAATATTAACAAGTTTTTTTCTGCTGGTTCATAAAACGATGTTTCTTCATTTTTCATAATTTATTCAAGGAAGTCATAAGACAATTAATGCATGCAGCTCTAGCTAAAACCAACAACAGTCTTACACATATTTTGTACCAATAATAAGACACAGGGATTTTGACATTTTAAACACTAGTGCAAGTTTAAAAAAATATTATAGACAGAACAGAAAATGCAAATAGAACTGAGAGGTTAATAATAAACATTGCATGATTCTAATGTTTTACCTGGAAATAGTAAATTAGCTTAAATAAAAACAAACAGAGAAAATTGGAAATCAGGAACAAATTCATAAATCAATACAATATAATATATAAGACACAAATGAATGACTAACTAGTTGACTAGTGTTACAAATAAATGGTACATGAAGAATTGAGTACTTAAAATGAGTTACAGTCTAGCAATACCATGTGACTTTTACATCACTAAAGGCTACAAATCCAAGACGAAATATGCTTCACTTTGAAAACAAAAATTGCATACAGGTTTCACAGGGTGCTGGGCAAAACGGCACAGCTGCTGAAAAATATCTTACATTTCGTGGAAAGCAAATAATTGAATTCCCTTAGCATGGCATATATTTCATAGAAATCGGTATAGAAATAAAATACTTATTGCTATTTTTGTTTTCGAAGTGAAGCAAATTTCGTCTTGAATCTGTAGCCCAAAGTCACATGGTATTGCTACATTGAGTTATAAAGAAAGATATTACAAATCTTTGACAGGTTATAGCATACACTCTTAACAATAGAATGAGCATGAAAATGATTGAAATTGAAGATATATTGTTACGTTTTAGGATGTACCTGTGTCTTCTACATGAAAATATTTGGAATGGGTTTCATCCAGTATGGTTGAAAGATGGGTAAAAACAGCTTAAATAAGAACCATGGTAATGTTGTATAACTGATTGAAAGCGCATTTAAATAGCTAGTTTGTTAGACTTGAAATAATGCCGTCTTTTTTCAACATGTATAACAATATATGTATTATTGAGAATTAATTCTTTGTTAATGCATGTTTATTAATGCGAAATAATATGATACATAAGTTTCATGTTTGTTTATGTAAACAAAGGATGTTTATAAAACTTGCATGCCCCTTCTTATGGCAGCAAAATGTATTATTGAGAAATACAAGATAACTTTCCTTATGGCTTTCCAGTAGTAAAACAAGTGGCTTCCCACTGGTTTCTAGTGAAATACTGGACACCTTTACTGCTGGTATCCAGTGGAATACCAGTGGCTTTCGACAAAATACAAATGACTTTTCAGTAGTAAAACCAGTGGCTTTCCACTTGATTCCAGAGAAATACTGGACAATTTTACCACTGGTAACCAGTGGTTTTCCATTGAAAGTCCAGTGGGATTCCAATTACTATTTTCTAAAGGGTAGTTATTAATGTTGCAGTTCATGGTGGCCTAATAAACTCAGAATCCTCTTCTTGTCACAACAAACAGGCAATCCTAGGCCAAACTGTTCTTTAGATATTGCCTTGAAACCTGATAGCACACTGTCCTAGGATATGAGCAAAGCAATATACACCACTTCAAAGAGGGGCATAAAAACAGTTTTATAGATTTGTTGATTCGAGTTGTTTAAATTGAAAGAAAAAATAAATTAAATAAGTACTAGCCACACAATTACAGATAATTATAAAGATATAGAATATTACCATCAAAATGTCCGGTGATTCCAGGTACTGGCTCAACATCTGTGGAAAGAAATAATATATTGTGAACATAGGACAAGCAAATAAACATCATTACTGATGGGTTTTCGTATAGGAAACATTTTTTGTTAAGACTTTATATTACTGCATTAATAAGTCATAGTTTCGTGACATTTTTCTGCATAGTTTCCCATTTATAACATATAAAGCGAGTTTTACATGGGTATAGTACAGAGAATTTGACATGACACTCGACCTTCTATTAGTATAATTTAACAGCTGATATATTGTCCATATCTATAATCCTGGTTGTATATTTTCATAAGCGGAAAATATCATGAAGACATTTGATATGTAATACTAACACAAATCTAAAGGACCGACATTACATGATTTGCTCGCGGAAATTTATATATTCAACGCAAGAACCTTGTAATATATTCATGCATAAAGGTCAGGATCATCTCAATTTCTCTAAGCTATAGGTGACAGTAACAACATGTATACAAATATACAATTTTATTAAGTCAAAACTGAACAAAACTAAATAAGAAGTAATGTAAATATAGTCTAACCTTTGTTAGCAGCCAGTCAAGGTTTATATTAAAGGTGGACGCTTAAATCAAGTAGTGGTAATATAGCAATGTTTAACTTAAGAGTTCATACTACATATATATATATTGTAATTGGCTCCTTAAGATGGTTGCTCAATTTTGGTAAAGTCTAACAAAGGTTAGACTGTAAATGAGTACATACAATTTTTACAATGGATGCATAATTTGAAAAGAAACAAAAAAGTAGCGTGGCAGTTATCAGTACAATCAAAAACTCACTTAAAGACAACATTTGGAATGTCATTAGACAGTATTGGCCACTGGCTGATGCATGGAAATCATGAACATTTGCAAGGCTAATAATACATGGGGTATCACCACAGTATGAATCCCGATACATCGCTTCTCAGTTCCGTCAGAGAATTGCACTGTTTTCGTATTGTTCTGATGGACCCGAAAACTGCTGTAACGCTCTGACGGAACTCAGGTATCCTGAGTTACATCATCCTGAGTTCCGTCAGAGCGTTACAGCAGTTTTCAGTTCCATCAGAGTAATACGAAAACAATGCAATTCTCTGACGGAACTGAGATGCGATGTATCAGGATTCATACCGTGATCACATGTTTCAATATCAGTGAAACCTCAGATTGCTGAATAATATTTTGTTCTGGATACCATCGCTAAATGGTATTTTTATACTGACAATAGCCTGACAAATCATCATCCTCAAAGACAGCGGACTATATGACTGTGTGGATATTCCATAGCCATATCTAAAGCATTTAGTTAATGAGACATTAGTAAGTTGTCCATTGTTATAAATACTGGAACTACTGAAATGTTGTTCTTGAGTACAATAATAAAATATCATATATACAGTATAATACACCATCATTGGATACAGGGCATGCTTAACTCCATTTTTACTACATCTGTAATGAATGGAGAGTAAGCATAATCAACAACCGTGGGTATCCAATAATGATCAATCACAGATAACATACACCACGGTATGTATCCCGATACACCGCTTCTCAGTTCCGTCAGAGAATTGTTCTGTTTTCATTTGGCTCTGAACGAACTGAAAACCTGTGTAGTACTCTGACGGAACTCATGATACATGACATTTGAGTTCAGTCCAAGCGCTACACAGGTTTTCAGTTCTGTCAGAGCCAAATGAAAGCATTACAATTCTCTGACGGAACTGAGAAGCGGTGTATCGGGATTCATACCGTGTACACATAAATGACAAAAATACCAGAAACACCAACCATGAATATCACAACTCAAAACTTGATAATAAAATATACACACTTTAACTAAGCTACCATTTCAGTACATTGATCAATGACAAACACGGTACTACAAAATGTAATTTAAAACAAAATGATTAGTTACCAGTGCATAGACCACACTGCCTGGTTACTAGTTGAATGCTGTCTATTATGATTGGTCAAGGATTTTAAGTTACTTTATTGGATTATGCAACTGTGTGAAATAATTTTATTCCATTTACAACTTGAGCATTATCAACAGAACCCTCAGTCAATAGTGACGTCATTGTGAATTATTACATCAACTGACAATAATTTATTAGTCTATTTTAGAGGTAATTATAACACACACTCAAGGTTGGTCTTTAATTTAAACTGAGAACGTAACTTGTAACATAAATGGGAAGCAGTCTTAAGCAAATAAAAGTGGGTTTTATTAAACCTTGGAACCCATTTTAGAGGCATACGATTAGGGGTGGGCTAAAAATTTAAATGGAAAAGTAACTTTTTAAGTGATTTTTAAGCAAAGAAAGGAATTTTACTAAACATTGTAACCCATTGTTGAAGTAAAACAAAGGCTGTCTAAAAATAAACAAAATAAGAAAATAACTTTAACATTAAGGAGAAAATCGTAACAAAGGGGGTTAAACAAAACTTTTGAACAATTTAATACAAAATAGTGAAAAATTAAAAAGATGTGAAAATAATCGAGTTGGTACAAGAGTGAGTGTATACATGACTGTAAGATTGTAGGTGTAACCTGTGATGTCATTTTCTTACCAACCACAAGAGACAACACATCTGTCAATTCAGGCAAAAATATTGATGGACGTATCTTAGTTTTTATTTTTTTACCAACATTAACCCTTTACTCCATAGATATGTCAGTTCACACCCCAATCCCAAGTCCATCAACAATAAAATCCCAATTAATATGGATATAAAGGTTAGACCATCAACCAACTTACTGAGGGAGATCACTATTGATATTTGACTCAAAAAGCGGCACATGACACAAGTACACATTCTAGCTTATCTAGTTTTTATCAGAATTACTGTAAACCTTTTTACTTTCGCGAAAACTAACTTTCAAGTTTTGCTGAACATCGGCTTTTTCGGGACTACAAATTTTCGTGTTTTTTAGTTTCCCGCAATGTCCATATTAATGTTTTGAGCAATTTCGAGGCAACTTAATTTCGCAAAATTTTACCACTTGCAAACTCCGCAAAATTAAATTGCGCGAAATAATTTCTTGGTTTACAGTACACATTCTAGCTCATTCTGAACCAGATTAATGTACGTTGTACAGAGTAAAGGGTTAATGTGTCGAATATCTCGTTCTATTAGTGTACTGACTAAACACATCTTTGATGCATTTTATGTTTGTTGTATTGTTTGACACTTTCTAAATTTTTGACAAATTGGTTCTTTGAGATTTAAAGAAAGTACATAAAAACCTAAAATTTTGTTTCTCATGGTTGCTGAAAATGACATGGACATTGTATATATATGTAGAGATACACAATACTAAGATACTGTGTGCTGTGTGTATGTTTGGTAGTACATTATCACAAAGAAGAAATATAGTATTGTTTTGTGATACTTGAAGAACAAGTCATTAAGAATTGCAAGCAATACTGAAGTCCCCTACTGGTTGGGAGCCATTTTCAATGTTTCTGTTGCCATAGCAACCACAATTTTTGTAAGAATCAAAATATCGTTAGATGTACATAATCCCCTTATTGCCCCCTATCCACATACCAAGTTTCAAAAACCTAGCTTGGAAACTGTTTCAGTTATGTCAGGATCCAGATTTTTTGACAGACGGACTGACGACAAACCTATAATCCCCTCCGGTCAAAAAACGGTATGGACTAAAAAATATATATAAGAACAGTGACTGAAGCATGTCAAGATACAGACGAATACTAACAAGTGCCAGATAGTTTATGATGTCTTGTAACATAGGGAATGACACACTATGACCTTGACATTTGACATTGTGATCTCAAAATCGATGAAGGTCATTTACTGGCCATGATAAAAAATTCTCACTGGCACCAGAACACCAAACTGTGGTGTAAATTATGTCAAAATAAGTTTTAAACAAAATCAAGCCAAATACAAACTCGAAAACGCAGATTTATTGACACGGCCCGTTCGTAGTTTGTCTATGTAATATATAGACAAACTACGAACGGGCCATGTCAATAAATCTGCGTTTTTGAGTTTGATTTGGTTTAAAAGTTATTTTACAACATTTAAATCACAGTTTGGTGTTCTGGTGCCAGTGAAAATTCTGTATCCAGTGAGCGGAGCATGGATCTATATGTAGCCATTCTTGATTTACCAATTACATCAAATGTCACCATGACCTAAACCTGTGATCCAGTCACAACAAGGGTTATTGTTTTTGACATGAAGGTCCATGTGACCTTGACCTGTGACCCAGTCTCATCAATATCTTTTACAGGTAATAGGCAACATGTCTACTTATGAATCCTATGCAATCTTCAGTAAATGAATGGTCAACTGCAGGATATGACCCCTCCCTAAATTTGAGTACTGTAGGCAGTAGGTTGATTTAAATTGGATAGAAGTGGTCTACAGATGGACTTAATGGACGAATGGACCGACCGACTAATGATACGTGCAAGGCACGATGTATCCCTACTTCTTCTAAAGCAATCACAGTAAGAGTTTTCAGGTACATTCAGTCTATAGACTATCAGCATTCTAACTATGTTCATACTACCATACCAGACAGGTCTACAAATCTTTGAGTATGGCAATGCACTAATTATGCAAGGTGCATCAATAAATGCAACTATAGGGGTTAATATGATAAAATCACTATATCTAGAAAATAATATAGAAATAAAGTACAATGCAGTCTACACGATCCAGGAATGAAATATTGGTACCCAATATGAGTTAGAGCACTACACACTTCAAGAGGTAAAAGGGGAAACAACTGTATCTGCTACTTTATATACATGAAGATAGAGCAGTTTGACCTTCAACCCTCAAAATGATCTTGGACACTTGACATCAGTCTTAAGATAAATACTAGGTTTTTTTTCATTATAAGAATAATTAAAATATATGTTAGAACATGACAGCAGATATAAGCTATAAGAGATGAGGAATAGGTAGAGCTGTCATTGATAGAAGCTGTATCGATGTATCGACAACATTTTTTATCCGATCGATTATCAATTCACATTTTGAAATATCGATACATAGGTAAATGAATGGAACCACAAAAATTGTTCATTTTCCTGCAAAATACATTTTCTTTGTTAAAATGGAAGTTTACAAATCATAAAATGGGTCAAGTCTAAACTCAAACCAAAGGTGCTATTTTCAAAAGCTGAATCAATACCCAACGTATACAGTGTAGAATGGCTAAAAAGGGAATAATGACTGATGGGCCCGTTTCTTGCTCATCTGCATGTGTAAATCGATATATATATGCATCGTCAATACTTTTCTTCCTATATATCGTAATCGTCGATATGCCTTGGGTCAAATCAATGACAATTATCTAGGAATAGAGTAACATCCTTCGACTGATGGTCAGTGTCCAAGCCTAGTATTATACCATTACATCATAAGTAAAACAAGAGTACAATGCTAGTAATTATCGCAGACAGTTAATAATGTTACAATATATAGGGGCACTTCATCGCAATCCCCTAGTTGTTGTTGCTAGGGACCTACCTGGACTCATCGGAGACGGAATAGAGATCCCACGTTGCCTTAACTGATCATGAATCACTCAAGAAAGAAAACAATGGTATATATAGAAAGCAGAGTACATAATATAACAAACAATGTTGAGTTAATCTGTTAATAAACAGCCTTGTTTGTTTTCTTTCTAACATTACACATGCTAATCTTTAATTTCGTCAATCGAGAACTGACCACAGAACTGTCCCTTCTTATTCATTAACAGTGCAACCTGTCTTAAGTCACAAGGATAGAGCAAATAAGGATATCCTGTGTTCATTACTTATTATTTTCAGTTGTGAGTTTGGAAGGGAGACAATCCAACTACAGTAATTGACTTAACAAGATACCTTATCAAGGGAGATCATTCTTGATATTTACCACAAAAAGCAGCACATGAATTATGTACACATTCTAGCTCATGTATCGGAATGAATCATAATGTAGGTAGTGTGGAGTATGGGTTAAGGAAGACATTGCTCAATTCAGGTGATCACTAACACAGGTTTGACTGTATATGTATTAGAAACAGTTTAGCAATCAATCCCGCCAATATCATAAGTACAGGAAATTACGATGAAAGTGAAACAAGGTTATCTGCCTCTGTTTGCATACAGATAATCAAGTTTTGCTGACATCTTTTCTCAAACATACATTTAAGGTACACAACAGTACTGTACAAAATACATGTATATAGGGAGCAGTAATTGTCAACAATACAGGGAGCAGTAATTGTCAACAATACAGGGAGCAGTAATTGTCAACAATACAGGGAGCAGCCATTTTACAGCCAATACATGTATGTCAGAACGTCAAAAGTACAGTGTCTGTAAGCAACAATTAAGGTTACATGGGGAAAACGACATCATGAACAAAGGCAAACATTAGAGAGGTTGCGAAAGTCAACTTGTAGCGTGTACATCTAACTTTTGAGCATTTTGACATCCATGCGTACGGGTTTCTACAAGTAAAGGACGAGTGACAGAATTTTTATGTGTATTATGTCAGGTAGGTAGGCATATGCACAGGCAACTCCATGTTTTATTGCTGATGGACTCATTGAATTTATATAAACACTCATATTGATTTGTGAAGAAATCATGGGTCCGTTGCCTAAGCAAAGCACTACCGAGCGCCTTTATTCAGTTACCATCCCCCGGTCAATTAAATATAGAACGCAAGGATTACCTCCCGTGGAAAGCGCTACTTAGCGCTCATCCATGTTAACGGTCTCCATGTTTCAACTGTCACCTGATCTTACACACACACATTGTCTTTCGCAAGCCAAGTTTAATAGCAATGTGAACGTTTACATGTACAAGTAGCTACACATACAAGTAGTCATTCACTTTACAACCTCCCTAATATTTCACAATGTTTACCCTTCCCTGCAAGTTTACAGGCCATAACAGGTCATAACAGCATGTGTAATCAAACAATGTGTTCACCTTCAGCATTTCATTGAACAGTATAGCAATCTACCTAATTAATAACTCTCATTTTGCTAACTATTATAAAAGTATGACTCATACAATTTACAAACACAGATACATAGCTCAGTGTAAATCAAACATGCGACAAGGCCATACAGGTATATACTACACGGCATTCTGTTACTCCAGGTTATGACATGTACTTTGGGTAGCTACATGAATATTTTAATTATTGTATCATACTAAGTTTTCATTCTATACATGTATATTGAAACTAGGGAGTTTTTAGTTTATATCACCTAGAAATTTGCCTGTGCTTATCGTCACTTTGTCTGTAAAATTTTGTAATATATGTACTGTACTTATAGTTAAGTCTGACCTACAAAATTTAGTTATGTCTGACCTGTGGTGAAATTAGCCACGCCTGTTACCACCTTGATAGAGAAATAAAGCATTTCTCTTGCTATGATTGATTATAATATAGTGTTCACATAAATCATAGAAAGTAAATCATAACATAATTTTCTTCTCAATTTCCTCTGACCAATATCTATATGTGCCTGTCTAACACTATTGGTAATTGATGAAGACTTCAAGTCAACATAATTTTTCATAACATACATAGACCAACACTGGCATTAACTAAGCTATGCATAGATTATAGATATCAATTTATAGCCCATACAGATTTATTTAAAGCTTATTAGATACATGTCTAGCGTGTCTAACAAGATGGCCGCCGTATCTTGTTGCCAGGGTTTGTGTGCTAAAGCTGCAATTCGATTGACGGACGCCACCTGTCAATCAAAATCGACAGAAAGGTCAATTTAAAGCACATGTATATTATCAGGGTAGAAAGTAATTAATCGCATCATTTGATTAAAATACTTTTTTGGAAGATAAATAAATAGTAGAACAATTCTAGAAGTCAAAGTACCCAAAACAACCCAAAGGAGTAAAAGAAAATTCAGCCAAATGAACCCAAAGCAGTACATTAATATTCTAGCTCATAAAACCATAACAGGTAACATAGTTTATACCTGATACGTCAGCCGGATCCACAGCGATAGATCGCGATCTTCTTACAATTCCACGAACAGAACTGTGACGATATGAACGACTAGCCTTCTTGCCAAAGCTGAGCAATCTCTGTCGTGGAGAAAATCTCTTCAATACATCACCCAATAAATCCATAATTTGTTGTCCAACTGAAAACAATGAAAGCTTCTGAATACAGTCTAAAATCTTTTATACCACGGTTACACCTTTTAACAACATGTCAGTTTATCAATTATTTAGCGATAAACTGAGATGGAAGTTACTGTAGGCAAATTTTCAGGTGTTTATGGAGTAAAAGGTTAAACAGTCTATTGAGGTATTACGTCAAATATGGCTACTTAAATCTTTACTACATTGAGACATTTACAGTCAGATCTAGATACAATGACACTGTTTGTTCCCGATCAAAATGTCGTTATAACGAATTTGTCATTACACTGAATTTCACTAGTGATGAGAAATTTGATTTGGAGATTGTTTCATAGAAATCAATTAATGATTAACAAATAATTATTATGTCGTAAAATTGACATAATCAGCAAAATCAGTTTTATATTTGATCAACTTTAATGAGATTATCTAATGGCTCAATAGCATTCCATTCATCAAACTTTGATAACAAAGTGTAAAATGGGTATGAAAAACAAGTCATTGTTATACATGCACTGCATCAATGAAACCGCAACCTTAAAAACAAATTTAATTGTAGGAAATCACGCACATTAATTATACATATCGAGCAAATAGTAATTATCCAGTAACGCTCTAGAGAATAATTTGGTAATTCATTTTGTTACAAATTTTACCCTATCGTTTTTAAGAATTGATGAATTAATACATCAAGTCGAGAAATCTCGATTAACATCGTTTATTTCGTGAACCGTAAGATTTCTAAAATACGAATATATGCGATGACTTCGCTTATCTCCTTTGATTACGAATGCGCGAGCCGTAGCACACAAACTGTGATTCGACTGTGAAAGGTTCCACTATTATAAAGAGAGCAATTTAGACGATTTTCACAAGTGTAATTACATAATTAGGCTCCTTGCTCAGACGATGACTTTGTGAAGCCGATCAATAGTTCAGGTGTGAAAAATAGTCCCTTGATAGTGTCAGTATATCGAGTATTAATTACTGTGTAAACAATCGATTCGTTCCCATCTTTTTGCTGTTGGTGTCGGTAAGTGAATATGTCGTTATAACAGATACTATGAACGTTGTTTTGAATTCGTCCCCACTAATTTGTGTCGTTATAACGAAATTGTCGGTATATCGGGTGTCGTTGTAACGAGTCCTGACTGTACTATATTTACCCAAACTCCACAAAAATATTGTAAATAACCAGTCTGGAGATGGTTTAACTAGTCTCTTATTCTGATACTGTACGAAAAGTAATTATGGGCTCTATGGAGTAGTATTAATTAAGCAGGTGTACTCAATTTGAACTACCCGGTAGCCTTTTTGGATATAATCATATTACATATGTACTTGATTTATACAGGCTGACAGCTAACACAGTTTGACAGTAAAGCTCAGCTAACAGCCAAGACTTCAAACTCTGTACCAAGTCAGAGAAATATCTGTTCTCTAATTATCACTACAGTGAGAAGATATTCGGTCAATCACCACCCCAGTTTAACAGACTAAACAGACCCCAAAATTTATCAATATTCAATCTGTTAAAAGAGACCTATTGTCAGCAAAGACAACTTCAGCTGTTCCCATGGGTGGTTTTTACAGAAATGTTTGACTGTACCATGAATATACTTTGAAAGCAACAAAATGACAGCAAACTAGAATACATACCTTGGTCAGAATCTTCAATATCTCTAACAAAACTCAGTTTGGTAACACATGAAGTTGAGACAAAGTCTGACAATGAGCCGAGATGTACGCGGGTACCAGCGATATATCCACTCTGTAACTTCTTGATAGTACCTATCAGTGAACTCGGTGGCTGTTGGTACTGATCTAAAAAATTAGAAAACAATTTGTAAGTGAAATAATTGCTTCAGATTTATTTATAGCACTAACAGAGCTATTTATTGCACTGTCAGACAATTTTCGTAGCAAAGCATTTTTAAAATTTATCCTTGAAATGGGAACAAAATATAATAAGTTTAAAAGAATTTTAAGTCTAGTCATTAATATATTGTTGGATAAATATAAATAATTTTAAATAAATATTTAAAATCAGTTTATTATTTTACAGAACTGATGCATGTATATTAACACATTTTGTAGTTGAAGTAACTTATTACGCCATTTAAAAAATCTTTCAAACCATCAAGGTTTTGCCTTTTATATATTGATCAACAAGTAACAGTAAGGAATGTCAAATTTAATTTATATACTATTTATCATAAAATCATAGAGCAGCCAGAAAACACAGCAGTAGGTAGGAAAATTGCCTCAATGAACGAAGCAAAGAGGATATTTGTATAGGTAAACATATATGTATAGAATAATCATTGGTTGTGTTAGAGTTACTAGGTAAAAGATTGAAACAATTCCAGATGAAAGAGTGCTTCAACAGAAACAGGCTAAGTCCTGAAGTTTCAATAGAAACCAAACCAAACTTTAAAGTCTTAAGTTTCAAAGCCAAAGATCTATACATAAAGAACCCTATACAATATACATAACAAATTTTTACAATATATGTAAAGAACCCTTTACAACCAAACCAGAACAAGTTCTGAAAATAAGCAGACCTGAGAAACATACACAGTCAACTCTCGTTATCTTGAATTCGCTTCTATCGAATTTTCCGTTATGTTGAAGTCCGGATTTTTCCCCTTTATATTTGTATTTATGAAATGTAGCCACCTGTCTCGAAGTTTGTCATAAAGTGTTTTGTTATCTCAATTTTTTTCTTGGTCCGAAAGAAATAATTCGCACCTTAAATCTATTGCTAATCTCGAAGTCGGTTTGTATCTGACCAGCGCCAAAGTTTCGACTGTATGAAATCTTCGACTTACCAATAATTTTCACACCTTCCATTGTTGATCAATTAAATGCTTGCAGAAATTTGCACAAACATATCTCATGCAGCTTCAAGATGCGACTTAACACTAGTAATAAAAATAATTGAAAATATGGGGAAATCCTGGACACGATAAACCCCTTTTAAACCCGTACCGTGACTTCAACAGTAAAAGTGGTTCTCAAACTTTAAATCTTTAAATATTTTATTCTATATGTTGCCATAACAACACATTAAAGCTAAAAACTAAAGTTACGTCTAAAAGCCACTTGTGAAGAGAACTTAATATGTTCATGGAATTTTCTTAAAAATACGCGAAAGTCCCGGACACGATAAAACCCATGTAATTCCGTATAGTGACTTCAAATGAAACAAAATGGCTTCCAAACTTATATTGAATTTTCGTAATGTCGAAGAAATTTACACGGTCCCGCAAAATTCAAGATAACGAGAGTTGACTGTAAAATTATTACAAAAATGTTTCATCATCTTTCAAAACATTCGGTACATCGCTTTATCCCGTAATATTTATCAATGTCATTATCACAACAGCAACAGTAAGGTACGCTAGCTTCAGATTCTCATTGTCCCCAGATTTTTAGAGCAGAAAAACTCTAAATTTCTAGAACAGACTAAACTCTAGATTTCCAGACTAGCTAGCTAAATTCTCCATAGTCGTGCAGATATAACCAGAGAGTAGTAAGTTAGTTCCATAAACATACAAATACATGTATTCCAACACCAGAGTGCAAATAAAACGGGATTCATTTGACGTTTACTGAAAACCAAAAACCAAAGACCTATACATTACTTTTTTATGTATATTTCTTTGTAAAAAGTAACATTTTGATCCTCAGGATCCTGAGGATTAAATTATCTTTAAATTCTAGCATTGTGTCTATAATTTCTTAGATAGTATTTAGTTTGAAATTATCACATTGACCTTTGTAACTCAGCCCCTAGTGAACTCCTGATATAATGGAACAGTAGATTGATTTTATATGAATAGTATTGAATAGTATTTCATCAAATGATTCTTTTGCTGTAATTGAATGATAATTATTGCTTCATAGTAAGAAGTTATATATATCAAGACATTCATCCAAACATGCTATAAATCAAGCTCCTTACATTGTATCAACCTTTCCAGATATTAATAATTTATAGACAGAAAAGCAAGAAAGGTTAAGCAGAATTATTTGACCATCTGGCTATATATAATATATATTCTAGAATATACCATCCTGTGAACACACTCACTCACCAGGTACAGTTTGTCGGAAATGCCCACCAGGGTCTGTGCCTATGTAAGATAGTATACTGCACTTTACATACCACATAATGTAGCAAATGTGGAAATTCAACAAAAAATAACAGGTTTTCTATGTACAGTCAACTCTCGTTATCTCGAATTTCACGGGACCATGGAAATTACTTCGACATAACGAAAATTCGAGATAGAATTTTCAGCATCAAAATTGCAAGTTTTCTAGTTTCTGTCATTTTACGCCGCCATATTGTTACGGCCTTAAGATTTTGCTTGTTTTAATATTTATGTATATGTATTCCTCCTCGAGAAAATGCATATTATTCATTTTCGTTTGTGTACGTTGTTGTTTAAAGCACTCACTCATTTTGACAATTGTTTTAACATCTTGCGTTCTTTAATTATTATTTTTACAAACAATTGTTCGAAATGACATGTTTATTGATGTTTGGACGTAACTCAAATCTTTATGACACGTTTGTGCAAATTGTTACAAACAAATATTTGTTCAATAATGGAAGGTGCGAAAATTACAGGTAAATCGAAGATTTCAGACTGGCGAGGTGTGAAAAACACTCGACGCTAGTCAAATACGATCAGACTTCGACCCGACTTCGAGATGAACAACAGATTTAAAGTGAGAATTAGTTAATCGGGACCAAAAAATAATTCGACATAACGAAAAATTCTAGCTGAATTCGAGCCATAACTTCGAGATAGGTCTCGAGATTTCATATAGACAAAGAAGGAGAAAAATCGGGACTTGAAAAAAACTTCGACATAACGGAAAATTCGATATAAGCGAGTTCGAGATAACGAGAGTTGACTGTATGTACAATGTGTTGCAAGCATAGGTAACTGTATCATTAATAAAGAGTAAACATTTTTTTTTTTATAAAATTTAAAATATCTTAGATAACATAAATTTTATATAAAACAATTTTTTTTACTCTTTATCAATGATACAGTTATCTGTGGTTGCAAGCTACATCACCAAATATTTGTATATGTGCATTTTGTTCAAGTCAGTATATCAACCTGTATCTTAACTAGAGTGTTTGGTACAAAATACAACAACATGTATAAAATATGTGTTAGAACATGAACACATCTCATGATAAGCTTTTTGAGACAAATACCAAGAGTTATCTTCCTTGATTATGTGAGTGGCTATCTCCAATTCCGTAATTTGTTTGTCAGCTCTTCATGCTCATAATTGGAAACATATTATAGATGTACATGGGATAGGGGCTATGCAGTAAAGGGTTAAAAAACAGTCAATACTTTTAGAAACATAAGTGGCTTACACATTTGTTTGTCATACAGTATACTTACTAAGCAGACTTAAATTTGCTTGTGTTAAATTATATCAACAATGAAAACATTTACTGTATGTTACAAGTTGTAATTTCAAAGAAGAATTAAATTATTAAAACTAGAAGTTTTTTTACACAAAGTGAGTTTGTCTTTCACAAAGGACCATAATCTTGGCAAAATTCATCCAACATGCGATATCCATCCAGACAGACTGACATCCAGCACAAAATCAATATGTCTCGCCCACATATAGTGGGCGACAAAGGACAAGGTTCATTTATGGCTTAATTTGGCCCTGAGTTTTATCGAAAAATAGAAATGCATCTTCCTATAAATCTGTCCTATGTTTGTAATAGCCTAACATTGTCTTTCAAAAAATTAAGCATACTTTTCCAAATTTCCCTCGTAACATGTCGAAAAGTCTACTTGAAATATGTTCAGTTATTTGAATTATAGGACATATTTAGAGGAACATGCATTTTTATATTTTGAAAAATCACAGGGCCAAATTAAGCCATTAGTGAACCTTGTCCTTTATAATTTAACACTTTACTCCAGAGACACATACATGTTTAAAATGATTTATCTAAGCTACTCCATGCAGTGATGTTTAGACTCACGTACCAGATATATATCCATGCAGATACATACAATATGTGTCAATCACTAATTATCTTTTAACAAGTAATTAAAACTTGCAAGCAATACAGAAGTCCTCTACCGGTTTTAAGCCATTTCAATGTTTCTATTGCCATAGCAACCACAATTATGGTCGGAATCGAAATATGTTTGGACATGCATTGTCCCCTTATTGCCCCCTATCCACATACCAAGTTTCATAAACCTAGCTTGGAAACTGTTTGAGTTATGTCAGGATCCAGATTTTTTGACAGACTGACTGACAGACGGAGGGCAAACCTATAGTCCCCTCCGTCAAAAACCGGTAGGGGGCTAATAACCAGAATGTATCTTGTAGATCAATCTAGCCTAGTATCAGAATACAGCACTTAAAAGGGATCTATGGAGTCAAGGTTTAAGAAAATGCATCTATGAATAATAAGAAATCTAACTATTTAAATCGGGAAAAGCAACCAATCACCAAGGCAACAGGTATGATAACATACAATACATGTATCTTTCATCTCAATGACTTTTAACAACCAAGATGTTTGTAAAACATATTTACACACAACAGGCAGCAAAAGTTTTCATTTACTGTGGCCTTGACCTTTGACCTTATTTAAAGTTTGAAGTTTGCGGCCTAAGAAAGCTGTGATACTGACTGGCTGGCATGCGCAAAGCAATATTTCTTTGAAGGAAGCACAATTTTTTAATCAAAATATGACAACTGACTCAATCAATGGCAATTAAATTTTATGATATCAATGGTTACCTGAAAGGTGTTAAATTCACTTTAAAATAAAACATGCACCATTCACACACCAACTAATGCAAAATGCGTTAAAAATGCACTTTTAATTTCCAGGCCATAACATTGGTTCCCATAAATCACAGAAAGTAGTATTTAACTAGTATTCGTATTCACTAAAGACTACAAGTCTCAGACTTTAAATGTCTATTACAGTTTTAAAATGAAAAACTAGTAAGCTTCTGGATTATAACAGAAAAAGACCATAATGAAAAAACAACCTTTTTATCTGTTTCTCTACACAAATTTATTCCTGGACTCTTGATTATAAATTTCCTGTATTTTTCCCTCACTTTTGCCAAATATTACAATTTTCGGAACTACATTAAATTCCTTGTTATTGAAAAAATCCCTTCTTTCCTAACTTTTCTGTGACCATGGGAACCTTACCAATCTTACCGAGAAGGTTGGAGCTCACACAGATTGTTACAATGGGTCGGCCCATACCCTTCCAGCAATGTTTTATATACGACAATTCAGAACGGAGTAAGTCGACCATATACGAAGAATCGAGAGGCATGTAAAATTGTTGATGATCCAAAAACTGTGAAATAAAATTGTAAACAAAGGCAAAGACTTAAAATTTTGTTACAATATGTATTAGATTAAGTTTAGGAAGAGTGCAACAATACTGTAACACATGGACGGAGGGCCAAGGATCAAAGTCTCACCTTTATACAATGGTAAGTCTAGATATAAATTCTTTGAATAAGTTTTTCAGATATCACAAATTAAATGGGTAATTATGAAGGAATAAAATAAATCCTTTCTTTCAAGACCGGAAATAATTTTGGTGAGTTAATTACCGATTAGTAACCATTTAGAAACATATTCAAAAACTTTTCATTTTTGAAGTAGATTAGTCATTTAAGTGGGAAAGGCCAATCAAATTAAATACAGCAAGCAAGCATAAAAGCTCTAATGAGGCTTATACATGATAAATACATTCACTGGCCCATACATTGCACTAGACAACTTTACGTATAAAAGTGAAATTTGATCCCTGGAGAGCTATATAGATACTATAAAACATGTGATTCTGAACTTTTCTGGGATACTATATTTATATTGTTTACAATATCAAATACTTGTTCTGCATACACTTTATTTCATGTTTATGTTGGTAGTAATATACATATAGCCCCTAATACCAGATAGCTTGATGACCCCTTGGTGAGGTAACAATGCCCCCCTCCCCCCCTCTGGTGATTCTGACTTCCGTGAACACAAAATGTTTGTGGTTTATAACCGACCCTAACTAACCTGTAGTTTATGACATGACCATCCCTAACTTCTTGTTTATGACCAACTCTACACTGAGTGTGGGGACATAGTGGGGTCTAAAGACAAGTGAAGAGCTATATATATCCACCACAATCTAGAAGGTGAGACAGGGGGATGGGGTAGGCTTATCGTGCATCTTGTAATTGCCTAAACCATTAAAACACCAGTGTTTTTCTTTATGATGTAAAAACCACTTCTCCATTTCGGACAGGGGAAATTGCACTTGACATTATTGGCCATAGTGAACAGGTAACCTCATACAGGTTTGAGTGTAGTTCAATCAAGATTATTAATCAAAGTTGACTGTTTCATGATAGAGCTAATACTGAATCTAGGAACATGAACAATCCAGTATGATCATTGCTTGCAACATTCACTGTCACGATGGCCATTGCCAAAAACGAGAGCCTCAGAAAAAGTATAAGTAGCATGGAAGAGCAACTAAAGCTTATAACCATCAGCCCTAATTGTAAATAAAAGCAAACAGGCTTAGCATGCTTCAAGATAAAAGTTACATGGTCCATACTGTAAAATCATTCATACTGGTAGATACATTATAAGTTCCGGGAATTGGCTTAAAATTCAATTTTTCAAGGGGTGGCAATGAATTCATGGATTTATACGACAAGTTTAACAACTATGATATGTGGGATTATCATGGTTGAGTTCATAAAAGCTCCATGAAAATGTGTACAAAATAAATAATAAGAAATTATTGAACATAAATCATTCAATTTCATGAGTAATAAATTTTGTCAATTTTGACACAGTGACAAGAAAATTACAATGTTGTGGGGTTGTAAATACAATGTATAAGGGTTCTATTAGAAGGGAAGATCCTTGTCATGTATTTGGAAGGTCTATAAATCATTGGAATAAGATTTTGTGATCAAGTTCATCCATAAAATCAATGAAATTTAATCTGCAACAAATATTGGTGATTTTACAGTATATGATAATATAAGTCAAACTATAAACATGAAATGAAGCCAGCAGCTTACAGCCAACATACATTCAATGTAATCAAATCTTTCTGACTGTTTACACCATATATCCAATGCTATTCTAATAATAGATTAACTATAATATACAGAGTCGTTTTTTAAGGGTTAAGCCCATAAAATGTATGTTATTATTAGATTATATCTATAAAAAATGGTATCAAAGTAACTCGCAAACAGCACCAGAAAAATTCAGAGGTAGAAACAAGTGACATGCAATAACTATAAACAACAGGGAAAGGAGAATTGACATCATGTTGAGCACACCTAGGGTCGCTTTGTTTACAGGACAGATAAATGTCGGCCTTCCCATCATCCTCCAGTTACGAGCGAGGTCGTCCATATTGTTTTTCATCGTATCAACGAGAAAATCCATGTCAAGTGGTAGGTAGAACTGATGCTGATCTACAAACTGAAAATTGGTCGGCATAATATAAATCAATCGGGTGAAATACAGTAGGTATGTACTAAACTAGGTCTACAAATAAAGGGTTCCCATAAATCATAGAAAGTAAAATTCCCTGACCATTTCCTGACCATTTCCTGGCCATTTCCAAATTTTAGTGTTTACTAACAAACTATTATCAATTTTTCCAAATGGATTCGTTTTTACAGACAAAAATTTTACTTTTGAAAATATATGCGAATGTTCAACCAGTATGAAACACTGTAAGTTTTTTCCATTCCACTTACAAATTGAGTTCTCAATCATTACCTTCTGATTCAGACTTTCACCTACTATGCAAATGTCCCTGGTTAAATATAAAGTTCCCTGACATTTTCATGATTGTAGGAACCCTAAGTACACATGAATTAATGCATCTCAGTTTGGTTTTGATTATATTGTTTAAGTTATTCTGTTTAGTTCTATACATGTAATAACCTGTTTTAAGCAGCTAATTAAGGAATACATCAAATATGACTATTTACTACATGAATAGGTGGTTGCTTAATTTGATGCAGGTGGCTTTTTAATACAGGTGGTTGCTTAATTTGATGCAAATGGCTTTTTAATACAGGTGGTTGCTTAATTTGATGCAGGTGGCTTTTTAATACAGGTGGTTGCTTAATTTGATGCAGATGGTTTTTTAATACAGGTGGTTGCTTAATTTGATGCAGGTGGCTTTTTAATACCAGTGGCTGTTTAATTTGATGCAAATGGCTTTTAAAAACAGGTGGTTGTTTAAATTGGTGCATATAGCTTTTTAATACAGGAGGTTGTTTAATTTGATAAAGATGGCTTTTTAATACAGGAGGTTGTTTAATTTGATAAAGATGGCTTTTTGATACAGGTGGTTGCTAAATTTGATGCAGATGACTTTTTAATACAGGTGGTTATTTAATTTGGTGCAGATGACTTTAATACAGATTGTAGTTTTATTTGGTGTGTATAATTTTTTAATACAGGTGGTTGCTTAATACAAGTAGTAGTTTAATACAGGTGTATTTAATGTTAAATTGGCTACCGGTATTTGAGTTTTCATAGTAATGGCTGCTTAAGACAGGTTGTTGCTTCATTAAGGTGACCACTAACACATGTTTGACTGTAGATGAAAGCGATACATGTAGTTGAATGACCCTTACACTTCATGGTAAGGCATGAACTTTTAACTGGGTAAATAGAATATGAAGGGTTTTCTGATGGTTTTAGTATTGTAGATAATCGTACAGGAGTTGTATTGTCCTCTAACATCATGCATGTGACTGTCAGATGATATACCAGTAGAGAATTATTGAAATTACTAAATAAGTGATATTATCACATGGTACATGTATGTTATGTAACAGTAACGAGTATGTAAATGTCAATATTCCTATTCTACTAATGGTAATAAATTATTCTGTTAGTGATTTTAGCAGTGAAAAAAAACATAGGTAGTTATATGATATAATACATAGAATGGTAACATGTTTATACAGTTTATGAAACATAATGTTTAACAATATGGGGCTCAAAGTTGTGATGCATGATTGTGTTGATCCAGAGCGGGGAGGGGGTGGCAAGGTATGGACCCCCTGGAATTTAGGCGAAAGAAAATGATTATGATCTATTACATTTACTGACCTAGTCACACTACTATGTACATCAACAATGTACACCAGACGTATGAAAGTTTACCCTAGATGCTGGACATATGCTAGACATGACCTTCAACAATCTAGTCCAAATCTAGCCCTACTCAAATCTACGTATAAATTTTAGATAAACATTGTTATCATACATTGTAGTGTGACAGCGCCTTTTTAGCCAATTGTAATACTATATTTATGTAAATGAAGCATACAATAAACTGATATGTAGATTTTGGTGAAACATTTTTTTTCATCACTCACTGAGTTTTCACAAAATGCAATATTTTCAAATAATAATTTCATTTTTGCACCAAGTGTACATTGAAAGTAGGATGGTATGAAGATTTTACCTGAGGAATAAATGCGAGAATCCGATCCTGTAGAATATAGAGTTTACTGGTTGCTAGGAGACCAATCTCACCAGATGGCCGTCCTGTCAAACCCATTCTTTTGTTTTTACCTATAAAGTAGTAAATTCAAGTTTTATATGAGAATAAGACTGTGTTTAGTAAATGCTTGTGCCCCAGTGAAAGCCTTGTCCATAGTAACTAGCTAAGTCAATCAGGGGCCATAATTCTGTAGAAATGTTGAATAGTGTTACATGGCGTTGCACAATATAAGGTTTTCATGATGGTAAACAAGTATGCTAAGTTTGAAAGCAATGCCTTGATGGACTTGATGGAAAATATTTGAGTTTCAAGAAATTGAAAGTTTTGGTTAACATTTTCAATGGAACAAAATTAATGGACAAACAGACAGGACAATCACAGTTACAGTGCCAAACTGTTACAGTATAATCCTATTAGATTTTTCTTTCATTTTCTTGTCTTATACAGCATACCAGTTTTCGCAGGATTATATTTTAACCAGTACAAACTTGCAAAGCCCTGGACTTGAACAGAAACAAACATACACTTTTACTAATGTACAACTGTAATATATTACCTAGTAATGAATATATCTGTGAGAGTACTCTAGCTGGATAGACTTGTATAGGAGATACTTCTGGTATAGTCTGTACATAAATGCCTTGTTCAGCTAACAGACTCTGTATCACTACATCTTCTGCTAATATCACCACTGAAAAACATGAGCAACATGAAAACTACATGGAAAACAGATTTTAACACATGGCCCATAACTCTTCTGGAAACATTCTAGTCAAGCTCATTCAAAAAATTAACAAAATTAAATTTTCCGCAAATTTTTTTTCAAGTTCTTTCAAGTTTTATTAGCAAAATTAGCAAATTACCCTACATGCCTTCGGCCAATTTACAACATAAATATACAAGTACACATTATAAAAAAAAAGAAACCTGGTTGACCGAAGACAACATGGCGTAGGATTATGGTGGCAGAACTAGCAGAGATGGGATTATCTTTGGGTGAAGCACAGAAAACGGCCAAAGACACACCTAAGTGGAGAGAGACCATTGCAGCATTATGTCAGTATCATTACCTTGTACGACAACATCAGGTCTTGGTTCTGTTATCAATCGTCGATTCAGCGGGTCTAGTTCACCGGGTGATATATATTTCTGAAAGTTTTACAATAGAAGTTATAGCTATACATGAACAAACTAAGGAAATAAGGTGGATTTGGAAAGGGACCATCATTGATGAAAAAGTGTGTTTAGTATCAATACATTGACTGACAAAAATGTATGATATGTAGTACTATACATGTACAGTAAACTAAAGCACACATATTGATAGCATTGGCTGTAGTAACATTGCTTTATCTATTATAAGACAAACTGACAAGCTCCAATTCCTTTTGCTATTTGTGTATGCTTTGTACAGCATTTCTAAACATTTGTGCATCACTACAAGTTGTCAGGTTGAAATTACAATAAATTGATTTTACAACAATATGATAGCCTTACTTGTGAAAAGCAACATTGTGGGGTTAGATACAAAGCTTACCTCATCAACTAGTCTCCCTAGGATGTATAATGATTGTCCCCACATATGTAACGTCTTGCCAACTTGTTGTCTCTTCTGACTGTCTGGTTTTCTTATCTCAAGGTCAACCTGAATCAATAACACAGTAAAACATTAATAATAAGACCACTATTGTGATCCTGAAAATTGGTCTTCTTATTGATGTAGTCCTCATACTGAAGCCAAATAAAGACAAGAACTTGAAAGATGAGTTTTTAATTTTGAGCTCATCTTATTATGGAGTGAAAGTAAGACAACACAAAAACACAAAGTATTTGTGTAATTTATAAATAATTAAATATATGGTAACATTTATTAAATTTTAAAGATCTAATTTCCTTCTAATGCTAAGTCCAACCAACACGGAGGAAGTACAAATTTTGGACACAGTTATCCAATCAGACTAACCTTGTCTTTTGGTACAGCGTACATTTCTGGCATCAGCGGTATTCCTTCTTCATTCTTGATTATCACAGAATCCAATAAACCTCTATATTTTTCAACCTGTAGATATATACATTTACAATAAACCTCTATACTTCTTAACCTATAGACATATACATTTACAATAAACCTCTATACTTCTACACCTATAGACATATACATTTACAATAAACCTCTATACTTCTACACCTATAGACATATACATTAACAATAACCTCTATACTTCTACACCTATAGACATATACATTTACAATAAACCTCTATACTTCTCAACCTGTAGACATAGACATTTACAATAACCTCTATACTTCACAACCTGTAGACATATACATTTACAATAACCTCTATACTTCACAACCTGTAGACATAGACATTTACAATAACATCTATACTTCTCAACCTGTAGACATAGACATTTACAATAACCTCTATACCTCACAACCTGTAGACATATACATTTACAATAAACCTCTATACTTCACAACCTGTAGACATATACATTTACAATAACCTCCATACTTCTCAACCTGTAGACATAGACATTTACAATAACCTCTATACTTCACAACCTGTAGACATATACATTTACAATAACCTCTATACTTCACAACCTGTAGACATATACATTCACAATAAACCTCTATACTTCTCAACATGTAGACATATACATTTACAATAAACCTCTATACTTCTCAACCTGTATACATATACATTTACAATAACCTCTATACTTCACAACCTGTAGACATAGACATTCACAATAAACCTCTATACTTCTCCACCTGTAGACATATACATTCACAATAAACCTCTATACTTCTCAACCTGTAGACATATACATTCACAATAACCTCTATATTTCTCCACCTGTAGACATATACATTCACAATAACCTCTATACTTCTCAACCTGTAGACATATACATTCACAATAACCTCTATACGTCTCAACCTGTAGACATATACATTCACAACAAACCTCTATACTTCACAACCTGTAGACATATACATTCACAATAAACCTCTATACTTCTCAACCTGTAGACATATACATTTACAATAAACCTCTATACTTCTCAACCTGTAGACATATACCATCAATATTCAATACACTAACATTTGGTACAACATCACATATGACAGTCTACTGACTGAACTAGTCATACTTACCAGGAGAAAAGTGTATAAGTGAACCCTTTACACCATCAACATGCATTTTAGACTTATTTAGTGCATCAACTATAAGGGGTTTAGACACAAAATGTATGTCTCCAAAAAAGGACTATAAATAAGGAAATAATTATCTATAGGAGTGGTAGAAACTATTCATGCGAAGCTTCGTCTGACCACCATTGATTAAGGTAAAAAACATAAATCAATAGGTCTGACCCATTATAATGCATCAATTGAATTTCCATGCATATTACGTAACCACAGGAAATTGTATCATTGATAAAGAAAAAGAATTTGATCTACTAGTAAATTTTAGATATATTTGAACTAAAGTGGCCAGCTTCTCAAATACAAGAATGTGCTCAAGATATCAAATAATCTTCATAAAATATTCATATCTAAGACGACTATTATAATAACTACTGTACTTTAAAATCTCATCAAAATTGTTCAACTAAAAATGCTGAGAAAAAATAGAAGAAAGTGGAGAAAATGTTGCAATTACCAGTGTGTAAGAAACTGTTTGAACAAACATACATTAATGACAAGTGTTAACTTCCGTAAATGTGTATGTTTTCACAGCAGGGATTTTGCACAGGCATTTATTTACCCTGAAACTGCTTCTTGACGCTTTCACAACGTAAAAATCGGAGTTAATGATAAATTAGCAACAAGTGAAGTAAATTAGGGCATGATTTAGACACAAAATTGTGTTTTTGTTCAGTTACGACTTAGATGATATATTATTCCAATCAATCTTACTCTTTCACTATCTCCACTGTATAATCCATCTAGTATAAAGTAAGCGAAAAACATTGGCCATTCATTTTCTATTTTCTCAAATGCCAGAAGTTCCCATGGTTCATAGTGAAGTCTGTTAGGATCTTCCCTCGCTGTTTTGTATCCGTCTCGTAAGAATCGACGACAACCATACTGACCCTGTAATAAACACAATGTTTTTTAAGTCATAACTTTTGGTATTGGGCTGTTATAAATTAATTTTGAGAAAATCATTCAAATTTAACTTTAATAGGGGGAATATGTCATAGTTTTTCTAGCAAGTTTGGCAAAACTTAATCAAATGTTTCAAATTGGAAAATGACACTCACTTGGCTGACTTTAGAGAATGTTGACTATTTAAGATAAAAACATGACTGTATAATAGCTCACCATAAGCGCCTTACAACTAAATCAGCTAAAAGCGAGTTTGACCTTGAGCCCTTGAGTTACCTAACCAAGTGGCTACATAGTGCTTCTTTGAAGAGGGTCGTTTCCTCGAGTAGCGATATCGAGTGCTCGGTAGCAGTTTGGTTAGGCAACAAGCTCCTTATTTCATGAACACTGTAAGTACTTACCATCAACTTGTTTTCTATCACCTCTCTAGTTTTCTGTATAATCTCAATATCATCAACAGCAAATGCAGGAAAACTAATCACAGATATCAATGCTGCATCAATCTCCTATAACAACATGTGGTATATGTGTTTACATGTATTTTCAAGTAATATATCCCTTCATGAAAGATCAAGCCTGTTATTTCAAGTTTAAAAGTGACTGTGACCAAAGAACAAGTGGTGTTATTTACATGTATATATCCCTTCATGAAATATAACACCGGTGCATTCAGGTTAAAGGTCACTGTGACCTTGACCTTAGGCTTTGACCTCAAAGTACTTGGTTCATCTACATGCCATGACTAACTTCCCTAACAATCTGAGGGTTGATGGCTCAAAAGAACATACCATAGTTTTTTTGCTGGTCATTTTTATCATCACGTTTTTCGTTAATGTTGTGATTTTGACAAAAAAACTAACGAAAATGTGTTGATAACAAAACATAGTAAAGTGAAAACAGAACAAACACAGAAGTAGCAGCATTTGAGTAAAAAAGCCTGAGTTGTTGGTGTTAATAACATAACACCATATGTTTCATAGATTTTAGAAGTTACTAAATTCAAAAAAAATAACTTTACATAATAATAAGAATTTTTTTTGCGACTAAATGTTCCAACGTCAAATTTGAAACGCAAGTTATTTCAGGAGTCAGAGGATATGAAAACAGAAATAAATTTTATTAATAAGTTTAAAGTCGTAAACTATTGCTATCAAATTAACAAACCTTGGAGCTGGATTCCCTAGGTAACATGGAGTGTAGTATAGCCTGACACTGCTGGGCCTCATCTGGTAAGGCATGTATGATAGACGCAGGGCCTCCTCGGGCACCAAATAAATCTAGTTCATTTATTGCTTCTAAAGCGGCCTGAAATGGAAAGTTATTTAAAACCTGAGACCTAAAGACTACACCATGGTAATTATCTATAGAGTACTGTTAAAACATAATTTTTCATAGAGATAGAATTCTTGTAGTGAGTTGAACTTGACAATTAAATCCAAACCCTATAATTAATTAAAATCCCAAATATGGAATAAGTGTTCCCCAACCATGTTTTGTAATAAACAAATTTACAATCTCATGAAATTGCTTTTTACTATTATCTTTGAAATTTAATGCCAACAAAAACAAGAGCTATCACAGAAGATGATGAATGCCTGAATAGATGCCAGAATGAATGCCTGAATGAATGCCTGAATGAATGCCTGAATGAATGCATGCCTGAATGAATAAATGTATAAATGAATGTATGAATGAATATATGAATGTATGAATTAATTAATGAATGCCTGAATGAACGCCTGATTGAGTGCCTGATTGAGTGCCTGATTGAGTGCCTGATTGAGTGCCTGAATGAATGAATGAATGATTGAATGAATGAATGAATGAAGGAACGAACCAACCAACAACGAATGAATGTATGAATTAATTAATGAATGCCTGAATGAATGCCTGATTGAGTGCCTGAATGAATGAATGAACGAACGAACGAACGAACGAACGAATGTATGAATGAATGTATGAATGAATGAATGTATGAATTAATGTATGAATTAATTAATGAATGCCTGAACGAATGCCTGAATGAGTGCCTGAATGAATGCCTGAATGATTGAAAGCCTGCATTTACCTTTGCCATTCCAATTGAGCTTGAGTTTAATTCTGGTAAACCATGGTTAGTTTTATCTCCTCTTTCCCAGATACCATAATCCTGTATGTACATAAAAATATTCCAAAAAAAGTTTCCTTTTGGAAAATGTGCTTCATTTCATAGCTTGCAGGAGATACCTCTAGCCTCGTCAATAAACAAACATTGATAATATAAACACTGCACAGTCGACTGACCGCTTGTTATCAACATAGATTAAAAGATTATATGCATTTAAAGTGATTATACACAAGTTTGAAAAAAATGGACATCGAAAATGCATTTTATTTTCAATTTAATTGTACACAAAGACTAGTGTTATCATAGGTAGACTATAGGTCATTGGAGACAGCCATTGTTAAAATAACAACAAGTCCATGGGCTATAAAACTAATTACTAAGAGAAAAACAATGAAGAAGTGTAAGAAGGTTCATTGAAATCTGTTTGAAATCAAGGAACTTGTTTGTACCACTTGTTTACTGCAATATATTTACAAACAAACCAACTGACCGACGTATGCAAAGCAATAGTGCCCAACATCTTCAATGGCTGGGCATTATAATGCTTAAACTGGACTATGAATGGACACATTGAACCAACATTTATATATTGGAAAATAGGACAGCGATGGCCTAGAGGAAGGATGCATACTTTGAGATGTCAAGTCATGGGTTCAATCCCTGTCTGCGCCACTGTTTAATTTCACTGAGAAACAATAACCCACAACGCTCTACTCCACCAAGGTATGTACTGGTACCTGTGAGGACGGTGTCTAAACATGTTTGATATTCCTGGGCATTGTATCTCCCCAGGGAGACTTGAACGGCTGGTTTCCTTATATAGCCCAATGAACAGGGAAGTTAAATGTCCAAGGGTGGCTGAACGACTGAATTCGAAAACATTTAACTTAACTTCCATACCATTCTAGAAAATTAATGGACACCTTTCCAGAAAATGAATGGACAAGTCTTAAGAATTTCTTTATACATGTTTACAATGGGTGTAGGTATATTTACTTACTGGAGTGCGATAAGCTGTTTCTATATAAAATACCATGTTTTGAATGAAGGCTGCTTCATCTAATGTGTAAATGATTTGTAGACCTGAAATCAGTACATGACAAGTAAAAGTTTGTACCAAACAATGATAGGACCACATTCAAAATTGGTATAGAACTAAATATGCCATCCACTATAAATGAAGTTGTTATTATCATCATAGAAAATGTCAATTAACAGCAAAATAAATGTTTGGTTGGCTCTGAACAGCATATATTATTAACACACAGTATTTGGATAACAAACTAGTTATAGTGAACTCACCATCTTAATACTGGTTCATTAAATATGTAGTGATTGGCACAAATGTATGTTTCTGTCACAGGTAATTGTATCATTAATAATGAGTAAACAAAACAATTTTTTTTATAAAATTTATAACATCTAAGATAACATAAATTTCATAATAGATTTTTTTACTCTTATTAAATCAATGATACAGTTACCTGTGGTTTCTGTGAGGTGAACCACTAAATGCGGAAAGCAGAGGTGTCAAACATCTTTATGACATAATGTGCCAACGGTCAAAGACCCACAACAACCTGTCATTACCTGAAGTTGTCATTTGTGCAAGGAAGAGAAGATATAATGAGGTAGCATCTATCTGTAGATGTCCCCATTCCTTGTCACCCACTACAGATTTCCCTGTAGTACTGCTATACTTAGCATGGAAACAATCCTTCGGACTTTGTGTTGACTTGAATTTTTCTAACTTTCCAACTTGAAGCATCATACTCCTCAACAGCCCTCGCATCAGTTTGACAACAGACTGAAAACACAACAATTATTATAACTATACTGTAAAATACAATGTACTTTATATGCATGCACAATTCCACGAACGGATTTCATTCACAAACTATTCTGCAGTGTCATAAATTTGTAGATTTTACGTTTTTAAAAGTTGGTGAACTTCTGGGAGTATGAGGTACTGTTAACCTAGAAATTATTAAGTTCGATTTAGTTTCGCGGAGTTCATAAATGGTAGAATTTCGTGAAATTAAGTCGCCGCAAAAGTGCTAAAAACATTAATATGGACACTGCAGGAAATTTAAAAACGCAAAAAATTTGTAGTCGCGAATATGCCCACGATCAGCGAAAAGCGAAAGTTAGTATTAGCGAAAGTAAATTGGCTTACAGTACTTAGTAGTTTACAGGCATATATTCTAATAAACCATTTGAGGTCAATTCAGCAGATGTTTCATTTGACCCTTTAAATGAGAAATATAGGATCCGTCATGAGTTGTTTTCGGAGATCAACATTTTTTAAACAAGTCTTGAAAACACTTAATTGGCTCGCTTAATAAATTTATTTTGACGAGTTTAAGAAATGTTGATCTCAAAGGCAACAGTGATGGATCCTTTTTATCACATTTCAGTACTTGCAGAGTCTAAACTACCTCAGAAATACCAAATTAATGCAGACGACAGTACATTTTGGTGCTGAAAAGATTGTTACGTCACAAATTTGGTATCATACATGTTGGAGAACCTAGTTCTGTGATTTGTTCTCATATACACTGATTTTCAATAACTAGGTCATGCCATGTTCCGTTGTTTCATTAACAAACAAACCGCTAGAAAGCTAACAAATATGTCTCTACAGAAGGTTATTACATCAGCCCAAACACTGCAATAAAATAGTTTCTTCCATCGTCCATAAAAAAGTTCAAAATTTCAAAACATCTATCAAAATTTAAACCTTCGTTATTGTCGCTGACTCAAAATACCTAAATGAACAACGTTTTCTTTTAACGAGTAACTCAATAGAGACGGTAATTTTTGTTTTAACATCAAGCTCGAACCTTCCTTTCAATAATTCATGAGGCAATCTGATGCCCATTGCCAGCTATAGTGTCAAAATTTAATGCGTTTCATGTGTCGCCATTTTTTTCAATTTTAAAAAATCTTCGTTATTGCCAATTAATATAGTGTAGCAAACTAAGAAATAACTTGTTTATGACAATTGAAACATCATTATGTATGCCACAAAAGACTAAATAAGACTATAGGAACGCAGGCATATACAAATTATTTATTAAATTGCGAACACCGTGCATCATAAAATATTAACCTTTTCTCAAAAGTAATAGCGTAAAACTTTCGTGATCATAAAAGATGCACATTAGTACTAAAACTGACTCCTGATAGGCTATTTGCACAACCAGATATATCAGCTTGATGAAATAAAAACGAAATTTATGTTTAATACAGTGTTATACATTTAACTAATTTCAGTTTTATACACAATTTAAACCTTCGTGATTTAAACTTTCGTTGCCAAAATTCGAAACTAACGCTAAAAACGCAGAGGAATACAATTATATGACTTCTTGTCAGGCCTATTTGAAGTGCATACTTACTTGAATGCGAAAATGCTAAGAGACGTCGTAAAATATTGCTTGTATTTCCAACTAGAGTTGTGAGTAATTTTACCTTACTTTCCATCGAAAATATTTTTTCAATAAGATTGACTGAGATAGTATCTACCTATGATATAATTCGCACAATATAACGTTTTTTCTAAGATATACATTTACATGAGAGGGTATGGCTTCCTTTTTGTTTAACATTTGTGTTTAAATCTTTGAAACCTTCGTTATCCTGCGATGACGAAGGTTATATCACTGCATTTGGTGAGAAAAGTTATATTATAACGTGTATGTACACATTTTACTTCATTGTATTTAAAGTCTGTTACATGGGTATGAAGTTGGTACCATTACCTAATTCGCAATGTGTTCTGTTATTATTTGTTGAAGAGCAAACCGGGCTACGGTAAAATATATAATAGTCTTCGTGTCCTGCAAGTGATTGTTAGAACAGTTATCCTATTATCCATACACAATATCAACCTAAGTATTGCTATTGCATAGACTTATATCATGTGTTAAGTTTTATAGTGCATTAATATAATTACAGTCTTACGAGTTGGTTTATACTTACGATAACGAAGGTTTCATAAAGATAACGAAAGTTTAATTTATTATAGGCGTTTTTATCACTATGACTAAGAGTAATGCTGAAATCCAAACGGTATATTGTAAGCGCCTGAAAGAGCAAAACAATGAAGACTACCTATGTCTGGAACGAGAGAGAATGTGCCGTAATTGTGTACGCTCCTCTTAACTGCCAGAAAGAAGATGAAAAAGGAGAAACAAGCAAAACAGAAAAAGCTGAAAATGACAGATATGAAGACGTTAGCAAAGTACAAGAAGAAAGGGACACCGGCATTGTGGTTGAAACAAAATACGCATTTGGTGATCATGTTACTGTTGTGTGCAAAGATAGCTTGTTAATTGATAACATTGTTAATCAAGACGATGGAAAGCATGAAGTGAATTTTATGAAAACTAATATGCAGATTTTCTATTGACCTAGGCATAACGACATAGTTTGACGAAAGTCTTGTTAAATATTGATAACAGTAGATGCACCATTTTCAATTAGCCTGTTTGGTATTATGTTTAAGTTTTGTGACCAAGTGTCTCTTGTACATTTCAGCATGCTTATTAATGTACTTATAACTCAGATCATTGCCAATGTTCCCAAAATAATTGTTAATATGTTACATTTTGATTCTCAGGAAACCTTCGTTACCATTGTTCTTTTACCGTCTGTCTCCATGTTATAGGTATGCTACATTATCAAAATGATATCATAACGTGTTTTGTGGTAAATTGTAATCAGAAACACCCTAGAAACGTGTTTTATGTTTGTATACGTTTGTCAGTTTATCTTTTAAGTGTTGGTCTGATTAGTTGCTGACATTTCAGGTATAACTTTGAAATAAGTTTTCTTCAACTTTTTGATATGATAGCACTAAATATTCATTGTAAATGCATGTTATACATTGTTGTACTTGTTCATCCTAGTTCTGACCATTAAACAATTCTTTAGATTTAAAATATGTTGGTTCTTTTGTATTTATCCATTATAACACAAAACCTTCGTTATTATTGGTCGATTGTTAATGTTTGGTATACTTTATAAATTATATGTAGATTGGTCGAAAATAATGGTTCATTTGAATTCTATATACAATTAACAAGTCGCATTTGGGTTAATGCGCGATCACACAATCAAGCATTGTCTGTTTCAATGAAAGTTAAAGCAAGCACATACTTATATTTATTTAGTTTACAACCAAACGATTAGTGCAAATATATCGGTACGAATTCAAACTTGTTATTTGATCATTTCGTTCAGACCTGATCACATTTAGAGTCGCTATACATCATAATTACGATTACAGTAAGTTAAGCTATATTTTTGATATAGTATTTCAAATAAGTGTGCAATTAACATCATAGGGCTGTGATAACGGAGGTTTTGTAAGTACTAGAAATGGTTTCTACCTACCTGTGTTTGCATTATCATAACATAAAAACTACGAAAGTGTTGCATTCAAGATTTTCGGGCATGGTTACTGGATGATATATCAAACTTTTAAGGTAAGATCAAACTGAATCAGGAAAGGTCGCATTTTTAGATTTTTTCCTTACCGTTTGGACCTAGTTATTGAAAATCAGTGATAGAAGATCATGGTATTGATGTGATAAATGAAATTTCTAAAAAGCATCAACATGAACCTCAGGGTTTGTATTTGATTTACGATTCTGAGAGTCTCGATTGGCCCGCGACAGCGAGAGCCCTGTCTCAATACTAACAGCAGTACATGTAATTCATTAAACCAATAGGAACTGAAAAAATGTTCAAAATCAATTTTATGTACCTGTTCTAGCTCATATGCTTTAGCCAAGTCTTCATCCAAATCAGCATTTTTCCTGTAGGCAAGGGACAAACCCCACACTGCCAGTATGGTATAGACATTATCTCTGACCCATGCATCACTGTAATTCTCAGTAGCTGGGAATAGCCCGGTCACAGGATTCTGTAAAATGAGAAACAGAAATACTGTGCATTGTTTCTTTTGACTTCTGAGGGAAAGGGGTCTGGGCCCATAGGAGGGGGTAAATTAACTTCAAACATGAAATCATCATAAATAAAGTTGTTATTATTTATAAGATATGTACTAAAATAGCATAAAAATAGTCAGTAGTCACTTGTGGGGCTATTTCACTATTCTTACGGGAGAGCCGTAAGAATAGCCACTGCCTAGAAATTAACTCTGCTGTGGCATTTGATTGACGCTACCTCTAGATAGGCATGGCAAGATTGCAGATCATTTAGCTTGTTTAATATAAATAACTAAAATAAAATCACACTTTTAGACAAGTTCAATACTATCAGTTATGCAGACCATCAGTCTACCACTTACAGCCAGGAGCCTGTTGCCTTACTGTGGCGCAATCAATTGCTTTTTGGATGTGCTTTAATTACTACATCAATGCAAAAACATGCTACCAATGAGCAGAGCTTGGCCATAGCATACCTTTTCTCAGCACTTTGATAGACGAGCAACACCGAGCACTCTCTAATGCAACACAACGCTTCGGGAGCTACTAAATTTGCTGAGCAATGGTCTGCTAGCCGCGAGGGCTCACCAGTAGCACAAAGTTTAATTTAATTAACGTGCATGCCAGTAGCACCAGGATATAAATTTTCTGCTTTGTCCGCTACAGAGCAATTTTTGGAAGCAAGCTGTTTCTTGCATAGGGCTTAGGTAAGGCAAGAGGCTCCAGAGACAAAGAGGCTCCAGAGACAACTTGTCAGTTTTGACAATTTGACTAACCTGGTGTTTTAGAATAGTCCTGTTCACCAGTCGTTGATAATAATCAAGCCTTACACCAGAATTGCTCCGATTCCTCATACCTCCTAGTGCTAGAACCAGACGAGAAAATCAAACAATATGAAATGACAATTTATTAAATAGTATTTATTCGCATAATTGTCAATCAATCAACCTCTGTATTTATTTCAAAGGTGAAGGTCGTCATTATATGGGTGAAATATAGTTTCGTATTTCACGAACCACTAAAACCATGATCATTATAAGAGTCTATATTTTGAAGATTAATAATTTAAATATGTAGATATTTCAGAATGAATCATAGACTTTTTAATAAAAAACAATAATGAATTCGCATATTCGGCTAGTATACATAGCAATCTGCCAAGGGCAAAAACGGTGAGGATTTACTGTTGTTTTCCTAACTTTTGTATTATATTACGGATCCTAATGATCGAACGCTTTTACAGGTACCGTGGTTGTTAATGCATGTATTGTTTGGAAATTTGATTTTGATATAAAACGCACCCATTTTAATGATATGCATTCATATGTCTAAAGACACCAGTTTTCGCGATGTTGTCTGATAAGTTATGTAAAGTTATTTAGTGATATTTAACCTATGGTCATGCTTAGTAGCTACTAAAGGTTGTTAATTATATTAAGCAAATCTGTAAGTGTCAACTGTCATGTTGTTTATTATTAAAAGCATGCAAGTTTAATTGATTAGTAAAAAGATAATGACAGGGAAGGAATTTATATCGGTATGGAACGGACACTGCCTATAGTAAAGCTGGCTTATACGATCCGCCAATCTGAAAGGAATTGACACGATCAGCGAATTTGTGCTAGACTTGGCAAGATTGAAAGTGTTTTAACCTGCAAGGTATTAATTTAAAGGCAGTGGCTACTTCAATGAAATACTCCACGCAAAATCCTACTTGGACATCTCGGTAGAGGTGGATGTGCAGCTCATGCGCGGCACCGGTAACTTTAACTGTTAACTGGAACAAACTTGTTTTAACGAGAACAAAACGTCCAACGTGTATATACACTGTATAAATGCTAGTCGTCCGGCACCACCTTCAATATGCACATTGTGTGTTCGATTCCCCGTATTGTCCGTTTTTCACTCACTTACTTCATAAGATGCTCTGAAATTTATTATCAAACATCGAATGTGCCTGTCGACATCAAGACATACCAGTCCTTGTATACAGTATTGCAGGTACGACTCGCGTAAAAAGGCCTAAAAATAAAAGAGGTTTGTTTCCGGTTACCCGACCGACCGTGTATTTTAACCCCCGACTCAAAAGTTTTTATGTACGAAAATCGGCAAAGCGTAATTAAGCGTATTTTGATGCTTACTTTTTTAATTAGACGCGTAAAATTACCGATCTACGACTTTTCAGGACGCGCCGTTTTTCTATCGCAAGCGTTTGACCTTGGGTCATAAATTCGTCGCATACGCTGTATTCTATCCAACATCAGTTGTTTCGAGTAATTGACAGACGAGAGGCGGAGTTAATTACCCGTTAACCAATCAGCGTTCACAAGTCAGCATCAGGAACATTTGATTGACGCGTCACGATAATCTTGAGTAAAGCCATATATTGTGTTATTACAAACCGTACGCTTTAATTGATCTATCGATTCAACTATCCAATTTATTTGATTGCCGTCTGATGATTATTATAACTAAGATATTTGTCGTACTTGGTAATCGTTATTGTTGTATACACATATTGATTTTGAAAACATAGAAATTATGTCTCAAAAGTTCAAAACGAATGTATCTACAATTTGCAGTGCCAATATCGAGTTTTCAAGGAATATATACCTTGGTATTCATATTCCGTGTAATTCATATTCCGTGCATTAAATTCTTAAATTCCCAGATAAAATATATCACAACAAAAAAAATCCAACAAACTTATGCCAAAATGTGAGTCGTCAGTTTCATCAAACGCGTGAGAGGCGTCAATCTCTACGCTAAGGACCTTTGATGTAACCTACGCGCGGTTCACTTCAAGGACTTGGTGGTCTTTGATTGTGCGGCATGCGAATTTTGTCCTGTAAATTGTGTTCGAAATACGTGTGTTAAATTTAAGAAATTGTTGCCGATCAGAGTGATGCAGCGGACATTTTTTCTGTATATTACAGAGAATGATTTGGTCACTCGCGAACATTAAAATCGTGTAATTGGTGAAATGAACGGCGCTGATATTATTCGAGTTTTTAACAAATTTAATGCCATTCAAATATTAGTAGACGATAGAGACTACGGAAACAGTGCACTATGGTTTTTACCATGTACGATACATTTGTATACATTTCACACTATTAACACCCAACAAATAATAACATTTAAAAGCATGGTGCAGGAACAGGAGTATACAAATTCTTTGATTCTGATGGTCATTATCAATTCTGCCAGTACTGTTGACTAAAAAAAAAAAAAAAAAAAAATCGACCTACCGACCCATGTTTTTTTGGGCATGTAACCAGAAACAAACCTCTTTTTTTTAGGCCTAAATAGAATAAAATCATTTGTTAAAACATTTCTGTGCTAATTATTTAGTAGTAAACCTAAATAATATAAGAAATCAGATAGGGATGAATAAGAATGGGCACAAGTATGAAAAAAATCCAGCGTCTAAAATATACAAAAAGTCTTAATTCCACAATTCTTCGGCTGCATATATAAATTATAAACCACCCGTATAGCGTACGATTAGCGAGAACGAATAAAATAGGGGTCGAAACACAAATGCACGATAGTCTCGACTTTCGGCGGGAAAATTGTATACGCAGCTCAGTGCACGGAAAAGAGTTGTGCTAACGAGAGACGCAAACTTTTTTGCTGATAATCTGTGGTAGTTTAATGGATCAAAAGTCGATCAAAACTATTAACATGTGAGCAAGATAATAAAAAACAACTATTATCTGAAAACTACACAGAGTCCTTTTTCCATAACTACCTGCATACGAACTGGATCGAGTACGAATAGTGCGAACGAATCTGATGGGGACGAAACACAAATTACTGATATGGTCTCGACATTTGGCAGGAAAAATTTATATAACAGCGCTGGGAAAAGGGTTATTCTAACGGTAAAATTAGGATATTCAGCTGAAGTTCTCTAGTAAGTTCCAAAGGATCAATACTATCAACAAGTGCAAAATATTGTAAATAATAAAAAATAAGCACACGTTCGATTAGGAGTTTCTAGCTAAACTGTAATATGAATGTTAAAACCATGAATTGCGTAAAATTCGTCTGCTCAACGCGTTACTTTCAACAGTGATTTTTATCGACCCTCAAAAATCATTAGTCATTTTACAGCGCATAGGAATTTATTTGCACAAATACATTTATTCATGGAAAAAACTTTCAAAAAGTTGACACAATTTACAAACAAATAAAAGATAATTCAATTGTTATAAACAGATTTTCTAATAAATGTTTTAAAATTACGATATAGGTTGAGTTTTGCTGGCACTTGTTTCTTGCTCGGATGAATTGGTTGCTGAGAAATTACATAGTTAAAATCGTAGTGATTTCTGAGATGGTATGTGATACGAAAACTAGGGGTTCCCCCCAGTAAAAAGTGCAGAGAATGGAAACAAATTGTCTGAAAAATGAAAAAAAGACATAATTACTAAATGTGATACCTATTAGACTGAAGAGCTCTTTTTTGTTATTCATCTATCAGATTGTATGTTGTTGACATAATTAAACATGCTTTTGTATTCTAGGCACTAGGAGTGAATTTAGTTGTCTTTATTTAAGATTTGAAACTTCTTGTCCAAAGCAATAACTCTTCTTGTCCTGGACAAGTGCTAATTTCACAGGCTGTCATCTGGTATGGGTCCTCTGTTGTCTTTGTGCATTCTGTTTGTTATCATGATGTTTTTTTTGTTAATTGCAGACATAATGGGTGGCGACAGAGTATTAGGAAAGATGGCTCATGCCAACAGGCTGATTTATTTTGGTATATCAGGATTTGAACAAAAGACATTTGGTGACGTCAATCTTTCAAAAACAGCCCAGAACTTAGTTAGACGAATTAGAGGAAGGGTTTTTAGAATGGCACCTGGTAACTACAATTGTATTTTCTAAACTTTTTATTGACAATACATATAAGGCTTATAAAATTTGTCATTAAAGTATTCTATAGACTTGATAATTGAAAGTTTTTATGTTCATATATACAGGGGTCCTACTAAAGCATAATACCCAATCCTGAAATTAGACACAAAGTCTGTTTTTTCGAGTGCAATTTGCACACATCTGTCTACACAAAAACACTATTCTACATCAAACATTATTCTATTGTTATGTGTATGTCCTTATTGTCCTTCAAGTATTATGTATTGATAATAATTTAATTTGTCCCCTATTGGTGTTAACATCAGAGGGGACTTAAGGTTTGCCCTCTGTCTGTATGACAGAAATCTGGATCCTGCTATAACAGGGTTTATGAAACATTGATGGGTCATGGCTTCATACTGGAAGGGGACTTTGTATTTCTTGCAATTCTTCTAAATGTATGATTTGTTTTCTCTGTTTTGCAGGTTTTGTACTAGGATATGGAGCATATTATTTTTGTATCACAGAACATGATAAAGCTTCAAGAAAAAATCCTGCTGATTTTGCCAATGATAAATAAACAGAAGAATGAACACCCGAAGTACAGTAGTGTGTTACTGCATACAACATTCAAAAGTATTTAGTGAGACTTTTAAGATAAAAATATTTCACATTTGATCCTCCTTATGCAGTTTATTTGGGTTTTGAAATAGTTTCCATTAGAATTTAAGTGACAATAACAGAGTTTGTGGAATTCTTAAGACAAAACTTTGGCTCAACTATATAAAATGCAGTTAATATGTGTTTTAAATATTTAAATGTTTCGTATTTTTGCAGATACAGGAATAGAATGTGTGTTTAGTTATTATAATAAATTATGATTTAAATATGTATGACAATTTTGTTATTTAGCTTACCTGCGCACAGACTAAACATCATGAACATGTACTATGAATCATTGATGTAGGATCATTGGATGTGTGTGTCTATCCCAGTTATTTATAAATGCTCAAGTAATCACATTTCTGATTCAGTTTCAAGCTGGATCAAGGAACCAAGCTATTAATTTAATGAGCTATTGACTTGCTTAGTAACCAACATTTATGCCCCCAATTTTTTATGAGGGGGTATTTTAATTTATATTGCTGTGCACATGTCGGCCAGTCTGTTGTTGGGTCGAACAAAAGGTTTCCATTCAATCTGTCTGAGGATCTTCAAATTTTACATGGAAGTTGGTCAGGTAGAGTAGATGGTCTATATGGATTTTGAGGTCAAGGTTGCCATGACCTTTTGAACAAATAAATAGACCAAATGGTTGCTGTAAAGCATACATTACATGTTGTACAAACATCTTGTTCGGTTTAAGTGTTTGGCCTACACTGTAACACTGGATTGGGTTTTGTAAAAATGAACCATTCTAGATGGTAGGGTGGTTTAGAGTGTCCCTCGCAGGATGTTGCCGTTCAATTCAGATCACAACATAATAAAAGGTTGTACTGGTAAAGCTTCTTCCCTTGGGGCACGTCATATGAGGATAGTTGAGTTCCTGGATTGCTGGTCAGCTCATGTCGGAATACTGATAGTTGGAAGTCACTTAATGTTCAGAATACTAGCAGTGGGACATGAAATACAACAAAAATATCATATTGTAAGGGTGATATGTTTTATTTTCATTTTAAGACAAAATGGCATAACATTAAAATAGCTACATCGTAAAGTATTTACTATCTGTATGAAACACAAGCATACAATATCATCTATATAAATGACCAACTCCATTCAACAAGTTGATGTTGACAAGTACTCACTTATTCAGCAGTGACATGGGATTTATCTTGTATAGCATGGAGAATTTGACCTGATCCTGACCTTCTGCATGAATATATTACAAGGTTTTTGCGTTGAATGTATAATTTCTGCTAGCAAATTGTACAATATTGTTCCTTTAGATTTGTGTTGTCATTAAACCTCGAGCGTTAGTGATACTTCCCGCTAATGAAAACATACAACCTGAATTATAAATATATACGACAATATATAAACTGTTAAATTATGCTAATAGAAGGTTGAGCTTCGTGTCAAATTCTCTGTGCTATATATAAGCAAGTTATCAAGCTCTGAAGAAAACCATCGTATTCCAGTATGATTCAACACTAGAAAGAGTCGGACAAGAAATCATGGATGAGAACAGTATTCCGGCTACATATAACACTGAAGTTTGTGTAGTATATCTCTGAAACCAAATTATTTCAGCATAAAGAAGTGTGAATTATATGAAATGCACTCATTAAACACCTTAATAAATTTTTTGGAGCTAGTGAATTTGAAAACGAAGTTTGAGTGTAGTTTATTTTATGCAATTAAGACGACTGTAATTGAATCTAGTAGAAGAATGGCCGTTATATGGTAAATCTTCTAGCAACACACATGGAACTCAGAAATGGAATTGCATAAGGACTCTGAGAACCAACATGTCCCAGGGAAAAGGCCAAGTTTCAGAAAATACGAAAAACAAAAACTTAACAGTTCCATTTTAATCATTTAAAAGTACATGTATATGATCAGACAAGTAATATGTTCAACAACTGATGTACAAATGCACAAAATGTAAGTTTAATGATACAATAGTGTTAACTGTACAATGAAACATCTATGTAAGTTATAGTGATAATTGTGAACAATTTGACACTGAATATGGCCCAAGGCACCAGAAAGAAAATAGACATCCGATATCCAAATAAGTCTCACAGTTGAAAATTAGTTTACAGCAGCAAAAAACTTTAGTCAATAATTTATGCTATCAAACAGTGAAGTTTCATGCATCATAACTAAACTAGTTTTGGAGATATGTGCCGTATAAAAATACTGATCTCCAACTGCCTGCCAAATTCACCAATCTGCAGTAAATATCGGTACCATAGTTTTCATGATAAAACCCAAAGACCCATACATTACAAAGATAATGAACTCTCGTAAGAACCTGTAGAATTGCTAATTTGGCACCAGCATATCTTCAAATTTTACAAACTACCAAAAATGTGTGAAAAACTCATTGATAATTTTCAGCCTTTTTATAGAATGGTTATTTCTCTGTTGCAAGAAAACATGCTCAATATGATTTGTTATGAAAATTCCGTGAAACTATTACATTTACTTTAATGTATCTTAAATATGATTTTGAAAGATCTTGTCAATCTGCCACATGATTTTGAGAGATTTAGATAACTTGCCAATCTTTGTAATGTAAAGGTCTTTGCGAAACCAGATAAATGAAAATCTCCTAATTGAAAAATTGGTATTATTGCATGAAAATTTTCAAAAAAAGTTACTATTGGTTTTATGAATATAACTTGCAGACAATTCTAAGCATTGTTACTTTCTATGAACTAGTGTATACATGTATGACTTGAGTATTGAGCAAAAAATGATGAATTGGTCTATTTACCAGAATATTATTCAGTCACTAACAGGGGTCCTATTATTCCGGATTAATCCGGAAATCCGGATTTGCTGCAATACAAAGAATAAACTTTTCTGCAGAAAATAAAAGTTATTTGATTAAAAAATACCAAGTATTGACTGAGTTGTGGTCATTTCAAATTTTATATGCTAAATTTTGACAAAAGAACAATGTTTGAAACTGAGTTTTGGTGTAGATATGTGTGCTAATGGCATTCAAGGCAGAATTGCGCCTTATATTCAGGATTGGGCATTATGCCTCAGTAGAACCCCTGCACTAAGCTACCAGTAAACTATCCAAAGTATGTAGAGGCTGACATGGCAATAACTTATGGTTTTGGACATGCACAGAGAATATAATGCCACTTAAATAACTGGAATCTATTCTAGACTTGATGGTCAAAATCCTTAAAACAGGTCGAACAAAATATGACTGTTAGTTACTACTAGTATAGAACTTAACAAAAAACAACATAATGATTTAAACACATGAACATTTTGTACATAATATCATGACTTGACTATTAAAAGTTTGACTAAGTGAAGTTAAAAACACAATTATCTAATCATTTATTCAAAGTGGATGTGGTGTATTCATATATTGTCAAAGACATACATTTTGGTTAATAAAACACATTATGCTTACCGGTATATTAAGACAACCAGCGCCATATACTTTCACATTAAGATGTATATGAGATTACAACTATGCCATCAGTGTCATGTGATTCAAAACAAGCAACAATAGCATCAGCTGCCTGCCTGTCCAATACCTGGACGAAGTGCCAATCTACCTTATGGAAGGTTTCCCTAGAAAACCTGGTGAAAAAACATCCAGAACAAGCAGCCATCTGACCAATCTTGGAGTCATGTGACATAAGGATGCAGTCATGTGACCAATTATGCAGTCATGTGACACAAAGATGCAGTCATAAGACCAATCATGCAGTCATGTGACCCAAAGGTGCAGTCATGTGACCAATCATGCAGTCATGTGACCCAAAGGTGAAGTCATGTGACCAATCATGCAGTCGTGAAACTTAAGATGCTGACATTTGACCAACAATCATTTTATTGAGGCAATATTATGGTTAAAAACAAATGCCTTCCTGTTTGACAATTAGTGATATAGTAACATGTATGTCAGTGTAGCAAGTCAGGTTATCAGAATTACTTACACATGCATACCGGTACATGTAAATATACATAATAACATACATACAAGAATTGTACACAAAATAAATAACAGATGAAAGAATACTATGTCAAAATTAACAAATATATTTACATTGCATTTTTATTTGAAAGCGTTGACATCTCACAGAGAAGCATGGATTTCATAAAGCAATAAAAACAGTAATCTACCATACCGTATACATTTCTATTTCAAGAAAATTCTTATTTTTGAGAAAATTTCAAATCTTGAGAAAATTCTCAATTTTGAATTTGTGCCTGGTCTATTTATTCAACATGTGTACACTGCTGTATTTGTACAAGGTCATGCTTGCATAAATATGTTGGTGAGCAATTGAAGAAAATAACGGCAGCAATTATGTTTTCCCAATAGTTTTACATAGTAAAAGCATGCATTGTAACATTGAAACATGAAGTGTAAGGCATAGATGGTCCACAATGACAGAGATATAATATAAAACTATTTACACTATGTATCACAACAACAATAAATTTGGATGATAGAATATAAACAACAAAACAACAACAGCAAGAAGCAAGGGTGTAAAGCAGTTGAACATGTATGTATATAAATCTTTGTTTACGTGCAAATCTATCACAGCTCTACGACATTCAGTAACACCCAGAAATACATATACATAGAGGTCCTTCAAATTCTACACTACAAATGCCACATGTACATACAGATCCAACAAATGCCTCAATAAGACCCCTGAAATGTATATAGAGAAGCCTCTCTAGATTTAAATGCCGAGCAGAGCCTTTATTTGCCAGTCAGCTGTCTACTGAAATATGGCAGGCATATGTGTGCTTCCATCCGGATTTGAACCTGTGTCACTAGACTAGGCAGCAAGCACACTAACCACTGAGCTATGGAGGCGACCAAACTCATTTCAAAGGGGCAAAGGGGGCCATTAATTAACATGTAACAATGGTCCAGTATTTCTGGGTGTTACAGTCTTGTGATGTCAGAATGAAGTAGAAACAACATAATAATCATAAAGTAAAAGTTGCATCAGAGAGTAGTACAATAGTGAAACAATATAAAAATATAAAGAATTATATTATATAGCAACAGAAAGCACTTATTATGTCATATATAATTGCATATATTTTAGGGTTTTGAGTCAATAAAAAAGACAAAAACAAGGTTTTGATATTATTATAATTTGATATTGTGTAAGGCTAGCATCTGAATGTACGGAATATGGTGTTGAATATTTATACATTGGTAAAATTGTATATAATTGTTAACCACAAGTCAGACAAGACTCTGGGTTATTGGGCATGTTTTCATACACATATAAATAAATTATATTTATAGTAAAGTTTGGTTCAGTTGTATGAACTCCTGAGTTAACATACAAAATGCAAATAATACTCACTCAGAAAGTAAATAGATAACACAGCATGTATGTTAAATGAATTGTTGTCAAGGCAACAATTCAAAATTTTAATTAATGAAATTGGTTTTGGCAGTTAAAGCAGTAAGTATGCAAACTCTTGCTATTGTAACTTACAAGAGTCACTTTCAGAACTTGAATCGCAGCATTTCTTTATTGAATGTGGATGAACAAATTGAAATAGATATGTTCACTCAAGGTAGTATAACTCCGCCTCCCAACAAAGGTCCGGCATTGTTATATGAATGTCAGTGGCGGAAATGCAAGGTTGGTAACTCTGAAAATCTGGAACTTTTTCATCTCAATATTTCAAAACTTGCAGACATTTTATGTCATCTGCAGGTTGATTTATATGGATATTTTAAGGCTATGTGGATTAGTTTTGTGTAGATAGTACAAATGATAGATATGGTACCATGTTCCAGTGGCATACAAGAATTGCACTAAGCCTGCCAGAAAATAATGTTCCTGTTAGGTACCCCAGTAAATGTATGAACCACATGTGATAAATGATGATACCAAAATACCGGGTCAACATCACGGTAAAATGTCAGTAATTGCTTGTATATCGGTATATAAATATTAAAGGGATGTTGGAATGTCACATTTAAGTAGATAAATATTGTAATAGGCATGTATAGTGCAGAGTATCAATGAGAATTTTGTGATAGAACTGAAAGCAACAACTGGAGCCTGCTGCATAATCAAACGGCTACCAAACAGTGCTTTTTAAAAGTGCTTTTATATATCTATGAAAAGATATGCTATCAGCGAGCAGTTATTATGCAAGGTGAGTTCTACAGAGTGCTTTCTTGTGCAACAGACCTCTACACATAGCTCTTTGCAGTACAATGGTCTGCTGTTGATAAGTGCTTGCCAATAATTTATTTGCTTTAAAGTAACAAACAGTTTCCTAGCAAAGCTAGCGAGGGCTACATAACACTTTCCATAGGCAAGAAACCCCTGTTCATTCTTCTGAACATATACATTAAAGCTTTCACCCCCTTGAATTATAAATATGTCAACTATTAAGAAAAACATTCTAAAGCATATTTCTTTGAAGTGAATTGTTCATGTTAACATAGTGAGTGCATGGATAGTGAAAATGTCAGTTCTTTGATTATGTTTTATGCAAGGAGAAATAAGAATCACAAAAACAGTGTTCAAACATGGGTAAAAATCAAGGTATGGACATATTGCGGACAAGTACAAGAGTATAGCAGCATAAACGTTCAACAAACATATCTGTCAACATTTAGATCTAGCATAGATCTATTTAGGACATTGCAATGCATAAATACACAAAATTATTTCTTGAAGCATTTTCTACAGCATGAACATCAACACATGAGGGTTTTAGTGATAATCTTTACAATTTATACAAATTAGCATCAATTTCTATAAAGTCACATATTAGTTTGTAAAGCTATTAATTTCCCTTCAATTTATATTCATCTATTTGTACATTGGATATTTGGTAAAATACATATTTGATATAAATTTGACATCAGTTTGATTTAAACTTCATTGATCTGTTTTTTAAATCACCATTACAATAATCATTTTGGTACTGATAGTTTTTGTGAATTAATTCCATTTCTTTCTCTTTGATTTACAAAACATGTTTAGATTAAATCTCGCCGATGAACGTAAAAATACACAATAATTTACAAAGGGAAAGGATGCTTGGTTAGATATTGGACTATTTACATGAACGCCAGTACTGAACAACAGTATCGATGTATTTTACATCTTGTACACAAATCAGACGAGAGAAACTAAACACAATAAAAATTTCACAAACATTCAAAATCTGTTCACCCTGGGACAAACAAATTGAACATTTCTAATAAATTTTGACGGCCAACCGAAACATTGCAACAAAAACAAACACCCCGAAGTTAAAACATGTTATGAAATTTTGTTTAAATGATTTGCATAACCTCATAGATATGTATAAACCATATTTAAATGCACCAAATTGGTTTGTGTATTCAATGGAATTGCATGCATATAGAATTGTCTGTTCCCACGAAGTGGCAAATACATTCAAGGGAGACAACAATGTTATTACAGGTTTCTGAAGTTAAGTAGACAGTATTCACTGCTTCATACCTTGGCCACATATATAACACAAGCATTATGGTCACTTGTTCAATGTGAAGTGAAGTCAGGGTAAAGTTTCAATTAAAAATATCAAAATAAGAAAAGAACTTAACTAAATACTGCAAAATCATTGTATGAAAATTTGTGAAAACCGCACAAAAAATAGATCACATTTGTTTGATCTTGTGCGTGTTACAATCTAAGAAGAAAATTAATTCTTTCATTCTGTAATTTTACATGTCATTTTATTTTGTTTTACTGTTCATTAGATTTTTATACTGTGATTTACTTGTCATGTAATATGACCCTTGATTGGTTGAATAAAATATTCTTATTCATTTACATAACTGTTAAACAGTGCCATAAATTCAGGTTTCATTTTAGTTTGAAATATGCAAAATTCTGCGCAGCACTAATACAAATGGTTTGAAGGTAGTATAAATGGCATGAGAAATAATAAGTTTTTTAAGAGCTACTTATGGAAGTGGTAATATATGTGATTACAACAGTATTACTTAACTGATGATGAGCACATGGTACAACATGGATTGAAATGAAATATAATATGCAACTACTAGAACTATTATATCAAATATGCATATATACGAATAAAAACAGCAGTTTTAGTGATTTTCGATCTTCACATGTACCAGTATAAATAATGATCAATAATGAATATAAATATTTTCTTAAAAAAATTATTTATTGTAGATAAATATATATATTTTTTAAACATGTATATTGAGATAAACATCAATATGGAATGTATTTTTATCACCGTGAGTGCAAGAACAATAAATACATGTAATTAGATATGCTTGAAAAATGATGCATCACAATAACTAGTACAGTCAATTCTCGTTATAATCACCTGTTTTGTTCCCGGATATCATGTGGTTAGAATCAATATGTCACTACAGTAAAACATGTATACGTGATCCCCCTGTGTTAGAGGTCACCTGTGTACGTGATCCCCCAAAGTGAGAGGTCACCTGTGTATGTGATCACCTGTGTGAGAGGTCACCTGTGTACGTGATCACCTGTATGAGAGGTCACCTGTGTACGTGATCCCCCAATGTGAGAGGTCACATGTGTATGTGATCACCTGTGTGAGAGATCACCTGTGTACGTGATCACCTGTGTGAGAGGTCATCTGTGTGAGAGGTCAAAAGTGTACGTGATCACCTGTGTGAGAGGTCATCTGTGTGAGAGGTCAAAAGTGTACGTGATCACCGGTGGACGTGATCGTTTGTGTGAGAGATCACCTGTGTACGTGATCACCTGTGTATGTGATCACCCGTGTGAGAGGTCACCCGAATCACTGCTAAGCAATGAAGTAAAGAAGGATAAAACTAAGATACTGTTGTAATGATGGTCATTATAACCAGAGTTAACTGTACTTGACCTGACACAAGTCATTTCTTTAAGAGACGACTCGTACAACGGATTTCTTTAAATCAAGAAAGACTAACCTTCTTATACATTGCTGAAGTCATATATACTCAACAAGTACAGTATGTAAATAAGTAGATTAATTCTGTAAATAAATAAAACAAACTGGTACTGAAATAGATCACTACAAATATTATGCTGACTTTAAGTACATGTCCGAATGGATTAACGTAATCATAACCTTAATTCAGAAATATATCACAATGCTCGTAAGCAGAATATATGAATTTCCACAAGCGATTGTGCATTATCGATCCTTTAGATTTATGTTAATAGTATATCTCACGTATATTTGTCATACTACCCGCGTGTATATAACGAAAGCTGTACCTATATATAGACCATACAGATGTTTCAGTAATAAATGATTATGCTATTGCATAGGTACAGAGGATCATGTAAATTTCTTCAAGAGTTTGTTTTCACACTTGACTGATAACATACGGTAATGTAAATAAATGACTATGCACATGTTGAAAAATCATCTTTGTCCAATAAAGAGAACATTATTTCAGATCAAATACATTACATTCAGACATGTTAATTTCCATTCATGTATGTAATAACAATCATTTTCATGCAAATGTTTGTATATAAATGATTTGTTTAAATATACATCTGTCTATCATACATTTGATTGGTATACTTGTTGTACATATCAGAAAAAATAAATTGTTTCGAACAAATGTAAATCACTTTATGGTCCCACATTTTTGCAAAAGGCAAATAAATTGGCTTGAATGATTAAAAAAAACCTTTCCAGCATAACATATCAATTTCTAAATGTTGGTGTATGAATTGTAAACACTTAAATACACCTAAAAGTGTATATAATTTTTCAATTTTTTTCTTAAATTGAGGGAAATTGGTTTTGATGTCAATTTTAAGAAATATCACAATACAGTAAATATGAAAATGAGAATTTTACATCATTTTAAAGAATATGCCATTGGGAATGGGCCGAACGAACAACTGGAAAAATGCCTGTAAATACAGTTCTTGAACAGACAAACTTATTGTACATCAAAAATGAACATTGCACCATATCTAAAGTAACATTATCAGCGATCTACACAATATAATCATATTGTTTCAACATTTACACACATCATATAACATGCAAACTAGATGTATTCAATTTTAACACAATCTATTTGGCAGATAAAGACCCGACACACACACATCCATACACTAACATACCAAGCTTATATATACAACAATAATCATCTAGTTTCTCTCTCTATAGTTCTGACTTGTGTACGTCATCACCGTCAGGTGGCTGACTCAGCAATTTCTGTTTTTTGGTTACTATTCTGTCTATGTCGTACGCGCCCATTTTTATAACCAACCTCTGGCAGCTCTTCACTGTCATTTTTCATGTCTAAAGCTTTATTATCATAACCGGAATCTTTGGAATCTTTACGATATCCGGAGTCGGGTGATTCCGCCGGAGTATTCGGCTCCGACTGATCCTCTTCTGCTTTCATTTTCTCATAAAGTTGAGCTTTCATGACTTCATCAGGGAACACACTAAGTTGAAGGGATCTCACTATCACTCTGTAATACAAACACAACAAACATGTACACAATGTACACAGTGACAACAACATACCAGGCATATAGTCACACTGCAAGACACCGAGCTGATTGCCGCAGTAAAAATTCGAGAAATTACCAAAATAAGCACGTTTTGCCTCAAATAGACCCTAGAAAATATTCAACTTAGTGCTTTTTTGTCTCAGGATATGGCCCTTCATACTGTGTCCATATACAAACTGAAACGAATTCTATTATAAGGAAATGTTTGCCCTATCTGTCATACAAGAAACAGAAGTGAATGCTTTTAACAGTGAATGATTGATTTTCTGTGTATTTTTCTATAAAGCAATTAAAGACATATACTGGTAACACAAAGCAAACTGCACAGTGTGCATAATTTATAATATTTAAAGGACGTCATTCAACATCCTTTATTTATGCGATGACATCATGGATGTGTATAAAATAATGCATTTACTATCTTATTTGTATTTTTACTGTAGGATATGTGATCAAAGAAAACAGATTTGTGTTGTTAAGTATTAAACGTTTTGAACTTATTGAATAAAATAAACATCAAGCTTGCCAAGGCTCAACTTATTTAAATTTATCTAGCTCGTATAAACCACATTATTTTATAGGAAAATGAGGGACACAACTATAACAAAGGTCACTTACCTTGGCAATAAAGCAGTGACTACAGATATAAGAACAATGACTGCATGTATGGGTTTAGAGATTGTATTCTGCATCACCCAGTATGGAGTCACTGGATGATCAAACGTCATGAAGAAACTATCAATTACGATTCCAAACAACCAGAAAAATACAAAACTCAGAATTAACGTCAACCATTGTGGCCACATCTGAAATAAGAAAAGAAAACACAATTCATGTATAATGCAAAGAATGAGCAGTAAAACACAATTGTTTTATAAAGCAGATTATGGTTAACCCTCTACTTCATAGATACCCAGTATGCCCCAAATAGTTGCTACATCCATTGTCTACCTAATAGTTGCTACATCCATTGTCTACCTAATAGTTGCTACATCCATTGTCCACCTAATAGTTGCTACATCCATTGTCCACCTAATATGTGCTACATCTATTGTTCATTTAATAGTTGCTACATCCATTGTCCACCAAATAGTTGCTACATCCAGTGTCCACCAAATAGTTGCTACATCCAGTGTCCACCAAATAGTTGCTACATCCAGTGTCCACCAAATAGTTGCTACATCCAGTGTCCACCTAATAGTTGCTACATCCAATGTCCACCTAATATGTGCTACATCTATTGTTCATTTAATAGTTGCTACATCCATTGTCCACCATGAATATTATCTACAGCATTTAATGCTACGAAACAGATTTATGCAACTTTTAGATGAAATATTGTCTGAAGATATTTCCCAAGTCCCCTATCTCCATAGGCATCTCAAGTAGAAATCTCAGCTCAAATTGAGATTTTACTCCAACCAGAGTCTTGAATTTAAGATCAACATGAAGTTCAAGCTCCTGAAATTTTACTGTAATAAACTCAGAATAAGGTTTCTGTTTTGTGATGCCAGCCTTCCATTGAAATTAACTTGAAGACACGTGTTATTATTTGAGATGAGATTTAGCTCTAATTGAGATACTTCGGGAGATCGGGGTCTGATCCTTTACGCATATTACAAGGTAGAGTATTATTGCAGGGTTTTTCAATTTCCATAATCATGCATGATTGTTGTTTTAGATGTCTGTATGTACTTACCCATCTATAAGTTTCCACAGCTTGATGACACAGTATGGATAATACCAGAGATACCATCATAGTAGTACCAAACTCCCAGATACCAACACCTTCAAAATAGCCCTGTAATACACAACATCATTATGTGAAATTGAAACACGTAAATAGAGGATATTTGTTGATTTTGGTGTAAGATCGAATTTTATTTCATCGAGTGATCACAGAAAATTTAATTTTATGTGATCACAAGTGAAATAAAATTGATCTTTCACCAAAAATCAACAAATTTTCTGTTTATTATATGCTTCAATTTCTCTTAAAAGGGTACCGTAATTGGCTTAATTGGAAAAATCACGTCAAAATTGGAACGTCACGACGTGACAATTATGACGTCATGATGACGTAACTTACATTTTAAAGCCTGGCGCCGTTAACGTTACGTTTCTTTTTCTGAACGATACTGCAACCAGCTTCGAAAACAGTGAAAATAACAAAATGATAATTTCACTGTTATTTTCACTGAAAAATCTCCATAATCCATTGAAAGCTAATAATAAATAGTGATAATACTAGTATATAGGATGGTCATTGTCATTGACACCAGTTTGACATAAATCAAAGCAAATTTTTATGTTGAAACAAGACTGTGTTCAATAAACGCTTATGCCCCCTGTGGAAGCCTTGTCTATAAATAAGTCCAAAATTAGGTCAAGGTGAAGGTCAAAATGGGGTTAGGTGATACAGGTGTGTGGAGAGTGTTCATATACAACATCCATGCAAGTATAAAAGCTTTGTAGCAAGCCATATTAATGCTAGAAGAAACGGTCAATTTGAGTTAACCAGGACGGACGAACGAACGAACGAACAAACGGACGGACAGGTGCATCACTATATGCCTCCCGATCTATCGATACGGGGGCATAAAAAATCATAATCAACCAACACTGATGGATATATGAGAAAAGTCCACTACCATTTGGAACATCCCTCATATGTGCATATAACAATTTTGTAGAACAATTTGTTCAGTGTTATCATAAAATATTTTTCAGGCAATGAGTAATGTCAAGAAAATGCTCAAAGCTCATTGATTAGTGTACACATCAACCATGCTAACTATGATTAAGATAGTGTCTAGTTTCATAGTATTGTCAGCATAGTATTGTCAGCATAAGCGGCCTAACATCGTGCTACAGTTTTTCAGGTCTATCTAAGCGGCCTAACATCGTGCTACAGTTTTTCAGGTCAATCTAAGCGGCCTAACATCATGCTACAGTTTTTCAGGTCTATCTATCAATGTAGTTGGGTCTTGCAGATGGTAGTAAAAAAGGTTAATGATCGGCAATGATAGCGTTGGAAACGTGGTGTAAGCGTAAATAACATCTTATTGGAAACCCTGTGGTTGTACTGAAATGGTAGTACAAGCGCTGTTCCGACATTCTGGTTAAGATTTTTAGCAATTTTCTTGGTTTTGACGCCAATTTCGTCCCGATTCATACTTCAGTCAGGTCGATGCAGATCAGCCAGATCGTAGTTAGAGCGTAGCTAAGTGAATGAGGTTTTACTATTTACATGTAAGGACAACTTCCATTGCATAACCCATTGAATTGAAAATAAACATGTTTATAATACTTACAAAGTAGCAGACAAAATGTACACACACACTTTGGTATATCGAGTCTAGAAACACTATGAGAAATGACAACCTTGTATATATCTGAAAATAAGAACAATAATAAGAGATACTAAGGCATAGAGACAAATACAGAATGTTCATTTATTGTGTGCTATATTCTATCTATTTTAAAAACAACATGAATTAGTCAAATTCTGATATAAAAATTATAACTTAGACAAATGCAGAATTTAAAATAATGAAAGGGGCAGTAACTCAGAATCATTTGACCAGAATGAAGGTGGCAGTTTAATACAGGTAAATAGCACAGAGAATTTGACCTGATCCCGACCTTTATGCATGAATGTATAATTACAAGGTTCTTGCGTTGAATATATAAATTTCCGCAAGCAAATGGTGCAATATCAGTCCTTTCGATATGTGTGGGTATTACATCTCGAGCATCTTTGTGATACTTCCCGCTTAAAAATCATACAGCTGGGGTTATAGATATAGACAGTATATCAACTGTTATATAATGCTAATTGAAGGTTGAGAGTCATGTCAAATTCTCTAGACTATAATATACTGTACATGTAATATTTGATGGTTTGGAAAAATTCAAGGATTTATTAACATTGGCAGCTTAAGATAAGTGATTGTTTCTTTCAGGTGTCAACTGTATCAACTAACACAGGTTTAAATGTATGCACTTACACATTCCGTTCTCAATTAAAAAATCAAACTCACCTTTCCTTCTTGTCCGACTTTATACAACGTTGGTATACCTAACAATGTCTCGGGTGTTAAATCTTTGTCTATAATACCATTAACAATTGGAGGAAATGAGGTGAATAATACATGCTGTCCCATCAGGAATAAACTGTCTATATGAGTGGCACCACTATATCCACTGTACATGTTAAACCAGAATAAAACCAACGTGGATATCTGAAATATAACATGTTAATACAATATAAATTCTATTATACAAAACAATCTATGAACAAAAGACACACCGTCCAGTATAAAGCATAATGTGAGATTTACAGATTTTATATGTACACAAATGATTAGAACCATTGCCTAATCAAGTAAAGTATTTTAATTAAGCATTGAAATTATAGATGTCTGAATGAGCCTTTATAATTGGTTTTACATCATACTAGTAGACTTGACCATTGCATCACTCTATTACTACCCTTACTGGACAGTAACAATGCTAAAATTTTGGTTCTGACAAAACAAAACATTTCAATTTCAACTATCCAGACTAAAACTAAAATTCTTCAGCAGATTATATGACACAAACATTTTTGCCTGTTTGGTCAACATTTCAGCCGGCCTTTCGCTGAACATGTGTTTCAACATAATACAACCTCTATTATAAGACCACCCTTGAAAACTTGTCTACTTATCAAGTTGGTATTAATATTTAGAGAAAATGAATTTTCATTTCGGGGTGGCCGTACCATTGAGTTACATTGTCGATAGATGAGGTTTGACTATTTGTAAATTCTTAAATTAAAAATTCAGTTAAATTTTCACTTACCAAACTTTTATAAAACATGAATGTTGAGAATCTTGCTAATCGACTGTAACACCAGTGACCATGTACTAACAATATACGTTCTAGGAACATGAATCTTGCTATAGCAAAATCTGATGCCATGACAGCCTGCATACCTTCCTGCCCTGATATACCTATACCAACATCGGCCATATGTATCATAGATACATCATTGGCACCGTCACCTGTAATAATAGATGGATATCATTTTCTACAATGTCGCAAAAAAACTTAAAATTTTTCGAAAGAAATCGCGAAATAAAAGTTACGCAAAAATTAGGTGATTTACCGTAGTACTAGTATATACTTGCTGCAAACTACAACCATCTTTAGTTAACAACATTTTATATACATGTACCAACAAAACCACCTTTAACATTCCTATTTTAAACCTTACATTTTCACTTTCATAACAAATCCATTATCCCACACACCCTATAGTTTTCTGATGAGATAAGCTAAAATGTGTACATTTTCATGCACAGCATCAACAAATATCAAGAATAATCTCCCTTGATAATGACCTGGTTTAAGTCCATTTCTGTAATTGGATTGTCTCCCCTTGTAATAATTGTATAATCTTGTGTCTTTTTTACAGCATGCTTCAAACATGTACAACAAGGGATGTAGTTAACTACTACTAACATCTGACCAAAAGTGTACAGAAATAGTACCAACAGTCCTCTCAAAAGTGAATTACACAGAGTGTAATTATATGTTAATACCAATTTACCTAATTAGCAGTGAATACTTACCTATTGCTAGTGTTAACACTTTGAGCTCTTCACGGGCAAGTTTTACCACCAAACCCTGTAAAACATTAATGTATAACTTTATAAAGGATTTATTCACAGAATTTCAATATTTCAACATTGCGACACAACTGATCTAACACATACATGTATAACTTAATAACGTGTATTCTAACATGACCGGCAATTTTGCCTATATAGACAAAAAACAAATCATAACGTTGTATATCGGCCTAAATACGATGAAAGTAACGTCATGCAGGTAAACAAGTAACCAAGTAACCTAAGCAACATCTCGCAAACTAACACTGGCTTTATATATAATTCCAGGTTTAAATCATGTTAGATTCGAAATAAAATATTCAAAAGCCGTCATTCTGACGCTTGTTATTAACCACTCAGGCCTATGGCCTTCGTGGTAAATTCCTACGCGTCAGAACTCCAAACCATTGTATAACAGCCGGTATACAACGGTTTTTCATAGCTTATTTCTTAATTCTATTATCATAATCATTCATATTTAACTTCACTTTATAAAACTGATGTTTATTTTACAAAACCTTACTGTATAATTACAGCTGTTAGTATGGATAAATTTTTCATGAAAGTTGCATCAAATCCATGCATTTAATTTCTAACTTGAAAACCACAAATTTAAATTTATTAACCCGCAAAATTATCATTTTTATTGAACATTTTCATGCCCACAACAAGTGAAACCACCTAATCATTTAAAACTATTACTGAGTTAGCACCCCATCAAAGTCAAAATTTATTTATTTTCTGATATGGTTATGTAAACATAAGCTATGTATAACTTATGACACACAAAAACTGCACAATTTTAGGTTGGGTTTACATAAAATAGGAAAACAAACATTACACACAGAGAACGAACATATTTTAATGTCAGCCTACCTTTTGTATAGGACTAGATCTACAGCAGATAACAGAGTTACATTTCCCAGCCAACATCAGGAACAACTTCTCCATATCTTTCTGTAGAGCGAATGTTAATGTTTTACCATCTATAACAAGACCGTACTCCTTCAGTTTGGTGGGAGGACTGGATGATGTTTCATGCGGTGTCTTCTCCTCCAGTATTATCTCCTCCAGATGATGTTTCATTAAATCAAGTGTCGACTCCTAAAAATATGATATAGTCTATTATTTTTACTGTATTTTTAAGGATTATTTAATCATTCTAGAAATTGCATATTTTTTTCATAATTTTTAAAATTAATTTTTAATCAATCCATTCCAACCTAACAACAAGACTGCGTTCAATAAACGTTTATGCCCCCTGTGGAAGCCTTGTCCATAAATAAGTCTAAGTCCAAAATTAGGTCAAGGTGAAGGTCAAAATGGGGTTAGGTGATACTGGCGTGTGGAGAGTGTTCATACACAACATCCATGCAAGTATGAAAGCTTTGTAGCAAGCCATATATATGCTAGAAGAAACGGTCAATTTGGGTTAACCAGGACGGACGTACTCATGAGACGGTATTTGTGGGGTTTTCTTTTGTTCTTTCTTTTGTTTGGTTGCAACCCACAAGTAGCATTTTGCACCCCACAAGTGACGGAATGAATGGAATCTAAAAATAGCCTATTGTTCCACACCCCACAACTACCGGTGCATTCGTACGGACGGACGAAAGGACGGACGGACAGACAGGTGAATCACTATATGCCTCCCCATCTATCGATAGGGGGGCATAAAAACACACTTGCCATCACTGCCTTAACCATAAGTAATATTGATACTTTTCAGAACAACTGAGCTTTGGAAATGAATTCAAATGTCTTTGAAGATGCATACTTTATATGCTTTGATGCAGTACTTCATAGCTGTGAGGCTCTCCATGAACTTTATGGATGACTGACGGATGACCCTCGCATTATCCAGAAGACATATGAGAGAGATTTTAACGCATTGTGGAGTTAGTATTTGCTATTATGTCAGCTTGAAGGCAACATTACCTTATCTTCAGCATTGACTACTATAAGTTGTTGTTCGGGATTGAAGAGTTGTGATGAGTATGCTATCTGTATAGCTGTCTCCTGTTTATCACCGGTCAGTACCCAGACTTTGATACCAGCATGTCGTAAGTTAGCTATCGTCTCTGGTACACCATCTTGTAATTTATCTTCAATACCTGCAAAACAAACAACATCTTATATAACCAACTTCCAGGACTTTGTTACAGTCAGATCTCGATACAACGACACTGTTTGTTCCCGATCAAAATGTCGTTATAACGAATTTGTCATTATACTGAATTTCACTAGTGACGAGAAATTTGATTTGGAGATTGTTTCATAGAAATCAATTAATGATTAACATATAATTTATTATGTCATAAAATTGACATAATCAGCAAAATCAGTTTTATATTCGATCAACTTTAATGAGATTATCTAATAACTCAATAGCATTCTATTTATCAAATTGTGATAACAAAGTGTAAAATGGGTATGAAAAACAAATCATTGTTATACATGCACTGCTTCAATGAAACCGCAACCTTAACAAGAGGGCCCAAAGGGCCCTAGGTCGCTCACCTTTCGAATTTAACCTAGATTTTGTTAAGATGATCATTGTGACCAAGTTTTATACAGATTAGGCAAATATTGTGACCTCTAGTGACTACAAAAGGTTTTTATATGATTTGACCTAATGACCTAGTTTTTGACCCCAGATAAACCAATATCGGACTTGACCTAGATTTTGTTGAGATGATCATTGTGACCAAGTTTCGTAAAGATCAGGCCAAAACTGTGACCTCTAGTGACTACACAAGGTTTTTCTATTATTTGACCTTGTGACCTAGTTTTTGACCCCAGATGACCCAATATCGAACTTGATCTAGATTTTTTTGAGATGATCATTGTGACCGAGTTTCATAAAGATTAGACAAAAATTGTGACCTCTAGTGACTACGCAAGGTATTTCTATGATTTGACCTTGTGACCTAGTTTTTGACCCCAGATGACCCATTATCGAACTCGACCTCGATTTTGTTGTTATGATCATTGTGACTAAGTTTCGTAAAGATCAGGCCAAAACTGGGACCTCTAGTGACTACACAAGGTTTTTCTATGATTTGATCTTGTGACCTAGTTTTTGACCCCGGATGACCCAATATCAAACTTGACCTAGATTTGGTTGTGTAGATCATTGTGACCAAGTTTCGTAAAGATTATGCTAAAACTGTGACCTCTAGTGACTACACAAGGTTTTTCTATTATTTGACCTTGTGACCTAGTTTTTGACCCCAGATGACCCATTATCTAACTTGACCTAGATTTTATTGCGATGATCATTGTGACCAAGTCTCATAAAGATTAGACCAAAATTGTGACCTCTAGTGACTACACAAGGTTTATCTATGATTTGACCTTGTGACCTAGTTTTTGACCCCAGATGACCCAATATCGAACTTGACCTAGATTTTGTTGAGATGATCATTGTGACCAAGTTTCATAAAGACTAGGTCAAAATTGTGACCTCTAGTGACTACACAAGGTTTTTCTATGATTTGACCTTGTGACCTAGTTTTTGACCCCTGTTGACCCAATATCGAACTTGACCTAGATTCTGTTGAGATGATCATTGTGACCAAGTTTCATAAATATTAGACCAAAATTGTGACCTCTAGTGACTACACAAGGTTTATCTATGATTTGACCTTGTGACCTAGTTTATGACCCCGGATGACCCAATATCGAACTTGACCTAGATTTTATAGAGATGATCATTGTGATCAAGTTTCATAAAGATTAAGTCAAAATTGTGACCTCTAATGTGTTCACAAGGTTTTTCTATGATTTGACCTAGTGACCTAGTTTTTGACCCCAGATGACCCAATATCGAACTTGACCTAGATTTTATAGAGATGATCATTGTGATCAAGTTTCATAAAGATTAAGTCAAAATTGTGACCTCTAATGTGTTCACAAGGTTTTTCTATGATTTGACCTAGTGACCTAGTTTTTGACCCCAGATGACCCAATATCGAACTTGACCTAGATTTTATAGAGATGATCATTGTGATCAAGTTTCATAAAGATTAAGTCAAAATTGTGACCTCTAATGTGTTCACAAGGTTTTTCTATGATTTGACCTAGTGACCTAGTTTTTGACCCCAGATGACCCAATATCGAACTTGGCCTAGATTTTGTTGAGATGATCATTGTGACCAAGTTTCATAAAGATTAGGCTAAATTTGTGACCTCTAGTGTGTTCACAAGCAATTGTGGACGGACGGACGGACGACGGACGAAGAGCGATCACAAAAGCTCACCTTGTCACTTTGTGACAGGTGAGCTAAAAACAAATTTAATTGTAGGAAATCACGCACATAAATTATACATATCGAGCAAATAGTAATTATCCAGTAACGCTCTAGAGAATAATTTTGTAATTCATTTTGTTACAAATTTTACCCTATCGTTTTTAAGAATTGATGAATTAATAAATCAAGTCGAGAAATCTCGATTAACATCGTTTATTTCGTGAACCGTACGATTTCTAAAATACGAATTATAAATAGTTCAGGTGTGAAAAATAGTCCCTTGATAGTGTCGGTATATCGAGTATAAATTACTGTGTAAACAATTGATTCGTTCCCATCTTTTTGCTGTCGGTAAGTGAATATGTCGTTATAACGGATACTATTAACGTTGTATTGAATTCGTCCCCACCAATTTGTGTCGTTATAACGAAATTGTCGGTATATCGGGTGTCGTTGTAACGAGTCCTGACTGTATTTCCAATATCTGAATTTCCAAAATCAGTTTAAATGATAGTTTCCTGATCTTGTCAGAATAAAATCAAACATCAGGGTTGGTTTGAACCTTGAAGTGTACATCAATGTAGCACAGCTGAGATTTTAAACCTTTACTCCAAAGGTCATATGATACCTAATGCTGATAAACGACTAGTTATATTATGTACACCATTCCCATAATGGTTTTCTTTAAATGAATCTGTTATCGACATTGGATCGGTTAAACATCAGTATAGAACACAGGCAGCAAGTTGAAAACTTTGGCATGGAGATAAGGCTGATGGGCTAAATGTGTCTCCATGGAGTATAATTAAAACTATAAGAACCAGACTGACCTGTAGCTCCCAACAACTCGAGATCACATTCCATTCTACAAGCAGAATCCAACAATTTCTCCTCTCTATCTTCAATAGATGACTCGGCTTCAAGGTGTTGTTTGGCCCACTTTTCATACTCAACTTTTGGTATGGTCTGCAGAAAGTCAAGATTTTAATAAGTTTCAAAACTAATCATTAAACCCAATATAATTCAAATGGTTAATTACCATAACATACAGTATCATTCCTAATTTTGATGGAATTAATAATTTGGATCTTGATGATAAAAGGCAATAATATTGTTACTTACATTTAAATTTTTAGAAGTGAAATAGAACGAATGTTTACTTCTGAGGAATTTGATTTTCCATGAGATACTGTTACATTTGCTTTCAGACATGGATTAACTAGACTATCTGCTTACCTTTCTAGCCATGCACAATGTACGCAGACCCAACATAGCATACTCTAATATATGTTCTTCGGTACTTTTCCTCATCTTAATGAATTCTTCGTCCTCTGCAACAAACATATATTAACACTTAAAGAAGATTTCAATATGTCACTGAAGTAATATAATCAACAATGGATAAGTTTTTTCATCAAGTTAACGACGTTTTTTACTTTTAAATAATATTGGCAAAATGGCACCCAGTTGACCCAACCAGACCTAGAACAAGAACTGTCGCCAATCGGCGGACTAATATACCCCCCGCATAGCAAAAATCATTGCAGCTAATTTTTTGCTTCATGCACAAAAACTGTAGGAGAAGCAGCGCAAATTCTTTCCTTTATGCACATCTACATGTTGGGGTTGTACATCTGTTAAAGTTTGAAGCAAATGCTGCAAAAACTGTAGGAGAAGTTGCATCCACAAGAACTGTTCACTATATATTGTATAGTGCATAAAAGTACAAAGGGCCATAATTCTGTCAAAAATCGTCGCAGCGCAAATTCTTTCCTGTATGCACATCTACATGTTGGAGTTGTTCATCTGTTAAAGTTTGAAGCAAATGCTGCAAAAACTGTCGGAGGAGTTAATTCCACAAGAATGTGTCTACGGACAGACAGACTGACTGACTGACAGACAAGCTGAATCCAGTATACCCGTACCCCCCTTACAACTCGTTGTGCGGGGGGTATAATTACCCTTATCAGGCCTTGACAAATATCTATAAAAGCACACTTGTCCTGCAAAAAGACAAAGAAGAAAACCTCAAAATCTTACTAATCCTGCTACATGAATAAAGAAGGAAATATTTGGCAGGATGAGCGGACAAGCAGATTTATCGAGGCTTGCTTATACAATTAGTTATGTTTAGTATGCTGCAGCCCGAGTTCAAGAATGCAACCACTACTTGTTTCCATGGCATACACTCTCAACAAATAAACCATTGCTACTGTTTAGCAACTTGACATAATTTAGGACCAATCAAACCATCAATCAAAATGTAGGAAGCTTACATTTATAACAACAAATTGGATGCGTACCTTTATATTTCCTGGCAAGCACACTAAGTACGGCAGAGTCAGCTCCCTTTGTGTATAAGATTGTCTCTTTGGTGATTGGATGTTTAACTATCACAGACATACGTTTACGAGTTGAGTCAAATGTCAGTACATGCAATACCTCAAATTCTACTTCACCATCAGCTGTAAAATAATAATGTTTGTTTATTTATCAATTCTATAGTTAATCATCAGTTTAACACACTAACCCCATTTTATCTATGTCCTAGATACTTCATTTCATATGCCACAACATTGTAAGCCTGTAAATCACAAACCCAATTATACAAGCCCTAATGTACCAAGCCCCAGTGTCCTAAGTCACATGATGTATGCCCTAATGTCACAAGCCCCAATTCACTCAGGTCCCTCTGTAACAAGCAATATACTGAAGCCCCTAATGCCACATGCCCAAATTGTACCAAGCCCCAGTGTCAAAAACAATATGTTGACGCCCATAATGTTACATGCTGAAATTGTACCAAGCCCCTTTATCACAAGCAATATGCTGGAGCCTGTAATATCACATGCCCTAATTGTACCAAGCCCCTTTGTCACGAGCAATATGCTGAAGCCTGTAATATCACATGCCCTAATTGTACCAAGCCCCTGTGTCACAACCAATATGCTGAAGCCTGTAATATCACATGCCCTAATTGTACCAAGCCCCTGTGTCACAACCAATATGCTGAAGCCTGTAATATCACATGCCCTAATTGTACCAAGCCCCTTTGTCACAACCAATATGCTGAAGCCTGTAATATCACATGCCCTAATTGTACCAAGCCCCTGTGTCACAACCAATATGCTGAAGCCTGTAATATCACATGCCCTAATTGTACTAAGCCCCTGTGTCACGAGCAATATGCTGAAGCCTGTAATATCACATGCCCTAATTGTACCAAGCCCCTGTGTCACAACCAATATGCTGAAGCCTGTAATATCACATGCCCTAATTGTACCAAGCCCCTTTGTCACAACCAATATGCTGAAGCCTGTAATATCACATGCCCTAATTGTACCAAGCCCCTGTGTCACAACCAATATGCTGAAGCCTGTAATATCACATGCCCTAATTGTACTAAGCCCCTGTGTCTCACGCAATATGCTGTAGCCCCTAATATACACGTCTCAATTGTACCAAGCCCCTGTGCCACAAGCTCTATTATGCAAGCCCCTATTGTCAAAGGTCCCTAAAGGTTGTAAGCCCCAAATATCACAAAATTCTCTGTGTCAATTTTACCTTTTTGTTTCATCATCTTACGTTAATAACAAAGTACATTAATTTTGTACATGGATTATGTAACTAAACCTGACAAATACAATTGGATCGATAAAGTAACCATCATTTAATACCAGGATTAAATAACATGTCAACTATACATCAAGATTGTATTACACCGTATTGATAAAGTTGGCAGTAATTTAATACACAATTAGATGTGTATCTATAAAGGGGTGAAGAACTATGTTACAGGCTGACTTTACAGTATGACTAAACATTATTACTTCATGATATGCTACGCCATTACTCTACTCAATCAGGCCTCAACAAATATTTTTAAAAGCACTCGTCCTGCAATATAGAAAAATCTTACTTGTCCTGCTATATAAATAAAGAAGGAAGATATTGTGCAGGACGAGCAGACGAGTGGATTCATTGAGGCCTGTCAATTATGTGTTCAAATTTGCAGTGTTTCAACCAGTAAAGTATCTCATGTTTTACTAACACTTTTATGTTAAATCTTAAAGAATCCAAAGTTATATTTCAACTGTCTTATTGCTGCACCTTAAGAGCAAATCAAGTTTCATGCGTAAGTTGAGCTTGAATAAAGCTTTTAAGCGCAGGGTCTAAGAACAGTTTTTATTTTTTGAACCTGCAGTAATCCAACTTGGGCAAGGCTTGAAATATTCTCGAAAATTAGGCTGATCTATAAATATAAACTGACCTGGTAACCAGACTGTGACGGTTTTAGCAGTTCTGCCCTTTAGACAACAACTATATGTGCTAGCAGCCCTAACAAGGGCCAGCTCGTCGGGACTTTCAGCTTCATAACGCGTTCTTGACATATCCGACCTTATTGATGACCCCGCAACACTTCCCGCCACACTTCCTGTTGGAGTCGATATCTTTGGCATAAACTCCTGTCTCTGATTATAGCTAGGAAATTTGTCCCGGTCTAACCCGAGGCTATCTCGTGATGATTGTGAAATTGGAGGTAATAATGATTTGCCATTTCGAGCTGGAGTGTTTGCATCAGTGATAGGCGCTAGTTTTTTCCCTGAGCTTTCAGCAAGTTTTGTGTATTTTTCAGTAAAGATTGGATGTTCTGTATGATTCTGGTTCTGATTACTGCGTGTTGAGCTCTGTAGGTTCTGACTGCTGCGTGTTGAGCTCTGTAGGTTGGTATTGCTCGCAATGTTTCCTTCCTCGTCCATCTGTGAACAAGAACAAAATTCGTGAAATCATAGAAATTTTCACATAAAAGATAATGACTGACAAATAAATAAGTATAAATGATAAACTAGTAAAGTACAACAGATTGGAGTGTATTACAACACAATGACGTTACGTCTGAATGGATGATAAAATTACTACAATGTATAAAGGTGTACCAGAGATTTCTATCCACTTAAATGGAACAAACATTGTCATTTTAAGAGGCTGAGATAAGTCTTTGTGTGGGGGTTACACAACCCAGAAATGTTTAAGTGGGTAGCAATTTTTGTTAATTACTTATTTACATACACTGAAATGCTGGGGATTTTCATGAGTAGGTAGGGTAACTTCAAACAGAATTTAACGCAGTGAGAGTGTTGAGAGTTATAATGACTAATTGTATACATACGGGATCTTCATGTGCGTGTAATGAGACAACGACGGTGTTACAGATTGCCATCAACAGGAAGAATTCTTGTACTTGGTTTCTATGGTTATTGCCTGGTACGCTGATGTCTATACTTCCTACACTACGCAGACACATACATGACAACTCTCTCTGTATCTCTGTCTCAAGCTTCAAATTCTCCATAATCTGACATAAAAATAATAAACATAAGGCCAGAGTTTTTTTCATTTTAGGTTTACGTGAAATTTTCAAGAGGAGGGAACAGAAAAATAACAAGAGGGCTGAAAGGACCCTAGGGGCTCACTTGTCATTGTACAAGTGAATTAAGGACTCCAAAGGGCCTCTTGATTTATTTTTCCATTCTCTCCTCCCAACAATTTTTTACGTTTCCCTGAAACCAAAAGATAGAAACAAAAGCTCACCCTGTCACTATGTGAGCTAAAAATGTGGCCTAAAATCAATCATCATTGCAACCAGTATATATAAAAATAATTTCAAAATTAAAGGTAAATCTTTTCAAGAGATTGATGTATTTCTATATTAACTGAATGGATGCTAGGCAACCATTCCAAATGAGTATAATTCGATTAACACATGATATCCAATATCGTAGCTAAACTTTCTGAGAATATTTTGTATAAAAAATAGATTGCTATAATTAAATCACAATTAAATCGTCAGGAGACGAGACCTCATCTAGTTACAATATACATGTATATACAGGGTGTAAAACAAGTTCTTACACAGCAAATTGATATAAAAGAACCCCTTAGCCAGGTACATAGTACATAATCTATTTTCACACAATAATAGCTTCAACTAATATTAGAAAATAATGGATCCTCTGGGAGTAACATGGATTTTTACAGTCTTCTCATCTAAGAATAAAAATATTAAAATTGTGAATGAACTTTCTGAACACCCCATAGTTTGTTATATAAATGCTATAATGGTACAGAAATGAATCAAGAAAGCATAATCCTATGATATCTGATAAGCAACCAATGGGCTGACTTCACTGATCTCACTGTGGTGTGCCGATAGAATCCGGTAAACGGTTTACCGCTTTAGTGGTTCGGGTTTTAGTCATTATGAGGTATAGGTTCACTCAAAGGTAGCAGCATGGACAGATGCATGCTAAATAGCCGCAGACAGCTTACAAATACGGCAGATGATAGATTGTTTTTACTTCATTTGCAATGTGTACATAATGTGGTATGACATAAACCCAGTAGTTAGTGGTGTACATTTCTTGATGGTAAATAAAGTCAGCCCAATGTTGACAGAACAAGCCTTTCATTAGAAATGAGTAAGAAATGTGTAAGCATTATAAGAACTTTCGATACATCGTACATGATTAAATTTCTTCTTGCCATTGAGTTTTGACATGTTAGAGCTGATAAAAAACAAAGGACAATAACTCAAGACAAAGTATAAGACTGACTAACCAACAGACTGTCAGATGACCCCTTATAACCCCCTCCTTTTAAACTTTGTCTGCAGGGTTATAACAAGCATAACCCACAGACTGTCAGATGACCCCTTATAACCTCCTCCTTTTAAACTTTGTCTGCAGGGTTATAACAAGCATAACCCACTGCCTGTCAGATGACCCCTTATAACCCCCTCCTTTTAAACTTTGTCTGCAGGGTTATAACAAGCATAACCCCCAGACTGTCAGATGACCCCTTATAACCCCCTCCTTTTAAACTTTGTCTGCAGGGTTATAACAAGCATAACCCACAGACTGTCAGATGACCCCTTATAACCCCCTACTTTTAAACTTTGTCTGCAGGGTTATAACAAGCATGCAGGTATCAATGACATATGAATGTTTACATAATTAATATAGTAATGTAATAAATATGCATCATTATTATCTACAGAAGTCTGAAGCATGATGTTGTATGTGTGTTTAGCTATGAATTATAATTGTTAAAGTCGTGTTTACTGGTGGGACTGCCTTACCTTACGATTTCTCTTACCATCAGGAACATCCTGCGTAATAAGCAGTTTTCCTTACTATTTATTCTTGATTTTATTAGGAAGTATTTAATATTGAGATGTAGTTGCAACAATGATGGAAAGTACAGGAGTTACCCTAGAGACTATGTCTAAAGGATTACTATGATAGTGGTTACCTTTTTTCACAAGATTTTATCTTTCCACAGCAAAAATACCCAAAATTAAAAAAAATCTCTGCTCCTTCAATTAAGAGTACTGAGAGTCAGAAGATGTTTTTTGTTAGTTTCAGGGGTCAAACTGTCAATTAAAGGGTCAAATAAAATGTACCCAAACTTGTTCAATATTTATATGTATATTGTCATGGTCACAAGATAACCATCAATCATTAGTTACAGAGGATAATACCATAATTTAATCTATAAACAACTCCCAATCTATATCCAATAGAGAAGTGTCTACAGCACTTTGATTTTCCTAAAAGAAACATCATAATTTTTGCATCAATGTTCAGTTATATTTTTAGTAGAGTAAAATGTGGACATGTAGCTTGATCTTAAGTTGTGACTGCCCTTATTCTAACAGTGAATATTATATACTTACAGAACTGTTTCTACTGATGTTAGCCAGGGAGTAACGACTTCCTGTATCACTTTGTAAATCATCATCAAAATCTACAATATACAAATCACACATAGTTATACATACAACCAAAGCAAAACCATGAGATGTTTATAAAACATGAATGCATCCTACTGGCAATAGTTATTTCATATTAAAGGTCACTGCGACCTTTGACCTGACCTTGAAAGCATTATTAAAGGTCACTGCGACCTTTGACCTGACCTTGAAAGCATTAAGGTTCATCTGGAGGACATAAACATAGACCACTACCAAATGTAGTTTTTTGGGCTCAAGCATTTTCTATGTGTAGATTAATTGTTTTGGCTGACCAACATTTGCAAAGAAAAACACATATTACCGAGATAGAAGTCAAAGATTGATCAAAATAGTTACAGAATTTGGTATAGAAACTCAAATAGAACCATGCTATTACTCAAACAAAGCCATGCTATTGCTCAAATAAAGTCATGCTATTGCTCAAACAAAGTTATGCTATTGCTTAAATACAGTCATGCTATTCCCATAGCTTGGCACTCGGCAGCAGAAATGGAAACTGACTTCTCTCATACTCTTTAAGCAATATGAGAGAGTTACAACCAGGTGTGATTAATATAAGTTGTAGCACTTGTTACAGAATAAAACATAAATTAATCACAGTGAAAACACTCACCTGGCACATGTGGATAGTTTTTGCCACCAATAGTGCAAGTTTTAAATTCCATCTGGTTTTCTGTAAGGGTGCCTGTCTTGTCAGAGAAGATGTATTCCACCTGACCGAGATCTTCGGTAATGTTGAGAGCCCGACATTCCACCCGTTTATCCGTCGGCTCATGGTAAAGGTGTAGATCTTGATTGATGAAGTAAACTTGACACAATTTGATGATTTCCAGAGATACGTATAAAGGTAATGGAATTACAGACTGAAAGACAAAACAATAACATAGTCATGAATACACTCAACCAAGAATCACATCCCACTTCTATTAATTAATTTTCAGTTTACCTTCTTTTAAACTTTGGAGTCCATGAAGAAACAACACCACCAAAGTGCATTCTTATCATAATCCACATTTTTTTATGTCCTCAAACATAAACCATTTTACAGTACCAGCAGATATATACAGCAGAAGATACAACAGTTCTGGTTCTCAAATTACAAGATATTCCCATGTTAATGTATGCTTACCAGTGACAACCATTTTAAATTTATGTAGAATGTTAAATAACTTTCTTACCGGTTGAACAAGCATAATCGTCTATTAAACCACACAGCATGCCCATAAACAAGTGTCAGTGCATGTTTGGCATATTTCATTTTGTAAACTCAAAGTGCACAAACTAGTATAGCAGAAACTTTTATGTACATAAGTTTTTCAAGTGTTTTCAGTTATTTTAAGAATTTTGGACTAGAACCAGAGGCCCTGTTCTCCCAAAGCATCTCAATCTGATCTATATCTCAGCTCTAATATTATCACATACGGTAACTTTGAGTTAATCTCGATGTAAGAATCTAACCAGATTGAATATTGGTATCACATAACAAAAGTATTGTTCTAAGTTTATTACAGTAAATGACTTCTTATTGGCCAGGCCATCTACTTTTTACAAAACTATATGATAACTTATATTTTTTTATACAGTCAGGTCTGCAAACAACGACACCCAACAAACTGACTTGTTCATATACTGACATCATTGTTTGGGAACAAATGGCTCAAAATGCTCTTTGTATCAACTCAGTATACTGATATATTCGTTACAACAACATTTTACGTGGGAACAAACAGTCGTTTTATCGAGACCTGACTGTATAGGTACGCTATTATTATAATAAATATACTAATTGATCAAACTACATGTATGTACCTGAAAAATGATGATGTATGTAAAAAAGACGATGAAGGCCTGAAAGTATGGATTGAACTGTTCGGAACTTTCAAATGGTATAAATGGTATCACGGTACTATCATCATACTGGCCTAACCATAAGGCACTTCCTGAAAATATAAAAACAACAATATTGTACAATCTATAAATAAACACTGTCCAATTGGTCAATCAAGGACTTTTTCAGGTTTACTGGTTCGTTAATAATTTGTCTGTGTCAGTAGCATGTGATATTCACCAGTTTTCAGTGAAATTGGTCGACTTTTAGCAGATACTATTGTATGCCTGCAGTTGGCTTGATCCATTTGTTTAGTTAATAGAAAAGTTAAGTAGAAACTAAAATCCACTTTTAATATAGACCAGATACTACCACAGGCACTCGATGTGACTTTATGTTCCGGAAAAATATTAATCTAAAATACCTTTATTTACGACCTGGGGATTCTATCACACAAAGTCACTTCAACTGCTGAAGTGTGATTTTTCTCATGTTTAATGCTGGTGATTGTGAGTAGTCACATGAACAACAGCAGCTCCTCAGTGGGTGATAAATATTTGTTATATGATAGCTTAAGTTAATGCTAATAAACTATGACGTTTAAGGCTGTTTTTTATATTATTCCATGGCCAAGTATAATGGAGACTCAGAGACTTCATGCAGAGAGATAATAGCAAGTAACAAGATCAATAAACGTGGCAATTAATGTGACTCTAGTTCTAAAAGTAAGATGAAGTACTTTAATAATATAGTTATTTTTCTTAATGTGTCTGTTCTTAAGTTACAGTTAAGATCACCAGATCATTTATTGTGTATACATTCTATGAAATCACTTGAATTGTAGGGTCATGAAAGGCTGCGATAGAAATAAGAAGAATTCACACATTTTTTTTCTATCACACAGATCCAATTTTGAGATTTTTTTCAATCTTACAAGAAAATATATTCACATTTTTGAAATATGTGAACATTCAATTTGCATGAAAAAGAGGTATAAATAATTCTGCTATTTAGACGATAGCAATGGTGTCAATTTACACTACATACAAGACACAAAATACAGAACAATTTGGCCTGCACGGGAAAAATCTGAAATATGAGAGAAACTATGTGATTGGAATGCCTCCTTGATAAATTAATAAGAAGCAAGCATAAACTTAAGCACATAAGATTGTAGCACGCACATTTACACACCATTGTTATCCTGAGTAGGCAGTTTCAGGAAGCATGCTGAAAGTTACTTCCTGGTTTAAAAGAAAAATTTGTTTGCATACATGACAGTAATTAGGTTCCCTGGTGTAATCCTTACATTCCCATACACAATATAACCAATAGTACCCGCACATTCCCGTACTCTATATAACCAATAGTACCCGTACATTCCCGTACTCAATATAACCAATAGTACCCGTACATTCCCGTACTCAATATAACCAATAGTACCCGTACATTCCCATACTCAATATAACCAATAGTACCCGTACATTCCGGTACTCAATATAACCAATAGTACCCGTACATTCCCGTACTCTATATAACCAATAGTACCCGTACATTCCGGTACTCAATATAACCAATAGTACCCGTACATTCCCGTACTCTATATAACCAATAGTACCCGTACATTCCCGTACTCAATATAACCAATAGTACCCGTACATTCCCGTACTCTATATAACCAATAGTACCCGTACATTCCCGTACTCAATATAACCAATAGTACCCGTACATTCCCGTACTCAATATAACCAATAGTACCCATACATTCCGGTACTCAATATAACCAATAGTACCCGTACATTCCCGTACTCTATATAACCAATAGTACCCGTACATTCCCATACTCAATATAACCAATAGTACCCGTACATTCCCGTACTCAATATAACCAATAGTACCCGTACATTCCCGTACTCAATATAACCAATAGTACCCGTACATTCCCGTACTCAACATAACCAATAGTACCCGTACATTCCCGTACTCAATATAACCAATAGTACCCGTACATTCCCGTACTCTATATAACCAATAGTACCCGTACATTCCCGTACTCAATATAACCAATAGTACCCGTACATTCCCGTACTCAATATAACCAATAGTACCCGTACATTCCCGTACTCTATATAACCAATAGTACCCGTACATTCCCGTACTCTATATAACCAATAGTACCCGTACATTCCCGTACTCAATATAACCAATAGTACCAATATTAGCTGTGTTATATATACAACATGGAACACATTCAACATGACAGTGACTTTATCTCAGATCCAAGTCAGTGAATTGTAAACAATTCTGCTAATGAAACATACATAACCTTTGGTTTGGAGTTGTTTAACTCACAATAATACCTAGTTACATAATCAAAAATTTAGAGTCTGAGATGTGACCTAGTTTTCAAACAAGCGTTATAGACGCGTTTCATGGCTGACAGCGGCACTTACAGTTGCTGCAAGAGATTTGTAAGTACAATTGACATGAGACAAGTAGGTCATATAATACATGTGTTGACTTGGCTGATAACGATCAAATACAGCGACATGTCAATAATAACACCATGCTTGTTTATGACTTTCTATGCAGCTACAACTGTTTTAGTAAAGTTAACACACAATAAGGCCATTGTATGTCATAAATACACCAAAATAACATGATTGTATTTATTTTTAACTGAACTTTTTTATGAAGGCATATAACTTGATTGGGGGTCTATGGAAAAAGGGTCAAATCACAAAAATTGCCTGGGATATATTGTGACTCTCCCAGCAATAATGTTTTCTATTATGGTGAAGATACCAGTACCCGTTTTAGCATCATTTGAATTTTGGAGTAAAAATTAGGCCACCTGGGTACACCCGCACTAATAAAGTTAGTCTTGTCGAAAGACAGGTATTATTGTTGATATAAAGTATATTATTAATGTAGTTTTTATATTATTAATGTGGTTTTACCCTCTTTTGTTGGTGTTATGTTTAAAAGTGGTATTATGTTCAAAACATTAAATTGCATGTGTGCAGTATACTGTATCACAATAAACCAGTTATAACTGAAAACTACCTAGCGCAACAAATATTTTAATCATTTTATAAGAATCATCATGGATAGTCATTTTACGACCTATATATAGAACATCCACAGGTTTATACGTACCTGTCACCAGACACGGGTAAGTGAACAATCACATTTTTATGCGTTATTTGATTTCGGACGTAAATATGTCAGCCTCAACCTAGATCATACACCTACATTATGACACAGATATGTTCTTATATAATATGTATAAAACACCACATTTGCAGTAACTTAAGTAGATTTAAAGCTGTGTTTAAGGCAGATGTCACATTATCGATAAAACAGAAGGTGTAACATATAGACTGTACAACCTGTTCTGAACGACCCTCCAGTATTCAATCATGATCAATCTAGAGGCTCAACAGACTTTTCTTAACAGCCAAAACCAGAACAACTTTTTGTTAAGCAGTATTCTTTCTCTCTTTCTAACAACATTATTAATTCATGCTGTTATTTTTTCTTAACAATTTTAACCTTTTTACAGCAACATATTTGTGTCTTAAAAAATCAAAATGGATTGATGCTGACTATATATAAGGGAAAATTTCAGGGTATAAAAGGGATATATTCCTGGGTAAAATGGCACCTAGGTACTGATCTGGGCAGGTTGCATTATCAGTGATTTTTTTGGGCTATTTTTAGGGCCGAATACAGGCACCTTCCCCTAGCAAAATAACCTCCATTTTCCCCAAAAAACATTTTTTATTTCCCCAAAAAGTATGCATAGTTTCCCCCCTTTTGTGCTCGCTAGTTTCAAAGCAACTATTGTATAGCTGTTTTAAAGTCAAAGCAATAGATTTTCAAACCCGCAAAAGTCGTTACTACATATGAGTAGAGTATTATCAGTAGAAAATAGCAAAATATGAACACTTTCAACCAAAATAATCTTTTTTAATAATTCCCAATTTCATGAATTGTTGCGTTAAACTTTCCCAATTTTATAGGCACAGGCTGTTTAATTTTGTTCAAGAAAAATCACTGAAGTTATATAAAGTTAAAACAGTATTCATTGACACCTGGATTCCACAGTTACTTCAGCAACCAATGGTAATTAAATCACATTGAACCATGTTTATGCTGAATACACCTGTAGTTAGCAGCCACCTGTTTTATATGGACATATTTGAACCTTAAGTCAGATTTGATTATAATGAACATAGCTAATACGTATACATATATAACAATGCTTGGAGTGACATCATTCTATGTAAATACAGACAATCCAAGTAGAGTGTTAAATCATAAATCATGGTACGTAAACTGGTACATGTATATATTTACAACTGATCAATACTTATACATGTACATATACATTGTATGGCAGTTATAAAACCATTCTAGAGCAATCATCACCTGACATTTATACAAGCATTGTAAGCTGAACTAAATACCCTCCATGTACAACAAGATAACATAACAAATACATAAAAGCCAAAGCAATCAAATTCGAATTAAGCAAAATTTATATTTTAAATCACAGTGAAATCACTTACACATAGAGATATGAACAAATAAATAAATTTTCCACTACAGTTAAACAAACATGGATGTTTCAGTTTAAATTATTTATGATATTTATATTTGGTTGCAGATTATCTCTTAAGGAATGCGGAATGAAGAAAAATTGACTAGTATTACACTAGTTAATACATTATACAGATACACAGAAAAGTTTAATGTTTCATGGAGTTTTAATGTCATTTTTAGTGAGTACTTGACTTGTGATTTGACCCTGATACTTTGAATGACAATTCTACCAACCAGGCTTGCCAAAAGGACTGATACAAAATGAAGTTATTGAGCACAGAATTTGACACAATCCTCGACCTCCTATAAGCATAATTTTACAGCGAATGTTTATAACCCATGTTGTATGTTTTCATAAGCGAGCAGAATTGTGGAGGCGCTCGACAAGTAATACAAACAAAAATCTAAAATACCGATATTGCACAATTTTCTTGCACAAATTTATACATTCAATGTATTCAACCTTGTATTATATTCATGCACAAAGGTCAGGATCAAGTCAAATTCTCTGTGCTATACAACATCAGCTATATACAGGGATTCTACTGAGGCATAATGCCTAATCCTGAAAATTTCCCATAAGTCTGCTTCTAGTGCCATTAGCAAACACCCCTACACCAAAACATTGTTCTATTGTCAAAACTCAGGGTATGAAATTTCAAATGACCGAAACGCAGTCAAAACTTGGTATTTTTTCATCAAATAACTTTTACTTTCTGCAGAAAAGTTCATTTTTTTTATTGCACAATTCCAGATTTCCGGCTTATTCCAGAACTGTAGGATCCCTGTATTACAAGCAGTACATACCTGCAGCACAGAAGAAACAAAGGAAGAGCAGAATAATGACACACCAGATGACATCACGGTTCAATGCCCGCTCCAATTTACTACGTTTATAACGAGGATTTCTGTTGTTCATCATAGACTTGGTCTCATGTCCTACAAAACAACATTAATGTGTTAAAACATGTCTAAACATCTGGATGTAAAACTGTAGGACATGTATCAAAGTTGAAACACAACACAGTAGCAATTTATTCAGGCTTGACACATGGGGAATCAAACTTTTCCCTGAACTGAAACATGACTTCCCTGAACAAAGTCATGGATTTTTTTATGTACCAGTACTTTGGGAAGACCTCAGCTGAAATTAGCAAAACTGTGTTTAATATGGCAATTTTAAATCTTTATTTAAATGTTACCTGGTCCTTAGTCTAAAGCCAAAACCGCTGAATATTTACTGATATTCTACTTCTTAGATCCTTTGATGAAAGTTCAACCATGAAAAATTAATTAACTCTTTCTTTGACAACATAGTCTTTAAATCTAAGAAGTTTTTAACTTTTCACAGATTTTGTTCCCTGGGTTTATACTCGTCTGATTGCGCAATCTTGTATTGTTTGGTATCATGAATTGATTTCAAAAACAACAAGCAGTATATAATACATGTATACACTAATTAATCAAAGCATATGATTTTATACACTAATTAATCAAAGCATTTAATTAACAATCGTGATGCAATATCCTGTATCAATGGGAACACAGCAAATTTAACATTGCATATTTATAACAATGAAACATAACATTAACTGAAAATATGCAATAAATCATAAAATGATCATTCATTAACATTAAACAGGCCCAGAATGCTAGCCCCGGGTCACATATATATAAACAAGAGTACGTTTTAGATGTAAAACCTTGTAAAATTTTGTCATTTAAGATAGCATCAAAGGTATACATGTAACATGTGCATATAGGTTTTGTATCAATTAACATTATAAGCTATTAACTAGTTTTAGTAAACAAGCAAACCAGTTTTTCAACATGCTTACTTCTTAGTCTTTATTCGTAACAATGTTTATTTCGACACAATATAAGAAATGAGGCTTCTGGAGTGTTATAAGAAAACTGTTGATGCATTACAGTAACACTGTCAGAGTTGGATACCGTTTTATAAAGACGGTGAACACATTAGCTTCACATGAGCATTTGAGTTCAGGCAAGCTAATAAAGTTTATTTATTAAATAAACCCAAAAATAAACCCAATGAATGCCATGATCTAATTAATATTCATTTAAACATCAGGGCTTTGTTATAGAAAGGTGTATGAAGCCTGGAAATCACCTTTTGAAAAGGGAATCATTATGTAATTTAGATAACAAAATGATAGTCATAATTGAATATGTGTTACAGTGATAAATTGCATTATATGAAAACTACTTCTATTTGAATATGGGCAAAATAAGGGACTGCTACATGCAGCACAGAATATTGAGAAATACTTCACATATTTATTTCATGTTTGAGCAAACAAAATGTTACATGTACCAAAGCAGCACATTTAAGTAGGTCAGTAATTAACACTGACATGCAAACCAAATAATTTCTTTTTTTCATTTAATGTATTGTATCAGACTTGAATTTTTAGACAGCAAATAAAATATTTTTAAATCAAGGCTAATTTCAAAATTACACATTTCACTTCAATTATGTTAGCTCAGTTTTCAAACCAAATCTGGACATTCAATTCTTAGAAAGGAAAGTAATTCTTCACAGGGGCATAAAGAGACAATTTATCATCAGAAATTCTCATAAAGGGAGACAATTCATCATCAGAAATTCTCATAAGGGAGGTAACTTACCATTGGGGAAGACATTATCAAAATGGGAGACAATTATTATCATGGCAGAAGTTCTCATAAAGAGGGGGGGACAACTCATCAAATATAGGAGGTAACTCACAATTGTACCTTTAGTGAATATAATGAAGAAAAGGTATTACTTACCAGCATAAACAACCAGACCTTCAATCCAATCAGTATTCCTCATTATACATCCTCGAAGCATGATGTTGTTCTGGTTTAATGGAGTTATATCCCCTTCTTTATCAGAAAGTTTCCTGCAAAGATAAAAAAATACTCATGTTAAGAATTGGGTGACTTTCAGGATGAAATATTAATGCCAAACAAAAACCAGTCTCGTACAAAGGGCTATAACTCAGGCAATATTCATCCAACCTAAAATTCCAGACAATATGCATAACTAGACTTGACATCAATTATTCATGTAAATTTTTGAAATCCAAACAATCCAGGTAAGAAAAACAAGTGCAGGCAAACTTAGACATCCATCCAGGCAGACCAAAGTCAGTATTGAAACCATGGAATTCAGCTTTTTGATACTGTGTACTGTTATTATTTAACTTTTTAGGACTTCAGACAGATCAAACTAGGTATTTCTGTCGTTTTACTGTTGAAATAAGGTTATTCAGCTTGGGCATTCAGCTCCGCTGGTTAGCTGAGTGCTGTCTTCCATGTCCGACTTAATATTATCTTTTTACTCTATATGTGGGAGAAAGACATCACTTGTATTTTTTGCTTTAGATGGAACAGGTACAATAAGGACTAAAAGCTTTACATACAAAAGGGTCCAAATGAAAAATGTCAAATTATCAATACATGTGTAATACTAAGGTCAGGAAGGTGATATTTTACTGTTCTAACATCATCTTTTGTGTAAGGATGTAATTTCATGAAATTGAAATAATTTCTTGAAATATTTTTATCACAACATTAATTTCCGAAATTCCCTGCTTAAAACAACAATACAAAATCTTAATACATCATGTTGATTGGCTAGATTGAAAGGGAAACATGAAAATGCACTTGTGGCAAAAATAACTGGGAGGAAATTTTATATGCCCCTCATATTGACATTAAGTAACATCAACTTGTGTTCAATACAAAGAAATTGTTTTCATTCTCAATACAATGACCAAGGGCATGTTCGTAGCGTCTGTTCCGAACACTGTGCGGGATGTTCTACTCCGAACAACTTACGAACAAAACGGAACTGTCCTGCACAGTGTGCCGAATGTTCTACTCCAAACACCTTACGAACAAAACGGAACAGAAAGTAAAATGTTTAGACGACCAAAATTGTAGTTGCAGCCGTAATATTGGAGAAAAAATATGCATAAACGATATATTTGAATGTGACTGTTTGCCCGCAATGCCCCATAATTGGAAAATAAATTTATTATATTCTATTTTATGACACAAGCGACCATTGTTCTTGCTGTAATCATGTGACTGTTCTGGCTGCACCACCTCTGTGGCGGGTACAGAAAGAACATGTTCCGAACAGTGTTCCGGTTTGTTAGTAAGTGTGTTCCACTGTCCGGAATGTGCGGAACAGCGTTCCGAACAGGCCCCAATTCATTGTTACACCAGTTGTGTATTTCATATTCATAATGCTCATTAAATGTCTGTTATCTTCATTTAACACTGGTTATTAGTGGTATATTCCAACATGCTTTGAAATTAACAATAACCTCTTAACGTATATACATGTATAACATGTGACGAGAAACAATTGCTCAAAGCACAAAAATAGGGTTCAGGGACAGTACTTCCTTATTACGATAATCATGTTACTATATTTAGACTTTACACATATTAAAGTTATTTCAGTACACACTGACACTGTAAATCAGTATGTAAGGGGTAGAATACCTTTATATCAACACAGTCCGATAAGGAAAATCAAATTTTCCCACTTTTGAAGTTGATTTTAAGGCCACAATAATTATTTTCTCGATTATCATCCAGTAATATATTATATAGACTTTATTTTATATCAGCTTTGAAAAGTTCAGAAACAGATCCTGTGAAAAGATCAAATAAACGATTCCTGCCTTTTATAATCACACAATTATTATTATTATCACAATTATCTTTTAAAACTAGAAATAAACACTCACTATTATTGGGCCCGTGTTTTTAAGAAATGAGTTGGAAAAGCATGAAAAATAGGGATAAAAGGAGAGGGGCATGTAAAGAGAGAGCATGCAAGGATGGGGAGGGGCAGGCAGGGAAGGGGCCATGAGTGGAGGGAACAGATCCGGGGGGACATGCAGGGAGGAGAACAGGTAGGCAGGGTACAGGAGGGTAAGGGACAGGGGGAGGGAACAGGTGGAAGGGACATGGGGAAGCGGAATGCAGGAGACAGAAAAGGATGTGAAGGGACAAATCAGGGAGGGGACCGGAGAGGACGTGACAGATGAGAAGACATTTGGGAATTAAGGGACAGGAGGAGAGGGGATGTAAGGAGAAGGTACAGGCAGGAAGGGGACAGGGTGAGGGGAAGGGACAGACAGGGTGGGGACAGGAGGGGAAGGGACTGACATGCAGGGGGTGAAATATAACAAGAAGGGATGAGTACCATGGAGTTAAATAACATCAGTCTTAACAAGCTGTGCATGAGACTGACTCACTGATAACATCAGCATACATGCATACAGGAGAATGATGAAGAGACATAAGTTTTTAAGGTGTAACATAATGTTAATTTGTAAATGAACAATCCTTCAACATGCTGTGTTATACAAATATGTCCCTTATATCACATTCAGTCAAGATTCTGTACATTACAAATTTTATTTATAAGAGATGTGGAGTATCTAATAATCTTTCAACATAATGTAAAATCACTAGGAGTTGTATCTTGACGACAGCCTAAGTGCAGTTGTCAAGATGTTCCTCCTTTAGAGAGCATTAGTAAAGACAAAACTCGTAATTAGTGTAACCTTTGGGCGAGTACTGCGTGTTATGCATGGGTGTTATACCAGTATCATTTTTAAAGACAGTCAAACCCATTGCTGAGAATAGTCCAACAACAATACAATCGGGTCAGATTGAACATCATTCCTAAACTACCGGTTTATCATTAACGATTGGAAAAAATACACATAATACTAGAAATCAGCTGCAAAAAGGAAGTTTTTACCATAATCCCCAAATTCACAGCAAGATATGTACCGGTCGGTGGGAGTGGACAGGCCTAAGATTTATTTGTGTCTGTATTTCTTTCTATGAAGCAATGTTAAGTGACTAGGCTAGTAGGGGCACTTAATGCTGATACTGATTATGAATCATATGATATGCTGATAACACTGCTTGCACTAAACACACAATGATGCAAACTATTCACGGGAAGTAAAACTCAAATCTTCTCAATACCAGCAGTCTGCATTGGAATTAACATCCTCAGTCCAATTTTAAGCCTAGTAGGGGCTAAAATAGGGTTTCATGTCCCTCTCATACAAGTATATACAGGACCTCATTCCCTCTCAGACAAATAGGGTCTCTATATTCTATTCCTTTTAAGTAGCTGGTATACTGAATATGGTACAAGGTTATGATATATAGGTCACAAAGATATAATCACATGGCCTCTTATTTTGTCAAGTCATTTACTTAAAATTACTAATAATCAAGAATTTATCATTCAGACTAGTGCACAAAGCACAGACTGAGCGAGTATGAAAATGCAAACCATGTAAATATTAAATATATCTGTACAGCCTAACTTGTTAATGTATCTAATGCCACTGCCATTATTGGACAGCAGACATTTTGGCAATTAAGCAGACCGACATGAACTGGCAGACGGCTGCGTCGGACTAAATCAAGGTGTGGCTTAGCAAAAAGGGATTTGGCTATTTAATAATGGCCAATTGGGATATAAAATATTGGCAGCTAAATTATTGTCAAAAAGGAATATTTATTACATGTTTGACGTTGTGGTAGCATAATAAAGCCATTATTTATTTTTGATAATACACTAGTGTAATAAAGCTTTGACGCGACGTCATTCAAAGTATAGGCGACGTCGTCAAAGTTGCGCGTTTATTATAGTGAAAATAAGTAGCTATTTTATGTTTTGGTCGGAAAAAGGCTAACATGTGATAAAAAGAACATTACATTTGTGACTTTCCACATTGAACTTATTAAACTCGTTGAATAAAATCGATAAAATGCTCGGCAGAGCCTCGCATTTTATTATTTTATTCAACTTCTTTAATAAATTCAATATAAAAAGACACTCATGTAATATCCTCTATATATCTGTATCGGGGAAGATGACATAATGCACCAGTAACTAACTTTCCATTAAACAAACCTAGACCCTTACAATCAAGGGCTAATAAAAAAGGCTTGCAATAACTACATATTGTGACAAAATATTCAAACTAAGGGCCAATATTACATTCAACATAAATAATCGACAGTTAAGAATATCTCCATTTAAAATAATCAAAGGGCTTTTGTTTTTAAACTTTAAAGCAATTATAAATGCAAAAATTGAAATGACTTGTAATACTAGCAAAAAATCATAAAAGTTGTCAAATTCATAACATAATCTACCCGAAGTATGCGTTAAATAAATACTGGTCATGGTCATTATGTACATAAAGGATTGTGAAGTATTTGTATAAAAGAAATCATAAAATAACAACGACACAACTATAAAATGGACTGATAAGCTCACTCAGACTACACTGAATTCAAATCCGACCAATCAACAGCCTTTATTAGAAGTGTCTAAGACAATCATGTATGTATTTGACTTTATCATCAAGAGGACAGTAAAACTAAAGAAATGTTTATTATTCAAAATATAACACATGTAGTTATTGTATATTTTTAGTAAAATTTTACATAGATAATTTAACACAGACAACGCCCAAACAAGGAAAAGCCGTACTTTTCAGAGTGATAATCTACCAGCAACGCATTCCACCTTTGTTATACCCATATCAGGTGGAACAATAATCAATAAAATAAATGATACACATCATTAAACAAATATTTTAATTTAGTACCAAAAAGCAGTACATTATACTCAATAACTCTTATCTATAAACCCAAATTAACCATGCTATGCTTTTTCTTTCAGGGGCATTTCTAAGTGTGATTTTTAGATTCATTGAAATATATATATTATTCATGATGTGAACAGCACTGAATTCATTCCTAGGCCTACATAAAAAATAGTTTGTACTTATAGATCATAGAATGGAACTGAAACCTTGGTTTAAAGGCAACGAGACATAGTTTACAGCAATTTGTATAACAATTGACATAATAACCTGGTAACCATTTAATAACAAACGTCAAACGATACCCGGTATGTATAGTAGTGTATATACTTTCACTACTGGTTACTATTGAGGATCAACTACCTTGTCCCATTATTTAACCTTAGGGGAGTGGATTATCGATCCACGATTCACGCTTTGTATAGACACAGATTACACAATACATGTACTACCAGGCTCAGACATGCGTAAACCAGATATTGACCAAAGTTAAGTTGCACGACTTAATGCCATTTTAACACAATATATTTGAAACAGTTAATACAATTTAATAGCATAGATGGAGCAACAAAGACAAACCATTTATGAGGGTGGACATCTATAGGGTAGACATAATCTATAGGGTAGACATAATCTATAGGGTAGACATAATCTATAGGGCAGACATAATCTATAGGGTAGACATAATCTATAGAGTAGACATAATCTATAGGATAGGGTAGACATAATCTATAGGGTAGACATAATCTATAGGATAGACATAATCTATAGGGTAGACATAATCTATAGGGTAGACATAATCTATAGGGAAGACATAATCAATTGTTCACAGTCTGCTACTGAATACTTAATTAATCTGCTTATAAAGTTAAAATTACTCAAGTAGAAATTATAACTGTCATTTTAACACAAAAACTTGACATTTCAAAAAAAATTGTCAGAAGCGTACACATCATAGCATACTAGTATCCATTATATAAGTCGAATTTTTCAACCTGTCGCAGGTACTTTGACAATATATATTCATTTGACAGACCAATGGGATAAAACCGGTATAGTAAAAGGTATATTTCATATAAGTCAATGATAATTTAACAGTTTGTGTATGGCCACGAGAAATAGGCTCTTCTCATTACTAACGGTAAAGCCGATGACCTGCAACAGGTCAGAAAAATCTGACTATACACGTACAAGCATTAAGTCAGTTTCAATGACAAATGATTCTCTCTTTAATTTATTGAGTTCAAAAATACCTTTTTCCAACATACAAAGAAAAGGAACACCTTGTTTGAAACACGACAGAGTCATCAAGTTTCAGTCTTACACAATGTTGATTAAGAAACTTAAATACTACATTTTGTATTTTGATACTCGATACCCTGCTATGACTTTTATGGTGAAAGGCTTTAATAAAATGCTCTGCATATTTAAGTTATTATGTAATCAATTGAAATTCTCCATACAATAGAAAGGAAATATAGCATGAATTTAAGGAAGAGTTATAAATTCCAATTCAGTATAGTCCAGAGAATTTGACACGACTCTCAACTTCTATAAGCATAATTTCACAGCTGATTTATTGTCTATATTTATAAGCCCCATTGTGTGTTTTCATAAGCAGGGAGCATCATGAAGATGCTCGAGGTGTAATTCCAAAACAAATCTAAAGGACTGCTTTTGCATGATTTGCTCGTGAATTTTTTTATATTGAACGCAAGAACCTTGTAATATATTCATGCATAAACGTCATCATGTCAAATTCTCTGAGCTTTACAGACACAAGACTTTGTTAATTATTGTTATTTACAATAAAACGATTGTATTGTTAGTTTTGAAAGAATCTACATTTTTAGTCAATCAATCATGTGAATGGTTTTTAGAAGACATGAAAAGTTGCATGCCAGAAATGGTTGTTATCAGCAATCTATGAATTTACTTTTTATTTTATATTCTTGTCCAATGTTGCAACACATTTCTGCTAGTATCACTGTGTGCATACTTAAGAACAGAACTACAAAACAGTCATCTAAATTGGCATTTCCGGATAAAAATCAAATATCTTCTGAGAAATGACATTTCTCTGTAGACATTTGCTTTTTAGATGAAAATGACAATTTGTCATTTTGATAATACCCTTATTATCAGCAATCAAAATGAGTAATACCATGGAAATTGATTAAGTCAGTAGCAATTAATGCCAATATTAGCATTCATCAAATTGTGTTTTTCTTTAACTGACAGCACAGGTAACTGTATCATTGATAAAGTATTAAAGAGTAAAAAAAAATATTTCATTATAAAATTTATGTCATCTTATCTAAGATGCTAGTAACATAAATTTTATAAAATATTTTTTTTTACTCTTTAATATCAATGATACATTGTACCTGCTAGCCAGTACTTTCATGCGAATGTAATGAATTCTTAACGTATTTGGTTTGAATAATTCACTACTATATGTTTTATTATTATTATTGATCCGTCAACCCCAGAGAGAATAATCAATCTAAAGATCAGAAACATATGCGATCACTAGGTATATAACATAGCACAATATTTATCTTATGCATTAAATTTAAACACGATTCTTCAAATTGGTTTGCAGGCTATACAAAGTCATTGGGTGTTTTATTTTTTCAAGGCAATCATGAATCATATATACTACTAGTCTAGTCTATTACAGCTAATTTTAAGGTTATATAGATTGTGGGAGTCACTTCTATCAATGTTGAACTTTAGTATCACAATGAGAACGTTGAAATATCAGGACTTGTTCCTAATCTTGGGGATAGGGCTATAGATGTTTAATATAAATTAGGAGGAATATTGGTATTTTGTTAACATGGGGAGCTGGTTTTAAAGAGGGAAACTTCATTTTTAGAGAAAACTGTATGATTTTAAAGAATGTCTTCCTGGGGAGAGAGCCTTATAATGGCCCCTACTATATAAGGAGAATTAATCTTACATTAAAGGTCTGTGAAACAGATCACAGCCATAATCTGTCTGAACATTAACATTAAAAGTACATCACATGAAGTTAAAGTTGGACATGATATGGGAATATCTTATAACCCAGTGGTGAAAAGAAAGAATGTACTACATTAAGTAACAGGAAACTCTATCCACTACGTTTGGGAGACATGGTAATTTGGGAGACATGATTTAATCACCGAGTGGCAAATACACCACACCCCTGCATATTTGTTTATCCATAAATATTGACATACTTGACCCAAAACAAAAGTCAACATAGACGCTATAAAACGAACAGGTAATTTAATAAGGTCACACTTATAATTCCCTTTGTAACACATACATGTATAAAGCTAGATTCAAGTATGTATGTACTACTACTAATTTTGTGACATTTCTTGGTTTTACAAAAGCTTCCTTGTCATAATTATATAGATTTTAAAGATCTAATCTCATTTAACTCAGTTCACTATTAGGGATTTATAAGGGACTGAATGTCAAAGGTCGTTTTCATAAGTTTGAACAGCCGTTTACTATCATTTAGCCAAAACACCTACGATATATGTATGTATTTTTTTAAGAAAATTAATTAGAAGGCCAAACTATGGCTTTTTGAAACCAAGTCAAGGGTCAAATGGTATCACATGTTTTGAATTATTTTTTCTTTCAACCAAAGTGAATACGATAAATCAGGGACTATACATATCATAGTATGTGGATAAATTAATTCAACGATTATTGAAACATTTAATTTTACTATCCTAGCACTTATTTACGTCTAGTAAAATTTAAGTTCATGCAAATTAACAAAACCATAAAAATCAAAATTTTCATAAACCAAATGACAAAGGCTTTAAGCTTGAATATCTCATTGTATGCACATACTTAATTATATATACTGCATTTGTTAAACCGATATTACAAATATTTTTTATTGATTAGCTTTATAAAGAAAGGCTTTCATGCAAAACATTTTGAAAGAATTTGTGATCTAGTGAATAGTCAGCCATTTCTTTACTTATCAGTTAATGTAATTACAGTAGAAGACCAAATATGGCTCAAGCTAGATCTGCTGTACATATATAATGACAGTAAAAATACTCTAACCCAGTATACTAGTGTATAATCTACGTTTAAGAATTTTAAGGAAATGTTATCAAAACTTATAAGCTAAACATGCGTGTAATTGCAGTCTTTTCTTTTATTGTGAACTATTTGATTAAATCATAAAATATTCTAGTTCCAACAAAAAAATTGTACTTATGAAAACTGGGAAGGGGTTTAAACTTGGGACAATGTCACACTTATACTAAGATTGGGGAAAACCACACACATTTGTTCCAAGCATAATGTAACCTCTGTAAGGGGTCAGCTTAATTAAGCAACCACTTAAACAGCCAATAGCAATGAATAGTATCGTAACTAAATTCCAACAACAATTTTTACATTAACCAACCAAGTTGAACCAACTGATCAGAGCAACCAATGACCACACCCAGCAGGCTCTAGATTATATACATGCTAGAATTTAATTAAACACATTTCAATGTTTGTATTAGAAATGTTACGGCATGTTATAACTGTGACATATACACACATGTTCTGTTATAGGAGCAGCTTTGTGATTAATCATGTAGAGCATGATGTCATGTTTTACATGAAATGTGTGAATCAAATATACATGTATGTTAATGCATTATCTAGAATTATAGTTATTTTTATTTAGTACAACTTAATTTCTGAACTTCTGTCATACAACACGTTCATTTTTGTTAAAGTAAATAAAATGTGCTTCTTTCCTCATAATTTTTTATTGGTTTTGATATAAAATTTTGATATGCATCAACAAATTGTCCTTGTCTAATTGAGAGGTATAAACTAATACTTGGTCAGATTGGGCTTTAGTTCAGGGTAAACAATATTTCTTACCATCTCACATTACGGTAACTAAGGAAATGCTGTATAAATTAGTATTAAAATATCCTCTAGCCGGCAGCTAAATTAAGAAAAATCCATGCGATGCATATTGGCACGCATGCATTGACACTACAAAGTCATTTTCCAGGTAATTGATAGGTTCATACCAGGGTGTACAGCATATGTATTGGTCTAGATGTTAGTAAAAGAAAGACTTAATATGATAGAATGATGAATACTTACACACATCCGTTAAATTTGTAGATTTCAGCATTAGGCTGCTCACACTCTATTTGATATTTAAATGCTGCAGGTTTGTAAGATCCACGCTGAAAAAAGAGTATATAACAAGAAATTTAATTTTGTAAACTGCAGGGATTCGATTTGGTCATAATGCCCAATCCTGAAAATAAGGTTCTAGTCCATTTCGGAACCATTAGCACACATTCATACTCTAAAACTCTGTTTCAAACATTGCTCTATAGTCAAATTTAGCATGTTAAATTTCTAATAACTTTATTTTCTGCAGAAAACTTCATTCTATCTAGTACAGCAAATCCAGATTCCAGAGTATTCCGGCACTGTACGACCACAGAACAGGAAAATTTCCGCAATCTTTTGTGTTAACACATTTTTTAAGAAATTGGTGAATATGTTTCATCAGTTTATGTCAATTCTTGTGAATGCGGAAACGAAACATCCAACAGTCTGCACTACGAAAATTATACTTGCATTATATTGTGCTGCTTTTCATCATGTAAATTTTATTTTTGATTTCTATTTTTTTGGTCATATTTTCTCATGAATTATTAATCTTGCTATAATGACATCAAGTACCGGTTTATAAAGTCCTTCAAAACTTGCAGAAAGCTGGGGAAAGTTTTCATCCTTGAATGAAGTTGAAACTGTTCTCTTACCTCATATGGTATACCAGTAACAGATTGTCGCTGTTTTAGGTTGGTTTCTCCATCCAGATTCATGGTTTCCACATGACAGATACCTTGCACATCTGATGATTGTAGAAGTATAATATCTGCTGGAATGATGTCATTGCAGGACAGATGAATGATATCACCAACATGGATGTCACACCAATCTCTTGAATTAAAGTCATGCTTATCATCTCTGAAATAATTATGAAAACAAACTTTCAAATGATATCAAATTTTATCATCAAACATAAATCCACCTGGGCCAAACTAAAAATATTCTTTGTTTCCCCATCCCAACCCAAGCAAATTTAGAATGGGTAGGTAGGTAGGTTAAATATTTTTTTAATAGTTTCAGAATAATAGTTATTGGTCAAGACATACAAATAGTGAAATATACTTATACATGTAACTATAAGGTGAAAACCAACGATCTTAAATTTAAAATCTGTACAAAATGTACTTAAGTAAGAAACAAGCCAGTAAACACAAATTAACATTTTCATCCCCAATATTTCATAAAAAAAATATTATTTCAATTTGGGCAATAAAATATTTTGGGTAGGGCCGTTTTTTTCGGGTAGGTAGGGGATGGGGAAACAAACGATATTTTATTTTAGGCCTTGGTTCATATATATTGATGCAAGTTACATTTTGTTATCCTCATCATTATTAATGGCATTTATACTAATCATACACATTGTCACAAAGCTAGCTGCCTACACAAGTTCTCACCTATTAAATAATTAAATCCTGTACTTATTTCCTCCTTCGAAGAATTCCTCCTCAAATTCCTAGAGCTATCATCTGAGGGTCGTGGGTTCTTGTCCCACATTGGGGGCAAATGTATCAGGAAGAGAAAAATGTGCAACCAGACTGGGGCTCAAACCCGTTACCCATAACTTAGAGGGCGAATGCTCTACCAACTAAGCTAGCTGGCTGTCTATGCAAGTTTCTCCCCTACTAGTACTACACTAGCACCATCTTTAACTGTCGCTGAAATACAAGCAAGCGAGGGAGATATACCAGTAACATCTTAAGTATGTCACAGCCTGGAATCTAACACACAACAGTCACTTCCAGAGGAAGACACTTTAACTACTAAGAGTAAGATGGTCTATCTAGTAATAGAATATATATATACTTACTCTATAGAAAACACCCTGCATTTACTGCTATTCACTTTTCTGTCAGATTTGTATCTTCGAAAGTCTTCAAATGCATCTTTAACAGCTGTTACAGTTAACACAAATACAATGGGTATCATAGCAATTTCCTTTCCAAATGCTTGAACTTGCGGTACCCAGTTCAATGCAACCACAAATAAAAAGTACAAGTTCGCAAACCTATGAAACTGCTCAAATAAATTTTTCGGCAGAAATGTTAGGACGGAATATTTGGTGGTTTTGATACGGTTTGATCTGAAGTTTTTATTAGGATGGCTCGGCGATTTAACACCCACATCACATTCATGGTTGGGAACGATGAGTCTGTATTTAGGTCCCGACTTGTTCGCTCGATTCAAGAAGTTTCCCATTTTTAGTTGGTATGTAGATATATATCACAGACAGAATAAAATAGAAATCAGCAGCTCTTAACGCAACTTTGATTACAAGCAAAACAACAATAAATTAAACAGTCACAGACACAGTTCCAATAATAACCCCAAATAAATTACAGGTAGACAAACAAAATGGTTTTGAATGGTCTCAATTTGGTGTTACAGTAACCTACATATTTTGATGTTTATAGAGTTAGATAGCATATAAATCCAAATTATAAAAACAGAGCGTCAGAGGGACGGTTTAATGACACTCCCAATAAAATAATTTTGATTTCAAAACAGGATTTACGACGAAATTGTGTCACATTCACAACAGTTATTATCCACCACAATCACAACACGATAACGAATCTCCTGCTTAGTCCACCATGTTTCTAGTTGAATCACGTGTCAATTCATGACGGAACTTTTCACGTTAGTTTCTGTTTTGGAACATCATTCCAGCATTATTTCTTGTAAACATGGAATAACAAAATATGACGTTGTTAACCAGTGCAGTGTTATCAGCGTTTTCATTGGTTTATAGATTTTTATTAGCCAATGAAAAACCTAATAACAAATGCGTTTTATGACAAGACGGGTTACCAAATTTTCAGTTTATTTGAGACCAGTCAAGATAAACACCTGTCAAAGTTATCTTTCTTTTGATTGGTTGACTTGGAATACACGATCTAATCAAATTAAGCTTTACATAGCAACCTGTCACCTGACTTGCAGCAACATGGCCGCCCCCATGGAAGATTTAGCTTTACTAAAAAAGATCGAGGTTAAATCGTGTGAAAATGTATGCTATTTTAAACTTACACCGAATTAGTTACATAAAGCTTTGGCAGTGCAATAGAAGTGATATTTAAAACTTATTATTTATACTTCTTTGAGTAGTTATGCCCTGTGGGCTTCCTACCCAGGTACACAGGCTGTCTAAAATCTCACCTGAATTGCCTGTGCCCAGATGCTGGGTATGAAGCGTCCCATTGCAGTCAGGATGTATCCATTTTGGACCGAGACATGCTTACTGTCTCGATGTGGTATCCTACAAAGAGAATAGAAAGTCGGACAATGAAGACACAGTAATTAAATTAGTTCTGGATACCATAGCTATACTGTATGGTCTTTTATTTACACTAACATGTCGACCTTTTATGAAATGGAATGATCATCGTCAAAGACAATGGACTATAATTAAACAAGCACAGAAAACATAAAAACATCACATACCACAATTACAATTTACATGGCAAAATGCCCAACACATAACCAAACGAAAAAATGAACTGTCCAAGCTGTCAAAAAGCTGAATGACCTATTTGTGGTGTGATACTGTACGTGTCGAGTTGGTTTGACTATTTTGGACCTAAAACACTCCTCCCAGCAAAATTTGAGTTTACCCTCTGTCTATTTATTTGTTGTATACAAGGCCTTGAACAAGGTGTAGATGTCACTTTTACTAGGTTTTGGATAACTGGTTGTGTGTTTTTTATTATTCAGTCAAATGCTAAGATCCAGGCCCCGATCTCCCGAATGATCTCAATCTGAGCTGAGATAAATCTCAAATACTGTCATGTGTCTTTGAGATAATTTCCATGGGAGACAAGAATCTGAAAGTTGGCGCCACAAAACAGATACATTGTTTTAAGTTTATTACAGTAAATATTGTGAGCATAAAACTTAAGAATGATCTCATATTTATACTTGTGACTTGAGCAAAATCTCAATTTGAGATTTCTACTTGAGATGCTTCGGGAGATTTGGGTCTGTATGTATATAAAACATTAATAATACTTTCAGGAGGAATAAACAAATCAACAATTTCACACATGCACTCCAAACAATTTCGGCTAAAATCACTATAAGGCGCATCGTATTCCTAGCCTCTTAGTCCTCCGCAATTATAAAATTAACTCAACCAGTTATTTGACACCTAGTAACCACTTTTTACGCTGGAAATTTTGTACAGTAGTGTTCGTTCTACCTCTGATTTCTAAGCCAATATTTATTGATCTCATGTTTGTCAACTTGAGCCAATTCCTATCAACCTGGAGAGCCAGCACTCCCATTTTGATTTTAAAAAACAATAACTCTTGATGATTTCCTAAACTAATTAAATGTTTTCAATATTTCAGTTGTTACATGGGTTGATAGATGGAATATGTCACCGGGCAAGATTGAGCTATGAACAATACTCAAAGAACCTCTCCCTCCAAGAATGGTGGTCACTTTCAGATACATACACCAACCTCCTTAAACATGGTGTGAAAGATTCCTGGACCAAAGACCAAGTAAATTATCTTCTAGTCTAAATATTTTATCTCCTATTTTATTTTGTATGATTTTATAACAGCACAGAGTTACAGTGTTTGATTTTTCAACTTTTTGTAACAATTCTAGTTTAAGCCATTCTCATTCACTACAGTATTCTTCACCTGCAATATCACAGTAGTCTGGGAACTTGACTAACCACTGATGTATGACGATGAGTTTAAGCTACAACTTTAAAAATTAATATTATCATTTTAGCATGTAACCCTTTCAGGATTTCTAGCAACACCAGTAATTTGTATGTATTAAGGTTGCATTATTAAACCCGTAAAAAAATGTGTATGATTAGTTCACAGACAGATTCTTTGATTGATTTACATCATGTTCAAGTGTGTTTTAAATTTTGTTCAATGTCTTTATTTTGACTACAGTGAGAAATTGATTTTTGATATTTACTCACAGATGAGCAAGGCCTTAGGGTACTATTAATGAGGTAAAAGAAAGTCAAACATCCAGCACTTGTTGATATTAATGGTATGTGATTGTTATTGTCTTTATAGATTTTAAAACAACTGGAGGGTTTAGATGATGAGTACAAGTCTGTAGTGAATGATGTTATATCCAGTAGAAGTAGTGACATTAGATCTCAATTGTTGAGTGACAGTCATGCTATATCACTTGCTCACATGACAGACTTTGACTGGAAATTGAAGGCAAGTTACATTGAAGTAGATAATTATATGATAAATGTAAATTTTGCTTCACATTTTTGTCAACATAACATTTTGTCTGTTTTGCCTTCATATGGTGCAGAGCTTACATTGAATACATATACACTGTTCATTTTAGATCTGAGAAAAATGTAGTATAATGTACATGTATTATGAATAAACTTTGAATCTTTGTACAGTCTGAGGAATGTACTGTTACGCTAGAATAAACTATTATTTTGAATATAGGCAATAGGTGGTTAGAATGATAATAGGTAGTTAGAAATTGAATGATAACAGGTGGTTAAAACGATAATTAAACCCTTTAGAGAAGAGAAATATTTTTCATGGTGTGTCATGTGAAGATAATTTGTTATCCTGTCAACTTGTGGATAATGGTCTATGCTGTTTTTCTCATGGAAACCTTAATTTTCTGGAATTTAAAGCTGCAGTCAGTCTTGACATGTCAATAGCATTAGAAAAAGCAAAATACCAAAAAAATCAGTTTGCAACGGTTTCAGAATATATTGTCCAAACATATATAAAATGTCATGGTAAAGTCATGAACATTTGTTTGATGAAGAGAGTATAAGCCATGCCCCCTGTTAGCATTGAAACTCCTTTTAATAATGAACTCAAATGTCTCATGTTTATAGATCACAAATTATAGTCATGTGTCACGGTCTGAACCTGTTCATTAATTTGTGAGAAAGTGTGAGCATTCACCCTGTAAGCGAAGGGTCCCAGGTTCTAGCCTAGGTCAGACAGTAATTTGACTGGACATTTTTGGCGCCCAACTTTAAGCAAAGGTCCCTTTGCTGATCTACATGAGTGTAGAATAGAGCTTACATGAGGAATGGACCAGGGGGAAAAGGTACAGGCCCGATCTTTCCCTGGGAAAGAATAGGCCAGCCTGATTTTCCTTAGGGTAAAAACTGGCCAGGGAAAAAAGGACTGCTACACTGTATTTGAGCTGCACATTTTTCACCCCAGTGTCATATGCATTTGTTTTCTAGCTTGTGATGTCTAGTGACAAAATATCCAGTTTGACGGAATCAGTGCTAGCTGTTGACATGACTGTACAGACATCTGATGGAAGAAAAAATGTCACAGTCGAACTTAATAAAGAACAACTTGACAACCTTATATCTAGTTTAGAGGCAGCAAATAAAGTAAGTAGCTTTCACTACATTGGATAACCTGGCCCCGATCTCCCTAAGCATCTCAATCTGAGCAAGATCTCATCTCAAATATTGTCATGTGTCTTTATCTTAATTTCGATGCGAGGCTGGACTCTGAGTTTATTATAGTAAAATTTCAAGAGCAGGAGCTCCAGATTTCTCTCTAATTCTGACTCTGATTTTAGCAAAATCTCCATTTGAATTGAGATTTCTACTTGAGATGCTTTGGGAGATCGGGGCCTGAAAATAAGCATAGCCGAAATAGTTTAGCTTTGTGTCAGGATAGAGGTCTATGTTAAAAACTGTGTTAAATTATAGATTTTCCCTGGTCGGTCAGTCAGTTAGTCCATCCCAAAATGTTGTGTTGTCTGTAACTTGAAAGGAAATTGTGCTACAGTCTTCAAACATCATAGGAATATCAGTAAGCATGAGTTGTTGTGCGTCTACGTATTTTTATGCTCCCCGAAAATTCGGGGGAGCATATAGTTGCCGCTTTGTCCGTCCGTCGTTCCGTCCGAATATTTTTGTCCGGAGCCTATCTCAAAAAGTATGTGAGGTATCATCATGAAACTTCATAGGTGGATAGATCTCAATGAGTAGAAGTGCAGTGCTCAAGAACCGCAACTCTACATAACCTATTTTTGGAGTTATTGCCCTTTGTTTTTTATATACTTAGTTTTTGTCCGGAGCCTATCTCAAAAAGTATGTGAGGTATCATCATGAAACTTCATAGGTGGATAGATCTCAATGAGTAGAAGTGCAGTGCTCAAGAACCACAACTCTACATAACCTATTTTTGGAGTTATTGCCCTTTGTTTTTTTCATACTTTATTCATACTTAATTCTTGTCCGGGCCATAACTCCAACAGTATTTGAGATATCAATTTGAAACTTCATAGGTGAATATATCTCAATGAGTAGAAGTGCAGTGCTCAAGAACCACAACTCTACATAACCTGTTTTTGGAGTTATTGCCCTTTGTTATTTTTCATACTTTATTCATACTTAATTCTTGTCCGAGCCATAACTCCAACAGTATTTGAGATATCAATTTGAAACTTCATAGGTGAATATATCCCATGGAATGGCAGTGCAGTGCACAAGAACCATGACTCTTCATTGCATATTTTTTTAGTTATTCCCCTTTGTAATTTTTCATACCTAATTCCTGTCTATGCCATAACTCAACAGTATTAGAGCTATCAATTTGAAACTTCATAGGTAAATAGATCTCATTGAGGGAAAGTGCAATGGCTAAGAACCATAACTCTCTTTTGCATATTCTGGAGTATTTTTTCTGTGACAAACATCCCACGGGGAGCATCACCCGTCACTGACGGCTCTTGTTATTCCGAGCTGACCAGTATTAGCAGACTTATTGGCGTTGGAATGATGAAATTTGGCTTGTGTCATCAGTAACTTGAAGTGGAGAGGTAATTGTACGGGTGAATGGAGTAAAGGGTTTAACATTATGTTAGTTCACAAATCACTGATTGCTAATGTTTATAATTTTCAGGCATTGATCCAGTTCAAGTCATAAGCAGAATGAACATATTATCTTGTTATCTTGTGATTATTAATTCCGGGACCAAATTCCTCACAAACATTGAATACATCTACATGCATAGAACAAAGTGCCAAATAAATGTGTCGAGTTGTAATAACGTGCAATATGTTTAACATTCTTATATCATTGTACATAATTATCATGTATTGAAAATAAATCATTATAGAACTATAAAGTCTTGTTTTCAACCTTATGTGATAACAGCTGACTGGCGACTCAATCATCAAAGAAGTAATGGCTAGTCAGCTTAGCAGAGGCATGACTGCGAACCGAATCTCTTCTTAATCACAGCATTTCTTTCCAAAAACTGTGACAGACTGACAGTGGCATTTCAGTTTCAATATGTCACCATTTCAATCATGGAGTAACAGTTGTTCAGTTATATATGACCATTATGGAGGCTGATTCACCTAACCAGTTTTCCTGGACTGTAACCTAACCAATACTAAGAGACCCTTCGACGAGGAACTGGAAACCTTTTAGTGTGGTGGAAAATCAACATTGTTCTCAAACTATGAGAAAAATGCAAAACATACAGAAATTCAGCTCAAATCAGGCTTGCAAACAAATGTCTACCCTTTCCAAAAACTCTGACAGACTGTCATGATTTATGTCATGGAGCAACAATTTTTCAATGGAGTCTGACTCGCCTAACCAGTTTTCCTGTAACCTAACCAATACTAACTGACCCTTCCACAAAAAACCAGCAATTTTTTTGCATGTTGAGGAAAATCATCATTGTTGTCAACTATGAGAGAAATGCAAAACATAGCTTACAGAAAATCAGCTCCAGGCTTTCAAACAAACACTCTGTTCAATCTTTGTTCAAGCCAATGTTTTTAGTTCTATTTGAACCATTATCTATCTTTATCTGACTTATTCTGCTGTGAGGTACATTTAGGATATTGCATTCAGTAGCTGTCTATCACCAAGGGAAGTACCTGATTACATTACATCAATATATTTCCCATGTTGTCTCGGCATTTTCTCGGTCAAAAGATTTAATGGAACTTATCTTTATAATGTTTTATTATTACTCTTTGTATTCCCATGTGACACAATGCATTGCCACTAATGCTGGAAGCTATCTGATATAATTCGTTTTAGACAATACATTAAACTAAATAGATTAATTCTGTAGACATGTGCAATATCATTATAGAAGTTGCATTCTTTAGCTGATATGTTTTAAATGCAATTAATTTATTTTGTGTATGTATTGATTAAAACAACATAATGCAGTGGTCTCTTCAGCATTCAGTTGGGATTTTTGCATTTAGCATTTTTATTCAGCAGGACTTGTTACATGTATGTAATAGTTATTGTGGATGTTAATTGGAATGCATTTAGTTTTTAAACAATATTTTATCACAGATTTATCCCATATTCTTTTATTTTATTCAATTTTAATATTTTAACATACAGATTCAAATCATGGACCGATGAACAAGTTTCTAAACAAACTTATTTTAATTGCTCTCCAATACAAAGATATAAAAACAACAGTTTACAATACAAAGAGGGAGAGATGGAAAGTGAGTCAACAGTTTTCCAAATAACGTTTGGAATGTCACTATCTTCATTGTTGTATCAGGTAGTGTTTTTACATCAAAGGGAAACAACTACGAAATGTCTGTTGCAGAAGATAGTATAATATAATACATATGCGAATGGGCCAAACGACGTCAATAACGTCAAATTACGTCATCAAAGTAATGTACTTCAGCAAATTTCATGGTTGACCGGTACATCTAAAGTGTATATTGTTGTATGGCTATTTTTGGAGATTCATTCAATGCATCATACACTATAAATGTATAATCATCGGTGCTATATATGTACAGGAAACGAGTCTGTTCGGAAAAAGCTAGTGGTAATTAATACACCCGGATTCCTTACATCACAGAAAAGCCATTTCGCACCAAACGTTCCACATGGATGATTTTGTACAGGAAAAGGTGAATTCAAAGATTCTTCCGTATTCTTTGGTGAATTATTTTTGGAAATCGACATATTTGTGCGTGGAATGAAAAAGTAACACAACTTTAGATATATGGATTAAATATATCTCATAATATTATATTTTATAGGGTGGCCAATTAGAAATTCCTCCACAAAAGTTCGTTGCTTAGACCAAAAGGTGAAGGCAACGCAAGTTATAGGATTGGTCATACACCACCATATAATATTTAGACATAGCTACACGCCTGTCAGTGGTGCCAATTAGGGAAACCTATAAACCATGCTGACTTTATGATGTTAGTATTATGCTGATAAAAGGCACCTGTGATGTGTGAGCCTTTGTAGGCTTATTTGCACGACCATAAATCAGAATCCCCACACAGATAATGTCATGCTGGGAAATTTTTAGGGATCACAGCGCGTTGGCTCAGTGCCAATAAGGAATAAATAGATCCTCGGACCTTCAATTAGTGACAAGATTAGAAACATTTTACTGGTCTCTTTGTATTGATTTACTGTACTCTTTGTACTGGACAATTGACATAAATAACAATAAATCAGAAAAAATTGACAATTTTGCAATTTAATTAACTGCTAAATTAGTTACGTCATCCAATAGTCGCGTGAGATCAGCATCTCCCGCCAAATTGACCGGAAGTTCCAGTCGCGTGAACGAATGTAAACAAACTGTGCTGAAGAAAGTTCACAAAATGTCAGCTCTACAGCTTGCAGCATTAAAGGAACGTGCCAGGGCAAGGCAATCTATGACTTCACCGTCATCTTTACTTCCACCACAAGTAAGTGCGCAGTTATATTTTATAAATAAGTAAAAATGAGTGTTTTTGACACGGGACGGATTCGAGGCCACGCACTTTGTCAATTTGTTTACAATGACAATGTTGACAAGGATTAAACACTACACCCAACAAAAGATATGTGGTTTATGGTTAACAAATTTACTGTAGTGTAATCGAGTGTTGAACATATATGAAACATGAGCAACGTCAGAATGGACGGAATAAAATTTCAGATGTGCTGAATTATCTCCCTTGTAACTTGATTATTTGCAGACGCTGCTGGATTTCCAGTATTACTTTAAAAGTATAAATGATTCTGTGCGTGCCTTATTTAACATTGTACCGTGCTGAATTATCTCCCTTGTAACTTTATTATTTGCAGACGCTGCTGGATTTCCAGTATTACTTTAAAAGTATAAATGATTCTGTGCGTGCCTTATTTAACATTGTATTGAGTTATTGCTGTTTAAAAACAAGACTCTGTTCAATAAACGCTTATGCCCCCGTGGAAGCCTAGTCCATAAATAAAGTATATAGTTATATTGGATATCTTCCAAGGGGCATAACTGTGTGAATTATCAGCGAACTGGAAAGTGCCGACGATATGCGCATCTCCACTTGGTAAATATACTTACTTTGAATGGAAAGAAAACCAAAAAAGCCGAAAATATTGGGGACAAGAATAAAGTATATAGTTATATTGGATATCTTCAAAGGGGCATAACTGTGTGAATTATCAGCGAACCGGAATGTGCTGACGATAAGCGCATCTCCACTTGGTAGTGAAGCTATCCATGAAGTTTTGTTAAAATCTGAGCAGTGGTTCTTGAGAAATATTGCGGACAAGAATTTAGTATATCGTTATATGCGATCTTCCAAGGGGCATAACTGTGTGAATAATCAGCGAACCCGAAAGTGCCGACAATACCACTTCGTAGTGAAGCTACCCATGAAGTTTTGTTAAAATCTGAGCAGTGGTTCTTGAGAAATAGCCCTGACAAGAATTTAGTATATAGTTATAGTGCGATCTTCCAAGGAGCATAACTGTGTGAATAATCAGCGAACAGGAACGTGCCGACGATATATTCGCATCTCCACTTGGTAGTGAAGCTATCCATGAAGTTTTGTTAAAATCTGAGCGATGGTTCTTGAGAAATAGACGGACAAGAATTTAGTATATAGTTATAGTGCGATCTTCCAAGGGGCATAACTGTGTGAATTATCAGCGAACCGGAACGTGCAGACGATATGCGCATCTCCACTTGGTAGTGAAGCTATCCATGAAGTTTTGTTAAAATCTGAGAAGTGGTTCTTGAGAAATAGCCCGGACAAGAATTGGACGAACGGACGGACAGACGGACGGACATGTGAATCACTATATGCCCCCGATCTATCGATACGGGGGCATAATAATTTATTTTTGCTACTTGAAGTAGGCATACTCAAGAAACAGTTGTATAAACGTGTTCTCAAAATTGGAAATGAAAGGGAGGTAATTAACAGTGTAGTGGATATTATCTTGATGGATCACTATTGGTATCCATTAAAAGTTTCGTTTTAGATGACTAGTGGCTCACTTTTCTCTAGTTTGGTAGACTGGGTGTCATACTAGTGTTCAGGGATCAAGGGTTCGAACCTAACACGGGGTGATCACAGACTCTGGAAATCAGGAAAAATGCCAAATTTTACAACAATTGGAGGAAAAATGTGTCTACTGGCAGCTGCTTCTCTTCATGACTTTATTCAATAGATGAATTTCTTTTTACAAACAATTTAATTTAGGAATAATGAATATGTACCTGTGTTTTTTGCTCACCTGTCACAAAGTGACAGGGTGAGCTTTTGTGATCACTCTTCATCCGTCGGTCTGTCGTCCGTCCACAATTTGTTTGTGTAGACACTAGAGGTCACAATTTTGGCCTAATCTTTATGAAACTTGGTCACAATGATCACCTCAACAAAATCTAGGTCAAGTTCGATATTGGGTCATTCGGGGTCAAAAACTAGGTCACAAGGTCAAATCATAGAAAAATCTTGTGTAGTCACTAGAGGTCACAATTTTGACCTAATTTTTATGAAACTTGGTCACAATGATCATCTCAACAAAATCTTGGTCAAGAACTATATTGGGTCATCCGGGGTCAAAAACTAGGTCACAAGGTCAAATCATAGAAAAACCTTGTATTGTCTGTAGAGGTCACAATTTTGATTTAATCTTAATGAAACTAGGTCACAATGATCATGTCAACAAAATTTAGGTCAAGTTCGATATTGGGTCATCCGGGGTCAAAAACTAGGTCACAAGGTCAAATCATAGAAAAACCTTGTGTAGTCACTAGAGGTCACAATTTTGGCCTTATCTTTATGAAACTTGGTCACAATGATCATGTCAACAAAATCTAGGTCAAGTTTGATATTGGGAAATCTGGGGTCAAAAACTAGGTCACAATGTCAAATCATAGAAAAACCTTGTGTAATCACTAGAGGTCACAATTTTGGCCTAATCTTTATGAATCTTGGTCACAATAATCATCCCAACAAAATCTAGGTCAAGTTCGATATTGGGTCATCCGGGGTCAAAAAATAGGTCAAAGGTCAAATCATAGAAAAACCTTGTGTAGTCACTAGAGGTCACAATTTTGCACTAATCTGTAAGAAATTTGGTCACAATGATCATCACAACAACATCTAGGTCAAGTTTTATATTGGGTCATCTGGGGTCAAAAACTAGGTCATAAGGTCAAATCATAGAAAAACCTTGTGTAGTCATTAGATGTCACACTTTTGGCCTAATCTTTATGAAACTTGGTCACAATGATCATCTCAATAAAATCTAGGTCAAGTTCGATATTGGGTCATCCGGGGTCAAAAACTAGGTCACAAGGTCAAATCACTTCAATATGTCATTGGGTCTAAATGTGATGTAAATTATAAAGCATAAGACAATATGAAAACCGTGTACATGCAATAGAGGCTACCATTAGAGGCAATAGAGGCTACCATTAGAGGTTCATGAACAACTAGGACAGGTGAGCGACCTATGGCCCTTTGGGCCCTCTTGTATCGTAGAATAAAGCACAGTCACAAGTTTTGATGCATACTATTTAATTCCAGCAAATTTATACCCAATCCGACTACTATAAATTCTCCTTCTTTCCCAGAACCATTGTCCACTGGAATGCTCTACCCCCTGATGTTGTCACCTTGTACCGCCCCGAGTTCAGTCCGGCAGTCAGCCAGATTGAACATGTGTCTCCTTAATCGATACCTGCTCTGTTTTTAAGCCTTTTAACCTTTCTTTTCTTTCTTTTATACTTTTACTCTGTGTCTTATTAATTTTCTTTGTTGGTGGGGCACGTCAGGTCTATGTCCCCTTGCGGGGGTTGACCATATGGCAGATAGATAGATAGATAGATAATGTATGCATCCAAACAAGTGACTGTGCATTATAATAGATAAAACACAGATACTTATTCATTATTTCCATTCCAACATAGCCAATATTCCGCATTTGACATCACACCAAGATAAAAACCACAGCACTATTTTCTTCCTCGGAAGCTTATTTGCTGTTTGAAGTTGTTTAGCTGTAGCAGTGTTTTATTGGCCGTCTGTGCACATAATGGTTTCCTCTATGTGTATATAGCTGACACCGCTTGTTGTGTTAGAATATACAGGGGTTCTACAATTCCGAATTAATTTGAAATTACGGATTTGATGCTATACAAAGAAGAAACTTTTCTGCAGAAAATAAAAGTTATTCGATGAAAAAATTTAATGAATTGACTAAGTTATGGCCATTTGAAGTTGCATAAGCTGAATTTTAACAATAGAACAATGTTTGAAGCAGAGTTTGGTTAAGGGAGGTGTTCTTATGGCACCCAAAGCAGACTGGTGTCTTATTTTCAGGATTGAGCATTATGGCTCAATAGAACCCCAGAATATATGATAAGTATAAATAATGAGTTTGGTGGTGTAGGTATGGCTATAAGGGGATGTTGGGAGGCCATATTTTCAGCTGTATCTGAGTTGCGAACACCGAAAACTATCGTAGAAAATAACCTTTTCGGTGAGGAAAAATCAGGGAATTTCATTTATTTTTTGTGACCATCCAGCACACTTCCTCCCAATCATTGTGGCAGACCTAAAGTAGACGTTATAGGTCATGCTTTTGTCCATTATTGTGCTGGACCCTCTATGGGGCATTATTGAAAATTAGTCTGACAGGTGCAGACAAGGTATAGAGACAGTTTTTGTGTGATACAAGGAATGCTGGTTCAATTATCTAGCTCTTTCCAAATAGACTCTTTGGTTCTTAAATGTGCCAGTGTACAGCATCAAATGATCAATACAAGTGAAACTACATCTTTAGTTGAGTTGGAAACACTGAAATGGTATTTCTGAAATTGCCATTGTCCTGGCTGAGATTCGAACCAGGGTCCTCTGGATTGGTTTTCCAGAATGTTTACCACTCGACCACCATGCATCCAACGTCTGTTCTCTGTAACAAAATTGAGTCTGTATCTTTTGAGCCCATTGACCGATTTCAATGGAACTCTTATTTATACCAAATATCTAAATGAGCGACACCATGCAGCTCTTACATTCCGGTGCTCGTTCAAACTTACAATTAAATATCAAAACAAAAATTTGATGGTAATGTTAATGTAATTCTAGTCACCGGACCATTCCATGATAGAATACTGTGTCTGTCAGTATTTGAGCTTATAACATTCTTCCATGTGACTTGTCATTTGGCAGTGGTGATGTTCTCCTCTGTCAGTGGAGAAGTTGACATTTGCTTGCTGAAGAGCAAGTTAGTACTCACTACTGGTTGATAATTAATTTCAAGAAAACTGGTCAGGTCAACTGACTGCCGTATTTGAAGGAAAAAATTGCAAAAAAAATATGCTTAAATTGTAAACAAATCCTCACTATATTCTTTTCTATTTCAGTTGGACCCATCAGTTATGTGTATCTGTAACAGAAAGGTTCAAGATGTCTTATGTAGATCATGTGGATACATTTTTGTTGGACGGGTACGTAAACACTGCAGATTACATCCTAACGAGATACTTCTGATGGATGCGGCTGTTTGTCCCAAGTGTAGAACCGATTCATTGTTGGAAATTCAGAGCAGTAATGCGGAGGTAGAGAAGGAGCCAGATGTTGTAATGAACCAGTTAACTGAGATACGTCGACAGAGAAGATCTAGTGGTTTCAGTGCTGGTGACCTGGATTGGGAACGAGAGAGTAGTCCAGTGTCTGTGAAACCTGACTTTGATAGTCGTAGGATGAAGATTCCCACAGCACTCGGTGGACAGATTGGTTCGTCTGTGTCTCCTGAAAGCATTAAGAACCTACCTAAGATGTTGTACAGAGAATGACTGTAAGATCTCCTCTCTGTGTGAGACTCTGTTATGTATGAATGTACTTGCCATTTGGTTGATACATGTAAAATGTACATGCCGTGTGGTTGTGGTATTTTGTTATTGTTATGGCCATTTTAAATTTATTATGTGATTATCGTCTGACTTCAGCTTGAAGTTCCGATAGATATTGACCAATTTCATCAATTTTAGGCTCACTCTCATTGGAAATCTATATGACATCAATGTCGATTTACCTCCACATGTGGAGAAGTTGGTGGTTCCTTGTAGAAGGGTAAGTTTATACTGGTTTTAAATGAAGTCCAGGAAAACTGGTTAGGTGAATCGCCTGCCGTATATAACTGAGAAAATGTCGAGAAGAGACGTTAAACTGTAAAAACAAAATACCTAAAACACTAGAAATCTTGATGTTTAAACCAGAACCTAGTACAAATGTTGTGTTAGGTTGTATGCATAATGCTTTGGTGAACGTGAATGAAATATTTGATCACTCTGCAGAAACTTGTATTTAAAACCTTATTTAGCTTTTGCAAGCACTTGCTACATTGATGTTTTGCACTAGTAGAAAGCAAATAAAAATATTTGGTGGCCTTAAAAATAGAGAGAGAAAATTTATGTTAAGCTAGGAATTTATTTAATTTGGCTGCTTTATCTGTTAAAGATACCTTGGATTCTGAAGCTCAGAACTGTATATATGCATATATATGATTGGTGTTTTTTAAGTTCAAGGAAAAGTTTCATAGAATTTTAGACGTATTCCTACAATCTGTTGCCAGATTGTTGTCGCCACATTAGAATCACCTGCGAAAATGTCAGACGAAAATATTGCAATCTGATCAGTTTTTCAACTGGCAGAAAAATATGACTGCTGCCTGTTGAGAACGTTTCCACTTGGTTGTGCAACGTTTTCGAACGCTTTACAAATCAACCTAGGAAGTGTGTACCTTAAAGCCATGCATATTAAATCAACCTAGGAAGTGTGTCCCTTAAAGCCATGCATATTAATTATTTTGAGAATAGCAAACATTATTTATGCCACCCATCTTTGATGAGGGGTTATATTGCTTTGCACATATCTGTCGGTTTTTCGGTTGGTCATATAAAATGGTTTCTGTTCAATAACTCAAGAACGCTTTGCCTTTGTATCTTCAAACTTTACATGGTCATGATGGAGGTTGTTCATCAACATTAGATGACCCCTATTGATTTTGAGGTTAGTAGGTCAAAGGTCGAGGTCACTGTGACCTTTACCATGTCTGACTATTGGGCTGCCATTGGGGCATACATGTTTTACAAACATCTCTTGTTAGTCCCCTACCAGTTTTGACCATAGGGGATTATAGGTTTGCCCTCCGTCAGTCAAAAAATCTGGATCCTGCCATAACTTAAACAGTTTCCAAGCTAGGTTTATGAACTTTGGTATGTGAATACGGGGACAATAAGAGGATTTTGCACATCTAAAAATATTTTGATTCTGAAACCGAAAGAGTGAAAATATGCCCAAGTCTGGATCATGCCATAACTCAAATGGTTTCCAAGCTAGGGTTATGAAACTTGATATATGATTAGGTGCCAATAAGGAGATTATGCACATCTAAATATTTTGACAATAATTGTGGTTGCTATGGATACGGAAATACTTCAAAATGTGGGATCCTGCTATTACTCAAACAGTTTACTAGCTAGGGAATGCAACTTGGTATATGGATAGGAGTCTATAAGGAGATTGTGTACACTTAAATATCTTTATACTGACAAAAATTGTGGTTTCTATGGATATAGAAATAATATTCTGACAAAAATTGTGGTTTCTATGGATATAGAAATAATATTCTGACAAAAATTGTGGTTTCTATGGATATAGAAATAATATTCTGACAAAAATTGTGGTTGCTATGGATATAGAAATAATATTCTGACAAAAATTGTGGTTGCTATGGATATAGAAATAATATTCTGACAAAAATTGTGGTTGCTATGGATATAGAAATAGTTAAATTACTTCCCTTTGACTGAATCTTTGTATAAACCAAAAATTATCAATGCTATGTTGACAATTTATGGTATGTTGAGATAACACCTATTCTTTAATGAATGCTTCACTTTGACGAAAATTGTGGTTTCCATGGCAACAGAAGCACTAAAAAGAGTTTAAAGGTCATTGCTTCAAACCTGTAGGGGACTTCTGTATTGCTTGCAATTCTTAGTGACTTTTTGTTATTATTATGAAAGGTGAATTGATTGTCTGATAGAGATTTATTCAGAGTATGTAATTAACGTATGGTCAGTGAAAACGTTGCGCTGGGTAGCCATCTCTAACACCCTCTCACGTTCGATTCATATTTCATTATGTATTATGTATTGTTCTATTTAAATGCCAAATTTGAAGTTATTTGAACACACGATAAACATTATAGAGCACATTTCCTGGACCTTAAAAAAAACCCCTCATATAATTATATGTGCTGTTTATTCATAACATATAAGAAAAGGGGCCATATGATGTCACATAGATAACATAAGAAAATGGGTTTATAAAATGGCTTTTCTTATTGTTCTGTCAATGCAAACTTGTAGATGGCATAGGAATTGTAGTTGAATATGATTGTTTTCTGTTGATACTTGAATATTGCTTCACTTAGTAATTGATTTTATTAATTGATAATAATTTCATTATAATTGACATTCCGTATTACTTCAGTAAACTAAGTCCATTCCACTGTGTTTTCTTGGGGTTGTGACTGTTGTAAATGTTCATACAACTTAAACAGATCTTCCATTGTAAGTGTCATGAATGTGTTTTGGACTTTATTTTGTACTGTATCTAATGTATTTGAACTAAGAGATGTAAACATACATGTACAAATGAATATAACATCATCATATGTTTATAGTGTGAAGCTTTATTCATAAACATTTGAAAATGGAAATTTGAGAACTAGAAGTTCTATTTACCAGTCTATGGTATTTACTAAATCTTAACCAGGGTTTGACAATAACACTTGGGTCCATCATCCATTTCTGTGGATACCTCGATTATTGCAGGACTACTGTTTCATCCGACCGGCTTGTTGATTTTCAAGACAAATGATAATCAGACTCAAAAGCTTTTGGACAATATTTATTTTAAAACATACCGTATTTTGGTATAGGTCATGAAAAAGACAGGGAAGGCAGCATTTAACTGAAACAGCCAAGCACAGAAAACATCAGGTATCACAGGATGCTGGAAAAACAGCCGAGTTGCTGAAAAATATTTTATATTTCATGGAAAGCAAATAATTTTCCCCTTTGCATGGCATATATTGCGTAGATATCGATGAAGAAATAAAGCACTTATGGCTATTTTTGTTTTCGAAGTTAAACAAATGTCATCTTGGACCTGTAGCCAGAAGTCAGGTGGAATTGCTACACTAATGTATTCATGCATAAAAGTCAGAATAAGGTAATGGCAGGACTATATCTGGTTGAAATAGTTCATTAGTATGTCATACCCTGTAAATGAATGAAATTTTTGTAAAAATGTTTGTTATTGCCAACTTTCAGTGTAAGGTCCCAAAGAATCGTTCAAATTTCGTCTTTTTGTTATGTTTATGAATATGGGCCTAAGTTGTAGTAAATGATCTAATGATGTAAATAATCTCATGATGATGACAGAATAATCATTTCATTTCCTCATGTGTCTGTTTAATGTGATAATGTATATTTTTTGATGATTCTGTTTTTGTTTCCAATAGTTGAAATAAATTGTTATCAAAATAGTAAATAATCTGTTGTTTTCCAGCAAGAATAAATGTTTTATTAGTCCCCTACTGTTTTTTGACCGGAGGGGACTATAGGTTTGCCCTCCGTCCGTCAGTCAGTCCGTCAGTCAAACAATCTGGATCCTGACATAACTCAAAGAGTTTCCAAGCTAGGTTTATGAAACTTGGTATATGGATAGGGGGCAATAAGGGGATTATGCACGTCTAAAAAAGAATATTTTGATTCTGACAAAAATTGTGGTTGCTATGGCAACAGAAAGAGTAAAAATATGCCCAAATCTGGATCCTGCCATAACTCAAGCAGTTTCCAAGCTAGGTTTATGAAACTTGATATGTGGATATGATATAGAGGATCTTACATGAGTGTCTTTCTATATTGAATTTATTAAACGAGTTGGATAAAATTATAAAATGCGAGGCTCTGCCGAGCATTTTATCACTTTTATTCAACGAGTTTAATAAATTTAATATGGAATGACACGAATGTAAGATTCTTTTTATCACATAAACTAAATACACAGTAAAAGTTTGTCAAGAATGCACACACTTTCCCTTTAGCAAATAAACTCCATAGGAGTAAAGCGGTTCATTGAAAGAGCTAAGAAAATAGTGCAACAATGTATACTACAATATGTTAATTTTTCTACCTTTGAAAATAATATTTTTAGGGTATCTAAAATCCTGCAGATGTAAAACTACGCTTAACAAAGTAAATAATTAAATCTAGGACCGCAGCAACACCACGTATTCTGTTCTGTTCCGTGTTCCGTTCCGGGTTTTAGTAACAACCAATGACAGGGGAAGTAACTAGGTTTTTCGCGTGAATTTATTCGCGACTCGTCTGAATAGCCGAAAATAACTGATTGTACACGATGCAAGTACTTGGTAAGCAAGGAAAATCGTCTTTAATACTCAAAATTAACGGATTTATACAATGAAATCAACATCCGATGCTCTGTTTGTGAAGATGCCAGATATTTGGTATGTACATTTCGTCCCGATCTTATTCGTACCCACGTTTAACGGACCTACCGTCATGTTTACTTACAGTCATATCTCTTAAGTTCTTGTACATCTGTTATTGTGTGATTATAACAAAGTTACATGCCCTAGAGTGCTCATAATCGGATATAGAATTTATTCTATTCTAAAAATGTATTCTTTTACTTTTTTGACAACGTGTATGAATACATAAATAAAGTGACTCGCCCTTGTATATACCTCATTTGCATGTTTATTACATGTGTGTATTATGACTTTTATGTAATGGGTTTATTAAACTCCCAGAGCCTATTTTATGTGATAAAAGGGGATTATGCATGTCTAAAAATATTTTGTTTCTGACAAAAAATCTGGTTGCTATGGCAACAGAAACATTTAAAATGGCTTAAAACCGGTAGGGGACTTCTGTATTGCTTGCAATTCTCAATTACTTGTTAGTTTGGCCAAATCAACAGACAGACATCGATGAACATGCACTTACAAAAATATTTGTGTTGTTCGCTCACCTGTCACAGTGACGGTGTGAGCTTTTGTGATCACTCTTTGTTAGTCGGTTCAAAATTGCTTGTGAAGACAACTTGAGGTCACAATTTTGACCCAATCTATATGAAACTTGGTCACATTGATCATCTTTACACAATCTAGGTTAAGTTTGATAACTGGTCATCCAGTGTAAAAACACAAGGTTTCAAGACCAAATGATAGAAAAACCTTGTGATTGCTCTGTCTGTCCGTTCACGATATGACCAGGGTTTAAATAGTGACAAGATATCAAATGTATTAGACATGCTTGTAGTTCTTGTTGAATTTTATAACAATCAAGAGAGACAACTCTAGTATGACTGTAATATATTTAACTTTTAAGTTACCTCCCTTAAATAAGTTTTGCTAATTGTTCAGTCTTGAGATACAATGAGCTTTCACATTCATGTATATATGCAGTCAACCCTGTGTTAAACACCACAAGTCCTTCAAACAAAGATACTATTCTTGTACTAAACCTGTCTGCAAAGGCCACCAAATTGCTCACTTGAATAATAGTTTACCCGTTTAGAGCGATCATCCGTCCACAAGAACCACTTTTGATGCTCCCATGAATGGTATTTTCCGACAGGTTTGACTGTATACTTAATGTATGGTAACTTATTAATTCACAACAAGGAACACATGTGATTGAGCTTGTCATGACAATTATCTTAACAATACATTGGTTTCAGAGATTGATCTGACTATATTCAGTCAATCAAATAATCTTTTTAGTGTTTTCACCATACATGAATGTGTCCGGCTAAATACAATGACTGATACTCTTACTGTGTACTAGGAAATAAACTTTCATTCTGACTACAATTTTCATAGAGGGAATGTTAAGTATGAATCTTGCGTTTTCTGAAAGTCTTACAATATACATGTATGCAGGACACTGCGACGACGTGTTGGATGAACAAAATATGGATGATGATCCTCAGTGATGTTTGTACATCCAATAGAAAATGTTGACCAAAAAAGTTTTTGAACTTTGAATATTTTGAAAGTCTACCAACTCAAATAGCAGTTAAATACAGGGGTCTTACAATTCCAGAATAATCAGGAAATCCGGATTGGCTGCAATAGAAAGAAGTAAATTTTCTGTAGAATATGAAAGTTATTTGATGAAAAAATTGAAAGAATTGACAAAGTTATAGTCGTTTGAAATTTCATAACCTGAATTTTAATAATTAAACAATGTTTGGTGTAGGGATGTGTGTTTATGGCACCCGCAACAGACTTGTGACTTGTTTTCAGGATTGGACATTATGCCACAGTAGGGCCCCTATAAATACCACATGAAGCGTAAGTAGACTAAACTTTTCTGGCCTTTGGTGAAATTAAGATCAAAATTTATTAGCTCATCTGATTTTTGAAAAAAAGATGAGTTATTGTCATCACTTGATCGGCGTCGGTGTTGCTTGGTTAAGTTTTGTGTTTAGGTAAACTTTTTTCATTAACTATCAAAGCTATTGCTTTGAAACTTGCAACACATGTTCACCATCAATACCTGAGCCTGTAAAGCAATACCCATAACTCTGATCTGCATTTTGTAAGAATTATTGCCCCTTTTTGGACTTAGAAAATAAAATGCCTTGGTTAAGTTTTGCGTTTAGGTCCACTTTTCTCCTACACTATCGGAGTTATTGCTTTGAAACTTTCAACACTTGTTCACCATCAATATATGACCATGTCAAGCAAGAACCATAACTCTGATCTGCATTTTGTGTGAGTTATTGCCCCTTTTTGGACTCAGAAAATTCCTTGGTTAAGTTTTGTGTTTAGGTCCACTTTTCTCATACATTATGTAGGCTATTGCTTTGAAACATTTAGCACTTGTTCACCATCAATACCTGGCCATGTCAAGCAAGAACCATAACTCTGATTTGCATTTTGTGTGAGTTGTTGCCCCTTTTGGACTTGGACTTAGTTAATTCCTTGGTTAAGTTTTGTGATTAGGTCCACTTTTCTCATACACTATGTGGGCTATTGCTTTGAAACGTTCAACACTTATTCACCGTCAATACATGGCCATGTCAAGCATGACCCATTACTCTGATCAGCATTTTGCAAGAGTAATTGCCCCTTTTTTCACAATCATTACCTCACTTTTTTAAGCAAGACTCGTAACACTGCTCTACTTTATGCAAGGGTAATGGGCCTTTTTTACAGTAACAATGATCAGATGAGCGTCTGCACCCGCAAGGCGGTGCTCTTGTTTTTACATGTGATCGCAGAATGTTATATATTCTCTAGTTACATTGTACTTTGCCACTTAGGAAAATATTACTTGTGTGATACCTTGTTGATATACAACTGGATCTTCAACCAAAATTAACAAATATTCTCTATAATTTTTTCTCTACGTGTATAAATAATTTAGCTACCTCATGCCTAGCGTCCTCTCGGATCATATTCTTTGTTAACTGAACCAGTTTGTTTAATCTGTACATCGGTAAACGATTGTCTGCTTATATCTAAACATCTCATCGGTCATTTTCTATAGAAGATTCCATATTCTGATAGTTTTCAAAAAAGTTCAGAAAAACATTGACACTTGTGTTAATATTCTATTGTTTTAGAAACCTTCTATAGAGGAATAATAGCTACCTTGGTGATGCCTTTAGACAAACTATTCAATGCTATCATCAATGTATCATTTTGTCTTTCAACGCCATTCATTGTATCTTATTAAAGTTTTCTTTTCAAATATTTTGTAAATTTTATCTTGTTTCCTTTTGGAACAAAAGAAGAGTTACTTTAGGGTGATCAGTATATTGTTTTTATCAGATGTTGTAATATAGTAACAATCTATAAGTATGGTTACATTGTATGTCATAGTTGAGAGAAAATTGTTGCCGCCAAAATTTGTTCAAGTTGTCTAGTTCTTTTCAGCTGATTGAGAAATGACTTGAGAAGCCTACTAGGAATACACCCTAAGATGCCTATCTGATAAAGTATTTGTGTAAGAGAGAGAAATCAGAGTGAATCCTTGTTGTTCTTCGTCTGTGATTGACTTGTACATGTGTGTGTACATGAAGCCTGCTTGGTAAGCTCTGTATACTCTGGTCCAGTGTTAAAAAAACTTAAAAACCCCAAAAAACATTACGTTCAATTTCATTCCCAAGTTGAGCCACCACAGTCTCCTGAAACATCTCAAATAGAAAGATCAGTCAGAATGCGAGACTAATTTCAGTTAGTATTGCTGTCTTCAGGGATCTCATCTTAATTTTGAGATTTGTAATACAGATTTGAACAATCTCGAAGATTAAAAGGCATTATTTGAGATGAGATGTAGATTTTTTGGGAGATCGGGGTATGATGATATACATTTGTTAGATTTGGTGCTGGAGAAGTATTACTACTCCAAACATACTACTCCATGTTTGGAGAAGTTGTCAGTTGTTTGCATATTTTCTTCTCCTGTGGAGACGTTGTTTGTTGCTTGTGGAAGAGTCAGATATTTGGTACTGCATAATGGTAATGGTATATGACATAAGATGTTTTGAAAAAAACTATGTAAAACTCAATGAAAATGAAAACAAATGGAATTTTATTAAAATTTTGTTGTCTCAAATAACAAGTAGTCTGGCAGTAACAATACAGAATTTTGGTCTGGAGTTACGCATGTTTCCAGCACAATATTTTGTCTTTACCCATTCACTCCATCATATCCTGCATTTACATGCCACATCATTGCAAAATAATGTATGATCACAGGAACTTGCATTTATAATTTGAAAAAAAAGAAAAAACATTTTTGAAAAAAAAAATTTTTTTCACTAGGCCTACTGTAATTTTTTTCACTAGGCCTACTGTACTATTAAAATATAGACAGGAGTGCAATGCGATTGTATCCCACGAACTATTCTAATACAAATATTTTCTCTATACCAACTTGACAGTTAAAACACATGATCTATGCAGTTAAAGGGGCTAATAACAATACAGAATACATCCGCACCTCAACTGATCGATTTTTTTTTCAATTTTTTTTTTCATTTTTTTTTCAAATTATAAATGCAAGTTCCTGTGGTATGATCCAACACAAGATCTTGTGTATGTTTGATTGGAGTTTGTGTACATGATTACTGGCCACTTACCAGCCCTTTGTACCTAGATGGCTTAAATGTGTAAGGAGTAGTGGAATTATCTGAGACTGGGTGGAGAAGTTGGCAGAATTGTCTGAGACTGGGTGTAGAAGTTGGCAGAATTGTCTGAGACTGGGTGGAGAAGTTGGCGGAATTGTCTGAGACTGGGTGTAGAAGTTGGCAGAATTGTCTGAGACTGGGTGTAGAAGTTGGTGGAATTGTCTGAGACTGGGTGTAGAAGTTGGCAGAATTGTCTGAGACTGGGTGTAGAAGTTGGTGGAATTGTCTGAGACTGGGTGTAGAAGTTGGCAGAATTGTCTGAGACTGGGTGTAGAAGTTGGTGGAATTGTCTGAGACTGGGTGTAGAAGTTGGTGGAATTGTCTGAGACTGGATGTAGAAGTTGGTGGAATTGTCTGAGACTGGATGTAGAAGTTGGCGGAATTGTCTGAGTCTGGATGTAGAAGTTGGCAGAATTGTCTGAGACTGGGTGTAGAAGTTGGCGTAATTGTCTGAGACTGGGTGTAGAAGTTGGTGGAATTGTCTGAGACCGGGTGTAGAAGTTGGCTTAACCATGAAACTATCTTGTTACATTGTAGGTCAGTCCATACAATGTACCTCACACCCAGTTATGTTGGGTCCGGAGAGTATAGATGACGGTTATATGAGAAGACCTTATCTGACATGTGGAAACACTAAGAGTCATTGAAAACTTGTACAACTGAGTGAGCAACCTTGGTTTAGCTGTCATCAGGTATTGAAATTACAACGATCAGCTTGTATATTTGTGCAAGATGTTGTTCTATTGTTAAATTCAGATAACATTATAAAAAATGGTTAAAATCTGTCATTGATTGGCTTACACTCGTCATGTGATTCTACAATTGTCATGATATCAGATTCTGTTATACGTTTTGAATTGCCACCTCTGGGAAGTCAACAATCTGAAATGCAATCAACATTGATCACTGTTTAGATTAACTCAATGATAAATATTATTGATTGTGATTTACACAAAATTGACGATGTAAAAAGTTAGGGCGGCAAAATAAGTTTAAAAGCCAGCTTTTAGGTCTCTAGGATTTGTATGACATGATGTTATTTATTTCTCACTTTTATCACATAAAAGTGTTTCTATGGGGTTATTTGTTACCAACATTTCCGATAGAAAGAGGAGAACTTTTATAGCTACTGCACTTAGTAGGTGTGAATTGATAGTCTTCAATATTTGACACATGTCTTTATCCCTGTTGCATTATGCAAAACGTTTGTTTTAACTTCAAGCTATATATCATGCCACTGTGACAGGGAAAATGGCTCAGAATTCACCAATATCATCGAGAGTTTGTGAAGGGGAAAAAACAAGAGATAGTCAAACCTGTGTGTAAAAACTATCCGCAAGAACATCAAAATAGTAGTCTTTGTTTTTAGTTAATGTCTCTTATTACCAAATTATTGTGTGAGACGATGACATAATGTATCTCCAAAACATGTGAACTTATAAGACAGCGTCGGCCTTTTTCTCTTATGTAGCTCTGTATGTTACTGGTTAGCATTACAGGAGTGTGACTGGGCTCTGCTGATACAATTGTATGGCACTGGCAGTCTGCAATGGGCACACACTTCAAACTCAAAACTCAAAATATAAAGGGAAACTGAGTTCTCTTCAGGGATGAGGTAATTTATGACCAAGCAGAGAAGGTTTGGTACTGGCTACACAATGTCTCGGCGCAGCGCTTAGTCATTAAACTAGTTTCGTGCAGGATTGCACTCTTCAGTAACATAGACTAATTTATTACCAAGTTACTTTTGCAGAACAGGTTTTACAGTTAACCATTCACAAATTTCTATTAACTGTTAAACTGTAAAGTTGTACCTCTAAAAGAGGTTACTTTCAGCTACTTCAAAACTTGCATAGTGAAAATTTTCTTTAGTTATTTTGTAAATTTAAGAGTAAACTGCTATATCATCCTAACTGGGTCCCGTTGTTATTTACTATTTATATTTTGGAATTGAAAATGTTACCTGATTAATTACTTGTCATTACACGTCCTGTCAAACGTTCTTATACCCGTCAAAAGTTCCCATCATGCTTTCAACGATGATTATCATTTGATATAACCAGCTATAATGTTTCAATATCTCAAATCAACTTGTAGTATCGGATAGATTGTCGTTGATTGTTGATCCGATGTCAAAGTTTGATAAAGGTTAAACAATAATTAATTACCTGTATATGTATTGTAGATATGATGATAGTATATTGACTGATCCAGGCGTGAACGTGTGAACCACAGCTGACTACACGCAGACACGATCGCTATCCTCCCTGTCATTACAGGTACCGTACTTCTGTTGACTGAATCTATTGTACCTATGACGCTGCAGTTAATGGTTCGAACTACCAATGATTTGTCTCCCATACTTTGCTATATAACTGTTTATATCATAAAACAACTACGGTAATTACTAGTATGTAGTATGGCATTTTTTGGCAGGTTTCAGCTAATTTTTAGCTCACTTAAACTTACAAGTACTTACTGTTGAACTGGGCTGCCAACGTCGGTCAACAATTTCTATAGTTTATACTAATTTATTTATGGTCGATTGTGAAACAAGTTTTTCCAACTTATATTAATCACTCTCACACCTCATTCCTGATGTTATCATTCGCCACGAGGGTATGAGAGAAGAGAAGGCAGTTTTATGCTGAGCGTCTAGCATGGGAATTTCTGGTACCATTTTAATTTTGTCTTTGGTATGACGCGGCCAGGGATCGAACCCGAGACTTCCCGCACTCGAAGCGAACGCTCAACCACTAGGCTATCGAGGAGGTTATTTTGAATTTCTTTAAATGACTACTGCATTAGTCTGAATCTACTTGATGGAATAGGACAAAAAAATGACTGGGTTTAGCCTTGATTCAAAGTTGTTCTAATGGTTCTGGAACATGGTACTCGGGTAAATTGTATTTTATGTAGTGTTATGATAGCAGTATTGGAGTTAGTTGGATAGTCAGACTATGGAATCGGCCCTGACCTGTCTATAAACTAAGGAAATGTTTTAAAAAAAGAATGTCTTTTGGCGGTCAAGTTTCATGACTTCAAGTTTTCAATTTAGTGATATCATAATTAAGTGTATAAAAGTAACCCCACCCTCACAAAATTATTTGAGACTGAGATTCAGTTGTATGTTGAGCTTGGTCTCCTTTGAGTCACAAGTCCAGTCTTAGCTGATACTGAGATTGAACCTGAGAAAAAGTTTTGTGAGCGCGGAGCCAGGTCTTTTGCCCACTTTTGCATAAATTGCTTCCTAGTTTTCTAATCCATTATATATACCTGCAGGGTGGGGTAGGATTTAAATATTTGAAGTGATATATTCCTTTGTTATCATTATTACTCAAGAGTCTCTTGATTTAGGGGCAATGACATTGAAAGATGCTGAAAAGAGCATTATCTCACATTACCAGTGAAGTACAAGTCACTGATTACCGGTTATCTTGTGAGAAAACATATAAAAGTGATGACAGAACACTGGGTTCAAGTTTCACGAAAGTTTTAACACCATATATTCAAACCTATAAGCTGTCTTCACCATTTATCTTACACATTTCATTGAAACATTAAACATCTTGAAAGAAGAATTTGAAATGTGGATGTGGTAAGAGGATATGTTTGGTTGTATTGCAAATTACAGACACCAATGACGAGCCTGATGTCACAAATCATGACTGTCTGTTAGCCTACTTGTCACCATCTCTGCATCTACCCTACTGTCTGTTAGCCTGCTTGTCACAATCTCTGTATCTACCCTGTCTTATATTTCACACGAAGTACATGATGACCTAACACTTAAAGGTGCTCGACTCCAGATGATAATAATTTTTTTTTTCATATTTAGAAGATATTTCTAAAAGTCTGTACAATATGAATACTAAATGATTCAAAGTTGAATTGCAACTAGTTTGTGCAAAATTCCAGTTCATCGTCCATAAAATGCTTGAATAAACGCTTACTGTGTTTGTGCAAAATTCCAGTTCATCGTCCATAAAATGCTTGAATAAACGCTTACTGTGTTTGTGCAAAATTCCAGTTCATCGTCCATAAAATGCCTGAAAAAACGCTTACTGTGTTTGTGCAAAATTCCAGTTCATCGTCCATAAAATGCCTGAAAAAACGCTTACTGTGTTAGTCTACTCAATAAAATAGTGACCTAATTTAAAATATGTTGACATACATTCATTTGGAGATAACAAATGAGATTTAAAATGTGTTTAAATGAGAATTTTTAGTTAAAACATTCAATAATTTGCAGTGGTGTTTACATACAAATGTATTCATATTTTAGTTAAGCACCTTTAATGCTCACACCAAAATCACCATTAAAAAAGGCAAAATGGAACAATGTGCTACCACTTTCTGTCTGTCCATGTAGAAAAATGGATTTCTTTGATGTGTGCATCCTACCAATTTGAAAACCTAGGCCACGGTAAAGTGTCTGCATGCTTACAGTGCTTAGAGGTCAGAAAGACTGAGTCGACCTTCCGGCGCTGCCATACCAAAGACAGTGTAAAAGAGTTACATCTGTTCCCTTGACACTAAACAGGAAACTGGCTTCTCTCCTGCCATGGATACCATCTGGAAATTGATGGCAAGATTGATTGATTGATAAAACTTGTAGTCCTTGTTTCATAATTTCATAATCAACTTTAAATAAATTACAGTTATATAAACAAACTGAATTTTAATCAGTAACTTTGAATGGATTCAATAAATGTTGAAAAATATAAAGGTAAACTTTGATATCAAAAATACTTGCTTGCGACAATTTTTGCTCACTACTGCAAATCCATGATAGACAGGGTAGCTATTTTGTATGGGAATCTAAACTTAAAATTAAAAGAATAAATTACAACCGTATTCATTAATGAGGTTGTAGATACAAACTACCACCCAAGTATTCTATGGATAATTTACATGTTAAGCAATAAATGACAAGACAAGAACATAGCATTCTAGTGATGGCCGTTGTATATTACGTGTGAAATGAGTGAAAAGCTTCTCTTTTAGCGTTAATGATAGATATTATCAATAGAATATATCACATATAATCATGAATCACTGAATTTATTATAAGCCCAATGTAAGATAGAACATACTATCTGATCACCAGTTGTAGATTGGTTGGCAGCATCCTTCACAGAATTACCGGAGACTGTACGTAGAACAATTGATAACTTGAGAACTTGAGTGTAGACTTAATACTCAAACTTTGTAGCAAGGTTGGTTATGACTTGCAGATGGACCCAATTGTTTTTGATTGCAGTAGGCTTATGAATTTGGCTTCCAGTAACATACATGTTTAACAGACCCCAGCTGGTTTTTGTTAAAATTAAACTGAGTCAGGAGTTTAGGGCCATAGTATATTGTATCTTGTATGTGCTCAATGACTAGTCAGATCATCCATACACATAATCTATACAAGTTATGGCCCTTGAATTATTGAAATCGTACAAAATCCTCTTTTCTGGCTTCTGTTTAAAGGATTTCTTAATGCAGCTTCTTAAATATGTCACAATGTTTGTGGCTATAAACTTTCACCACACACATCATTAGAGTATTTTGTGACAGTTTGGCACTCTTGTTTAAGTTGTTTTCATAGCATTCATTATCAGTTTAGAAAGAATACACAATAATTCAGAAAAATTGGCCCATTCATGCGGTATCTTTGTTACAACCTCTGTTTACCTGTACGGTGTTTACTATTAATTATAACAATTCCTATGCTGATTGAAATAATTGTATTTCTATGTAGCCGTATAATTTCCTGATAAATAGTAACTGTGTGCACTTTATGGCATGTCAGAATGACTTTAAACGCAGATGATGGGAAATTGACTGTCCCAACAGGCTTGCTGTCTGTTTCGAGGCATTTTGACCAACGGCTCAAATTTCAAGGTGAGGTCTTTAAAAGTAGCTTGACCAAATACGACATGTACTTAGTACTGTGATTTATGTTGGACACCCAGGAATTGATTACAGCAATTTCTATAAGTGATGGTTTTAACTTGACTATAATTTGACTAATTGTAAAGCCTCTGACTGGACCCTTGACTGACTCGAGTGTGTTTACGGTTTGGGTTTCAGAGTTTATTGTGGCAGGGTTTAGGGGTCAATTACATGTATGGGAAGTATATTGCGGGGACAAAAAGGGGTCAAGATGTTTGATGGCTGCATTTGCTGTAGTAATTACCTCGGACAAGTACATTCTCATAGGTATGTCCATATGTACATATCAGAGTATGTCATTATGTTGATAAAATGATTAATACCGGTGCATCTGTTGTACCCATACCTCAGCAAGGCTAACCTTTCACATAAAAATATACAGACAAAGCAAGTCTTATTTATGAGAAAATTACATAAATTGTATTTGTTACATAACTGAACACAAGTGATTAAGTGAACTCGTAATGTCATGTTTGGCCATCTTCCCAAGGGCTTGCAAAGGGAGATAACTCAGTTAACATCGGCCAGTATTACATGGTGCTTAGAGAAGTATATGTATGGAAAACCCATATGAGATTAAGAAAGACCATTAAAAGTGTAAATCACTCTTAAGTGCTTTTACTTTAGTTGTTGAAATTATGAAGTTGAGGTTTTAAATTCATAAATTCATGATTTTAACTTTCAAATGTTTATGTTGGATGAAACGCACCTCCAGACTACAAAAATGGCTTTCGTTACAAAATCGAACATTGGAAGATGTTTTTATGCCCCCGTATCGATAGATCGGGAGGCATATAGTGATTCACCTGTCCGTCCGTTCGTCCGTCCGTTCGTCCGTCCGTTCGTCCGTCCTGGTTAACCCAAATTGACCGTTTCTTCTAGCATCATTATGGTTTGCTACAAAGCTTCCAAACTTGCATGGATGTTGTATATGAACACTCTCCACACACCTGTATCACCTGACCCCATTTTGACCTTCACCTTGACCTAATTTTGGACTTATTTATGGACAAGGCTTCCACAGGGGGCATAAGCGTTTATTGAACGCAGTCTTGTTTTAAACTAAAATCACATGTACGAAGGAATGTTTATGAATTGCTTCCTTGATGACATATTCTGTGGATAAGTGCCGGTTCATTGGCTTTCAAGTTTCAGTGTTAGCTGATATTGATACTGAAACAATGAAAATATTTTATGAACATGTTACTAGTTTCACAGACAGTGGCTTATGGAGCAAGACACACACATGCCGTGGCTCCTATAAGAAATGATCCTGTTCCCCTTTATCAAACAATGTGCAGATTCTCACCATATGGTTGCCGGGTTAACTGTTGTTTAAACTACAATAATATACACTTCCATTCAACTTCATAATTACCTGTACATATTGACAAAAGGACACAGACCAACATAACAATAAACTGGTACTTTTCTTGTTTCTGAGATATGTCGGGTAATGATAGGTTTAAAATTCTACAGTAGGTCATAGGTTTAATCACGTTCAATTTAGAATCAAAGGTAAATGGAGAAGAATTCGTTGATCTGCACTTTAAAACTTTATATAACAGCACTTTGCATTGCTGTATGTTGTCTTTATTCATATAATTATATCTCGGGTAAATACTTTGTCACAAACTAGCGGGTATGTCTACATTATTGTGGTGTAATTGTGGGCGTGGCTTGCTGGGGACAATGTCGCAGCCACTAGATACCTGCCTAGCAATTTCGTAACTTCATTACAACATTTCTTTGAAATTTCATTGACATTTTAATTTGGGTTAAATTAAAGGCCATGACTATCATATTATAGGGACGTAAATCTTGGTCTACCTAGTAATTTAGGATGATACTCTAGCTGCTTTATGGGCAATTGATGGGCACAAATTTCTGATAATAATGTACACCAGGTGATAGGATTTAAATATTGAAGCTGGAGTTGTTGTTGTTCACATTATGGGGGTTGTGTATGGTGTTGTTTATTGCATCGTACACAATGTGTAAAAATATGTCTGGTTTTGACTGACATTTCATCTGGTTGGTGTCACAGGTAACTGTATCATTGATTAAGAGTAAAAATAAAAAAAATATAATTTTTTTACTCTTAATCAATTATACAGTTACCTGTGGTTGGCGTAAGTCATGTTAACCTTTGACATAGAGATATTTATTTTTGTATTCTTTATAATGATATTGCTGGCTTAGAATGAGCACAGGTGTTTGGCATGTGGATATGACCCCCCATGGTCCCCTCTACAACCCAACGTCAAAAAAAAAAATCCAAATCTCTATAGAACATAGATGTTCTATAGAGATTTGGTTTGGGTTTTTTTACGTTGGGTTGTAGAGGGGACCATGGGGGGTCATATCCACATGCCAAACACCTGTGAGAATGAGAAGGTCATTATTAAAAAAATGTTATTTTGAAAAAACAAGAAAAACTTGTCTGAAAACTGCTCTTTACTTACGGAAAAACAAGCCTTTTCAACTTCAATTTGGTCAACATGACTTGTTCCGATTTTCATGAAAATAGGTGATGCAGATTTCAAAAACATGTGAGTCTTCTCATATTAAGCAAGCAGTATAACTAGGCATTAAAGGTGCTGAACCATTCAAAGTGGTTTTGAAATATTTTGATTTAAATTGGTCATCTTGATGGGTTCTACACCTTTAAATCAGAAAAATAAAATGTTTTTGCAAAGAGCGCATAACTCTCCCATTCCACTTTTGTTACAAATAAATGACATACGTTTATGAGCAGATATAACTCTCTAGTTTTAAACACTGATTATTTTGCTCTCTCTGACATTGAGTTTATCTGCATAGTTGAATCTTTTCTTATATCTTAATTTATGATTTTGTTTATTTTAAAAACAAAAACATTTAGAATTGTAAAATCTATTTCAGGCTTTTGTTTCATGAAATGATAAGGAAAAACTGTTTTGATATTTGAGTATTTTATTAACACAATTTGATATACCCACTTATGTACACGTTCTCCGATTTAAATCTTAATGACGCCTTGAGCTGACCCCTGCGAAGGTGTCATGTGACAAACGTGTGTATTGAGGGCAAGTTAACTTTGCAAGGGGTTGTCGATAAAGTTGATTAGGCACAGGCTGTATAATGTATATATTGTGCAAACTAAATTTAGCTGAAAGTAGTCTATGTATGAATATGGTAGTAATTGAATTTTATTCAGCTGACAGAGTTTAAGACAAGTTCTCTGTCAGAAACAGGTAAAACAATACATACTGTGAACGAGTCTTATTTAGTGAAATGATTTTCAGTGATTGGCAGTTGGCAAAGATTTAAGTTTGGTTGAGTCGAAATTGTTCCAGGTTCTGAACAGCATTTCAGTTACATATCTTGTTTGATTGATCCGTCTGTTAGGCAGACAACTCTGTGTTCGTATAGTCAACCACCTGTAATAAACAGCCAATGTTAATAAATTCCAATTTACTGTTGTTGTGCTTAAAGCACCTGTTTAACAGTCATCTGCATTTAGCAGCCATGGTATTGTAATATAACATGGTCAACAGATATACACTGTCAGACATGGTTTGAAAAGCTAGTCAATGGATATCAAGATTATTAGTTGAATGCATTAAAATGCATTTCCATGGAGATATAGCTTAATTAAAATAAATTTCTCATTAACATTTGTATAAATCATATGTTTATTCTTCTGAATGACAAGTCACATTAAATCATTGTCCAATATACATGTATTGTCACCATTTACCACCAGTTATTCATATGATTTATGAAGTGTTTTTGGAGCTTGTATTGTAAAACTATATATATATACTTTTGTTGTTGAACCAATCTAAATGCTCATTATACTGTATACTCTGAATCAAATAACATATGATTTCTGTCAATGAAAATACATCTTCCTTTTATAAGTAAATGTACCGTAAATAATATTTGTTATGAGCTTTCAATTTTGTAAATGTTGGACAAATTTAAATTTAATTGGTTTCTAAAATTGTAGATTTAACCCTTTACTCCATGCACACAACATTATTCTTTTTATAAGAGATGAGTAAGAATGTGTACATATCTCCATATCCATAAGATGCTATTGAAATTCAATCCTATTAATCCTGTAAATCATTTGTTTGTTTTTGTTTGCCTTAAAGACAGTCATAAGTGCATGGTCGTTTGGATTTTCCTACCAGGTTGGCCAACGACCTCCGACTTTATGTGAACAGACATCATCTGTGTTATTTGATGCATCTGGTTGCCCTATCATAGCTCTTTCCGATCTTTAATGTGCCCAGTGAACAGCAACTGTCGCACGAGACTACCTCTGGGCTACAAACCAGTTCATTTGTTAAGTCATATCTGGTTTAAGTCATATCTGTCTGAACGTAGCCAACAAGTGTCTATACAAGGAAAGTTATCATCTTCACTTAAAGTAACATCAGGCGTTCCCCAAGGCTCTGTCCTTGGACCCATACTATTCATTCTTTACATTAATGATTTGCCTTTGCACTTACAAAATTCTTCTACAGACATGTTTGCAGATGATACAACTATCACTGCAGTTGGGCCATCCTTACATACTGTTCATGAAACCCTACAAACTAGTCTTAATACAGTCAATGATTGGTGTCAGAGAAACTCAATGATACCAAATCCTCAAAAGACTAAAGCAATGGTGATCTCTCCATCAAACAATATTTACAGACATTCCTTAAATAATGACCAGAAACTTCTGCTTCATGATCAAAGTATTGACTTTACTGAAGTTGAAAAAATATTAGGAGTCTACGTTGATCACAAGCTAAGCTGGAATACTCAAGTTGAACACATTCTAAAAAAATGTAATTCACTACTATACCTGCTTTTAAGAATAAAACAATTTCTTTCTACACATATGAGAAAAATATTTTTCAATGCCTACATTTTGCCACATCTTGATTACTGCTGCACAATATGGGGTAACTGTAGTGACACATTGACTGATAAACTATACAAATTCCAGAAAAGAGCAGCACGAATAATTCTGGATAAACCCTATGACGCACCTTCTCACAATTTATTTCAAGAATTAAAATGGATGAAATTTCATGACCGCGTCATCTACAAAAAGGCAATTTTTGTATATAAATCTCTTAACAACATCTTTCCAGAATACATGTCAAACCTGTTTAAAGAATCAGAAAACAGATCTTTAAGATCACACTCTAACAACACACTATATGTCCCAAAACCACGCCTTGAATTCTGTAGAAAATCACTAGCTTATTCAGGACCAGTTATATGGAACAATATACCATTAAATATTCGGCAGTCAACTTCTCTTATAGCCTTCAAAAGGTCTTACCTGTCATGGTTCTACTCTGATTGACAAACCTAATGTAAATGTATTCTGAGATTTTGTTAATAATTTGACTATGTAACATAATATATTTGATACCATGTTGCATTTCTATGTAGACTATAGTTAGATTTTTATAACCTGTCGGAGGTCATCTTGCCTATATCACTTACAGGTACGTGCCTGAACTCTAATTGTCAATTGTAAATGACTCATATGAAAATTACTGTTGTACATTGAACAACTATATCTGTTTCGACCTCAGTGGCCAATGTAATAAATATTCAATGGCAAAGTACCTGCAACAGGTTGAATAACTCGCCCTATAATATTGTTATATTTTGTTGTTGTACTTCTGACTGTTTATTGTTTATGTCATACGATTTATGTACACATGTTTTTGCATAGAGGCTCACAGGGAAGACTGGGCTTGCCCAACTGTGTCGCCTCTTAAAATAAAGTCGTTATTATTATTATTATTATTATTATTTCTAGTTTGGCGGGGAACACAGATAAAGCATTTCAGAAATGACCAAGCCCAACAGAGAGTAAAACCAGGGACCTCTCGATCCCTAAGTCAAGAGCGTTATCTGCTCGACCATGCTGCCACCCATGAATGTTAATTTTTCTACAGTATTGATGTGTTTTTAGTCTCCTACCAGTTTTTGACCGGAGGGGACTATAGGTTTGCCCTCCGTCCGTCTGTCAGTCCGTCCGCCCGTCAAAAAATCTAGATCCTGCCATAACTCAAACAGTTTCCAAACTTTTATGAAACTTGGTATGTGGATAGGGGGCAATAAAGGGAATATGCACGTCTAAAATATTTTGATTCTGACAAAAATTGTGGTTGCTATGGCAACAGAAACATTGAAAATTGCTTCAAACTGGTAGGGGACTGCTATATTACTTGCAATTCTTAATTACTTGTTACTGTTGAACAAGACTTACTCTTAATGTTCCTTAAACTAATAGGGATAATTATACACTGTTACTTCTTGGAATTTAATAAACTATATTTTCTATCATTTATAATATATTGTTCTAAATGAATGTATATCTCTAAATGATTTGAAATTCTTAATATTTGACATATTGGTATTATTTATTACAATGTATTATGAATGATTTTGATGGAAAGGTTTTTATTTTCGTGTTGAGGAGCTGAGGTCTCGCATGGGGTCGTCTACTATTGTTTTACGATGATTGATACGAAATATAGTGAAATGGATCTCGACCAATTAAAACACAATTACACTCAGTCGTCAGGTGGGTTTTATGTAAGCCATGTGAATAACATGTTTCAATATAAATGATGAAAAACTATTGTTTTCTATCTTATTATTTACTGGACTAGAACATTGAACATTGTTTTTGGTGACTAGGATATGAGTACTGCGTAACTAATTGAATATATGTCTCATAATTACCAAACATACTCCATATGTTCCCGATGTCTCGTATATTTCTTGCCTCGCAGTCAAACCTTTGTTTAGACGTCAATGCAAAGTCTTGTGTTAAACAGAAAATATTAGTAATACAACTTGCTTGCAAATCCCCCTGGGCGGGCGGCGCCATCCTGTAATTTGTCTGTAAATTAGACAAACAGTTTTCATCCGATCATCTTCAAACTCGGTAACAATGCTTATGGGCATGATACCTAGGCCAAGTTCAGTTAATGGCCAAATTGGCCTAGGCCTTTTTGGGTTATTGTCCTTTAATTACCAGAAAACTGTTAAAAAGGCCGATTTAGATATTTATTTTCATTCACCATGCCCCCAAACAGGCATATTTTGCAACATGTTGGCTCTCATTGTCTTTGGAGGACAGAAAAATGCCATCCCTGGATTATTAGTCCAGTGTGTAATTAACATGTAGACAATTGATCTACCCTTATTATGTTATTAACCATGTGTTTAACCCTTGTATGGTGTGACCGTTAATTCTGAAAGTAGGCTTTACTGAAATTTAAACACCTGAATTTGAGATGTGGCATCTTGACACAAAGTCTACTAGTTGTCAGTAAATATTGTCCATTTTGACTTGTAACACGATGAAGATTTATGTAAGTATTAAAAAGATTTCCATTTTTTTGTCATATTACATCCTATTTAATGAGAAATTAATTTTTTTATTTGACAATTTAAGTACACACATCGTTTACACACACTATAAATGATTAACTCTAGATCTACCTGACCAAATTCTCCAAACTGGTATATAAGTTTGTAATTCATGCAAAAATTATACTGTTACTTAATCAAGTTAATGGCCCTACTGCATGACTATAAAACAGTGGATAAACTCTGACCGACTAAGTAGATATATTTCTCACAAATTTTCATGGTTATCAACTTAAAACTAGTTAATCAGTTTCGGATGAAATTGTATGAAATTATTTAGACTCATAAATTATTAACAGTATACTCAGGTACATATGTATATTATACATTTAAATATTTTAGTCCACTTGTACTTTTGTGTGATTATATTTTCATCTCATTTATTGTGTCGCCTGAAAAAGCGACAAATAGGGATTACTTCTGTCGTCCGCGGTGTCGGCGTCCGAATTTGCTTGTCAGAAGCATAACTTTGTCACCTAAAGTTTAAATCATCAAATGACTTAAAATTTGGTATGGATGTTTCTTGCAATATAGGGAACCATAACTCTATCTTGCATCGTTTTTTAATTATTTTCCTTTGATTGGTTTTATTAGAGCATTTCTTGTCCAGAGCATAATTTTGTGAGTCTGATATGTAGTCCAATACTGGATAGTTTTCCATGAAAAATGGAGCTTTTATACCTATTAAAAATTATGATTATGAGTCAGGATATACATGTTTAGTAAATGTGACCCTTTGAATGAAGGTGAGCAAGGGAAAACTGGCTTCTCTTCTCTCATATCCTTGTTGCAATCCATACCATCAGGAATGAGGTGTTAATATATGATATTAGTTGTAGAACTTGTTTTAGATCTGAATATACTAATTCAAACCAAATTGAGGTGAAACTATAATGAATAAATAACACGTATGTATATCTAACCAAGACCTCTGGGCAAGAACAAGGTAGCAACTGGTAACCTACTCTATATTACAGAATCGGACACACGCTACAAAGAGCCCAGCCCTTCCTAGCAAGACAAGCCCTGGATTGGAATTCTCAAGGGACTAGAAAAAAAAGAAGGCCAACACATTTCTTGCGCAAATCACTTGACATTTAGCTTCGCAAGACAAGGCAATAACTGGGCCATGGATTGAACCATATAGACAGCTGTGTTGAAGGCCCTATGCTCTGACTGGAGTGAATAGGACTCGGTAAGTAAGTTTTTATGCAAAATATATTTTCTGCTATGAAAATGGTCAATACAGCGTATGAAGGGGTTAACTTTATGTCATACATTTAATACATGGGTCGGTAGATTGTGACACTATCTTAATCGTAGATGTCACTACGAGTGGTTTTATTACATGCGTTTTATCCTCAATCTACCTTTCACTTGTCTATATATGATCGATCCCTTGTCAATATGGTTATATCTATAGTGATTTATGATCATATTTGTTGGAATTAATTACAGGAAGATATCTCTATCTGGTGACATTTTCTCCTCCATGATATACAAACATTTCACCTGTAATTAATACAGGTGAGGCAATGTCACAATTATCTAATAATAAAAAAACGATGATTCAGTGATTTTGTATTACAAACATTGTTTGGTATCTGTTGATTTTCAGTCTTAACCTGTGTTAAGTAGCCAGTTAAGTTTTATTATAGATCAGGGATTCTGCTGAGACATAAATCCCAATCCTGAAAACGAGTCGCCAGTCTGTTTCGGTGCCATTAGCAAACATCCCTACACCTTAACTAGGTTTCAAACATCGTTCTGTTATTAAAATTCCATAACTTTGTCAGTTCTTTGAATAATTTCATCAAATTACTTATATTTTGTGCAGAAAAGATAATTCTTCCTACTGCAACATAATCCAGATTATTCCTGAATGGTAGTATCCCTGTATAAATATTAAATGAATGTTTAAAGCAAGTGGCTCTTTAATGGAAGTACAAATATTAATCAATACATGTAAATGATAAGCTAATAACTTCGTTAATTACAACACATATAATATTTAAACTGGCAACATTTTGGGCATGTCTTTACAAATGATTGTTACCATTATCACACTAGATTAACTCACCATTTATTCCTTTTCGATATTAGACTTGTAGCTAGAGTCCTTGAATCATTATAAATCATTCAGAACTTTGGTACAAATCGTTACATTTGCATATTAATGATGCATCAAACCATATTGACTCACTGATACTTTCTATTGTCTTTCAGACTCTGTGGTTTCTCATGATTGCTACAATTAACATTTTGTACTTGTAAATATTAATTATTACAAGTTTGTTTAGAGTTCCAAGTTGATATCTGGCTATACTCCTAGTTTCTGGCATTCAACATCTTTTTCTCACTATATTCCTTCTGTATATTCCATATGAAAAAAAATAGTAAAACATGTTAGTTGAAAAGTGGTATTTAAATATTTGGAATTTGTTTCTTAATCTGCCTCTACAGCTTAGTGGAAGAGCGTCTGCTTTGTTTGCAAGGGGTCTTGAGTTCAAACTCAGGCTGCAACACGTCAAACTCCCTATATCTCCCTTGCTTGACATCAAGTGTAGTTCCAGGTATATGCTGGTTTGACCAGTGTCGTGATCATTTGACTTGGTAGTCTACATATGACTGACATTCTGTTGACCAGTGGGACTAAAAACAATATTTTAAAAGCATGGAATATGTTTAGGTTATACCCTCCTTCAGTTCAGGTATATTTCTTTGAAAATGTTTGTATGTCTGTCTTTTGGCCCAGCAGTAGACTAAACCATATCTGAATTCAACATGAGAACACTTTTGTGGTCCTCAGTCTTCATATGGTGACAAGTAACTGCTAACAGCCTGATACATACGAGACTAACTCAGGGTTTCTAACCAGTTCATCTGCAGTTTTGTGGGAAACGCTGTAAAACGTTTCTGAACTTTCGGCCAAGATTTGAGCCAGGGACCTCCAGATTGGGAGGGGGGGGGGGTTGTCGAGTATATATTATATTTAATAAAAATATGATAGGATGGCATTTCATCCTATTGGCCATTTTATTGAGATGGTTGCTTAAATTAGGTACTTGCAAAGAAAGATTTTACCATATGTGTTGTAAACAATGGTGTAAGAGAAGCATTGTTCTTAGTGGGAAAGTGATAGAATAAGTTCAATGGAATGTAACTATGCAATATTTCTGGTAATCTATCACAGGACATTCTGTTAACTAACATCTAACACTGTACATAATATCTGTTGTATTATACAGTATGTCTCCTATATTGGTCACATTTATCATCCATGAGACCCATGTGAAACTGTATCCAAGCAGGTACACATATAAACATGATATAATACAATGTTTGAGGAATTGTATTACCCTACATGGGTGTGTCATTGTATTATGGTTGCAATCACACATGCAGGTACAATGCATTGTCTATATCATCAACATACTGGTATTGTGTCATGCACACTGATCTGTAGTTGTTTATCTGATCATTGTTCCCGGTGCACTGTACTTGAAATGTAACACGCCCAGTACAGTATGTTATAGTGTGTCAATCAGATGTCTTCGGTCATGCCTCATTTTAACCGTCTTGCCGTCATATTTGAAGAACAGTTGACCAACAGTTCTAGCTTGCTCTTCTGCAAGCAAAGGACAAATGACCACTTCTTCTCTTGTTCAGGACACAATTATTATAGACAATATGCCATGGAAGAAAAAATGACCTGCTAAACCCAGAACATTTGGGTGGCAGTTTCTGTGTACCTGAGTTATGACCTTATGGAAACTGTTAATTTGTCATATTTGTTTGTGTGCTCGAAAATGACAAAACAACTCAATAAAATACATACTAGTAATAAGCATTGATTGAATATACTGTTACAGTTGTTAAAACAAATTAAACTCGAAAAATATGTTTCGTTCCTTCACAAAACATCGAACATCAGCATATGCCATTTAAAAGTAGTTCAGTGAAAATAAATATCATGTGAATATTTATGAACCAATGAACGTAGACTTTGTTTAAAAACTTCAACGAGTTACAAATAAGGCAAATTGCACGATGGTCCAGTGTTACAGCCAAGACGCATCTACTTTTAGAAACTTCAGTATACTCTCGACACTTAAGTTTCATAAATACTCTCTGATAATCAATTCATTTATATTTTTCATTTCATGTAATAAATACCTTATACTTGTGTTATTAAAATTGTTTCAATGTTTAAAATGTGTTCTTTCCTTCAGAAAATTACATTTTCGTTAACGAGGGAGGTAATTGTACCTGCTAATAGCCACTCAATTTCAGCATGGACATGTTCAATATATAATGGCTGAAAATAGAATGTGCACAGTTAAATAGTACGACATATTATCGTGTTTAGAATCGAAATAAAACTCTGTTCTTGTATTTTGTCGGTGAATAAAACACAGGCACTCGTTTGGATGCGGAAAATTAAATCACTCGTGCTATTCACTTGTGATTTAATTTTTTCGCATCGGAACTCCAGCCTGTGTCTTATTCACCAACACAAAACAAGAACTACAGAGTTTTTATTTCTTAATTAACTTGAAGTTGCCTGAAGAATAAAAAAATGTTCAAATCAGGAAATGTTGCCCTGGTATTATAATGATACATATTTGTATTTTTATGCTCCCTCAGTTAATAAATTTTCTATAAGCTCAAACTAGTAAGTATAATTTTGGGCTAGTTGTATGTGTTCTCTGCAGGTGGTAACTCACTATTGAGTACTAACACAGTGCGTGTTAAGGACTTGAATTTAAACTGAATTTTCTTGATATTTGATTTTATTCAATATCATTGACGTGGAAGAAATTTTAATGACAATATCAGTATCGATCATAGTAACACAATTTTAAAGACAATCATCATTTATAAAGAGACGGCTAGAAACACATCGCTCAAAATTTTGATGAAATTTATTATCAAACTCCTACTGTTTCTACGGACAATTTTTATAAATATTTATGATAAGAATGAATAATTTAATGATTTGAGTTAATATTAAACTGGGCATATTGATGCAGTTTGGGTGAAATGTACCATAAAACAGCTTGCTTGTAGAAATGGAAGACAGACTTTGTGAGTGATGAACTCTGGGATATGCATTTGAATATAACAATCCCAGCATGCAATGGTCACTTCAAACAGTTAGTCATGTGATTTATGACGGAATTATTGAAATTCATGTAGACTGACGACGTTCGATTTCAAGAATTTTATTACTAGACACGCATACACAGTCATTTAAAATAAAATGACTGATTCTTCTTACCAATAAATCATGTATATTATTTGCTTTCAGTGGATTATGGAGTTTTTCAGTGAAAATAACAGTGAAAATAACAGTGAAAATAACAGTGAAAATAACAGTGAAAATAACAGTGAAATTACCACTTTGTTATTTTCACTGTTTTGGAGCTGGTTCTAGTATCATGCAGAAAAAGAAATGTAACGTCAACGGCGCTGGGCTTTTAAATATGCGTTACGTCATCATGACGTCATAATTCTCACGTCGTGACGTTCCAATTTCGACGTGATTTTTTCCAATTAAGCCAATTACGGCACATTTTAAGAGAAATTGAGGCATATAATATGCAGAAAATTTGTTGATTTTTGGTGTCGGATCAATTTTATTTCACTCGTGATCACAGAAAATTAAATTTAATATTAATTTCAATTTAGAATATCTTGCTTTAACTGGTTATAAATATGAAAATATTAAAAGTTCCTTCAGTGAAATTTTATCAAATTGTTCAGATGTTTGCCTAGAACTCATCTTTTATGAAAACCGAAGATAATTGCTGTTAGGATTATGATTTCAACTCACATTGAGCATTTTCCATGAGTAACCTTGGATGATTTCCCAACATATAAGGCAGTTACTTCATGCATTTCGATTGTTAAGTAATTTCTTCACAACATCAAAAAATTCATTGCGTATTGACTCTCCATTGACTTAAATTTCTTCAACATAGAGATAAACTTACATCTGATTGGTGGAAGAGTACCTAATGTAAAGAATTAATAGCCAACGTTTCCCAGTCAATATATGCATTTTGTTAAGATTTGATATGTTACTATTTCTCCATCATATGAAGGTGTTTTATTTATTTCGGGTAAAAATCACCTGAACTTCATTTGTTCGACATATAATGCAATATTCATGCAATATAGGAACAATAATACAGCTTAAGCGTGTTCTAGTAGATGGCTGAGTGCAATACTGGTCCAACTAACATTTTTTCAGAAAATCACTTTGGGGGTCAGATCCTGATTTGACCCTCTTGATTGAGACAAAACATATAATATTGGTGACGCCTGTCTTTCGCAGACAAATGCAGCCAATTCCACTATCAGCCATGTTGATGTGATCAACAGCCACCTGGTTTAAAAGACCACATTTGATGCATTTATTGACCGCTGTTTACCATAGGCTTGACTACAGTATAACTGCATGTTAATGAAACTACAAAAAGTGGTCTCACCCTGTATGATCACCCATATTAAAATGGATAAATCATGGTGTAGATTTAATTTACCTGGACCGATGGTGGGAGAAATTAATTTCTTCCCTTATAATTTTCTAATAACAATGATTAACAGAACACATCAGCGTTTTTAGCTTCCTAATTGAAATAAGATTGCTTCAAATTAGTTTGAAAATTAGTTTTTTTAGCCACATGTGAGAAATTTGACCAATACGATGTTTCTGTTTGATAAAGTCGGCACATACAATAGTATGCTGATTTATACTAGAAAGCTGACCATTAAAATAGTAGTTTGTCTGAGATTGGAATCTGATTTGTGACCTTGTATCAGCTGACCCGGTATGTTTGTATCTTTTTCATCACACTGGCTTGGTTGTTTATGGGTTTTGTACGTAATTTAAGGTTCCGCTTTTGAAATATTAATCAGTGGCCCAATGTATAGGAGTGTGCGGTGTATTTGTTGACTGAACGTGTATTTGTTGACTAAACAGGCTAAACTAAACTGATTTATTTTGTTGAGTAATATATTTTTCAAAAAAATTGAATAGCGTATAATTTTAAAGCTTCATTTTTCTTTTCCTACATCTTCGGGGGACATGTGTGATGAAGGTTGTGGTTCACCTCAGGTGTTCAACATCTTCTTGGAGTTATTTCTGACGTCCATGTCTTAAGTTTGCTCCTGACTTATTCAGAGAATATACATGTATATAGTTTCTGACTTATTGAAACATTAATGTAGAAGTCACACACTGCAACCTGGTTAGAGAAATCTCCTTGGTAATCATGACATGTGACTTTTGTCAAGAGGTTGCTCTCCTGCTCTCCTGCTGCCATGAAGAGGTTGAATTTAATGTAATTTCCTAGTCTGCTAGTAAATATCTTTTATATATAAGCAGACTGCACACAATTTAAAGAACTTTCCATTGATTTAGTGGATACTGAGCTTTCAGGGGATACTAGTGTTTTCGTTTCTCTCCTCCACCCTCCCTGTCTATTATTTCTTGGTCCCTTGTTTCATTATTTATGATACCGCAAAAATTGACCCTTTCTTTGTAATTGCTGACCCCTACTTTGATATTTGATTTTAGAAATTTCAATTACACTCAGATATTTTATCTCTTGTCATCTCCAAGTTGACCAGATGAAAAATGGTCCAATTTTTTAGCCAAATTAGCCTCCATTTACTGGTCATCATGACTGATTGTATTAATATTTTATACCAGACCTTTGTGTTGAGACATATATACCATAGAATATTCTTATCTTGACCGGACAAGCTGGGTGGCCATCTTTGTCTATTTTATGATATTTCTATCTCGGCTTCTGAACTAATTAACGGTAACTTCTGAACCATTTAACTGCTTGTCACACATACTTATCATGTTAACACTTTTATAATAAGTTGGTGAGTTTTTGATGAAATCAGAGTTTTATGAGTAAAGAAGCTTTTATTATGAATTAATTTCCATATTTACGAGTGTGTTCGCCGACTTTGCAATGAAAGTCTGATCTGTGTCCGAGATACTTTAGACCGTTTTGTAATCCTTACAAGTTGTGACTACTCACAGGAAACTATCATTGAAAAAGATTAAAAACGAAATGAAAATAAATTATATTTTTGTAAAATTTGTACACCTTTTATATCAATTTCTGTAAAAAAATCTTTATCTATGATACATTTACCTGTGTGACTACAATGAAACAATTTAAATTCACTCTGGGATTAAAGTTGGCAGGAATGGTTAAATTAATAGGTTCATTCAGGCCTAATATTTTGCACATTCCAAATATTAGAAGAAAATCAGTAAAATGATTATGAAGTACTGGGTTAAATTTGCACTTTGCTCATCAATGTTTTCATTCTAAGTGCAAAATACGCTCTTAAAAAAGTTCATTCAAATAACTACTAGCATAATTTTTTGCTATATGAATGGTTGACATTAGTGAAATATTTCTGACAATGAGATTTCACTCTGCTCATCTTGATGCTGATGTATATCTGATTCAATAGTTTGGGATTGTTGGTGATACGCTGTATATTTTTCTGTGACACATTTAAAGCCAGAGAACTTGCTGTTATCATCCCCATCATGGAATCAGCAAAGGGCTTTAAGGAAGCCATCCCCCTGAATGCCATCTACAAAAACCTGATTTTCCATTCTCATGAATTTCTATTTGAAGTTCTTATTCAAATATTTGCTGAAGAACTGCAGTTATCTTAATAGGCATTATTGTCACAATTTGTTGATTGATTGTTTAAAACATTTATTGTTAATATGCATATTGTAGTTTGTCTGGTTAGTCCATTGATCAAATTAGTATTTGTTGAAGTTCCCATCGTGAGAAATTAATCTTATACAGTAATCTTGCAGATTATTCTGTAGGCTTTGATCAAACAATTTGCATGGACAAGTTCTGATTGGAAACCATGCATCAATGTGACATGTTACTAGATTGCTGGTGTATCGGTTGAGTGATGTTCATCTTCTATGCCATTGTGTTTACATTGCTCACCTCTCTGATACTGGAATGCTGCAGGAAGTTCAGCTCATTTATTCAAATTGCATGGTCATCGACCAAAGTTAATGTTGAACATAAGGTTAGAATAGATAAATTCCAGAATTATCATCCCAGTCTGTCCCCTAGTCTCATGCTGCTGTTGACTTTTACTGGTTAAATGATTCAGAAATGACAAAAGTAGGAACTTGTCAGTCAAAATATAGAAAACAAAAATAAAAGTATTCCCCCTTCCACATTTTAAGAAAATGTTGATAGGGTAATTTAGCAATTGATTTATAATATACCAATATAGATAGGGACTTTTGCCATTCCTGTAAACATTGATCTTACCAAAGGTATATAGATAGGGACTTTTGCCATTCCTGTAAACATTGATCTTACCAAAGGTATATAGATAGGGACTTTTGCCATTCCTGTAAACATTGAACTTACCAATGGTATGCTGTAAATGGTCTGTGTTTTACTTCGAGGCTTTCCTGAAACAGCTACCTCACTCAATGTGTTACGCTGCCACCCATGATGTAACCTTTGACTGACAGTTTAACACAGTCTGTGATATTCTTTATAATTGTAAAATAGCTTCATTCTCATGTTTGCTTTATTGCATTAGTACAAAGCGTTTGTGGTAATTTAGAGTCCGGGGAGGGTGGGGTTTCAGTAAATTTCAGGGGTCCTACAATTCCGGAATAATCCAGAATTCCAGATTTGCTTCACTAGAAAGGATGAATTTTTCTGCAGAAAATAAAAGTTATTTGATGAAAAAATTCAAAGAATTGACAAAGTTATGATCATATGAAGTTGCATAAGCCTTAATATTATAGCTATAAAACAATGTTTGAAACAGAGTTTTGCAGTAGGGATGTGTGCTAATGTCAACTGAAACAGACAAGCGACTCATTTTCAGGATTGAGCACTTGGCCTCAGTAGGACTCCTGAGTAATGATGCTGTTGCAATTGGGACAAGAAGTGCTTTATTTTAATTGCACTTTCTCATGCAGTATTGTTAACTAAAATGCACAAAATTACATCAAATGACAATAATTGACTCTCGGTGAAAGTATTGTACACCAATTACTGTGGTAGCGGTCTTGGAAAATTACATGGTTCTTGCACAATTTTCCCACTTGAGGTTTTATAATGACATTCTAACCATATGGATCCATCTTCTGTGATCACTGTAATGACGGTGATCATGTGCGTGTAGATCGTCTTTTCGATCGTCTTTGTGCATGTCCGACATACATCCGTATCACCCATACAGCAACGAAAAGCCATTTTCTAGAAACGTAATGTATAATAATAGTCCATGTTTTATCTCATTATCGTTCTGGGTTTGAATTATTTGAATTTAAATGCGCCCATGATTAATCATTGAATCATTGCTTTTTGCTGTTTGTTTTAGAACTTTCACAGAATTCTTGCATTTATTGTTGAATTTAATGCACTGATGATTAATCATTAAATGGATTAAGTGTTGTATTGTCTTTGTAATTGACAGTATCAATACATTAAGCAGCAGTATTCTGTATGTTCCAGTGTTAACTAGTAAACAATTTTTATGTCCCCCAATCTTTGATGAGGTGGTATATTGCTTTGCACATGTAGTTCAGTCTGTTGGTCGGTCGGTTGGTAGACCAAATGGTCTCCGATCAAGAACTAGTAGACCAAATGGTCTCCGATCAAGAACTAGTAGACCAAATGGTCTCCGATCAAGAACTAGTAGACGATCAAGAACTAGTAGACCAAATGGTCTCCGATCAAGAACTAGTAGACCAAATGGTCTCCGATCAAGAACTCAAGAACACTTTTCCCTAGGATCGTCAAACTTTACATGGAGTTTAGTCATCAACAGTAGATGACCCCTATTGATATCGAGGTCAGTAGGTCAAAGGTCAAAGTCTTTGTGACCTTCACAATTCCTGACTATTGGGCTGCCATTGGGGCCTGCCTGTTTCTCTGTCCGCCCGCCTGCCCTGCCCGCCCGACGGCCCGCGCCCGCCCTGGTCCAATTTGAATTCTAGAACTACCTTTACACAGTGAGTGCAAAGCATTAGGGAGCTATACCAATACTAATATTGATGACTTTGGTTGGCTTTTGTCTGTGATTAAACCAGAAACCTGTCTACAAAGACCACACATTGTATCTCTCTTTAGACCATTTTCAATAATATTTATTATAACCCTTTAAGAGGGACCACCAGTCCTGACAGTCAACAAAAGCTCACTTGGTTGTTCCCATTGTTGGTCTTTACAGGCAGACTAGACTTTAAGCTTGAGTATTTGTTGCTATTGGTTAAAACCTACTTTGTTATTTTGCATACCTTGTAACAGAATAAAAAAATCCCCCGCCTCACAGATTCTTCAAAAGAAAAAAAATGTCATTATCATCTAATACATCTCATGCTGTATTTAACCGACCCCCACACCTGTTTTCTATTTCTATCTTTTATGTTGATGAGACAGAGATCATTATCATCTTGATTTCAATTAAAATCATTCTTCGTTATGATCAGACAAGTCGCGATACTGGTCTCCGACCTTTATAGTATTCATGTAGTCAAATCAAAAGTTGATACGTCTTATGTGACACTATGTATATAACATGGTAGTCATGTATCATCGTTTAAAAAAAAAAAGTTTTGTAAATTGATTTCTTTGACAATAAAAATGTTATCATTTTGGGTAATAGGGTAGAAAATTAGTGCTTCTGTTTGCAGTATTTTCAATTTTCTATAACAATCATGTATCAGTCACTGTCTGCCGTAGTTGAACATTGAAAACACATTTACTGCATCACTGAACCGTAAAATGGTGCCGCGATTATTAATTTTACGTTAAAACATTTTTTACGCTATCTTTATTGCTCATTAAATCTTTGGCTGCATTTTGTAACACGATAATTTGAATGTTAAACGATGATGATAATAGTGTTTTTATTCTATTTTTGTCAGGTTTTTGTGATGATACAGTAGCAATTAACAGCCTGGTTACCATTTTTATGAGCGCTGGATTGGAAGTACCTGCTAATTGTATCATGGAAATGTGTGATGTCGTGTGATGTCGTGTAGAAATGTGAGGCCATAAAACAGGTACTTACCTAGACAGAGACCATAAGAATATCTTTTTCATGTTGAGTTTAAAGACGCGTTGACAGTATTTCAATCATACTGAGACTTTCTAGTCGCATCATCCTGATACACTGGGTCAACTGGTTGTTAAACAACCCTTTTATGTTGAGCGCTTGGCATGGGAGCTATATAATCAGGCTAAGTCCCGTTTTCAATTACTTTGGTTACTATAATTGACGATCTGTGGATTCAACCCGCAACCTACTATATCCTGACAGTGTAACAAATATGTATAAACCTACAGGACTAAGATAATTTGGTCAAGTCCAACTCACTGACCCCTGAGATTCACAAAAACTTGGTACTCAAATTACCTTTACTGGCATAGGGGTATAATACAAAACTTGACTGATAAGCCTTATTCTTTGCCTTATTCTGATGAGCCTGGTCAATGCTGCGTCATCTCTATTGGGCCCTTTAGGGAAGTTACGTGGGAGACGAAATACAAGCATTTGATACGTAAATGTGTCCATGTCTGCACTAATGACATTACCAGGCATTTCAGTATGTTTATTTTATTGGATTGCAATTAAAATGTTGTTTAATATGCATTAGGATTTTATATTTCTATAATATGATTGCTTTATGTTGTCCAATAACTTGTTATTATGTAGTCAGCATTTACCTGGTACCAGTAAATCTAAATAAAATTTGAGGTGGTCTGCCAGTGAAAACATGTTTAACAAACAATTAACTAATATATTGGGGATACTTCATATATTGGTACAATGGTATTCTGAACTTATTTTTAAGTAATAATAAAATAGCGCTTAAAGTGGGCAACGGCTCCAAAAACAGCAACAACAAAAGTGTATTCAACTTTCATCGCCCCCATAAAACTGTCACCGATTTCTGTCTTCCCATCTGTAAACTTTTATTTGTTATTTAATTGATATAAGATAGGAGTATATTAGTGAATCATTATGGTTGATATCATAGATCCCAGTGTTAGTGTCGGCACCATGGTATGTTAATGAGTACTCACAAGATTTTCTCCACCATTGTATAAGATGACGTGATCCCGGGTAATAGGGAAGTCGTGTATCGTTACATTGTAATATTCCTGTCATCCACTCGGATAGAATTCCACAAAAGGAACGATAAAAAATAGCGACATTTGAAAACACTTTAAATTAGTGTGAGGTCAACGATTTGATGAAAATGAAATCGGTAACTTGTGAAATTACAAAGATTTTTACGAGTCTCGTAATACCTTTTCTTTACATGTCATTATTTCTCTCTATATAAAACAGCTATAATCCTGTCACTTATTACCATATTTATGGTATGATGTATGTTACAGTATCTCAGAGGTTACCGTAAAATTTCGATGAATGAGCATAATTCTTGAATAATACTGTCAAATTATTTAACTTTCATGGATTTTTGTATGGTTAATATTGTAATTTTTATGGAGATGTAAATATTTGGATTCATGAAACATTGAAATGATAACCTCATATTTGGAAAGCCGTTCAATTGGGGTATGTTCAATTGTGGTCAGGTTTATCCACATATTAATAAATTGCTGGCTTAGAATGAGAAGGTCGTAAGTCACACTTACAAGGTTATAAGACTCATGTATATTTGAAATCTGCATCACAAGATGCTTCTTATGAGCCAATTTTAATGAAAATCGGAACTTGTCATGTTGACCAAGCTGAAGTTGAAAAATCTTTTTTTATGCCCCCCTCTCGATAGATGGGGAGGCATATAGTGATTCACCTGTAAGTTCGTTCGTCCGTCCGTCCGTCCGTTCGTCCGTCTGTCCTGGTTAACCCAAATTGACAGTTTCTTCTAGCATTATTATGGCTTGCTACAAAGCTTCCATACTTGCATGGATGTTGTATATGAACACTCTCCACACGCCTGTATCACCTGACCTCATTTTGAACTTCACCTTGACCTAATTTTGGACTTAGACTTATTGAAGGGCCAAATTCTTGGTTAACCCAAATTGACAGTTTCTTCTAGCATTAATATGGCTTGCTACAAAGCTTTCATACTTGCATGGTTGTTGTATATGAACACTCTCTACAGGCCTGTAACACCTGACCCCATTTTGACCTTCACCTTGACTTAATTTTGGACTTAGACTTATTGAAGGGTCAAATTCCTGGTTAACCCAAATTGACCATTTCTTCTAGCATTATTGTGGCTTGCTACAAAGCTTCCATACTTGCATGGATGTTGTATATGAACACTCTCCACACACCTGTATCATTTGACGCCATTTCGACCTTCACCTTGACCTAATTTGGACTTAGACTTATTGGAGGGCCAAATTCTTGGTTAACCCAAATTGACCGTTTTTTCTAGCATTAATATGGCTTGCTACAAAGCTTTCATACTTGCATGGTTGTTGTATTTGAACATTCTCCACACACCTATATCACCTAACCTCATTTTGACCGTCACATTGACCTAATTTTGGACTTAGACTTATTAAGCGTCTAATTCTTGGTTAACCCAAATTGACAGTTTCGTTTTACATCATGTCCATCATGGCGTTGCCTTAAAACTTGGCATACTTGTTTACTATCATAAGCCCCTTACATTATCAAAGCCATGTAACACTATCCAACATTATCCAATATACAGAATTATGGCCTCTGATTGACTTAGCTTTATATGGGCAAGGCTTCCATGGGGGCATAAGCGTTTATTGAACGCAGCCTTTTTTCCAAACGTAAAGAGTTACAGTCAGTTGACAGAAAAAAGCCTAGAATATAAACAAAACAAAATTTTGCAAGAGATTTTAGGAAAAATGAATGTGACATAATAACCAAGTGGACAGTTGCTGCTGTTATATCATTGCGCTAGATAAGTCTTTCCTGTGTATAAAAGTTGTATAAAAAAGTTCTTGTCTTCACTACCAGCCTTGTGTTCAAGGAAACATTACGTGACGTACATATCGTTCGCACCTGTTATTTGTTGAACGGTATGTTTAAAAAAACATGTTTGTTAAGTGCGCCGAAGGTGGTGTGCATGTATTGGTGCAATTAAACAAAATGGCGGACAGAGGCAAACAAAAGAATGTAAATAGTAAAACCTGTGCATCCGTACATATTTCAAGCTGAGAACGGAAAAATGGGTATTTATTGTTTGCCGCAAATGAAGCATACAACGAAGGATTATAGCGATAAAATCCCTTGATTTTTTAACATGTTTGCAGGTAGCTTTCCTTGAATGTAGGGCAGGTATTCCATCTTATCTGTGATGCATGAATAGACACATGTTCAGAAATCAAGTGAATTTCTCAGTTCAATATCCAGCAACTTGTTACCTTAATTGAATTTTGCATTGAATTGTTAATTAATTTACTTGATACAAATCAATGTATCCTTCTATCTGTTGATTGATGTTGGACTGACATGCAGGTAGTCTGCAGTGGTAATCATTTAACACATATCTCTCACTCCATGCATTGTTGTCTACTTGGAGAGTGTTGGCACCCACTTGGTTAGGGTTGTGGATAGTAGAGCACGTGCTACTTGTCACTCGAGTGAACCAGCCGTGCGTTCAAGGAAGCATTATGTGACGATATGTTTTGTCACGTTTCGTACCTGTGATTCTTCGAAAGCCATGTAAAAATGAATGGGTTTGTCACATGAGTGAATTTTGACTAACCATAGACCGAGATGGTATGCCTAAATTGCTGTATCATACTGAAATGAATGACACAGGAAACATGCACGGCAGGTTTGAATACTGGTCAGACATACATTGTACGAAGAGTAGTAAAATGAGATTGAACTGTACTGTATTTAAATGTTGACTAGTTTGACGACCAACACATGTTTGGGAGGCATTTTAGGGTGGTGAACAAGCACCACATGCTTGGTATCAAGGTGATTAGGTTGGAGTTAGGCTGAGTAGAGTTATAAACTTCATTGTGTCTGATTTAGGTGGCATGCAGTGCTTGAAGCTCATCAAGAGTGATTATGATATATTACATGATCATGTTTAACTTAATGTTTTGAGTGAAGTTATACACCACCAATGGTTGCATAGAAATGCTACAGACAACAAAATAGTAAAAAATCAAAGGGCAATAAATCATTCAAATTTGATATGAGCATAACATGCAGCTGTTGTGCACAACTTGTTTGGTGTAAAATACAATTGTAAGTAAGTTTAAAATGATCCACTATTGCACGTTATTTGTGTTCTTGATTAAACATGATTCTGGAACTAATCACTTTTTAGTTTTATGCAAATTTGAACTTGAGGGCACAGAAAACTATTTATTAATTCTTGTTCATGAATGAAAATTCTGGAAAACTTTCTTTATTAATTATTACGGTACTTCAGTAATGTAATGTAACATGTTTTATTGAAACTTAGTTTTGTTCAGTACAAATATTTTGTGTTTTTCAATTAAGAAGAGTACATTTACTGTTCACATTAAATTTTGTAATTTGTGTCATATTTCAGATATTTTTATGATAACAGATATAATGAACTATAATTTTGTTGTCACGGGTGATGCATGTACTTTTACAGGAAGTGACTCTTCATTGTTTGGAGGAAGAAATGGTTTTCTTCTAGAAAATAACGTATATAGATATCATTTCACCTTTTCATGAATCATTTGAGGACAACATTAATGAAATAGGTTATTTGTGCCCTTACAGGTGGCAGTGGGGAATTTATACATATTTTGTAGACTTACAATTTTTGTGTGAATTTTATTGATTTAAACTCCCTCCCTCCTGATTGTATCGGGGGCCATTATGATAATTTTCTATGAAATTGATACATTATCACTTGTCTAATGAATTCTTGTTTTGCTATAAATTAAAATGTACAAAAGATGCGTTTGGTTTAATATACTTCCTAAATAGATACTTTTATACGCCACATTAAGTTAATAGCCAGAAAATATACATAATTTGAACATTTGTATGCAATGAGGGACGGCAATTGATGTGGAATAGTTTTGACAAATATGGCGGTGGATGTGGGCTGTATAATTACTAAAATGAGTGGAAAAAATGCAGAATTTTTACTTGTAATGAAGCTCACATTTTATCGATGCATCTTCCTGACGTTTGTGAGGCTGTTATTGATACGGGGGATATTGAAGGTGCAGATTATTTTACGTTCCTGTATTTGATATATGTAATTTTTCGGATGAGTAATGACACCAATTTATTATTTTTTCAGAATTCACTGGTGAAGTAACGAATGATGTGACAACATGATTGCCTTACATTAACGATGCTGATACGTTTGGTTAAAAATGTAAAGTTTATGCCCCCACTATTCCATTAGTTAGGATATAGGTCTTGAATATAACATGTAAGGATAAAGTTTTTCATACAGGGTACAGTCAAAATTGGCATCTCTGCAATTAATGCCTATGTATTACAACTTCTCACTTAGCCTTTAAAGAGGTGCATATTGTCATGTATGAGATAAATCTTGGGGTGAATTTAATGCAAATTATTGTCCTATTGGACCTTTGTTAAAGTTTTTGCATGAATATATCTCTGCAATCATTGCCTATGCATGTATATTCAGGGTTATGCCTGTCAATCAAGTTACCAGTATATAGATCACTTCAGGATAAAGTTTGGACCTCTTTAGAAAGAAATTGTAGTTAAAACTTTGCATGCAAGGTACTAGCAGGGTCATATCTCTGTAACTGTGGCATTATGTTGGGTTAAAACAAACAGATATGTGACAATAATTTGATTAGATGAGCATGCTCTCTCAATACGAACAGACTTGTCTTTATAGGATTAGGAACTTTGGCTAAAAAATTATATAGAATGGTGATATATAATGCTCAAAATGATTTCTCCAAAAATGAGTTCCAGATTTATTTATCCTGAAAGGCCCATAATTCTTGAAAGTTATATGATGAAAATATCACAAGAAATGGCAAGGTTAAGGCCAATTCAATCTGCTATGAGGTATTTTCTTTAATTCAAATGGAGTTGAAAATGGAAACAATGTGGTTGAATGCCTCTTGTTTGACTAAAGTAGTTGACCGCATATGATTTTCAGGATTTTTAATTTGGCTCTATTGACGCCCCTGACTAAGTCGGTATGAACAATGTAAACAGACAACAATAATAAACAATATAACTGTACATTTAGTGAGACATTATGATTTCTATCGGGGTGCCTTCAATAATTTAATTACAATTTTATATTAACCTATATCTGTATAAGGCAGATTGACATAATCATTATTTCATTACCTATAATGACATACTATTGTAGATCTATCTAACTGATACAATCTTATAGTTACATATTTCTCTATTCATATAACAAATTATTATCATGTCATCACGACCTTTGAGTTGACCTTCGGGCTCATTACTATGTGTGGAAATGATTATTATGGTTGAAATCAATATTCTCATATCCCTCCAGGCTCCCAACTGACACCTACCTTGTTAACAAATGTATAAGTAATGTAGATATCAAATTTCAAATTTGTAATTAAACTATGATATAATATTGTTTATATTATAATATCAGTAGGCTCACAGGTAAGACTGGCTTTGCCAACTGTGTTGCCTCATTAAATAAAGTCTTTATTATTATTATTATAATATACTGCGGGTATTCCAGTCTACCATGTCAAATTTTGTGGTATGAAATATCCTGACAAAGTGGGGGAATAAATGGATGAAGTCATGAAATTTTGATGAGATTCTATGAAAATCTTGCGAAATTATCTTACCATAATGACATTAAAATTTTGTTGGTTTGATTTATAGTTTCCTATACTTTTTTTCTCTGCCCGGCCACCTGTGCCCTAACTCAAAACTGGGCCTCATACTTTTTGTTTGGAGAATACTTAGTGCTTGTCCAAAGAAAATACCTAAATCTCTTCAGTTCAACTCTGTTAAGGAATCACTGTACAATAAGATGTATAATTTTGTTACAAAGTTTGAGTAAAATTAATTATACTATGAATCCACTGACTAATTTTTACATAACTGTGTACTTTGTAAATTGAATAAATTAATATTTTGTGAATCATTGTGGCCACAATACTTATACACTGACATTTGTTATGGATCATGATACGTGATTTGAATGATTTTTATGAACAAATGAAATAAAACATTCCCAATTTTACTTGTAATGTAAAAAAATATTTCTTGTATTTTGATTTTATGGATGTCTCAAAATATTAAATTACAATTTACAAAATGTATGTAGCCTCATTTATTTCATTATGTTTGGCTTGTTTGGCCAAGTTGACTATTAAATGATTGATTAAGATTTGAATGACATTATACAAAAAAATTCTAACTGAACCTCGATTTTTAATAAATTTCATACATTTTCACTTATTTTGAACAACGTTTACAGCTGATTAAAAATTATGTTCTTTATGCAATTATTTATGTATGCCTGTTTTATTAAACAAAAACAATATACAATGCATTCATGTTCCATATATTTGACAAAAATCCTTACTAAATACGATAGTAAATTTATAAATTTTGATTTTCAAGTAAATTTAGGACCATTTTGGCATCTTCGTCGAAATAACATGTGTTCGTTTTATTGTAAGAAATATTTTTCTGTATCATATTTTCTGACAAAGCACAGTAATAACAAGAATCATTAGAAATCCATTTGCATACAATATTTATGATGAAAGGAACATTGTGGGAATCCATGTACAATCTTTGACAATTCTACATAATGCATTACCAGCTTTTTCTGCTAGAATGAGTCAGTCATTACTTGTCAGTCACAAATTGTCATCACATTAATTCCTTTTTCGCTCTTTTGCTTGATTTATTCTGATTGGGTTCTTAAGTAAATGCAAGATCTTCAGTTTCCCTGCGATGTGTCGGAGATGTTTAGTTTACTAATTAGAATAATTTGATACTGCGATATTGTCCACTTTTTCACCGCATGTGGCACAGGGATTTTCGTGCACTACAACAACACAGTTTGAATAGCGACAGATTACAAGATGGGCCTAAGTTGCTGTTGGCGGAAAATTAAGTCGTTGACGTTATCACGTTGCAAATTTTACATCTGTGTCTGTCATGTTACTATTTGACAACACTAAGTATATTAAACAAGCAGGGGATTGTGTTCAATGCACCAGAAAAAATGATTTTAGAAAAGTTCATGGGAAAGTGAACTTCATCCTCAACCTTTTAACATTGTCAACTTTGCGTGTTACTCAGTATTACTGTATTACTCAATTTTCTGTGATTATTTTGGTCATTAGGTTCTGATATTTGTGTGAATAATGACATTGTGACAGTGTCCTAAGTATGTTATTATTTCATGACAATCTAGATGATAGGCAGTTTTTAGAACTGCACTTTTAGTTGCTGGTATATTTAACCTTAAAAAAAAGTTAAATGTCTTTTACCATCTTATTTTAACATTTATTTAAATAGACTATATCAATACTGTTGTATTTATTATTGCATATTATGCCCCGAGTAAATCAGTACTGACACCAAGCTCCTTTGTATACTAGCATGTTAGTTCTATGTGTATGGTTGAGCATTCGGTATATTGAGTCCCACATGTGAAACTGTCTCTAAGTTCATAAAAAATTTAGTAGAAGATTGAGCATTTTGCAGTCTGCCCTCGTTATGGATTTTAGTTAATGTAATAAGTTTTTATGCAAGTTTGCTGCGGTATTCCGCTTTCTTCTACCTATGTCTGTCAACCAGTCTGTGAAACTTTGTATTTACAGATATTGAAGTAAAAGTTTGAAAAATTAATAATCGCCGCCTTTTAGCTTCGCAGTGTGCTAATTAAATGTTTACTATGGAACTTTGAATGTTGTATTAGCTTGAATGCTTATTCCATTAAGAAAATAAATTATTGTACCAAATTGACTTATACGCTTCGGTTCTTCTTGATATTTTCCGCAGCTTAAGTGTTAATTGGTTGTTTATAAGGCTGTAAAAAATCAAATCTTTTCTTTTCTCAAGATTTCTGTACTGTAATTATTCTAGTAATGAACACTCAAGCAGCATGTCCACTCTATGAATTCAATGTAACTCGGCCAAAATTTTCAATTTGTTCCTCGCCTGGACAATGACTGCCCCCTGGTGGTAAATTGACCGTTTACCGACGCCCTCTGTCGATGACAATTTACTGTCAGATTTTTACCCACAATGCAGTGTCCACCAAACACAGGGGCTGGATTGCCCTGCGTAAGGTCATATGAATCGGTGACCCTAAGCCCCTTTATAAACTAAGGCACAGGTCTATGAAAAGGGATCTTTAGGATGTGAAGGAATCCATCCTGCTGAATGTCTTGCCCTCAATTTAGACCCGCTCGGGCATATTTTATGACAGTCTATGCTTTGTTGATTCTATTCTAATATTTCAATGTAACAGTAATTTATTCTGTATTCACACTGGGTTGAAGGAAGCTAATATAATGACCACTTATATTTCACAGCAAAAATCAGTCCCATGTTTTTGTGGGTAGGGAGGGATAATTGTGGCAGAACAAGATGGTATTGTGTCCAGTGTGGGTGTTACAGTTTAGATGCTCTGTTAATGAAGTGAGAAGTAAACAGATACATGTATGTGCCAGTCTGTTCTATGGAACAATCCAGAAAGATGATAATCATGGTGTGACTTTTGAGATGGTGCCTGCAAGTCTTCCAATGAGTAAGGAGCAGGAACAAAACTTGACAAGCATGGTGGTCTAATGGCCAGGGAGGGTGTCCGCTCTCTGGGATTGGCAGAGAGCATGTTTGGTTTCGAAGCTGCAAAATACTTAAGTTATTAAAAATGGTAAATTATATAGTTGCTTTGCTTGTGTTCAAGCATTTTTATAAGTTTTTTTTTCAGGACTGCTTGGCCGAGTGTTAGGATAATGTGACTTGATATTTATATAGTCACCATGTGACTGATATACATGTACTGCCAATGGAACTTTTAAACTCAAGACTATTTTAAATGTCAGAGTCATTAGACTCAACTTTAAATCTTGTACAAAATGAATACATAAATAACTAAATATAGGTGTATATTGATCTGAACATGTTTTAGAGTTTCCAATGTATTGGAACTCACAATAATTGTGTGCGGCATAAAGTAACCGACTAAAATACCCGATGTAAATAGCCGACATAAATAGCTGATAAATAGCCGACCAAAGTGCTGGCTGTAACAATGCTGTCAACATACACTTGTTGAAACTTTCTCATAATATTTACATGTTAATGTAATATTATGGTTATACAAATTACAAAACACTTGAAGTATAACAAGATTTGTTGAACTAGAGTAACCTGTGTGAGAGCCTGACACGAAAATTAATTACACCATTTGTAACATTTGTTTAATGAATAAACACAGTCTGTGTGAAAAATATTTGCATAAGACCTTATAAAATTAGTTTTTCCTGTTAAATCTTATGTCAATTTGTTTGCTGTTTTTCGACTATACGCGACATGTTGAATAAATCAATTCTCAGTTTGATGCACCTTGGCGGTAACAAATTTTTTGTGGTTAAAGTTAATAGTTTTATTCATACACAAAGCAAGATTAATATGACTACATTTATCAAAATTTATTAATTAATGAAAATTAATTTCTTAAATGTGCAACTTTGCATGAATATATAATTTACTACAGCAATTAAGAGTACAGTGTATTTTTGAAATGCTTGGCACTTTTATGATTGCCTGTTAAACAGTCAAAAGTTAACATCTAATTTTGCTGATGAAAAGTTCTATCATACAATTCACTTTCTTTAGAACGGTTGGTGGTTTTTATAATTAAGTTAGCATGAACGTTGAATGGTTTATACTGCAATGATTATATAAATTAAAAAATAACTTTATATTCTTTTGTCTGGATTAGATACATGTTAATTATATTAAATTATATATATATGAATTCATTTTATATCTAATATATTTATAAAAGTAATGTAATTTACTGTATGTACTATTTAGTTGATTATTTGTTATGGGTTGTTGGTGTTTTAGTCACCGACAATTGAAGCCCAATATGGGGAGCATCTGCCAGTTCCATGAGACTCTTGTTTCTGATGATTTGCAAGGCCCACTCTGGATCTAGTGCAAATAAATAAACTATGTAGATTGTAGAACTGTCTGCTGTATAAATTTCATTATCAATTCAAACTTAATGTTCATAGTTTAAGCTAGTGGTGGTGGTCAGCTAAACCTTACATTGGAAGTGTTCAGCATTTGAGGCTGTGGCAATGGCTCTTATGTTGCTGATTCCACAGACAGACATACAAGTACCAGCTAGGAAGCAGCAGTGCCACATGACCATTATACAGAATGTCATGCAGTAACGCTTGATATTAACATTTATTCTTAATTTTATTTCCATCCCAAGTTCATAATCAAGTATTTCATTACCAGTTAATGAGGAAATTGGAAATAAAATTAATGGGCAAATGTTGTTTTATGGAAATACCCAGTGAATAATTGTGACCTCTTATTGTCAATGAATATGCTCATATTTTCTTGGTAATTTGACTGAAGTTGTGCACTTGAGTACACTAATGCACCGAGGGGTTAACTGGACATCTGCAAAAAGTGACAAATTATAGTTCTAAAGTGGTGAATAAATCTCTTTTGGAAGAAATTTGATTTCCCAGCTGAAAAATTATCCGTAATTTGATTGGTTCAAGTTTATGGAATACTTGATTAGGTGTGAGTTCAAGATCGAATAATGTTCCTGTTCTGTATTTTAATCGAAGTGTTTCCCCTTTGTTTTTCTTCTTGAATATTTTGAGCCTTAAATTGTAAGTTGGTTCCCAATTTGCTGCTGCGTATAATTCATTTGTTGCATTAAGCTGTTTCCTTGCCTGCCATGTCTGAGATTGCAATTATTCCATTACCATAATGATGTGAGGAAACTTTCTGTGAATTAGTTGGCAAACAGTTGGTAGCAACAGAATTAATGAGAGGCCTTATATATGAGAAAATGGAAGATTTGGAAACTGAAGATGATATTTGTAGTTGTTCAAGCTACTGTTGTGCCATGTAGTACAATGAACCATTATTGAAAGTTAGAAAAACATAGTTTATTGACTGACATGCAAAACCTACTGTTTTCCAAGAACTTTGTATTGTATTGTTCATGAGGTTAAAATTGCATCTGATAATTTGCCTTATTTGTGTTTGAAAACACTACCTATTAACCTATCACCAATTCTGTTGTACAATTGATATGTCATTTATGAGATGTTTAATATTTACAAACTTGTTTGTTCCATATTTTATTTTGAGAATTTAATGACAAACAGTACCACTGTATTGCCTACCATTTTACAGCCCTTTGATTTCATGTACTTTATAATACCTCTATTGTAAATATTTTAGGGGACAAAACAAAATGATATTATACGACCCTAAAGTGTTACCTCCCATGTGCACAATAGGGGCCCTTATACTTTTTGACGGTCAAAGGCGACATGTCATTTTCTCCCTACTATTTTCGCTGTCGGACTTGTTTTTTAGGGGCGGGTCAACTTATTCATATGTCAGCCTTTTCTGACACAGAATCTTTATAAATGTTTGAATGTTCTCACTAGCCTGTAATTTTGATATAATTTTGTACAAATGAAATAAATTATTTTTCACATTTGTCTAACCATCAGTGACATTGCCCGTTCCTGTTGTCTGGTTTAGCATTATTTTTATATTATCACCAGTTTTCAATGAGTTCGAATTGTATATAATTTTATTTTGAATTAAAATGCTTTGATGAGCTTTTGAACTTTTAAGACTTTTGGACAAAAGACATTCTAAATGGATTTGAAACTTTGTCATTTCGTTGTACTTGTAGTTAGCATTAATTAGTTAGTGAAGGTTTTTTTTGTTGGCCTAGGTGGTGCTATTGAAAGGAAGTTCATTTTGAATGGTAGACACCACTTAAAAATTTATTATTTGTATATATTCAAAGTATATATATGTGAAAAACTAAAGGTAGGGCAGCCTCCATTGTCAGCAACTTTAAAAATTTTCTTCACTGTTGCAGGTACTCAGGCCTGCGGTCTGAATTTTGGTGTTTCTATGTCAGGAGCTGCTTGTTCTACCACAACTGTCACCAACGATTCCTTCCTTCACTGTAACAGTTTGAAGAGTCACTAAAGTTACCCCAGCTATACATGTGAGGTAAAGTACTATTAAAAAGTCATATTGCTTTATCAAGTCTTTTCAACAACCTGGCTTGAAATATTCAAATCCTTTCATACAACAGTCAGTGTTAGTATCTCCAACATAGTTAGCTAATGTTCTTATTCAAATTGTCCTTGGATTTGTTTTTTTCGTGTGTGAAAAAAGATACTATTGCTGTGAAAGTTGATACAAATCACCAGCTGGGGATCAGTTTGGGCGGAGGAGATTACGAGCGTGAAAAATGTTTCAGTAAACACTAAAAAAGTTACTTTTCTTACTGAGCAGATTATGTCAACACAAAATCCCATATTCATGAGAAGTAAGCAAACATGGCTCTTCAATGTTCGTCTTTTATACCTTCCGTAATCTCCATATCCATAGCAACTTCACATCTTCTCGTTATATTGCTTCATTAAACTTTACAGACAAGATACATTTAAAGCTTAACCCTGGTCATTCATCATTGAGTCGACCACTTATTACAAAACAATTAGCCGATACCATCTTAAGGTGAACTCTTCAGTTGAAATCAATGCATCAAAATGTCAACGCAGTTTGTTGGGTTATTTATTCAACATCCATCACGTCTGCCCGACACAAAACATAATGATTACTTCAGTTGGATGATTTCTGAGATGATTTCAGGGACTGTGTACCATGTTTGAGGCTATCTGTCTGTACGCTAAGATATCTGGAACCAGTCTGTACATGGTTGACTGGTTTCACTCAAGTTGGATGAGTTCAGAGACTGTGTACCATGTTTGAGGCTATCTGTCTGTATGCTAAGATATCTGGAACCAGTTGATTCATGGTTGACTGGTATCAATCAAGTTGGATGAGTTCAGAGACTGTGTACCATGTTTAAGGCTATCTGTCTGTACCCTAAGATATCTGGAACCAGTTGATACATGGTTGACTGGTTTTACTCAAGTTGTATGAGTTGGGAGACTGCGTGTGCTGGGTGCATCTGTCTATACATCGGAAGGTACCTGGAAGCATGGTTGACTGATTTTATTTCTGTTGTATGATTTTGGAGACTGTGTGTGTTTAAGTCAGACTGTATATGTGTGTCTGAGACACGTAAGAGGTCTGGATAAAGCTAACCTTGTAATACCCCCAAAGATATGTAGAACCAGTTATAGGTTGGTTAACTGGTTTATGTCACGGTTACAAGACTCTAGAAGCCACAACTTACCATTTCTAGTCTTATTGTATGACTGAAAGTCTGGAACATATTTTAGTGTGTTGAGTCCAATAAATGGGTTCTGAGATAAAGAATTGTTGCACCTTTGCCACTAAAATCCTGTATAATCGATTTTTGGAAGATATTCAAAATGTCTAGTAAAGTGTTTGAGAAATTGGTACATGTAGCTGCAGAATCATCTTAGAAGTATGCATAACACCTTCCTAGTAACATGTTTAAATACATGTATAAATACAGAGGCATGGTTTGAATGTCCGTATTACATGGTTTTACTATCCTAGTACATGTTGGTAACGGTGTTCAGGTATGGTAGAGACATTGTCACTTGTCAGTTGCCGTTGCCTACAACAATGCTACATTTCAACATCCGACACCTGATATTTTACTTTCAATCTCCTGAAATTCTTATGTCCAGGCTAAAAATGAATTACAGATGTTATGAACTCAATTTGCGGTTGTTTTTGACATTGAATTGTATGAACAAAAATCTCTCAACTTAGGCTTTGACCTTTTACCTGCGGATCCCCTAAAACATGGGATTAACTTGGTAACAAATTTATCCTTAGTATAACAAGATGAAATATAAAGCCGAGTGGACAAATTTGTCATTGGTGATAGGGTATTAGAATTGATGAACCTTGGTCTAGCCCAGGTCATCAGGACAGTGTTAAAATCGGGGTATTAAGTTGAAGTATGGCTTACGTTGATATAAAGTTTGCACCACTACATGGGAAAAGCGTTGAAATAATACTCGAGAAATTGGAAACAAATGCAAGTGTCATGATAATGTTCCCAATAGCTTTCGTATTGATTGATGGATTGGGCTAACTGTAACCTTAGATGCTTTTATTGGAATGTCCGTAGCCAATGGGGGCACGGTCGTCGTAAGATCATACCTGAAATCAATTAAAATCATCAGTTTCTGAATGCAGCTGGACAAACTCCGCTTTGATACGGTGACACTGATTCGTCTTTCGCTTGGACGGTTAGGAGAAGGTAATTTTGAACCATACTGAAATCATAATTATAAGGTACAGGTTCTGTACGTCTCAGATATGATCCAACTTGTAACAGGACCTAGCCAAGGACAAAAAGAGAGCGATTTATTAGCAAGTTGGGAGTTACCGACTTTTCAAATCAAATTATAGATACAAATTCACCCAAGGTTACAATTTTAAGCACGCTACTGAAAAATGAGCATTATTGTTCATGAACACGGGGAGGGCATGAGGTGGGTGTCTCCGTATGCCACTGGTGCATCATCACATTTGTCTATTTCATAATCGTCTTTATCTTGATGTTATCCGTGTATTAACTTTGTCAGCAGCTAGACATCCTGGCAGTCGCGTGATATCTATAATTATCTGTTTGGATATTTAGTGGACGCCTTGAAATTAAATTAAATTTTCGTTTTAAAAACGACTTGCACTAAACATATGAAATTCAATGTTATATTTTCTTATTATTGAAGTATTAGTTTACGTTATTATTAAATCATTTTAATTAATGGATGGAAAGTACATTTTATTCTGTCCAATTGTTTTGTGATTGATTTATAATTCAATATGTTTGATAGTTTATTATTAATTCAATATGTGAATGGATTTTGTCCGATTGTTGGTGCAAATTCAGAGTTTTGAATCATAAACTTCTAAACAACTTTTTTTTTTAAATGCCAAAAAAATACTGATGGAATTCAATAATAGATAAAAATTATGAAATTTGATAATTTAAAACATGAAATCAGTGATGATTAAATCTTTATATTTTAAAAAAAATGCTGCTGAATTACAGTAAAACCTCGTTATCTCGAGGACCCATCGGGACAAGCCAAATGCTCGAGTTAAGCCAGGTGCTCGAAATATCCGAAGTCTATGATGAATTGTTGTTATGACTAAGTAAGTGTAACTGTGTTTATAATGAAAACACGTATGCTACATATATTTGGTTGTATCTACGAATATTGTCATTGTTTATCAAGTCTATACGCAATTTGAATCGTGTGGACACTTGCCGAATTCAACAAATTGCAAATGTAAGTCGTAATGAATCCTTTAACATTAAATATCAAACTCCATTGAACGGTTGTAATAAAAGTTCGCATCGGCAAAAAGATAACATTACCCAAAGCGCACGATAGATCCTACATGTTTGAACAAATACCCACGCACAAAAATCGCATGTGATAAAATAAAACCCGGATGCAAAGTCGATCCAGTTTTCAGCACAGGGATACGGCTCATTGAGTAAAAAACATGCACTATATTATCTATGATAATTTATTAAGGACATGATGTTTAGCTGAATGAGTTATATTCCTGTGGTTTCCAATTGAAACCCGCGCGACAATTTGGAGATATCAAACGCGGCGGTCTTTCGACTGACTTCAAACGCGCTGCACATCAAAGAAATTGCCGGTACAGTTGGGAGTAGTGTTACGCCAGAGTTCCATACCGCGGTATGAATTCGCCAATCTGCGCATAGTGTAGATTCAATTGACATTTAATTTGCTACTTTACAAAGTCGACGAATTTTTTATTCTTCAGGGTTGTTCGATAAGAATTGTATTTAATCGCGGACTTGATTTACTTCACTTATTCAGTATCGGACACATGAAATTGCACTGTACGTAAGCCTACATTCGCAGGTTTTCATGAAATACGGATATGAAAAAGTTTTGAAATGATTTTGACTTGCAGTTTTATAACGAACGGAGCCTAAATATTTAAGATTCTACATGTACGTCGGTGTATCTTACGATAATTAAAAGTCCGTGCGAGTCAGTACGTTCGAAGCAACGATGTTGCATTTAATAATTATAGTTCTTGTATGTGTAAAAGTTCCCAATGTTAAAATCACGCTCATTAATTAAATATCTTCTACTTCGTGTTTAATGTAACGAATCGAAAATACGGAAATCAATTTAAGTGTTAGGGATTACGCTATTGTCATAAAATGTGATTATCACGATGTGTGAAAAATACGGACCGTAACAAAATTTAGTATGACATTTTTCGGAGGTGTGAAATTTCGCTCGGATGATTGCCTCGAGATAAGGTAATTAATTATCGTTGAAAATTGTTGATTGGACCGACACCTGCGCTCGAATTAGACCGGATGCTCGTAATAACTTTACTCGAGTTAGAGGGATAAATTAATGTACAATATAGAGCAAAATCGTCGGGACTTTGAAATTTGCTCGAATTAGGCAGGTTGCTCGTATAATCGCTGCTCGTATTACCGAGGTTTTACTGTATCAAATTTTTCTTGAAAAAGGGGATCAAGGGATGGATTTTTTTATTTTCAAAAGTTGATAGTTTTATATTGACTTGATTTTCTTCCTTTGTAGTTTAGAATGCTTCTACACAAAAGTAAAATTATCAAATGTTTTTATTGAATTTTTAAACGAAATAAAATGCGAGTAACAATAAATGGGGGACTGGAAGGGTTGATAATGTAAGAGATTTATTTACTTTTGTCTTTCATAATGTTGACAAAAAACTCAATGCCCTTCAATTCTAAGACTGACAGAATGACATGGTTCAGGGAGTGGGATGGATGACAAGTTATGAGCTGCACCAATCATCCAGTCTCTTGAAAGATTTAATGTCATCATAAATTTGTCCAGATATTTCAATATTCCATAATATTACATCTATTATTTATAGCCTTAGCGTGATGAAAACAGTAAATTTTCTCATGCGTCTGCTGTTTGTGGACTGGTGCCCACATATCACACTATTCATGGACTGGGACCCAGCAGCTATCTCCTCATCAGGACAGTAAAATTGAATATTATCCAGTATTATGTTAATCATTCAGCTATTTTCTTGTCATATTATGGGTGATAATGAATATTTATTGGCCATTCATACTCTAGCTTTAATAATATGCTCCATGAAGACCTTTTCATGGATGTTATGATTTCAATTACTTTGTTGCAATTTGCTGATTCATAGGCAGATGCTCTTTTTTATGGAGGTAAAATTGGTGTATGTTCTCTTAAAATGAAGTGAAACTTGTAATACTAGTGTCAGCTTCCTTTGAAGTCTAGTTGTTTTACAAATTACAAACCAATGCTAAAATATATGTATATAATATAAACATGCATGACCCAAAATATTTTCTGTGTACTTTTAAATTGGTTTTGCAATTTTTTTTGATAATTAATTTGAAAAGTGTCACTTGCACAGAAAAATGCTGACATCAAAAGGTAGACAAATTATTTGATGTTCATTTTCCATTTCAGAATACTTACATCATGTATGCAACTCTGTATAATTTAATTTTCATTCTCCGCAAAGAAGGAGCATATAGCTACGACTTTGTCCGTCCGTCCAACCTGTATGTGTGTTCATTCAGCAATAACCACTTTGTATGTCTGTCTGTGTGTCCATTCATACATGACACAACTAGTTACTCATCAGAATACTGTAGATAAATGTACTAAGAATCTATGGGGTAAAGGGTTCATATAGAAACAAAATGGAAAACCTGTCTCTTATCAGACAAGTATGTTTGTACAAATGTTTTTATTGCATGTCTCATCACCTGTAACATAATGATTCTATATTCACCCTTGTGTGTCTCATCACCAATGTCTTCTCGATTTCAGATGGCATCAAGAATCTTCCCAGATGGAAGAAAACGTCTTATTGCACATAATTGTCATATTCTTGGTAAGATGTGCTTTGTCGAGCTATGTCTTCGATCAATAACAGTAAGAGTGACGACTGCAGGAGATGGACAGTTTTTATCAGAGAGGAAATCTTATTATACATAAGGTAAGATAATTACCATATTTTTCATGAAATATTGTGGCCAGGATTTTCAGGTAACTTGAGAAGATGTGGAAGTATAAGTTTTATTCAATACAGCATTATGACTATTTCTAAACAAATCTAGAATCAGAGCTTAATTATATAGTGTTTAGTGTGAAATGATCATTATGCTGATATTGATGTGCTCGCGGTGACATTGTTTCCTCTTGGGTTTGGATGTGGTTACTGAAAAACTGTTTGTAATGTGATCAAGTAATTGTTTAACCTTATTTTACTATTTAATTATTTTTAAAGCAGCATTTATATATCAATTAATTGATAACAGTTCTCCATGTGTGATATACAATCACTGTAACATATTAAACAATACTCTAGTATTTTAATACCTAATTGCCTGGAAAGCCTAGTAGTTAAGAGCATCAGCTTTCAGCGTGGGTCCATCCAGGATTTGCTTTGTGACCATGTCATGCCCGACCTTCGGCTTTCAGCGTGGGTCATCCAGGATTCTCTTTGTGACAGTGTGATGCCAAAGACCATATAATATTATACCCGTACTATAGTTTCCATTGCATAATGCTCAGCAAACAAGAGAACATGCTATGCTCTCTCTTATACTCTCATTGTGATTGGAACCATCAGGAATGAAGTGTCGAGTGTGATTAATAATGTCAGTAAAATAAATTAGTATGAAGTATTTACCTAAATATAATGTCATCCTGATCATGTAATGATTAGCACTGAATTCTGGTATAAACTTGTAGAGCTCCACTTTTCCATCAGTTAAATACGTAAACATTTCCGACCCCTAGTTCCCCACTAGTTATAGATATTTCTTTTATTTGGCACAGTCCCTATAGCACCCAATGCACCCAATTGTTCAAAAGACAAGTTTCAAAGAAATTTATTAAATTCAATGATTTCTCATAAATTTTATAATATCATAAATTGTCTGCATTTCCAATGTTTTGGCATGTTTTCATCTGAATGTTACTTAATTGGCTTTGTTGGTTGCCTTTAAATTTGCTGTGTTTTTGTATTTTATGTTTGAAATCCCAGGATTCAGGGTTTGTTATGACAACCTTTACTCTGCTTAATTAATTTACATTTTAAGACAAACAGAATAATTGCCAATTAAAATTTAATTCTAGCGGTTAGAAAATTTTAGTCCAGCTGAGTTTTCCATTAATTTTCTATTCTGAGGTTTTCTTCCATTAAGATGATGGTCTAACTTTGAATTATGATTTAATTACACATTTCTGTGTCTGCTGAACAAAATAGAATCAATTTGGCTGTTTGAAAATTTGTATAGAATGATTTCAATGAAAGTTTTTTATATATGGGTAATCAAAATCAAATACTGTTTTAACATACCGTAAAAGTCCCAGGGGCGTAACATTTTGTAAAAGGGAGGCTGTTAATTAAGGTAAGTTTTTACACATTTACTTCTCATTCCGTCAGAGAAACTGATGAGACACTCTGACAGAACTCAGAATACATGATATCTGAGTTTCGTCCAAGCATTACGTCGGTTTTGAGTTCAGTCAGAGCCTAGCGAAAACAGAACGATTCTCCGACAGAACTGAGAAGCAGCGTATGGGGATATATACCGTGTTTATTGACACTAAAAACAACCACTTAATTTAAAGAGGTACAGCCCATCCTACCCCACGTGCCTCTATAATTAAACTAATTCCATTGAATTACCTACCAACTATTCTTATAAAGAGAAAAGTTTGACTGTCCCGTGCTCTGATAATGGATAAAATCAGGACTACGGCATGAGGGTGAAAATTGTAACCACACAGAATCAAGTAATGTATCAAAGGACTGAATAATAATCAACTTCAACATTCAACAATACCGGTATATGCATACTCTAAGTGGCAGATGTGTAATTTGCATAATATCTAACCATTATTTCTTTCACTTACACTAACGAAGATTAAAGCGTACATTTTATGTATAAAAAAATCATCCTTAAGTGTTAAAGCAGAGATGTGATTTATAATCAAACATAGATTACTTTGTTTTGTTGCGAGGTTAATTTACACTTTCTATTATTTACATATATGTTTCATTATTTGTTATGCAATCTTGATTTTATATTGCCTCTAGAAAAATATCAGATTTCCCTGGTTAGTATTTTAACTCATTTATACTGATACAATCAACGTGTTCCTTTTAACTTAATGGCTCTTTTCTCTCATTAAGTTGTATTGTTTTTAACCTGAATAAAGTGGATTGTTTTCCTGAAACCGGTTTTATGTGTTTGATGTAAATTTATACATGTGTATAGTATATGCTTCATCACTAATTTTGGCTCAGGATTAAAAAATATTTCAAGAAGTTGTAGATGCCTAGCACAGCCTTTATTTGCCAGTCAGCTTTCTGCTGCAATATGGCAGGTTCACGAGTGCTTCCACCCGTACTATGAACCCGGAAAGCCAGATTAGAGGGCAAGCGCGCTAACCATTGAGCTTTGGAGGCACATGTTTTTCACTATGAAATGTTTAATCGCCCCAGGGAGAGAACTCCAGACAGGGGAAGGAGCACAGAACTTTATCTTAAGACACGCTAAATTATACAGGGATCCTGGGAAATAGACTTCCCCCAGGTAATCAGATACATAAAGCAACCTGTCAACTTACATGATTAAAGGGTATTTCTTACACTTTCAAGATCTTGTTCCTACCAATCAATGTTTTTGGACCAGTTTTGTAAAATTTCAAATTAGTTAAAAGGACTCTCAGTTCTTAGATTTTTTACTATGAAAGCTTCAAAAATGGTTAAACCTGCATCACTTAACAAAGTTGTAAATAATGACCTGGATGCCAATAGCTTACTATATATAAGTATGCTGTACTGGAATCAGTTCTATGACGACAAAGATATGTATTCATTCATCAATGAAATGAGATGTGATTCGCGCATGCGCTGTTGTCCTGCATCAATTATGACGAGTAATAATAACCAACAAACTTAGTTGTTCTTCCACAAACAACTGATGTGAGACAAGGACCATGCGAGACAAGGACCATGTGAGACAAGGACCATGTGAGACAAGGACATGCGAGACAAGGACCATGCGAGACAAGGACCATGCGAGACAAGGACCATGTGAGACAAGGACCATGTGAGACAAGGACCATGTGAAACAAGGACCATGTGAAACAAGGACAATGTGAGACAAGGACCATGTGAGACAAAGACAATGTGAAACAAGGACCATGTGAAACAAGGACCATGTGAAACAAGGACCATGTGAGACAAGGACCATGTGAGACAAGGACATGTGCAAGGACCATTGGAGACGAGGACCATGCGAGACAAGGACCATGTGAAACAAGGACCATGTGAAACAAGGACCATGTGAAACGAGGACCATGTGAGACGAGGACCATGTGAAACAAGGACCATGTGAAACAAGGACCATGTGAGACAAGGACCATGTGAAACAAGGACCAAGTGAGACGAGGACCATGTGAAACAAGGACATGACCGCAGTCCAATGTCTGGGAACGTACCCTATCTGTATTTGCTGACTGAGTAACTCAGATTGTTCTTGAAGCATTGGTAAATGCTTAATAAAAGGCCTAAGTGCAAAGAAATAAAAAGGTTCATTGACTTGACAACGTATCCTTATTTGTTCATCATATGAATCTACAAGTATATATAATACATTATAATGTCATATTCTCATATTTCTCAAGGTGTCTTACTGTATGTAGAATCAAATAAATTTACATAATATAATAATTTCAATGTACTCCATTACCTGATGGTTAAATACGAATGTAAATGGTATGTAAAAGTGAAACCATCTGTGTAGGTTGAAATCTGATGGAGATGATGTATGTTACATATATTATATTATATTATATACTGGTACAGGTTGATCATGCTTACCCAGACACCCTGAAACTTGTCTGTCCGATACCATCATGTCAATCCCACACAAAGTCTGGCAAAATATGACTTGGAATGACAAATTTTCACTTGAATTTGTGGAGCATATGTTGGCTCAAGAGATTATACAATCATATTAGGCTGATCCCAGCTGAGCCTTTGGAATGATAGGTTACTGGTTTGATCCCAGACTGTCACAAACTATACACATTAGAACTACTTGCAGTTTTAGGTACAGTGCTTGGCACTCTGCATATGAGTTTAGTTACTTAAAACATAAATCACTTTCTTTTAAAAAAAATTTATACTTTATCAATGATACAGTAGTAACTTTTGAATTGGGTGGTCTCCATTATAACTGACTGAATTATTGTTGATGAGACTTAAAATCGGAATTTAATTTTGAATTAACCTCAACTACATCAGCCAAACTAGTTGTAATGTATAACTTGTGCGAAAATTAAAAACTCGGAGCTTCTGGGAATGGGGGGGGGGGGGGGGGAGTGAACAAACCTTATACTATAAACGTTGATTGATTAACTGCCATATAAAGTGTGGGGTTTTTTTTGGAGAAAATTAGGTTTAATTCATGATTATAAAAAGTTTAGAGTAATACACTATCTGTCCTCAATTGAATATATACTGGTAGTTAATAAGTTTTCATGTGCCATTTCTTTGAGTTTTAAATATGATACAACTTTAAAACCCTATAATTACAAGACATCCTTTTAAGAAAATTGTCTGACATTCAAAAGGCCACAAGATGAAAAATAAATAATATCACCGAAAATTTCTGCATTTTCATATCTAGATTTGATTATTTTCATTGAATTTTTTATCACATTTGAATCTAGTTTCTTTATCAGTAGTATAATTATATTTTTCCATTAAAACGGTAGTTGTGCTTCTAGTTTGGCATTGACACGTGAATATCAATTTGTGTGCCGCATTAAGTAGAGGGGCGTCGATTTTAGACTCGCAGTCGACTTGCTTTATCACCCGAAAGAATAACGTTTAGATTTGATATCATTTATATAGAAGTACGATTGTCATCTGAAGTCAGTGGTTGTGTCAACAAGTACCAATTACCATCTAATTGCTTGTCATCGGTAGGCTTTTTACAGAATTATTGTAAACATTAGGAGTAAAGAAGTCAAGAGTGACTTGTGTTATTTTAACCTCCTGGCTGTCCTGTAGCATTGTCCACATGTAAACAATATGGAATGAATGTGCTGTATGTCATATATTTAAAGAAACCTTGATTATTGCAGTATTTATAAACACAACTTCAGTTATATAGAATTTCAAGTAGCGAGTGTCGATATCTATCTTGCTGATTGGTAGATTCTCCTTGAAGAATATCATTACCGAGCTAGCATTAAATAAGGACATTCTATTTCTGTGGCATTTTCGTGTTTGATATGTATTTTTCTAGGTTGAAGTAATTACATGTTTTTCAGCTTGGCAGTTAAACAATGTAGTTGACTGTATAAACTATCCAATTTATGAAGAAGATTTTTGGTACTTTATATCTCAGGACTTTGACACGCAATTGCCGTAAGGCCATATCAATCGTAGGTATCAACTAAGGTCGATCTATTTCCAAATACAATATCTGATAGGGTTTTTTTACCAAAAACTATTAACCAAAACCTGACCTAGGAAAACCTGAAATAGGATGGTTCTTGCATTTAGTAATTGAAGAGTTTGTCTTGTGTACATATTATTATATTATATTTTACGCTTCACTCCATTTAGACTTTTATCCACATTATCCTAATTTGTCTCAGCTAGGTTCAGGGGTTCCACTAGCTCCTGAATCTGAAAGATCATTTTTATACTTTTGATGTAATCTTTGCATTTTATTTGCTAAATACCCATGATTTTAAAAGAAACCCTTTAAACCTAAATCTTGAGGGTCAAAGTGTGGCTTTTTTGATAGTTTCAAGAGTCGAAACCCCTACTCCCGAGTCCAATGAAACCCCTGTAGGTTATTGGTAAATAAGTAGCTGTAGATACACCTGAACACTGGAGGGACGTGAAAATGTGGTAGCATGGAGTAAAGTGTTAAAGCCATGTACCCAGATGCTGATGCACATTTACTTGTGTATTAGACATTCTGAATCATTGTAATGAGCAGTATAGTATTGTATTACTGTACTTGTAGGTGTGAATATAATCGACCCCATTACTCTCATATATACAATCTTATAGCAGTTTTTTCACCAAGAGGGCATGAGATACATAATCTAGATAATGTATAAAAAAAAACCTCCAAGTATCCCCTTGCAGCAAGCTCATAGTCTGTCCTGAACAAATAAAAAATGTGAGCAGAAATATGTTGAAAAATGAGTAAATTGTCAAATAAAAAACTTGTCACTTGGTTTGCGGTACGTTACGTTGGTACTGATTGTTTTGTTGGTTGTTTTGTGTCCTGATTTATTGTCCAGGTTGACAGGGTTACAACTTATCATAAAGATAGCTGCCAGTTTTTATGATAGTTACTAAAGATGTTGCACATAGTAACATGCTCTCATTGGTGTAAATCAAGTATATTTACAGGTGTACTTTGTACAGTTTCATACATGAAAACATTTGCTATGGTTTTATTATTCCAGCTGCTTGCATCCTCTAGTTGACAGTGAAGGGTTGCATTTTGCAGTTCCGCTTGGCTCTAAAAGGATGAATTGATGATAATTCTTTTTTTGGCAAATATTGCTAATAATCAGTACAATGTACAGTGCAACCTCTCCAGAGCAACCCTCCCTTGAGCTATAACCTCTCATGAGCATCATGGTCATTTTGTTCCAGAAATAACCATTTAATAATATTGTTACCTCTCCAGAGCAACAACACCTGTACAACAACCAAACTTTTTGTTTCCCAAAAGGTGTCTCTCTACAGAGAATATAATGTAAATACTCAATGATTCCGAGGTAGATTTGCCAGCAGATCATGCAAAATTCTAGTTGAAAGTACATGTACATGTATATAAAATCTGTAAAAAATCGCTAACTGGTCTAACCAGGTAAAATAGTGGCTTAGCTGAATAATATATTTCACATACATTTTTACTAAAAAACATTATTTTATGCATGTTTCAATCTGGAGTCATAATTTAAATATGTTTGACACCATTTGCAGTGGATTCAAAATGTTCATATTTGGATGATCAACTTGAGAACTTTAAGAAAATTATGTATCCGATGAAAATTAGTTTCTTCTTCTTTTGAGAAGTTTTATTATTATTTGTCATCAATATTATGCTGTTAGAATACCTTTCAAGTGACATAGAATTAAATATATATCAGTAATGATTTATGAAGCATTGTATCAAGTTTCTTGAAAAAGCTCAAAGTCTTATCATTGTATTGTTTCATTTAGAAATTAGAATGCCGACATTTATAATGTCCATCATGTACCCAAGAAATCTTAATGCCAAACATATAATGGAATTCAGTTTCCATTGATGTTGTTGAATTCTATGACTGTCATTTAGTTCTATTATTCAGTTTAATATACACCTGAATACCAATATTCAGCAGTGATTTTTTTGCCTCTTTGGGAAAGGGGACCGGTCCGTTCAGATAAGGAATTTTCGCATCGTGACAATTTAAAATTTGGAAATTTCATGAAGCAGAAATCCAAAACCAAGCCTCGTATGACTTCAGTATGAAAACTATTGATGAAAGAAAAGTTATTCGAATTGGCAATATTTTGTGATAAAAACCTTATGTATCATTTCGGCCATATGGAAAAATATGCATGTAAGATGCCATGACTACCAGGTGCTCAACTTCTGTTTGCGGTTCCAGATTAGAATGTGACACTTGATGTCTCAACAGGTTTGAAGAGCTAATATTTGGGGACATAACCCCTTAAATTATCAAACTTCATGTTTATATTTTACCCCTTGAACCCTTTACAACTATTTCATGTCAGTGTATCATGCTAATTTACATTTTTATTAGAAGTATATCTATAGATAAACCACAATCGTTCGGGCGTAACTGTACTTTTAATAATGAAATAATCCAGGTAAAAGGGGTGTATTCGGAAAAGAAATATATTATTTGAAATTGTAGCTTACATCGTCCTCCATGGCGCAGTAGGCTAAGCTACTGCTTATGAAACTAAATAGATTTTTTGTCTGGGTTCGAATCCCACCCATTTTGAATATTTTTTAAATTTTGCTAAATAAAACATTCGCGTGCATGTCTATTTTATATGTATTTCTAAAATATATCTATGTCCTTTGTACTTTTTTCTGTATTTTAATCCTTGAAAACACTCCCACGTCAAGACTGTTGAACAGAGATATCGGTCAACGGTCACCCGAACTGTGCTCCCTGTATTACCTGAGTAAACGCTTATTAATGTTGAAGTTTCTAAAGAATATTCTTAGAGTGGTGATTCCAATTCTAATTCCAGCGAAACCAATGATTAAAATATTTTGTAACCCGATTGAGCAATAAATACAATATCCAGGGCAGGCTAAAATCGTAAAATAAACGAAACAAAGCAACTTTGTATTTAACGTTAAACATAATTTTATTATTCATTAAGTAATAAAATATATGAAAAAACACTCATGTATTATGATAATAAAATTATTGAAAAAGAGTTAATCTGCGGACTCGAACCCACAGCCCATATAAAAAAGAATGTTCTGAGTACAGACTAGTTCAGATCATCTTAACCACTAGGCCACGCTGTCAACTTGAAAGATAACGTGAATTTATAAGATATATTCATAATATATTGGAAAAATAACGGTAAATATCGTTTCAACCTTAGCAAATGAACTCGCCCAAAGGTCATATTTCGAAGGTCGTTGTACATCTATACTGTGTTTATCTTCCATGTGACCATTTACATGACAGATAAATCCTAAATATTATTCTTTTAGAATAATTTACTAGTTGACAGTATTTAGGTTGAATCAGTCAGTACTGTGTCGCTGTGTCTAAAATCTACTGGGGGGGGGGGGGGAGGGTAAAAATGTTCTGTTTATTTTGAGTGGAGTAGAATTTAGCATTCCTTATTTCTGTTTCACATTCTTCGCACAGCCATGATATAATAAAATACTGTAGCGCACAGACAATACAAAGCCGTCGCGCCTAGCAACCTACCCAAGAGTCATAAGTAATTGCATTTGAAATGGATCTGCATGGAAATTAATAAACACATATACAAACAAAATTTTGCAGTCTTTCAACTGCAACTTAATAACTACATATAAATGTGATTTATTATAAAATATGATTATAAATAACAATGAAGTTCACCGATTCCAAAAATTCGCAGTTTCGTTTATATTTTGGAACTTTTACCCCAAATTTTCTCAAAATGCTCAAGGGTGATACAATGGCACCCGTCAGAAATTCCATTCGAAAGGTCTTGCCTACTCAAATCTGCAAAGAAAAAAACTTTATACTCCAATGCAAGGTATCTTGGGTTTGGGGCCGGACTAAACTGGTTTCTATGGAGTAAAGTGTTTCATATATATTTCATCAGTAACACAGATGACATTGTGTGTGTGTGTTAAAACATTCCACTGATATTTCTAACAAAATCCTGACAAGTTAATGGATTGATGGTATGAATTATGTACCATTCAACCAATTTTCTGTAACTTTATAGTCATTTTGAAATTTTATTATTATCCGTAACTTATAAAATCACCTTTAATCTTTCATAGATTTACACAGATTTTTGTGTAATAGTTCACCTTTCTTGATCATGAGATAGTGAAAAATATCACATATTAAACAATTATTGAACTGTATAATTTTAATGTTCGCATTAAAACCCTTGCTATAAAATTATAATTTTATTTATAATGGATATAATATTTAAGTTGTCTTGTATAAAATTGATTTATTTGAATTAAAGTCGTAAATAAAACAATATTTGAGAATAAATGAAGATAACTGAAAGTCCTAGTTAATTTATTATGAAAGATGGAAAATCAACTAAGCTTCAAATGCTTGCTTTATCATGAACAAAAAATTTAATTGAATCTGGATATGAAATTTTATTAGTTACTATGGTAATATATTATCTTAATTTATTAAACCCTATGATAATGCCATAAATTGTGTTACATCAACTGCACTAGCTCAGCAGCTTTTAATTTTTGTAATGGCTTAGCACTCAAATCACTCTTTTTACCCCTCACTCCAAAGACACCTAATCTATTTACCTTCAGTATTAGCTGAATAGCTGTACGCCACCAATATACTGGATATTTGAAAATAATTGAAGGTTGATGTCAATTAAGCATCTCGAATCCTTACAGAAAACCAGTCGATGTGCTGCATTGAGATGACTTGCATGTTACACACATCAAAATGTGTCATCATGGAGTCAAGGGTTAAATGCTAACGGAATGGGTGACATTGTGCATGTATTCAAACCTGGACATATTTTCTCCTATGATTCAATTACCTGTAAATCTGTAACGACAATGATGTGCTGTACGTGTTCTGATCAAGTGGCTGGAAAATTAGCATAAAATTTGCATAAATGCGGTTGATAATTCCACCGTCATTGGTAAATAAGAGCGGAACAATTTCATGCAGCAATAAAACACAATAAAAAGTGTGTACGCCTGAGTTAAATATGTACTAAAAGCCTAGGATGATTTGTATTAAATTTGAATATGATCATGGATGGAAAATCAAAATTTTATGTTCGCTGAATTATAAAGAAATATTAAAAGTTCATAAAAGGTGCCCGTGTTACAATGGCAGTGTTGACAATGAGAAACTCACCGGTCAGTTGGTCACAGGTGTGCTCTAATCACCATCTTTCTTGAGCTGTAATAATCAGCGCCTCAGGTGTGGGCAGCAGACGGATGAAATGGGGAGGGTTTGTTTGAAGAGTGACTTCAACAATACAGAATATGTTCTTGTTTCTTTGACCAGCAATTGGTAGCACTGAACAGTGGTTCAGTATGGGGACAAGTGGTGATTTTGCCATCTTAAGAACGATCTTAGTACTAATTAAATTCTTGGTGTAGAATTAAAAGTTTGCTTAAGAAATGAACACAGTAAACTGTTGTTGATTACTGAGTACTCGGAGCAACAATTCACCTTACCAGTAAATTGCTCTGATTAAAGATTTAAGACTACTAACATTTATTGTTCGTAAGTGTTTACTTCATTTTGCTGCAAACTGACCTGAAGAAAATTTAAGGCGAACATTCAGTATGAATCCACTTTTAAGTAGCCTTGTTTCCATCCTTTGGGCCTTACCTGTTGCTAAGATAAAAGTTCACAATGGTCTTATTTATTAGGTTCTGATCAGGATCCCCTTTAAATTTTTGTTCACTGGTATGATTGTGTTGGTTAGTTGACCTACCGTCATGTTTTTGTGGCATTATCTTCATTTCCTTGCTGACTTTCCCTTCCCCAAGCAACTAATTATTAAAATAAAATACAGGCGACATAATTATGGCCAAAGGTCTAAGAAAGACATGATCTACTACACCACTGAATAGAACATGGATGTTCCTTATTGGCAATCTAGAGCTCTTATACACATAGTAGCACTAACTGTAGGAATTTGTTTAGGTAACAAACCTGAATTTTTGCTCATATAAAAAGTTCTAAAATCCATTAAATAACTTTTGAAAAGACAAAAAATATGCTGTCAAATTTACATAATTTAATTACTGTATATGACCTATGTTTTAACTTTAATTCACTTAGTTGGCTAAATATGAGTCAAGTTGCTTCACAGTAATATTCATTTTTGCAAATAAATGTTAGGGCATGGTTTGTGGCACATCATATTAAATCTCTCTTCTTGCAAAATCTGGTTTAATTAATTGCAATAATTATGTTTTTGGTGTAGAAAAAACAAGATACCTGTCGCAAAAAAACAAAATGAGGTCATATTTAACAAATAAGTTAATTATGAACAGCTGAGTAAATTAATGAGATGATCATGGAAGTGTGAAGTGAAAACAACAATTGTCAACATAGTATGTCACATGGCAGACAGAGAAATATGGTGTTCCGTGAAGGTAGTGTCATACAAGGTGCTACACACGGCCCCGCTGGCTTCAACTCAGCTGGAAAACTATCATTTTTTATCCACAACAGCTACGGTTATACATGAGAGGATGGATGATTATTAGCCTGAAAACTATAATTTTTCATTTATATTTTAAAACAGTTGAGTTTATGAGGAGGTGATTATTTACTGTCTTTATACTGTTTTTATCTCAGTTTGTGCATAGATCAGTTGTGCTTTAACCCCTTGGTGAATAATTATCCCTTTTACAGAAGTTGAAAGGGGCGTCTGTCAGTTGGTATCGCAACAAGTCATATTAGTTCTTATTGTCTCCTTTGAAACAAACCATGAATTAAGACTTTTCTAAAAAGTATCAAATTATCATTATTTTTTTCTGAAAAACAGGGTGATGTATATTTAATGTCGTTTCTTATTTCCATTTACCATTCTGCTATAGTTTTAAAACATTTACCAATCAGAATATATTAAAGAAAATGAAAAGTGTCATGTCAGCATAAAAAAAAGCTTTTACCGGGTGGGCAGGGATAAGAATCTACAAATTAATTCATTCTTGCCTTATAATTATTAAAAATATCCAGCAATTTTTCAAATATAATTAATTGTTATGTTGTAGCTTATGTAAATAGACTGGAATGTTAAAACTCAAGTTGAATGCCTGTTAAAGTACAACCCATGTCAGAATTAAGTACATTTCTACAAATAGATTGGTACTTTCTTCAAACATTTCAGTTTACTGAACCCAATTAATGTGTATTAACTGTCCTTACATTGGCCCTGTGTCGCACAAATACACTATTTTGTCTAGCTCACCAATCAAGTTCCATTGAATTCTGCTCTAATAGACACCTTGCCAGTTTGTTTCTATTGTTCGGTTAAATTGTTCCGATGTAACCATGTTCTAATCAAGTACCCTTCACACCTACTTCAAATATATACTGCTGTGCTTGATTCATTGTCCTTTTTTACAGCAACATATGCAATACCAGAGGAGGTTGTCCCACAAAAGCACTTGACAAAATCACTAATACAGTTACGTACAATGATATTGCATCTGGCAGGCTATAATCAATTTTCTGTGTACAAATATATTCATGTTAAACTATGGACATATCTTTGTTATTTCTCAGAAACAAGTTTTCCAACGAGGTTCATACCTCAAACTTGGTGCTCATATTCACATGCTGCAGGTTTGTTCATGATGATGTCACATGTGACACAAAACAAAGTTGATGTCCATAACCCAACCGGTCTGGACACAAACTGTATACATGTCATCTAATCTTGTACCGTGATATTATTTGTAGGACTTGGAAACTCAAAGTTCCCCTAAAAAGACCGTACAAAAAGATCCATGGTCTTAATAATGAATCGGTCATTATAGCAAACCATTTTTGTACTAAATTCCTTTTGTTTGTTGAAATTACAAATACAAGTATCTGCATGATTTCCCAAACGATGAAAGTAACTGATGTGGTCTTATTGTGGAACTTGTAACTTTAATAAGCAAGAGTGAAGGATGAGGGTTATGACCATGAAGCCTGAGTTCCTATTAAATAAATTAAAAAGATACTTGATCTTCGGTTGGGAGTCCAGTTTAGATAGGTTGTGGTTTGAACCATTAATTAACCCCTACTTTAATTTGAATGAGGAAGATGATAGTTGCCGGTCTTACAATGATTGTCCAAATATTGTCCTTGATTCAAACAACCTTGGTACTAATCTTGTCTCTGTTAAATTGTTAGACAGATTTACTATCCCTCGGTCTTTGATGAACTAATCTAACCCAACATCAAACACAGAGGTTGAAAATAGTTTCTCACAGGAATTTGTTATTTCAAATAAACTTTTGTCATAACACTTCATAATAGTTAACATTGTCGCTGGTATTGTATATATATGTAGACTGACCATGATCCGTATGTTAAACATGGACTATCTTTGATGTCCGCGTCTTGGTATAAACAATCTCATTAAAGTCATGCACATACTCTGGTATGTGCACAATGCTACACTCATACTGATGGGGGGATATATTTGTACATTGACTGGGCCACCACTTCAATCTAAGTATTGACATTCTCAATATTCTTCTGTTTTCCATAATGTTGTTTATATTTTCAATTTGGGTGTGGTGATGAACTGGACCATATTCTGTAGGCTCCTGTCATCTCCCCGAAGCTTTGTCTCAAAGGATGGGTCTGTGGTCCATTCTTGTGCTTACACCAGATGAAGGGCAGATTTACTGTCTTGTTATTATTCTGTCCCTATCTGGGAGGGGGGAATAGGGGCATAGCCCAGAGCCTGCCAATTTCAGACTCATATAACCTCTGCTTTAGAGCAGCTTTTGTACTTTCTAAAGGTTGGAGTTGTTCTATGATGGGTACAGGGTACAAAACCATGTCTTCCTTTTAGTCAGTGGGTTGTGATTGAGACTTAACAAATTTTATATAAAATCATGCACTTTGAAAAATATTTAGAAAATAAAAAAATATCTTGGGGAATATATAATTTTCAATGACAGTACAATTATTTTATTTCATCATTATTGATTATGTGCATTAATGCTAATATCTTACTTCCAATAAAACTAAACAGATTTGTTATGCCCCTACCAAATATTTGGGGGGATTTAGATTTGCCCTTGTTTATTATATTATGATAAATAATAATACAATTATATACATAGAAGATGAATAAAGCTTTAATTATTCCATCATTCTATGAGAGTATTCTGTTCTTTTAAGTATGTATGATATTATAATTGTTGGTATCTTCTTATAATCCAGTTGGTAATGTACATTACATCACATTCATTATAGAAACACTGAGATTAAGAATATGTTACATAGTTATTACATGACATACATTGGAATGTTGTATTTACAGGGGACATTGCTCTTCATTATGCAAAGTCTAGGCACCAATTAACCAATACAAATAACCCATAATGACCCCTTTTATTAGTCTATTAGATAAGGGATAATGTGTAATAGTTTATTAATAATGTCATAACAATGGTTGAAATCAGTGCCATTGATGACACATTTATCCCTTAAATCATGACACTGTAAGAGTTAAACCCCTTTGGAATGATAAACCTCGCAGTTAGTGGCGACAAATCAATATTTGTTTATTTTCCTGTAAATTCACCAATATTTATACAAAATGTTAAAGTATACAGTAAGGTATGACTGTTAAAAACGTAGCTTTTAGAGCATCCCAGTAAGACAATATTTACGTAGATTGTCCGGATTAGCGGATACAATATGTCTTTAGTATTGTAGCCGGTAACAAAGGTGGACCATTGAGAAATGTCAACAAACTAACTAAGAATGTAAATAACGGACATTCATACCCTATTTCCTGATACATAGTAACATGGGACACTTGTTCAAAGTGTTGATTCTATTTTAGAAGGCACTTAAATCGCGGTAATTGAATCTTTCAACAAGCAGTTTTATTTGGAGTGTTGGAAATGTAATGTTATATATACTAGATGTAGGTAGCAAATAGACTGTATTTTATTAACTCCAGTACTAGAGAGCTTCTGGACACTTCAAATATATCAACCCAAAGTGGATTATACAGTATTCTGTTTGGAAATCACTTGAACACCCTATAGGATATTGTTTACAATTTGAGTAAGTCCTGGATGATCACCAAGTCCTCGAATGATCACCAAGTCCTCGAATGATCACCAAGTCCTCGACACTGTCACTTTTTGTCTATACTGGATTTATTATTCAAACAAAGTTAAAATGACTTGTTATTTATTATCATTTATTTTGTAATATATTTATTAAGAGCTTTCTGTATCATTTATCAAATCGTTGGTCTCATTTGAAAATTTCCTGCAAAATATTTAAGCCATCTTGGAAGAGGTTAACACTCTCTGTGTTCCTGTATCATTTGTGAAACTATCTGATATAATAGCTAATGGTAATGGTTAAAAACTGTCATGTGAGAAATTAAAGTGGTGAAAAGTGTACATGCCATTTTGCACAAAAGTACATAATAAGAATAAAACCAAAGAGTCATTTTTTTATAAGATTCTTTCCTAAAAATTATACAAAAGTACACAGTTAAAATTAACAGATCTCAAATTGCACTTAGTTTAAATTCATCAGACTGCAAGTTGTACTTAGTGTTAAGTACAGTAGAAATTGCGTAAATTAAATCTTATGATATGGAACAAACTGTCACTTATATTGATGATAGTAGACCAGATAGTGACCTGTTCCCTTCCACCAAACATCCAGCTTTTCCACACCTTGCCTGATCTCTCTATGATACAAACAATGTACTTATTGGACTTATTGTGTCATCTCAGACACCTGGTAAAGTGTGTTAAATGTTCCCCTATACAACCCCTCGGGGCAACCTCTTCAGCTTCTACTTCATTAGCCAACATTACATTCATGTCATTCTGCTCTGATTTAATACAACAAACATATACATACAATAGTTTCTGTTGCTTTATTTGGAGATGTTAAAGTTAACACTATTAGATAACTCTCCCTCTCTCTCCAGTTAACTTAGCGCTTATGTTAGTCACATGGTTTTCTTTATAAATAGTTTTCTGTATTACCAATACTATAGGGTTTAGTAAAGCCTTACTCCCATTAGACACAATGATGTCATTTTACTATTTCTTATAGTCAAACTATGGTACTTCTTCTGTATATGCATTCCTTCGTGATTAAAAATAAAAAATACAAAATCATTTTCTGTATTAGCAGGCAAGTTATAAATCAAATGGTATATATTGTGTATTACTGTAACACAATGCTAATAGAATGGTGTACAGTTTTTTTAGTAACTGAGGTAGCATGCTGTTGTAGTAAGGAGTCATGTTTGTGTAGCTGTTCTACCAAAACTTTCAAGTTGTTGAAACTCAAATATTTTTGAAGTCCATCATGGCATTGCTTTCAAACTTGGCATACTTGTTCACCATCATAAGCACCATACTTTGTCAAATCCAGGTAATACTATCCAACACCTCAACAGAATTATGGTCATTTATTGAACGCAGTCTTGTTCTATCATACTGTGCTGTTTCTGTTTTCAGAGTGCTACCTTCCCTGTACAATTTGTCAGTATGTTTTAGTGTATTGGGCTGTGTTTGTACGTGTTTCTGATTGGTTAAGACGTAAGAACACCATGTGAAAGTATGCCAAGACCCTATCAACAATCTAAATGTGCAATAATTGGATGGCTTCATAACAAGCAGGTGTCAAACAGATCCTCTAATGTGTTACAGCCCCGGGCTTGACCACTTGACCACTGTGACAAATTCTATAACATAATATTGCTACTATGATTACAGATAATGACCTATGTGGTGTGCGAACAATGTGCCCCTTTGGCATGAAATGTTGATGCTAAATCTGATTTTCATACTTAGTGAAACTGAAGAAGCCTTTGACACTATTATATACATAACAACATTAAGAATGACTGTAAGCTTTAAATATGAAATCTTTAATGAATAATCTACTTTAATCCTATTCTAACCTTAAAGCCATTACCTACTTCAAGGTCTTAAAATTGTTGATATATTGTTGCTTGCATGATGCATTGACAAAGTATAGCATTGAGATGCCATATTCTGTTGTAAATGGATTTATATATCACATGTTTGGCATGATATTAAATACAAATGTACACTAATGTACCAACAATACAGAGTTTCTAAATATTTTGCCACATTACCAAACAAAGTGTGTTTTTGTTACAAAAATTATGTCAAATGTCTTTTAATGTTGTTTTAACTAAGTTATTTTTTCTTTGAACAGTAGATGACGGCACAAATGAAAGTTGGAGTTCCAGTCTATTCTGAATATTCTGATAAACTGTATCAAGCATGCATTTTCTGTTTGCAAAAAAATGTTTGATTCAAAATGGGACACTGCTTATCTACTAGTTGTCAAAAAAGTAGCATTTCATTGCATGTGTGCACTTTTTAACATGGATCTGTGCCATCTCACATTCCTCATGCAAATGCTTACCTAAACAAATGCTAAAAAATTATAGTTTTTCAGATTTTTTGTATCCTTTGTAACAAATAAAAATTGAAGCCCAATGTACATAATAATTGAACTTTGTATTGCAATTTATCCAAATTTTGAATTAAAAAAATGTCAATGTAAAACCTGTGCTGTATTTAGTACCACTACTATGCAGACTCAATGAAGTTTATTTATTATTTATGCTGTTGTATAGTTATGCTGTTCCATTTGAGGTTTTAAGTATTTTTGTGATTCAATATTGTCACATACCCCACCCATCTTCTGTTTGAACTTCAAGCACCTATTTGTATAATTTTAATCAGATATAAACAATACATATCTTCTATCAAAATATTGGCTGTAATTGATTCACTCACATAATAGCAATTGTACTGTCTGCTGCTGATAAGACTGGGAACAATAGCTGATCCCTAGAGTGGGGATCAGCCCCTATCAACACATAGTAAGCCCCTATATGGTGAATGTTTGATAGGATGGTGATAGGAAGAGTGCAATCAGATGATAACTATCTCCTGGATTTATTACATACTCAATGACTTTGTTAGCCAGTAAGACAAGTCACATGACCATGATTGTCTTGTCGTAAAACAAGTAACAAAACACTGATAGTATCAGTTAATTAATGTTTTCATCACATAAAAACACGATAGATAGGTACACTATTATTATACATTGACCTAGCTACGGTTGTTAGGTACACTTAGGTATGGTCAGTCAGTTTGAATAAACTATTTGTTCCAATTACGTGTTTTAACTTCGTTGCTAAGTTACTGAATAAAACTATACAATTCTTGCTTGACAGTTCGTAACAAGGTTACTGTTTAAAGTAGATTTATTTAACTTCATTATTGGCCAAACTTTGCTGTTGTATGCTGTTCAAAAATTTGAGAAATTTGATTTTATTACGGTTATATCTCAGAAAGTTAACTAACCGTTGAGTTAAATGTGTATTAAAAGGTTTTATTGGAGTACTGTTAGGTACTCTAGCGCACATAAAGTCACACTTGTTTACCTGTATTGGTACTTAAATTGGAGAAAAGAGTGTAAGCCAATTGGAAGTACAAGTCAGTAAAATAGTGACATTTAAGTCTAAATGTTCATGCTACGTAATGCCCTGAACTTTGGAAGCCCCATCTTGGAATAGAGGCATATACAAAATCCATTCTCTTAACTTCTCTGAACTAATGTTACAAGAACACATTTATATGGACATATATTAAGAACACCTAGTTAAGGCGCCACACTTCCAGGGGAAATTACAGCCTCATTGTAGAACAGGTATGGACCACACTTAGCATTCCCATTGCAAGTCGTCTTTGTTATCAACATTTAAAACAATTTCCTGCCAAAGACCTAAATATACATGTATATTTAGGTCTTTGTTCCTGCGTTTTTGCTTTCAATGTTACAAGAGGTAGGGTACCTTAAGCTGCTGCTAATGGTAATACAATCACACCCATGACATGTTGCTAGCTGTTAATTCCAAAATGTTGGTAAATGTTGACAACAGGGAAGGATAGGAATGATAATCACAAAATGTTGTTTGTAAATATTAAGATTACTATAACAGTGTAGCAATACCACATGACTTTTGGCTACAGGTCCAAGATCTTATATTTCATGGAAAGCAAATAATTTTCCCCTTAGCGTGCAGACTTTTCATAGAAATCGATGAAGAAATAAATACTTATGGCTATTTTTGTTTTTGAATTGAAGCAAATTTCGTCTTGGACCTGTAGCCATGTGGTATTGCTACACGGTATAATGCTGGATGAAACATTTGGTGTGTCTGTTATCTTGGTCTCAATGATGTCTGTCATGTATTTGTATTCGGATATTTAAATGATAGGGACGGGGTTTTATATAGTTACAAATCACTGTATGAAATCTATAAGATGATCTTGATGCTAACTGTAAATATAGTCACATATTCCTGTTTGACCAGCTATGATAGCCATCAAAAAACGGTCCCAAAAATGATTTCTATTATGTCTGGATATTTTTCATTAACTTCCGAAATAATTTCATGCTTGTATCTGTTGATAATCTAATTATTGTGAATAAAATCTTCAACCTCCTAATTCGGCCAAAGTCAAACATCAAAGGTTTGCTTGTAAACGGTATTTATTTAAAAATACCGCATGTTTATATTAATTTGCATATTCACTTAATTTTGGGTCAATATTGGACGGAGATGTTTGAATGGTCGAGCTGCTGCGGTGGTGGCGAAAGTTTTACTCCAGATATCAATAGTCTTATGTTTAATATGAAACTTGATAGTAAATAATGAAATATTGAATGAAACAGTTGGAAGTGAAAAGATATTTGCTGTAGTTATTAGTAACATTTGGTTGAGTATTTCAAACAAGGGACTGTGTATAATATACTTGTCCACACCACTTGTTTCAGGTAACATCTGGGCTGACTAATACTGCTGTTTGATAGTTTTAATACTTTCTGGGACTGGCCCCTTCCATAGTCTTCAGCCCTTGGTGTGTCTGACACACCTACAATTTTTTGTATGGCTTTTCGAGGCTGAATCTTGACCATATTCTCATTTCCAGAAAGTTTATAATTGGGACTTTCCCTATTTCAAAATTAAACCCCTTTCCTATAAACCATCCATGGTTTTCCGCTTTAAGATGCAATTGACCTCTCTACAAGACTTTGGCACTGCCACCATTGTTCCCATAGAGGTGAAAACACATCAGAGAGAGGTATTTTTGACGCCACTGCCAGGGGTTCTAGAATTCCAGAATAATCCGCAAATCTGAATTTGCTACATGAGGAAGAATGAACTTAATTTCTGCAATAAACAAAAGTTGTTTGATGAAAAAATTCAAAGAATTGACAAAGTTATGGTCATTTGAAATTTCTAAAGTTAAATTAAAGAAGAAAACAATGTTTTAATGTTATAGTTTTGGTGTAGGGATGTGTGTTTATAGCACCTGCAACCGACTTACGACTTGTTTTTAGGATTTGGTATTATGCCTCAGTAGGACCCTGCATCAGTGATGGAATTTACTGAATTCCCATACAGATACACTGGGTATCATTCATCAAATATGTTCAATAACCTGTATGGGGATGGCATATAATATATAATTGGCCACTTATCAGGATACATGTAATTAAACCAGGGGCCAATGTAGTAAAGGGTTCATTTTAAGAGTTTGAAACCCAAAAATTGTATGTAATGTTTGGTTATGTTTGGAACATGTAAAGCAAAGAGAGAATTTGATATAAATATGATACTAGTAGATTACTTGACAAAAACATATGTTATCTTTATTAATTGTTTAAATAGTGTCAATGTTCGAACATACAATGGCTTAGGGTAATAAGTATCATTTGAATTTAGTATTCTGGTAACATAATACGCTGCAAAATAAACTTTATGAAAGTTCATTCTAAAATCAGTATGAGAAGCCAGTGTCTGAGATAATTATGATTGTCTCAGTATGCTGTTTTATAGAAACACACTTCACAATATGTCTAGTTTTTTAGGGGAATTGTCCTTTTTGAAGCGATGTGGCCCTGTTTTGTAGGAGTTATGTTCTATTTTGGAAGAGATATGACACTGTTATTATGGCCCTTTTCAACTTATAAGTCCATCATTGAAATATTGAATCTTCTTTACTTTACATGCGTCTCATTAACAATGTATTGTCTAAATTGTCCTTGGTTGTAAAAATTAGTTTGGCTGAAGTGTTGTAGCTCTATATAAGGATGTTTTTGTCACTTTGTTTTTCATGTTGTTCTAAAAACCCACCAACCATGTGTTACAGATGGTATCTCACGGATTATTTTACAACATAGTCTGTGATACTGAAACCTTCCAATCCTTAATGTTACAGCTTCTATTCATCAGAAAGCTTTTCAAACAGAGTATTTATGTTACAACATCAGAGATAACCATCGGGGCGGTAATAGCCAACTATTTCCATCTATTCTTTTTACTCCTGTAATCACCCATACATCTATCTGTACCTTTTGTTTTAATTTCCTCATTTCTGTCGCTATGGTGATGCTTTCAGTTGTGAAAAGAATTTATCTGTAGAGTTTCTACGCTTTGCTCCCCAAAAGGATTGATCTCTATGAAAGAGGGAGAAGAAATGAGCGTAGAGCGAGTATTTAAATGTTACTGCATGGCAAAAGATGGGTGATAATGAAAATAATGTGAAATCTTGGTTTGTTTAATGGACTCGTATTGATAGTATTGCCTATTACTGATACATCTGTATATCTAACGTAATCTGCTTGCTCAACCGTTGTGAAAATTTGAAACTTTCAGGTATTCTGAGTCAAGGCAGTCGGGCAATTTTAAACTTTCAGATACTCTGAGTCAAGGCAGTGGGGCAATTTTAAACTTTCAGATACTCTGAGTCAAGGCAGTGGGGCAATTTGCAACTTTCAGGTACTCTGACTCAAGGCAGTTGGCCGATTGGAAACTTTCAGATACTCTGAGTCAAGACAGTTGGCCGATTGGAAATTTTCAGGTACTCTGAGTCAAGGCAGTTGGCCGAATGGAAATTTTCAGGTACTCTGAGTCAAGACAGTTGGCCGATTGGAAATTTTCAGGTACTCTGAGTCAAGACAGTTGGCCAATTTGAAAATTTCAGGTACTCTGAGTCAGACAGTTGGCTGATTGGAAAATTTCAGGTACTCTGAGTCAAGACAGTTTGAAACTTTCAGATACTCTGAGTCAGGACAGTTGGCCATGGCAACCATTGCAACTGTTTGAAGAATACTGATTATGGCAGTATGATTTTTCAACAAACACACTTTAGCATTTGAAAAAAGGATTGAGTCTTGGAATTTAAGAATATACAGCTTTTGGAACGTCAAGACATTGCTGTTAAATGAAAAGGTCAATAAATTTAGTTGAATTTTGTTACACTGTATAACTGACAATATAAATGGAAATAAATTATATACAATTTTGTTGTATATTGCGATGTACGGTGATAGTGATACTATCTAATATACAGACAGTAACATATTTATTGTGACATATAATGGCTCCAGTAATAATTAATGATTTTATATCTCCCCCTTCAACAAACTCAACAAACCACCCAGAATAATTTATACCCCTAAATACAGTAACATAGAATGTAACATTCACATTTTATTCATTTAACAACCTATAAGCTAATGTTTTATTGATGATGAAGATAAAATGTGCTACCGGTACATATTCAGTCAGGGGAGGTGTGGTGTTACCAAAGTTTCAGTTGAGTTATTGACCTTGGTAGATTTTATTTATGCATTTCTTGTTGAGATTTTGAGGTGTTTCATCTAAAGTAACTGGACTATATACTAGAAATCCACTAGATGGTACTGGGGCTTATATTCATATAAATTATACATGATCACACATCAGAGCCCTTTTTCAAAATGTTAGAAAAATCACAGAAATCCATTTAATTAACTTGATTTCATTATCAACTGATGTAATTACTTCTCAAACAAAAACATTATGTTATAGTTAGAACATATTAAGTAAATTTTAATGATTAAAAAGGGCGGAGCGAGCGAAGCGAAGCGAGTCCTTTTTAGTTATTAAAATTTACTTAATATGTTCTAACTAGCTTAGAATATAACATTCTGCATTCTGATTGGCCAATAGAAATTAGCGCCAACGCATGACGTCAAATCTGTTAAGAGTAAATTTTAATGATTAAATTTTCATTTAACCGCCAAAATTCGGCATTTTCATTGGCTTATAATGTAGGTTATATTCTAACAAGTGTACTTTTCTAAAATGATATTGAAACTGACTGCAAAATACATGAATTTTCAGGGAGGATCTTATGAACTGCTAACTAAAATTTCTAGTGAAGTCCTGATAAGTTTTCAACTGACTTGATTGACAGCCTTTATGAGTTCCTCAGAACATGAATGTGTAAAATGACTGAAATTTAAGTTAATCGAAATTATTAATTAGTTTTTAAATATGCATCATTTTCATATCATCTTGCCATTTACTAATCACTGAATGCTTTTTGACACACATTGCTGTGTTTGTAGTTTTTATCAATTATTTAAGGAAATACAATGAAGGTACGAAAAATCCATTTCAATAATAACGCAGAAATTTGTAGTGTCCATAGAATTCAATCCAACAATATCGCTGACATACTGTGCATCTATGATATAATACTAAATAGTTAATTTATCACTTTGTTCATGTATTTATAATATAGAGGGACATCTATTAGCTAATCAGCTGCCATGTTATGAATCCAGATTCCAAATATGAAAAGGCAGACGGCAACGGCAGATGGAGCGATTTATCAAAGCATGAACAGGCAATTAAATCTTATTTCAATTTTTTAACTTTTACATGAACCCCACAAGGTTTTTTTATGAATTAATTGGTACATTGCACCATGATTTGAACTTACATTTATCTTCTGCCAAATCTAAGTGACACATCAAAGAGTGTCTTTATATCGCTGCTTTACGTTTCAATTAATTGACGGCCAATTTAGGAGAGATTAGTCGATTATTAATCTGCTTACAGTTTATATATGTTTCAAAGGTCTTTAGTGACAGTCATAATAGAATTAATTTATATGTCAGGATTTTGTTTATTGACATTTAACAAGATTAGTTGATTTTGGAGTACCTACTAATCTTCGTCTTTATGGTTCCCTAAGTGCATGAAGTAAATCACCGACAAGTTTATTAATTTCCTGTATTGTATGCAGTTGGTTTGTTGTTGCATGTTTTTTGCAGACTACCTGTACATAAAACATGGTAGCATCCGATTAAAGTGTAGATAGATTGTGATTGTTGTTAACTTGTTAAATATGTTCATGCAGTTCCTTACTGGATTCCATATATAAAGTTTACTTTGCACATGATGAACAGTATTCTCTTAATATTGTCCCGATGTATGCCAAATGTACTGCTGAGTAGGTGGATAGATAAACTATACAAGTTCCAGAAAAGAGCAGCACAAATAATTCTGGACCAACCATATGACGCACCTTCTAACAATTTATTCCAGGAGCTAAAATGGATGAAATTTCATGACCGCATTATCTACAAAAAGGCAATTTTTGTATATAAATCTCTGAACAATATTTTTCCAGAATACATGACTAACCTGTTTAAAGAATCAGACAACAGATCTTTAAGATCACATTCTAACAACACATTATATGTACCAAAACCTCGTCTTGAATTTTGTAGAAAATCACTAGCTTATTCAGGACCAGTTGTATGGAACAATATACCATTAAATGTTCGCCAGTCAAATTCTCTAATAACCTTCAAAAGGTCATACCTGATATGGTTCTACTCTGATGGACAAACCTAATTTAAATATATTCTGAGATTTTGTGAACATTATGACTATGTATCTTATTATGTTTTGATTCTATCATACCCATTGTAATTCAAATGTATAGTCAGGTTTTTTCTGACCTGTCGCAGGTCATCTTCTTGACCATTAGTGTTGAGAACAGCCTATTTCACTTACAAGTATATGCCTGTACACAAACTGTTAAATTGTATACTACTTGTAAAAACTTAACATTGAACGAATATACATGTATTTATCTCATCGACCCATCCAGTTTAAATTCAATGGCACGATGCATGCGACAGGTTGAAAAAATCTACTTATAATATTGTTATGTTTTGTTGTTATTCCTCTGACTGTTTATTGTTTATGTCATACTATTTCTGTTCACATGTTTTGCCATAGAGGCTCACAGGGAAGACTGGGCTTGCCCAACTGTGTTGCCTCTTAAAATAAAGTCGTTATTATTATTATATTACAAAAGTTTGTAAATCTGTAATTCCATGCATTCTGCATACATTAATGTTCCCAGAAACACAATTTTTGAATATGTTTGTATTAATAAAGCAGTATTTGTTTATTTAAATTTTGTTTATTGTTATATCCCTACCATGGAATCAGTAGTTTTGTCTTTGAATTGTGCGACAAAATATGTGTTCAGATATTTACACTACTGAGTAGAAATGTTCACAAAAATAATTCAATGGTACAAAATGTACATATTTCTGTGAACTTAATGATATTTACTCTAATCAATGGGAGACTTCCAAAGAAATCTAAAAATAATAACAAAATGAGACTATCATGGATGTAAACACTGATCCATACGCTTTTTAACAAGGACAAAAATATGCATGATATCATACACATGCTGTAATGTATCCCTGGCTCACTCAATGCTATCATATTTATCTAAAAAAATTGCACTTCTGATACAAATAAATTATTTCATACTTTAGTTGAGGTTTTTAAAGATGTTATCTAACGGAAGTTCAGTGGTCTTCATTTCTTATCTTTTCACTATGACAGAGATTGTGTGTTCACTGCTATCCTTGTAACAAAGTTAGCATGTTAACTGCTCCTGTAGTGTTGCCTTGGCTTGCTGTAAATGAATACGCTTGATTATAAGATTGTATATTATATGTTTGATTTAATGTTACCTGTATAGATTACATTACATACGTCTTACTGCATAATCTATCAAACTTTCTAATTTATATATTTTGCAAGTTTCCATTTTCCTAATGATTGAGTGTTCATGTATTATTTATTTATTTGGGATTAACTCTGTTTCTCAACATTCTTTTTTTAGCTATATACATCGGCTCATTCGCCTAACCAGTTTTCTTGTACCGTACTTCGGGATATTTTGGTGTGGTCAAATTTTCGCGGTTTTCATCCAAAACATAGTGGTTTAATTTTGGTGAGTTTAATTTTCGCCACTTAGCATGGGTGGCGAAAATTTAACAAATTTTGAAATTTAAACAGGCAGTAATTTTCAACTGTATCCTTAACAGTACTAACTTACCCTTCCACAAGGAACTAGCAACTTCTCCTAGTTTAGAGGAAAAAGGACATTATTGTCAAATTTTCATGGAATTTTCTTGCTGACTGGGAATTAAAACTGGATTTCCAGGTTACAAATCCAGTGTACTAACCACTGAACAAAGTGAGGGTTCATACATTGTTGTACTACAGTGGCAATATTTTGGTGCACTCAGTTGACAGAGGACTCAAAGGCTGTCACCTGAAGGATCTTTGATTGATTCTATAGTTAGTCTGGTATGATTTTCTGTATAACATAAATTATGTTCATATCCTCTACATGTGGAGAAGTTGTCAGCAGGTTTTGGAACAACATGTTACTAATACTTGATAATATGTGAGTTCTGTGAGATTTTCTGAAATTAGCTATGATCAAGTTGTATTAACTTGTTGTACTGCAGCAAGCTGACAACTTCTCCACATGTGGAGGACATGTCCAGTGAGCTGATGTTACATTCCGCAACCAGCTGACAACTTCTCCACATGTGGAGGACATGGTCATATTACAGATTTGAGCCTCAGTGCTGTATGCTATTGTGTGCTTTGACCACCTAAACTTTATACCCGCTGACATAGATCTTACATTGTAATACTCATGTTATGAAAACTTAGATATTATTGTTCAGTCTGTATTTATAAAGTACATAATCCCAATTAGATAGTAGTATACTAACTTTAGCTTGAACTTTGGTCTTACATTAATCCCTCGGTCCCAACGTTCGTGGGAAAATGACTTATGCTTTCTGCTTGAACTTTACCACTTTGATGATTGGCTTATAGAGGTCTGTTTTGTTTTTAATCCCAATGAAAGGTGACAAATGATTTAATACATTTCAATTATTATGAATGTGTGTGTTACATGATATTGTCTGTTGCTAATGTTGGTACTGCATGGTGATGATTGTGGTTATTATGTCATCACATTTATTGTTGTTTATGAGTCATAACTTATTTCTATGAGAACAGAACAATTCTCTCTATGTCTTTACTATTTATTATATTGGTGCCTGCTTTATTGTACAAAATTTCAACTGAAAGAGTCCCAAAATTTGTATAAAAGTCACATTGCCTAAATACTTTACGGACAGCCCTCATATTATAAAATAATTATAATATTTATAGTGTTTATTATTTTTTCAAGTGTTTGTATACGTACAAGTAGCATGCACAGTCGCACATGTTATCTCAATTAAGCACTCACCTGTCTTCAGCTGTGAGTGTTAAAGCCCAATCAGCATTCTATGTATAAATATCATGACTTACCTATATTTACCAGTCACCTTCTTTTAACAGTTTAAGGCAGGTTAGACGGTATAATTATAATTGGAACTGTGAGTCTTAATTACAGTCTGGTATGCTTATAATAAACCAGGAATAGGCTAATAGTCCATGTTTTGTCAGATTAAATTCATTTCTAAGAAATATTGTCTATACTGTTTTCAGGGCATTTGGCGCTTGGATGAATTGCTGTAATCAACTGATGGTGAAATTTACTCAATGTCCGAGAGAAAGTGATATAATTTGGTGATGTTTACTTAAAGAAGTGAGATTATATAGATCTATACCCATCCAGACAGTGTTAGACTGAAGCCATGGAAGGTACTGTTCAAATATCTTCAATGATCTATATAACTGTAACTTATCTTTTACAAGTATTTGATAACACGCAATACTTATGTTTATATGATAACTAAATGTACTTGACTTAGAAGCCACACCAATTTTAGTATTATTTAATTATGAAATTCTTAGGCCAGAAAAAAATGAATTCCTGGTTGATCACCCCCACCTGTGCATAAGCGTTCATGTTACCTAGGCCTTGTTATTTTCATTAATACTGTCAATAGACTTATTGTTTCCAGAGTATAAAAAACTTATTTAGTCCAGATTGAATCTAGAAGCACAATCTTGGAAAATTAACGAGAATTACAATTATTCAAGAGGCTCACAGGGAAGATTTGGCAATTGCCTGTGTTTCCTCTATAAATAAAGTATTTATTCTTATTCTCCCTACCCCAATTTTCAGGGAAAATTAGATGATTGCCTGTAATCTCTCAATAAATTGATAATGGCCTTTCCCAGTGCAGAAAATAACTTTCTCCTTGAATGTTTAAAGATCTGTATCTTCTTAAAGCTGATATTGCTCTATATGTTACATCAGAGTAGAAAGTATTAGAGATTCTAATACTACAAGCCTAGATACTGATCAATCAACATTGACTTATACCAGTAATTCCTTGTACCATATATGGATTATGATCTGTTTAAAGTTGCTTATAATGTGATTAACTATTCTAATTATCTTACTAATCCCTTTATAGTGTTGTTTTGTTGACAGAGGAAAGTTGTATAAGAAGATTTGTTCCTTGTACTTGCTATATTACCGGTATATAGTTTATCATGGAATCTCTTTTATATGGTACATCAAAGCTCTGCCGTCAAGATAGTTATTTCTGTCTACCAACATGTCATATAATATTGCTCAAATTGTTGATTTTTACGTAAATCAAAGCTGTTGTTATTTTGTTTACATTGTCTATATTATTCTGTTCTATTGAATTATTAAAATGAGTGGTTTTATTTTGTATTTCTGAGCATTCATTTGGTTTTCATTGCTTTAATATTGCTCAAAGTGTTGTTTTTTACGTGCTAATGTTGTCTATAATATTCTCCTGTATTGTATTAAAGGAGTAGAATCTCTTGTAACAATTTTGTGTTTAATTGATTCTTCTATGATTGGGTATTTTTTGGTTACAATTAATTTTGTTTTGGAGTGAAGCTTTTATTAAAACTCAACCTTAATTTACGCCGGGCTATCAGAATAAGTGCATGAGGCTAAATGGTGGTAAAATTATAAAAAAAAATTATGCATATTTTTATGGAAACACTGATCAGGCCTTGATCTCTCGAAACATCTCAGTCTGAGCTAAATCTCATCTCAAATATTGCCATTGTTTTGAGATAATGTCCATGGGATATCATACTCAAAATTAGCATCACAAAACTGAAAACCTTATTCTTAGTTTATTACAGTAAAATTTAGAGAGCTTGAACTTTAAATTTATCTCAAATTCTGACTCTGGTTAGAGAAAATCTCAATTTGAGATGAGATTTCTACTTCAGATGCTTCCGCAGATCGGGGACTGTTATGCAACATTATTAAAACTATGGTTGGTTACAATTTGCTGTAAGACACATATATGCCTTCCAGACCACTCTAGTGGCGAGTCCTTCGGACCAATCTAGTGACCTGTCCTTCCAGACCACTCTAGTGGCAAGTCATTTCAAGAATAAAGTCATGTTTGTAGTGGAGTTTGCAGATTGTGCTGGTCCAAACTTGGTTGATCATCATTAAAGATGAAAGACATATGAAGAATGAAAGAGGACTAAAATCTAAATAAACGATCTATTGTTGACAAATGTTTGTTTGTTTGTACACAAACACCAGATAAATTGGAAATCTTTTATATTACCGCTGCTATGAGACAGATGGCGTTTGGTCGGTGTTTTTCTATGGAAATATTATATTATTGTTCTGTATTTGTTCAATATTTGATGTAGATTATAAGCGACAAGAATTACATAACAAATATTGACTAAAATTTACTTGGATAGTCTGTCAGCTCGTTTGTGACAGATTTGAGTTATCAAAATGGTATAATGTTGTGGATGATGAATATGCTATGATATTATTGATGGCTTGTAGACCAGCGCATGTGGTCTTTTTGTTAAGAGAGTTGGTTTGGCCTGGGAGATAGCAGGTTTGATTCAAGGCCTCTTGGTGCTCAACATACCGGGTTGGTTCTTAGACTGAATGACACAATGTCTGGAAGATGTGTCTAGGTATATTGAGGCAATATATAACTGAAATACTGTTAATTGGCCTTTAATAAATGAACGCAGATTCAAAGCATTTGTGGTCTTACAAAACTGTTCAGAAACTTTATTGTGCTATTTTATTTTTTAACTGTTATACAACCATTTATTCCCATTGCTAAAACTTAAATATATCTTACTCATTATTCACAATACTGTATTTGTGTATCCAGTCCTATGAAAAAGTCATGCTCAGTTTTCAAAGTTGCTAAGTCGTGTTTTTAATAGAATTTAAAACAAAAGTATTTTTGTCAAATATACATGTATTTTATCTTCATGAAATTCTATGAATACTTGAAAGATTAAGTTGTTAAGCTCTCAGTCTCTGTATAGTATTTTTTAAGATTTAAGTGCTTGTAATATTAAAGATTTGTGGTTGTGTATATTATTAACTGCTTATGCTTACATAGAAATTAATATTCTGTTCTGTTCTTTGTCATACAATGTATTAAGAGAAATTAACATTTCAATGCTTAAAGTGTCATATTTTTGTGTTTAAATAATTGTTGTAGATAATTTCTACAATCGTCACCTTTTATCACCTGACACTTCTGGCAATATTATGTTTGGATTTACTACTTAACTCTTTAATTGCAATTATTATTTATTATCATTCTATTGACTTCTCTCCTGTAAGCTGCTCATTAATATTCATGAGCTATCTGTTAATTTATTGGCTATTGGTGTCATCATTTATGGATTGATAAATCGCTTACAGCCAATCAGAGTGGAGCAATCTGATACTATACCCACGTACCCGATGTTATCAATCGGTTTATCTTCTGTTTAGTCAATATGGTAATTTCATACCGAGGTAAATTTATAAATTTTGCTACCAAAGTGAAATTATTATGTAAATATATAAAACTTCGTTATTAACTCCTGACATATTCAAATTTTAAACTAAACGGGTCTATTATAAAAAATTCATGTAAATGACGAAAATTATTAAATTCAATTTCATGTAACCCGAGTGTATGAATTTGTTTCCTATCAATTTTCTATCTTAACTATATTGTACTTGGCTTATGTTTTTTTGCTCTAATATATTCCTACAAGTTGATCAATTTGTTGTCTGTCATAGAACTAATTGAATCTTTGAGGACCTTCCTAATTTTTAAAAACACATAGTAAATGATATTCTAGTTGATGTTTTTAGATGTTTATCTAAATGTGATTTTTTTTTGAAAAATATTTTTTTGGGGGTATGTCGAGATAAAAATCACGTACATGTCTGTTTTTGTTCTTCCATATTTGAACATCATCACTTAAACAATTGTTTTATCTGGTGACGAAATCTACGTATAGTATTCTTACCACCATCTGAACAAAAAAATCTCCCAATCAGATGGTAGGATATCACCGTGGATCTCTCAAGTGGAACGCTCGCTCTTGTGTAACGTTAAATAGAATGACAATAGTTATATTGCGTATAATGACAACTTGGTCACTGTACTATAGCTATAAGCCTAAAGGTGTTTACTATATGTGACTTTATGTGAGAGAGCTACTCTAATGTAACTGAGACGGGGCAATGTGATAGGTTTAGCTTGGTCACGGATATTCAATACACTCAAATAGGAGTTTGTACCAAATATTATTGAACCACATGGGACTGTGAAAGATCAGTTTAGTTAAAGCATAGAAGCTGGACGGTTGTTTTGATGATTTGAACTTTCGGATATTTTATGTGAATTGAGTTAAAAGTGATTAAAACATTTTGATACTAGTAATAAAAAAGATTTTGATAGTTTGACAGTGACTTTTTATGAAAAAAGTTTACTTTAATGCAGTTAACATTTTTTGTGTGGATTTGAGAATATTTTGTGATACAGTCTTAATCTATTGGATTAGCTATAAAAGGTAACTATTGTTATTATAAATTGATTTATTATTATAATGTAATAATGGTGAATCTATTATTGTGATAATATGAAATATTTAAAATATTATTGCATGGATAAATGGTGAATATTGTACCTTAGAGTATTATATGCAACATAATGTTAGTATTGTTTATTTTCCACGATGTTATAATAATGATTATGTTGTTGATCTACAAATATGTAAATGTTATAGTTTTGTTCGTTGTTTATTTGGGATATCTTTATTGTTGGAAACATTTGTTGCAAATTTTACATGCAAGTTGTACATGTACTGGTATTACAAAATATTTAGCAAAACTTAAGGTGTATCAATGTAATGAAATATTGTACAAATAGAAATTCACGATTCACGTTATATACTGACCACATAGTGACATTAGAAGACAGAAGTTATTTAAAACATATAAATGAATTATTTTAACACTTAAGCAGAAATGAGTACTTTTAAAAGTTGTAATATTACCAATCTATCTCAATTAATTTGTTTTAACAAAGTCATGTGACTGCTAATTTGTATACATTGAAATATATTTTTGCTTCGTCTTATAATTTTGTGTCTATTTTCATTATAGTAAAATGATATACTGATATTTTCCTACATGGGTGACGAATTGTTTTGATTGTAATCCTATGGTGCCATGTATGTTAAAGTGCCTGATTGACGTACCATATAAATCCTGGATTGTTTTACTGTATGGGGTTTCGTGGTCTGATTTCAATATAGAGGAGCGTAAGCAGTATTATATCATAAGCCGTTTAATAAAGAATAATATAGACTCGTTTTGCAATCATCCTTAATTGTTTTTACATTCCCAAGGATTGGTTTTCATATTTTTTTCTTCATTCCATTTATGGCATTCCCCTTTATGTACTGTTGCGGAAATTAGATTTTAAATTATGATTTTTTTATCTAATAGTCCTAGAAACATACGACATGAATATTACTCAGTTATAGAAATACTTGATATGCCAATTCTAGACCTTATGATATTGCTTGATTGATATTATTTGCGTCCACATAGTTATTATTCAATATACATTATAGTATGAGTACTGGTTAATTCGAAGGAAGTGTCAAGAGTATGTTATTATATTACTGAAATATTTTTGAAAAAGAATATTGTAAAAAAATTGGACAGGGAAGGCAGCAATCAACTGAAACAGTGGAGCACAGAAAACCTGATCAAAGCAACACATAAATTTGTTTCATATTGTATGAACTGTGTTTGTACTCTGCTTTGAATGTTTGAATTCCTGGGCTATCGTTTTCTGGTATTTATATGCTGTTACACTGTTAAATGATTAAGAAGTAAGCACTTATGTTGTTGTAAAGCAATGTCGTTATTTTGAACAGCTACTAGACATTATGTACATTTCCATTTAAGATTTCATGCGAAGTTCCATTACATTTTCCTAGAATTGAAACTGTTTACTTCAACCCTCATATATTAATATTGCAACATGGGAATTAAGCAGTACTTCTGTCCACTTTGATTGAGACCCTAACATATTCGGGTACTACGTCTAAATCTTTTATACAAAAGCTTTATATTATTCAAATTCAAAATTTAAGCTCTTCAAACTGAAGTTAGAGAAAGTACTCTGTTGAAACAGTTTGTTATGTTAGACCCATGTGTTACAGAATTTGTGTAATATTCCAAAGTTTCATCACTAGTTCTACCAGCTATCAATATTGTTGCCTGGACAGTCTACTAGTCTATTAAGCATCTCGTGGTAAGGTGCTAGACTATCAACTGCCAGACCTTGGTCTGATCCTGTGAAAGGCAGTTGTATAATCATTCTGTGATTTTGGCTATAAAAGTCATGTCCTCCATGTGTGGAGAAGTTGTCAGTTGTTTGCAAAAGCACAAGTTAGTAGTTGTTGATGTACAATTCCTGGATAACTCTCAGCCATTCCAATGATATATGACAGAAAAAATTGTTAAAAAGGGGCGTAAACCAAGTTAAAAGAAAATAACTGCTAAGCTAGATTTGTTGCATAATCAAAGTATCTTCCATTTCTTTTTCAAATTACTGAATGATGTGGAAAAAACATACCTATGTCATGTTTTAGATAAGAGTTATGTGATTTTATGACAGTTAACATGCATTTGTATCGGTGACTTAATTTGGATAGCCTTTGATGTTATAGATCTTACTGTGTAAGTTACATGATAAGTTGATGGATAACTCTACAAATCATTGTCGACAGTCCACATTACTGACCACAGTGCAATAACAATAGATGTTTTCATATAACTTTGTCCGAAATTGTCCCAGATTGTCCAAGATGCTTATAAAATCAATAAAATGTGTCGTTTGTTGATTGATGTATTTATTATCATTGGTTGTCAATTGTTCACCAACTTACTATCTATCACCTACCTCCCCGACCAGTCTGTCAATCTGTGAACATTATTATTATGAGTCTTTTATCACCTGATCTGTGCACATGTACGTAACATTAAGTCATTCTTTTATTGCATTATTTGCAAAGATCAAATACTTACTTCTTATGTTTTATGCACGTTTTGCTTTGTGTGTTCCCTTTATTTTTTTGTTTTATAATACTGGTAAATGTTTATAGTATCTGCTTGAATAGAAGTGTATCCTCCTTAAAGATTCACATTTGTTAATGACCTTACATGCTGAATTCAAGAAAATGATATTTAATTTGAAAATATTCCTCAAGAGATTTTTGATAATACTGTGTTCTTACCAGTCATTATGAATATGGCTTTAATGTTGCTAAAGCTATTGTTTTATTCAGTACATGTACTACATTTTTGTACCTTCAGTTAAGCTTATTTTCTTGACCTGTTAGAATTCTACAAACATATTGACACAATGAGTGCATAGTAAAACCTTGACTTAACAACCACCTAAACAATTAAGATAATTTCAGATATAAAAATAAAACACCTTAATAATAACACCACCTAAAAAGCACCTACCTAATAAAAAAGAACACCTCATAATTAAAACATAATTTTCATTTGGATTGTTTTGCTGATTATTTAATGTTATATAATAATTAATTATTATTAAGACCACATCTATCCAGTTTTCTAGGGTGCCTATGATTGTCTTTTTGTTAAGGTTTTACTGTACATTATAGATGCTGTACTTCATGCATTATCTTACTTGCTTAAGTTGTAACATCAAATCTTCAGTATATGTGGTCATCGTCAAACAGATTTGTCATTCATAGACAAATCACTCGCGTTTTTATCAGTATATTACTACGTATTTGTGACTAATCCACAGTCTGTTTTGCACGTTTTTTGTATCATTAATATTTACTCCCTGTTCAGTATGAACCTATACTACTGACTTGTCATTTTCTTATTCAATATACTTGAACAAGATCTTGATGTCATTTATTACGTTTATTTGCCTGTGTGTGTGTTAGATGTACTTGGATCAATGAAAAATTTATGCAATTTCTGACTTTTGTTCCTTGCTTACCAGTCTCTATGAGTTTGACAAACAATTTTCTAATTTATCACGCCCCGAAACTCTTGAAAATTTTCACCTTTTTATGTTTAGCAAAACACTTAAAACTGTTTATTTTGCAAACATTTGCTTAAAGAATGTGTAAATTCTGACACTGTGTTCTTTAGAAACTGGCCTAATGTCGTGCCATTGAATTCTTAATACAGCAAAATGATTGTATTCTACTGACTTTTTTCTCCACCAAAGGTGTGCCGTCTTCAAGTTAAATGTGATTTTTATACATTTATAGAAATATAAAATTGATTTAAACTCTTACAAAGAGTGTCTAAGCCTCGTACATTTCATGCAGGAAGCGTAAGAATAGCTTCTTTAGTTCTGTTTTACTTCAACGGTGTGAAAAATCGTCCAAATTTTAACTACCCATCTAAAAGCCGTAAATGTGGAAAAGTTTGTCGTAAATTGGTTTAAAATGTGAATAAATCATTGGAAATGTGACAGAAGATCCCTGCTCATTATCATTTCGATGATTATAATTTCATTGTTGAAATGCACGAGCATGCCCCAACAATGCACATATGTTTATCAAACATGTTCGACTCTGAGACATCTTTATTATACTATTTTAATGCGTGAAGATTTAACTAGACATAAATCACTGTCCTAACTAGCTGGAATGTTGTGGACATCGTTAACATTTCCCTGCCCTTGGCATATTTTATTGCCTTATTTAACTAAAAATGATAATTTGTATTTAGTTATAACTTTGTATCTGCCTTGCATCTAGACAGTATGGCAATGATCTATTAGGTAATAAAATTAAGATAACAATCACAGAAAACAAAATTATGACATTCTAATTATCGAAGAAAATTGTCACATTGACCGTGCCACTGTCCATTATTACTGGTTAGCTATATATTTAATGACCTTCTTTAAGTTATTTTTTCAGTCAGTGCTATTTTAATTTTTTTTTTTAACTTTTTTTTTGTAAACAAGAGAAAGTGAGTGATTTTCCTGTGCAGGTATGCCATCTTTCTGCTACCAAATGAGAAGTTTTTTTGGGGATTTAATTTACTTTTTGAAACTAGATAATTTCAAAACTTATTTTATTAAATGTTTCAAGATTTTTTTAGAATAAAACTTTCAATTTCCAATGATCAATGTCATAAATAACCTTACTGATCAATTGGTTTTGAATCGTAGTTAATTTTAGTTGATTTATAAGGAAAAAACATGGAAGGGTTGCAAGGTTTAAGCACAGAGTTACACTGTGTCCTATGTAGGGTATATATGTTTAATTATTATTTCATTTAATTTACTGCCGTGGTGCAACGAAGCGCAAACTCTTAATGGTAACATTGCCGTGAATATCAATTATCGATTTGAATGTTCGGTTGATATATTATACTGTAAAATTAACTACAAGCTTGTGTGAGTTTGTATGAAAATGCAACGATGTGTGTGATTTTGTATTCTTAAATACATGTTCGTAGTTTTGTTTTTCGTTTTGCACTGAAAATAAACACATAGTCTTTAAGGCTAGGACTTAATCCTGATGAAGAAATACAAAAAATTGTTTTTCAATTGTTCGCATTACAAAAAATTGTACTTGAAGCGTTAAGTGTAAGGGTCTCAGGGGTTTGTGGTAAATTATAGGGTGTAAGCCCGGGCACCAACCCTGACCTGTTGAGTTTACAATGGTATGCTTGTATTCATGCTGTCCGAAGTACCTCATTGGAACATCCTTTTGTTGCTAATGTTGTGTTTTCATTCATAAAATGTTCATCATTTAAAAGACAGTTACTGTTTCATGCTATTATCATCGCTACTTTGTTACTAATTTCCTTGATTTGTTACCATGGTTTCTTAAATGGAGTGATTTTCTAATTTTCTGATTTTTTTGTCTGTATTGTTAGTTTTTTCTTGTACATAGTAATTTATGTACTTTAGAAATTGTAGCCAATTTATTTCTAAAAAAGATATCTGTGTGGCCTTCTCATTGAGTCACCTCTTTGTTTTGCCTTTTGCGCTTACATGGTTTTAAGTATGATATGAAATGGTTTCATGAATTGTATTTTTTGTAAGCAGAACTGAAAGACATAACATAAGGTCTTGTTTGGTTTGTCCATTCTGCAATGTGTTTCTTATTTTGGAATGTAAACATTCATTTTTTTTAACTATTGAAAGTACTAGTGGGGGTCGTCACTATTCCATCCGCGTAAGAATTCCTTTGTATGGAAAAAAATATTGAAAAGCTACTTTGAATCTATAATTTTAAGGTGCAAATGAATGCTTTAGTCTGTTGGACTTTAAAAAAACATTGTACATTTGTACATACGCCTGTCTGCTCTTCATACAGTATATTCCCGCTGTTTGTTACTCCAATTTGAAGAGCTTTGTGTCTCCAATTTGAAGAGTATAGTTGAAGAGTACCAACAGAGTTATTTCAGTAGCTTGATAACTTATATTTGAACAGTTAATTATTGTATGATTGAAGATGATAGCTAAATTTATCATAGCATAAGGATGGTTATGTTGGAATCCAGCGGCTAATTTCTTACTCGATTATATTTGACCTTTGTCATTTATAACTTTGTCCCTACAAACTCTAGACACTTCACACTGTTGAATTTTAGCTTTACCATTTGTGACTTACTTGTTTTTCATGAAACGTAAATTCGGTGCTTTGAGTACATTAGAATTCTATGTTGGATATTTTCGTTGCAGCATTGTAGATGTTTACTGTTTATTATGTAAGTTTATATTTGGGTTAAATGACATAAATTATCTGATATTGTTTGCTAATTTAGCAATGCAAAGATGTATAGTAATGAATGATACCAACATGGAAATAGTGCAAAAATGATCTACTGGGACAAATTTCAGAAAATTCACTAGGTGTTGATTATATGCAAGGGATATAACAATTCCTCTATTTATTCTAAACGATGTGTAGATTAATGCATCATTATCTGTTCAAAAATCATCCATATTGTTTTTGCGTTCTGTGCAGATTAATCAGTTTTTGGTTTATTTAAAAATAAATCCATTTTCTACTTCTTAAACTTTATTTAGTATTCGTTTTCTAACTTAATTAAATATTTGTATCAAGTGTAATGAATCTGCTCGTAAAATTTAAAAACATCAGTCAAAAACAGAAATTTACCCATAAATCACTCAGTCGTTAGAATCAAAACCCATGCAGTGGAGAAAATTCATTTGGTAAATTGCCTGCTGATTGCGATAAGAATTTATTCAAATTAGAAATAATATTGAAATTGAAACAAGCCAGTGTTCGAGACCTGCGACCTTAAGTGATTGAATGATTGATTAGGGCAAACAAATATTATATTGTTATTGTTGACACGTTTAAATTTCTAACTCGACTCTGTGTGTATAATATTTGCTATTGTTTCAATTTGTTGCCATGGAAATGGTTTTATAATAATGCTTTTGTTTATTTAAGTCTTTTTTCTACTTGATTATACTGTATTATTTTGTACAATGATGTTAAAGCCGTCAAGCCTGTCTTTAATAATTTTGATAAAATTTACCTGCTTAGATTGCGTGGCTACATTAAACTTCTGTGTATTATTATAGTACCGGTATATATTATTTCTTGTATTCAAAAATTTGCGTATTTTATAAGTTCATAAAAATGTAAAAAATAATGGTTTGATTTAAATATTTTTGCTATTAAATATGATTTTTGATAATTGCATACTGGTACTGATCTATTTTCCACATTTCTTCAAATGTAAACATCTTAATCCGTCTTAACAGCATGTTGCGTTACTGTATAAGTAATGTATCATGGCACGGGCTTCGTTGATAACTTGAGAATATTCGATGAATACACCTCATACTGAGAGGGATATTTAGATATTTTGTTAGTTCATTCAGCTTAAATTTGAATCAATGACTCTGAAGAGAGATATGTATTAGATGTCGTTAATATTATCAAATAAATTCAAAGTCGGGTATTCATCGAGAAATGTAATTGAATTTTCTGGACATATCAGACTTACTTCTCTATATTATTAATATTTAATGAGCTGTCACAGTTTGGCTTATTTGAGGGAATTAGAAGAATTTTTTTTCTCAATTATAAAATCAGCTGGAAATAAAATAAGTTTATCTACAAGTGATTGCACAATGCAGAACTGTCCTATCTCACTAAATTTCAAGAAACAAGTTAAGATAGTGTTGCATTTAATCTCCAAATTTATATGGAATATTCGGTGCAAAGCTGTCTTAACTTAAGTTTTATTGAAAAAGCATTTACAGCATAATCTCGCTCCAGTTCTAAATTTTCAAATACTCCAATCTCAAATAAGGATTGAGTTATTGTGTAGATTTACAGTTTTTCCGAGTTTATTTAAATGTATCAAATAGAGCTTGGATGAGATCCTGTTCTCACTTATTTAACATTGATTGCTATAATCTCAGGTACGTAAAATATGGTGTGAGATTGGAGATTAATCTTAAATGTTGTCTTTGTTAAAAAATTGGTAGATTTTATATCTCTATCCAGGTTTTTTTATAATCCTGTTCTTTGAGTTGTTAGTGAAGATAATGGGATAAAAGGATTATCTCGGTGTTAAGTACTTTCTTTATTGTAATCTAATTTAAGTTAATGAGTCAGTGGATTTAAACCTTTACCCCACCTGCCCCATTCCAAACACTGACATTTGCTTTCTTCTTTCCATGTTTCGAAACCAGTGTATTTAATAATATTAAAAATTTTAAGTGTAAGGATGTTTGGATATATATTTTCACATACATGGTATAGTCTTCATTTACCCGTACTTCAACATTATTATTAACTCACTTTGAATTGGACAGCCAATGAAAACATGCTTGACAAAACATTAACCATTGTGCATGCAATATCAGTATTTTCAAGTTTATTTTTTTCATTCATTTAAAGATATAAATTTGCCATCTATTTTCATCTATTTTCAAAACTGAAATGGAGAGTAAAGTATGAGAATTTATCATTATGTCTTTTACTCACTCAGTTGGCACAACAAGGTTGTATCTCACTATAGTATAGTTTTGTTTTTGAAGAAATCAGTTGTTTCACTTATAATATGATACAAAGAAGGACTCGTATATTTCATGAACATACATGGTGGGAAACGGGGGTACTTTATAGTCGAGTATGATACTACATGATGGTGTAACCTTACAACTTTAATGTGCTTTTAATTTCCATGATTTCATATCTTGAGTCAATCTAAATCATTCTGTGTATAAGTAAACAAGTCTGTAACCGAAGAGTTTGAAAATGTAATACTGAAAAAAAAAACAATCGGCGAACCTTGATTTTCATCAAAAAGCTTGTGCGTGTTATATAACAAACAAAAACAAGTAAAACTGTGTTAAACAAAGGCGGTCGGTCCTTTATTCACATCTTATTACTGGTAATTTAAGTTACATTTGTATAACATTAGATGTAACATATATTGTTTGATTCCGTCTCAGTTTTCGCTTTGATACAACTTGCTGTTAACTTCGCATGAAAACAAGCGTTTTCCGTCTGCTGTTGTGAACATTTTCATTTTCAGTCTGCTGAGAAAATTTTACGTCTGCTTTTAACTGTTTATTGTACTTATATGGTGTTGTATTGTCAACACTGCATGGATTATATGAATACTCGTGAGAGGAAATTTCATAGTACGATTCTGCTTCAGATATTTTCGTGTGAATTTGTGTAAATTTGTTGTGCCGTTGGACAAGTCACTATTTATGTAGGTATTCAAATATTGGCTAATTAATTCACAGTTGTGATGATGTAATAAAATTGTGATGAGAATTTAATTTAAGCGCTCATAACTTTGATATACGGATGTTGTGTTAATAAATGGACTAGTATTATTGAAGGTATGCATTTATCTAAGCTTGAGTAGCATAATTATTTTATAGAAATCTATTTTTTGTAAAAAATATTCATGATGTATTTGCTACCTTTACATTTCCTAAATATGACATGCATTTACCCTTAAAAATATGTATCTGTGGAGTGGAAACACAGATCAAATCAGTAATTTATCATGATTTTTACACAACACTTCAATGTGATAATATAGTGTACAAGTTTATGCTGTGAGTACTGATTCACTACCGGTACAATAGATCCATGCTTTGTGGGTATATAAAATCATTTCAAACATCAATCTCAAATCTCTGAACATGTCAAATTAGGCTTCTTCAAACTTTGTAAGTGGTGTGCACACCAGCTGGATATGGCTCCTTCTGTTATCTTGTTTCGTTCCAATATGACAGAAAACAGTTGGTCATTCATCTCGTTATCACAGTCCGGATAGATAACACAATGTTTGCTGCACAAAACGCTGTTTTTTGTCTGTTACTTTAAAAATCGATGTGAGCAGATATCTTGTTGTGATGTCATCGATTCTGCATTTCCGTTGGAAGAATTTATGTTTAAATCTTTACTCCATATCGATCTGTTAAATGATAACCTACAGTAATTCTAGCACACCATCTTCATACCTCTTATTTGAAAATAAGTAACGTTTTATTATAACCTGCAACGAACCAACATCAGATTCTGAATTGAAATCAGGCCATATAAATGTATTGTGATTAGATGTATTACTAATTTACTGTGAGCCACAGGTAATGTGTCATTGATGAAGACTTTTTACACAGAAATTACATATATAAATTGAACACAAATTTTTTATATATTTTTGTCTCTTTTTCTTCTCCTGTTTTCCTTCTTTTTCAATTATACAGTTACCTGAGCTTTGCGCTGGCATAATTAGCCTTGCTGCGATGATAAACTTTTAAAAGTGTTAAAAATTGCATCTTATAAAACAATATATCACAAATCAGTTGCTACTATAAATGTGATTTGCTGTGTTATACCTAGAAGGTTATATACACTGTACATACCTTATATAAACAGTTGATAAAATATCTAGTTGGAGATAATCGAGTCGCTAGATATGTGCATGACTTTACAAACAGATTATTTCAAGTGCATTGATATGATACCGTATGTTTTAAGATACGATATTCCGTAAAAACGATCCACTATCTCGGACAAATAGTATTATTTATAAAAGCCATATTGACAAGTGGCTTAAATTCAAATTTTTTCTTGGATTAAATGTATTACCTGGTATTATCTCTTCCTGCCTAAGGATCTCGGGGGACCCACTGCAAGCTGTATGGTCAATATACGCTCAGCTTTAGTGCTTTTTTAGCCAAATGAGAAGTTTTTCTGCCGTGATAATAAGACCCTGTGGTGTTTATATTTCATGGATATAATCTGTTCCATTATTTCCATATCAAAGCGTTGCATGTACCGGACATGTGGACATGTTTTTCTGGATGTTAATTCTTGCTTCATTACAATGTCAGTGGGATAAATTGGTCAGACAAAAATGGACTAAAATTGAATGTTTTGTCTTCCTATAATGGAAGCCAAGGATTTCATTAACATCTGTTGCGTGTTAATAACTACCGTATGTGCTGGTTCCCTGTGAGTTGATTAATTCATACTTGTTTTACATGACTGGTTCCTGGTTTTGGAGTGAATTATGTTGATTCAACTGTTTTAGTGAAATTTTGTATTTTTGATCAAATTGTATGAGAACAACATAAAATTAAGATTTCTTATCTATTTGTGTAATGTTTATATTATATTTTTTTTTTCAATATTGTTTAATAATTAGTTAAATATTCAATTGTTTTTAAGTTCAGGTACCAGTATTCCTTATTTTAGCAAATTTATGTTAACTCCTTTTGATTTTGTCCTTTCATGCCAATGACATTGTCAGTACCTGTATATGTACATTCTTCAACATGTATATGTGTACAAGTTTTTCCGTCTAAAGCCTTTTATCAAGAATTAACATGACATGATTATCATTGTTGTTGGCATCATCATTAGTTGTAAACTATCTCTAATGGTTGTACATGTGTATATTCATATAGTCCTGTGAAGTCAGGGTACAAGTCATCAAAGCCTTATAACATTGATGAATCATATCTATATAGTTCATGTAGAATTGTCTTTCTATTATGTGTAACTCAGGTATATTTGCCTTAGAAGTGAGTGTCTTCAAATAAATTCAGATATTATAGAAATTTATTGTCTATAGTGGATTATACCCCATTTTGATCACCAGGTGGCACTATGTGGCACGTTATTCACGCCTGTAATTGATTGCTGCGTGTAGAATTGTCAATCAACTGTTATCTACCAAGATTTCCGTGTAAATCCTCAACCTTTGTCACTATTCTTTGCTCCACAATTCTGCTCTTTCCATTTGCTTGGTTATAGCTTAACACGTTGATTGTTAAAACTAATCTAGTGTCGGAGTATTTTATTTGCCGTTGTACAATTAGGGGACGATACTGAGGTACGGGGCCATTACTTGGTTATCTGTTTTCACAGGTTTCCGCGTTTAGCATGGACAAACTCAATAAACGTTATCATGAAGTCAGTTCACTTGTTGTTAGGATTTTCTTTTCACTAGTAAGAGGTGAAAAGTCTTAGTTAAAAAATGTTGAATTTTTATGGAAATTGTTTTCTTTTGTATCTGTTTGATAGATGGTGTTTTTTCTTTACGGACATATTTGATGTAAAAATGTGTGAACTAGATAGGGTACTCCATCATACCTAATCAATTTAAATTTCATACCAAACTGGACTTCAAAAGCTAATGTGAATTTATAACTATATGTCGATGAAATGTGTGATAATGATCAGGGTTGGATAGAATAGATAGGTTTCTATTCTGTCCTTCCTTCCGTGTATTTACATATATTTATTAAGTCCTTGTTTTCACATTTTCTTGTTCAAATTATCATCCTATGTTAAAAATGATTTTTTCTCTTTTTCAGATAAGTGAAAGATTGCCTACTACTAATGATGAACACAGCCGGGTAGTCTAGGTGCAGACGACAAAAACTTGTTGAACCAGAAAACCCAGACAAAAATTAAAAAATGAAGTTCAAAATATTTTTTCAAGAAAGTGTCCTTCTGTTTGGTCTTGTTGCTATGGTGATCGGTATCCCAGAAGGCACTGTAACAGAGATCACATTCCAGATCAACGAGGAGCTTGAAAAGGGAACGTTTATCGGAAACATTGCTGCAGAATCCAATCTTGGTAGTGACAATGGGTACAATTTCCAGATTGCTGAAGACGCAGGAGCACTTGTTTCTCTTAATCAAACAACAGGTGAATTTAAAACAGCGAAGGTTATAGATAGAGAAGTAACCTGTAAGAATCTGAAGAATTGTGACATTCAGTACGATATAGTTACTAACAAAGGCTCGGAAGTCTTCTCCATCTTCGTTACCTTGCAAATCATAGATATCAATGACAACACACCCACATTTGATCCGGTTAAAATGACTCTTAATTTGTCCGAGTCTTTACCAATAGATACCTCTTTAAGTTTACGATCTGCGGTAGATTTAGACAAAGGAGAAAAGAATGGGGTGTCCGATTACGTGTTTTCCCCATTCAGTACGGTAAATGAAAACTTTGAACTGTTTGTGGTTGCAAATACTGACAACTCCCTAGGATTGAACATGAAGCTGGTTAAAAAACTTGATCGCGAAACACAGGAGAATTATCAGTTGTTAATCTTAGCGAAGGACAGCGGTGTACCAGTGAGAACAGGAACATTAACTGTAGATATTAACGTCACTGATGAGAATGATAATAAACCAGTGTTTGAAAATTCTGTTCTCAACATTACGGTAACCGAGGACTTCGCTGTGGGTAAAACCATAGTAACGCTGCAAGCAGTTGATAAGGATGCTGGTAATAATGGTGAAGTGGTATACAAGTTGGCTGAACAACAAGAAATCTACATCTCTGATCATTTCGCTGTTAATAAAACCACTGGTGCTCTGTCTGTTGCTCAGAAGTTAGAATATGAACCAGACAATGCTCATAAAACCATCTACATCGTGGCCAGTGACAAGGGCTCAACTCCTACCTTCTCCCAAGCAATTGTCTACTTGACAATCAAAGATAATGGCAATAAAGCACCTCAGATAAATCTGATCTTTCTGGTCACAAAATTGTCACCCAGTGTGATTGAAGTGTCTGAAAATGCTGAAATTGATACTGCAATTGTTTCTGTGAAAGTTGCTGACTTTGATTCTGGTGCAAACGGAGTGGTTTCGTGTAACATGTATAACACCTACTTTGGTTTAACCGGCGTACCCAACAACAATGACTACAAGATCTTCGTACAGCACAAACTGGACCGAGAGTCTATCACGGAACACAATGTCACCGTATTGTGTGAAGATGGTGGCGGTCTGAGATCAGAGGAAACGTTTCTTGTAAAGGTCAAAGATGAAAATGATAATGCTCCAATATTTGAAACATACGTTTACACCAAAGCTTTCGAAGAGAATAATACTTACGGTGCGGAGATAATGACAGTAAGTGCCAGTGATGCTGATGCAGGAGACAATGGTAGAATCTCATACTTCATTCATCCTGAGAATGACAAAGAATTTGAAGCTGAACCTAACACAGGAATCATCCGCGCTAAGGTTTCACTAGATCGTGAAAAATATGGTTTAAAAATATTCAAAGTAGTTGCAAAGGATTCTGGAAAGCCGCAGAGATCTAGCACAGCTACTGTCCAGCTTGATATAATCGACATCAATGATATGAAACCGATATTTCGACAAAATCTTTATGAATTTGAGATTTCTGAAGGTTTAGAATCTAATACACTAGTAAACTCTGTAACTGCTATAGATGAAGACCAAGGGACAAATAACAAGGTAGAATATTTCATGCCAGCAGAGTATAAATCAGGCGGAATGTATGCTGTGCCGTTTGATGTACTAGAAAATGGTGATATTAAAACAAATACGGAACTTGATCGTGAAGAGAAAAGCATGTATAACTTCGAAGTTGGCGTAAGAGACTTTGGTGTGCCATCTTTAAATAATACAGTTAGAGTTGTTGTAAAAGTTGAAGATATTAATGACAATTCTCCCGAGTTTGTATTCCCTTCTGGTGATAACAATTCCATCAGTGCTTTCAATGAAGTATCAGATAATGAGATAGCAACATTGGAAGGTGTTGATTTAGATGATGGAATTAATCAGAACCTGATATACTTCATTGTTGAAGGAAATGAGCAGGAAATATTCTCACTAGATCCCAATTCTGGAAAACTTTATATCGTGAAATATGTTCATTTAACTGAGGACAAAGTGTATACACTACATGTTTCCGTGTATGACAAAGGGAAGCCCCCTCTACAGACCAGAGAAACTCTCCTAGTAAACTTGAGATACACCAATGCTACACACGTGGGAGAAGTTGATGATGACACGAAGAAGAATTACGTGATTATTGTTGTTACCGTAGTGTGTATCACTTGTTTATTATCAGTAACAATCATCACCGTTATTTGTCTCATACGTAGAAAGGACATTCACAAATGTGGTGGTAAAACCAACAGTAACATCGCGCATGCTTCTATGTATAATCAGGGACCTAAGCCATCAGCACCGTCACAGCAAATCGGAAACGATAGAATTTACCCGGAGGCTCTTCAAGCAAAGAATAAGAAGGAAGTGAGCTTCTCCATCGATGATGCTGACAGTTTCTCTAGCAGTGATTTTAAACATCTGACCAGTAAAGATAAGGTTAGTACTAAATGTTTTAGATTTATTTGAATTTCAAGGCAACCTCTCCAAGGCCGTCAATCTGTTCAACTATGTGTTATTCTCAGTTTCTCATTGTAAATATTTCTGACAGTTTTAACCTGTCTAAAGGTACAACACTGTGTTATGTGTAGTGTGAATGTGGCCTTCAGTGTGTATTCTCATCTCTTCCTTCTGTCCTCCCTTCATTCCCGGAAGTACCTCAACCAAGTCACTTCCTCTCTAACTCCCTCTCTATATACTATCCTCCCTCTCTAATTACATCACCTCCTTCACCCCTCTCTCTCTCTCTCTCTCTCTCTCTCTCTCTCTCTCTCTCTCTCTCTCTCTCTCTCTCTCTCTCTCTCTCTCTCTCTCTCTCTCTCTCTCTCTCTCTCTCTCTCTCTCTCTCTCTCAAATAATAATTTGTCACAAACATACAAATAACTCATCAATTTTAAGGAATTCAATATATTGTTTATTTTTCTGGTAAGATCTTAAAAGTATAAGAAGGGTGATTTGAATGACAAACACAACCGACAGAAAGTGAAAATATTTGTACAGTAATTGTTACATCCTATCTGTGTCGTGCATCAAAGGGAATGTTGAGGACAATATTGTAAAATTAACCTGGTAATGATAAATTGATTCATCTGTATAGAAGTCTGGCTTCACTGACTTGTCCCGAAGACGCTTGTAGCAATTATGTCATTTTCTGGACAATTAATTATTATTAGAAATCAATAACCTATCGACTGTTTTCTGATATTGTAATCATATCTGTATAACCTCTCATTCGCTATGTAAATGATTTTACTTTTTTATAATGTGACAATATTGAGGATTTTTTGGTTAAAACTTTTATCGCAAACAGTTGAACGTCCTCCTAGCCAATACTCCAGGTGGGGTAACTATGATCCCTTATTATATTTAAGGTGTATTACCTCTGTACCACATCTAAAACAATATACCATTTCATCAAATGGATAAAAACAAGGAGTTTTTTTCTGAACACATGAATACAATCAGTGTCTTCATGCAATGACACAGCATTTTTGATTAGTTTTTTTTGTACAAATTATTTACTACGTCATTTCACCTATTTCCTACTACTAATTGTGTGTTTATCTTTTATATTACGATAAATTGGGGTGGTGCATTTAAGATAAACTTTCAAGCAGATGGTTTAGATTTCTCAAGGACTTCGGTAATCTTGTATAGTGTACCTGTACCTGCATGTGAAACTGCACATTTTAACAATTCAGTCTCCTTTGAGTATATTGCTATTGTGGTATGATGATGTTAACCTGAGAATGGATATAAACATACTTGTCAGCCAATGAAAACATGTTTTACAAATGATTGACCAAAAGAAATTGAGAATATTATTAATTCTCAATGAAATGTGAATTGATAGTAAGTTGAAGTGTAAATAATTGAGAATATAAAATGAATACTTCTATATTACTTAATAATCAAAATTAAAAGCTTTTGTTTGCCCTAGTTTTTTTATTCGCCCTATTTTTTAAGTTTAAAAAATGAACATTGGATTGGCTTAGCACTAGTAGTCACATGGCAGTTTCAATTATCACTTTCGAGGATTTAAATTTTGAAACATTTTGTAAAGCCGCCATTTAGTCTTCATTCAGTGAGTGAGTGGTGTCAAATTCGTAATTGGGGTTTGATCGGGGTATATGACTATTGACTATCATCGTTGTATGAACTTCCAAATCAAGTACACAAAGCGTAAAGTCGGTTGGTTAAAGAAGTATAATACCCACATACAAAGTTTTTTTCCGATTGACATTACTGATTAGCCGGTAACACAGAAACGTTAATGCACTAACTTATAATTAAAGACAAAAAATTGTTTACAAATAATTATCACTTTGATCATTGTTAAAAGACGCTTGATTGATTTTGATCCGTATCGTAGAGACGTGATAAGGTGTCAATGTGTTCTCAAAGCAAGGACTTAATAGAACCTTCTGTTCACGGGTCTTTAAAATTCAATCATAACGTAGCAAGCGTATATTTGATCCGCGAGGAAATTAAGATAAGTTTGATCAACGGGTCAGTGCTCCTGCAAGCACTGTATCGAAGCCGAATCAATGTCAACATCTCGTATAACCACGTATTTCCTATATAATGGCAACAAAGCCAAGTAAACACAAACATTACACCAGATACTTCCTTCATGTGACTTCTTACGAGTCAATCTTTTGACCATCTACGATTTTAATTAGATGGGGGAAGATTTTATGCCGTCTTGCGGATAATGTTTGTGGAATTTGAAACTGTAACACCGGCTTTAAAGCACAGAGCATCTTCCATACCTGGTTAAATGTTAACAATGCAACAATATGCTGGTGTAGTCGGTCTCCAAATTACCTTTCATTGACCGGAACAATAGATCGCTAACATTACGCACCCTAATGGCTCTACCCCGTGTCTTTAATGAGACTTCCTTTTATTAGCTCATCTGGTAACAAATTGACAAAGAGATGACTTTCAATACTTAGTGCCTTTAAATCTGATATGTTTCATTTTAAATAAAAAATCAATTGAACAAAGAAAATATTTGAAGTTTCAAGTAAACCAACATTTCTGATGGCATTGGGAACTCAGTCTTCTTGAAGGTGTTGTTAGAACTGAATGTTTTCTGGAAGAAAAAAATGCTTTAAGTGAACGTGCTGCTCAATTCTGAAACAAGATAAATTATGAGAGTGGGAGATAGTGCTGATAATGATATATTGGGATGGTAGTTGTTGGTCTATTTTATACTCATTAAAAAAACACTCACTCAATTCAACATTTAAAACCATTGAAAATTTCAACTACCCGGTATTTGGGAAGAAATTATTATTAAATTTTAACCTTTTGTGTGTGTATTTATTTTATAACCAATTTATTTCAGAATCCAGAAATAAAGCACATTTTGATACTATCTGTTGATAAAAAAAGCGTTAAGTTTAAGAGCAGATTTTCAAATTGTAATTGGCACGTTTCTAATTATAGCTATTTCATGTTTTACTTATTCAGAGCATGTAAGCAAAATGAGGCCACTTTTTGGTGCCTTTTTTTCTACTATACCAAAAATTTAATCTTATATACCCATCGAAATTTTTATCTTGATTGACTTAAATATTTTTCAAAATGTTTCAAACCTTTTCATCAGTTGTCAATGTAATGTCTGCTTAAATCTTTTATGAATTGTAAATATTTGTATTTAATCATTGTATGTTTTGATGTGTTAGGTCGTTTGTTGATTTATTTGTTTAAAAATTTGTGTTAAGTTAATGAATGACTGATACAATGAGTAACAACTGTATACATGTATCGCTCGAAATGTGACATTTTGATTTTAATTTTAAGCATGACACATTATTAAATGTGATTGTTTTAATCAGAAATGATATTCATATTAATTTAACTGATTTATCTGATGTGTTAAATGGTCAAGGGGACTGAGATAAAAATGGTTGTTAAAGGGCAAAAATGGTTAAAAGGGGCTTCAAACTGTATGGAAACAGCATCAATATAATGATTTCAACTCATCAAACTGCTAAAATCGGTCATATAAACCAACCTTGCTACACATAATGTTAAGTAATTATGACTGTACAAAATTCATGAGAGAATTCACCCACGATCCATCATTATGTTAATTAAACACCTTCAACTCGTTAACGTTTTAACAGAACAATTAATTTCAATCGTACATTGACATACGCTGAGTTACCTTAATTGGTACATCGATAGAAAAAACTTAAACAGAAAAAACTTGTTGATTGTCTAATATGACCTTTTGTTGAAATAATTAAAAATGTCATGATTGCATTAATTTGGTTTTAATATATTCCACCCATCTCTATGACTTTGAATTTGTAAAATGTGTCATTAAAAATCTCAGCTGTTTTCTGCTTTAATTTTTGAATATTTGACAAAATTTGAATGTTTTTTAAAATGATTTTGAAGTTCTCAAATGGGTTAATAAAGGTGATTGTTTCCCATCTAGTGGTTTGAGCCTTTGGAAAGGAGTGTGTGAGCCCGATTTCTAACTGTCACATCTCAAATTCATTTAATATGGAGTTAAACTTACAAAATAAAGCTCAATAGGTTAAAGCCCCATGTTAGGAAAGCGCATATAGTTTCCTCATAGACTTATATACTGTCCGTCAGGCTTCCTCGAAATTGAAAACTATAATTAGGCAACTACTTTGACTGATCTACTATACTACCACTATGATGCGCAATAACTGTGTGAGTTTTAAAGTGAGTCTCACAATCTCGAAACAAGGCTGATTAATGATGAAAGATTGCGTACTTTGTCAAAGTGAAACTTTTAACATAATGGAGGAAATATTTAATCAATCATTAATTAATATGATCGTATTTGCCTATGGCTTGAAACTGCATCGTTTTTTCACAAATCAAAGCAAATGTTTTATATTATTAACATAAAATTGTCTCTCTACTCAGAGTACTCCAGCGTCAATTCAATGATCATCATTTAGTTAAGTTACTAATGGATGAAACGTGGCCGATGACTTGGTTTAAGGGGATATTTTTGTCATTTTATTAATTCCTATGCGCTGCTAAGTCCCCCTGGGTGACATTGTGATCCTGATACGTTTTTTCCTCATCCTGGTTATCTGGTAACTGGCTGATGTCAGGGTATGATTGGTAAATGTAACCACGGCAATGTTTGTGTTTTTTTACACAATTCGTACATTAACCCGTAATGAAAAAAAAAGGAAAGAATTGTATTGGTACAATTAAGGATATAAGTGGAGAAAAGAGTTACCTAATTAGTTAATGAATCTTACACGCTATGTGAAAAATGAGAAATATTTTGTAAAGTAGTTTTTACACATTTTTTCCATTAAAACTTGCATGATTATAACTGAAAAACATAATGTTATACATTAAGTAGAAGTTTCATTTGACCTTTGTGTTGGTGCTTTGACCCCTGAAATTAGAAAAACACATCACATTTTGACCCCAAATATGGTCCTGGCTGAAGGGTCTTCAGTCAATTAAGACTATAATTTATGAAACCATTTTTGTATGAAACCATTTTTTTATTTCATCTTTACTCTGAGTCACTCTCACTAAACGCTTCTCTTGTTATACATGTATTTACCTCTAAATGAGTGACTGAAGTTCACCAACAGCCACACACAATTTGCCAGGTTCAAACTCTCAAATCAGATACAGTACATGACCAACGCCAGAACACCTCTCAAATCTAAAAGTTGAATCATATTTATTCGAAAGTACAGATAGAAGTATCAATAAAATTAGTGTGCAAATTTATTCAGTTTTGTTAAATTGTTCAAAGAGACGATCGTTAAGTTAATGATCCAAGCGATCAATTTATTATCTTTCTAATTAGCCTATAAGGTCAATTTAGTATACATTTCAAGAGGATTAATCACTGCCGACTAGATTCATTTCTGTTCTTAATTTGTGGCCAATCTGGTCTTCCTGTAATAATGAATTACTGTCGCATAAAAACCACAGACTATGATTCAACTCTATATTATTGTTGTTATTGTTTTAATTTATTGAAATTTAAATTCAAGTTTTCATTAAAGTAAAGGCGGAATTAGTCCTTAGTTTATAACTTAAAACCCAAGTCTTACATGTACATTGAAATCGTATCTTTGTCTCAGTGAGTATAAACAAAGCTTAGGTTAAGCACTCCTATTGTGAATCATTTAGCGGTTACTGTTCCGATGTCGGCTTCGATAGTTTTGTAATATAATTGATAGGTCTGTATATAAGTCGGTGTTGAGCTGTGAAAACTGATTAAAACCTGACACATCAAACTAATTGCTCGCCACACATCTCAATGATCCTATAGACAGTTCGGTATTCCATGTAAGTTGATCAAAACAGTGGCGAGATGACGCATACCCAGAGATTGCCCATCTATACCCGGAGATGGCCCATCTATATCCGCATGTATTGTTGATTCTCATACCATTGTTTATGTGCTGTATATCATGCCTGGTGTTAATTTGTTGTCAATATCAAAAACGTAAGGACAATACAGCAAATGTGAGAGCTCTTAAGATCCCGAGTTTGAGTCGACCTCGAGCTAGATTGAACCTTAAAGTTTAAGTATTAGATAACTGTAAATAAATACAGCCATATTAAATATTTAATTATATTTATTCTCTAAGAATATTCTGAGAAAAGCTAACACTAGAAATTGATTATAAAACAAACACTAATAAGAAGTACATACGCAAGTGTTTCATTGTTATCATTCGATTCTGTTGGTACGTTTGAATTTCACAAAAAAAAAAAAATAAGATAGTTCAAATGTAACTGCGAATAAAATTTGCAATTTAATTTGTTATCCTTGACTGCTATTAAATCAGGCTACTGTCTGTATTTAATGTTGTACAAATTTGATTCAAAATGAGTTAATGTCAATTCAATATCTATTGGTCAATATTTTGTAAGGCATGTTTCCATTGGCTGCTCACTTCCCTGTTTCACAGTTTTTCCACCACCATTCTAAAGTACATACAAACAGACTATGGACTATTATAGAAAGGTTATGGTGAAAATAGACAAACAAACTAAGGGAGAGAAAGAAGGACAAACTAAATGTTTATTTTAGTAAAACATTACATAATTATTGGCCACAAACGGTCCTGTACACTCTGTGTGGTTATTGTATCGCAAGAAAGCTAAGATTCAAGTTTATTATCGGTAGAATGAAGTGGCCCCAATGATAATCACTGCGGGATCTCAATTGTCGACCAGCGATTACCACTCTGTTTATATAATATCCCTGGTATTGACTTTAATATTTGAGGAGATAAATTGTCCCTAAACATAAGGATAGCTTTAAGTACTATTGGGTAATACTAAAGGTCTCGGTGGATAGAAACAGAAACCTGTGAGGTGTTCTATTGATCTATGGTGGTACATGTACATACTGCAAGTTCTTGCTTGTCCTTTTTGTTGCTGAAAGTCTAGTGGGCTCATTGTCCAGTCTTGTTGGGCTCATTGTTCAGTCTTGTGGGGCTCATTGTCCAGTCCTGTTGGGCTCATTGTCCAGTCTTGTTGGGCTCATTGTCAAGTCTTGTTGGGCTCATTGTCCAGTCTTGTTGGGCTCATTGTCCAGTCTTGTGGGGCTCATTGTCCAGTCTTGTTGGGCTCATTGTCCAGTCTTGTGGGGCTCATTGTCCAGTCCTGTTGGGCTCATTGTCCAGTCTTGTTGGGCTCATTGTCAAGTCTTGTTGGGCTCATTGTCCAGTCTTGTTGGGCTCATTGTCCAGTCTTGTGGGGCTCATTGTCCAGTCTTGTTGGGCTCATTGTCCAGTCTTGTGGGGCTCATTGTCCAGTCTTGTTGGGCTCATTGTCCAGTCTTGTTGGGCTCATTGTCCAGTCTTGTGGGGCTCATTGTCCAGTCTTGTTGGGCTCATTGTCCAGTCCTGTGGGGCTCATTGTCCAGTCTTGTTGGGCTCATTGTCCAGTCTTGTGGGGCTCATTGTCCAGTCTTGTGGGGCTCATTGTCCAGTCTTGTGGGGTTCTGTCCTTTCTATCTACTTGACACAATTTTCAATTTCTCAAAGTTAAATACTTGCCTTTGTTTGTATTTATTAATTTTGGTGTGTCTGTTTTTCAGAATATGTTTCCAAGTCGTCAGACAACGTTGAATGACATGCCGGAGGAAGAAGAGAATGGTAATGCCCCGACAAGTATTCTCCGACAGTACGGACAGATACCACATAAATACATGGACCACACTGATCATTCTATGGTGAGTTTATGGTCTTATACCCTTATATATGTATGATGGGTACTATAGATCAGATGTTAGTTGAGGATATCATCATTGAAGTATATCCATAAGCATGAATGCCTATTTGTACATTTGTAAAATGCATTTTCATTGGCTGACAGCAGAATCATTCAAATAGTATTGGTCAGTTGTTTTTTAAAAGATGTTTTCATTAGCTGATCACTAAAGTTTGTTTACAACCATAGGCTGACTGCAGAATCAATCAAATACTCTTGATCTATTGGTCAGTTGTTTGTGAAAGATGTTTTCATTGGCTGATCACCTAAGTTTGTTTACAACCATTGGCTGATGCAGAATCAATCAAATACTCTTGATCTATTGGTCAGTTGTTTGTGAAAGATGTTTTCATTGGCTGATCACCGAAGTTTGTTTAAAACCATAGGCTGACTGCAGAATCAATCAAATACTCTTGATCTATTGGTCAGTTGTTTGTGAAAGATGTTTTCATTGGCTGATCACCAAAGTTTGTTTAAAACCATAGGCTGACTGCAGAATCAATCAAATACTCTTGATCTATTGGTCAGTTGTTTGTGAAAGATGTTTTCATTGGCTGATCACCAAAGTTTGTTTAAAACCATAGGCTGACTGCAGAATCAATCAAATACTCTTGATCTATTGGTCAGTTGTTTGTGAAAGATGTTTTCATTGGCTGATCACCAAAGTTTGTTTACAACCATTGGCATGTAAATATAAACGGACTGTTAGTACATAAAATTACATTTATTATTTTAATACTTTCCTATCTGCATGCTCTGTCAGACATAGTTCTGGTGAGGGAGATTTATTATATATAATATATTACAGTGCGTCATAGCTCGGGTTTTTGTGCTGAATGTTGGCATATACTTCCTTAATGCTTAGAATAATGAATAAAATGGAAAAAGTAAACAGTTTATGAAAGTCTGCCAAGACTTCCATAGTTATTTTTGTTTCCTTGTTTTTTAAGAAATTAAGTTTTAAGTCACCTTTGTTCATTGATTGTGGAAAAACTTCTTAGTCTTGGTATTTGTTCCATTTAAATGATTTTTTGTAACAAATGTAACAAATGTAACAATTGTATATTCCAAAATGTTAGTACCATTACCAAGTAATAACTGTTTTAAGGAAAATATACGAATTATAAAGTATTAAGCTGCTAAACATGTAATAAAGTTGTAATCTATGGTGATAAAGCACAATGTTTTTAACAGATTTCTTGGGTGTAAGTGACTCAGACCTTGTCTACTTTCATACATAGAAATTGCCCATACGTTTTCCAAAAAATAAGGTAAACTTTGTACAGGATTGAGTGTTGTTGCTTTATGTTAATCAGATGTGCTGGGTATATGTTTCTTCGCTGGATATAATGTCCCTCACATTTGTACCTGGGTATCAGGGATTGGAAATCTGCATTATTACTGTTGTTCTTTGTTTTAATTATTTAATGCCTAACTTGCTTTTCACAATTTATACATTTTAATGTAGTCGCCAAGGAGGAGCATATCGTACATTAACAGCCCCAAGGAACTTATATCAGCATATTGAAGGCTGATAGCTCCTTTTGACTGTCAATGAACAATATAATTATGGTCTCGTCTGTCTGTGCTTCCAAGTTGCATTCACTTTATGTGACAAACAACTTGGCTGGAAGTCAAGCAAACGTCATTGAAAGCTTCACTTTCAGGAGATGCACATATTGTTAGAACATTTTTCATGGTCAGTGTTTTGTCACATACATCAAGAATCATTCATTGACATACATGTAGAGTTATTGTTGTTAGGTAATCTTCTACAATCATAACACATCATATACGAACTCTGGTGTTGGACTTGTATCATCTCATATCTGTATAGCTACATATAATGTTGTTGTTAACCAGGTTTCGTAGAATTTCCACAATTATTGTAATGTTTTAAACTTGTTTTATTGTGATGTTGTCAAAGGGCATTGTTGTTATCATGATTATGGAATCATTTCATGTCATTGTCCCTGTAAACTTACCATTTAATGTCTCCTTTACGGTGAGAAAGGCTTAATATAACTACCTTTTAACTGAATTATTTGTCGTAAACTAAAATTGGTGCTGTATTGGAAACAATTTTTCAAATTTTGTTAACAATGTTGTGTTTCTTTATTGTTTAATAATGTGAACTTCCATATATCTCTTCACTGTAAATTTTGTACTTATGCGAGTTTATGCAGCGTTAAAATTATGAAAGATATTTCATAAAGAGAAATATATGTTCAATGAACTAAAAGATAGTTTGCTATGCAGTGGCTTAGATATTCTTCAGTTTAGTTCACTGGTAACTGTATCACTGATAAACGTAAAAAAATAATATTTTTTTGTAAAATTTATAAATTCATAAGAAAACATAATTTTATATAGAAAAAAACTCTTAATGGTACAGTTACCTGTGGTTTAATTCTAAACATATAAACCAATTGACATTTTGTGTAAACAATTTGTATGTAAAAAGGTTACAGGAGCTAGTATCTAGGTTACCTTGGCTGACAATATGCCATGTCCTTCAGATTATCTAACATCTCAACAATATCAGCATGCTTAGCTTGACAATATCTGATGGCTAGAGATAGCAGAGATATAGCTGAGTCGACTTCTCATTGATTTGAGAATATAAAACAGATTAGGAAAAGTTTATCCTGTCTGTTTCTACTATTTGTGTTTTAATTCATTATTTGTTAATGAATCAGTTGGTAGAAACGGCTTAATTCTTGTTTTAGTGTTTTCGGTATTTTCGCCATGACAATCTTCTTTATATGGTTTTTGTTTATTTCAGACGGTGAATCATCAACGTGAAGATAGTCATAGCGAGACATCGGCGGAGACAACTACCAGTCATGATAGCGGGAAAGGTGGCAGTGTGGAAGGTGATAACCATGGTACGTGTACTTCAGTCATGTTTCCAATCAGTAAAATGTAGACAATGTAAAACCAATGATCAATTAGCTATTGGCCATTAGTTTTATCCAAGGTAGCAGGTTCAAACTTCTTACAATTATAAGGAAGAAGGCATGTGCTGTATGGACCAAATTGTAAGATTCTGCAAATCTTTTGGCCTCTACTTCAGAAAACACCAAAATGCCAACATTACTGATTCCCTTCAAACGAGACCAATGGTCTTGAAATTTGTTAGGGGCACCTGTTGCAAATACAATCTCTTAAAACTTTATCAAAAAGTATGATAAACTTGTTTGACAAATGAGGCTCTCAATCTTCTGTACCGTAGTTAGGCTTTTATTTTGGTATTCCTTACATAAAAAACACATGGGTCTTAAACATTGTATGACATATTTTGATGAATTATTACAATTATGGAATTATTGATGTTCAAAGCATTTTATTAATGTTTTTTCTTTTTGATAAATAATGATCGATTAAATTATGAATATTAATATACAATGTATATAATTTATAAGATAACTAGAGGCATACTATTTTAGCTTGAAATTTATTTACTTCATTTTAGTTTCATATTGCATCCATCTTGTTTTGAAATATTTATCATTCAACTTTTCGTAACAAATTAACCTTTGGTTATGCAAATTATATGTAAAATAAGTATGGAGTAAGTTTATGACAAGTAAATATCAACTACAAACGTATAGTAATGTATCATTTATGAACAATGGTGGCGATCCGCGTAATAAATCAAACTAGAATTTTAATTGTTTTGATTTGTTTGCCTCCTTGACATGTTTGAAAAATATCTCATCTGAATAAAATTTAGATTTATCACAATAAACAAGGGACAAAAATATTAAATCTTTGTGATGTTGGTTGAATTTAAATGACTGCCATGCATCAAAGATTTCCATGGATTGTTAATGCTTCGTATATAGTCAGCCCTTGTTCCTTGATTCTTTAATCGGCTTAATGGCATCTTATTTGTACATACTTCAGTTAGAACAAAATGAATTACCAAACAAAATTTAAATTTCAGAATTTGTTTTTGGAACAAGTGAATATATGTGACCTGAGATATTAACTAGAAAAAAACCTTTGTCCTCATACCACCATCAAGGCCATGTGAATCCCTTTGTTTTAAATATCGACTTTATTTTACAATTTTTTTTTCTTCTCCATTTTCAGAGATGCAGCTTCAGTTCAACACTCTGAATCCATCAACCTACCTGATTAAAGGTGGCCGCCAGAATCAGTCGTACCAACATCCATCAACCAAATCATCATCGTCATCATCCCCAGTGAAAAACATTCCACCAAAGACTCTATCTTTAAATCATAAGACCACAGACTTACATAAACCTAGTGTTGCTTATAATGACAATTTAAAAGATGGCTATCCGAGTCAACGAAATAACCGGACTCGGAATTGGTGCCAGAATTTAGACTCAAACGGGAGTTATCCAGATTCAGACTATATCAGTTTAAGTTCAAATCCAAATTACAGTCAAGGGCAGATAACTCCGTCATATAGGGACCAAACTTATCACTATCATCCCCATCATGGCAGCCACTCAAAGTTGCCGACTCATCATGTCGGAGTAATGAACCCTGGGTACGGTAACTATTATCCAACGTACCGTAGCAATAGTACCCGTGACGATGATGAAACCACAACAACATCGGGCAGTTATACAATCAATCATGAAGACGTTGATGATGAAATTGCTGCAACCCAATATCAGGTGTCGCAAGTTGTCTGATCATGTGACCGATCATGTGACTAAATAGTGCTATTTGGACAATACTTATATTGCATTTTAATAACAGAATATGTGCCAAAGTTGACTTTATAAGAGTGTAACACTGTGATGTGTTGCATACTATTCGGCTGATGTCGTAAACAGTTCAAGTGTAATCTACGTGTAAACTGTTGCAAGTGGTAACAAAGTGCAATAGTATGTGCATTCTATGTGACTGTCATTGTAACACCTTGTCGGGGTCCTGCCTCGGTAATACAGCCATTGAAACACCTTGTTGGGGTCCTGGCTTGGTAATACAGCCATTGAAACACCTTGTTGGGGTCCTGCCTTGGAAATACAGCCATTGAAACACCTTGTTGGGGTCCAGCCTTGGAAATACAGCCATTGAAACACCTTGTTGGGGTCCTGCCTTGGAAAAACAGCCATTGAAACACCTTGTTAGGGTCCTGCCTTGGTAATACACCATGAATGGAATGGATGAAGTCAACATGTAAGACGAGTGGATTACCACACAACCCTCGTTCCATGCTGTCTGAAAGATGGACATGAATAGTCTTGTTAACTGATGGTAAGTTTATATAGTTAATTCATTGCATGTAGTAATATTAGCGCACCTCTCTGTTTCCGCACTCTTTGTGTGACACTTAGTTTGGCTGTTGATGGGAGGAAAAATACCCAAAAAATTGTAGATAGTAAATTCTTACAACAGGCAAAATAAATACAGTTTTTAAAAAAGCTATTTACTCTAGAGATGGTCACTAAAGAGAGGTTGCACTAATCATTGTATTAAGTTTATATTAAATTCATTTAAAAGGAAACAATTACTGTATACTATTTTATTTCAGGTAAAACTGCCTCGACTTTTTAAAGCTCTTGTTGGGAATAAAGTGTTTTTAACATCAAAGTTTAGGATGGTTATAGATAAAACATTTGTTTTCATTCGGAGTTTGTATACATTGTGTTGGCAGATGTACACACTAATATACATGGTGTTGAATACATTGACAATAAAACAAGATGACGTGAGATACCTGTAGTCATGACAGAAAATAACGGTCTTACAAATTTCTTGTCTTTATATTTCAGGAGGTTACAAGATGTTAATGTCAACATTTTGTATGATGAGACAAGGTGTACAGAGTGTTGTATGCTGAGGTGTACAGAGTGTTGTATGCTGAGGTGTACAGAGTGTTGTATGATGAGACAAGGTGTATGGAGTGTTGTATGCTGAGGTGTACAGAGTGTTGTATGCTGAGGTGTACAGAGTGTTGTATGATGAGACAAGGTGTACGGAGTGTTGTATGCTGAGGTGTACGGAGTGTTGTATGCTGAGACAAGGTGTACAGAGATGGCTTTTCCCCCAGAAGTTACGGAGATCTGATGTGCTGACTTCCCTTACCTACATTGTTCTATGTGTGGTTGTTCACTTATATATCTGTAACAATGTAGAAAATGTCGGGGAATTTTTCCACAAATATAAGTATAATTGTGGACATAGATTGGTTGTTATGGTAAAATTCCTGATTAAATGAGAATTTTTACTCACAATTAAATGGCATTTCTTGTTATGTATGATTGATAAAAAACTTCATTGAAATTCTGTGAACATTCAATTTGGACATTCCTTGTATGAAGCCATTTTTGTGAAATGGTTGTACTTTGTTGCTTTCATGATCTCAAATTTTTCTCTTTTTTTTCTCAATATTTTGCTCTATTTTTGTTGGTATTTATCATGTTTTCCATTAAATTCACTTCATACATTTGAATATCTTTTTTATTCTTCAAGCTGTCTTTTAGCATAATCAGTAGTAAATGTGTTCAGGTTTTAACCAATCAAAATGTGTTTTTCCATATTTGTTAGAGTACCAGGTGCTGTCTATATTTGAAACAAAGAATCTGATTTTGTAATATTTTAAATATAGCACCCATTGTTAAATTACATTTTGACCGTCACCATATGTTTGGGTTTGATTTTAATCAGCGGGCTCAGATATCAACACTATCTGTTTTATTGAAGATGAACTGTTTATGCAGATTTCATCCCCTGACCCCTATATTTAATGCCCCTAGATGAAAGGGGCTCGTTACAATGTGGGCTTAATGTCTAAATTTGTTTCTGATAGCTTACCGGTCAGTAATCTTTGGATAAAATCTTTTACAGGGTAGGACATTTAGTTGATTAGATTTTTGTTTGAAATGTATGTTCTACCAATACACACCTGGATGGTATTCATGTGATGTTGTTTGCCCTAGTGTTAAATTGACACTGTCTTGTTGTTATATTTTGAACGCCCCTCACAAGCCTAGGAAATCTATGTGCAACATCAGTCAAAAACAATCAACAAGTTTTGTATTTAAATATTTTATATTAAGCTTTAATGGCAACTAAAATCTAAAAACTTGTGAGGACTTATTGTTTTTATACAATCGCAAATGTGGTATAGAGCAATGCTGGTTCTTATTTAAAGTACTTATAAACAACATAATGCCACCAAAATCTCTATTTGTATTCTTTTAAAGAAATATATGTACTTGCTACCATGTTTTAGATGACTACTGTTGCATGTTTTGTATGTTTTTTTGTGACATAATTTGTGTATAACTAAGCATTCCATAATTATACAAGATTATATTATAAGTATACATATTGTTGTTAAATGTTTTTGTATATAATAATTGTTATATGTGATAAAAGATGGAAAAAAATATTATTGAAAAAATCATTAAAAATGTGAAATATATTATTTTGTTATTGCTTCTACTTCAAATAACGTGTTTGTGCAGATACCCCTCTCCAAAGCTGCCCTCTCTCAACAGTACCACATCATCTGTTCTGTATATGAACCTCTCTTGAGCATCTACATTGAAACAATAGTTATGCATCAATTAAAAATCAACTCAATAATAAGATTATTTTCAAGTGTTTGAGGTTTTACAGAACATCTGCTAAGTATTGTATTGCTATGGACAGGTTGCTCTGAGCAAACATACATACAACAACCCATCATAGCTACACATTCTGCACCACAATCTAGATGAAGACATAATAGTTTTCTACGTAATAATATACATTCAAACCTGTCCTTTAAAAGCCCACTTGTGAACGAAGACCGCTATTACAAAGCCACCAATTGGATTTCACACAGACCATCTTCAATGATACTTGTAAAAAAATAACATCCTACGGATGTTCTTTACAGACAGGGTTAAGTGTATAAGGCATACGGTAGTTAAAATGTGTTAGATGTTAATAGTTTCCAAGCGAAGCAAATACGCAGACTTTAGATACATGAAAATAATACCACATAATTTCTAAATGGAAATAATACCAAAGATGTATATGACAATATTTACGATCATGTGTATTTTAAGACTTGAACTGTGACTTGGACTTACAGTGTCACATGTTCTTGTTGCAACTAACATTTAATTAAGTTATGTTTTCGTGAAAATGATGAGAAAAACTGTTAAGTCCAAGTTCAAGTCTTGGAACGTTAGTGAATAATGATCAAAAGCATTCGGCAGTGAGCAACGCCCATGATTTGAAGTAGGAAACTACATTTAACATTAAAGTATAATCTATATCAATCACATATCATGCAATCATGCACGCATTCAACAAACAACACTGATGAGGAGATATCAACACATATAATAAGAATGATCGAGTCCCTTTGCTCCTGTTGTTTTAAACAGACTAAATGTACATCCAACACTTGCATCCCCTTACTACAGAATGTTACAAGATACCAACGATTTATTAAAGGTTGGATATGCACAAACATAACAACAGTTATTTCCGACAAAATGTTCTGTTAGCGGATGTTTCTTGTTTCTTTTTTGGAGACATGCACCAAAGGGACTATTTGTCATAATTGTGGCGTTCCCTATAGAAACTATATGAACATAGCTTTGTCAGGCTGTCAAAATAGCTCATGTCGTTGTGCATTCTATTTTGTATGTTTGCGTCAGTTGGACAGTAGTTCTGGAACTACCCTTGTAGAGCATCAAGCAAGGGAGATATACCAGTCTCATTATAACTGCCGCTGTACCAACACGTCCTTGTAAGATGGACTATTATTCATGATATGCCAACTGGCATTTTTAGGATTTTGGTATGTTGTTCTTGTTAAAAAGGAAATATGATACATGCCATGATTTGTCTTTTGTCACGTATAGCGCTAATATACGTAGGACTTCGGGTGGCACCACAGTCAATCCAACTTCACACAAACCCATTACCATTAACTGTACATAAACCACATTATATTTATGTTATTATTCACATTTGTTTGAAGTCATTTATGTAGCCTGTAACAGATCCAAGTTGACCTAACAATTTTTCTGAAATTATTTATTATTCAGCACTTACACTAACACAAGCACATGATAAAATAAATAAATATACAAGATTTATATAGCGCCTTTTTCATGCGAACACACGATCAAAGGCACTTTACCAAAAAATACAGGAAATCCGTGACTTTACATTATAGTTTTGCAGCCACAAGGGCACAGGTGCATCCTCTACCAGTGCAGATACAGCATGATCTGACCAGAGGGACAAACAGAGAGAAAGCTCCTGAAGGGAGAGAGAGGGACCTTGGATACAGGCATGTCCGGCGCTGCAGAAGTGCGCCTATCTCCTATTTCGATTAGACAGCCTGGTATATTTAATGTGCCCGGTGTATTGCACCGATACACAGATTCCTGGCACCTTTACCCAGATACTTTGCCTTACACACGGTCAGACATAGCGGGAAATATTATTCATATTTCAGATATGGTCCATGTCGGCGGGAATTTAACCCACGACCTCTGGATTGACAGTCCCAGTGTGTTTATACCACTGAGCTATCGCCGCATATGGATGGATGAGATGATTGTAGCCAATCTCACAGTTCTAAGAACAATAACCTGTCTAACCAAGGAATCGAACCAGGAACTGCCCTAGTCACAGTCTAGCTGTATACATACTCAGCTAGCCAGACTTCTACATGTACATCATATACCCGGTAATACACGTTCTATTTGCCCCATGACAACCCAAGCAAGTCACCAACAACATGAATTCAATATGTCCTTGATATCGGTGAATATCTACTCTGACTAATTCCAATTGATGGAATTTATAAATACATGTCCGCGAAGTTAGTTCAATCGTTTTCTAACGTCGGTGGTGTAAGTCTTGCGTACGTACGCCACTCATGATGACCTCGATCATTAAATATTGTGTACATAAATATAGTACTGCTGTCCGCAATAAGTAGTTACAGCTTTTTAATTCTTAACTTCAAACTTCAAGGTCTGATTTCTTTTCTCATTTGTGACAGCAATCAAGCCTAGTCGTTCCATGTCACAGTTGTTCACGGTATCTATCACGTACAATTTGTCACGCTGCGTGTTCAACAAATGTTTCATTAACAGAGCTGTGTTTTCCTTTCACATTTTATATTTACTACAATAACAGTACTATATGAGTGGGGATAGTTCACAGTGACACCCCATGTCATTACTGGTCAATGTGACCGCAACTTTTATTGTTAGTATGATGGTTTTGAATTACTTTGCTACCTCATTGGATGTTGTTAAGATGCCCACGCGTGTTCATAGAGCACTATGCTTCATCGGGCAGTGATGTTGGGTCGAGTTTAGTTTCGCTTATAAATATTTAAGGTGCACCCTTTATTATATTATAGTGATGCTGGATGTCGTATTTACATGTATAAAAATTACGCACGGATATCCAAAGAAACACTGCTCCTGCTAGAGTTAGAGGGTGCTTTGACTCGAAGCGTCCAGACCCGTAAGTCGTCCTATACAAGCCCACACGGGGCATAGTTTGATAGCAAGTCTAGTCCATTTCACGGGAAGCCCAAATACTTTAGGGACACATTGTTCACTAGATATATACTATGTCGCTTTGATAATTTAAGCAAATAATGGGAGGGCGATTCTTGCATGATGCTTGTATTTCCTACACGGAATAAGCCTTTTCTGATATGTCCTTCTTTCAAAAGACTCATAATACTACTACTACTATAATAATAATAAAATCTTTATTTTCTCTGTTTTGGAGGAAACTCTTAATACAAAAACTGGTCAATAAAGCAAGGGAAACACGACTTCCTATCTAATATGATGGATTGCATTAGTGTTCAACGTTTATAGACTATATTCGTTTGTTACCAAAATACGTAGATCTACATTATTTCCGAATACCGGTAGGTTTTCCTATCACTTTCATAGGCGTTACTGCCTTTTGAATATTAATATTTCATGTTACGTTTAAAACATACGGTATAAACACTGTAAAAGGTGATTAAATGGACCGGAACAATCATAGGTAGGCAATGCAGAAAGTACTGAAAGTACCATGGATTCTGGTTCCATACGCTTCTTGTTCACCGATGTAATAACAAACACGAATCCTTGTTCCTGTGAGGCGCCATATACAGCGTGTACTGTGTTGGCGTGCCTATAATCTCTACTAAACTAAACTAAACATAACTATTATATTTTAGATATAAATACAAACGGAAGTTGTGGTTCTCACGAAAAGGTGCAGTATATTCTAAATAAAGAATTACAGCTAAAAATACGACACTCGGAACAATGTCAAAACATCAGATGTCACAAAAACATAGCGTATGTGTAGTGTTCCTGTACGCAATATTTGTTTGTGAGCGATATTGGTCACACAACTAGGTGGGTTTTCTTCCCTGGTAGTTTTATTTCCCTCGTTTTATGGATGTGATTTTACTACAAGGCGACTATCAGTGTCCACATACAAGATGACATTTGTTGTCTTTACAAATGACGCAAGTTTTCCCTCCGGTCATGTCGTAACTCGGCTTTTACTATAGATAAATAACAAGACTGCTACGGTGGTCATTTGCTGACCACTGGTATTATTGGGCAATTAAAATTTTAATGAGTTTTAAATTAGGACTTCGTTGTTGACCAAAGAAATATTCAATGTTTATGCAGACACAGAAGTCGATAAGTCACATTTGTCGTCTGATAGGAACAGCCGGGAAGCAGAGCTATGGAACGCTTTATAATTGAGAGCGTCTGTTCGTCATATTGCAGCATGCATTGACTGGGTGGCACCATACATATTATACGCACTCGGCGTAATCAGAAATGTCCGAATACATTACCAATGCAGGATGCTTTTTATTTAAGAACACCGAGTTAAGGCGCCACACTTCCTGACGGCAGCCTTATTGTAGGACAGAAACACGATTTGCATTCCCATTGCAAGTCGTCTGCGTTATCAACATTTTAAACGATTTCCCGCGTTTTTGCTTCTAGACGATGTATCTTATTTGGCGGATTTAAATACCGAATTAATTGTATAAAAACGACGTTATTTACTCGTATTTGCAGACAACAAACTTACAACGACCTCATCGCACCTTTGATGGGCAAGTACAGTTAGCGAACGCCATATTTACGTCTGTTAGATAAATTAACGTACTAATCCTATTTGAGTTTTCAAATTTCTTTGTATGATTAACGGGGAAAGTAAATTTAAGTAAATTTAACTCACTTTATTTACTTTCTGATTAGTGCGTTCTGATAAGGATATTAACTTTAGGTCACGTGTGCGAGATGTGCCGCGAGATTTTGGTATTTTGACAGAAGATGCTGGGTGTTTGTCCGCCATTGTTTCGTCACCTGGTAATAGCCTTTTAATGAGCGGTAACGTAAACATGTAGTGATAATGGGCACAAACCGGACGCCGTGTGATGACTCTGACTTGTGACTATCTATAAACCGCTGCTATACAAATGATACATCTTCAAAACAAGGTTATAGTTTCAGTGAGATCACAATTGCAATTAAAATTAATAAAATTTGGGTTCGCCTCATAATTCAACGGCCAAACTCGGTACTGTTGATAAAACTTCATTTCTGTTTAATTATGCGGCTTAATGCATAGCTAAAACGCTAGTAATTATAATTGATCATGTGGCGCATCCATTAGCATCAGCGAATATAGCGATGGGTGCAATGTTTGGTTGGAGCCATCGCGTGTAATGGTAACAATTTATATATGAGCCAGCCTCCAGGAAAACCTGCTATTTTGACATAAATAATGACTTTTGAGATTTACCTTAGTTTTAAAGAATAATAATGTTAATGAAGCAAAATACAAAAGAAACTTGGTTGATATCATGAGTTTTAAGGAAGTTTCGGCTGTTTTTGTAGAGTCCGTATTCAGAGTTTTTTGTGTGACGTCGCAAACGTCATTCAAACGTTATAAGACGTAACTGTAACCCATATTCATAATTACAACATTGGATGAATTTTTGACATAAACGGTTCAGAATAGTATCATTTTTTAGAATTTGTTTTTAATTTTTGAAATATAGATCAAAAACAAAATTGTTTGCATTCAGAGAAAAGCAACTGCTGTTTTAAACAACTAACTCCTCGATTTTCTCAATTGGGGTACGTTTCCGAAATTGGTCACTATAGCAACAAAGTATTTCGACATAATTCATGAAAAAAATGAAAGCTAAGAAATAGTACTATATGGGTCAATAACTTAAAATGGAATCAATGGATATGTATTTTTGCATTATTTTAGAGCTTTATCAAAGCCTTGTAGCATATGACAATTACATAATGTCAAAATAGCAGGTTTTCCTGGAGACTGGCGCATATAGGTCTGGTTATGCGACCTCCATTGTCATTGCTCTTAATTTGTAAGAAGTCGCCAAAGAGTTCTGTGTACGTTTTACCAGACATTGGAGTTCATATGTAACCTAGAGCGGCAATTACAGAAGCAGGGTGTTCCTTTTCATAATCTTCACTTAATACACTTGTTGTATACTAGTAGTTGTTTTAATTTATAATATCACAATAAAATACATTTGTGTAGAAATCGGATGTTGAGTTGTATTGTTTTCGAGCTATTGTATTTTGTTATTTTAAGTCATGTTCAACGTCGATCATGTATTATCAATCAGCTTCAGATGACATACGAAGTGTGTCCAGCGATCGTACACGTGCTCTTTATAGCCTGCGGCCACGTAACACGATATACTGTCCCCTGGTGGACCCTTTGTCGGTACGTCGGTTGTGTCATCTCTATGGGGGTCGAATATCGTTCCAGCATTTTTGCTGTCCGTGTCCGAATTCCCACCTGTCCTGTTACGTCATTTACAAAAGAATGAAAGTCGGTCTAAACAGAAATCCACTGACCATTTGACGGTTTCATTGCCAAATAATGACAGGATTTTCTCTACAAAACGACCACTTAGTTCACTTAGTAAATTCCATTCCGAATTATATTTTTTATGACCAATGCAATTTTGAACAAATACCCGATTGTATGAAAAACAAAGCTATCACTCACAGGCCTAATTTCTCGTCTTTATGACACCGGCCCACCAACCCATCAGTCCCGATGGATGGAGTGTGGTTGGGGCTAGCGCAAAGGAAGTTTGTTCGATTGTTGGCCGGTCTGCGACATATCAAAACCATTGAAGTAACGGTACTAGTGTTGCTATTACTTAGTTTTTTTCAGCGTAGGGGGTAGTTCCAGCTTTAACACTTTGCGGAAACCCTTTGTTTTTATCCTGGCTTGGACGGATGATGACAAAGTGCATCCAATTACGGGGGCATGACCTCATCTTCATCAATGTTCGTAAACTGTCTGAAGTTACTTTGTAGAATTGAATATGTTCGTCATCAGGGCTGCAACTTCAAAGCACCAATTCATGCAGCGACTGGACCTTGACAATACTATTTTACGCTAGGGCAAGAGTAATGCAAAAATTATTTGACAAACGCGCTCGGTTGGTCATCGTTAATATAATGAACACTTTAACTGGACATGGTGTGGATAAGAAGATTTATTGGGCAGTTTAATGAAATTCATGGTGCTATTGTAGCAACTGGAAGGTTGATTAATAACCAGTTTCTTGTTAATGAAAGCAATTACCGGTGAAAACTGGACGCTGACACTCGTATCCACACTTGTTTGGGTGTAAACTATAATAATGGTACATTCAGAAACAGACACGTATTGGGGGCTTCGTAATTTGGTGTTTATTAATGAAAAACTATATGAATTTTTCAATTTCATGAATAGAGTCATTTTTTATAACAAACTTCATTAGACTATAATTTTAAAAATTATTATATTTTTTGTTACATGAACGTGGTTATGTATGTTTTCTGCTAGGGTTTGTGTCGTATTACAACCGGGTGGATTGTTGACGTATAGCCTTTTCTTTAAAATAAAAAAATCCACCTCGATACCCTACCGGTATATAGCGTACGTTTGGGGTTTACTCCGTTATATGTCATACCATTTGAAGGAGAAATACAAAAGTGCCATCATTTCTGTATCTGAGCAACACAAAATGAAACAATGCTTCTCTTATCCCTTGTATTTATAAAGTCTCACAATCAATCTAAAATATATTACATGTAGAATATATTGAAACTGAAATACTACTTAATGACCTGCACAAACACCTGGCAACTTTTCTGATGGTTGAGAACAATGCTACAACCGATGCCCCGTAAGATTCAATTATCCATACAGGGATTCAAACCATGGACTTTGTAGGAAAGTGGCTTTTCCACGCCGCTTCTTATAGCTTTGTTAAAAAATTCGGATAAAAATAAGCGCGAAAATGAAAGGGAAACAATGGTGGTGGTGAAAGCAATTGCTCATATTGAGTTACCGATCATTGACCAGGATCCAATAAATTGAAAGTTCGGACAAAACACATGACGGAAGTTACAGCGTAAATGATATCTTGTCAAAGAAACGGACGCTGTGTAATTTGTAGCTAATTCTAGGGTCTTAAAGGCGTATAGAAAATATATGACAAGAGGCATGATACTGATAGCGGAAATTAATTAGCTTTCTTTGTAGAACATTATCATTTGTAAGGTCACCTGATAGCGAGTGGAATAAGTACAGTTCTGGCTGAGGGACGATAAAAAAATAGTACAATATTGTTTCACTCAAATGTAGTTTAGAGTCGAATTGTAAGAAGTTAAAGCCATGGTACGTTCATGAACACTGATGAAAGGCACGACGTAAAACATAATGGCTAACAATGTATGGCAGAAAAGTTCAAAACTCATAATTCAGAAACTCAGAAAAGCGCACGAAAGCATACGGTAGAATGCCTGCTTAGTGTGCAGTGATTGAGCCGGGTGCTCCCTGATTGCGGCATACAGCACGAACAAGAATGTATTTATATTGTTAGGAATAAAGGTACACTATCTGACTGGAAAGGTTCATTATAACATACAAAAAAACCAACAACAACTTTTTAAAAATTAATTTTAAGTCTTAAAACGTGTGTGAATAGGATTTTGTTCTCTGTTTTGGGTATTGATATTGGCTACGTCTTGGATCTTGTTAGAAGTTGGATCTGTTTGACAATGTACAGTACACCCACATTCAGAACTTGGCGTATGATGGACATTTTAATATAACTCAGATAACAGGTGGACAAGTCCAATCATCATTGTGAAAATATCGTGACGTAAGTATGTAATAAACTCATTTGTAATAAAAATATTACATAACAACAATAGATCGTGTACATGTTTGTTTATGGACTAGATGTAACGTGAATCCGAGTGTAAGATTGTGTACAACTACATGTAATCAGCGTCCTGCTCCCTGGGTAAACTTGACTTTTCTATAGTTTAATTTCAATCCAGCATGTAGTCAACCATGTGTATATGTTTAAACTAAGTAACCACCTGAATTAAGTAAGAACATGTCTTAAAATAACATCAAGTCATATCCAGTCTGACTGATTTTTTACTAAATACCAAAATTATTAAATACAAATGCACCTGCCTTAGCCTGTTTAACACAGGCTAGAATGTATACAACTGATACTTTAACCACAGTTTAATGACAGTAAGAATTCTCATTATTCAGCATGTTTATAAACATGATATAGAAACCAAATACAGGACAAATATAGTTTTGCATTTTGTACCCAGAATCATAGTTTCATATTTATACCTAGGTAACAAGTACGTTCGAATCGCCGTCCGATCTCCGGTTATACATCGAACACACGGCTAACGCCGGTGTCCGAGTGTAAAGCTTGCTTCGTTTGATTTTTAAGTCGTATACGGCCATGACAGTTGCCAAAACATGTAGAAGACATGGCATTAACCAATGCCATAGAACAACATAATTTGACCAACCTCGGCACTCATTCTTATACATAGGTAACAAGTCACAAATTACCATGGAATAATGTCCACGCCGGACACCGATCGATGATCGGCATTGATTCCGCAGGACAAAGAACATGTTCCCAACGCCTCCCGATCGTAACGAAAGTGCTACGTAGCTTACGAATGAAAATTAAATGTTACGGACAAGTACTCGCGGATTACAGACCGTTGCACAGCAAAGTGCCCATCCGATGCCTTCCGAAACACTTCCGATTCATCACGATTCCTCCCGATGTCTCATGATTTTCCCGAAGCTTCCGTTAGACTACTTGAACATGTTACCGACGCCTCCCGAAGCTCATTAATTTCCTCGGGGGAACATCCTCGAGACAAAAATGCTCAGTGGAACCTGTGTGGTTTTTAACCTCGACTAGGATATACATTTTGTTAATTAGGATGCCATACATCAAGGTTGGTGTATGTATACCATAAATTGCATAATGTCAGTTGTCTCCAACGTCTCGTCTTAATATAACAATAATGATAATCTAAGGGTAGCAACTCAATTATGTATTTTTATTTTATATCGACGTGATTATCTCCCTTTGTAGTTGAATATTTAATATTCAAATGTTAACATTCAAATGAATCTCGTTAATTTATTTTTGGTGGTTTAAAATGAATACCCATTCATAGTACATTATGTATAGATGTATTTCAAACGAAATATAGACCTACAATTTTATTGTTAATTGTTTCAACAGAATAAACATACATATTATCTCATTGTATCGTCATTAATATTCATGTGCATTAATATTTATTTATTTATTTCATGGATAAACTCGAGCATGAAACAAATCCATGCAGCTATTCCATCTCTACAGTATGACTACCGGACTTCTCCACCTACACAGTATGTCTATTCCAACCCCGCAGTGCGACTTATCCACCTCCACAGTATGTCTATTCCAACCCCGCAGTGCGACTTATCCACCTCCACAGTATGTCTATTCCAACGCACCAATGCGACTTATCCACCTCCACAGTACAGCTATTCCACCTACACAGTACGTCTATTCCAACTCCACAGCGCGACTATTCCACCTCCACATTACGTTTATTCCAACTCCACAGTGCGACTATTCCAACTCCACATTACGCCTATTCAACCTCCACAGTACGTCTGTTCCACCTCCACAGTGCGAATATTCCACCTCCACAGTACGACTATTCCACCTCCACAGTACGACTACTCCAACTCCACGGTACTACTATTCCAACTCCACATTACGCCTATTCCACCTCCACAGTACGACTATTCCAACTCCACAGTGCGACTATTCCAACTTCACAGTACGTCTATTCCACATCCACAATGCGACTATTCCACCTCCACAGTACGTCTATTCCACCTCCACAGTACGACTATTCCAACTCCACAGTACGCCTATTCCACTTCCACAGTACGACTATTCCACCTCCACAGTACGTCTATTCCACCTACACAGTGCGACTATTCCAACTCCACAGTACGTCTATTCCACCTCCACAGTGCGACTATTCCAACTCCACAGTACGTCTATTCCAACTCCACATAGCGACTATTCCAACTCCACATTACGCCTATTCCACCTCCACAGTACGATTATTCCAACTCCACGATACTACTATTCCAACTCCACAGTACGCCTATTCCACCTCCACAGTACGACTATTCCAACTCCACGATACTACTATTCCAACTCCACAGTACGACTACTCCTCCTCCACAGTACGGCTATTCCACCTCCACAGTACGACTATTCCACCTCTACAGTACGACTATTCCAACTCCACAGTACTACTATTCCACCTCCACAGTACGACTATTCCACCTCCACAGTACGACTATTCCAGCTCCACAGTTCGTCTACACCACCTCCACAGTACGACTATTCCAACTCCACAGTGCGACTATTCCAACTTCACAGTACGTCTATTCCACATCCACAATGCGACTATTCCACCTCCACAGTACGTCTATTCCACCTCCACAGTACGACTATTCCACCTCCACAGTACGCCTATTCCACTTCCACAGTACGACTATTCCACCTCCACAGTACGTCTATTCCACCTACACAGTGCGACTATTCCAACTCCACAGTACGTCTATTCCACCTCCACAGTGCGACTATTCCAACTCCACAGTACGTCTATTCCAACTCCACATAGCGACTATTCCAACTCCACATTACGCCTATTCCACCTCCACAGTACGATTATTCCAACTCCACGATACTACTATTCCAACTCCACAGTACGCCTATTCCACCTCCACAGTACGACTATTCCAACTCCACGATACTACTATTCCAACTCCACAGTACGACTACTCCTCCTCCACAGTACGGCTATTCCACCTCCACAGTACGACTATTCCACCTCTACAGTACGACTATTCCAACTCCACAGTACTACTATTCCACCTCCACAGTACGACTATTCCACCTCCACAGTACGACTATTCCAGCTCCACAGTTCGTCTACACCACCTCTACGAGACGATTATTATTGAAAAAAAGTGATTAAGGTTGATCATATTAGGTGTATTTTATGTCAAAGAATATCCTCATAAATCATTTTAATTATTTGCCTATTCCTGGAAAATATGGTATCTCGGGCACATTAGATATCTCAATGCGGTAATGACGTCACGGCAATGCATAAATTTATATGTAAATAAGCCAGTCTCCAGGAAAACCTGCTATTTTGACATTATGTAATTGCTATTATGTAACAAGGATTATAAAAAGCTCTAAAATGAGAAAAAATACATATCTATTGATTCTACTTTACGTAATTTACCCATATGTTTCATGAATTATATCGAAATCACATACTTTGTTGCTATGGTGACCGATTCCGGAAAAGTACTCCGATTGAGAAAACGATGAGTTTGTTGTTTAAAACAGTAGTAACCTTTCTCTGAATGCTAACAATTTTGATATACATTTTAAAAATTATAGCACAATTCTAAAATATGAAAGTATTTTGAACGGTTTGTGTCAAGAATTGATCAAATGGTGTAAATATGAAAAAATCACCAAATAGGGACTCTACAAAAACAGCTGTAACTTCCTTAAAACTCAAGATATTAACAAAATTTCTTCTGCATTTTGCTTCAATAAAATTATCCGTTAAGAATATGGAAATTCTCAAAATCAATATTTTTTGTCAAAATAGCAGGTTTTCCTGGAGAATGGCTCAAATGTAATTATACAAGCCATGTATTGCCGATGTTTTAGTGGGTAAAATTTGCCCCTCGAAATCGATAGATTGTGGATTCGATCAAAAGTTTCGACATTCCAAAAATGTTTAACTGATATTGGTATATACATTAGTTTCATTCCATTTCATGGCACCACACGCTTGCTTGACACGTGGCAGTTACTTAGTCATGTGATGATTGTATAACTTTAGAACATATATGCCTTCCTCTACTAAACATGAAAGTGCATTGACTTTTATATACTGTCTTTAATTCAGTAGAGAATGGTGATACGCGGTGCGCACGCGTATAAAATTTTAAATCGCAAAACACCATCAACGTGAATAATGTATGCCGGAGCTCATTAATTCTACCATTACTTAGATCTATATTAAATATATTATATTTGTCTGATGTTTATCATAGCATTTATTGAATATCGTAACATGTACTAACATACCGGGACTGCCTTAGAAAGTTAGGTGAATGCTAGGCTACATGTCACCCGGGGTCCGTAGTTCGGCGTCACAGTAACTATCGGATTCAGATCAATGCTAGACTACATGTCACCCGGGGTCCGTAGTTCGGCGTCACAGTAACAATGGGATTCAGATCCTTGCATGCTGTAGGTCAATCTGGATAAAGTTGATTCTCCATGGTTAAAAAGACAAGTACCACTTTAAGCAGGATGTGTGCGAGGATTCATTTGTGTATAGTATCGTCCACCGACAGCCGGACATCGACAAACGGAATCACATTAAGTAGGGTTTCATATGTGTACCACTAAACATCGTCCTCTAGCACGATAGTTGCGGAGTTCTATGAAAGTACTCGTCTTCCAAATACAACAAAGCAAATGTACATGCATACCAATATTAAAGTTACACAGGACATGTTTGGCACGTGTAGAATAATGCAACCAGGTTTAAATCATTGTTGAATAAAACCTGTTATGAAACACAGCCATTCCAAAGATACATTGTTCCGGGCAAATTCAAGATGGTCTTTTCCTATTGTTCCGGGCAAATTCAAGATGGTCTGATCCTTTTGTTTAAAATCGTGACTCTTTGTGTATATGGCCATTTCTTACATCTTCTAACTGCCTGATCAGAAAGCCACACACCCGTCGCCTGAGTAATGTCATTAAGCAGGGTTCAACTTAAGCAACCGTAATGTGAGAGTTGGTTGCTGCTTTCATTCCTAGTCTCCTAGTTTTGCATTGTAACATATCTTATTATAACATGGTAGAATATCTGCTTTGTACGAGCTATGCCAATCTGAACAAGTTACAAATATGGACAAGCAAAGGCAGAACAAACGATTGCATTGCCAAACGCATCATGGAATCCAGCAGAATGTACGCCATGTTCTATTTAAACTCAGTTCCTACGAGTCAATTTGATGTATAAAATGGACAACGGGTAAATGCACAGTTAAACGATTAACAACAAGAAAGATTAATTCCTTTTGTGACCGCATTGTCTAAGACATCCGTATTTAGATAATTGTGATGACATTGCAGCTGAAATTATCTTTATAATTATGTTACATCATTACGTGACAAAAACTTTAAGATACTAAAATATCCAT